>OY728120.1:308755477-311255477 GCA_963277665.1 Viscum album
CGAGGTATGGTCTCTATATACAAATAGCTGCCATATTAATAGACAGAGGTACCAATCATTCCTTCTTGCCACAAATATTATTCAAGACCTAGAGTTTTTGGTTAAACTAATAAATTTACCATTACATCTGGAGATACCTTTGGGAGGAGACTCGATAATCATGCATATGCCGATGGTGTGATCTAACCCTTGAGGCGATAGTTTCGGTTGAAAACTCTTGGTGGCAACATCGAGTCCTTATGACATTAGTTTGGGGATGGACTGGACATCCACAGTTCATACTCAGATTGAATGTTTTAGGGAAAAATGATGTAGTATATCTACATCATTGGAATGGGGGTTTCCTTGGTCAGCAAAAAAGTAAACCCAAGTAGCATAGGATAAACTCGTGCATAGGAGGGTGCAACTAATCACTCTTCAGTTGTCCAGCCTTACCCTCATGGCAGCATGAGTTTTGAGTTTTCAGTTCCCAACAGTAGTGGTAGAGTGTGGGGACATATTTACAAAATATATTTCTAGGACTACCTCCATGAAGGGAGAGGAACATATGTTTTGGATGAGTACTACCATAGATTTGTTCCTGACTTTTCTAGGGTAGTGGAACCCTTGTCATCTTTGACGAAAAAGGGGAGCCTTTCCTATGGATAGGGAAGTGTCAAAAAAGCTTTCAAGAACTGAGATAGAGACATACAAGTGCCCCATATTGAGGATATCAGAAGAGGGTGTTGGGTATATAGTCTACTGCAAAGCATCAGGGACCAGAATAGGTTGTTTCCTGATGCAGGAGTGGGCAGTGATCGCCTACGACTCACGACAGTTGAGACATCACGAGCAGAACTACGCTACCCATGAACTGAACGTAGTAGCAGTGGTGTTTGTGCTTAAGATATAGTGGCACTACTAGACGGGTGAATGATTTACTGTTTACTCTGATCACAAGAGTCTTAGGTATATATTTCCCCAGAAGGACCTGAAATTGAGACATCAATGATGGATAGAGTTCCTCTAGGACTATGACTTTGAGATAGTTTATACTCTTAGGAAGGGGAACATGGTAGCGGATGCACTCAGTAGGAGGTATGGTCTACAGCTACTGATGAGGAATCAGAGTAGTTAGTCGCGCTACATATATCCTTTGTGGATAAAGATGAAGCATCTTACCTCTATTCTATGACTATCACTCCCCCAATTCTTCAACGAGTTTGGGAGGCCAAGCCTGGGGACATTGACTGCGAGGCATGATGTGCTCAGATATCCTCAGGATGGTCTCCTGAAATATTTTATGAAGGTGGGGAGCACGTCGTTCTCTTCAGAGGACGCACAATGGTACCCGTGATGCTATGAGAGGAGGTGTTGAGGTTTTTCCATACATTCCCTTTAGTGGTACATCCTAGAGTGGTGAAGATGTACCAGGACCTCCGACGTCAGTATTGGTGTCCAGGGATAAAGAAGGCAGTGGAAGAGTTTATATCATGATGCTTCACTTGTTTTGAAGTGAAGAATTCACATAGTAGGCATAAGTCTTATGCCGATAGGAGAAAGAGACCCTTGGAGTTTGAGGAGGGATTCCATTTCTTCATACAGGTTTCAACTTGATGAGGATTGTGAAGATTCGGCTAGGGTGGAAAGCTATATTCGAGGTTCAATAGACCTTTACAGATCCTTAGTAGAGTAGGCAAGGTGGCGTACCATCTAGATTTTCCCCCACATATGCACCAGGTGTATAATGTTTTCTACGAGTCATAGCCGAGGAGGTACGTTCATGATCCATTGCACGTTATCGATTGGGGAAAGCTGGTTATCGACGATGGGGTGACTTTTATGGAGTTTCTAGTAGAGATATAGGATCAAAAATATCATGTCTTTTGTGGATATATGATCCGTCTGGTGCGAGTTCTGTGTAGCACAAGAACCTCTAGGAGAGCACATGGGAGTGGGAAGCTCATATTCATGCTCAATACCCTCATTTGTTTGATTTTCCTTGATTTTTCCATTCTAGGACAAAAGGGAATAACTTGGGGAGAATTTAAAGACCTAAAAATTCCATAAATATATTTATTAACTTATTTGGGATTATTTAGAGGTTTTGAAATCTAACGACACACTATTATGAGGTCCGGAGTGCCCAGAATGATCCGTCATAATTTTTGTTAAGCTTTAATTAGTGCATGTGAGAAGTTTTCCTGAAAATGTAGAATAACTCTTAAATGGGTTCCCAGATCCAAAATCCTAGGGCACTGTTGCATTCAGTATATCGGGTTTACCATAGGCGTGACTTAAGTTTACTCGTCGTAGGCCTCTGGTGAGAAAAACCGAAAATGGAATAACTGTAAATAAAATAATTAAATAAAGTTATTTTATTTTTCAAACCCTTATAACTCATTCATGGTGACTTGGTTTAAAAATATGAGACTATTGCTAAGATTTTGAGGGTATGCTTTATTTAGGAATATATTAACATTGGCTAGTGCGGGCCAACTATGGAAGTTAGTTTTTTGGTTGTAAATAAAATAATTAAGTAACCATTATTTTATTATTAACATCCATAACTTCTAAATGGTAACTTGGATTAAAAATCAAAGAGTACAATTGAGTTTGTTGGGGTGTGTTCCCCCTAGGCAGAGCCTGACCCTGACTGGCATAGGTCAATGGCTAATGTCAATAATTTATTGAACTTTTTTTAAGGTATGTTCAACAAATGCTTGAGCGGCATTTTCTAACTTTTGAACCATTGCTCAGATTAAAAATCAGAGGGCACTGTCGAATCTGCAACGTCGAGATTTTTTCTTAAGCGAGGTTTCACTTCGACCGCAGAAGGTCAAGATAAAAAGTTAGATTTTGGACATTTATAGAAACAATAAAATTACAAAGTTATTTTATTTCCTTTGTTTCTTTTCCTTCAACAGACAAGAGGATATGGCGGGACCAATGACGTGTCAAGCCATTAAATTGATTGAATCCTCAATTCTTTGTAATATCACCGTTGGAATTAGGAATGTTCCTTAATTAATTGAACTCCATTAATACCACACGTGTTACTAACCCTTGCCCTCTCCTATTTATATGGAGTTTGGGGAGGAGTATTGACATGACTTTACCTAGCGACAAAGCTCTGGAAATATACGATGACACCAACCACTTGGAGGACGAAACCAGTTCCAGCGGGCGGGGATGAGCACCACCGAATAATGAACATTGACTCTTGCTTAAATACGGATTTTGTCCAATGATATTGAGGCAGGGGGTTTATTTTGAAGTTGTATTTGATTAATTAAATTCTCTCCCACTTGCTATCACCTTAACACGGAGGGTGCGGGCCAAACGAACAAGGCCCAAACCCTCCAACGCTTCATTCTTGAAATGAACTTCGAGGAAATAATTACCAAATTGATGAAAACGCAAAATAGTAGGTCACACCCTATGTCGATGGAAGTGTGGAAGAGCCATAGGCACAGACAGCACCATGAATGGACACCAGAGCACGTCCGATGACCCGTGGAAGAAACTGCCGGCGCGCCATGTCAGCGGTGGCCGAAGGACACCCGCGGTAACCGGCCGTTGGCAGTGGAAGGCAGCGCGTGATAGTGCGCCGTAGCGGCCAAGGGCGTCCAGTGCGAGCCAGCCACACGAGACAAGGGCAGAGACCTCAAGCACTATCGACGGAAGCGTCCACGACCAACAGGTCGTAGCATAAGGGGGAGGCATGACCCGCGCTGTGCCGCATTGGCAGAACCCAGTCGACCGAATGGGTGACCAGTTCATGTGGTGGGGCAGCACCCCACCGATTTGGAGAAATGACCCCGCAACTACGGGGCCAGGTAAAGAAGCGGTTCAACTTCTGGCGGGCCAGACTCTCCAGCGGGCCTGCCTAGACCCGCGGCCCAACGGACCAGCGTGGGTGGGCCGAGCCCCACCCATCGGGCCGACCCAATCGCGACCCGGGACCGCGAACCGAATCGGGCCGACCCCGACGTGCCGAACCCAATGAAATGGGCTGAACCTTAGTGGGTCGGACCCGATAAAGGAAAGGTAGACCCTGAGACCCATTGCGTCGGGCCGGTCTGACCGAGTCGGACCTGTCCCAGGCCCATTCGGTACCCGAATAATGAAACACCCGTAACTGACGAACCAGGTGTCCGGTTGACACGCCGTCAGTGGCATTGGGACCTCTTTTGGGAAGCGGTCCCTTTGGCATATTCTGGAGGGCTCGACCGAGCCGGGCCGGACTGAGGTGCGATCACCCCCGTTTCATAGAAAGGGATGTAACTAAAAAACCAAGCATCTGATTGACACACAATCTGTGGAATAAGGACCCTAGTGATAAGGTGGTCCCTTTTAGACACTCTAAGTGAGTTTTTAGTGTTTGAAGTGTGACTCGGGTTGGATCAAACTTGAATCCAACATGGGCCTTTTTACAAAAGTGCCCATATCTCGTAGATCAGGCGTCTGATCGACGTGTTGTCTGTCGCATTGGAACCCTTATGACATTGTGGTCCTTTGGGGTACTTTTTTTTGAAACTCAGTGGAAGTTGAGGTATGACCGATAGCTTAAGGAGAAGATCCTCCTGGAATCAAGCATGCTTAGTGAGGGAATATCGTGGATGGCTATGACGTGAAGAATGAATAGTGATTCTGTGTGGGTCAGTACCTAGGGATCCTATGTGGGTCAGTGCTCAGCGAACCTATGTGGGTCAGCACATACCGATCCTATGTGGGTCAGCAGTAGAGACTATCGACAGGATAAGATGATCTATATTTACATATAATCATCTGCAGTTCTGTACTTAAGTTATATACCTGGTGTGAGCTGAGTCCTTACATTTGTGGTAATTTTACCTTCGTGGTGTTACCTTTTTGGTACTTTTACCTTGTGGTGTTACCTTTTTGGTATACTTTCCTTGTAGATCAATTGTGAAAATGGATTAAATGTTGTGGCCTTGTGTTTCCTCATGTAAGAGATGAGTATATTTTGATAACTTATGTATATGTATGGGCATATACCTAAGTACAGTTGATGACGGCTTCATGCTTTGTGATTGAGGTCATGCTTTGTGGTATTCCATTTGTGGACCTTTGGGAGACATTTGGGGGTCTTGGGGTCCCTACTGAGTATTGTTATACTCACCTCTCCACGGGCTTCGCCCACACCTTATTATGTCTTGTGTAGAAGCTGAGCAGCTAGGTTGAGACTTGAGGGAGTCAGGACTAGGCAGTACACAGAGGAGAATATTTGTCATGAAGTTCTGTGGAGATGATATGTACCTATCCTACAGGTAGGATCCTCGTTGGATTATCCCTGAGATTCTTTATCCTTTTAGTTGTACTTTTACTTTTCATTTGGGCTTGTATTCCATCCCCCTTTACTTTCATCACACTTTTTAATATAGAAGTTTACTTCGTGGATGCTTCTTATTGTGTTCTTGGATTGTGTGTTTGTATAGGTTTAAAGGAAATGGTTCCCTATTATAGGGATACACCTTTTTGGTGCTAGTCTCCAACCCCTGGCCTATAGAAGGTGAGCTTTGGGTAGTCATAACATGGACCCCAGGGACAGGTTGTGACATGAATGGTATAAAATTAGCACATCCACAGTCAAACATATCATAACTCATTCAATACAATATGGAATATCATATTATTATAAATCAACCTCAACCAAGAATAATATCTAGTAAAGGATGTTGACGTAATTAAAAATGACCAGTAAAACTCTTTGAGAGAAATATCCCTTTTTTGTGAAATCATTTAAAAGTCACACATTTATAAAGGAAGTCATTTAAAAAGGATTTTTGAATCAAAGAGTCTCATACCACTTTGAAACTTTTGAAAGGAATTAACATTTTAAAACAATCTTGTCCATATAAATAAATCCTTAAAATCATTTTTAAAACATATACATTAATTAAAAATATTTATAAAAATATATCATTAAAACATTTAAATTAATACTCTTGATAAAGAGTCCCTTACAAAAAGCTTTAAAATATTCCCTTTGAAAACATTTTTATGAAACATGGACAAGGATGATAAATATGTCCCAGTAAATACTAACACATAAATAATCTCGGATAGTAATGAGATTGAGGAATTAACCCTTACCTTGTACTTTACATTAGTCAAGGGTATATTTAAACTCCTATATAATGACCATAGTATGTTATTAAATTATACTAGAACCATATTAATATTTATGATATAATATATGATTCATTTATTACTTTGTACTACCCATTTAATAATAATTTCCATGCTAAAGTTTCATTTCAGGTAATAATCGCTTTCTTTATCGTACATGTTTTAACTTGTTATTCTTGATCATATCACTTAGATCATGATTTAAATACTTAAAGAATATAAAACATGATTTATATATCATATATATTTTGAATATAAATATGTATAATTGATAGATATATTAAATGGAATCACCGTTCATGGAGACGATTTTCCGAACGTATGCATGAACGTTGTTTCTGTTTTCTTATCTATAGTATAGAAGTAAGTAAACAGAATGAATTTATCTAAATAAGTATATATTATTATAGTGGAGATATTATTTCATATACCTCATAATTAATCAATATATATATTTTTATAAAAATTCTTGAAGGGTGATCGTTGAAGATGAATATCATCGCGCCGTGGAGATGGTAAGCCGTACGTATGCACGAGTGACAATATCATTATATTGATCATGAAAAGGTGTTTAATTGGATAAAATATTATATATAAAGAATAATTAAAATGTTATATTTATTATTTATATCAATTATACTCATTATTATATCCATCCAAATAATGAAGTGTTAAATAACAACCTACACCACAACGTAGAGACGGTAAGCCGTACGTACGCACGTATGGTGACCTTTTCATTCATAGGATGGATAGAATAATGAATATGGTTGAACCATATTTATATTAAAATCTATGTATTTATAAGGTACTTTATTTATTATTTTGTTATGGAAATAACAAAGAAAGATAAAGTATAAGAAAAAAGAATTTTGAAAGAGGTGATAAAATAATTACCTCTTCTTTGGGTGCTTCCTTTTGATTTGAACAAAAGGGCTCTATAGGATGGATTTATGATCAAAGTAGGGACTATAGGTTTATGTGAGGGTAGTTGGGAGGTTATTTGGGTAGTGTTTGGACGAGACAAATGGCTTTAGAGGTGTGAATTTTAGAGAAGGGGAAGTACCCTTTTATAAGAGAAGTGAGGGGCACTTTAAGAAGAGCTTGAAATCATAATATATTATAAAATAATTTTCAGTTTCTAATAGCTCAAAATGAATTTATTTCAATGATAAGGAGAGGATGGGTCTTAATCCTCTCAACCAATAGGTTTTAGACCTGTTTAGGTCATTATATTAACCTTATCATTTAGATTTTACCCTTAGTTAAATAGTTTAACTCTTACCATGTCTTCTTGTATTTTTATACTGTAAGGTTAATATAGTTACCATAATTTTCCAAAAGAACCTAAAGTAGATCATTAATTTAATTTTAACACTATCCAGGTTATTTGGAAGAACCTTATATTTTTATGACTTTTATATTATTTACTAAAATAGTATTTATTTTAAAATATCCTTTATTTCAATTTTGTTACTATTTAATACTTGATTTTTTTAAGTCACAAATACTTGATTCCTTTAAAAAAAATACATTTAATCAATCCTAACATGTTATAGTCACTATGAAAATTATTGTATGGCATAAAAAGTGTCATATAATATTTATTTTAAATTTTTTAATATCATTTGTTTTATTCATTCATTAATAAGATAATTTGTGCATCATCATTGTGTCATAAATAAATTTAATTATTTAATGACTAAAAATTTTAAATAAAATAACATGATGTTGAAAATATTTTTCTATTTATAATTAATTTTTATTGTTGAATTAATCTTATTTATAAACCTATATTAATTATGATTTAGTTATTAAAATTTGAATTTAACACTTTTAACTCGTCTTTAAATAAAATATAATAAATGTCCTAATCTGACCCAAGTGAATAAAAAAGGATCATAATTTTGTACTAAGATTTATTCTAGTCGAAATAAACTTATCCAATAGAATTAGGACATGTTTTGGGGTACTTTTATATTATTATAATATTATTTTTACCTTTAATTACCATATTTACTTTTAGTCATGTTAAATAAAATTGAAAGTTACAATTCACCAAAAAAATTATTTTCATCATGTTGAACCACATTTTACTTACTTATGTCATCTATGTCTCTTGGAGTTTTTAAATTCAATTCACAGAAGCGGTAAAATTATGTTTTATGCAAATTTGAAAATGTGCCTAGAAGGTGGGTAAAAGAGGTTAAAAAGTTCAATAAAATTTTATAAAGCTAATCTTATTATAAAATGAATAAAATGACTTAAATTGGACTAATATATGTATTATGTATCTATTTTTAATTTAATATAAATTTTTAATTGAAAATAATTATTTAAATGAAAAAGTCGGTTTTTATGTACTTTGTAGTATTTTTCACTATTCATAAAAATTGAATGTTTTCAGAAAAATAAAAAAAATTCAACCTAAGATAATTTGGATATTCCAAATTCAAAAATGAAGTCTAATTTACCAACTTAAATTTTTATGAGTGTCTAAAATTAATTTTATTATTGCTCACAAAAGGAATAAAAGTAGTTCTTTTAAGAAAATAACATTTCTAAATATATAACTATTTTAACAGAAATTATAAATTTCCTTATAAATATGTTTTATTTATGTGAAGAAATTATAAATAACAATTAAAATTTACATTTTACTCTTCATATTACAATATTTAATTGATAATTAAATATATTGTTTAAATAATTAGAATAATAATGAGTTGTTTTTCAGAAACTCAACCTTGCGTATATAACAAGCCAAGTTAGTGTTGCATGAAATATAAGATATTAAATTACATTAAAGAGATAAATTGGTGTGAAATATTTTAGGGTTACATTCTCCCCTACTTCTATAAATTTCATCCTTGAAATTTGAAATTTTTCATCAAAAATAAAAAGTTGAAAATAGAAAATAGCTTTGTGGAAAACCCACATCAGAAATAGGGTTAATAAAATTTAGTTTTAATAAGAGGGAAGGGGAAATGAAAAAGTCACCCCCAAATTACAATTTTGAAAAGGAGAACACTAGTGGAAATTAGAGACACATAATTTGAGGAAAAATTTAAGTATTTATAGGGAGTGATTGAGGTCATAAATCACAAACAAGTTAACAATAAATGTAATATTGAGGGCCTCAAAGCCATAAATCTATAATGATTTAAAGTATCATCGGTTCAATAAAACATAAGGTGTTAGGATAACACATTTTTTTAGATACTATTTTTTTGAATAGGATGGATTAATTTACAATCTAGATAATAACTCAATAAAACATACTTTATTTCATTACCTATCATAATCATAATCTCATCATTTAGTTGTGCTTTGATCTATTTTCACTTCATCCCTTACATAAGGAAATAAATGTTCAAAAATTATTTTTTACGCCAAAACCACATTTGAAAAATCATAAGGTCCACAAGAATTTCCTTAATCCTCTATATGTTTAATGAAATCCAAAATATTAAGTCATATTATCCTATAAATTATACTTTAACCTCATAAAAAATATCAAGTGCTCAACTTACACCATTCCAACCTTTTGAATTATCCAAAATACTTGTGTCCAAACTCACAGTCTAATAATTTATATGTGAGGTGAACATAATTAAGATATATGTTTCCACATAATAACATGTGAATACCTTCATCATCTATTTTCTTAAAACATTGTAACACCCTAAATTAGCATAAAACCTTATTTAATACGTTCATTCTCCCTCATTCCTTATAGAATACCAGATATACTCCTTAAATCCAAAAATGTTGAAAACTCCAACAGTGATGGAATACAAAAAAAATTAAATTGTTCCAAGGTAGTCATGAATATATAATATCATTTATCCAAATCAATCATATCTTATTCCAAAATCACTACCTCAGTGTCAGGACCATATTAAGGTTTATCTTTCCCTCAACCATGTATTTTCAAAAAAATTTAACTTGATGTTGTGTCACTTTAATTGGTACCATAAAATATCAAATACTTAATTAAATAGTACTATAGTACAGTCTTTATTTATTTCCATAATTCATACAACCATTACATCACTTATAAAACACTAAAATAACATAATTCATTAATAAAAATATATGAATACTAATTATTCCTTTTCATTTGTAGTACTATCATAACTTGATTATAATCTAATATCATCATTTGATATGTACTCTGATTATGAGGACCTTAATTTTCTTAGTGTCCCAACTCCTTGTAGATGAATCATTTTACATTTGAAACCTTTTTCTTACCCTTACAATCACGTACTTGGTGTCATTTTTTCCACACTTATAAAAAACTCCCATTCCCTTCAAGGATTTACCAAGGTGATTATTTCCATAGTTATCACATGTGGGAAAAATACTTATTTCCCTTAATCCATTTATACATCCTTTTATCTTCCATCATCTTCTTATCTTTCTTCCCTTCAAATCCATAGGACTTATAGAATTCATTACATATCTTATTAACACATGATGCTATTTCTTCATATGATGAGAATCTGTGGGAGATTATTTCACTTCTAAATGTTGGAATAAGACCATGAAAAATGTGATCCTTCTTACTCTTTGGATCATGCGTATTTTTATAGTTCCCATTCCTTCTACTGGGTGCCATTTCAAAATGAAAACATACACTAGGTTAGATTATAGTGTAATTTATAATCCAAAAACTAGAAAAATTCTCAACATCAAATAAAGATTTTCCCACATCAAGTATCAAAATCCTAAAAATGGTTTCATTGCTGACATATTTACTCATAAATTTTTTATAATGGTTTTTAAGGAAAATGTGAATTATCCTAAGAATATCCCCCAGGAATTTCAAACCAGTTTTGCAGTAAGGCCCGTTGTCATGTACCAGGATACCCCAGGTCAAGCCTGAAACTCTTTGTTGGAGTTTTCACTCCTAGGTACATCTGTTCCAGAACCACATCCACTTGTAGTATCCAGACATTGATATATTTCTTGTAAAAACCACATAATATCTACGTTACCAAAAGTTTTGGATTTTCTTCTATTCTAATCCTCAAAGTCTATTTTATGGTAATGTTTCCTAATCAAAGTTTATCTAAATCTATTTCCAAGGTTGTTGAGAAAATTTCTCTGATACCAACTATAATGACCTGACCCCAGAATCCTAGATCTAGTGAATTATTTTAAAGCATTGGCATGATTACAAGGAATCAAGTCCTGAAGGACTGATCACTTTAGCAGTCTTGGAAAATAGATTACATACAGAAACTTTACATTACAATTTATAACATAAAATAAAACATAGATAATCATTTTAGAATTCAATTATTATACAAGATTAAACATGAATATAAATCATAATATACTTCATGGAATCCTAGGAAAATAAAACACAAGAAATGGGTGAGCTCAGACGCTCATTAAGGATAAACAATATAGAGGAAGCTATTATAAATAATCATAAAATTTTATGGAAATGTATAAAATTTAAACAAAATACCTTTAGACATAAAATTCATTATAATATGGAAAAGATAAATTAAATAATTCCATTTAATTTTTCACATGGATATTATACTATTCGAATTTATCTTATGTATAATCCTTTATTAAAAATAAT
This sequence comes from Viscum album, assembly GCA_963277665.1. Lineage (NCBI taxonomy): Eukaryota > Viridiplantae > Streptophyta > Magnoliopsida > Santalales > Viscaceae > Viscum > Viscum album. Next base: position 308,767,215 of record OY728120.1, read on the forward strand.
TTAGTTATTAAAATTTGAATTTAACACTTTTAACTCTTCTTTAAATAAAATATAATAAATATCATAATCTATCCCAAGTGAATAAAAAAGGATCATATTTTTTTTTCTAAGGTTGATTTAGGTTGAAAAAAACTTATCCAATAGAATTGGGACATGTGTTGGGGTAATTTTATATTATTATAATATTATTTTTACCTTTAATTACCCTATTTACTTTTGATCGTGATATATAAAATTCAAAAGTTATTATTAACCAAAAATTATTTTCATCCCATTGAACCACATTTTACTTACTAATTTCAACTGTGTCTCTTGTATTTTTCAAATTCAATTCACAGAAGTAGTAAAATTACGTTTTATGCAAATTTACAAATGTTCCTAGAAGGTGGGTAAAAGAGGTTAAAAAGATCAGAAAAAATTTATACATCTAATCTTATTATAAAATTACTCAAATGAATTAAATTGAAATAATATATGTATTATGTATCTATTTTTACATTAAGATAAAATTTTAATTAAAAATAATTATTTAAATGAAAAAGTCGGGTTTTATGTACTATGTAGTATTTTTTCACTATTCATCAAAAATTGAATATTTTCAGAAAAATACAAAAAATTCACCCTAAGATAATTTTGATATTACAAATTAAAAAATGATGTATATTTTACCAAATTAAAATTTTAGGACTGTCTAAAATTAATTTTATTTTTGTTCACAAAAGAACATAAAAGTAGCTATTTTAAGAAAATAGATTTTCTAAATATATACAAATTTTAACAAAACATACACATTTAATTATAAATACGTTTTATTTATGTGAAAAAATTATAAATAAAATTTAAAATTTACATATTACTATTCATATAAAATATTTAATTGATAAATAAATATATTGTTTAAATAATTATAATACTAATGTGTTGTTTATGAGAAACTCAATCTTGCATATACAATAAGCCAAGTCGTTGTTGCATAAAATATAAGCTATTAAATTAATTTAAACAGATAACTTACTATGAAATCTTGGGGTGTTACAACTTATACATATAATGAGGTTAGGGTATGAAGACCATCATTTATAAATTAATAATTAAAAATATCACATGTATAACTATAATTAAATAAATTAATAAAATACCAATAATACATCGTTCATTCTAATATCATGATCAGTTGATATGAATTAAACTCACATAATAAAATTAAACTTGAGAATAATTTTACTTGAGGGTATTCTTTATAAATAAAAAAACAAACCAATCTTAATTTACAAAATAATCATCCCACAGTCTTGAAAATAATTTTATTAATTCTATTTTTTAAAACATAATAGAAACTTTTCACACTTTTTTGGGCATACTGGGAATTTTTTTAAACCCCTATAGGGGTTCTAGATCCTAATTATACCCAGATATAGTCGATTGGGTTGGGGTTAGGGTGACCAGGTAGGGGAATAGGGTCACAGGTGAAGGGAAACCCGCTTAAGGTGTGGGGTGTGTCTATAGGGGGAACCATCATCATTACGGGTAGTTATAAATTATTTTTTGTAAAAAAATTATTATTTTAAGTATATTTTACCCATTACATTTCTCATGGGTTATTTGGATCATGTTCCACCCCTATTAGTGGGTTGGCTATTTTTCTACGTGGGTAACCACATGACACCTCCCCCGTTTCCCTTTTTGTAACTTTTGTGTTTTTTTTATTTTATACTCCCTATGAGGTAACCTTTGTACATTAGGGAATTTTTGTCACTAAATTTTTTCTAAATGAGTCTCCCTCACTAGGCCTTCTTCCATCTAAATGCGTCAATACTACAATTCAGTATAACCACCTTCCTCCCTAAATGTCTCTCACTTCCCTTCCTCAACACACACACACACATATTTTTGTGTGTGTGTGTTTTAATTTTTAGGCTAAAATCACATTTTTATCTTCAAATAACCATTTCAAAGCCACATGATATAATATTTAAGTTACATTGGAGAATTTTGGGTCATATCGATGCCCTCTATTCAAATTCCCACATTTTTTTTAAATTTTGGCTGAAGAAATCAGAAGATCCCTTTAATACCACTTATTGGAACTTTTTACACAAAAGAAGCATGAGGAATAGGGAAATAAAAGATTTTTATGATGAGATAATTTGTGTTACATCATCATCAGTGTTTCATACCTAGATAACAACCCAAGGATACCATGTTAATTAAATCAACCATGAAAAATAAAATTGAAATCATAACTCGTTGATTTTGATCAAACATGTGTTCTAATTTCTTTTTGAGATCATCACTCAAAAGAATCGAATATAAAACCATATAGATCATCCAAATACTCTCTAGATTCTTAAATATGCATAAATATTTGATTTTTATTATCCATAATAGATAATATTCTACACCTTTAATGATCTGATGATCATGGGACCACTGTTGCTTCAATATAAGAAGAACAGTTGGATCAGGTTGCACCAAATATCTATTCCACCATCAAGAACCTGATATTGAGGAGTAATATGCTCTCAAAATAGTGATAAGAATAGTATTTTGTAATAGAAGATTAAATTTCTTTAAATAGGTGGGTTTCAATAATTGAAATTTTCATTTGGACCTTGTCTAAGTGAAACCCTTTAAATTAAACCATATTCGATGGGAATGATATAGAGAACGTGTCACAAATATCAAAAATATTTTATAAATTATATATAACATCTAAAATATGTTATGTGATAAAATACACACTATTAACTCAACTCATCATTCCTGAAAATATTTAATGAGCCTTGAATAAAAATATTTGTTCATAAAATATTATTCTTCATATTCACATGATACTTGTGAATACACTGAGAAAATAAATTCACATACCACTATTATAAACCCAAAATAATATTGAATTTATTTATTTATAATAATTGAGAAAACATGGACCTATCATTGACCATTATGTGGGTCCCATAATGTTCTAAATTAAAATATAATAGAATTGGATAGGTATTTGAATAAACTATGTTTGTGACCCTCTAGGCTCTTATCTCGATAGTAGTGAGAGCTACTCATATATCAAGAGTTGTATTTCTAAATATATCATGGCTCCTATGGAGATAATTTTAAGTCAAATTAATTTCAACCTATGATGTACACACACTGTATAATATAATTTATTTTTCTCCCAATATATCATAAAGTAGGATGCACACTATATATCATCATCCTTAATTTATTTATTATTTCATGAAATTATTAGATGAACTTACATACTTCTACCAAGACCATGGATTGAGTAAAGTTATTTCCATCGTAGTCAATTGAGACTAAGATATCTTTTCCTTTCAGAAGTGAAAAATCCCATCTTGATCATTCAATCAATTCCATACTGCTGGTGTCACACACAACACAAGCTACCTTTCCATAAACAAATGTCATGGATTTAGTCTTTCATAACTGTACACCATAAAATGATACACATTGATAATGATCTCAGTTCAAGATACCAATACACGTTTTAATAGGTAGTAACTGCTAGTGTCACCTGAAACATGTGGTGTTCCTATTAGAGAGTTAGTACTCATGATCTACTTTACTCGATATCACTAAGTGAGAAAATCATGATAATGAGTATCAGTGTTTATGAACTCCCAACACTTGATATTAAAACATCATATGTGTCTCTTTATAATTATGAATCTATAACTTAATACCTATGTATATGATTACTATCATAGTATCCTAAGTTTCTCACAATAGTATGGAACCACTATAATCTGTTAATACAATTTTTTTTAAGGAAATTACCATATAAATACTTTACGTAGAAGTATCAACACTATTTTTTTAAAAATTAAACATGAAAAACTGACTATATAAATGTTATGGAAATTAAAAATTACTGTACATGTTGGGTCTAGGGAAACCAATTTCACAACCCATACCCCATAATGGTCACTACATTCAGTGTATTATTTGTAAAAATCTACCACCCATGATAGATAACCTATATAGGTGGTATATATTTAATGATAATTTGTTTCCCAATTAATCATAATTAATAGAAATTTACTTTTACTTGGTTTTCAGTTGCATTAAATTTAATATAATGTTAGTAAAATTCCTATTTCAATACAGTGTGAAATGTAGGGTGTTAGAGAAGGTATGAATGAGTAGGGTGTTAGTGAAGGTAGCACTATGTTTGGAGGTGATTTGAATAATTTAAGATAAAATCAAGGTATTGAGATAAATGACCCCATGTTATTGTCCCCACCACATCATGTTTTCCATCATAATGGTTGTTTCACTCACCATAGTGGAGAGACCATGGTTTCTAGGAGAGAATAATAGTTACTACATGACACCATAAAGAGTGGAATTCTATCTTAGTTTTTGTATTTTAAAATGGTTCTTATAAACCCAATATAGTATGTATCATGGTTTGAAATTATATTTATTGGTGTTACTTTTGGTGATAGGGAAGGATTATGTCATTATTCATCATCATGGGTTGGATGAAATGACATGGTAGTGTGAGGGATACCATGGTTTCAAATTCTTAAGATAAATATAATTTTAAGAAACCACATCATGTTTTTATAGGACACACTATAGATTTAGTTAGATGTGTATTTTTTTAAATATAATGGTCAAAGGTATTTAAGGAACTCAATATTTAAGTCACCATGGTTTTCAAATCTACTTAACCCACTTATGCCCTGACTTGGTTTTGGATACCAAGTGGTGGTTTGATCCATCTTCATTTAATTATAAGAAAAAAAATTCCCCTTATCTATTATTTGGTAATTATCCTCTTTAATGATGCTTGATGGCATATAGACACTTATATGGGTTTTTGGGCATTTCATTATTGAATCTTGAGCTCATTCCCATGAAATATCGATTATACATAAATTAAGATATATTCCAATTGATATTTTATTCATCATTTAATTATAGATTCTAAGGGGTTTTCAAAATTTGATTGGTGTATTTTTGTATTATTTTACTAATATGGGGTTTGCAGATTTTAGATATAAATGGATAGAGATTTACCTTTAGGACATCAGTGATACTTTCTATAACTTTATTTAATGTTTTCTATTACATCATCTTGTATGCTATTTGATCAAAGATATCTCTTAGACTAGTCTATATTTTGATTGAGAATACACTTGATGATCTTATTTTACAAAATCTATTATAGACTATCATGTGTGATTTATTTTATTCAAACTTTCATCCTATCACTATTTTCAGAACACTTTTTTTGGTGTTTATTAAGATATTTCAAGGATGGTCCACACATATATCTCTATGAAACAACATTAAAATGTAGGCAATAAGATAAATTAATATATGAAATATTCCTTAAATATTGAAAGGAATTCATCTATATAAAATAGAGTCATATCACTATCCTTATTGTTCTTGATCTAAATGACAATGTATCTTAAAGATATACACATTGAAAAAGGTTAGTCTATAAGGATTTTTATGCTACCACAATCCAACTACCTAGGAGTTTCCAGATAAGTAAATCTAATTATTATTTTTTAACTATCTTAGTTTATAAAGATAATATCAAAACCAAAACACAAAAAGATATTCTTTAAAAGATCACATGTCACAAATTTGGATCTTTATAAAATCTATTCTAGAATTTTTTAACAAATATCCATCCTGATAAACTAGTGAATTTATAGTAAACTTATATTTGAGGAAGTAAGTTACCTCTAGCATAACATTGATTAAGAAAGTGACATATTCCTTGAAATCCATTATCAATTCAAAGTTCTCAAACATCATATCCCGAAATTACCCTTTTTACTTCTTAGGGTAGTTCCTATGAAATTGATTGAACTATCTATGATTAATGACTGAAACCCAAATTACAACATATAATATTAAAGGTATTGAGCCTACTAATTTATGGATAACTTAGGATCCTTTTCACATTCCTGTGTAAGGATCAAATAATATTGTGACACCCATTGTTATTGTTTCTTACAAGATCTATATTGATCCTAAATATATTAATGATATATTGGATTTTATTCACAATTTAACTTTTGAAACATCTATTTTAATGATCCTCTATATTGTTTATAATAATTCAGTTTCTGAGAGGTATTCTTCAAAAATGTCCTAGCTTCCCAAAGGTGTACACTGATTCCTTCAATGAGAGATGAAAAATAATATTTTCCCTTCTTCTTTTGATTTTGTCTTTTAGTTATTCTAACATTTTAAGATTATAATTTAGGTTTTTGGAAATACATAACTAAGTGACAATATCATGGATTACTTTTTGATACAATAGGATACTCTAAGGAATAATATAGTTCTTTCCTTGATATTATTAATATTCTCCAGCTAAAGGACAACAATAATTTTTTATAACATATCATCATGACATACTTTCTCTTTATATATCTCTCTACAAATTTATATTTGATACCACGGCTCATAGATGATTGGAATCTTCTACTGAATCTTTTCCTTCAAGACTCTACCAAATATCTTCAATATTTGTCCAAAATCTAGATCCTCTTGAAACTATGAAGTGTTTTATTTTCGTGGAAAATTGCTTCATAATATCTTAATGGATCTCCGAGAATTATCTCTCATGGTTTCCATCTATCCACCTGACTTATTAAATTCAAGATTTATTTCATAGAATTTATTCATTTAAAGCTTATAACTTCACATAAGTTCCATGGGCTTTATACCATAAATAAATAAATTCATTTTTATTTTTAAAAGATAATATATCTTCAAGTATTTTAGGATAAATTCCTATCCATATATGACTGGATATGTTCCCATAATTTCAATACCTAGCTTCAAAACATTATTATAATCTAGACCCATACACCCAGTCTCGGTACATAAAAAATAATTTTTACATACTGGATTTGATACTAAATTTAATTTCCCAAAATTAAAATTTTATACTTAAAATTACAATAATAAATACTAGGCCACTTACATCGCAAATAAATTCTTATGTTTATACCTTTAGAGAAATAGTAAAACCCTTTAATTAACAAAAAAATTTCTTTTCCATCAAACAAACATTTTTCCCATTATACAAATATTTTATTATTCCACAATAAGTCTTCAACATCCACCATAAAATTCTCCACACATGATACCATTCAAGATATATCATATTTAATATTCTTCTTCATAACCTAACAAAATGGAAAAATAATATGGGTGATCTCAAATGCTCAGTAAGGGATAGAATACCATGGAAGATATCATAGAATAAAAATGGAATGGAAAACATGTAAGGAGTCAAAAATATTCAAACAATATATTTAACTTAAAACACGAGGATTAATTATTTATATGGATAACATAACAACATAAATGATCACTTTGGAAAAAATATCACATTTTATAATGGTGTAATGCATAAAAATAGATATCTTGATCTTATCATCAAATCCTCATTTCAAGACATCATACAAACCATCATGGTGTCACTGATGATGTCATCAATAACTTAGTAGGCACAAAATGAATATCTAAGATATTTTTCCTTATGATACCTACCGATTCATCCATGAACTATCTAATATCGATCCACACCCATCACTTACTAAGTCTAATGCATTCATGATATGACAGAAATGAATAAAAATACAATAAATAATCAATATTCCTTATTAATAAATATGTATCAATATTTAATCAAGTAAACAGAATGTTAGTATTTAATAATAACATAATTGACCAACCTTAGCATTCATTAATCATCCATATAGGATTAATAGTATATATATTGTAATTGTTTCCCCAGTTAACAAATGAGCCATATTTCTTGGTAAACACCCCCAATCAGATTTATATAAAATGGGGTATTTACACAATACAGATTAATGGGTATATGGGTAAGTAAACACTATAAATGATTTTAAATATATCCATGATAAGAAATAATGTGTACTTGAAGGATAAAAATAAAGTTAAATTGGAGATGGAGGGTGATAAATAACATAATCATAAGAAATTGAGTGAAATGAGAATAATACTTATATACTAATTAATATATAAAACAAAGATCATTAGGGAATAAAATGATACCATAAATTCATCATAAAATATGTTTATGAAGTAAAGAAAAATCTTTTGGAAAATAGAGAAGAAAATGGAAGTGAAAATCTAAAAATAAATTTCTATAGAGGTTTTGTATCTTTGATGTAAAAATAAGTAAAAATTCACTTCAAAACATCTTTTCTTGTGATGTGAAGAATAATTTAAAAACATTATATATAAAATAATTTTATAAAAATGTAATTTTTAAAATAAATTATAGTTAATTAATAAAAATTGGAGTAGAAGATAGAAATATATATAGGTGGAATAAATTCCCCTTTAAAAACTTTTAAAAAAATAATGAAATTTTATTTTTAAAAATTCCCAGAATAATATAAATAGATATCAATTTAGAAACCAATAAAAAACATAAATTAATATAAATAATTAATAATTTTTATGATGGAATGAAAATTTATTCGAGCTGTAAATGTTTAGAATAAAAAAATCCTTTTTCCTCTTTTTAAAATAAAGTCAAAGGTGAGCTATACAAAAATATTTGAAAATATTCCATTTAATAATTTTTTTTAAAAGTAAAAGGTAATAGGAAATAACTTTATCAAATATTTATGTTTATATAAAAATGTCAAAAAAACCATTTGAAGAAAATTGATATGGAGGAGAAAGGTTTCTAACTCAAAAAGAGAGATAAGGTCATATTTTCTTATAGACATTATTTCATTTGATTTGAGTAAACATTAGAGGAAAATGGAATTAATAATTGAACACCAAAAAATTAATCAAAGTATAAAAAATATATGGGTTTTATGAAATAAAAATAAACAATTAATCTATTGGAAATTGAAACCTAAATAGTCCTAATAAATGTGAGATTGTAAAATAAACCCTTATATTGGATTCCCGCTTTCTATACATGTTATGACCTCATATAAAATAAATTTATATTTATTATTCATCTAAATATTATCCATATTTACATATATATTTCTTGATATCATTTATTCATAACTTACTTTTATTTATTTACACATATTTCTTTGTTAAAATCAAATATTTAGGTGTTAATTGTTCTGTTTCTCAAGCATGTTTGGATTCCGAGGTTCTGATCCATGAGACTTGGTCATGGAATAATCACTTAATGAAATTTAAACATATTATATATATATATATATATATATATATCATATTTATATATTAAAAAATTTCTATAACCACCCATGCAAGGTTGTTATAAAAAATAAAATATGTCGTTCATGGAGGCGATAATTCACACATACACATGAGTATATTTTCATCTTTCAACAGATGGAAATATATGAAGGTAAATAATTATATATATATATAATCATTACTATTTCATAAATATAATATAGATTTATTAAATCTATCTATATAACCTTTCCATGTGATGTGGTGATGAAAAGTGAAATACATTGCTTCATGGAGGTGGTAGCCCTCATATACTCATGAGTGACATTTTCATTTTCCATCAGATGGAAAGGCGAAAAAACATTGTTGTAACATTAACATCGAAAATTTTCTATATAGTTAATATAAATGTTTCATAATATTAATATTTTTATAGAATATTCATAGGGGGATTAATAAGAAACTTGAAAGAGATTAGTAAGAATATACACCTCTTCCTTGGATAATCTCCTTTAAAAAACACCTTAAGCCTTCTTATATAGATATTTTGAGAATAAAATAACCTATAGGTAATGGATATGGGTGTTTTTAAGATATTAGGGTTTATTTTGGTTGGGAAAAGCTGCTCTAAAATCTTTAATAATTGAGGATATGGGGTTTCCTTTTATAAGTGAGAGGTGTTGAAATCTTGTAAATACTCATAACTTTTAATAAGTAATAAAATAATTTTCAAGGAAAATGGATCCAATTTATATCAATTTAAAATATAATATAGTTTAACACCTAAATACACTCAAAAAATAAAATTTATACAAGTTTAATTAATATTTTAAGACTTATCTTTTAGTTTACCCCCTCTTAAACCCGTTTAACCATTACTATGGTGGAAACCTTTTATCGTGGTAACTATTCATTATGAAAAAAATTAAATGGGAATTATTACATAATTTAAATATGATGATTAAAAATAAAGAATCAATTTTATGAGATTAAATATATATATTTGTAGAAAATTAATTTTAATAAAGTACACCAAGCGCAATGAAGAACAATTTGTTTTTAGAAAAATGTCATTTTAATCCTAAAAATGATTTTACACAAAAATAATATATGGAATTTAATTTCAGGACATTTATTTGTGTATTAATTAAAAAATTATATTTTTATTTCTTTAATAAAAATTTAAAACTGAATGGTAACTTATGAATACTTAATAAAATGGAAAGTTATAGTATTTCAGAATATAGTATTTTTCACTATTTTCCTAAAAATCAAATATTTTATTAAATACCCCACAAAATCACCCTATGAAAATATTAAAATGGGGACATAAAAAATAAATTAAATTTCATCCAATTAAAATTATAAAATTAATAAATTTAACTTTTAAATGAAAAAAAAAATATAAAAAAGAATGACCTATCTAGAAAAACAATCCTTTTAAACAATAACTGTTATTAATCCAATTTCATATCAATTTATAATTATCTAATTGTTAATATATTATATATCACATTTAAACACTATTTATTATCACTTTCATATGTTAAAAGTGCTTAATATAATTTTTTAGGATAAAATAAACGACACTTTAAAAATGGTTCTTTAAAAAATATCCCTTTTTAATATTGAATGATGTTAATCATATCAAATCATTTATTATTATAAAAATTTTAATAGTATTATACCCAATTTTTAGATATTTCAAATGGTTAGATAAGTATAATAATAATATAATACCAACACCCATATAATATCAGTGATTTATATCCTTCTTATATAATCTTTGATAAATCTTTAAAATCATTAATTATCTCTCATTATGCATAAAATAGTTCTATTGCTTATAACTATTTCCATAATAATGATTTTGGTTATAGTTGAATATCCGTTTTTATATTTTTTAATTTGTTTTGTATTTTTTATGAACATATATTTTTATGAATGTCTTTTCTACTCAGTTTACAAAGAGTTGTTTAGGGTGTTAAGAATGTTTTTGTTATGAAGTGCTTTAGGAGGTGAAGGATGTTTCTTTAACAATATTTGGATGTTTCCCTCAAGTAAGAATATGATTTTATAATCCTCATGTTCCTAAAATTATGAATATTCTCATGATCCTTGCTGAATTTTTAATGAGTTTGTTGAGTATGTACACATGGAGAAAATGAATAATGAATTATGGAAAAGTACAATGGGGTTGTAGTAAAAAGTAAAATTTTCTAATGTGTGTGTGGCAGTATAGAGTGAATTATATTTACCATAAGTAATAGGGAAAATGATACCAAAAGGAGGGTTATAATAAGTATGTATTGATATGTTATCATAAAGGGATAGAGATCAAAGGAATATGATGTTTCCTGAAAGAAAATGTGTAAAAATGTGATGTTAATAATTGAAGAAATGTGATCAAGTACATCAGATGGATATCCATAATTTCAATTTCAAAAACTAAAGTTACATCGATATGAGTTTTTTATAATGGTGAGTTCATATATATTATTACAAAGATCATACATCATACATGCTTAATGTTTAATCAGACAAACATATATGTTCACTAATCAAATTACTGATTCCAAGAATGAGGAGCTAATTATATAAAGTATAATTGGATGAAAATATTTATGGAATTGAATTGGTTAATGTTTCATCAGACATAATATTATGATAATTTATATTAGGTGGAGTTTTTCTATCCAATCTCTATAGTAATGCTGAAGCATGATGTAATAAACAGAATTTTTTTAATTCATTAATTAGAGATTATTGGATGAACCAATGTTCATTTTATCGGTTGGAGTTTATAAAAAAGAGTATTAGTCAAAGTTGTGTTGAGTTGATTGAAACAAGTCAATCAGTCTTATAAGATCATGGATGGTGTATAATTTTCATTGGTCAAAGGAGTTCCTTATGGATCTTCTAGGAAAACAACAAAGAGAAAGTGTTTTGATAAGATTCACCTAAACAATGTATAGCCCTTCACTATGGTGATTCTAATATTTTAATTCACCATTTCTTATCTTTTAAAGGTTAATTATGTTTCTATAAGATCTTTACCTTTGAGATATGGAAGTTCACTAAAAGACACTGACATCAAATTTTTTCAAATATTCTAGAATATTTTAGAATTTTGTAAAATCATTTAGTGAATTTCAAATGAGCAGGAGTTTTAAAATTTGAGTTTACATTGAACAAGAAAATATTTGTGGTTTCCACCTTTTCTCCTAGAGGCATTCTTATATAAATTGTGAGTAGGTTCAACAAAATATAACACTGCTCACATGAAAAAATGGAATTTTTAAGTGATGAAGAAGTATTACTAGGTAAAGATATCAGATAGAGATTAGAAGAGCTGAGAAGTAATAGTAGTGTGAGTTCAAACCATGGAATCTCATTGATTACTAAGAATAATAAGTACACTAGACATAAGTGTAGTAAGAAGTGGTACACGAAAGAGGTTCTTATCAATATATAGTTAGAGATAACATATTGATATTGTATCAAACAAAGATTATAAACATATTTATAGGTGAAATTTTTTAGTTCATTAGACAGAACTCAAATGATAGGTGAAGTTTGTGAGGATCACCATATAGAGTATACTCGATGAATTCAAAAGGAAAACCAGATAAAGATACTATATGGAGACATTTGGTGGATATTTTCTTCAGACCTAGTATCATGAGAATGATTTCCTTTTTATCTTTAGATGGAACGGATTGATAATAAAATTTTTATAACCAATGGTATTTAGTGTAATTATCTATCATAAGACAAAATGAGTCTAACTAGAGTTGGATCATTGTATTCACTTTTCTATTATAGTGAATTTATGTTGAAAAATGGGAGTAACCAGGGAAAATATATAGTTACCCACACAGGGGGGATAACCTTGTAAATATTGTGTTATCGATTTTACTTTCCTATTGTTTCATTCAAACATTTTTTGATTTTATAAAATTTAAAAGGATATAACTATAACAATCTGTAGTGGTTTATTTTTAGTGAAAATAAATTCTAAAAGATCACAATTAATTTAACCACCCTTTCTCAGTGGTTCTCTAACTTCTTAGAACTTAAATTGGTATAAGAGAATCCATGCTCCCTATATAAGATCATTATTTTTCTTATCATTGATAATCTAATCTTAGTGAAGAGTAGATGTATTCCTGCCCTCAATTGAAAATATCATCATGGTTGAAAAAATAGAATGATAACCTATATTTTTGCTCTTAGCATAAAGATAATTAATGCAACTACAGTTGGGTTTCCACCCATTGAGAAAGATTCTCTTGTGATGTTCACTGATAAAAGAAATCTTACGCTTGATTGTAAATTTAGAAAATATTTTTGTTTATATTTTTTAGAAAATTTTTATATCAAGGTGATTGGTATAAATAGAATTAATGAAAATTGGGACAAACTCAAATGTATCTAAAAGGGAAATATCTAAGTAAAGGAGGCAAAGTTTCAAATATGGTGAAGAAATTTATAAGATATCAAAATGGTAGAAGATGAAACAATCGATGAGTACTTCAATATTGTTAATGATTTTTTTGGAACATTAGGGGATTCTGAGATTTCTTGTATGATTATACCATTATTTAGAAACTAATGTGGAACTTTCTATAATGGTTTGATCCTTAAAATTATACTTTATAAATAGAGATAATTTAAATTTTCATGAATTTATCAACCATATTTTTTCTTATGTGATGAGTAAAGCTCCGTCATTCAAAAATAATATTAAGGAAGAAATGTCTATTCTACTAATGAAGAATAATTTAATTGAACTATAACATTAGTATGTAGAACTTAGTAAATCATAAGATAAAGAAGTTGATTATGAATAATATAATTGAATAATATCTATTATATCAAAAAACATCCATATAGTTAAAGGAAATTAAAATGGTAATATCCTAATTATGTTTTTTGAATGTGGTGGAATTGGTCATTTTTTTAGTAATTTTTATATCAAGAAAATAGGGGAATAAGAAGATGATTTTGAAGAAAAAATAGGGTGGAAGAAATAGAGTAAAAATTCCAAGGAAGGTAAAAAAACCACTGGAATTATGAAAATGTTCAGTGAAAAGAATAGAATAAGTTTGATGAGTAATAATGTTGAGTATGACTATATAGAAAATAGTTCTTTAGAAAATGAAAATTCAGATAAGTTCAGAACATTCTTTTTTAATGTTAAAATAAAGGAAGAAACTTCTAATAGTGAATGTGATTGTAAAGGCCGAGAAATTCCATTTAAATTTTTTTCTTCAATTCATGGGATTTTTACGAGTTTGTGAAATTTTACGGTGCTTGATTCTGAGGCCCGGTTTGTTTGAAATCAATTTCTGAAGTTTTTTTCGGGAACATTCAGTAAATGTACGAGTGAGTTTTTATAACTTTTTAACCAATACTCGGAACTAAAATCCAAGGACACCGTTGAACTCACAGCGCCGATATTCGATTAAGAATAGTTTCACCTCGACGACAGATGGTTGAGAATAAAAGTTAATTTTTAACTTTTTATAAAAAATTAATAAAATAAAGTGTACAACACTTTATTTTATTTTTGACCCACCATGATTGTGAGTGGTTTTTGGTTAAAACCTACACATGGGATTTGTAGGTGGGACCACCAGACCCTAACCTCCCATGAGAGGTTATAGTGGTGGGGCTCACATGAACATAACCTCCCATGAGAGGTTATGACGTGGGGACGACATGAGGCTTAACCCCTATTAATGGAGGAGGATAAAACCTCCTCAACTCCCTATTAAATGGGGAGAAACCCCTTGAACCCCCCTTAATTAAATAGATCAAACCCCCTTTACTTAATATCCCACCCTCTCATGGTTTAATTGGAGGAACCTACGTAATTAATTCACCTTTTTAAAATTTGTGCCGACGATCAAAATAATAGAAAAACAATTATTTTGGGCACTTTATTTTGGTGGAACTTGGGAGAAAAGAGAATTCTCTCCAACGAAGAATGATCTTATGGTGAAGAACGCTCTCCTAACAAAGAACGTCGATGAGGGATGCCTTCCACTATGAAGAACGACCTCCTCCGACCTTCTTCCTCATAATCCTTTGATGTGGGATGTGTTCATCTACCACGAATCGACAGCCATATTTCCGCGACGTCAATGAAAAATGACTGATGAATCAAAGGTAGGGGTTTAGTTCCTTTTAAGAGGCATGTTCTTCCTTTCTTTTAAAAACGAAGAACGATGATGTTTATCTTTGCGGGTGGAATGTTGTGCTTCATCCTTGAGAACAAAATTCTATCACCCTAATCGTGGAGGGTGTGGGCCAAACTAACATAGACCGACATCCTTCGTCGATCTCTTTTCTTGTGACGTTATACGACATGGCGTTAAGGCGATGACGATGAAGGCGACAACAACGAAGGCTGCGCTACCCGCGACCTCCACGAATCACGCCGCCCCCGAGGCGTACTGATGCACCTAGCCGAACCCTGCCACCTCGAGCAGCGCCCATACCACCTACCCGTGGCCTTTCGTTGAGTGGACTCGCTCGCCCGCAGCCTCCCTGTGCCATGCTGGTGCACGACCCTCCTACTCGAGGCCTTTCGGAGCCCTGCCGGTGCGTGAACCCGCTCGCCTGCGGCCTCCCGGCACCCTGCCGGTGCGTGGCCTGCCTGCCTGTGGCCTCCCGACGCCTTGTTGGCTTGCGGCCCGCCTACCTTGTGCCCCCGCGGCCTACTCAGCCTCTCCTTCGATCTACCCGGTGCCCTGCCTGGTGCCCCCGCGACATGCTCAGCGCCCCCACGGCTTGCCCAGTGCCCCCGCGACCTTCCCGACACCCCCGTGGCCTGCCCAGCCCCTACCATGCCCTACCTGCCACACTCACGGCCAGCCTGCGTTCCGTGCGGCCTGCCCACTGGTTCCCTTATCGGACCAACCTCCCGGGCCAAGCCGCCCGAGCCGCGCCCCTCGCGGCACTGGGCGAACTGGCCTCAGCCTTCGGGCCGAGTCGCCTACGTGGTGACCTCTGGGC
Organism: Viscum album; assembly: GCA_963277665.1. NCBI lineage: Eukaryota > Viridiplantae > Streptophyta > Magnoliopsida > Santalales > Viscaceae > Viscum > Viscum album. Next base: position 308,783,439 of record OY728120.1, read on the forward strand.
CGAGCCGCCCTCGTAGTCTGCTGGGCCAGGACCATTAGACTGGGCCAAAACATAGCCGGCTGACCCACCCAACGGTCCGGGTTAGACCTAGTGAGATTGACCGGGTTGACCTATACTGGGTCGACCCAGAATGGGTTTGGACGAGTTGGTCCGACCAGGTCGGACCGGAACCGGGCCCATTACTGACCCATTACATTATTGGGCCATATATTTAGCATCAGACAACCATTTGATGGACCATTAGTGGCACCAATATTCTTGGAATGAATTCGTCCCTTTGAGAATACCTCATTGGAGTTCGGGGTATTTTTGAGTTATGGTCAGGTTGGATCGTACACGAATCCAACTGGGCCCCCGAGACTAAAAGTCTAATAACTAACAGACCGGGTGTCAGATTGATGCGCCGACTGTTGCGTTGAGACCCTTATAATGTTTTAGACCTTTGAGATACATCATCCTGGAACTTTGTGACAATTGGAGTATTTCCCAATATCTCATGAAGCGGATCCTTCCAATGAAGAGCAAACAGAGTGTGGAGACCTAGTAGCTGGCAGACCTGACGACTACTTGACCAATTCAACTCGGAGTGATTCGACTATCCCAATGTGGAGCGCCTAGTAGTTGGTGGCAGAACCAAAACAAAGGATCACCTGGTAATTGGTGGCAGAGCCACGATACTTGAAAGGAGGAGTACCTCTGCACAATATTAGGTGGAGAACCTGGTAGTTGGCGGTATACCCACAGCAGAGGAGCACCTGGTAGTTGGCAATAGACCACGGTACTCGACATGAGGATTACCTCAGTAGTCCAAGGTTAGTGATAATCTCCTCGGTGTCACGACATTCCCATTGTACTTGAAAAAGGGGGAGTTCTCCAGCAGTCGTGGTTTCGATAATGAAAATCCTAGTTTGAGCTGTGTCAATGACTTTTGTGTTTTCCTCATGATTGATATGGGTTACTAGATAAGTTAGGTATATGTATGTCCTATACCTAATTAATGGTTATCCGTTGATTTCATACTTTGTGGTTTATCCTTGTTGAATTTTGTGATATCTTGATGGTCTCAGGGTCCCTACTAAGTATCGTTATACTCGCCCCTGCAAGGGCTATTCCCACACCTCATTGTGTTGGTTACAGACGATGGACAAAACTGACTGAGGTAGAGAGTAGCAGGACTGGACGGTACCCGGAGGTGAACCGCTCGGTGTGACCGTACACAGAGGAGACAGACGGATGAGAGTTCTGAGGAGGCCATCTGTACCTACCCTTCAGGTAGGAACATCGGAGGAAAACCATGTAGATGCTTTACTTTTCTCCATTTGTACTTGATTTTCATTTGTACTTGTATTTTCCTGTAGGGATTTTATTTCCGACCCCCTTTTTACTTTCCAGCACTTCTTTTTTATATTGTTTTACCTATTATTTTGCTTCCATTTGTGTACTCTGATGTGTTTGTTTACAATTATAAAGGCAATGTCTTCCCAGTTTAGGGATTTATGCCTTTGGTGCTAGTATCCAACCCCTGGCCTATGGAAGGTGGGCTTGGGTTAGTTATGATACAGGCCCCGGGGGATGGGTCGTGACAAATTTGTATCAGAGGAGTCGGTTCTAATGCATAAAATAGAACTATGATCTTTCTTTTCTGTGAAGAAATAGTGTTAAGGGTACTAAGTGTGGTTCTTAGTTTAGGGATTCTAGTGTTGGTGTGGGCAGCCGACGTATCCATACACTAGGACCATGAATACAAATTTCCAACTTAGTGCATGAATACAATGATTGCATGTGTGTTTTCAAAAGTTTTTCTTTAAGTCAGCTCAACCAGGTCATCTCACCAGGTGTAATCTTGTGACCGTGTCACATCAGTTTCTTTAAGGATGCCTCCTCGCGGATGACCAGTTAGAACCCCAAGAGTCGTACGTACTAACAAAACACCGAGCGATGAGGCCTCGGTGTAGGGCCCTTTACCAACGGAGGCACCAGCAGTATTACTTCCCATTGGGCCACCGATGCCACCAGCCCCAATAGTAGATGATGCACGCCGCTTGAGTGCATTTCTTAAGTTCCAGTTCCAGAGGCCACCCAGGTTCAGGGGAGAGATGGACCCACAGGAATCTGAGGATTGGATGGAGGTTGTGGTGAGAGTTTTCTGACTGGTAGGGACACCAGCATACTTCATGGTGATCCTTGCTGCTAGCCTCCTTCATGCAGCAGCAGGCAGATGGTGGAGCCTGATGCTCCTAGTTCTTGATGAGGTGACACTACTATGGATAGACTTAGAGAGCCTATTTCGGGCAGAGTTTGTCCTAGCCACCCTTCAAGCGGTGCAGATACAGGAGCTACTTCATCCACAATATGGTAGCATGACAGTAGCACAATACTCAACGAGGTTCACCGACCTCTCACGCTACTCCAAAGATATGGTACGGGACCCATTATTCAGGGCCCAGACCTTTGATAAGGGACTCAGGCAAGAGATCAGAGCTTCGATGATCTCACTCAGCATCCCGATGCAGGAGGGGGTGCTAGAGAGAGCCCCCTTAGTGAAGAGTTTCCTTGTTGAGCAGTCTCCAGCAGTGAGACCCACCACTAGACGACATGCAACGGAGTATTTTGCAGATAGTAGTAGACATAAGTCATAGAGGTCTAGGAGGACCAGACCTATAGGTGGTCGACCGCAAGAATCAGGATCAGCTGTGTGGGGAACCCAGAGTGGAGACAGAGCCAATCATTCTAGGATCGGGCAAAGTTACTTATGCCGCGGGCATGGTCACATGGCTCGTGACCGTCCGACCCTCCGTTTTTATTATCAGTATATAGTTGAGGGACCTCCCAGGTAGAAACATAGGTTCGATCAAGGCAGTCCACAGGAAGGATGCAGACGTGGCAGAGGAGATGGACGTGCAGCTGGCGGTGGACGATGTTATGAGGTGTTACCACCACCACCACCACCAGGAGGTCAACCCTGACCGCAGGGAGCATGTGGACATGGGAGATATCAGCTCTAGGTAGCTGAGGCTTATGATCACGGTACTCCAGAGATGATTTGAGGTATGATCTGTGTCTAGTCCACCTTAGCTGCAGTTATTATAGACATGGGTTCCAGTCAAAATTTCATTGCCACATCCCTCGTTCAGAGTTCATAGATTCCGATGGAGCCGTTAGTTTGATCCTTATGGCTAGAGAATCCTATGGGAGCAGACTCAATGATTACGCACTAGTACCGGCAGTGTGAGATTACTCTAGGAGGTGAGAGATTTGACTGGGATCTCCTCGTAGTGGCGTCGAGGCCTTACGACGTCATCTTGGGTATGGACAGGTTATCTACAGTCCATGATTAGATCGACTGTATTAGGAGAGAAGTGTGGTGTGTCCGTACGGATGGGACAAGGTTTACCTTCACTGGTGAGAAGGGAGACTTTTTAGCATAGTACAGACTTACTTGGAGGAGGGTGAAACTGATCATTCACCAGTTGGCTTACCTTACCCTCAGAGTAGTTGATGTAGAGATTCTGACTTATCATGTAGTGGTGGACCAGTACGCAGATTTTTTCCCTGACGAAGCTCCAATACTACCTCCTCGCAGAGATCTAGACTTCTACATTGACCTATACCCTGGGACGAAACCAATATCTACCCCAGCATACCAGATGTCTCCCGATGAGCATCGCGAGCTGAGGGTACAACTAGAAGACTTACATGGGAAAGGATTCATCCGGCCCAGTGTTTCTCTATGGGAAACCCCGATTCTGTTTTCCAAGAAGGCGTATAAGAGCTTAATGCTCTATGTTGACTACCATCGCCTGAAACAGGTGACCATAAAGAACAATTACCCACTCCCGAGGATTGATGACCTCTTTTAACATCTGATGGGAGCATGGTGGTTCTCAAAGATAGACCTCAGATTAGGCTATCACCAGCTCAGAGTTCGAGACGAGGATGTGCAGAAGATGACCTTCAGGTGTCGTTACAGCCACTATGAGTTATTGGTTATTCTCTTCCGCGTACCCAACACTCCAGCAGTATTCATGAGTCTCATGAATAGGATCTTCCAGCCTTACCTCGACCACTTTGTCGTAGTCTTCGTTGACGACATTCTGATCTACTTGAATATTGAGGAGGAGCCTGCCTACCATTTTGGGTAGTACTGGACACACTTTGAGAGAACCAACATTATGGTAAGATCTCTAAGTGATAGTTTGGGATTTTAGAGGTTCACTTCTTGGGACATGTCATCTTGGAGGCTAAAGTTGCATTGGATCCAATGATAATAGAGGCAGTACTTTGTTGGCAGACAACCGGGAGTGTGACGGAGGTACGAAGTTTCCTAGGTTTGGCTGGATGCTATCGAAGGTTCGTTCTATACTTCTCCAGAGTAGAAGCACCACTATCATCCTTGAATAAGAATGGGAAACCCTTCGTGTGGTCAGAGAGATGCCAACAGAGCTTTCTGGAGCTGAGGCAGAGGCTGAATAGTTCCCCCATATTGAGGCTTCCGGAAGAGGGCGTAGGGTTCATAGTCTACTGCGACGTATCAGGGACTGGACTTGGGTGTGTCCTGATACAGGAGTGAGCAGTGATTGATTATGGTTCTCGATAGTTGAGACAACATGATCAGAACTACGCTACCCATGACCCGGAGTTAGTAGCAGTGGACTTCACCTTGAAGATGTGGTGGCACTATCTGATGGGCGAACATTTTACCATGTACTCTGATCACAAGAGTCTCAAGTATATCATCTCTCAAAAGGACCTGAACCTGGGATAGCGGCGATGGCTCAAGTTCCTCCAGGACTATGACTTTGAGATAGTCTATACTCCTGGAAAGGGGAAATTTGTTGAAGATGCGCTCAGCAGGAGGACTGTTATACAACTGCTAGGAGAGGCGAGAGAGCAGTTGGCTACCTTATAGATATCCTTTGTGGATAGAGATAGAGCATCCTATCTAAAGCCTTTTACAGTCACTCCCCCACTTCTTCAGTGAGTCAGGGAGGCACAACATGGGGATACTGACTGTGAGAAATGACGTGCTCAGATATCCACAGGGAAAGCACATGATGGATTTTCTGAAGGTGGGGAGCATGTAATCCTCTTCAGAGGACACACCTTGGTACCAGTGGAAATTTAGGAGGAGTTTTTTAGGGAGTTCCACACATCCCCTCTAGTGATATATCTAGGAGTTTCAAAGATGTACCAAGATCTTCTATGATAGCACTGGTGGCCAGGTATGAAGAAGGAAGTAGTGGAGTTTGTCTCACGGTGCCTCACTTTCCAACAAGTGAAGGCAGAGCACCAGGTACCAGCAGGCTTGGTTCAACCCTTAGAGGTCCCAGAGTAGAAGTGGTATGGGATATCCCTAGACTTGTGACATGTCTTCCACATACATCCAGGGATCACGACTCGATTTGGGTGATCTTCAACCGACTCACCCAGTCGTCCCACTTCCTACTGATCAAAGTGCAGGGTTCAGTAGAGAGCTTGGGATGCCTCTATGTGCAATAGATTGTATGACTACATGGAGTAACTTCCTCTATTGTCTCCGATAGTGACACACGGTTTACTTCCCAGCTACAGAAGGGGTTTCAGGAGGCTTTTGGGACACAACTTCGCTTGAGCACCGCCTTCCATCCTCAGATAGATGGTCAGACTGAGTGGACCATTTAGACCCTTGAGTACATGATCCGTCCATGTTTCCTCGACTTTGGTCACAGATGGGAGGATCATTTGCCTTTGGTGGAGTTTTCATACAACAACAGCTATCACTCCACTATCGGTATGACACCTTTTGAGGCATTGTACAAGTGACCTTATAGATCACCCTTATGCTGGAATGACCCTGGGGAGTCAGAACTAGTGTGGGACCAGAGATGGTGCGAGATACCACAGAGAAGGTGCAGATCATCCAGGAGCGGATGAAGCCTGTACAGAGCAGAAAGAAGTCGTATGCTGACAGGAGACAGAGATCTCTGGTGTTTGAGGATGGAGACCACATCTTTCTATGGGTGTCACCTCAACGTGGTCTACAAATATTTTTCCAAGGTGACAAGTTATCTGTGAGTTTCATCAGACCTTTTCCAGTCCTCAGAAGATTCGACGAGGTGGATTACCACTTAGCTCTTCCACTATAATTGCATCGGGTGCACGACATCTTCAACGTATCTCAGCTGAGTAGATACGTACATGACCCTTCCCACATCATTGACCATGGAGAGCTGGACGTCGACGATGGGATGACTTTTACAGAGGTTCTAGTTGAGATTGAGGATCGATAGGAGTGGTTCCTTCATGGATGGTCGATACCTTTGGTGCACGTTCACTGGTAGCACGAGAACCTCCGGAAGAGGACATGGGAGCGGGAGGTTCAGATGCATGCTCAGTACCCCCATTTTATTCCCATAGTTTGAGTTGTAGCATATGGGGACATAAAGCCCTGAAGTGGGGAGAATTTAAAGACCCAGAAATTCCATGGATTTTTTTTATTAAATTCGTGGGCTTTTTACGAGTATGCTACATTTTAAAGCGCTTAATTCCGAGGCCTGGTGTGCCCGGAATCAATTTTTGAAGTTTTTTTCAGGTATGTTTAGTAAACGTACGATTAGGTTTTTACAACTTTTGAACCGGTGCTCGGAACTGAAATCCGATGGCACTGTTGAACTCGCAGAACCAATATTCACTTAAGAATACTTTCACCTCGACAACGGATGGTCGAGAATAAAAGTTAGTTTTTGGATTTTTATAAAAAAATAATAAAATAAAGTGTACACCACTTTATTTTATTTTAGAGCCGCCATGAGTGTGAGTGGTTGTTGGTTAAAACCTCCACTTAGGAGTTAGAGGTGGGACCGCCACACCCAAACCTCCCATGAGAGGTTATGGTGGTGGGTCCCACCCGAACATAACCTCTCATGAGTGGTTATGATGTGGGGACCACACGAGGATTAACCCCTATTAATGGAGGAGGATAAAACCTCCCCAACTCCCCATTAAATGCAGAGAAATTCCTTTACCCTCCCCCTTTAATTAAATGGAGCCAACCCCCTTTATTTAATATGCCAACCTCTTGTGGTTATTTGGAGGAGCCTACATAATTAATTCACCTTTATGAAATTTTTTCCAACGATTAAAATAAAAGACAAACTATTATTTTGGGCACTTTATTTTGGTGGAGCTTGGGAGAAAAGAGAATACTCTCCAATGAAGAACGCTCTTCCGGTGAAGAATGCTCTCCCGACGAAGAACGTCGATAAGGGATGAATTTCACTACGAAGAACGACCTCCTCCGATCTTCTTCCTTGGACTCCTTTGATGTGGGACATGTTCGTCTACCACAAATTGACGACCATCTTTCTGCGACGTCAACGAATGACGAATAGAGAATTAAAGGTAGGGGTTTAGTTTCTTTTAAGCGTCATCTTATTTCTTTCTTTTAAAAACAAATAATGATGATGTTTATCTTTGTGGGTGGAATTTTGTGCTTCGTCCTTGAGAACCAATTGCTATCACCCTAATAGCGGAGGGTGCGGGCCAACCTAACATGGCCCGACATCCTCCATCGATCAATTTTCTTGTGACATTCTACAACATGGCGTTAAGGAAACAACAACGAAGGTCGCACTACCCATGGCCTCCGTGAATCACGCCGCCCCCGCGGCATACCGATGCACCAGGCCAAACCCTGTCGGACCAAACAGCGCCTGACCCACATACCCGAGGCCTTCCGGCGCCCTACCAACGTGTGGCCTCGCTCGCCCGCGGCCTCCCGGCTGCTTGTCGGTGCGCGGCCCGCCTGCCCACAGCCTCCCAGAACCCTACCAGCGTGCGGCCCGCTTACCCGTGGCATGCTCGGCTGCTGCCACGCCCTGCCCGACAGCCCCGTGCCCTGCCTGATGCCCTGCCGACCCCCTGCGGCCTGCCTGGCTGCAACCTTGCCCTTCCCGGCGCCCCCGCGGCCTTCCCGACACCCCCGCGGCCTACTCGGCACCCTACATACACCCCTGCGGCCTACCTGGCCCCTAACGCGCCATACTCGGCGCACCTGTGGCCAGCCTATGCTCCGCGTGGCCTACCTGATTGTTCCCCGACCGGCCCGAACTCTCGGGCCGAGTCGCCCGAGCCGTGCCCCTCGTGGCGCTGACCGAACTGGCCCTGGCCTTCGAGCCGAGTCACCTACGTGGCAACGTCCAGGACGAACCACCCTCGTAGTCCGCTGGGCTGGGCCCAGTGGATCGGGCCAAAACTTAGCGGGCTGACCCACCCAACTGGCCGGGTGAGACCTAGCGAGACTGACCGGGTCGACCCAGACTGGGTTGGCCTAGAATGGGTAGGGTCATGTCAGTCCAACCAGGTCGGACCCAACCCGTTCCCATTAGTGACCCATTACCTTCTTGGGCCATATCTTTGGCACCAGACGTCCGTTTGATGAACTGTCAGCGGCACCAGTATTCTTGGAATGAAGACGTCCCTTTGAGAATACCCCACTGGAGTTCGGGGTATATTTGAGTTACAGTCAGGTTGGATTTTACACGAATCCAACTAGGCCCTCGGGGCTAAAAGGCTAATAACTAACATACCGGGTGTCCGATTGACACGCTGTCTATTGCGTTGAGACCCCTATGACATGGTGGAACTTTGAGATACTTCTTCATGGAACTTCACTCCAGTTGGAGTATTGACCAGTAGCTCATGGAGAAGATACTTCCAGTGACGAGTAGACAGAGTGCAGAGACCTAGTAGCTGACAGACCTGACGACTTCTTGATTGACTTGACTTGGAGTGATTTGACTAGCCCAGTAGAACGGGCCAAGTAGTTGGTGGCAGAACCACGGTGGAAGAGCGCCTGGTAGTTAGTAGCAGACTCATGATACTCGACAGGAGGAGTATCTATGCATGTTATTAGGGGGAGCGACTGGTAGTTGGCGGCAGACCCACAACGGAGGAGCACCCGATAGTTGGTAGCAGACCCACGGTACTCGACAGGAGGAGTACCTCAGCAGTCCAAGGTTAGTGATAAGCACCTTGGTGTCATGACAGGCCCACTGTACTCAACAGAGGAGGAGTTCTCCAGCAGACATGGTTTCGATAATGAAAATCCCGATTTGATCTGAGTCAATGACTTTTGTGTTTTCCTCATGATTGAGATAGGTTACTAGATAACTTAGGTATAGGTATGTCATATACCTAAGTAATGGTTATCCATTGATTTCATTCATGTTGGTTTATCCTTGTTGGATTTTGTGATACCTTGAGGGTCTCAGGGTCCCTACTGAGTGTCGTTATATTCAATCCTACACGAGATATGCCCTCACCTAATTGTGTTGGTTGCAGAAGACGGACAACACTGACTGAGGTAGAGAGTAGCATGACTGGATGGCACCCGGAGGTGAACCACTCAGTGTGACAGTACACGGAGGAGACAGATGGACGAGAGTGCTGAGGAGGCCATCTGTACCTACCCTTCAGATAGGAGCCTCATAGGATGAGCCAGTAGCTGCTTTAATTTTCTCCAGTTGTACTTTCTTTTTAGTTTTACTTGTACTTTACTGTTGGGCTTGTATTTCCAGTCCCTTTTTATTTTCCAAAAATTTTTTTGTATATTTTTTTACTTAGTGTTTTGCTTCCATTTGTGTACTTTACTGTGTTAGTTTATATTTATAATGGGAATGCCTTCCCAGTTTAGGGATTTACGCCTTTGGTGCTAGTCACCAGCACCTGGCCTATGGAAGGCAGGCTTGGGGTAATCACGATATGGGCCCCAGGGGAGAGGTCATGACAGTGATGGGGGTGAATAAATCTACAAGGAATATAAACTAAGGTCAAATAATGTGTCATATCCTGATAAAAACAAAAAACTCAAGAACTAAATTTTAATATAGGAGATATAAAGTGAGAAAAAGAAATCAGAAAGGAATAATTACCTAAAAAGGAATATGAAAACATTATGCAGAATAAAAAAATCAAAATGGATGTTGAAAAATAAAGGATGATGACATAAGATCTTGAAAATAATTTTATGGATAAGGGTTATTATTTTTTTAAAACCCAATCCATAATCCTTAAGGTGGAATGTATATTAAATAATATAAATGAAAATTCCAACAAGGCCTTAAAGGTAAAGTCTGAAACATCTCAAGTTTCCAAGAAAACTCATTATAAGAATCAGGTGAAATGAACACCCACTAAATATAAAATTTTATATTATTTTACTAACCATGAATGTGTAAGAAAAAATGTTAGGAAAACTTATATTGAGAAGTTATATGAGAGACACATCGCATCTAAAGAATTTATAAAAATAATCAAAGAATAGGGATCCACACTCTTGGGGAAAATAGGTGCTGAAAATTATGTTAATATTAAACAACCATTCTACACTGAATGTTCATAATTCTACATAAGATCATGATTTATTAGATATTATTAGTGATATGGTATATGTGGGCACAAATAATATATTTTTTGGAACAACATGTCACTTAATATAAATAAGAATGAACTAAGGGGGAAAATATTGGAATAAAAGAGATAAACTTTCCAATGTTATTGGATGAAAGAAATGAAAAATCATTATATGGTGAAAAGTATCTAAAGAAAAAAATTATTTCACTGAGTAAGTATTTATAAGGTTTGAAAAACCAGTTCACCTTGATGAATAATATATAATAAAACTTTCCAAATAAGTTTCTTATTCTAGAAAATAAAAGGAGGTAAAAAGGGAAAAAATTATGGAAAGATCTTCTATTATTGTGAAAGATCTAAAAGCTATCAAAAGGGAAAAAACATAGGTTCATAACAATATTTATTCCTCACATATTAAAGTTGATATAAGGATCATGAAATATATTGAATAATGCAAAGTATGATTAGTTACATTTGGAAATGATAGTTCATTAAAAATAAATAGAATATGATCTATTGATATTGATGCTCAGAAACTTAAATCTAAGGATGTTTTGTATGTTGATAGACTCAAAAAAACCTATTAAGTGTTAGTAAAAATTATTATAATGAAAATGAAGTTATATTTATGAAATGATATTGTATTATCAGAAGCTTGAAAGATGTAAAATTTATTTATAAGGGAGAAAGAACTAGTGATAACCATTTCTATATTGGAAATATTTTTAATTCATATTACATAAGTGTTGAGGATAAAAATAAATTCGAGAATTTATGAATTGGGAATCTTAGCTAGAAAAGTATGAGAACACTTTATAAAGAATATTCTATAAAATACTGAAACTAAAGAGGAAATATGATATAGTTTGTATAACTTTTTGAAAGGAAGGATGATTAGTAACAAAAATAAGAATGTTAAAATCTAATCCACCATAACTCTAAATCTCATTCACTATAATATTTTTGGGGTGATGGGACATCAATAAAAAAAGATTATTTTTAATTTATTACTTTCATTTATGAATTTACTCATATGAATAACAAAATTTTTATGATGTATAAATCATAGTCAATAGAGATTTTGAATAGTTTTAGAAGAGATGTTGAGAAATAAATGGGTGTTACACACAAAATATGAGTAAAAAAATCATAATGGAACACAAAATACATGATTTCAAATATTATATGAGGAAAAAAGAATAAAAAATAAATATATTTCTTCATAAACACCTCAAAAAAATATATTGGTGAAAAAACCCCAGAAGTTTTGTTGAAACTGGGAAAAGTATACTTTCTAAATATAAAATTTCTAATTTTTTTTGAGGGAAGAAGTAAATATAGATGTTCATGCCTAAAATATACGACTTTTTATAGAAAAAAAATTAATCCTTATGATATATTGTATTATAAAAATAAAATGGTAAAATACTCCAAGGTTTTTAGGTGTCCTTGCTTAATAAAGATAAAAAATCAGGATCTTGGAAAGTTTGATGAGAAGGAAGGGGAACGAATTTTCTTGGGTTACTCACCAGATTTAAGAAGTTAAAAATGTTGGAAAAAACATCATAAATTAGTCAATTACTATGATGTGAAAATTTCATGAGAATCCAACCCTCTTAACAAATGTTGTTGAAGCTATTACATAGGGGAAATTGATGATTTACAAAAAATACAATGAAAGGGATAATGATTGCCGGATAAACAAATAAAAGATGAGTCAGATGACTCCTATGACGAATAAATTGGTACCAGAGGATAATATCTAAAATTACATACTTAAAAAATAGGTTGAATCTGAAAACAGAATTGTAAATATAAAATCTATAGTTTAAAAGAGAAGGAAACTATGATTAGAAAATCAGACAATGCTTATCTCATAGACAGAACCATAATCAATTTCAGGGGTTGTTGAAAATAAGAATTGGGTACATAGTAGAAATAAAGAGTTAAACCAAATTAAGAAAAATGATACCTGATAACTCATTCCATGAACAGTAGTAAATAATGTTATAGGAACAATTTGGGGTTTTAGAAACAAGCTTAATGAACATAGTGAAATTCTAAAAAACAAATATTAACTTGTTTCTAAAGGTTACTCCATGTGGAAGGAGTTTTTTTTGATGAAATTTTTCCCCTATTGTGAGAAATAAAACTATAATAATGTTCTTAAAAGTTTATACAAATATTTAGTGAAAATTTTATCATATGGATGTTAATCCCAATTTCTTAAATGTAGAAATTTAAAAATAAGTATATATTGAGAAACTTAGTGGGTTCATATTTGATAAATATAAAAATATGGTGTGTAAGTTGAAGAAATATTTATTTGGTTTGAAAATGAATCCTCGTGTGTGGTTCTATAAACATGAATGTTGCCAAAAACCGATGAAATTTTATAAAATAAAAGTTGATAGTGACCTGTATGTTATGTAAATTATAATAGGTAAACTTATATTCATTATTTATGTTGATGATATAATATTTTAGTTGATAAGTATAAAACTTATGGAGAATTTTATAAAAATAGACGGAAAACATTGAGATTTCAATTATTTAATAATTTACTTTCTTCATGGATTTACAAGTTCAATAAATGGAGATTAATCTTCCTATCTAAATGAATATATAAAAAGAGGTACTAAAAAATTTCAGCACGGAATAATCAAATGAAGTTTCTACACCTATCTTCATTAGTGTAAAGTTGAGTAAAGATAAAGATGGGAAATGTGTGACCCTGAAAGACTTATGAATGTTTATATGAATATTACTGCATGAAGGTTAGACCTTGTATATGATGTTACATTGTGTGTAAGATATTAGAGTGATCCTAATGAATAACATTTTATGGAAGTTAAAATAAAAATTAGATATATTAATGGAACATATTCACAAATTCTATTCTTTAAAATAAGTTGTGATATAAACCTTCTTGGTTAACTGATGATGATTGAGTTGGAGATTACAATGATAGAAAATCAACATCATGATGGTATTTTATTTTGGGATATTGTTGTGTGAGTTGACATAGTAAGAAGTAAAGTTATATTACTTTGAGCACATCATAAGTAGAATATGTTGTTACCACCCAAGTCTTCATACAAATATTGTGGATGAAATTTCATCTAAGAGATTTTTGGCAGAATTATTATAAATCATTGAACATTATTTGTGATAATCATAGTTCCATTTATCTTTGAAAAAAATGTACAGTATTCCAGATCATATCACATTGATATTAAGTTTCATTTCATAAAATAGAAAGTTTTTTGTGGATATGTTATGCTTGAATACATTTCAAAAAATATTAAATTGATGATGTGTTCACCAAAGTTATGCCAAGAGAAATATATTAGTAATTACAGTTGAAAATACATGTTCAACCTCCGCCCAAGTACTTTATAAAATTCATAAGGTAATAAACCCTACCATACACTGGATTATGTTCTCAAAAAGGGAGATTCTGTACAACTTTACAAGAAGATGTTAAAATCTTTCTATTATGAATCTGAGGCTATAGATATCAAAAAAAGTGGGAGAATACATTTTTTAGGGGTCATAGGTTATCATGGCTACAAAATGGGTTTTCACCAAGGGATGTAATCTCTTAAAAAAAATATTTATCCATTAGTGTGGTGTCATGATATTCTCTATGAGAAAGCCATGAAGTGATAAAAATATGAGAAAAGAGTTGTTTGGAAAATGTTAAAATTGGTTTGAATGCATCCAAAAAATCTATATGGGGATATTGAAGATCCTTTGTTTTGTTTTATAAAGTGTTTTTTTCAACATACCTTTTTATGAATGTTTTTATATATCCAATTATAAATAGTTGCTAAGGGTGTCAAGAATTTCATTTATTAAGTGTTTATGGAGGTGAAGGATGTTTCCTTACTCTTGTTAGAAAACATTCCTCAAGCAAGAAAATTCATTAATGATCCTAAATATTCTAACATCATGAATATTCTCAAAATTATAACTATTTTTTGGATGAGTTTTTATGAGTATGTACATAGGGAGAAATGCAAAGTGCTATAAAGGGAAGTACAAAGGGTGAACAGTACAAAGTGAAAGTTTTTGATGTTTGAGTAGCAGTAAAAAGTGTAGGATGATTACTGGAAGTAATAGAGACAATTATAAATTACATAGGGTTGTAAAAATTACACATCGATAAGTTTTAATAAAGGGGGAGAGGCCCAAGAAACTTAAATTCACCAAAGATATTGGATGTAAATAGTTGATGTTACTATTTTAATATATTGAATTTTTTCCATTAAAAAAAGATCCATCATTTCAAGATCATTGAATGAAGTTTCATCAGTCTTATTTTTGAAGAAAGGGGAGTTCAGTTAGATCATTGAAAATATCATCAAATAGATTGGCTCAAGGTTGAATCAAATAGACATATATGAGATTAAATGGTTGGTGTAATGATTCTAAAAATGATGAGATGATTATAAAAAGTATCATAAGATAAAAAAATTCAAGGAATTCCATCGGTGAATGTATTATTTAATAGACGATTCAGATAGGTCATAACCAGTAGAGTTTTGTGATCTAAGATCTATATAAAGGATGATGCAGGATGCACTGGATGGAATCTTGGAAACACATTAGTTAAATATTACTAGATAAATTGATGTGATGTATATCAGTTGATGTTTGTAGATAATGAGGATTGATCTAAGTTGTGATAAGTTGATTGGGCCCAATAAATCAGTTAAAGAAGACCATGGATGGTGGAGTAATATTATTTTTCGATGGAGTTTCTTATAGATCCATCTAATAAACATCCACCTAATTATGTTTGGGAAGCATTACCTAATATTTTTAAAACCCTTAACTATGATAATTATAGTATATTAATTCAATGTTGGTTATCTTGAAAAGGTTAAGGAAGTGTGAATAAGTTCCTTACTGTTGAGAGAAGGAAGTTTGAATAAAGTAATTGGTTTTAAATTTTTGACAATCTTTGAGAATGTTCAAAAATTCTGTATGAAAATCTAGTGAATTTAAAAAGAGTAGGAGTTTCAATTGTTTTTTTCATTGAGAAGTAAAATATTTTTGGGTTTCTAGATTTTCTCTTAACAATATTCCGATATAAAGGGGCTGCAAGTAGAACTAAATATAAAACCATTCCAACATGAAAAGTGATATCTGAAGTGCTTTAGAATCATTACTAGATGGAGATATTAGACAAAGAGTAAAAGAGTTGAGACTTAAGAGTAGTGCGAGTTTTCAACCAAGGAATCTATTGGTTAAGGAGGAAGAAGAAGAAACACAATAAAAAAAGGTGTAGTGAGAAGTGGTAATAGGTATCTATAATGATCAAATTGATCAATTAAATAAAATAGAAAAATATTTTATGGGAAAAATATTCCAAACATGTTGTTAGGAGTAATTATTTTTTTCATCAGATAGAATCGAGAATAGAGGCACATTGTGTGAGGTTCACCAAATGAATTATAATATATAAATTCATAAGGCGTAAAAGGGGGAGATACTATATGGAGATATTGGCTAGAGAATTTTACAGATCATGTTTCATGAGAAATATTTCCTACATATTTTGAGTTGGATCAGGTTGATAAGAATTTTTTTAACTGACGAGAGTTATTATAATCATTCATCAATAGATAGAAGTAGTTTAATGGGAGTTGGATAATTTTATTCAATTTTCTATCCATTGAAAGGATGTAGTCACTCAAAGTGGGGAGAACCTTCAAAATCTTGTGTTCTCTAATTTACATCCCTAACATTTCATAAAAATTGAGGTTGTGTTTATAACATTGAAAAGGATACAAATATAACTAGTTGAAGGAGTTTATTTCAATAGAAAATAAATTTTAGAAGATCACCACGAATAAATCCCTCCCTTATAAGTTCTTCTTACACTATTAAGAACTTCAATATTTATAGAAGACCATGAGGATTAAGTTTATATATTCATGGTATTCATATATATATTTTTATTTTTTCTGCTTTTATTTTTCTTATTATTGATCTTTGTTTCATCCTCATAATGTGTTAGTGTTTATCTAGAGTTTTAGTAGTATATCCAAATAAAACACTTCACATTTCATTTTAATCTAGAATTTCATGTGAAAAAATCTATTTAATGAGGACCTAATGATACTGTGATCGCGAGAGGGAGTGTAAATAAAGAAATGGGTGGACCTGTGGAGTGTAGTGGGGCTGCGTTTTCTACTGGGTGTGATGAACAGGTGGGAAGCCCCTGCCTTGGAAAGGAAGTACTGGGCACAGGTTTGGAGTAGGAGGTGTGACAATCCTTTCATGTAGAGGTGTGCCCGCATGACTGTGCTATGAAAGAGGTGTGTGATTCACTCAATCCATCTGTGCAGCAGGTCTTTAAGAGGATTAAATGTGGGCTTGGAGATGAGGACCTCAATGTTTTCGATAGTGCTGCTGGATTGGGTGTTAGAATAAACAGAGGAGAAGTGGCTTCTGTACAGGGTGTCCTATATGGTAATAGCTTTTAGGTCTTGGAGCAGGAGGAGTCACCCAATCTGATTGCTGATTCGTAGGGGACTGAAGACTTGACAGTGGCTAGGAGAATGACCGCGGGGCTGCAAGACCTTCATACAATGATATCGTTCAAGGTGGCCAGAAGAAATTGTCTCGCAGTGAAGGTGCGGTTACTACTCCACCAAAGAGGAGGCAACGAAAGGACTATTCTTACTTACCGAATCCGATATCCACCAGGTCCTCATTCAAGAAAGAAAAAGGGTATGTACCTAATACTATAAAGAGTCGTGTGAGAAAGCAAGAAAATAAAGAGAAACTCACTATGGAGAAACTGAAGCTCAGACAGAAGTATTCCAAGGTTCTAAAACCATATGATACGAACTCTGAATGGGAGTCAGCTATTGTGGAGGATATGCCTTATTATGGATATGGTGAGGATTATGACTACTATGATATGTAACTAATCTTTTCTGGTTGGTACTGATATCTAGATGTGGATGCACGAAATTCCTGTACTCTTGATCTTTTCCTCTTGTACTTTTCTTTTATTTTAATAAAGGGTCATAGGCCTCCCTCTGACTAAGCATTTCTAGTAAATATTTTTAAAATTATGTTTGTATGATTACAAGACATTATTTGTTAATAAGTTTTCAAAAGAATACCTTAATAGCTGAACAATATTTTACAGATAAGACTCAATAGATTTATCTTCCTCTTAATTGAGTTTGAAGAGTTATTTCACTATCAAGATAGAGAATATGAAAAAAAAAATATTACTTATTTTTATCCTATAATTATAATTTCACCATTCAATTGTGTTCTGATTAGTTTTCCACTTCAATGTCATCTCATATTATAAATTATAAATAACCAAGTGTAATTTTTCCTACTTGAAACACCAAAATTAACCATTAATGGATCATAATACACATATAAGGGTGAAAAGTTATTCCTTTTATATCTATCCATTTACCAAAAAAAATGGTTAGCACAATTTTAGATAATGCTCAATATGAATAAACCTTAATGTGGAGATGTAATACATTAATCTCCAAAGCCTCAATAGTAATACCAAAGTTCGATATAAATATTCACACAAATAACTAAACCTAAAACTTCACAAAATATGCATGAAACAATTTGAAACATAAAAAAAGAATTATTTAATCACATTTTTTTTCAAAAAAATAAAATTCAAATTTATCTCATTAATTATTGAACATAAATAATAATTAAACAAATTCCCAAAAATCATTGAAATATATGATCCTACAAATATATAAATCCATCTCAAATAACTTGAATCACATTTACCTCAAATTATTCTTCATTATCGAGTTTTATCCATACTAATCAACTTATATTACCAACATTAATTAAACTATTTTCCCCCATAACCATTACCCAAAAATTAGATTCATAACAACATATTCAAATCCTTCACAATATTTTATAGAGGGTTTTGGAATTAACTAAAGCGTATCTTCTAGGAGTGTCAATACAAGTATATAGATAAAACCCCTATTTGTGCATCAAGTGAAGATTTATTTAATACTCAACCGTCCTTTTTTAGGGTTATTACCCATAGGTAAATCTATGTTAGAGAATTCATCCACTTTTTTGTATCCATACATGGAAATTATTTCGAGGAAACCACACACTATTTGTCTCAACAAAAAGGTGGATGATCTCTTATACATAGACTTATCCCAAGGGTTTTCACTATTTTGTTCTGATCCTAATTCATAAACAACATAAAATCTCATTAGAAGAAACCTTAAAAGGGTATCTATGTCTTTGAACATATGACCAATGTTAAAATTATTAACCCATAACGGTACCCAAAACTCTTAAAATATCTTCATATGATAACATCATAACCTCTAAAATTATCTAAACCCAACTATGATACAAAATATAACAATCTAAACTTGCACAACCAAATGTGATGATAAAAACATAATCATTACATACTGGATTTGATACCAAATATAGTAACCCAAACTCAAACTTTCATAATAACAATGTCAATAACAAATAATAGGTCATTAAAACCTGAATACATTTTTAGTATTAGCACATCATAGAAATAACAAAACCCTTTACTTAATAATACTTATGTATTTTCCATACAACTGACATTTTTCCTATTATAAATAGATTTTAGTATTCCATAATAATTCTTCAATATCTCCCACAAAATTGTCAATGTATGATACCTTTGTATATATATATATATAATATGTAATACTCTTATTTATAACTTGGGGAAATTGAAAACCTAAGAAGCACGATCACAAATGATCGGTAAGGGAAAGAATACATCAAAAGATATCATTAAATAAAAAAGGCATGAATAATATGGAATTAGTAAGAAATAATAAAATAATCCATTTAACATACAACATGAGAATGGATTATTTCCATGGATAACATAACAACATAATTGATCACATAGAAAATAATAACTAATTTCATAATGATGGAATTAATAATATAGACCATCTTGATCTTTTAATCAAGGCGTCATGTTAAGACATAATACATACTATAATAGCCTTAGAAAATAAATCACAAATAATTTTGTAGGAATACACTAAATACCCAGTCTATATTTTCTCATGAGACATTTTAATTCATCAAGGGGATATCTAATATTGTTCCCCACCCATCACATACCAAGTCCAATAACCTCATTATACGAAAGAAATGAATAATAATAAAAGAAATTATAAATATTCCATATTAATCTATTTGTATCCATATTGATCAAGTATATAAAATATCAATATTTCTTTAGTAAAAAACCATCCTTCCTTAGTTGTTAATAATCATCTATATAGAACTAACAAGTATTCGAATTTCCAATTTTTATTCATCTAATAAATGATATATCCTTCTTGTTAAACACCACCAATACGATTTATATAAAATGGGGTATTTAAATCATATATATAAATTAGTATAAAAATAATTAAATACTAGTAATTATGTGGAATACATCTACGATAATAAAGAATCATTACATTAATGAGAAAACGAAATTCAAATTAGAGACAGAGAGTGATAAAGAAAATAATCCCACGGTTTTGAGTGAATTGAGAATAATATATTCACACTAATAAATCTATAAAGCATTAATAAGTACTTAATTATGGGATACCTTCAATTAATTATAATATAAGGTTATATAATAAATACAAGTGTTTTGGAAAATAGATAGGACAACGAAATAAAAAATATATAATGAATTTTCCTTAAATATTTTGAAAATTTGTTATAAGAATGATGTTAAAATACACTTAAAAAAAAGTTTTCAAGATATTTTAAGTGTATTTTTAAAATATTATATTTAAAACTATTTTAGAATAATGGAATATTGAAAATAAATTATGTTCATGTAAGGAAATGTAGAGTGTAATATAAAAATATACACAAGTGAACTGAAATCCATTTTAAAAAATTTTAAGAAAAGAATATGATTTTATTTTAAAAAATTCAATGAAAAAGGATGTATATATTAATTTTAAAAAATACCAAAACATAGAAATGAATATAAATAATGATGAATTTTCGTGATAGGAAAAATTGGTCGATCCATAAATGTTAAAAAAACTGTTTCCACTTCTGTAAATAAATTCAAAAGTGAGTCATATAAAAAATGTTTGAAAAGATTAGTTTTAATAATTTATAAATAAAGTAAAAGGTATTAGAAAATACATTTATAAAAAATCTATGTGTAGATAAAAAATTCTATAAAACTATTTGAATAATATAGACATAGAGGAGAGAGATTCCTAATTAATAGAAATAAGGTTAGATTTTGTTATAAACATTTTTTTGGTAGATTTGAGTACAAAAGAGAGAAAAAATGCAAGAAATACATTAAAAAAAGAGAATTAATAAAGGTATTATAAAATATATTGTCGTTTTTAGTGAAATAATATACAATTACTCCAAATTAAACTGAAACATAAAAAATCTTAATAAAAGTGATATTTGAAAACAAACCCTTACCATAAATATTTACTTGGTCAGACACCGTTAAAACTCATGTATAATAAATTTATATTTACTATTCATATATATCACAACCATAATTATGTATATTTTTATAGATATAATTTATTCATTAATTAACTTTACTCATTTAATCACAATTGTTTGTTAAAATCAATTATTTAGGTGTTAGCTATAATATTTCTGTTGCATGTTTTGATTCGGAAGTTCTAGTACATACACCATGGTCATGGTTTCTTCACCTCTAAAATTTAAATCATTTCATATATATTATATTTATACATTATATACACTTCTAGAACCATACATGTAAGAATATTATGAAAAATGAAATACGTCTTTCTTGGATGCGACAGTCTGTATGAACGCATGAGTGGTGTTTTCATTTTTCAATGAATGGAAATAAAAGAATTTAAATAATGATTTATATTTAAATAATAATAATATTTTCATAAATATCATATATATATATATATTAATTAAATTAATCTATATAACAATACATTTGAGGTAGCGATGAAAAATGAAATACGTTGCTTTATAGCGGCGGCAGTCTGCACATACGTATGGGTAGAATTTTGATTTAAAATAGGATGGAAGGGATATATATAATGGTTGTACAATTAACATAAAAATATTTAATTATATTAAATATAATTATATAATCATGTTAAGTTGTTTAAATAATATTTGTGTTTTTTAAGTAGAAATAAAGCTGAAATAGTTTGGTAAGAACATATACCTATTCCTTACATAATCTATTTTGAAAAAAACCATAAGGATTTATAGATGGGTATTTTCAGATTTGGAAGTTATATTATTAGATTTAAGTTGATATAATGTTGTAAATAAGTGTAAATAAGTGAGGATAGGAGGCACCCTTTTATAAGTTGGAGAAGTGATGAATTTGTAAATATTATTAACATTGAAAATACAATAATTTAATTTTCAATGAAAAGGGATCCAATTATACTAAATTCAGAATATAGGATAATTTATGGCCACAATACACTCAAAAAATTAAATTTAGACACGTTTTAGTGATATTTAAATCGTTATATTGTAGTTTAACCCCCTCATTAACCCCTTTAAATCTTACAATAACGATAAACATTTTCCATGGTAACTGTTAATTATGACTAAAATGGAAATTTGACTTATTAAAAAAATTAAATATGATGATCCCAAACATGGAATATATTTTAATAGATTAAATTTCTAGATTTGGTAAAAATTAATAGTAATATAAAAACACAAAATTCAATAGAAAATAGTTTTTTAAAGTATTTTAATGCTTAAAAATAATTTTAAACTAAAATCATGTATGAAATTGAATTTAATTAAATTTAATAATTTATTAATGAAAAATATAGTTTTATTAATTTATAAATAATTCAAAACTGAGAGGTACCTTGTGAATAATTAATCAAAGGAAATGTTATGGTATTTGAGAATACAATATTTTTCACTTTTCAACTAAAAATTAACTATTTATGGAAAATATAAAAAAATGTCTACAAAAAAACATTGAAATGGGGATATAAAAAAAGATGTTTATTTAATTAAAATAATATTTTAAAATTCAGAAATTTATCTTTTAAATTAAAATCAATAATATAAATAAAAACTACTTTTCAAGAAAAATAATCATTTTTAACATTATGTGTTCTCAATCTTATTTCATATTAATTTATAATTAATTCAGTGTTAATATATTATATTAGACAAATAAATATTAAATATTATCATAATAATATTTTAAAAACCATCAATTTATTTTATTAAGATAAAATAACTAATACTTTAAAAATAGTTCTCTGAGAAATATCCTTTTTATTATTTAATGATTTCAATCATATCAAATAATTTCTTTTAATAATAATTTTACTAGTATTATACTCAATGAATATATATGAACAATGATAATATAGTTCCAATGACCATATAATACCAATGTCCATATAATCCCATTAGCTATATAATCCGAACGATCATATCTTCTTCATATATAACCACTTATAAATCTCCAAAATCATTACTTCTTTCTCATCATGCCTATAATAGTTATACTTCTCATCCTTATTTACATAGTTTTGTTTAGGGTAATGATATTCATATTGGGCCATGATGATAAATATTATATATTTAAGGGATCAGAAATTTCCAATAGTGATTATTATAAGTAGTGTAAAGAATTATAAATCCCTTATCGAGGACCTCCCATGCACAAAATATAAAAAATACATAAATATTGAAATAAATAATAACGTAAAATGTTCATACCATAAACTATATAGCCTCTAAAACGTATTCATAACCATCATATGGATTGATAACGATTACCAAAAATAAAAAAAATAAATCCCATCAACATAGTGTATCCAAATTTGGCACCTAAATCATCCATCAGATAGATGGGATCCATTCCATATCCAGGGAAGGTTAGTGCCTCAAACACAAAGCATAAGAATGAATATTACTTCTGGTGATGGATATTTTGGACAATAATTAAGTTTTCACAAACACAGACACAAATATCACTTCCATTTCATGACTATAGTTTATAAAGCTATAATTACTCTCCTTTGGCTATTGCATTTACTCATGAATTTATAAGACATGAGTAACTGCTAATTCATCCAACTCATTCATCATATGCATGAATATAAATCTTCCTACACATTTTACCTTAAGAAATGGTTTAATAAATGATATATTAAGTAGAATACTCACTCAAATGATAACTATTTATCATTCAGTTACTAAGGTTGTATACTGCATGAAATGATATAACATTATAATGCGTGAAAGATAAATTTTTCACAAATAATTATAAAAATAATATATATATATATATGTCTTTAGGGACTATATCCTTCAATATTTTCAAGGAATTATATATATATATATATATATATTCATTTATTACACTTATATTTATATTATTATTGCATCATCATAATGTATTAATACTTATCAAGAATTGGAAAATTTTACCTCAATAAAACATTTCATTTTTTTATTTCAATTAGTAATATTTTGTGAAATAAGATATTTAAAAAATTATTTATTAAAATGTAATAATATATTTAAATCTTGAGGAGTTAAAAATATAATCACTCAATTTATTGAACTCCAACCATGGAATTTGAAGAAATGTTTTGTGAATTTCATTGAAGTAGTGATCTAGTTGAATTCCTGTATTGTAATACCACTAATCAGAAATATTGGTTATTATTTTTTAAAAAAATTTGTTAAAAAAATTTTATATTTATTTTCGTTTTTATTAAAAAATATAATACCACAATAATCATTTTTGGGTTTTTCAAGGTGTATTATCTTCTCCCCCACACCCTCACCCCTAGAAACCCTAATCCCTTTAACCCGAAACATCCTATTGCAACTTCCCCTCCCTTGTGAGTTCCACTAGTGCCACAACCACTACCTCTATTCCTCACTAACCATGGTCTCCAATGCTCCCACCCTTATGTTTTGATCCTCCACTCACCACTCGCAAATTGAAACCTTTGAACCATATAAGTCCACTAGTATCACTCGTATTCAACACCAAATATCAAGCTCCATCAATAAGGGGCACTACCTAGATCTTCTATACAAACTAATATTTTTCCCCTTTCACCCAATCTGTGGCCTCCCCCTCCCCACATGGATGAACTCTATTACTATAGGTATGCATTTTTTTGGAGATTAAATTACCAAAAAATATGTTTTTTTGTAAAATTAATCTTTATGTTCTTTAATTTATATTTAATTATTTCTAATATGTTTTACTTATTGAATTTTATATTTTATATTTTATATTTTTATCAAAATTTATGTTACATAAATTTTAAGGAAATATCATTATGTCATCATAGCTCTTAGGAAATCCATAAGTCATTAGTATTTAGTCCCAATTGTATCCTTATTCAACCTTGATCTCATAAATCAGTTGAATGGGGGTAGATCATATATTTATTATTTTAATATTTAATTAGCTGTAAATGTATTTGAAACCATTCTTTTTGGATTTATCCCTAACTACTACTTACTTGGAATATCATCATTTATCAATGTAAATTTATAGAAAAAGTATGGTTATTTAATCATTGTTTTATGAGTATTTTAATTCCACTTCCTGATCCTTTAATAAGAATTTTTTAGGAATTAAATATACACAAAAATTAATAGAAACATATCCTTTGAGTTTGTTCCTATTTTATATAATAAATCAAACCTTATGCACTGAATTTTGATAAAATGGTTGAGTAGATTCTACAAGAAATTAGAGATATCAAAAAATATAAGGTTTTCTTATGTTTTAATAATTTATAGAAAAGTTATTATTTTGAGTAGATAACCTATTTATTAGTTAAAAATTGTTTCAAATAGTGAAATCATTTTTAGAAACAATTCTCATTGGAATGATGTGATATTGATAGAAATATATTTTCCTTAGGAAAAATTCTTGATAATATCACAAACATATGTTAATAAATAGAATATATTTAGTGATTTTTGTGTTCATTATGTATTGATACTATGATTCAAAAACATAGGGATTGGATTTTTATAGAATGATAGAGGATATAAATATAATAAATGAAGGATATTTTTGTTACTTCATAGATGTTCTTATAAAACGAATAGTATTCATAAAGACCCTGATCATTGGGAGATAATTCCTAATTTTATTTAGGAGAAAAACCACATTCCTTTTTTTATATTTCTTACCAGAAATTTAGAAGTGGATGTTAATATGATAATTCATAATCATTGTGGGTTTTTATTATACAAGGACTCAATATTCATGTTGCACAGTATTATTATATATATTTGGGCCATTCTTCAAAGAGTATTAGAGCACTCAAATATGTCTTATCCTTGTATAAAGTTTCATCCAGGGTGAATAATTAGCTGACAATGATTTCCCACCCCATGTATTCAAATCCATCAATATATAGTATTATTTCTAATATTGATTGGAATACAAACACATTAAACGAATATAAAAGGTACATGTAACTGAATGTTGTAATGATAAAAAATGTGAGAAAAAAATTATTTAACACCACATATTCCAAGTATAAGAGTAAAAAACATAGGTTACTTATTATTTAAGAATATTGAAATGTTTTCCATTACTTGTATCAAAAAAACTAATAGTGATATCATGAAAACAAGTAGCACATGTACATGAATAAGGATAGAAAAATATCATTTATAGGTATTCCTTCACCCAAATTCAAATAATTAGATTATGTTATCATTGATCCATATTATTATTTTAATGTTTTTTATTTTTAAGAGACTATATGGGTAGGAGAAAAGGGAAAATAATTAGAATCTATAGACACAAACATTGGTATTTGGGTAAATATATAATTAAAAATGGTGTTAGTGTTATAGTGAGTAAGAATTTAAGAGTTAAAGTGGTTGATGTCATAATATTAGGGGAAATAATCATAGTAATTAAGATAATTATATAATATAAGAATTTAAACATTGTTAATATTTATGTGCTTAATGCAGGTTTTCATGTACTCTAAAAGATTATTTTTTGTCTAATTTAGAAACATTGATTTAGAATTTACCATAAATGAGAATATTTTTAATGGTGGCGACCTCAATGGGCATATGTGAAAGGATTATAGTGATCAAATATTTTTCCATGGAGGGTTCGGTTTGGGTTTAGTAAATGATAAAGTATTATCTATATCAAATTTTTCCAATAGTTATGATTTTTTTTAGGAAATATTATCTTTAATAAATGAGTGGAAAATTTTAATACTTATAAAAGTGGTTCCATAAGATCATATTTGATTATATATTGGTAAAAATATGAGATAAAATATTTATTTAGTATTTTAATGTTATACTCGACAAAATTATGACTAACCAACATATTTTATTAGTTCTATATGGGTAAGATAAGAATTAAAAGAGAAATTAAAAAAAATAATGAATCAGAGAGTCAGATGGTGCTACCTAATGTAAAACCTTATAATGTAATTTAAGAAAACAATTTTCAAATGGCGTGGATATAAAAATTCAAGGAACTTACAACTATATTTGGGATGAGGTGGGTAAAAGTGTTAGAGATATATCTACATCTATTCTAGGAGTATTAATTGGGTTTTGAACAAATGTAAATGAATTGTGGAGGGGGAATGCGAATTTACAACTAAAAGTTAAAGAGAAAATAGTGTGTTTTAAATCATTAAATCATTGTATTAATCAATATACTTGATCTTGATATCATGTTTCTCAAAGAGATTATAATAAATATGTTACTGAGGCTAAATTTAATGTTTTTTAAAGTTTTACTATTAAATATATACTAAAAAATATGAAACAAAAATCTTTAATTTAGATTGAAGTAGAGAGATAAAACCTAGGGATTTGGATCATGTCTGACACATAATATAAATAATCGAACACCCTTTTTAAGGTTGAGGAAATTAAGAAAAGGTAGATATTATAATTTAATAATCTATTTAATAAAGATAATATATGTGGATTAGACATATAAAATACAAGTATTAGTATAAAGGAACTTAATTATATCTATTATTTAAAAGTTTATCATTTTGAGGTTAATGATGATTTAAGAAAGATTGAAAATGGTAAAGTACTTGGGTTATATAAAATCTGTATCAAAGTGTGGAAATATTCTGGGGAGTTTTGTATTAATTGGTTCACTGGGTTGTTTTATGAGATGATGAAATCGAAAAAAATTCCTAATGAAATGAGTAAGAGTTTACTAGTACCTGTGTATAAAAATAAAGGATATAATTTATGTTGTGTGAATTATAGAGGCATTACGATTATGATTCATACCATGAAAATTTGGGAGAGAGTTATTAAAAAGAGGATTTTAAGTGAACCTAATGTTTTAGATAACCAATTAGGTATTATTCCTAGATGATAAACCATAAAAGTAATTTATTTTATTATAAGTATGATGGACTATTACTGTAAAAAATCCATATATTTTCATATGGTTTTCATTTAATTAAAAAAGGAAAATTATAAAGTTCATAGAGAGGTTTTATAGAATATTCATAAAAGAAAAGGGATCAAAGTGGCCTACAAGGAACTCATCCAAGACAAGTATGAAGGGAGTTTTACTTGATTTTGAACTCCAATATGTGATAATATAGGATTCCTTATCTTGATAAGACTACATCAAGGTTAGTATTTAAGCCCATAACATTTTTTCTTTGGTCTTATATGATCTTACAAAGCATATTCATGTAGAAATACCAAATTAAATACTTTTTTCTTATGATATATTTCTTGTTTTAGAATCCAAAGAGGCTATCTATTTAAAGATAGATATTTATAGAGAGACATTATAATCAAAAGGTTTCCATCTTATTAAAGATAAGACAAAATATATATAGATTTTTTTAGAATATAAATCTCAAATAATTCTATGTATGTAAGATTAGGAGACAAATTTTTTTAAAAAGTTGATTATGTTTTATATTTAGTGTCATTTTTTTCAATGTGATGGAGATATTAATGTATACATCTCTCATAGGATTCAAATTGGATAAATAAAATGGAGAAAGGATTCTGGGGTGATTTTTGATTGTTAAATTACTGTGAAATTAAATGTTAAATTTTATAAGAATTTTATTAGATTATATATTGTATATGGTAGTGAGTGTTTTCATTTTATAGGAAATCTTGAACAAAAAACAAGGTTAGTAGAAATGAAAATGATAAGATGGACATGTGGACATACTAAGATGAATACTATTAAAAATGAATGTATTTGAGAGTTAATTGGAGAGGATCCGATTCAATAGAAGATAACTAAGACTTTATTTAGATGGTTTGGACATGTTAGATGAATCCCTAGGGATAAGCCTATTAATAATGTAAAAATAACAAATAAAAATCATTATAGGTCGACATAAAATGAAACATAAAGAATTCATTCAAGTCAATATTTTCCTAAATGGATTCAATGAAAATATAGTTATCAAGAGATCTTATTAGAGATGTTTGATCCATATAGTCATCCCCATTTTATTGGTTTTAAGTCCATTTTGTTATTATTGTTGTTATTCTATATTATACTGTATATTTACTATCTATTTTTAGCAGTCTTATTTGAGATCTATTAATAAATAATAATTTCAGTTCTTATTGAATATCATTTAACAATTTTTTTACGTTTTGTTGTTGTTATATATATTAGATTTATGTTTCATACACTTGTTTTATGTTAGTGTAACTATTTCATGTTAATGAAATTTATATTTAGTTAATAAGAATTATGTTATATTTATTGAAATTTAATTTTTACATTCTAATTTTTATATATATTGAATTCATTTTTTTTCAATATAGTTCATATTTACATGTGAAAGACTACAAAAACATATATTTCTATTATTTTATATCATTTATTTGTTTATTATTTATTTTATAAATAATTTTCATACATGTGGTTATTTTATAAACATTCATAAGTAATTATATATATATTTGTTGAGTCCTATTAGCAATGGATTTGTTCATGAAATTATATCTATATTCATAAAACTCCCAAAAAAATAACCTATTTTTTAGTGATTTTGGAGGTTTTGATGAGGATACAATAGTAGTAATGAGTGGGAGAGGGAGAAAACATTTGATCTGGATAATTACCCTACATTACAATTAGGGGAATAGTGAAATGTCAATCCTAAATATGGAAATATTTGATGTTTTGGGGTCTAACATTTCACTAAATATTTTTGTGCCAGATTAAAAATATAATAAGGAATATATTCATTAGAGTCTCTCCATATCCTTATTCACATGGCCTCCCCTCTTATTCACCATAATCGTTTTCATATTTCTTTCTTACATCATCATTTCTTATTTTACTCTCCCCATTGAAAATATTCTTAAAGAAAAGTTAGTTTTTTAGCGTGAGATCTGGGGCCTTGGGGACTAATTGTAATGTTTTTTATTTTATCCCCTTTAAATTTCATATTGTTCTATTTTCTATACTCACTCATATTTTTGGTTTCCTTATTGGGTTTCCAATTGTTTTTTTTTGATTCAACTACTGTCACCATTGGTGGTGGTACTAATTTTCTTCTTGGTAGAGCTATAGGGTGATAATTTACTATTTCAATATTAAAATATTATCCAAAATTTCATGTAGTTTAAACTACAATACATATATGCATATTTAATATTATTTTACCACTAAAACGCACTACTATGATTTAATACGTGAAATGACCTATTATCCCTGAATATTATTTTTATTAGAGAATATGTGTTGGAATCATGGTTAGTAATGATATCCATCACTCTTGTGTGTTTTTATGTCAATAAACCATGAATGATCTATCTAACGTGACATATGGTTGGAGTAACTATTACACATCTCATTGGATACTCTTTGTATAAAGATTTGTGGTGTCTTTGGTTATAATGTTTTTTCATAAAAAAGGATTCCAAGAGTGATTTAGAAAGAAATTTGGTTGAAAAAGGAATAGAATGTCATGATAGATCCACTATCATTCCTGGTGGTTATAGTTCCCGAAATAGATCTAAAATAGCCTCTCATAATTAATATAGATCCCCTCAAGATGATCATGAATATTGAATTCTGTTTTTCATAAATTATCATCCTTGGAATTCTGTACATATTTTTAAGCCATTGAGTTTCATTATATCTTAATTTTTTAAAAATATATATTTAAACTTGAATTATAATTCTTAAATATCAAAAATTTATAAAATAAAAAATTAATTTTTAGGGAGGTGTTTTATTTGCCTAATTTTTGGTATTCATTATATATGTTTCTATTTTGTGTGCAGTTGATTTTATATATAAACCATCCTAGTTTCTTTATAAAGCATTCAAAATTATTCAATTTATATTATTTATTTATTTTTACTTATGAGATTACTCATAAGAATATGCATGAAATCCAGAATAAAGTTATTATTTAAATTAATAAGGTCGATACTTTGATATAGAAAATTTCCAATACAAATCATCTAAAGGAATGTATATTCTAATCAATTGTTTCCAACCTCTCCCAATAAATAAATTTGGATAAATATAAGGTTCTTCAAAATAATTTTATGGTGAAATTTCTTGAATCTTTATTTCTTCTATTTGAGGTGCATCCATTTTTTATGTTCATAATGTTTTCATGATGTTACCCATAGTATGACTATATATATTCTAGGAAATATGATGAAAAAGATTGGCTTTGTGAGGGTCTTTACTAAAGTGTTACATTCTATATTTGTATCTTTATTCTTTTATATGTCACCATTATTAAAAAAATTAACTTTATTTTTCATCTGTTAAATTTCGAAAATTAGAAGGGAAATTTACTCTAAGTCTTCTTACATGTTACATGGGATTCCCTAATGGGTGCGTTATTATTATTAATTTTGTAATCCTTTTGGACCATTGTGTTTTTTGTTTGCTATTTTTTACAAACATAAGGTTATATATAGAATTTTGAATTTTGATTTGGATATATAAATAGAGTTATATAGAGTCATAATGGTAAAGTCTCAAAAACCAGTTTATTTATTTTTTATATTTTCAAAATAAATTGTTAAGGAATGCTCTCCATATATTTCATAAGCCTATTTTTCAGGTTCTATACTTAACAACATATAAAATCACAATTTTTGGATTTTTATTTTATATAATAATATATTAATTTTCTGAACTTTACATGTGTACAAAATATTTGACTTTCTCACAATATATATCTATTTTATAGGTTTGTGTAATGCATGAAAGTCTTCATTTTTTTCAAGTACATTTCCTTTTATTTTTAATGAAAAAATTTAAAGAACAATATATGGGGGAATGATGGATGGAAATGGTAATTAAACAAAATTAGGGTTTATATTTGGTTTTGACCTTTTCTCTGGCATCATTTCCCATTCTTTCAATTCAATTTAACTATTCTATGAGTATGACTAATAAGGTTTTTTTACAACAATACTATTTGTTTCTACACTAGTTTACTTGGTATGTTGATTCATTATTTTATGTATAGAGTGTTAGGATAGTTTAAATGGATTGAATATTGATTTAATGAAGTGGAATTATTATTTGAAGATGGGTTAAGCACTAATTTGAGGGATGGTTCAAGAGTTGATGATGAAATTTTTTCTAAATGTTGTGAATATTTAAAATTATGATAGTTCTGGTATTTGTTCAAATTGAAAATTGGGATTGGTTTTTTTAAAAGTATCCTAATACACAACCAAAAAAACATTTCCAAATAAAAAACAAAATTTTAAAAATTAATCTATTTCTAAAACTGAAATTCCCTTAGAATCTATGAAAATTTATAATTTAAGGAAATTATAAGACATATAAGTAATTTGATTTAAAAATTAAAACATTAATTATTGAAAATGAAAATTTTTAAAAGCATCAAATTGAAGCACATAAATTCATATAGACACATATACATATATAAATATATAAATATATACATGTATACATATATTCATATATTCATATATACATATATACATATATACATATATACATATATACATATATACATATATACATATATACATATATACATATATACATATATACATATATACATATATACATATACACATATACACATATATACATATATACATATATATATATATACATATATTCTTATATACATATATACGTATATACATATATACATATGTATATATAACGTACATCCAATGATAAAAAAACATACACTAATTTTTTTTAAATATTCAACCAAAACACTAATATGAAAAAATAGAATTGGAACATAACATATTCTAAGAAAGATCAAAACCACCTAATAAAAGTAAATAAAAAAATAAAATATATTCAAAACCCACAAATATGGGATAATAATCCTTTATAACCTATATTACAAACTATTTTATATGGTCCTAATTAATAGGCTAGGAATTATTTTGTCCCTTTTCATATCTGGGGAGCATATCACTTTTATGCCTTGATGCGTCATAACATACAATGAAATAATTTCCCTCAACATTTTCTATTTTTTGAAATAGTACTCAACATAGTGAAAAAGAACCATAACCCTAAAACTTGATATGATAATCCATATGTTAGATTTCAGTAATAATTCCTATATTTTCTAAAAAATGGGCTATAATGATATTTTAATCACCAAAATTAGAATGTTTATTTCTTTAATTTCACATAAGAACGCCGTCAATGAGTATTTTTATAAAAAAATATGTTTAGGGATTTTCACCAACACGATCATATTTCTACATATTTATATATCAATGTTGATGAATTTTTAAATGGCCATCTTGAATGTAGTGTCTATGAGAAAAATCCATGGGTTTATTTAAAGTAAATTTTCCCCACAAATCATGGACTTATTTTTTATAAAATGAAAGTTAATATATTTTTATAGTTATTTGGGAAGAATACTAAAAAATTATCAAATTAATTGAAAAATGTAAGAAAGAATTTTACTAAAACATCTATTTTAATAAATTTGATACTTTATTTAATCAATTCATCTCAAAACATAAGAGATATGATCTTTTCACAATCACAATAATGTATCAAGATGATAAACAAAATAATTAATTAGGGATTAGTTATAATCTAGTACCATTGAACACCCTAATCGGTGGGTGGGGGTGGGGGGGGGGGTTAATTCAAGTGAATTGAAAAAATGTATTCTTTGTAATTAACTATATATTTTATTCACATTGGAAAATACACCATGAGTCTTTATTTTGAGAAAACCCAACTAAAAAATGATAACGACCATGTTCAAATGATTTTTACTTTGTTTAAACCTAAAAGGATACATACAAAAAGCACATATCAACATTTTGGTGACATTAAAAATATCACCACTTCACTAATATATGATTACGGCTTTAAGAAGATATCACTTTTCAACTAAGCTCCACAGTTTCTTCCTCACCTAGATGTACTACATTCAAGAGGTTAATAATGATGAACTCAACACAAATGTGGATGTTAAAATATATATCAATCAAAGTGATCAACAATAAACAACAAAGTTTTTCTCCATGATTCTCTAATTCAAAAATTCTAGATATTCAAAATGATTCATAAAAACCTCTATGTAATATCTCATATTTTTAGTTATACTATGTTTGATAGCATATACAACATGCAACACCAAGATGAAATGAACCAAAAATATTATAATTTAAATAAAACCCTTTTAACCTAGCCATTAAATTAGAGTGTATGAATAGGAAATAAAAAAATTATTAAATAAATATATGAAGTTCATACTCAATAAAAATATATTGACTAATATCTAGGAAATAAGTACTTCATTTTTAACAAAGTGATTTTATTCTTTAAAAATTTGTTTTCATCAAAAATGATTTTTATTTCTTTCTGTGAGAAAAAAATTTGATTAATTTTTTTCTATATTTATAAAATGAATTTTATGAAAATAACATAATTTTTGGAAACATAACATGAAAATTAAGTTAGGTTTAATATTATGTATTGTTATAAAAAGATTAAATTTTTAGTGAATATTGAAAAATACAGATTTTTTGTAAAACTTCAATTTTCTATTCATTAAAAGTCCCATTATGCATTAAATTTGATTAAAAATTAACATAAAAATTATTTAGTTATATATAATATTATTAATTAAAATTGAATCATTTTTATACCTGATTTTGTATAAGTACATTTTTGGCTTCAAAAGGCATTTTAAAAAAAACTATTTTTCATCATGTTTTGTGAGTTCATTTTTAAGTTTAATTCAACCAATTATATGAATTGATTCTTGAAAAATGCATTAAATATTTTTAATAATTAGTTACAATTTTTTTAAATATGTCCCTTTTATTTTTAGTCATTATAAATAGTAATCATAGTAAAATTTGTTACCATAGTAAAGGTAAAATGGGTTAAGGAATAAAAATAATATGGTAAGGATGTTAAAATGAACCTAAAATATGAAATAATTTTATTTTATGAGTAAATTATATCCCTAATCATCCAATATTTAGTTATATGTCCATTTTCATTTGTATGTTATTATGACCTTTATAAAATTTTATTTAATGAAAGGTAAAAAATGTGACACTATTGTTTTTGAAAACTATAATATTTTTAACACGGGGATTAACAGAATATATGTTTGGATATAAATATTAATTTGAAAGATAAAATATTTATACTAATCAGGGAAATTAATTTTTTATTTTTAGTGAATAAATAATTTCCATAAATTCTTACACCACACTGACACCGTATTTAGTCAACTAATGAAAAAATAAAATAAATAATATTAAAGATACTAAAATTAATATAATTTTAAATATTTAATTTGATCCAAAAACCTAATAGATTATGATAACATTTTATGGATGAATTAAAAATTGTGGCTTGAATTTCATTTTTTTCAGGATATTATAAAAGTCTTAGTAATGAATAGTTTTAAAATTGACATGAATGATATTTCATAATAAATATTACATTATTTAAAGAATTAAAATTAATAAAAGCATTATATATGGCCAAATTAATGGGATATGGTTTTAAAAATGTACCATGTTCCATTTACTAGTCTATTCTCATTTTATAGAACATTATTAACATTTAAATGGTAGAAAACATTAATTGTGCCGTAATTGTCAAAAGAGTTAATGAGGGGGAAAAGGAAAAGGTTGAAAAAACAACTAAAACATGTAAATATTTTTTATTAGTTTATTTAGACTCATAATAATAATATATTTTTTAAATATATCAATTTAGAGACATTTGTACAAGAATAAAAATTTATAATAATTTCATACATAATAAATTTGAAGAATACCCCTCCCCTCTCTTATAAACGACACCCCTTTTCAATTATTTACACAAATTTTAGTCATATATCTAGAAAAAAACCTACCCATTTATGTTATTAACATCATTATCTATGTTATCAAGGTTTTTTTCTTTCCAAAATACCCACACTAGGCCCCTTAAGAGAAGAACTGATGCTGAAATTTCATAGAAGAGATAGTCGGCTTTACCGAATCTTTCAAATTTTGTTCTTCTTTTACTTTCTATTAATGAAATGAAATGATACTAAAATAATAACTAGACTATAAAAAATATACTAATTTTTTTTTTAAGATTATGGTATAACCATATTCCATTTCTTTTGAATCATCTGAAATGTGAAAAGATTACAAAGTGTATATTCAACTTATTTTCTCCCCATAGCAGTGCATTTATTTTTTTATCACTATTTCACTTGGATGGTTATAAAGATATTACTAATTAATATATAGGAAATTTACGATATAAATATTATTATTAAATTATAATATTACATATACCTTCTTGCCTTCCCATTATTTGTAAAATGATAACATTGATAATGTATACTTGTAGTCTACCACCTCCAAAAAGTAATGTGATCCATTTTATTTTAAGAATTAAATGGATGGTAATAAGGATAGATTTAATGAATATATAAATATACAGGATATTTATAACTTGATAAAAAAAAATTATATGATTTAACAATGAGAAATACGCAAGGAATAAGACTACTGAATCAAAAAATACATGACAAATAAAGTAATTAACATATGAAATAATGATCATAATAAAAGATGATTAAAAATTGGTTATACAAATTTATAAATGGATATATATATATATATATATGAATATGGTTTCAGTATAAAACCATAATAAATTCAAAATTATTAGATAGGAGGTTATAGAACCTATGATACAAGTCTAACATGAGGTAAGGGAATTCATCTCAATTTCACTTCATTGAGACATACTTTAATATTACACACCTAATTTCCTTTATATGGTATATATAATTCCCAATTTGATTTATTTATTTTAATTGTTTCATTAGAAACTAAAGTTATATTCCATATTCATATTGTTTGTATCAGGGATATGATTATTTTTTGTACTGTATACCATTTCAACATATGGCGTTATACTTTGAAATTATTTGATTGACTGGAGAAATATTGAATGATCTGCATTATTTAATCTATACATATATTTTTTTTGATAAAGAATATTGTTCATGAATTAAATTGATCATTTGATATTAGAGTAATGAGTTGGAAATGATGTGACAGGTGGTTCCTAAAATTTTATAGCCCCTCGATGCATTGACCGGTCTAATGATACAAATCAGTTGGCCAAATTAAATGGGTCTCTAACCATAGTTATAAAATATCTTAAAAATGTGCTTGATGGTATAGATGAAATGATTTATGATATTATAGAATCCAATATAAATAATATCCTTCATTATAAATAGAATTTTTTTTATTATCCCCAATATTACTGCATTGATATTATCTATGATTCAGTTTGCGCTCATGTTATTGATTAAATGGAATGTGTTTCCAGTTATTTATCTTTCCATGTTAATTTTTCCTCATATATTTATTATATATTCTACTATAAAGAACCCTTACTAACAATTTGAGCTCACCCATTGTTTTTTACCTTTCACAGGGTGTGAAGAAGAAATCATTGATTATGTTTCAAGGATGTAGAGTGTTTAATTTTGTTATGTTTATATTTTTATTCTCAACGTAAAATGGTTATCATGTATTTATATAGATCTGAAATTATACTAAACAATAAAATCCTCCAGGATTAGATCCCCTTTTATCTATTCCAATTTAAAAAAGAAGATTCCAAATCTGGGTTATTAGAGTTGGGGTCATTACGGTTGGTATCAGAGGAAGTTTATTAGAAACCTTGTAAACT
This sequence comes from Viscum album, assembly GCA_963277665.1. Classification (NCBI taxonomy): domain Eukaryota; kingdom Viridiplantae; phylum Streptophyta; class Magnoliopsida; order Santalales; family Viscaceae; genus Viscum; species Viscum album. The sequence goes on from OY728120.1 coordinate 308,821,105, forward strand.
AGATTTTAAATAAACATAGATAACATGAGAAATATGATAATAAATTATAATATTTCTGAAATTTTACCAGTGTTTGGATTTTATTTTATGTATCAATATTCATGATGATTATGAACTAAATTAGTGTGCACTATTATTTAGTGATGATGCCTAATAGAATAAAGGAAATAAAAACTGATACAAAATATAGAGATTTACCTACCATGAAATACAATACAAATGGTATTAGAACAGATAAAATCATGGAAATATTAGGGAAATATACACGGGGTATGAAAAATAAACATTATTGAATAGAGATACCTTTTTTAAAAATTGCGATTCACTTATGTTGGACAACTTCATGCGACCTAAGAAACAATATTTTAATGAAAATACTAATAAATTAGTAGAAGAGTAATGCATCAGGTCTCTAGAAAATATATTTGTGGATTATGGATGTAATTAAAGTTAAAATATTACACTGGAAGTGTATTTTTTGAGGGGAGATATCGATAAATAGTGGTCCTTGATTCATTACACTAAATAGAATGAATAAATAGAAATTCCAGAATCGATAACCATTAAAGTGATTTTATTTAAGAAATAATTCCTTGAGAATAGTAAGATAAAATAGAGAGGAAGTTCCTCACATAAATAAATAAGGTTGAATAAATTGGGGGAATGAATGAGGATAACTTTACAAGGCTAGCTAGACATGCTTCAGACTACAAATATAGTCTAGAAAGCAATATTGACATTTTTTTGATAGACTTATCCAGAGTCTCTCGAGGGAAATAGTTTCTCAAAAGTTTTAATCTTAAGATGATATAGTATGAAGTTCCATTAAGACATAAAAAAGAGTTTTATAGATCATATATCTTTAAGGTAACTCATGAGAAGAAGTTCTCAATAGAGAACATTCAATGAAATAAAGTGTCAAATAAGAAGAAGGGAACATATAAATTTCCATAATCTGAAAATTTTGGAAATATGAATTTGGGAAAATTCCTAAAGGGAATGTGATTGTTTTATAAGTGAGGTGATAAGGGAAAGATCATGAATGTAATAGAATGAAATATAACACTTTTATCAGGTTCTTTATCTGTGAATAAATGGGTCATTATTCAAACCAGTGTACCAATCATCAAGGGAAACTACCATAGAATAGGACAAGGGGAGTATTCCAAGCTTATGTGATCACTATATTGGAGGTTGATATTCCAAATTATGTGGTGGAAGGAAATTTAATCATATAATAAAATTTAGATAATTATTTATTTGATTATAGCTCCTAAACCACATTTATATCTTCAATATTTTCCTAAAAAATAGATATTTCCCTAGAAACTTAAGAAGGTATTTTTTAAGAAAAATACCGAGTATAAGAATAAATACAACAAGTATATGTACTACAGTTCCAATCATGGAACATAAACATGATCTATTTCATTAATTTGTTAACATTTTTATGGTTTAATTAGATATAATCCTTGGTTTTGAATGGATTTCAAAATATGATGCACAAATTTTTTGTAAAGGGAAAGAAGTAACAATTCATGATGATGGTGTAGAATTCCTTATATTAAGAGTGGATAAATCATCATTAGAGTCATGTAATGATCCACCTCTGTTATCTCTAATGAATGATATTATTGGGGAATAAGAATAGACACAATCCATGGATGGAAAAGTTGATCACCAAATAGAGAATATACCCATTATATAGGAATACATTGATGTATTTTTGAAGGGATTACATAAAATTACACCCGAATCTAGGTTATGATTTTAATTAATCTAATTCCTAAATAAATACCTATATCAAAGACCCCCTATAGTATGGACACTATAAAATTAGTATATTTTTGGAACAAATAGATGAATTGTGTGATAATGGTTTTATTCACCCTAGTGTTAAACTATGAGGATCCCCTATTCTCTTCATTAAGAAGAATAATGGATCTATGAGGTCTTGAATTCAGTATAATGAAATCAATTTTATTATGATAAAGAACAAGTATCCTCTACCTCAAATTTATGATTTTTTTATCAACTTCAAGAAGATCAATATTTTTCAAAGATTCACCTTTGTTATGGATATCATAAATTGTGAGTAAAGGAGGAAGTTATTCAAATGAAAACATTTTGAAAAAGGGACGTACATTACAAGTTTACAATAATTACATTTGTATTGACTAATGCACCCTCTATTTTTATGGATCAAGTGAATAGAGTCATTAGAGAACATGTTGACAATTTTTTGGTGGTATTTATTGATGATATATTGTTTTATTATAAAAATTTATGAGGACCATGATAATCACTTGAAGATAATTATTGAGACTATTATAAGTAATGAGTTATATGGTAAATTTATCAGCAGGGAATTTTAACTTGAAAATGTTTCTTTTCTTGGCCATATTGTCTCCAATGATGGAATGCTAGTTGATCCAGTGAAGACAAAGAATAAAAAGAATGTTCGACACCAATAAACTTTATATAGGTATGAAGTTTAATTATATTGGTAGGTTACTATTAGTTATTTGTTTATTTTTTCCCTAATTTCCTAACCCATTCACCAATCCAACACGTAAAGGGGTATATTCATTTGGAAAATGGACTGTGAAGAATGTTTTTTATAATTTAAGAAGAGATTTTTCAATGATCTAATTTCGACTCTATCATTAAGAAACGTTGGATTTGTGATATATAGGGATGAATTTAAGAATATACTCGGTTGTTTCCTTATGAATAATTATAAAGTTATTGCACATGCATCACTATATATTAGAAATCCAACACATGATCTTGATCTAGAAACTATAATTTTTTCTTTAAAGATCTGGAGACATTATCTCTATGGAATAAAGTGTGAGTTATACACATATTATAGGATTATAAAATATATTATTTCATATAAAGTACACAATATGAGGCATATACATTGGATCTAGCTAAGTATTATGATTTCTTGATACAATACCACCGAAGTAATGAAAATAAGGTTACAGAAGCATTGTACCAGAAGGATCAAAGATTTATGGCCAAAATGAGGATTAATATGTATCCTATATTCATGGATCTAGTGAATATGTATATAAGGATTATTAATGAAGGAGAAAAATCACTACTTTTTCAAATCACTACCAAACTATATTTATTGGGGAAGATAAAAAGTTTCGAGCTTGATGATGAAAATTTTCAAATGAAAATTGAAGCTGTTAAGGATAAAAATTTTATAGACTTCATATATGAATATAGAGTTATAAATATTTTAAAGAAGTTATGTTTTCTTGATATATATAACTTAAAAAGTAAATAATTAGATGATTGTCATTTCTTGAATTTCTCTATACACCATGATAGCGCCTGTATGTATAGGAATTTTGAGAAAAATTTAGGGTTGCATATTATGAAGTGGGAAATTGAATATTATGTGTCAAGATGCTTAGTTTTTTAATAGGATATGGTTGAGATACATCATCCTAGAGGAGTTATGAAACCTATATCTATTACTATGTTTAAATAGGATTATATTACATTGGATGTTGTCATTGGACTAAAAATGACTCCTAGGAAGAATGATATGATATGGACTATTATTGAACACCTTACCTAATATGAACATTTAAATTATATAAGATAATAATTACCACTTTATTTACTTATAATAATCTATATTAATGATGTTATAAGACTTTATTGTTCACCTATTTCAATTGTATCTGATCTTGATCCTCGTTTTACATCAAAATTCTAGAAGAGTCTTCTAGAGGCTCTTGATACTGAGCTTCATTTGAGTACTGATTTTCACCCTAAAAGTGATGGATATTATAAAAGAATATTAAAACACTAGAAGAAATTGTTAGATCATAATCAATTAACTTTCAAGGTATGTCAGATCATTATTTACCTTTGAGTTTTACTATTGCAACAATTTCCATTCAAATATTCAAATTGTGCATAATGAAGTAATATATTGAAAGGAATTTCACAATCTAAATTTTTGGGATAAAGGTGGTGAAATGAAAATTGAAGGAATATATCATGTTTAGGATAAAATTATAAAGTAAAATAATATTAAGACTCGTATTAATGCAGCTCAAAGGACTAAAAAATATTATGCCAAAAAACTGGAGAAAGGATTTGGAATTTGAAGTGGATGATCACATTTTCTTAAAATTATATAAATGGATGAGTGTTATATGGTTTTGTAAGAAGGGAAAAATGAGAACTATATAAATTATACCTTTATAATTCTTGAATTAATTAGAGCTATTTCTTACTGATTGATAATTTAACAAAGTCTCTCCAAATTTCATGATGAGTTCCATATGTCGTTGTTAATGAAGTACATGGTAAGCCCAACTCAAGTATCACCTATAATTAAATATAATTGGAACTTGATATATCTTAATATAAATATCTTACCGATATTATTAATATTATAGAGTAAGTGTTGAGGAATCAGACAACCAAACTGGTAAATGTACTTTAGAGAAATAAAAAATGGAAGAAGCAACGTGGGAACTTGAGGATGTTATGAAGAAGAATCACCCATTTATATTAAGAAGGTAATATTCATGAACAATTAAAGGATAATTTTATTTGTTTAGGGAAGAATTTAAAATCCCACGTTTTTAAGAACACTATGTTTGATAGCATATACAACACTCAACATCAAGCTGAATAAAACCACAAAACATTATTATTTTAATACGATTGTTATAACCGAGTAAGGATATTGGTGTGTATGAAAAAATAGACAAATTATGATATATATATATGAATTTAATACTCAATACAAATATATTGAGTAATTATTAGGAAATAAACACTTAATATTTAGATAAGTCATTTTATTTTTCAAAAATTTATTTTCTTCAAAAATGATTTTTATTACTTTCTCTGAGAAAATAATAAAAATAATTTTTTACACATTTATAAAATTTATTTTATAAATTTAACATCAGTTTTTAAATCATCATATGAAAATTATATTAGTTTGAATTTTTTGGAATATTTTTGAAAAGATAAATGTTTCAGTGAATCGTGAAAAATACAATTGTTTTTGTAGAACTACAATTTTATTTTCAATAAAAGTACCATTATGTTTTAAATTTGAATTTTAAGTAACATTATAATAAATTATTTGGATATAATATAATTATTTATAATTGAATCATATTTATTCCAGATTTTTTTTATCGGTATATAATTGCAATTAAAAATCCATTTTCTGAAAAAGAGTCTTCATCATCTTTGGAGGTTTAATCTTAAATTAAAATTATTATAATTATATGAATTGAATATTGAAAAATGGATTAAATATTTGGATTTTTAGTTCCTAATTTTTTTAAATATTTACCTTTTATTTTTATTCATTATGAATAGGAATCATAGTAATTTGTGTTACCACAGTAAAAGTAAAATAATTTAATTAAGTGTTAAAAATAATAAGATAAAGAGTGTAAAATGACCCAAAAAATTTCCCTATTTTTATTTTATAACTAAATTTCATCCATAATCATCCAATATTTGGTCATATGACCATTTGTTAAATTTTTATGTGATTATGACCTTTATAATTCTTTATTTAATGAAAAGTGAAAAATGCCACAATATTTTTTTAATAACTATAATATTTTTAACAAGGGAATAAAAAGAATATATGTTATTTTATAAAAATTAATTTTAAATATAAAATATTTATCTTCATTATGGTAATTTATTTTTAATTTTTAGTATAGATACAATTACCCATAATTCTTACACAATGCTGACGTAGTAATTATTTAATTAATAAAAAAATAAAATAAATATTATTAAGAGTATTAAAAGTAATATAATATGAAGTAATTAATGTGATCAAAAAATTTTATAGATTAATATAAAATGTTTGGGATGTATTAAAATATTTTTTATAATTTAATATATTTTATTGATTTTGATAAATTCCAAGTAATTAATGGTTCTAAAATTGACATTAATGATATTTTATAATAAATATTCTTTTATTAAATTATTTGAATTTCATAAAAATATTATATTCATCAAAATGAATTTTATATGGTTTTAAAAATAAAAAATGGCCCATTTATGTGTTTATTTCATTTTATAGTCACATTACTAACCATGAATGAGTATAAAATTTTAATAGTGAGTAATTGTCAAAATATTTAACAAGGTGGTAAAACTAAAATATAAGGGTGAAAACAAAACTAAAACTTGTAAAAAGTTTATTTTATGAGATTATTTAGACTTATTACCTTCATATATTATATTTTTATCAATTTTTATCTATTTTAATATGAACATATAATTTATATTAATTTAACACTTTAGGAATATCCAAGAATAACCCTCCCCTCTCTTATAAAAGGACACCCTTTACCTCAATCATTTACTCCACATTAATCCATATAGATTGAACAAAATATGTTCAATTATTTTCATAAAATCTTTATATAACCTATATAGGTTTTGGTCCTTCCAAAATACCTATCCTAGTTCCCTTAATATAATATTTGAAGGAGATATTTCATAGAATAGGTTATTGTATTTACGGACTCTTTCAAATTTCTTTCTTATTTACTTCCTCTTAATAATTTTACCCATAATAAAATAGTAAATAATTTATAATAAAAATAATTTCATGTTTTTATGATTATGATAAAACCATATTCCATATCTTTTTCATCCCATGAAATGTGAAAACATTGCTTGTGCGTATGTACGACTTACCATTGCCACGTAGTAGTGTAATTCATTTTTCTACACCATTTCACTTGGATGGTTATAAATATGGAAATAATTATTATATATTATATTTAAGAAATTAATATTATTATGTAATTATATTATCATATATTCCTTCCTACCTTCTAATCCATTGGAAAATTATAATTTCTCTTGTGCATAATGCAGACTACCACCTCCACGAGGTGATGTGATTCATTGTTCTTTTACACATCATATGGATGGTAATAAGCATAGATTTAAGGAATATATATGTCATATTTATATATTTATCAAAATTTTGGATATGATGGAACCATTAGAAATACTCAAGGACCAAGACTACTGAATCAAAGAATGCTTGAAAAATAAAGCGGTTAACATATGAAATAATGATCCTAATAAAAGAAACTTAACAAACAAGTGATAAAATGTTATAAGTGGATAAAATATGATATTATAGATATTAATATGGTTATTTTATGTAGTATAATACATTCAAAATAATTATACCTGAGGTTAGATCACCTACAAGACAAGCCGAACATGAGGTAAAAGAATTCATCTCAATTTCACTTCATTGAAGAATATTTTAATATTATGAAACTAATTTAATTTATGTAGTGTATATACCACCCAATTTGATTTATTTATATTTATATATAATTAAAAAATAAATTTATATTAAATATATATATTATTTGTATCATGGATATGATTATTTCTTAAAATGTATACCATTTCTACATACTGTGTAATACTTTGAAAGAATTTGATTAACTGATGAAATATTGACATATTTGAATTATATAATAAATATGAATATTTTTTGATAATGTATATTTTTATTAATTAAAATTATCATTTTATACATGTGGAATTTGTTGGAAATTCAATGAAGGTTTGTACCTAGAATTATATTTCCCCACGATGCGTCGATAGGTCTCATGAGAAAAATCAGTTGGAAAAATAAAATGGGTCTTTACCCAATATTTTAAACTATTTTGGAACAATGACTTGATGGTATAAATAATATAATATACGAGAACATGGAATCCAAAATTTATAATTTCATTCACTAATAATTCAGTTAATATTATTATCCATGAGATTCCTGCCTTGATGTTATCCACAGATTCAGTTTATTCTCAAGTTATTGATCAAATGGAATGTGTTTATAATTATTTACCTTGAAATATTGATCATGAATTATTTATTCATGATATATTAAAATAAAAATAACACATTCTATGAATTTTATCTCACCTTAATTTTTTTCTTTCTCCGGGTTATGAAGAAGAAATATTTAGATGAGTTTCAAGGACAGAAAACATTTACTTTTGTTATGTTTACATTTATTCCAAATGTAAAATGGGTATCAGGTATATATCTAGATCTCCAAGACTAATAAACTAATTTTTCCTTTGGGATTATATACCCTTGTATATTTTACAATTTAATAAACAAGACACCAACTTCAGGTTACTAGAGTTGGTTTCATTACACTCTAATTAACACTTCTGATCTTCAATGAAATGTATCCTCACAATCTTCTATAAAAATATATATATTCAATAAAATTGTGTTCTTATTGATATTTATGTCTAATAATTTTTCTTCTATGTGTGTATTACTTATCTTCTTTCTTTGTTCCCCTATAATATTTTTTTCTTCATAATAATTTTAATTTGAGATTCATATTCGACAGCTCAAATCAATTTCTATGTCAAATATATCCCTTGTATTGTTTACCCAAATATACATATCATTAATTTTTGACTTTTTATATAATAGATATTTAATTAACTACCAAAACATCACCATACAATCATAATATCATCTGATTTCAAATTCTATAGAAACCCATGGTCATGATGAAACCTTATGTTTCACATCATGAAAAATGGATTTCTCTATATCTTCTATGAACTACCAAATAGGTCATGAACCATCCTATATATTTTTGGGGTATAATAGTTTCCATAGTGTGACATGATATGAGTTTCAAAGTTTTGTCACTTCAGATATAGAAACACTTGAATCTTTCTAGACTCTTTCGCAACACAACTTATTGTTTCACAGTGCGACTATAATCTTTCTAGATTCATTGATAACTTTAACTGGTTTCTTTAGGGAACAATATTGATTTCATACCATAGTACTTTAGAAGATGGAATTAATGTTAACCTCTCAAACTCACTTAATAGTTAAAATTTATATTTCACAACATAAACCATTAGTAGACATATTTTATATTATCTACTCAAAAGTCCTTCATGAAAAAACTTTCTATGCTGCAGCACAAACCATATAACATAAAATTAGAAAAAGTAAACATGAATTCCTAATAAAAACATGATATTTTTTGTTATGACACATACAAAAAATATTTAGATGATCTTCACAACAAAATATATAGTGTTGCAATTTGTACCATTTATATATACTCTAGTCATGACTTGATCCTTACGATCACAACACGACTTGTTTCACTAATAATTTTTTCGAAACTTTTTCATGAGTGACATTAAACTTCATTCATGGTAATTTATGACTTCCAAACTTGAAAAATTCACCATCTTGAAAATAAATCCATACAAAACAACCCTTGGTTGTAACAATCTCTCCCTTTTATTTTTTTCAACCATCTTCATCTTCAACTTATCAATTATCACCAAAAGATCAACCAACAACACAAGAAACCATAATCTCAACCAGAATAACATAAAACGTAAAACATTATTATGAATTTTATATATAGGCTCTCCCAATAATTATACATATTTTTTCCAAGTTCTATTTCATTCTATTATTCTATTTCATTCTTCTACATCTAACTTCTTCATCAGGTTACTTCTTATCCCTTTATGTGTTTCTGCCCTCATGTTTTCTCCCCCTTTAATAATAAAACTCAAAGGTTTCATCCACTTAAGGTGAAAAATTTATATTCCTTGAATAATCCAATATTATATATATTTATAAATAAAATTAAATTAATCTCTATTCCTACACAAGTCAATGCTCAGTCTAGGAAATAAGAAAAATAAAAAAATGCAAATATATTATCCATATTTAATCTAATCAGATCCACTTTTCTATAAAACAACTTGGAAAATATCTATACTCATTTTCTTTCTTCAATGAAATATATACACATATAGACAAAAAAACCAAATATATAATTAATTTCAATGGGGAGAGTAAAAAAACTGAACCTCCTCAGTGTGAGGTAATATGTAGAATTTAAAGGTTCAACCTATGCCACTCAAATACAATATCCACCAATAAATTTCTAAAGATACCAACCAATTTTTATTTTTCACCAATAAATTATAGTTTTCCAACATTTATATCGACTTTCCTATTTATGAAATGATAACATATTTTAATCTATGTTATATTAGAATGATACACTAGACTCTTTATCAATTTAATGATACTTTTGTTATCACACTGAATTAGAATTGGTTTCTTTACCAATTCATTGATATCTTACAATTATTTTTTTATCCAAATAATAAATGTAAAATATTTTATGATTTAAATATACTCATTTATTATGTGTTTAATGAAGAAAAATCATTCTTCTTACTCAACTATCAAATAAAATATTTTCCAATGTAGAATGCTCATCCAATCATGGATTTCCAATACACAATTTTTCCATCCTAATCAATATTCTTATATTTTAATAAATCCATTTTTTTTATTTTAAGTGGAAATCCATTATTTAGAGTTAAAATATACATCATTATTCTCATCATATCTTGAAGATGTTCCTTCTTCGAAAAAATAAAAAAATGTGCATCCAAACACGCAACATAAAATATATAATTCTTGGCTATAGTTAGATAATGTAAACTCCCAATGATTCTTCTATTTTCAACACCGTGAACTACTCCTATTTTTTAATTTTCATAGAGGTTGAGATCACCCCCTCTATTGAACGTCAAATCCCTTAAAAAAGAATAACATCATGCATACCAAGAAAAACATTATTGTTTTTGGTAATAAAATGTTTAACACCAAAAAAAGTTAAAGGGTTATTTGGATAAATTTTACTACCCATGCCAACATGGTGTAAAATTATTTTTGGGATCCTAATTGATTAATACTTCATAGTTAAGCATACTTGTCCAAGTGTAGTGTTATAATGGGTGACCATTTGGGAAGTTTCTTGGAGTGTGTGTGAGTGAGGAAAAATAAAAATAAAATAACATGTTTAGCCCATGGTGATGTTGTGGTCTAGGGGGAGGGGTGTAACACCCTAGAAAATTAAACAAATAAAAGGAAAAATTTAACTATCCATGATAATAATGTGAACCATTATTTTGAGGAGCATACCTGATTTGAACTCTATAGAAAAACATGCTTGGACTAGAGTAGTTTTATGACGAGTGACCTATTGGGAAGTTTCCTAGGGTCTATGAATGAGGACAAAAAATAGTGAAATAGAATATATATCCAATTAGACCATTTCTTGATATGATTCCCATCTAGGTGTGTGCATAGCCGGTGAGACCCTTGTTTGATATGATTCACGTTTGGGTGGGTGTGTGTGTGTGACCCATGAGACCCTACTTGTTGTGACATTATTATTTATAGTTTTATAATGGATTATATCAGGATACATATATGGTCTCCCTATGATTGGTTTAAGGCATGAGGTTGATCTAAATTGACTATTTGGCCCTTAGATGGGGAGCGCAACCATTATGATTGGATGGTTGTGACTCCACCTTCATAGATGACATGTGATGGTGTCATTTCCCCATATCCCGATATTGGATTGATATGTGTGAAGCTTGATTAACCCAGGGATTAGTATTGGGTCTTCATGTGTTTTTTTATACCCATATTCATAAATTTCTTTGACATTTAGACATTGTGACATTCCCTTAAAGGCAGGAATAAAATTGTTCCTTAAAGGTGGAATATTGATATTGGACCGTTAAATGAGTTTTCAAGATAACATGTAGTCCATTTTAAATGATTTAAGTCATGTAATGACTGATTTTGACTTTACATCTAGCGTGGTTCCTAGAAAGGTTGATATGGGATTTATGGAAGCTTTCTAGATATGATTCAAATGTCGGTATGTACATATACTGTGAGACCCTTGTTTAATATTATTCAAATGTGGGTGTGTTTATCCTATTAAACCTTGTTTGATGTGACATTATTATTACTTAATTTAATATGGATTAAGTTAGGATGCATATATGGTATCTCTATGATTATTTTCAAGGTATCAGGTCGATTTGGCTCAACTATTAGACCTTAGAGGGGAAGTGACACCTTTATGCTTGGAACGTTATGAATTCAATTTCGGATATGAATTGTGAAAGTGAGATTTTCCCTAGAGAGGGATATTGGGCCAATATGTGTGATGGTGGATTAACCTAGAGATGGATATTAGGTCATCATGTGGTTGTGTGTCCATCCCTAGAGCCATGAATTGGGATGACATATAGAAACTATGACATGACCCTGAAGGTGGGAATGATATTTTTCCATAAAGTAATAATGTTGATATTTTATAGTTAGTTGAGTCTTCAAGCTGAAATGTAGAACATTTTTCATAATATAATCCATTTAATGACATGTTTTGACATTAATTCCATCATGGCATTGAAACTAGTAGAGATGGGGTTCATAGAAGCTTGGATTGCTCATGATGTCTCAATACTTAATTATTTATATATGTCTTTACTCTATTATTATAGAATAAACATTCATATATTGTTACACTTATGTTAATGAATAGTTGGTTGTGTCCAAATGATTTTATAATCACACTCTAAATGTGAATCTCAATGTGCTTGTATATTTTATGGCTAGGGATCTAACAATGGGAAACGACCCTATGTTGGGTAGGTGAGTAGGTGGAGACTTGGTGATGGAGGTGATTCCAGGATGGATTATGTATTATTTCTAAATGTTTTATTTTATTTCATTTTTCATTATGGTTGGTATTTATCTTCCACATTGGGTATATTTTGGATTATTTTTTCGGAATCCTTATGTACCATTACAACAAGAAAATATTGTTTTAGTTTAAGATATGGAGTTTTGAGATCATTTATTTCTGTCTTGACTTATTTTTTATGTATGGATATTGTTTTCAATGGCATAGTCTCCCCACAACACCATTTAGGACATCACTACTAGTAAGAGGCCACTTATGTACTAGGAGGGGTATATGAGGTCATGTGACACTCTAGCCAGGGATCAATGATTCGAGTTAGGTTGTTACAGAAGGCCTTATTTAACCTCCTAAAATTAAAATCATCATTCCTAAGAAAATATCCAACCAGATGTTCAATATACACTTCGTCATTAAAATATCCATTTAAAAATGATTTCTTTACATCCATTTGGGATATTTTGAACTTCATTTGGATTTATATTTTCAAACAAGATTCTAATATACATCAAGATTTCCACTAGTATGAAAGTAACTTCATCAAAATAACTCTAACCTAATTATAAAACACAAAAACTAGACTAGATTTATTCTTGATAACATTTTTATTTCCATCCATATTGTTCCCGAAGACCTAATTTTTACTATTTATATTAAAAATTTTCAGTCTATCCACGAGTTTTCATGTCCATTTTTTCAATTAAATCTAACTCTTTATCCATAGAATTTATCCATGATCCATTCTTACCTTTTTTTAAATTAGGTTGAATCTAATTTTGAAAATAGGTTAATGTAATATAATGTTATTATTTTCTTAGTTTTGGTAGGTTCAGTTTTATCTCCAAAATTGTTTGTCTCATCAACATCATCCTGACTTCTTCTTTTTGGAGTCAATATTTTTCTCTCTTCAGAAAAATCTTCAACCACTAATTTTAATTCAAAATACTCTTCACCACATGTATAATTGTGTGTACCACTATAATTATTAACCCTTTATTCTTATTCTTTATAATCATAGACAACATTCATATTTTGAATTATAAAATAATTTTAAGGTTTTTATTCAAAAACCATGACATAACTGCTTTCAACAATTTTTCTCAACCTATTGTTTATATATTTATATGATTTACTCTTGAATGAATAGATTAAAAATATGAATTCAGTCACAACATCTTTATATATAGCTTGATTTCATTATTTTTTAAAATGTAACACTTACTAGCAAACACTCTAAAGTGATTCAGAGTTGGATTTATTTAATTACACATTTCATAAAGAGTCTTCATGCCCCCATAGTTCATAAAATATTTATTCTATGTATAAATTACCACCTTCACACATTAAATACATTAATTAAATTCAGTTATACTCTTTATCAACATTTGTCTTTCTGTATTGTTTACTATATTGTTCCTCCTTTCTTCCACACCATTCTATTATGGTGTCATCACATATGTGAATTCATACATAATTTCAGATTCTCTCTGTAACTCTATACATTATAAGAAGTGTATTTTATATCATTATATGATATGAAAACCTTGATTTCATTCATGTTTTCATTTATCACTCTTCTCAAAAATTGTTTAAGGCACTGAATTACATAAGTTTTTTAACTTGTAGGAACATGATCTATAATATTCTATAGTAATCATAAAAAATTATAATTTAATAATTATCAAAATGTGTTCCAGGAACATTCATATGCCCATAAATATTAGTGTGTATCAAATAATATAGATTTTATGCTATCATAATCTTTGAACAATATGGATTTATCACATGATTTCCTTTTACACATACATCGCATATCTTCTATCAATATTATTTTACATTCAAAAAAGCAAATAATTATTTTAGATTTTAAATATTTCCATTATTGCTGGTTAATATTCCTGAGCCTATGATGTGATAGATTGTTTTTATCATCCACTAAAATAAAATAATAATTCTCATTACTATTAAAATGGTATAAATTTCCGTTTATTATTTAAACATTTATAAGGTAATTACCTAACATTAATTTAATACTGAAACCTTTCTGATTGAATGTGGCCTCCAAAATATTGGGATTTTAACGGTTATAATAATAATTATTAGAATGATAAAAAGGGATCAAAATCCCATCCAAAATATTTATATGCATATAAATATTAAATATATGAAAAAATTGAAATAAAACAACATAGAATGTTTAACCTTACATTGATGGGCCACCACGGTATTATTCAACCATCTTCACATGGTTTTACAAAGATCATTGGAGGAGATGATAAAGACCTCACACCTTCACAGGTATCCATAATTCAACATGAATCACTTGACATTTTAGTATGAACCTTATAATGTCTATGAAATTATAGTGACTTGAGAACAAAGTAAAATGATGAAGAGAGATTTGAGTTCTATGGAGTTTCATCCAAGCACCATGTAAGCATGTCACTTGACCCTTCCATCACATGGAAATAGCATTTATATAGCCTTGAGGGTTATATTTAGTGATTTATTCATCAAATATTTAATTATAATTAATTAATTAATTCCTTAGATGATTCATGTATCATATAAAAGAATGTATTTAACTCTAGTACATTTCATCTTATAAAAAATTATTTTAATGGTATCCTATGTGGGATGATCCATGAAAACCATTATCATTGAAGCACTCATACAACATTGAGGCATAATATCCTTAAAATATTCTATTAAGGAATATCATAATACATTTTATCCATCACATTTTCTAGTCACTACTTGATATTATGCTAGGATTAACGTTTCTTATAGATACATACATTCCATGCATATATTTTGTGGTGATTTAAAACACTAATATTAGTAATTTAATTTATATTATTTCAAATATATGAATGGTTTATCTTATTTTGTGATATTTCCATGATTTAAAAAATATTTGGTTATATAAACAAAAATGGATGAAATGAACCAAATACACTTTGTACAATGGAACATTAGGTCGCGATGTGGCATCTAAAGTTTGAAGCTGGGTTTAAGCTAGGGAATAATTTTATAAGCTAGGAGAAGGATTTTTTATGTTGATAATCCTATTTATGATGTGTTTAACTAGGATTAATAGTTATCCCAAATATTAAATTACCCCCTTATGCTGTAGAGGGTGTTTTTACAGCTTGTTCTACAACCACATAGAAGGAATTTACATTATAAAACTCATTTACACTAATATTTTGAAGATGCAATTGGGAATCTACGACATTTTCATTGTAAAATATGTATTTAAAAAATTAAATAATAGTTAGTAGAAGAATTTATACACTTCCCTAAGGGCTTTTTGGAGGATTATTATATATTTAATCATGACCGCATGTTAGATATACCTTGGAAGACCCCAGATACGAGAACACAGACACCATATGACAAAGTGGACAATCATGGAACCCTGCAATTTCCTCCATTCTTATTGAAGTTCCCATGTATCCCTTCTTCATTATGATCATCATAATGGATATTTTCTATAGTTACCAACGATGTGATTATAAGGGAAAGTGTTGTGTAGGGATTAACCTATTTTTCTTTTCATGCTTGGGTAATTGCAATTCTATTTATCAATTCTTAGTATC
The DNA here is from genome assembly GCA_963277665.1 of Viscum album. Lineage (NCBI taxonomy): Eukaryota > Viridiplantae > Streptophyta > Magnoliopsida > Santalales > Viscaceae > Viscum > Viscum album. Next base: position 308,837,353 of record OY728120.1, read on the forward strand.
ATTCATTGAAGTGTCATTAGGACTTTTATATACTACTTATCTCTTTTTTTGATCCATTTTTGGTTTGAGTGTGTTTACAAGTCTTTATATAACTTGTTTTTTAGGAGAAGTTATTATATTATATAGGAAGATATACTATAGTTATAGGGGATATGATGTGTGGAAGGAGGGGCTATGTCGTGGAACTTGGGGATATAGAGTAGTAATTTTTGGATCCACTTCCAATTACAGTATGGATATGGGATGGACCACGAGGCTATGGCATGGTGCATTTTTGTGCATATTCCAATTCAAGTATATATACAATGTACGGAGTTGGAAACACCATGGAGACCTAGGTAGGAGTTTAGGTTGGATATTATATTTTGGGAGGCAGTTGCAACATTTTGTTTGGGCTACATTATAGCCTTACCATGGGCGAAGTGGATCTGGGTGCATCCGATACCATGGAATCCAAAGTCCATTTGACATGGGTGATTACAATATATCACTATGGGATAAATCATAGTATTTGGTGACTGTGGTGTGGTATCCCTTGCTACTCCATGTGTACACTATTTTTGGCAGTCCTATGTCGTGGTGTCTTGGGATATTGAATGGACTTGTGTTTTGCAAAATTAAATGATCTAAGAACATTTTTATTTTCACTTATCCAACTCAACTCTAATTTTAATTTTGGGATTTCTAATGTTCCCAAGATTCATTTTGGTTCACCTAACATGTATTCCCCTTAAATTATATCTCTATTGTTAGGATTTGATTTTTCTCCTATAATTGATCTGTCCTTATGTTGGAATTCATTATTGTCATCTATAATAATTTGATATTTATGTATTATCATGATGATTATGGATCTATAAGTTGTTTCTTTGGACCTATGATTCTAGGTTTACCTATCGATCTTCTTCACCTTCATCTCTCCATCCATTTTGGGGGATTCTTGATTGCTAGTAATGGCAGGCTGTTTTACATGATTTTTCCTACTATTGAATCCTTTATTATTTTGATTGATTTGAAAATAACTTTAAATTTATTTGGAAAATATTGATATGTGATTATTTTAAACATGATTTAAAATTTCATGGAAATTTTGAAGAACCCACAATTTCAATGATATTGAAGGTTTTTGGTGGATTTTGAGAAATATGGATTGAATTTGATGAAAATTATTTCAAGAATGATTTTATGATCAATATTTGAAAAATGTATTTAAATGAAATAATTTTTTGAAAGGAATGAAATGATTAACACCTATAATTGGGTTTTAATTGAGAAATGAATATTGAAATTGAAATTGGTCATTTGAACTGTAAATCATTATTTGATTGAAATGAGATAATTTTCCCATATTTTTTTGTTTGATTGACTAATTTAAATCACATGTGAGAATAGGTTGTTGGTGGGTAACTAGGATAAACGCACTTGGAACCTGAATACCTAGAAATGGATTGAAAATGAAAACTCTCAGTAAACCATGTTCTAAATGATTTCCCCATGTGAGGTGTTGATTGATTATATCCTGAAAGCCTGAGCCTAGGGACTTGTGTACACTTACTTAGCCACATTGATCAACTGAGAAGTGTAGAGATCCTATAACCTAAAACTAAAAACTATAGGGATTATGAAACGTGTTTCATCATTTAAACGTGATTATACATGACAGTGAGTTTAGAAAAATTTTATCCATAGTAATTGTTTAATATAATTTTTTTATAAAAAATGTTCATTTAATCCTGTTTTGATATATCATTGATCTATTACTTTGAAAATATGTTTTTATTTAATATATTTAAATTTTATTCCTTACCAGGTTTTATTTAAATTTAAAGCATAAAAAGTTTTAATTGTTATGGACATGATTGTGAACTCTTAGTGAGACCCTACAATGATTTAAATATTAAAACCTACCTTAGACTTTGTTTTTTGGTATATTTTTTACAATCAGGTCAAGGTAAAGGGAAACAACCACTTGGAGGTGGTAGTTGTTCTTAATCCATGGGACTCTATTGTGATAGTGGAGATTAGTGGAGTTAGGGTCCACTTTTTAAATTGGGATTGTGATACATTTTCTTGATATTTTTTTTTTCATCCTTTGGTTTTTTTAACTTCGGATGATTATTTTTATGCTTGCAATACTTTACTCCTTTAGAAGTGTTTTTAATATAGAATATGTAATATTTTATCTTCTTTTCTTTGACTATTTTTGGGCAAAAACATTCCCTTTGAATATTGAAGTGATTCTAGGTGCCAGTTTCCATCTTACGGGGATTGAGAATATCCTTCAAGCTATGTCAAATCTGTCTCATGTATCAGTGTATCCTAGTATCTAGGCTAGTCTGTTTAAAATTGGCATCAAAGGTTCAGGTTGAGAATCTTTTCTTGATGTTGGAATTCAGTCTAGGATATCTATTTAGATAGGTGGTAGTATTATTAGGATATATAAGGTGGTTATGAGATAGTTTATATCTATATATCATTAGAATGAGCCTTAAGCCACCATGGGTGTTTAGGAAAATTGTATTTCAGGAATAAATTCATATGATTCTATCCTTTTATCAAATTTATCTAAGTGTTTGGAAATCCTAAAGGCTTGAATTCAATATGATGGAAATGATATTTCCTTTATCTCTTGATATGAGTATTCTTGCTAATTTCTTCAGTGTTTCCTATTGATGTTGGGTAGTATGATTCCCACAATAATAATTTTTAATAGAAAGTAAGAGGTAGTTATTGATGAACCATGGTAAGTGGACCCTACATTTGATCAAAATATTGTTGAGATAGTGGTTCGTTCTATCTAATATCTGGGATAGGTAAGTGCACACATTCTCATTCAAGATCTAGTTATGGAATATTGAAGGGATGAATCTATAGATCATGACAAATATTTGATTCATCATAAACCACCATATTACTAGGGATCTAATAATCTCTAGGAGGAAAACTATTAGTTGGAAAATAAAAAGATAGTTCTTTAGTTCAGGGAAATTCCTGATTCAATTAAAGTGAAATGTGCTACCTCCAAGATTAAGGGACCTAGTACGAGATAGTGGGATTTGATAGTGCTGGAGAGGAAACATGAGGTCATGGTGAAAAAGGAATTTAGAGTTATTTTCAAATAATATTTTTATCTACAGTCAATGGTTTTAGAAATGTATATGGAGTTCCTCAACCTTAAACAAGAAGATAAGTCCATGACATAGTATGGAAACCACTTTACCAAACACGCTTCGTTTTCTCCAAAAGTGGTGTAAAATGAGAAACTTAAACCCCAAATAATTTATATGGGTCTTTTAACTAATATCATATCATATCATTCCCTGATAATGATCACACATTATAATGAAGTAATGGATACAAAGTTAAGAAGTGAGCATAACTTGACTTGTAAGTCAAGGATGACGGGAGTTTTTCATAATCCCAATGAAAATTATATTAGTTTCATTAATTGAAAAGAGGAAGTGGGAAAAGTATCATTGTGGATTTATGCATTAGGAATCATGAAAACCTAATGCAGTTCTAGGATGTGGCTCTTTGTCTTGAATCTTGGGTGACAAGGTTCTACATTCAAAATAGTTTTTCACTTAGGAACCAATAATCTGTGGTTCATATAGGTATTTAGGCCACTTTTAGATTTTATACCATATATGTTTCCCCAAAAAGTGGAATGATATAATTACTACCTAAAATTACTATGTTATAATCAAATTATTCGTGAAATAAGGGGTTACTTCTGTATAAATCTAGATTTTTTCTTCTTCACGTAGTGGAAGAGTCTCCAAAGGAAGTTTATGTAGGTTTAATGATAATGAGAGGTATTATCACAACAACATTATCTTTAGTGACTTATTTATTTTATATTAGTACATCTCAATCATTAATGTAGGCATGTATTTAGAATCTTCCAAATATTCCAAATGATATTTTGAATTATGTGATGGATATTACTATTCCCCTTATAATGAAGATAGAGTATGGTCTCTGACGTCCCTATTACATTTTTATCACTTTTATAGATTGTTCTAACTTGGATTTTTTTCTCTTGACATGAAACCTATTGATGTATTTTTTGGGATGGATGGGATAATTAACCATTTTTATTATATTGAATGTTATCTTCATTAGTCCTCCTTTACTTTTATCTATGTAGTGTTCCAAGTTTTCCAAGGATAATGGGACACAAGTCTGAGTAAAGGAATATATTCTTTTCTTGAGTTATGCAGGGTAATATTTTAGTTTTATTTTCATCATGTTTCTCGATGTGTTTGCATTGGATTTTTTTTGGATTACCATTGAGAAGGGAGGTGATGTTTTCCATTGTATATAGTACTTATCTAGAATCAATTCCCTCTACCATATGGAACCTTCTAAACTGAAGGAGTAAATGTCTCAATTGGAAGACTTAATGAAAAAAATATTTTTTTTCACCTGAGTGTTCCACCTTGGGAGGAACCTATTATTTTTATAAAGAAATAGATGGTACACTTTTAATCTATACTGATTACCAAAAAAACAATTGAGTTATGGTAAGGAAAAATTATATGTTCCCATGGATAGATGATTTGTTTGACTAGTTAAAAGGGTGAAGTTGTTCTTGAAGATTCACTATTGATCTGGTTATCACCAGTTAAGAATTAATGAATCTGACATCCTGAAGACCGAATTCAGGAGTAGGTATGTCCATTATGAGTAATCTGTTATGACTTTTGGTATAACAAATTCTCCTTCTGTTTTTATGACATTGATGAATATGATATTCCGTGAGTACCTAAACTCATTTGTAGTAGCCTTTTTGGATGACATATTTTTTTACTCTAAAAATGAGGAGGGCCATGTGCATCATTTTAGAGTGGTTTTGTACATTTTTAGGAATCACCAAATTTTTACCAAGCATTCAAAATGTAGTTTCAAGATATAATGAGTGTTTTTATTGGGACATGTGGTTTTAAAACATGGTATTTTAGTTGATCCTGAGAAGGTGAAAGATGTTATGACATGGGAAAAACTAGAAACATTTATGAGATTCAAATAGTCTTGGGTTTAATAGGTTATTACCATTGGTTCATCAAGGATTTATCAAATTTAGCTTCTCTAATGACTGATCTCACATAGAAGGGTGTAAAGTTCTCGTGGGATGTGAAATGTTATTGTTTTTTAATGAGTTGAAACATATTTTGATTTCTAAAATAGTTCTGAATATTCTATTGGATAGACAAGGATATTTGGTCTTCTATGATGCATGAGGTTCAGTTTTGGGTTACGTTCTTATATAGAGTGATCAGGTGGAATCCTATAGCTCCTAATATCTTAAACCACATGAGAATAATTATCCGACCCATGATCTCAGGAATGAAATTTTATGGCTCTCTTTTCTTTGATTCATTTCGGATCCTGGGAGAATGAGTCTGAAGTTGTTTTGTCTAGCCTGAAGTTTACCTCCTCCCTTCTCAAGATGATTCTTCTAGAACAACTACTTGATGATGAATTCCATGGCACTAGAGACTCTCTTTGTTGTGGAGAGATAGTTGTTGAATGTTTATTATCCTTTGAGGGTCTTATATACTTCTGAAACATGTTTGTTATGCCTTCACCCAAGATAAAGGTTGTGATGGGGGACTTCCATAGTTTCCAGTGGGTAGTGCACTTTGGAACCAAGAAGATGTTATATGGTATGGGATAATGATTTTTGTGACTAGGAATGTGATGAGAAATCTCCGACCTTGTTTATCATTATTGTATTTTTCAATTGGTTAAGGTTGACCACCAGAAACATTTGGATTTTCTTCATCCCCTTACAGTTCTGACTTGGTAGTGGGATGATATCTCTATGGATTTTGTTATTGGGTTTCCACATACCCCTAAAATTTAGAATAAGATATGTGAATTGATTGACTGGATGGCCAAATATGATCAATTTATACCCATTAAATACAAAACTAGAGTTGAGTACATGCGAAGCCTGTTTGTGAATAATATTTTTATATTTCCTAGGGTTCAATCTGTTATAGTTTTTGATAGGGATTTTGTTAGGTCCACAAGGATTAATACCCTAAGGGGGGGGGGGGTGAATCAGGGATTGACTAATTTAAAATTAAATCCTGTTCTGATCTTGTTTCGCTGTTAAGAAAAACACTCTCCTATATCTTTTCTGTTGCAAAATATGAATAGAAAGAAAATCAAGAACAAGACACACCAATTTTACTTGGTTCACCGCTAAGGGCTACATCTAAGGAGCATACGATGATAGCTTTCCGGTCGTACCAAATTACACTATACTTCACTAGCTGTGGATTACCATGTTTGGGCACAATCACTTTGTCCCAGGCTCACTGCCTTTACAAGGTTTTAGGGTCAGATCACTACTTTTCCAAGGGTCACTCCCTTTTTCTCTCTCTCTGGCTCACTAACGGTGAAGAGGATCACCTTATTTCTCTTCTTTTGCTAACTGCTCTGAAGGGAATCCACTCACAGTTTATAGACCTGTAGGTCTCTTCATTTGCATGAAATAATGCATCCTCTGTTGTATGTGGATTCTCTGTTGAAGTCCAACTTTCACCCGTAGATGAATATCACTTTGCAGTAGGTGTACTGAGCAACCACAAATTTTATGCGCAGCCTTTACTGGGCCTTGCGCGTAATTCCTTTACTTTGCATGAAATTCACCTTTTCACATAATTCCCCTTTTACGTGCAACCTCTAAATTTTACGTGCAGCCTCAAAACTGTCTTGCGTGTAATTTTCCTAACTTGCGCGAAATCTTCGTTTCGCGCAACACCACTTTTACGCCCAACTAACTTCTTTTGTGTGCAGCCTTTAGCTTTTCGTACAGCAGCAGACTTTACACGCAATCTTAAATTTTACACACAACTCCCTTGCGAACTTCTATTTCGCGCACCAGAGCTCAGATATTTTCTATGACTTGAACTCTTTCGAATGGAGGGGGGTCACTTTATATTTATAGGCAAAATCGACCCCACTCGAAAGACCCTCCTTGAGAATGTAATTCTCATCGAGCGCGAAAACCAAATCTTCCACATTATGCCATTTTTTGCACACTGCTCCAATATTTTACGCACCTCATGCCTTTGCCATTTTTTGAGCTTCGGAACTCGAAACACCTCTTGCGCGAAAAAATTCATCCCTATGTTTCGCACAACCCACACATATTTTGCACACCGCGTAATCATTTCGTGCATCCCACTTATTTTTCGCACCACACATAATTTTTTGCGCACCACTCCAATTTTGCGCGCACCTCCCTTTTCCAAAAAAATTTCTCTCCATTTTCCAATTTTTAGGCCCAAAAATTTGGAAAACACTGGAAAATGATGCCACCTTGTATCTGCTCTTTTTGTACCACCTCCAGATCATTCATTCCTTTTTCGACGTTCTTGATTCATATACCATTGACCACAGCTCTTGAACTTGACATTCCACCGCGAAATCCTTTTTGTCAACAAATTTTTATGCCATGGTTCACTTTGTCAACAATCACAGCACTGATGTCCACTTTGTCAAAAAACACAATCACCTCAAAAATTATTCAATGATACCTTGACAGATTTTTTCCCAACATATTTCTATTTCAATTCTCATTTTTGGAGAGGAATTTAGAAGGTAACGTATTCCTAGGTGAGTTTGATAATGACATATCATTATTAGAATTATGTACATATATAAAGAGATACAATATTTTGGAATGAATTCTTCGTGCCTATGTATTTTATTTTTGTGGATCTTGGAATAACTACTTGGGACTTGTGGAGTTTTCCTACAACAAAAATTACCAATAATCTATTCATATGGTTCACTTTGAGGCCTTATACATCTACCCATATGATTCTTATTTTGTGGGATATATACTAGTGAATATTACTTGGTTGGACCATGTTTTCTCTCAGAAAGAATAGTGAATATTCAGTTGATTCATTAGAGAATGGTTAAGGTGAAGATAATGTATAAATATTACACTGAACTTCATAGAAACCCTATAGTGTTATTAGTTAGTGACCAGGTGTTTTTGAGAGTTTCAACTTAGTTGGGTAATCAATTGTATTTGACGTGTTTGATTATTCTATGGTAAGTGATCTATCCTCTAGTTGGGATTCCTTCTTTTCCCCCTCTCCTTCTTTGAGAGTGATGGATCATCATGATGTTGATGGATCTTTATTTCAATTTTTTTGACATATGACGCTAGGAATTTCTCTCAATATTATTCACCTTTATCTGTCTTTTGGATTTTCCTATGTTGGGTGATTATTGATATTGATAAAGGTAGTTGGTTCTATATGAATTTCCCTAAAACTAAAAACCTTTATTTTATTAATTGATTTGAAAAAAAGAATAAACTGATTTGAAAAAAATTTATTTGTGATGATTTGTTTCTTTATTTAAAATGGAATGTAAATAGTAAAAAAACCCAATTTTAATGGTATTGAATTTTTTTGGCGGATTTTGAGAAATATGTCATCAATTTTATAAAGTTGATTTGTTGAATGATTTTATGAATGATCTTGGAAAAATCAATTAAAATGAAATATGATTTTTGAAGGCATGAAATGATGAAAACCTTTGATTTTTTTTGAATTGAGATAGGCATGTTGAAAAATAAATTGGTAATTTGAATTCTAAATAACGATTTGATCAAAATGAGATGATTTCCCCATGTTTTATTGATTTATTGATTTATTGAAATCACATGTGAGATTGAGTTTTTAGTGGGTGAATAGGACAAGAAAGATGGGATTTTAATTCCCTAGATATAGATTGATGATGGAAACTATAATTAAACCATGTTCTTTATGATTTCATAATGTGACGTATTGATTGATTATTGATCTGTGTTGATTGAATGAGAAGTGGATGATTCTCTTACCTATAACTAACTAACCACACATATTATGAAACATGTTGCTTGTTTATGACTTGATTATATATTCCAGTGATTGTTGAACTATTTTATTCATTAAAAATATTTTATATAAATATTTTATATAAAATTTTCATTTAAGTTAGTTCGGATATGTATTCCATTTTTTAATTGGAAATAATGTTTTGATTTAAAATCTGTAAATTTTATGCCATTCCTAGTATTATTTAAATTGAAAACATAAATGGTTTAATTATTATGGACATCATTGTGGAACAATTGGTGAGACCCTACTGGGATTTTTATCTCACACCCTTCCTTTTTCTTTTTTATATTATAGATTTTATACTATTAGGTCCTGGGAAAGGGAAATATCCACTTAGAGGTGGTAGTTATGCTTGATCCATAGGAATCTAGAGTGATGGTAGCTACCAATGGAGCTATCATACACTTATTTCACAGGGATTGTGAGATATTATCTTGATGGATGATGTGTTTTAATTTGGTTTATGTTTTACCTTGACATAATTATTGTAATGTCCCAGAAATTCCATATAAATTTTTTAATTATATTGAATTATTATGAGACTGTGAAATATAACGGCACGCGATTCCGAGGCCCAGAGTGCCCAGAATGATCCGTCGAAGCTTTGTTAAGCTTTAATTAGCACGCCTAAGCGTTTTTCTTGAAAAAGTGGAATAAATCTTAAAAATTTATTCGGATCAGAAATATGAGGGCACCGTTGCGCCCAAGATGGCGATTTTACCCTAAGCGCGACCTAAGTTTAATTGGCACAAGCCTCCTGTGAGAAAACCCAAAAATGGCATAACCGTAAATAAAATAATTAAATAAATTATTTTATTTATCAAATGATTATAACTCAAAAATGGTAGACCGGATTGAAAATTTGAGACCACTACTGTACTCGTGAGTGAATGATTTATTTATGAAGGTACCAAATTTGGCCGGCCTGGGCCACCATCGAAAGTTAGTTTTTGGCCATAAATAAAATAATTAATTGACAATTATTTTAATATTGAATCGAATAATTTTAAATGGTAACTTGTATTAGAAATCCGAGAGTACCATTGGGTTTATTGGAGCATGTTTCACTTGGGGCAGATCTTAACCTCAACCAATGCGGGTTGAGGGTGACTGTTAATAATTTTCTAAACTTTTTTTCAGGTACATTCAGTAAACGCATGAGCAACATTTTGTAACTTTTGAACCGGTACTCAGAATTGAAATCTAAGGAAACCGTTGAACTCACAACGCCAATATTTGATTAAGGAGACCTTCACCATGACCATAGCGGGTCGAGGGTGGAAGTTAGTTTTTCGGATTTTTATGTGAGAAGAAAAAAAAATAAAAAAAATAACTTTTAATTTATTTTATTTGAAACCACCATTTTGATTGCATGGAGGTGAGGACGACCTAAAATCCCAATTAATATTGGGGAAAACCTTGGTATTACCCTAGTAAATGTTCCAACCCCAATTTACTTAATGAGCCAACACAACTTGTTAAATTAATAAACTTAATTTAATAAATTGGATCCTCTTTATCTTGAGTTTGGGGAAAGTGTTGGAAAATGGAGAATTGGGGAGAGATTTTGGAGGATCATCTTCTCCAATGAAGAAAACTCTCCAACAAAGTGCATCCTACAGAATCATAGAATGAGGAGGACTCTTGAGACCCAATCAAATACATCTTGTAGGAGCAACGAACACCAACATCACCATCCCATCGACTTCATCTTCTTACTCTCACCAACTCCAACGGACAACCGAGGTAGGTGTTTTTATATATGTTTGAATTTGTTTTATTGATTCTTCATATCCTAAACTCATGAAAATGATGGCTAAATGGACATGGCCATTGTCCCGCACATAAACCACTCTCTTATTTCTTTTTATTCTTCACACGTTCTTCGTGCGTTCTTCAACGCCTAAAAATTATTGGTGCTGGAAACACAATGTTTTGCTGAGCGCAATATATAGACGCAAAGCCCTCGATGTAGGGATCAAAAATATGCGATCGTTTAACTTTTTACGCTTGGAACAAAGATGTAATGGATCACAGAATAAGGCGGGAAAATATTTATTGGTGCTGGAAATGCAATATTCTTTTGAGCGTGATATATGGACGCGGAGCCCTCTACCCAATGTTCGCGAATATGCGATCATTTTACTTTTTAGGTTTAGAATGAAGATACAGTGGGCCGCAGAATGGGAAATTTGGAGGTTATATTTCGGCATGTCTTTGTGGCATAGCTCCGGGCGAGATAGGTGGTGCGACGACAGCTCTAGATGTGTGGAGGAAGCCTACGGTTAGAGTTACAGGAGAAGCTGTGGGCTTGATTTCTTACCGGAATAGTGTGTGAGAATTGTGTGGAAAAAAGAGTTAATTATAGATAGGAATAGTTAAAAAAATGAATTAAAAATCTAAAGAAATTAAAGAGGAAATCATTGGAATAAGGGGGAAGTGCTACCCTTGTGCATGAATCTCAATTGAGATGGGTTATATGGAAAAAAAGAGAATAAAATAATAATAATATAAATAATATTATAATTATTTTTGGTTGTAAAACCATAATTCATCCGTAATATATCCGTTCGACCTTGATTTCATGAACCATCAATGGTAGTATGACCCTGACTTCGAGACAGAAATTATGAGTCCAATATTGGATGTATTTTTTGGATTTTTGGATCAGGTACCTGAAACTCTCAAATAATAATAATAATATATTATTATTATTAAATCTTAGACCCTCAATAACTCCTTTGTGTGACATCTGATTGACTTACCATCTGTGGTGATGTTATCCTGTCATTAAGATGGTCGATTTAAGTCTATTGTTGAATATTAAATTCTGGTTCGTGGCTCAGGTTCCTGAAACAGCCAATAATAATAATAATAATATTTTGGGATCTTGTATTCGACATATCTCCCTCATAAAATGTCGAAATGATGAACCGTATATGGCACCAGAAATCCTAGACCGAGATGGTCCTTTTGGTATACCCCACTTGAATTTTGGATAAAGTTGGGGGATAACCGAGTTGGATCGGACATGAATCCAACCCGGCCCTTGGGACTAAAAGGACAATAACATACAGATCAGGCGTTCGATTGACGCACTATCTGTTGCATTGAGACCACTTTTATGTTGCGGTCCTTTGAGATACATCTTCATGGGAATTCATGGTAGTTGGAGTATTCGACTTATGGCTTGAGGAGCAGATCATCCCGGAATCAAGCCAGCTTAGTGCAGGAACCATATAGCTAGTTGTAACATGAGAAAGGGATCCTTTGTGGGTATGTGATTTGGGATACTTTGTGGTCTGTTCTTGAGGATACCACATGAATCCGCTCTAGGAATCCATGTGGGACTGATCTAGGATTTTGTGTGGGTCTGCTGTACTAGGATCTTATGTGGGACTGATGACATACTAGGATCCTATGTGGGTCTGATGATTTAGGATCCAATGTGGGTATGATGTTTTGTGATCCTACGTGGGTGTACCTCTTAACAAAGTAATATGATTCAGTAGTTACAACTAATCATCTTTACTACCGTACGTAAGGTATACCTAGTGTGAGCTGAGTTTTTACCTTCGTGGTGATACATTTGTGGTGATACGATTCTGGTATTATTCTATGTGGCATACCTTTGTGGTACTTACCTTCATGGTGATACCTTTGTGGTATTCATATGTGTGGAATACCTTTGTGGTACTTACCTTTGTGGTCTATGTGTCATACCTTTGTGGTACTTACCTTCATAGTGATACCTTTGTGGTATTCTTTTGAGTGGTATAACTTTGTGGTATTTAGCGTCATGGTGATACCTTTGTGGTATTCTTCTATGTGGCATACCTTTGTGGTAGTTACCTTCATGGTGATACCGTTATGGTATTATTTTGAGTGTCATACCTTTGTGGGACTTACCTTCGTGGTGATACCTTTGTGGTATTATTTTGTGTGGCGTACCTTTGTGGTACATACCTTTGTGGTGATATCATTGTGGTATTCTTCTATGTGGTATTACCTTTGTGTTACTTACCTTTGTGGTGTTACATTCATGGTATTATTTCCTTCGTGGGATAGTTGAGCATTGGGCTAATGAGTTGGGCCTTGTGTTTCCTCCTGAATTAGATGGGTATACTTGATAACTTAGGTATATGTATGGGCATATACCTAAGTAGGGTTGTCAGGTTTTTTCATGCTTTGTGGTATATCCTTTGTAGATTTTGTGAGACCTTTGAAGGTCTCGGGGTCCCTACTTAGTATTGTTATACTCAGCCCTGCACGGGCTATGCCCGCACCTTGTTGTGTTTGGTGCAAATGATGTACAACGCTGACTGAGGAAGAGGGTACTAGGATTGGAGGTATCTCATAGTTGTACCTTAGACGAGGCATACCGCATAGATGACCATTCGAGAGATATACCTAACCTTCAGGTAGGATCCATGGTGGGTGTTCACAGGAGCTGTTCAGTTTACTTGTACTTTTCAGTTTTCTTGTACTTTACAGTTTGGCTTGTACTCTGGCCCCTTTTACTTACGGTACACACTCTTTTTACTATTCAGTGTACTTGTGTTCATACCTTGATGCGTGCTTGGTTGTGTGTGTTTATAGTTTATAAAGGAAATGCCTTCCTGGTTTTAGGGAATACGCCTTTGTGCTAGTCTCCATCCCCTGACCTATGGAAGACTGGATTAGGGTAGTCACGTCACGGGCTCCGGGGGACGGGTCATGTCAAATTGGTATCAGAGGAGTCAGTTATACCATAGAACATTGGACTTTGATATTTTTAACGACAATAGTGTTAAGTGTAGTGAGTGTTTTTATATGTTTAGGGAATCCAGTGTTGGTATGGCGGCCGACGTATCCATACACCAGGACCCTGACTTCTAATTTCTAACTCCATGCATGAAAAACCTGATTGCATGTGTGTTTTGAAAATTTTTCTTATTTTTTATTGAGTTAGCTCACCAGGTATAACTTAATGACCATGGGTCACCTATTCCTTATCAGGATGCCGCTACGTAGAAATCCATCTAGAATTCCTGAAAGAGTATATGATGACGGCCCACCGAGCGACGAGGCTCCGGTGTAGGGCCCTTCTACTATGTTGGCACCATCAAGTGGTGTAACCGAAGCACCACCCCTTGTTGGGTAGCAATTACCACCAGCTGCATAGGCGGACGGTGCACGCTGATTGAGCACATTGCACGAGTTCCTGCAGTAGAGGCCTCTGAGTTTTTGAGGCGAGAGATTTTCCCACGCAGCTGATGGCTGGCTGGAGGAAGTTGCTAGAGTTTTCTGCCTAGTTGAGACACCAGTAAAAAAGATGGTGATCTTAGGTACTAGTATTTTTTAGTGAGTGACCAAGAGGATGGTCCGCATAGTGATGAGGCTTCGGTACATGGACCATTACTCGAGATAGTTCCTTCGGGTAGTGTGTCAGCTATATCACTACCTGTTAGTCAGCAGTTACAACTGGTAGTACCAGTAGAGGACACATATAGGCTTAGTGCCTTATTCCTGATTCAACATCAGATACCCCTCAGGTTTCAAGGTGATTCCGACTCACAGGTGGCTGAGCACTGACTTGAGGCGGTGGTTGAGAGTTCTCTAGAGCTTCTATAGGTTCAACAGGATGACGTGTCACTAGCTAAGTATTCATCGAGGTGTACCGATCATTCTTGGTAATCTATGAATATGATGCGATCAGTGCTTCAGGGCTCAAACTTTAGAGGGTAGTGTGTTTAAGGATGTCTGAGCCAACACTATTCTTATATGAATTCCTACATATGTTGGGGTGCTAGAGAGTACCTTTGTGGTAGAATGTTCTTTGGCTAAGCGAATACAACCAGTGAATGTTACAAGTGGGAAAACCGAAAACTGGCACCAGTCTCCGAGACTTGGGCGTGTAAAAATTATTTTGAGAAGAAGAAGTGTTAGAGACAGATGAATCTGTAGGGCTGTAGATGTGGAAGTAGATCTAGGGAAGTATCATGAGGTGGTTTACATTTAGACATGTTACAACCACACCCCATTATCGTCCCCACCAGGCTTAGGGAGCTAGAGGAAATGAGAATAGAGTAGCTGTATGCGGTCAAGGAATGCGACCCAAGGTCTCTAGGAATGATTTGAGGTACGGTATGTGTCTACTACAAGCTGTCGTAACAATATAAATAGGCATCGATCATTCCTTACATCCACAAATCTTTTCCAAGACCTAGAGTTTCTGGTTAAACCGTTGACTTGACCCTCAAGTCTGGAGATACCTTTGGGAGGAGACTCGATAATCACACTTACGCTGATGGTGTGATCTGACTCTTGAGGTAAGAGTTTTGGTTGGAACCTCTTGGTGGCAGCATCGAGGCCATACCACGTTAGTTTAGGTATGACTAAACATCCACAATTCATACCCAGATTGACTGTATTAGGCAAAAAGGTTGTGTTTTATCTACAACATTGGGATGATGTTCTCCTAATTCGGTGAAAAAGGAAACCCAGGTAGCACATGATAAACTCTTTTATAGGAGGGTGCAGCTAATCACTCATGAGTCAACCCACCTCACCCTCATGGTAGCAGAAGTTTTGAGTTTTCTATTCCCAACAGAAGTGGCTAGAGTTCCTCCAGGACTATGAATTTGAGATAGTCTATACTTCTAGGAAGGGGAACATGGTAGCAGATGCAATACGTAGGAGGTCTGGTATACAACTTCTGAGTGAGGCACCAGAGTAACTAGTCACGCTACAGATATCATTCGTGGATAGATATCAAGCTCCTTACCTTCAGTCTATGACAGTCACTCCCCCACTTCTTCAACAAGCCAGGGAGGCGGAGTGTGGGAACACTGACTACAAGGCCCGACATGTTCAGATATCCTTAGGGCATCCACCTGATGGATTTTATAAAGGTGGGGATCACATCATCCTCTTCAGAGGACGTACAATGGTACCTATAGCACCACATGAGGTGGTGTTGAATGATTATCATACGTACCCTTTGATGGTACATCCTAGTGTGGTGAAGATGTATTAGGATCTCTAACGTCAGTACTGATAGCCTGAGATGAAGGAAGCAGTGGCAGAGTTTGTATCATGATGTCTCACTTGTCAGCAAGTGAAGACTTCTCAGAGTTGGAAGATTCCCTAAGAGGACAAGATACATAAACCCTTGGAGTTCCAAGAGGGGTACCACGTATTCTTGCGAGTCTCTCCGCGACAAGGACTACAAAGATTTGGTCGAGGCAGAAAGTTACCACCAAGTTATATTGGTCCTTTTTTGATCCTTCAGAGGGTAGGTGAGGTGGCATACCGCTTGGCTCTTCCACCACAATTAGAGTGGGTGCATGACATCTTCCATATATCCCAGCCGAGGGGATACGTTCACAACCCATCTCACATCATCATCCACAACGAGCTGGAATTAGATGATGGGGCATCATTTATAGAGGTTCCAGTGGAGATTGAGGATCTATAAGAGTGGGTGTTTTGTGGGTGGTCGATACATCTGGTGCACATACGCTGGTAGCACGGGAACCTCCAGGAGAGCACATGGGAGCATGAGGCTCAGATTCGTTCTCAATACCCTCTTTTGGTTGTTTTACCTTTGTTTTTTTCTTTAGAGGATGTAAAGACCTAAGGTGGGGAGAATTTAATGTCCCAGAAATTCCATATAATTTTTTTAAATATATGAAATTAGTACGAGACCATGAAATCTAACGGCGTGCGATTCTGAGGCCCGTAGTGCTGGAATGATCCGTTGAAGCTTTGTTAAGCTTTAATTAGCACACGCAAGTAGTTTTCATGAAAAAGTGTAATGACTCTTAAACGGTTACTCGTATCAGAAATCTGAGGGCACCGTTGCACTCATGATGGTGGGTTTACCCTATGTTCTACCTAATTTAATTGGCGCGGACCTCCTCTGAGAAAACCCAAAAATGGCATAACCGTAAATAAAATAAATAAAATAATTATTTTATTTTTCAAATTATTGTAACTCACAAATGGTAGCTCATATTGAGAATACAAGACCACCTCTAAACTTTTGAGGGAATTATTTATTTAAGAAGGTATTAATTTGGCCGGCATGGGCCACCAGTGAAAGTTAGTTTTTGGCTGTAAATAAAATAAATAAGTGAAAATTATTTTATTGTAAAATACATAAATTTTAAATGGTAACTTGTATTAGAAATATGAGAGTACTATTGGATTCATTGGGGCATGTTTCACTTGGGAAGAGCCTACCCTAGACCGACGCGGGTCGAGGTTGACTGTTAATAATTTTCTCAACTTTTTTTTTGCGTACATTCAGTAAATGGGCATGTAGCATTTTGTAACATTTGAACCGGTATTCAGAATTGAAATCCAAGGACACCGTTGAACTCACATCACCGATATTCTCTTAAGGATAACTTAACCTTGACCGTAGTGGGTCAAGGATGGAGGTTAGTTTTTTATATTTTCGTAGGAGAAGAAAAAAAATAAATAACTTTTTATTTATTTTATTTGAAACCACCATTTTGAATGCTTGGCGGTGGGGACCACCCGAACTCCCAATTAATATGGGGAAAACCCTTGGTATTCCCCTAGTTAATGTGAAAACCTCAATTTACTTAATGATCTAACTTAAACTGTTAAATTAATAAACATATTTGAATAAGTTGGCTCATCTTTTTCTTGAGTTTGGGGAAAGCTTTGGAAAAGGGAGAATTGGGGAGAGCTTTTAGAGGATCATCTTATCCAACTAAGAATAGTCTCCAATAAAGAGAATCCTCCGAAATTGGAGAATGAGTACGACGATTGAGCCTAGATCAGAATCATCTTTCGGGAGCAACGAATGCCGACATCACCATCTCATAAACATCATCTTCTTCCTCACGCCACCTCAAATAGACAATTGAGGTAGGGGTTTTTATATATGTTTGAATTTGTTTTATTGATTATTCATATCCTAAATTCATGACGATTGTGGCCAAATGAACATGTCCATCATCCCACACATAAACCATGCTCCTCTTTCTTTTTATTCTTCGTGCATTCTTTGTTCGTTCTTCAACACCTAATATTTATTGGCACTAGAAACACAGAGTTTTTCTAAGTGCGATATATGGACACGAAGCCCTCGATGTAAGGATCACAGATATACGATCGTTTAAATTTTTGGGCTTGGAACAAAGCCTCAATGGCTCGTGGAAGGAGGCGTCCAAATATTAATTAGCACTGTAAACACAATATTTTGTTGAGCGCGACATATGGACGTGGAGCCCTCGACCTGAGGATCACAAATATGTGATCATTTTATTTTTTTAGGTTTAGAATGAAGATGCAGTGGGCCACAGAAGGGTAAAATTGGAGGTGCAATTCCGGCGTGTCTTTGGGGTCTAGCTCCGGGCGAGATAGGTGACACGATGGCAGTTATAGACGTGCAGAGGAAGCCAATGGTTAGGGTTGTAGGAGAAGTCATGGGCCTGATTTCTTGCTAGAACAGTGCCTGATAATTGTGTGGAAAGAAGAGTTAATCGAAGAGAGTAATAGTTGAAAATAAATGAATTAAAAATCTAAAGAAACTAAAGATGAAATCATTTGAATAAAGGGTAGGCGCTACCCTTGTGAGGTAATTTTAATTGAGATGAGTTATAAGAAAAAAAACGAAAAAAAGAATAATAATATAAATAATTTTATTATTATTTTTGGTTGTAAAACCATAATTCATCCGTAACTTATCCGTGCGACCTCGGTTTCATGAACCGTTAGCGGAAGTACGACCCTGACTTCAAGATGAAAATTATGAGTTCAATATTGGATGTCTTTTTTAGGTTTTTGGATTGGGTACCCAAAACACTCAAATAATAATAATATATTATTATTATTAAATATTCGACCATCCATAACTCCTACTTGTGACATATGATTGACTTACCGTATGTGGAAACATGATCCTGTCATTAAGACGATCAATTTAAGTCTAATGTTTTATATTAAATTTTGGTTCATGGATCGGGTTCACGAAACACCCAATAATAATAATATTATTATTGTAGGATCTTGTATTCGACATATCTCCCTAATACGATGTCGAAATGATGAACCATCTACGGTACCAGAAAACATGGATCGAGATGGTTTTTTTGGTATAACCGACTTGAATTTTGGATAAAGTTGGGGTATGTCCGGGTTGGATCGAACATGAATCCAACCAGGCCCTCAGTACTAAAAGGATAATAACTTACAGACCATGCATACAATTGATGTGTCGTCTGTCACGTTGAGACCCCTTTTACGTAACAGTCCAGTGAGATACATCATTGCGGGACTTCATAGAAATTGGAGTATTCAACCTATGTATTGAGGATCAGATCCTCCTGTAATCAAGAAAGATTAGTGCGATAACCTTGTAGCTGGATGTAAAATGAGAAAGGGGTGATTTGTAGGTCTGCGCTTTGGGATCCTTCGTGGGTATGTGCTTGAGGATCCCATATGGATCCACTCTAGTAATCCATATGGGACTAATCTAGGATCCTGTGTGGTTCTGCTGTACTAGGATACTATTTGGGTCTAATGATGTGCTCGGATCCTATGTGGTTTTGATTATTTAGGATCCTATGTGGGTTTAATGATTTAGGATCCTATGTGGGTTGGCCTCTGAACAGAGTAAGATGATTCAATTGTTACATATAATCATCTTTTCTACCAAACCTAACTTATACCTGGTGTGAGCTGAGTCCTTACCTCTGTGGTGATACCTTTGTGGTTAAACCTTTGTGGTATTCTTTTCTGTGGCATACCTTTTTGGTACTTACCTTTGTGGTGATACATTTTTCGTATTCTTCTGTGTGGCGTACCTTTGTGGTACTTACCTTTATGGTGATACCATTGTTGTATTCTTATTTTTTGCGTACCTTTTTGGTACTTACCTTCACGGTGGTACCTTTGTGGTATTATTTGGAGTGGCGTACCTTTGTGGTACTTACCTTTGCGGTGATACCTTTGTGTTATTCTTCTATGTGGCATACCTTTGTGGTACTTACCTTCATGGTGATACCTTTGTGGTATTCTTTTGAGTGGCATACCTTTGTGGTACTTACCTTCATGGTGATACCTTTGTGGTATTCTTCTGTGTGGAATACCTTTTTGGTACTTAAGTTCGTGGTGATACATTTGTGGTATTCTTCTGTGTGGAATTAACTTTGTGGTACTTACCATTGTGGTGTTACCTTCATGGTATTCTTTCCTTCATGGAATAGCTGAGTTTTGGGCTAATGAGTTGGGCCTTCTGTTTCCTCTTAAATGAGATGGGTATACTTGAAAACTTGGTATATGTATGGGAATACACCTAAGTAGGGTTGTCTTGTTGTTTTCATTCTTTGTGTTAAATCCTTTGTATATTTTTTGAGACCTTTGAGGGTCTTGGGGTCCCTACTGTGTATTGTTATACTCACCCCGACACGGGTTATGACCGCACCTTGTTGTGATTGGTGCAGATGACGTACAACGCTGAATGAGGAAGAGGGTACTAGGACTGGAGGTAGCTCAGAGGTAGACGTTAGATGAGGCATACTGCAGAGACGACCGTTCGAGAGTCGTACCTACCCTTCAAGTTGGATCCACGACAGGTGTTCACGGGAGCTGTTCAATTTACATATACTTTCCAGTTTTCTTTTACTTTCTAGTTGGGATTGTATTCTGGCCTCTTTTACTTACTGTACACAATCTTTTTACTATTCAGTGTACTTGTGTTCGTACCTTGCTCTATGCTTGGTTGTGTGTGTTTACAAGTTATAAAGGCAATGCCTTCCCGGTTTTAGGGAATATGCTTTTTGGTGCTAGTCGCCAGCCCCTGGCCTATGGAAGCAAGGCTTGGGGTAGTCACAGCATGAGCCCCATGAGATGGGTCATGAAATTTATATTTATTTTTATGTTACTTTTCTCTTTAAGGAGTGTTCAAATTAATTACTATGTATTTTTTTAACTTCCACTATTTTATAATTTTGTGTGAAAATTGTTCCCTTTGATCATTGAATTGATGATAGGTGAAAGTTCCTAACCCATAGGGATCTAGAGTACCCATCAAGCTATTGTAGAACCGAATATGGTAGAAATGTTCATGTTTACCACATATGGTTTTTGAAACATTATTTTTTTCAATTCATGTCCTTTTCTATGTTACATTAGGATTACCATTTTATTACGTCAACTAATTTCTCTAGTTTTCAAATAAACATTATGAAATATAGATATATTATGTTTAAATAAGGTTTTTAGTCACCTAGTATAGTAAATGTGACATGTAATTGACAATACAAATAGTGCAATTATTGGATTAGAAAAGGGTACCCAGACTAAGGATACCTAATGACCCAATTCCGATAAGAATTATGAATGAACATGTAATTAATTGAAGACCTAGAACATGAACCTAAAATCACTGAACCTATCATGCTATATCATTTTATTCTAAAAAATTATTCTTTTTTACATTCTTTCCCAGCCTCCAAACAATAAATCAATTGCATTATAATTTCCAAAATTTAATCTAAATCATTTTGGACCACACTTTTGGGTTCAACACTTAGACTTACGAATTAATTTATTTTTGTAGTTAGGATGTTTTTGTTTTTAAATTATTAAATTTTTGTAGCCCTGTAGGATTTAATGATTCCCTTTGTGCTATCAACTCCTGTATCATATAAAAATTAGGCCTTAGGGAATATCTCATTTATTCTACCACTTTCTCTACAACCTTATATATTTTGTATAATTTTATTTTATACTATATCATATACAATAATTTATGAAATCATATTCAAAACTACTTTATTTATCATTCCAAAAACCTTTTGGAAAGCTATTATTAATATATCCTCACATTACATCATATATAATACCTTTTGAATACCCATCTGAAGAATTTTTTTAATTCAATTTAAAACACTTTTAGTGTAGCCCTATGATTCGTACTAAATATTTATTCATCCAATGAAATAGTGTTACCGCATGGAACTTTGTAGTTGTTAAAAAATATGATTCAAAAGATCTATAATTTTATGAAAATAATGACCTCTATAAAATCATTTATTCCACTCAATCTATAAAGGGATATTACATGATTGACAGAAAACACATGTGTGTCTATAACGATGTCCACTAATTTACATCACATTCAAGTATACATTCTAATATATTCCCATTGTCCGAGACTTCAAGTGATCATGGTACATAGAGTATGTCAATCCCATATAACTAACTCACTTATTTTGGATTATCCAAGTACAGAATGAACTGGTTGATGGATATATCACTTATAATTCATCTTTGTGGATAATCACATCACATGCCCCTCACCCAAAATAGATAATCACATCACATTTACTATCCATGTGTGGACACACACTCCATATTCTATCATAATCAAGGTCACAAATTTCATACTAATCATATGATAGGATAAATCCAATATTTGATAACCTCCAATGGAGGAAATTATCAACAATATACCCAACCAGACCATGAATAACTATGTCTGCTTAGACATGTATAAAAAAGCTATTAAAGTATAACAGTTATCAGGATAGGCATCTCATAAACCTCAGGTACTGGGGATTTAATATGATTCATGAACCCATAGTACATAAAAGGTATCATGTATGACACTCCTTGTGGTATAATTTATGGATTATCTAGTACACAGAAAGAAAAATCATTTTCCTTATATTTTTTCTTCTTAAGAATATTTTGTATCTCTATATGAGAATAAAAACCTCCCACTAAAATCTTTATAGAGAAAAATATATAAAGAAATTAAGTTTGAATTATGGAAAAATTTAGGAATTATATTCTGAACATTAAACTCTTTGAACATATTCAATCTTCTTAAATTCACAATAAGAAATGTTATGATGTTAATATCTGATGTCTACTTAGATATCTTACAATTTTTAACATTATCATCCTTATAAACCTATTCCATCAAATGTTTTCCATGATTTTTTTTAAAAATAATATAACTATTTACATTATTAATTTAGTAGAACATCCTAAACACTTTTATAATAAATTGAAATTACTCTATTATATTAACTGAATATAACTATTATCATTTATCTTTACTCGTATACCCTAATTTTTTTTAAGATATAACGTGTAATTCAATTCACATTTTTACTAGTCCAATATATCATAAAATAGTTATATACATTTTCTCATGACAACTAAATGTAACACTTTACATTTTTAATTATTTTTATGTATCCTAAACACATTAAGATATTAAATGAAAAATAAATTCAATTACACACTGGTATAATCATTTATTTATTAACTTTGAACTTCTTAAGTCCTAATGTAGTCTAACTGACCTCTTAGATATTATAATATTTTCATAATATTTTTTTTAAGATACAGAAAACTTATTTGTGTTTAAGAAATTAAACTTATTTCCCTTTAGTAGGAATATTTAACAAATAAACTATTTTCTATATCATATATTTTATTCATTGTGTTTGGATCATTTTTATCTATAATGAATAATGATTATTAAAATGTTCCACTGATGGGTGGTGAGAACCTTTTCCATTATATTATAGAAAATATTTGGATAAACACTTTGTCCTTGATAATTTCTTATCCTTGTATCCTTTACATGCTCATTATAAAATCCAACGAATCATAAACTATGTGTATCCATTTAATGATATAATCATTTTCATAAAAAATATTTTTTAATGAAAAAAGTCTCTTATCAAATAATATAAATGGGTTGAAGATACACATATATTGATTTGATTCATTAAAGGTTGATAAAATACTTTACATTAAAATATTTGATACAATAACTCTTTACATTATGATTATGATGAAAACTATAATCTCTATTAATTATTACAATAATTTTGAACACCTATATACTTAAAATATTTGTAAATTATACATTCAGTATCATAAACCCTTCAAAATTAAAGAATTTGTTTCTATAACATTGAAACATGACATGGGAATTCCAGAGAGTTTCATAAAATCCTTTTGGTATCCTAAACAATTCCATCATATGGAATCAATAATCCCTCATGATAATACCCTCATGATTCAAATGTCTTTTACTGGATACTTAAAGAAAATTTTTTAAATCACCAACTAAATTTTCTTCTTATATTTTGAACTTTATCCCACTTGTACTGTCCATATATGAAACTGGATATCATATTCGATGTTCATCTATTATAAACTCTTGATAATATTAGGTAAACTTTTCCTAAAATTATTAATATTTTAGTACTTTTACTATAGAAAAAAATATAATGAATTTATGAATAATTAAAATACTTATAATAAACCTCAAGTCTCACACCGTCATTAGAATATCCAATAATATTTAATATCATTAACATAACCAATCATATTGAGTATACAAGACTAAAAATTCCATAGGTAATTTAATATTTAACTATTGTAAAACCATAAATGAATAAATTTATGCTTCTTATACGCATCTAGATTTATCTATTAAAAAATTTCAACATTTGGTCATTCAAAAAGAGGTATTTCTCAAACACATAGATTTTATCTTACTTAAAAAAAATTAGGAGATCTTTTCCTAAGTCACCAATATGAAGAGTTTCTTACATTAAGCTTATTTTTTAAGGATTTATTTGAAATTCATGATTGATGATGATGATACAACTAATATACAATATTATATTTATCATGATAGTATCATGTTTTGTTATCATTTAATAAGGGATATTATTAAATGTTCTCCCACTAAAATAATGATTCCCTTTTGAATTCTCTAAACCCATTAGTGGGACAAGATACTTATTTCATTAAGAAATGAATCCACATGGGTGTTTATATCACCACATAGTTATATAAAAGTGGAATAATCCCAATGATATCTTATACAGATCTTGGATAATTAACTGATACTCCTTTTCAAATGCATTAAATAGATAAACCCTACTATATCCCTTTGTAAATCAAATCACATTAGGGTATCCCTACTAGTGTAACATAAAGAAAAGGATAAGAAGAGGATAAAAAGGAAAATTGAAGTGTACATATATTTGGAATGAACTACCCAAGAATGATATAGTGTCACCTATTATGATCAATCATTATGTAAGATAATTCAGTAGCACCCAACTTTGGCATGACCTACCCAACTGGATAATCGGGGTCTTCAAAAGTTTCATCTTATAAAGAATCTCACATTTAGTATTTTAGGGTGATTTAATATCTCCTTATTAATTCCCTTTATGTATGTATGATTCTAGTGATTTAGTATTGAATCATATTCTCTCCGCCAATCTAATATGTTCAAACCATATTGAGGTGTAACTCTTTACACAACTAATATTTTATGTTACTCACCATAAAGTAGATGTTAAATATTTTAACACATATCGAAATTAATCTCATGAATACGGTGTATGAACTTCTAATGTAATGGTTTAGAATTATGTGGCATTTATAATCTCGACATGAGTAATCATGGATCCACAAATAGCTAACTCACCTTTTTGAACAAAGAATAAGCCTCAAGGATAGTGGGAAGTCTAACCTAAAGTACCTCTACCTAAGGATACATTACTCGATAGAGAATCCAATTCATCATAAATCTTACACCTAATATGTTCAAACTATATTCAATAAAAAATTTCAATATAATAACCTTGATTACAAACTGAAATCAAGGTAGATTGAAAAAAATTATTTCCTAAAACCTAGCATATACATATTTATATACATTCATGATCATCTCTTGAACCAATTCAACATTCAGAAAAAATCATGCACATTTAAAAATATAAAATTTTTTAGTTATGAATAAATCAAGGAATTACCTTTCAAATAAATTATCAATTCATCTTTTTAAACACAAGACAAACAATTATGAACAATTCATAAATAAAATATAATTATAAAAAATTTATAATTTTGGATAATTATTATATAAATTCCATTATATTTCATAAAACACTTTATATTCATTTAATTATATGAATTTTTTATATTATACATTATATTTTAATTTAAATTATATATTCCCTCTAATTCAATTAATTTGATCATTTAAAAATAATTAATTATAAAAAATCATAATACTTAAACATAAACACTTTATATTTAGTATTATATTTTAATTTATAATAATCATTTTACATCACTCTTATAATTTATCATATAAAAATTTTATATTTATATTACAATGTATTCTGCAAAATTTTCAAAAATATATTCTTAATATTAACTATTTAATATAAATAGTTTACTTAAAATAAATACTTCAAAATATTTTACCAATAAACTATTAAAATTTTAATATTGATTAATTTATAAAGCGTTTTTTAATTTATAACTGTTAAAAAATATCTCGCACCAATCTTTATAAACAATTTTTAAATAATTATATTAAATTCAAAATTAAATAACTTGATAATAACATTTTATTTATTTTTCTATACACCATGGATTGGTCCATGGTGTGGAGATCCCATTGGTATTTTAAAAACAACACCCCACCATGAAAAATGTATCAAAATCTGGTTCAATAATTATTTGATTCCTTCATGTAAATTTCATTCAAGTTTACCTTTTCAATATTCTATTTTTATTTTTGAGAAGTTCCTAATGATGTTTAGTCATGTGTTGGAATCTTTTAATTTCCTTCGACACAATCTATCAAATCAAATTCTTCTTCTTCAATAGTATAAAACCAATTCATCATGGAAATTGAGTTACATTGACATTCATCCAATTTTATTTTTATTTCCCAAGAAAATATTCCTATTTTTTATATGCAATTAACTGGTTTATGTCTAATATTTATACAACTAAAAAATTGGCCACCTAAATATTTCCTTCCCTAATATGAAGAGGGTGTTCCAATCATCCTTTACTAGATTTTAATAGCTTCACATCTTAGGTAACTTTCAGCTCCTCCAAAATATAACATTTTTTAGGATAAGAAGCCACAAAATTGAAAAATCATTATTTTTTTTGTTACTCTCACCTATCCACATATATCCAGTTTTTAAAATAATCTTTGACCACTAACATGTTCTTGATGGTTGAGAACCACTTCCATTCATATATTTTCTTGTTATCTTCACATTTTCGATGTTTTATTTGATATAACATCCTCATAACTAGTACTAGTTTTGTCACGACCCGACCTAACGGGGCTCGAGCCGCGACTCCCCATGCCCTCCTCCAATAGGCCAGGGGCTGGCATCCAGCGCCGAGTAGGCTATCACACACATGGGAGGCATTAGCCTAAGGTACCTGTAAACACACTCCCACACAAACCCCCATGAAATAGTGCATAGATATATAAAATGAAAAATAAAATGCATGCATACAACTATCCCAACCAGAGTGCAACAACAGAACAAAAGGGAAAAACAGGGCCCACAAAAAGAAAACTACAAAGTGCGTCCAACCTGCTCTGAAGAAGGAGAACACTACCACAAACACTTGCCGGAAAGCTCCCTCGGAACCACACCGATAAACACCCCAGTTAGTCTCGCTCACTTAGCTCTGCCTGCTCTGGGTCCTCCTAGGACTCCGTCGAAAGGCCTGTGGTCTGAACAAGACACAAACATGTGTTGGAAAAGCCCGTGCAGGGGTGAGTATAAACATACTCAGTAGGTACCCCAATAACCCAGAACAAAAGAGAGCAACTGAAAGGCAACAGTCCACTCATCCCATCTAGAGGGAACCCAGATGAGGGAGAAACTCCATCTCATGGCCATCCTCGACTAAATATGACTATTCGGCTCAGCACAGATGTATGCCCATACATACACCATGAACAATCCAGATATACTCAGCTCACGCACCAAGCCACATGAGGTACCGACCTCATCACCAGAAACTTTCCACAATCAGGAGAATGCCCTCCATGATCACTGACATCCTAGATGACACTCATATGAGAGATACACTCCATCGGGTCCCACACACCCATCTCAGATGCTTACCTAGGAGATTACGCTCGTCTGTTAGCATCCCTGAGGAAAACCACGCTGAAAAATTATAAGTACCACACTCCTCGGTTAGGGGATCTCTCCTAGGGTCTGCTAGGGGGATACTAGAACCCACACCTGTATGCGTAGATCTCATAGATATGGGATCACTCCCAGGGTCCGCTGGGGGATACCACAACCTGATCTGGTATTCGACAGAAACCCATCACTCAGATAGAGGATCGTCTCCCACATAAAGGTGGTCACAACGATACCGGAACCCTATCTGGTATAACTCTTGATGTAGGGGATCAAACCGACGATGCCACAACCCTACCGAAACCATTCACTGAGTAGGGTATCATATAAAAAATGATACAACAACCCCACTAAAACCATGCACTAAGTAGGGGATCGTATAACCAACAATACCAAAACCCCACTGAAACCACGTGCTGAGTAGGGGATCATATATTCAATGATACCTCAACCCTACTATAAACCTCATGCTGAGTAGGGGATCATATACCTGACGATGCCACAACCCTACTGAGCACAACCCACTACACTGGGGATCATATGCCTGATGATGCCACAAACCCTACGGGGTTAACCTGCTAGATAGGGGATCGTCGCCCATGGATAAGTGGTCACATCGCTACCAAAAACTCGATCTAGGGTAACGATGCTAGAGGATCCCACTCTGGGCCCACTGGACGGATGCCAAAACTCTAACAGATTAAACATCCCATTGAGAGGATCACAAACCTATACGAAGGTTGTGATACCGTGAGAACCCTCATAGTAACAAACAAAGGGAGTTCCCTCAACCACTGCTGGTCCAAACGAAGCTTACCCAAGCGACCTGCCACAATGCCAACCACGCACCACCAAGGTCGATATTGATGCCACCATCATGATCCATGCAGAAAAACACATAGGATAGGCTGTTTACTCGCCTGAAACGGACAACTGGTGAAAAAGGCACTATTCACCATAGCTAGCCCGTGCGGGGCCCACACAACAATCCCAAAACTCATCAAGCGGATCATACCACGACGATCCCCTCAGAAAAACACACGAGATATACCCAAACATGTTTTTATAGAAGATATTTTTTGTAAATAATTCCAACATCCTAACAAAAAAATCCTATTTTTTTGTCCCAAATAATAACTGATTGAGTAACTGAAGAGGGGGTGAATTGAGTTCTTAATAGATTCTTGAAATATTAGAACACCCTCTTCAAACAGTGGGCTCTCAATTTTCTTTCTTAAGATTATATATAGAGGAAATGTAAAACATTAAGAGAGAAAATTGAAATCATATATTTATGGTTCAGGGAATAGAAATCCCCTAGTCCACTCCACCAATGCTCTGCTCCATGAGCTTGGTGATTTTAACTAAACAACCCTTTTTCCGGGGGATCCCAGCCGAGTTCAAGTAACTATCACATAGTAAAAAGTCCCAAGATATTTCTATTAAGCTCTCCCAATATAATTCATATCGATGGTCTTACACACACTTTTACTAAGTGAAAATAACATTGAAATAAATACAATAACTAAGAAAATTTTCTGGCACACAGTTTCAAGCAGAAACAGACAGTAGATGAAGGTTTTTATTAAGAGAATGATATAAATCATGGTCTAGATTGGGATGAACAGTAGAGTAATAAATAGTGATGATAATATTATACCTAGTTGTATTGATTTTCAATATGTATAGGTCTCTGGTGTCAGACAAAGGAAATAAACATTTTTTGTTCATTTTGTTCTTCATGGTTATCATTTTGTTACTAACTGTACCTTTTATATGTTGTTTAAATATGAGAAAATAATAATTCTAATGGTTGAATGATCCATGAAAAAATATTGATAAGATATGAAAATAAGAGTTTGTATCCACACATTCCAAATATAGAATTTATTTTATGATTCTCATGTCAGAGATTTTCTCATTCTCTGAATTTTACTATTCATGGTAAGTCTTGTGAAATATGATATTTCATTAAATGGATACTATAATTTTTATGTACTCAAAATGTATTAAAGGACTTATCAAGAGATTGTAAAAGTAATCATTATGATCGATATTATCAGATCTTTGTATGATATCAACTGAATGTACCATTCATCATATGATGTCTTCTGTAAGATAATGGAACTTATAATCATAAGATAATTAGTCTTCAACATAGCATAAGAAAATTTTCTAGTGTAAGTTAAAATGTTACTTTGGTGTAATTTAGAAATTACTCTCTTCATAGAATAAATTCCTTTCATATTTTCAGGTCTTTTATGAGTATCTTAGATAAAACTTTTAAGATAAAATCCAATGTTTGTTCTTTATATTTCTAAGTAAATAAATGTGTTTCTTAATTCTCGTAAGACATAATTCTTGCATAAGATTAACACTTTAACACATACAATATGATAAATATAACTTAAACACTTAATAAACTTGTTATAATAAAATTATGGATGTTTTGAATCATCAAAACACTTAAAGAGAAGATATATTGGAACAATATACTCTTTAAAACAATCTCCCCCTTCTTGATGATCCCCAAACTAATGAAATTGAAGAACATAAATTTCTTATTTTATATTTTAACTTTTCAGAAATGAATATCTTTTTTTCTTCATCTTTATTGAAATAATAATTTTTTCTAAATACATGTGAAATTTTTTATTTTGCCTTTCTACTCCCCACTTTCATGATATCAATGAGAAGTATACTAAGGATAAAATTTTATATTTCATTCCATTACTGATAATTAGAGTTTTGGTAAAAAATAGAGTTCATAACAAAATATTGAAACATTATAGCATATAAAAATAATAAATCTTGAAAAATTAAAAAGAAATTATGATCCAAGAATATTTACCTAAAAAATTAACATACAAGTGTTAGGAATTAATATAAGATTAAAAAGATAAACATAGCATAAAAAGTATTAGAAAGTTAAGTTAGTAATATTATTTAAGAAAAAGCAGAAAGTAAGATATCACGATCATCCAAATGAAAAGTAAAAAAAATAGTGCATATGTTAAAATGACATAAAAGTTGGTATAATTATTATTTTTTAAATTCCCAACCATCAGGATGCCAATTTCATGAACTTGAAAGGGGTGATTATCAATAGATTTGCTGAAAATGAATTTTTGTATGTGGTTTCTTGAAATATTGGGGTTGGTCATGAGTTAACAAAGATGAAGTCATAGGAGCTTCCACTACTGTGAAACCAACATCACCTAACATTAGTGAGGATGCTCCAAGATAAGCACAAGCAAAACTAACTCATATCGACTGAATTTTTCAATTTTATCGCTATTCACTCTCCAAAAAATAGTTATCTACACAAGTAAGTCTTGTGAACTCATCAAAATATGTATCTTTAGAAAACCTATGATGTTCCCTTTGACGATCCTATGAGGGATTGGAGATTTCATTGAGATGTTGAGAGGAATATGGGTATCATTCAGTAATCTGAGTTCTAGGTAGTCTTACCCCATTAATTTGAAAAAGATATTCAATACAAGCATTAATACATTTCACTATGTCATTATTACAATAATCTAGGAGATTTGTAAACCCATTCCACATCCTATTATAAAAGTTTCCAAAAATTGTCTGGAGGTTTCCTTTCGTAGCACAACTAGATATCAGGTTCCATAAAACTTCAAACTGACTGTCTGGCATACCCATGACAGACACAATTTCTTTTTTTACTTAGAAGGCTCAAATTTTTCTGAGGATTATACAAATGCATCAACTTCTATTTCATTACCATTTGATAATTTCTCACTGAGATTGTTCACCACTGTTTCTTGTAGATTTTAAATTTTATTTTCATTTTCTTCATAGTAATTTGATAGATTGATAGCTAAAATTCCTAAAAAATTAATGATTAATCTTATTTATTTCTTCATTTTAATATAATTTTCTCGAGTCTCCACTATCTTTTGTTTGAGTTAGGAACTTAAATCATTTTTTGATTTATCAATAAATCCAACAACTTTCTTTATTGTAGCCAGTAGTATTTGGACTTCATCATAAAAAATCCTATAGATGTTTTTGACATATTTATCATATCAAAATATCACTTTGAATAGAATAAATATCTTTAGTTACCAAACATACATCTTTATACAACAACATTATCCTTAATTCAACATGTGAACTAGGTATAGTTACAACACAAGGTCATTGTGAACACTTTTCTAAGACGGAAAGTACCAAAAGTACTACTTCTTGAACATAAAAGTTTGAGGCCATCTGACCACATAAAGTTATTACTTCTTGACATGATTAAAAAAATTTATATTTTAGGGTCTCGACACCAGATGATAACTTTTAAAATATCTCTTGAGGACTTTCAGTAATAGTCTTTTCAAATTCTAAAATTTTATCATTCTAATATTATTTAATAATGGAGGAAATCATTTCTATTTAACTTCATCACTCTATTCTAGAACTGGTTGATTCTTAGAGAAATTGGGTACTGCATCCACATGAGGTGATTCTTGTGAATCTATTATTTTGACTCATTATTTAGATATTATCTCCATATTTTTAAAGTGAGAAATTAATAGAAGAGGGTAATTTCATGACCTTATAGATATTGTC
Source organism: Viscum album (assembly GCA_963277665.1). Classification (NCBI taxonomy): domain Eukaryota; kingdom Viridiplantae; phylum Streptophyta; class Magnoliopsida; order Santalales; family Viscaceae; genus Viscum; species Viscum album. The sequence continues at coordinate 308,869,844 of OY728120.1, forward strand.
TTATCCAGACCAATTGTGGACATCCAAGTGATAACTATGGCTATCAATTCAATTAGAATTTGGATGGGTAGGGAGGAAGGAGGAGGAAAATTTCTCTCCTAACAATTTTTTTTTGGACTTGATAGAATACCAATATGAACTCTTCTACTTAGATTAAGGGTTTTTTCTTCTTCATTACCACTTTCTCTAGTATTATAATTATGAGAAAATTCTCGCACCACTATTGATGTCTTTTGAAAACTGGAACACTCCCCCTAAAACTGAACAGGGTATGTTTCTAGAATCGAATGAAAATGCATCAAATTTTTTAAGGGAAATCCCATGAAAATACAATCTTTATTAAAACACTTTCATTCAGGTTTGCCTAAATATGACAAAAAATCATATCTTTTTCATCAAAAACAACTCCAATATTTCAAAAAACAAGGGTTAAGATTCATCTATATGGATAGAAGTTAAAGAACTTATTGTGGAAACAGAACATATATTGTAAGATATATAATGCTAAGTTCACATGATTTTTTAGAATAAATAAATAAAGTAATGAAATATCTTGAAAAATAATATTCATGAACTCACTAATTATTTTAGAAACCCTATATTGAATGAATTTGATCAACAAAATTATTTCTGGATCCAAGTTCTTCACTTTCATTTACTTAATAACATCAGTTCCATATATCAATTTCTTGATCTATGGTGGAGTAACACCATCCATGGAATATAGAGAGGTATTGGAGAACATGTATCCTTCGTGAGTAACTTTCAATGATTCAACCAACTTGACTAATGTTTGCAACATCTGTTTCTGCTTAAAGGTTTTAGTGACTATGTCATCATCATCACCAAATTGGAAAACAATAGTCTCATAGAACTAATGAGATTATCTCATGAAAACTATAAAGACTCACAATGCATCAAAAAACATATTCAAATCATTGATGGTTGATAAATTTCTTCAATACCATGTCTTTTCTATGGAACCATTTTAAATTGATGGCTCTTACACTTAGAAAATTTCTTGATATCCTTTGACATTTCATCATACTAGATGAAGCATGATAAAATTATTTTTCTTTTCCTATTTGGGGAGTGGTTGAGGGATTGGAAGGTCATGAGGTTAGGGTATCAAGGTTTCGAGAAAATTGAATGATTTTTTAAGGAGTTTGTGAGTCATTTCATAAAATGAGTTAATAATAAGTTCCCTTTTTTTGTCTATGGTAGTCAAGGGGTTGAAAAATAATTTCAAAATAACGATTACTAAGTATATGTGATGTGGTATATCAGATGTTATCATTACACTAAACAATGATAAAAAAATATTTAAATAAAACAAATAAAGTTCTCATTGCATGTACGAGAGATATAAAACAAAATATTAATTTGTAAAATTAAATATACCATATTATAATTTAAGGAAATAAAATATATCAGTAGACAAGGGTTTAGTGAAAATATAAAATAATTGTTTTTCTGTGCAAATAAGCTCTTAATATATATAACTTTCCTTTTCATGATCTCTTAATAAATGATGTCTTAAATCAATGTGATTTGTTCTTGAATGGTTTATTAGATTATTTGAGATTTTTATAGTACTAGTGTTCTCACTTTTTATTAGGAAACAATTAATATTAAATATAATATACATTAGGGTGTATTTCATCCATAACACTTGTGCACAAAAACTTCATATAGAAATATTTTTATCTTTGGTAGTTGATAGTGCAACATAATTTTTCTTTTTACTAGACCAGGACATGATAAATTTACCAAGAAAATGATAGGTTCCTAAGGTGGTTTTCCTATCTAATATATATCCTAAAAATTCAGTATCTGAGTATGAAATGAAATTAAAATTAGTATTTTTTGTAAATAGTATAGAAAGAATAATAGTTCCCTTAAAATATCTTAAATTTTTTTTCACATCATTTAAATGAGATTCTTTTGGATTAGATTGAAATATTGCACAAAGATATACTTAATACATGATTTATCATCTAAACACATTAAGGTACAATAAAAAATCCAATGATTCCTCAGTATGACTTATAGTCAACTGGTTTTCCAGTTTCATCCATGTCAAGTTTGATATTGGAACTCATAGGAGTTGAGTAATTATTGCGGTTTTCAAGTCCAAACATCTTAATTATGTCATGTATATATTTTCTATGATTTAAAATATTTCCAAAATCTTTTTCATAAACATTAAATCCTTGAAAATAGTTTATTTTTCACATCATTCAAATTTCAAATTATTTTTTCATTAGTTTTAAAAATTCATTGCATAATTTTTAATTTTTTGATCTGAAAATAACATCATATACATATATTTGTACAAGAAAAATATCATAAAAGATGTTTTTTAAAATTTTGTAGGATCTTCAATTCCTACTTTAAAAACATTTGATAAAATTAAAGAACTTAATATTTCTTACCCAGCTCTTGTATCCTATTTAAGTACATATAGATCCTTGGTAAGTTTAAATACATAATTTTGAAAATGAGTATCTTCAAAATCAAGAGGTTGTTCTACATAATATTATTCCATTATAAAACCATTTAAAAGGGATTATTTTACATCCATATGATATTATTTAAAATCAATATATTATGCATATACTAGAAGGATTCTAATTGGTTTAAATTTATTTATGGTAGACAATGTTTCATCATAATATATTCCTTCTTATTGATTATATATTTTGGAAATCAATATAGTTTTATTTTTTGTTATTACGCCATGTTGATCTTTTTTATTTCTAAAAATTGAGTTTATTCTAATTACATGATAGTCTTATAAACATTAAAATTATTCCCATACCTTATTTATTTTAAATTAAGTCATCTCTTCTTATATTTCTAATAACCAACTTTTATCTGATAATTCTTATTTTATGGATTTAGGATCTAATTGGGAAAGAAAGTTAGATAATTATTCTAATTTTTTTACATTTCTTCTAACTCTTAACATTTATCTTGGTTTCTTATAATTTTTTCTAAAGGATTGTCTTTATGGTTTCTAGGTGTTCTATGAAAGACACTTTCTAGTTCACTGGGGTCTACCCTCATTGGATTTGGTTTAAGATAATAATGTTCTATATAATCATCCTTTTTTTCATGAGTGAGAGTTTTAGGTGTCATATTTTTGACTAAATCATTTTAATCATTAGTTTGATTCATTTTGTGACTGAAAGGACCACTTTCATCAAATTTCACATGAGATTATTCTTCAAAAATTGTTGATCATTAATTAAAAACTCTATAAGATTTGAAAGTAGTAGAGTGGGCTTGAAAGATACCTTTATCATCCTTTGGATTAAACTTTCCAAGATTATCCTTGGTGTTCAAGATGTAAACCATACATCAAAATACTTTTAATTATCATGTATTGGGTTTTCTATTATTCTATAACTCATAGAGTGTTTTCTTTAAAATAATTTTTATCAGTAATCTATTAATAAAATAACATTATATATTAAAAGATTCATCCCAAAAATGAGTGGGCATATTATATTCACATAAAATAGTCCTAGAAATTTCTTGAAATGTCCTATTTCCCCTTTCAATAACACCATTATGATGAGGTGTCCTGGGGGTAGAGAATGCATGTTTAATTCCATTCATAGATAAATAATAATTAAATTCATAGTTATCAAACTTACCTCTATGATCACTTCTCAAGGACATGATTTTTATGACTTTTTTGTTTTACACAGGTTTACAAAAATTAATAAACACAAAATAAGATTCACTTTTAAGTCGTAAAAAGTCAACCCTTATAAATCTTGAAAAATCATCAACTAACACATAAAATAAACATACCCACAAGAATTTCTATTCTAGTTGGTCTAAATAAATCTATGTAGATAATATCTAGAGGTTTATAAGCAGCAACATCTTTAACTGATTTTAAAGATGACTTATGTTTTTTTCTTGTTGGACATGCATCACATAGTTTAGTTCTTTCCAATATAAGATCAGGTAATTAAGAAATAAAACTTTTTTTAGATAATTTTTTAAGGAATTAAGATTGTAATATCCAATACTTATATTCCAAATTCAGGATTCATAAATTTTATAATTTAAAAAATTCATATTTTTTCTACACAATTAGTTATCCACTAATGTGTAAAAATGTACTATTTTGGGTGCTATAAATTTGAGGCATTTATCTTTAAATACTGAGTTGTTATTGTTAGAAGTATCAATAGAATAACTATCATCACAAAGTTGAGAGATACTTATTATGTAGTGCATCAATCCTTCCACATTTTTTATTATTTGATGAGAATTGACAGAGGATCTCAAAATGATCAAATTCCATCTATCTTCCCTTTTTAATTTTCACAAAATGTGACATATCCTCCATCTAATTTTGGTATAGAATTAAAGTTTGAGTAATCTACACTCATATCTCTTGAACAACCATTATCCATAAACAATTTTTTTATTTCGGTTTATAGAGACCTTTCCCTAAAGATATCTCTTGAACACCCACTATCCACAAACAATTTTTTTATTTCTACTTATAGAGACATTTACTTACAATGAAAAAACAAACAATAGAATTATTTGGTACCCATATAATTTTGGATCTAGAAATATTAGCTATAAGAGATTGAGGCATCCATACTTATGTTTTATAGGAAAATTTGTAGTTTGTTTTGAAATTAATTTTGCAATATTTTTTTAAATTAAATAAATTTAAGGATTTTTCAAATTACAAATATTGGAAAAATTCATAGTTTCACAGTAATAAAAACAAGTAACATTAGGAATATATTTATTTTTTATTAGGTAAAAAAAATATTTTTTATAAATCTTAGATCTTTCACCCTAAATTCCAACTATTTTTTTTTCTAGTCTAATTTTGGTGAAGAATTTTATTTAAATAATGTTCCCCTTTTTTAAAGATACTTACAAAATCATTGAAAATTTGAACATCCTTTTGTAAGTTTTCAATAATTTTTATTTGTTCACTATTCAATATATTTGATTTTTCTAACTTATTTTTTAGTTCCAAAGTATGCTTCTTCGTATTTTTTTCTTCACTAACTATTTTTGTTATACAAGTTTTTAAGAGCTTTATTTTTCTTTTTTAGGATTTCATACTTGACATCCAATATGGTGTAGTACCCATTTTATTCTTTATATGAGCAATTTTAAATTTCTAATTCACGTTCATGGTCAGATTAATAATAATGTACCTCATCTAATTGTTCTATAAAGATTATGTTGGACTTTTAATTTGTAGCTGCGGATTACGATTATAATGATATGAATTTACTAGAATCTTCAAAAGCACTCCAGGTGGACTTTATAGATTTTTTGGAATTTTTATATCTTGTGTTTTGGATGTATTTATTTTATTCATTCTTTTTATGTTTAGTTTTTGGATAGTTAGGCTTGATGCTTCCCATATTTTTGAATTCATAACATTTCAACTCTATAGATTTTTCACATTGATTTCTATGCTTATTGAAGGATCTTTTAAAACCCCACCTCCTATTATATAATTTTTATAACTTTCAGACAAATATATTGAGCTCATCATTCAATAAATCTTTTCTTGAGAATTATTCTTACTCAGATGATTTATAAATTTTCAAACATTTTCCCTTTATTTCATCATTAGAAGTAGATTATTTGAAGGCATCATTTTCCTTTTTGACTATTTTGGGATCTTCCATTATAGTTTCTAGATCATCTTCATACATCATAAGAGTTATGAAGAGATATTTTATCCTAATATATTTCACCTCTTTAGATTTTATGATAGCTGCTATGATTCGACTCCACTTTGGTGGTAAACTCTAAAAAATTTCGATGTTGGTTTAGGATCAGTGATAGGTGTTCTTAAAGAAGCAATGTTATTCATGATCTTAGTGAGTCTTATACTCAGTTGAGTAATGATCTCTACTTTATGAATTTTTAATGTATTAATATTAATATTGGTTGTATCATATATAAGTGAATTCACATTTTCAGTGCCTTCATATGCCACTCCTATAGTGTTCAATATTTTATCTTCTATTTGGCATTGAGAGATACATGTAAACTCATATAGTCCTAACCCGTAGATGATATCATTCATATCATTAAAGTTTAGATCATTGTTTTTTTTCAGATGTTGAATCCCAAGTTTCAGGTTCTGAATTAGTAATTTTTTAGGGATTAACTACCTTGAGATATACTTTTAGACCAAGATTCTATTGATAAATGATCAAGAAATCTTTACAACATGCATAGTTCTCACCATAGAAGTAAGAAGATCTATCCATCGACATACCTTATTATTTATCAGCCATAATATCCATTTGAAGATAGATCTTTGGACTTAAACCATTGAATGTTGTAAACTTGAGAGTCACTTGATCTGATAATAATTGTTGTCCCAGATATTGACTGAATGAATAACTCAAGAGGGGGCAAATTGAGTTCATAAAATATTATTGAAATATTAGACCACCCTCTTCAAAGTATGTATGTTAAATTTACTTCCATAAGAGTCTATATATGTAATGTCCAAGAAATTCTGTATATATATATTTTTAATTATATGGAATTATTTCGAGACCACAAAATCTGACAGCGCGCAATTCTGAGGCTCGGAGTGCCCAGAATGATTTGTCGAAGTTTGGTTAAGTTTTAATTAGCACGTGTGAGTAGTTTTCCTGAAAAAGTGGAATAACTCTCAAATGGTAACTTAGATTAGAAATATGAGGGAACCATTGTGTTCAAGATTGAGGGTTTACCCTAGGCGTGACTTAAGTTTAGTCGGCATGAGCCTCCTGTGAGAAAACCCAAAAATTGCATAATCATGAATAAAATAATAAAATAAATTATTTTATTTTTTAAATTCTTATAACTAACAAATGGTAACTCAGATTGATAATCCGAGACCACCACTGAACTCGTGGGGGCATTATCTCTTTAGGAAGAAACTAAAATTGGTTGGCACGAGCCACTAGTAAAAGTTAGTTTTTGGCTATAAATAAAATAATTAAGTGATAATTATTTTATTGTAAAATTCATAACTTATAAACAGTAACTCGGATTGAAAATCCGAGAGTACCGTTGGGTTCTTTGGGGCGTGTTTCACGTATGTAGAGACTATCCTTGACTGGTGCGGGTCAAGGGTGACTGTTGTAATTTTTCTGAACTTTTTTTGGGTACATTTGGTAAACGCGTGAGCGGTGTTGTGTAACATTTGACCCAGTGTGCAGAATTGAAATCTAAAGGCACCATTGAACATGCAACACCGATATTCACTTAAAAATAACTTCATTTCGACCATAGTAGGTCTGGAGAAAAAGTTAGTTTTTGGAACTTTTTAATAGAATAAATAAAATTACTTTATTATTTTATTTTTATTCTAATAATCCAATGGGCGAGCGGTAAGGTGGGATCGACGATGTATCAAGACAATAAATGGATTGAACATTCAATTCTAAGTAACCACACTGTTGGAGAATTAGGAAGGTTACAAATTAATGTGCCTCCATTAATCCCACAAACATTGAACACCCTCCCCTCTACTATTTATATTGAGCTTGGGGAGAGGTTCTTGCACTACTTCCCCAAGAAACTAAGTGCTGAAAAAGTGCAGTGAAACCAAACCCTTGGAGGATGGTGACAGTACCAGTAGGAGGTGATGAGTGACATAGAAACCCTGAACCAGAGATCTAAGAATGAGTGATGTCATTGGACGCTAGTTGCGGGGGATGACGAATGCCAACACTTCCTCAAACGCAGACGCTCTCAAATGAAATTTAGGTAGGAGCTTATTTTCATTTGGGTGTTTTTGAATTCCCCTTCCCTGTTATTGAATTTATATGAAGAACTCTGTCAAATGACTAATGGGTTGACAAAAAATTCCTTAGTCTTTGTGGGAGGATGTTGTGGGATATCTTGTTGGGTTTTTTTGTTTTGAATACCCCCTTACCTATTCTTTTTGTTCTTCGTAATCCAAGAATTAATAAGACATTTTATACCACTCTAACACAGATGGTACATGCCAATCAAACATGGCCCGACCTCTTTGCAATCCTTTAAGTTTTTTGATGTGTTCTTCACGATGGAGGAGGACAGCGACCAGTGCCGGCGATTGGCACCGGGGGGACACGGGAGCGGCGGCCGGCACCACGGATATCCTTGAAGACGGTGGGAGCGCAACCATGCTGCCGGAGAAGAGCTGCGGCCCATCGGTCGTGGTGGATCAAGGGTGGCGGCCAACACTTCATCCGTCCGTATGAATGGGACAGAGGTGCGCATCCATGCTGCTAGGCATGCAAGAGCCGCGACCTTGTGCCGTGGCGGCCAGAGGAGGGCGGCCGGTGAACTGCTGGCCGCCGGTGAAGGCGCGGCGCATGACTGGGCTGTGCGGAGGAGGGAGAAGGCCACCGCACCACGGTCCAAGCTGCGATTATGGGCTGGGCCGGACCCAGCGGGCCAGACCCAGGTCAGGCCAGGTCTGGTCGGGTCGGACTGGACCCAGACCAACTTCAACCCTTTTCGTTTTTTGGCCATATCTTGAGCTACGAGCGTCCATTTGACGGACCGTTTGTAGAGCCTAAAACCTTGGATCTAGATGGTCCTTTTGGTACACCCACTTGAGTTTTGGATAAAGTTTGGGTATGACTAGGTAGGATCAAACACGAATCCAACCGATCCCTCATGACTAAAAGTATAATAACTTACAGACCGGGCATCCGATTGACGCACCTTCTATTGTGTTGATACCACTATTACGTGGCAGTCATTTGGGATTCTTTTTAGTGGGACTTCATGGTAGTTGGAGTATCAACCTGTGGATTTAGGAGGGAACGTCCCATAATCATGTGAGCTTAGTGCAGAAACCCTATGGCTGGCTGTAACATGATAAAGGGATCCCATCTGGGTCTGTGCATTGGGATCCTATGTGGGTCTATGCTTTGGGATCCTTCATGGGTATGTGCATGAGGACCCCTGTCACGACCCGTCCTCGGGGCCCGTGCCGTGACTACCCCAAGCCCGCCTTCCATAGGCCAGGGGCTGGCGACTAGCACCAAGGCGTAAATCCCAACAAAAAGGGAAGGCATTGCCTTTGAAAAGTAAACAAGCACCACAGAGTAAGCAAGTGGAAAAGTAAACACTAAGTAAAACTGTACAAGCTGTGCTGAAAGTAAAAAGGGGCCGGAAATACAAGCCCAACTGTAAAGTACAACTGAAAGGAAAAACAACAACTGAAAAGGGAAAACTGCAGCGTCGAGCCGTCCTCTGGAAGTCCCGCCTGAAGGGTGGGTACAGATAGCCTCCACTACTCCTCGGGTCCACCTGACCGCTCCAAGTACGTCCCGCCCAGTGGTCCACCTCCAGGTACTGTCCAGCTCCACACGCCTCCTCCACGATCAGCGCTGTCCGTCGTCTGCAACCAACACCACGAAGTGCGGGCATAGCCCGTGCAGGGGTGAGTATAAGCTACTCAGTAGGGACCCCGAGACCCCCGAAGGTCTCCCGAAATCCACAAAGGATAAATCACGAAGAAGAGGTACAATCACGAAGTAACATCTGACACGGCTTAGGTATATGCCCATACATATACCTAAGTCATCAATTCCCCGATCGGCTCCAACGTCCGAGCCCAAGCACAACCCAGTCCACACAGGAAAGCAAAACGCATACCCATGCAGGATAGAACAACACAATCCACAAAGGAGAGTAACACAAGATTCAGCTCACACAGGTATACTTCTTCGGATGATGATAAAGATGATCATTGAACCATCTAAGTCGTCGGACCCACGAAGGATCGATAGGTACTAACCTTGCAGTGACCCACACAGGATCGGGCCCACGCAGGACCTGTAGGAGTTGGCTCACACAGAACCGCTAAGAGATGACCCACACAGGATCGGACCCACACAGGATCGGGCCCACACAGGACCGGGCCCACGCAGGACCTGTAGGCGCTGGATCACACAGAACCGCTGAGCGCTGACCCACGCAGGATCGGACCCACACAGGATCGGGCCCACACAGGACCGGGCCCACGCAGGACCTGAAGCACTGATCCACGTAGGATCGCTGAGTGAAGTAGTCGTCGCAGTCCACTGAGGATATCTGCACAGTCGTTGCCGCAGTCCACTGAGGATCTCTGCACGGTCGTCGTCGGAGTCCACGGAGGATCTCTGCACAGTCGTCGCCGCAGTCCGCTGAGGATCTCTGCACGGTCGTCGCCGTCGAAGTAGCAGTCGCAGCCAGCCTAGGGTTCCCGCACACAGCAAGCTCGTTCGGGAGGGTCCGCTCCATGAGCCGAGAGGCTGATACATCAACTGACACAAAGTCCGAAGTTGATGTATCCAAAAGTTCTGTTTCGTCAACAGGAACTCAACGTCACAGACGACGCGTCAATCGGACGCCTGGTCTGAGAGATATTGGCATTTTCGTCCCAGGGGCCCGATTGGTTTTTAAGGCAAAACCAACCGGACCGCACTCCACCTGCGTCCAAACCTCGGGCGGAGTATTCCAAAAGATCCGTCTCACTTAGAGGAATTCAACAAAGCTGACGGCAAGTCAATCGGACGTTCGTAGCTCAAGATATGAGCGTTTCCGCTCCGAGGGCCCGGTTGGTCTCGTGTACGAACCAACCCGGCCGGACTCAAAGTATTCCGAAACCTTGAGTGCGATATACTGAAACGATCGTCTCGATCCAAGGATCGCGTTTCCACTGACGGCGAGTCTTTTGGAGGCACGAAGCTCATGTTACGGGCGTTTGAATGAAAACGTCCGAAGATGGGGGGTACGGGCCCGGGCCGACCCGGGCCGACCCCCCCGGGTCGACCCGAACCGGGTCCGACCCGGTTGGCCCAGCCCGGCCCGGCCAGGGCCGGTCCGGCTCGGCCGGCTCGGCCGGCTCGGCTCGGCCGAGCGGCGCGGGTGGAAGCCGCGGGCGCCGTCCCGCGGCCTGGGAAAGAACTACGGCCCGCGTGCGGGCCGCGCTGGTGAACCGCGAACGCGGCTCTGCCGCGTCCCGCCTGGATGAACCGGACCCGCGCGGCCGCGGGTCCATTGGCCATCGCCGCCGCGGCTTCAGTCGCGGCGGCCTCGTCCGGCGGCACGCCGGGGCACCGTCGCCTCCGGCCGCCGGCGCCGCCGGCAGCTTCCGCGGGCCGCCGGCGTCGCTCCGGTGGCCCGATTTCCTTCCCGTCTGCACCGTTGCTCCTCCTGGGATCCGTTCTTTACTGCGGGATCGTCAAACATCCGCTGCGGCACGTTCCGTCGTCAACCATCAAATCCGCACAAAACGAAGAACAGCGGAGGGTCATCGGGCCGTGTTCGTTTGGCCCGCACCCTTCGCGTTAGAGATAAACAACCGGGAGAAATTTTTCAACACATGAACCGACAATTTTAATAAAATAAAATTGTTTCTTTGATTCCAGTTCTTTAATTTTTAAATAATGCTCACGGGAATAACAAAAGGGGGTATTCCAAAATTATAAAATCCCTACCTCGTCGATCGTCGTGCGCGGGCGTTCTTCGCGGAAGAGATCGTCGCGGAAGAGAGGGATCGTCGCGTCGTCGCGGGGAGGCATCGCGTTGTCGCGGAAACCGGCGTTGAGTCGGCGAACTCAACGAACCAAGAACAATAGATTTAAATTATAATTAATTAGATCTGTGTTTAAAACCAATAGAAAAGAACCTTGAGCGGAAATCTGAAATCACTCACCTCAAATGGTCGGTGATCGGAGATCGGGGATTGGAAGAACGTCTCGGACGAAGGCGTCGTCGATTTCCGGGTTCGGCGTTCTTCGTGTTCTTCGCGTTCTTCGCGTTCTTCGCGAGGGAGATGAAGAAACATGGATCCTCTCAAATCTTTTCAAAAGATTTTGGGTTGGTCTTATTTTATTAACATGCCAACACACGAAAACCGGTTAAGAAACGATTGAATTAATTCGACGAAAGAAACAGGCCATTTAATTCACGAAAGAAACAGCCCATTTAATTCACGAAAGAAACAGCCCATTTAAATGGTCTGTTAAGAATTTAGAAAACGCGTCGGTTGACTTTCATTAAGACGGGTTTTCATGGGTGCGTTTCTTAGCGGAAAGAAACGGCGGGGCTCGTGCGGGCCCCACCTCACAAATATCCTACCAAGGGGGTAGGATATTTCTGGATAGCATCCTATCCAGTTCAACTTAGTTCAAGCCGCCTTTAAGTGGCTTCAAGTGGCTTCCAAGTGGCTTAAGTGAAATAAAATAAAGTTGTCGCAAAATTATTTTATTTCTTAACTTTAAGCCCGAAAATTAAAAACCACACCTGAGCAAACGCAACTCCGGAAGAGGCGTTTCTAAGAGAATACTAGCGCTGTGATTTCATCGGTGCCCTCAGAATTCGATTCCGGGCACCGGTTCAAAAGTTAGAAAAACCCGCTCGTCCGTTCACTGAACGTACCCGAGCCAAACTTCGGAAAATGATTCCGGGCACACCCGGCCTCAGAATCAGGTGCCGTCAGAAACTGCGCTCTTGTAAAATTCCAAAGAAAATTAAGAAAAAAAAATTTCCTTGAAATTTACGGGTCTTTACATTACTCCCACCTCAGGACTTTACGTCCCCGTAAAGATACATCAAAAACTAGGGAAACAAATGTGGGTATTGAGCACGCATCTGATCCTCCGGCTCCCAAGTGCTCTCCTGGAGGTTCCTGTGCTGCCATCTGATGCGTACAAGAGGAATCGATCACCTACGTAGGACCCGCTCCTGTCAATCCTCTATCTCCACTGGGACCTCCGCAAAAGTCGCTCCATCATCCACGTCTAGCTCCCCATAGTCAATGATGTGCGTCGGGTCGTGCACGTATCTCCTCAGCTGGGATACGTGGAAGACGTCGTGCACCCGGTGCAACTGAGGTGGTAGAGCCAGGCGATAAGCCACCTCGCCAATCCTGCCGAGGACCTGGAAAGGCCCGATGAAGCGTGGAGACAACTTGCCGCCTCGACCAAATCTCCGCAAACCACGTCGAGGTGAGACACGCAAGAAGACGTGGTCGCCATCCTCGAACTCTAGTGGCCTCCGCCTCTTGTCAGCATATGACTTCTGCCGGCTCTGTGCTGTCCTCATCCACTCCTGGATGACCTGGACCTTCTCTATCGTGGCCCGGACCATCTCCGGTCCCACAAGTGCTGACTCTCCAGGGTCCGTCCAGCACAAAGGAGATCTGCAAGGCCTGTCGTACAACGCCTCGTAGGGTGCCATCCCGATGGTGGAGTGGTAGCTGTTGTTGTACGCGAACTCCACCAAGGGTAGGTGGTCCTCCCAGCTGCAACCAAAGTCGAGGACACATGCGCGGAGCATGTCCTCGAGAGTCTGAATGGTCCTCTCCGTCTGACCATCCGTCTGAGGGTGAAAGGCGGTGCTCAGACGTAGTCGCGTCCCGAACGCCTCCTGCAACCCCTTCCAAAGTCGGGAAGTAAAACGAGCGTCCCGATCGGAGACGATAGTCGATGGAACACCGTGAAGTCATACAATCTCCTGAACGTAGAGACGCCCCAAGCTCTCCACTGAGCCCTGCTCTCGGATGGGTAAGAAGTGTGCCGACTTGGTGAGTCGGTCAACAATCACCCAATTGGAGTCATGACCTCTGGAAGTGCGTGGAAGTCCAGTCACGAAGTCCATAGATATCCCGTCCCACTTCCACTCCGGGACCTCCAAGGGTTGTACCAAACCTGCTGGTACCTGATGCTCTGCCTTCACCTGCTGGCAGGTGAGACACCGTGAAACGAACTCTGCCACAACCTTCTTCATGCCCGGCCACCAGTGCTGTCGTCTGAGATCCTGGTACATCTTCGCCACTCCAGGATGTACCGCCAAAGGAGAAGTGTGAAACTCTCTCAGCACTTCCTCTCGTAAGGCGACTGGTAGCAAGGTACGTCCTCTGAAAAGGACATCGTGCTCTGCTCCAAGGGAGAAACCATCAGGTGCCTGTCCCGAGGATATCTGTGCACGCCATGTCTCACAGTCGACGTCCCCACGCTGTGCCTCTCTGACCTGCTGAAGAAGTGGAGGAGAGACTGTGAGAGACTGAAGGAAGGCTGCTCCGTCTCTATCCACGAAGGATATCTGCAAAGCGGCTAGCTGCTCTGTCGCCTCCTCAAGTAGCTGGATGCCCGTCCTCCTGCTGAGGGCATCAGCCACCACATTCCCCTTCCCAGGAGTATAGACTATCTCAAAGTCATAGTCCTGGAGGAACTCGAGCCATCACCGCTATCTCAGGTTCAGGTCCTTCTGAGAGAAGATGTACCTGAGATCTGGTGGTCAGAAAAGACTGTGAAGCGCTCGCCCATCAGATAGTGTCGCCATGTCTTCAGGGCAAAGACCACTGCTGCCAACTCTAAGTCATGGGTAGCGTAGTTCTGCTCATGAGGCCTCAACTGACGTGATCCGTAGGCAATCACAGCCCGCTCCTACATCAGGACACACCCGCGTCCGGTCCCTGATGCGTCGCAGTAGACTACGTATCCAACTCCCTCCTCAGGCAACCTCAAGATAGGTGCGCTGGTCAACCTCTGCCTCAGCTCCTGGAAGCTCTGCTGACATCTGTCTGACCACACGAAGGGTTTCCCCTTCTTCGTCAACGCTGAGAGTGGGGCCGCAAATCTGGAGAAGTCCGGCACAATTCTCCGATAGTATCCGGCTAGGCCCAAGAAACTCCGCACCTCTGTCACGCTCTTGGGTGACTCCCAAGCTAGCACTGCCTCGATCTTCGCGGGATCCACTGCAACTCCCGCCTCCGAAATGACGTTCCCCAAGAAGTGGACCTCACGTAACCAGAACTGACACTTCGAGAGCTTGCCATAAAGCTGGTGCTCTCGGAGTGTGTCTAGAACAACACGCAGGTGGTAGGCGTGCTCCTCCTCCTTCGTCGAGTACACCAAAATGTCGTCGATGAAGACCACGACAAATCGATCGAGGTATGGATGGAAGATCCTGGTCATGAGGCTCATGAACACTGCTGGAGCATTGGTCATGCCGAAAGGCATAACCAAGAACTCGTAGTGGCCATACCGACACCTGAAGGTCGTCTTCTGCACATCCTCGTCTCGAACTCTAAGCTGATGATAGCCTGACCTGAGGTCTATCTTCGAGAACCACCGTGCTCCCTTGAGCTGGTCGAAGAGATCATCAATCCTGGGTAATGGATACTTGTTCCTCACTGTCACCTGATTTAGGCGACGATAATCGACACACAGTCGCAAGCTCCCGTCCGCCTTCTTGGCGAACAAAATCGGGGAAGCCCAGGGCGAAACACTGGGTCGGATGAACCCCTTTCCCTGCAAGTCCTCCAACTGTACCCGCAGCTCTCGAAGCTCAGCGGGGGCCATCCGATATGCTGAAGTGGATATCGGGGCTGTCCCGGGGTACAGGTCAATATAAAAGTCTACCTCTCTGCGAGGAGGTAGTCCTGGAATGTCGTCGGGAAAGACGTCCGTGTACTGATCCACCACTGCAGGAAAACTGGGACTCCGCACATCAACTGCTCCTAGGATGAGGCTATCCAACTGATGAGTGATGGGATGACCTCTCCTCTGCGTGAGTCCATCCTGTGCTGCTAAGGCTCCCTTCTCGCCGGTGAAGGTGAACCTGCTCCCGTCGGTGCGCACACATCGCACCTTGCGCCTAATGCAGTCAATCTGAGCATGGACCGTAGATAACCAATCCATGCCCAAGATGACGTCATAAGGCCTCGACGCTGCTACTAGAAGATCCCAGCCGAAGCTCTCGCCTCCTAGAGTAAGCTCACACTACCGGCACTAGTGCGTAATCGTCGAGTCCGCTCCCGTAAGAGTCTCTAGCCGTAAGGTTCGAGCCAACGGCTCTGTCGGAATCTCCGAGCTCCGAACAAGGGCAGTGGCTATGAAAGAGTGACTCGGTCATGTGTCTATCAGAACTGCAGCAAGGGTGTAATAGACACAGATCGTACCTCGAATCATCTCTGGCGCGCCGTGGTCGTAGGCCTCCGCTGCCTGGAGCTGAGCCTGCCTCTGCCCGCCAGCTCCCTGTGGTCGGGGCGGGCCTCCTGGTGGAGGTGGTGGCAGAGCCTCAAAGTGTCGCCCACCACCTGCTGCTCGGCCAGCTCCTCTGCCTCGTCCGCCTCCTCCCTGCGGACCACCACGGTCGACCCTCTGCCTCTTCCTGGGTGGTCCCTCCACCGTCTGCTGCCCCTCGGTACGACGGGTCGGGCAGTCACGAGCCATGTGGCCCTGCCCGCCGCACTCGTAGCAGTGTCTGCCTCTCGGAAGGCTGGCTCCGGGCCGGGTGCCCTGCACTGCTGAGCCAGTGTCCCGAGGTCGCCTGCCAGAAGGTCTGGTCCGCCTGGAACCCTGAGTCATCCACCGGATACCAGCTGCCGAAGACTCCGCTATCTGCCGCCCTGCGGTAGGTCTCGCTGTGGACTCAGCCAGGAAGCTCTCGATCAAGAGGGCTCGCTCCAGTACTCCTGCCTGGGTCGGAATGCTGAGGGAGATCAGCGATGCCCTGATCTCGTGTCTCAAACCCTTCTCGAAGGTCCGGGCCCGGAAGAAGGGGTCCCGTACCATGTCTGTCAAGTACCGAGAAAGGTCGGTGAACCTCGCCGCGTACTGAGCGACCGTCAAGCTGCCCTGCCGCAGCTGAAGAAGCTCCTGGATGCGCACCGCTCGGAGGGTGGCCGAGACAAACTCTGAGCGGAAGAGGCTCTCGAAGTCCGTCCAGATGAGGGTGGCCTCATCGTGTACCTGGAGCATCAGGCTCCACCAGTGTCCGGCTGCGGCGTGCAGTAGGCTCGCCGCGAGGATCACCATGAGGTCTGCTGGTGTCCTCACTAGCCTGAAAACTCGGACGACTGCCTCCAGCCAGTCCTCGGCTGCCTGGGGGTCCGACTCCCCACGGAACCTAGGTGGTCGCTGGCGCTGGAACTCGTGCAGAGCTCCGAGGCGTCGTGCGTCGTCAGCTGCCAGTGCTGGAAGCATCGGGGGCTCGGCGGGTAAAGGTACCGCCGGTGCCTCTGCTGTCAACGGGCCCTGTACCGAGGCCTCGTCGCTCGGCGGGCTGTCGTCGCGCCCTACTCTAGGAACCCTAGCTGGCTGCTGTCGTCGTGCCATCCTGAAAAGGAAACAAGTATGCCACGGTCAGAACAGTATACCTGGTGAGCTGACACAAGTAATCACAAAGAAAACTTGGAACACACAAGCAATCAATGTTTTCGTGCATTAAGTCGGGAATCAGAAGTCAGGGTCCTGGTGTATGGATACGTCGGCCGCCGCACCAACACTGGACTCCCTGGACTGATAACCACACTCAATACTCTAAACACTATTGCTTCACATAGAAGAAAGATCAGAGTCTGCGGTAGAACCGACCGGCTCTGATACCAATTTGTCACGACCCGTCCTCGGGGCCCGTGCCGTGACTACCCCAAACCCGCCTTCCATAGGCCAGGGGCTGGCGACTAGCACCAAGGCGTAAATCCCAACAAAAAGGGAAGGCATTGCCTTTGAAAATTAAACAAGCACCACAGAGTAAGAAAGCGGAAAAGTAAACACTAAGTAAAACTGTAAAAGCTGTGCTGAACGTAAAAAGGGGCTGGAAATAAAAGCCCAACATTAAAGTACAACTGAAAGGAAAAACAGCAACTGAAAAGGGAAAACTGCAGCGTCGAGCCGTCCTCTGGAAGTCCCACCTGAAGGGTGGGTACAGATAGCCTCCACTGCTCCTCGGGTCCACCTGACCGCTCCAAGTACGTCCCGCCCAGTGGTCCACCTCCAGGTATTGTCCTGCTCCACACGCCTCTTCCACGATCAGCGCTGTTCGTCGTCCGCAACCAACACCATGAAGTGCGGGCATAGCCCGTGCAGGGGTGAGTATAAGCTACTCAGTAGGGACCCCGAGACCCCCGAAGGTCTCCCGAAATCCACAAAGGATAAATCACGAAGAAGAGGTACAATCACGAAGTAACATCTGACACGGCTCAGGTATATGCCCATACATATACCTAAGTCATCAATTCCCCGATCGGCTCCAACGTCCGAGCCCAAGCACAACCCAGTCCACACAGGAAAGCAAAACGCATACCCACGCAGGATAGAACAACACAATCCACAAAGGAGAGTAACACAAGATTCAGCTCACACAGGTATACTTCTTCGGATGACGATAAAGATGATCATTGAACCATCTAAGTCGTCGGACCCACGAAGGATCGATAGGTACTAACCTTGCAGTGACCCACACAGGATCGGGCCCACGCAGGACCTGTAGGAGTTGGCTCACACAGAACCGCTGAGAGATGACCCACACAGGATCGGACCCACATAGGATCGGGCCCACACAGGACCGGGCCCACGCAGGACCTGTAGGCGCTGGCTCACACAGAACCGCTGAGCGCTGACCCACGCAGGATCGGACCCACACAGGATCGGGCCCACACCGGACCGGGCCCACGCAGGACCTGAAGCACTGATCCACGTAGGATCGCTGAGTGCAGTAGTCGTCGCAGTCCGTGGAGGATCTCCGCACAGTCGTCGCCGCAGTCCACTGAGGATCTCTGCACGGTCGTCGTCGGAGTCCACGGAGGATCTCTGCACAGTCGTCGCCGCAGTCCGCTGAGGATCTCTGCACGGTCGTCGCCGTCGAAGTAGCAGTCGCAGCCAGCCTAGGGTTCCCGCACACAGCAAGCTCGTTCGGGAGGGTCCGCTCCACGAGCCGAGAGGCTGATACATCAACTGACACAAAGTCCGAAGTTGATGTATCCAAAAGTTCCGTATCGTCAACAGGAACTCAACGTCGCAGACGGCGCGTCAATCGGACGCCCGGTCTGAGAGATATTGGCATTTTCGTCCCAGGGGCCCGGTTGGTTTTTAAGGCAAAACCAACCCGACCGCACTCCACCTGCGTCCAAACCTCGGGCAGAGTATGCCAAAAGATCTGTCTCACTTAGAGGAATTCAACAAAGCTGACGGCAAGTCAATCGGACGTCCGTAGCTCAAGATATGAGCGTTTCCGCTCCGAGAGCCCGGTTGGTCTCGTGTACAAACCAACCCGGCCGGACTCAAAGTATTTCGAAACCTTGAGTGCGATATACCGAAATGACCGTCTCGATCCAAGGATCGCGTTGCCGCTGACGGAGAGTCGTTTGGAGGCACGAAGCTCAAGTTACGGGCGTTTGAACGAAAACGTCCGAAGATGGGGGGGTACGGGCCCGACCCGACCCGACCCGACCCGACCCGACCCCCCTGGGTCGGCCCGAACCGGGTCGACCCGAACCGGGTCCGACCCGGTTGGCCCAGCCCGGCCCGGCCGGCTCGGCTCGGCCGAGCGGCGCGGGTGGAAGCCGCGGGCGCCGTCCTGCGGCCTAAGAAAGAACCGCGGCCCGCGTGCGGGCCGCGCTGGTGAACCGCGGACGCGGCTCTGCCGCGTCCCGCCTGGACGAACCGGACCCGGGCGGCTGCGTGTCCGTTGGCCTCCGCCGCCGCGGCTGAAGCCGCGGCGGCCTTGTCTGGCGGCACGCCGGGGCGCCGCCGGCGTCGCTCCGGTGGCCCGATTTCCTTCCCGTCTGCGCCGTTGCTCCTCCTGGGATCCATTCTTTACTGCGGGATCGTCAAACATCCGCTGCGGCACGTTCCATCGTCGACCGTCAAATCCGCATAAAACGAAGAACGACGGAGGGTCATCGGGCCGTGTTCGTTTGGCCCGCACCCTCCGCGTTAGAGATAAACAACCGGGAGAAATTGTTCAACACATGAACCAACAATTTTAATAAAATAATATTGTTTCTTTGATTCCAGTTCTTTAATTTTTAAAGAATTATCACGGGAATAACAAAGGGGGGTATTCCAAAATTATAAAATCCCTACCTCGTCGATCGTCGTGCGCGGGCGTTCTTCGCCGAAGAGATCGTCGCGGAAGAGAGGGATCATCGCGTCGTCGCGGGGAGGCGTCGCATCGTCGCGGAAACCGGCGTTGAGTCGGCAAACTCAACGAATGAAGAACAACAGATTTAAATTATAATTAATTAGATCTATGTTTAAAACCAAAAGAAAATAACCTTGAGCGGAAATCCGAAATCACTCACCTCAAATGGTCGGTGATCGGAGATCGGAGATCGGAAGAACGTCTCGGACGAAGGCGTCGTCGATTTCCGGGTTCGGCGTTCTTCGCGTTCTTCGCGTTCTTCGCGTTCTTCACGTTCTTCACGTTCTTCGCGAGGGAGCTGAAGAAACAGGGATCCTCTCAAATCTTTTCAAAAGATTTTGGGTTGGTCTTATTTTATTAACATGCCAACACACGAAAACCGGTTAAGAAATGATTGAATTAATTCGACGAAAGAAAAATGCAATTTAATTCACGAAAGAAACAGCCCATTTAATTCACGAAAGAAACAACCCATTTAAATGGTCTGTTAAGAATTTAGAAAACGCGTCGGTTGACTTTCATTAAGACGGGTTTTCACGGGTGCGTTTCTTAGCGGAAAGAAACGGCGGGGCTCGTGCGGGCCCCACCTCACAAATATCCTACCAAGGGGGTAGGATATTTCTGGATAGCATCCTATCCAGTTCAACTCAGTTCAATCTGCCTTTAAGTGGCTTCAAGTGGCTTCCAAGTGGCTTAAGTGAAATAAAATAAAGTTGTCGCAAAATTATTTTATTTCTTAACTTTAAGCCCGAAAATTAAAAACCACACCCGAGCAAACGCAACTCCGGAAGAGGCGTTTCTAAGCGAATACCGGCGCTGCGATTTCATCGGTGCCCTCAGAATTCGATTCCGGGCACCGATTCAAAAGTTAGAAAAACCCGCTCGTCCGTTCACTGAACGTACCCGAGCCAAACTTCGGAAAATGATTACGGGTCTTTACAACCCCACTTGGATCCTCTCTAGGAATCCATGTGGGACTACTCTAGGATCCTGTGTGGGTCTGCTGTACGTGGATCCTATGTGGGTCTGATGATGTACTAGGATCCTCTGTGGGTCTGATGATTTAGGATCCTATGTGGGTCTAATGATTTAGGATCCTACATGGGTCTGCCTCTTAACAAAGTAAGATGATTCAGTAGTTACATCTATTCATCTTTACTACCGTACCTATGTTATACCTGATGTGACATGAGCCCTTAACTTCACGGTGATACCTTTGTTGTATTCTTCTGTGTGGCGTACCTGTGTGGTACATTCCTTCATGGTGATAACTTGGTAGTATTCTTCTATGTGTCCTACCAGTGTGGTACTTTCCGTCTTGCTGAAACGTTTGTGGTATTCTTCTGTGTGCCTTACTTGTGTGGTCCACACCTTCATGGTGATAATTTTGTGGTATTCTTCTGTGTGGCATACCTGTGTGTTACTTTATTTCATGGTGAAACCTTGGTTGTATTCTTCTGTGTGACATACTTGTGTGGTACTTTTATTTGTGGTGATACCTTTGTGGTATTCTTCTATGTGGCATACCAGTGTGGTTCTTAACTTCTCGGTAATACATTTGTGGTACTATTATGTGTGGCGTACCTATACGATACTTTCCTTTTTGTTGATACATTGTTTGTATTCAACTGTGTTGTGAAGCTGTGTGGCACTTTCCTTCGTGGTGATACCTCTGTGGTATTCTTCTATGTGGTGTTACCTTTGTGGTACTTACCTTTGGGGTGTTACCTTCATGGTATTATTTCCTTCATGGAACAGTTGAGCATTGAGCTAATGAGTTGGGCCTTGTGTTTCCTCATGAATGAGATGGGTATACTTGACAAATTAGGTATATGTATGGGCATATTACTAAGTAGTGTTGATAGTTGTTTTCATGCTTTGTGTTTTATCCTTTTTAGATTTCATGAGAACTTTGAGTGTCTTAGAGTCCCTACTGAGTATCATTATACTCACCCCTACATGGGCTACGCCCGCACCTTGTTGTGTTTGGTGCAGTTGAAAGACAATTCTAACTGAGGACGAGAGTACCAGGACTGGAGGTAGCTCAGAGATGAACCTTAGATGAGGCATACCATAGAGACGACCGTTCGAGAGCTGTACCTACCATTCAGGTTGGATCCTTGGCAGGTGTTCATAGGATCTGTTTCAGTTTACTTGTTCTTTCTCGTTTTCTTGTACTTTCCAATTGGTCTTGTATTCTAGCCCCTTTTACTTACTGGACACACTCATTTTACTATTCAGTTTACTTGTGTTAACATCTTGTCGTGTTCTTGGTTTTGGGTTTTTTCAGGATATAAAGGCAATGCATTCCCAGTTTTTGGGGAATACGGCTTTCGGTGCTAGTCGCCAGCCCCTGGCCTATGGAAGGCGAGCTTAGGGTAGTCACGACATGGGCCTTGGGGGATGGGTCGTGATAAATTGGTATCAGAGGAGTCAGTTATACCATAGAACATTGGACTTTGATATTTTTAATGGTAATAGTGTTAAGTGTAGTGAGTGTGGTTATCAGTTTAGGGAATTCCGTGTGGGTACGACGACTAACGTATCCATACACCGGGACCCTAACTTCTGATTTCTGAATCAGTGGAGAAAAACAATGATTGTGTGTGTGTTTTGAAAAGTTTTATTGTGTTTTCTTGATTCATCTCACCAGGTATAACTTAATGAACATGGCTAACCTTTTCCTTATCAGTATGCCCCTACGTAGACAACCAACTAAGATTCCTGAGAGAGTACATGATTGCGGCCCACCGAGCGATGAGGCTCCGGTGTAGGTCCCTCTTACTATGTTCAAACCTTCGGGTGGTCTTCCAGAAGCACCACCACCCATTGGGCAGCAGTTACCAATAGCCACACTGGCAGACGGTGCACACCAGCTGAGCGCATTGCATGAGTTCCAGTGACAGAGGCCTCAGAGGTTTCGAGGTGAGACAGATTCACACGCAGCTGAGGGTTGGATGGAGGCAGTTGCTAGAGTTTTCTACATAGTGATGAGGCTTCGGTACATGGACTATTAACAGAGATAGTACATTTGGGTAGTGTGTCAGCTATATCACTACCCATTGGTCTACAGTTACAACCAGCGGTACTGGTAGATGAAACATATAGGCTTAGTGCCTCACACGTGATTCAACATCAAATACCCCTCAGGTTCCTTGGAGAGCCCGACTCACATGCGGTTGAGGACTGTCTTGAAGAGGTGGATGAGAGTTCTCTAGAGATTTTACAACTTCAGTAGGATGACATGTCGGTAGCTGAGTATTCATCGAGGTGTACTGATCATTCCTGGTACTCGATGAATACAATGGGATCAGTGCTTCAGGGCTCAGACTTTCGAGGGAAGTGTGTTTATGGACGTCTGAGCCAACACTATTACTCTATGAATTCTTACTTCTATTGGGGTGCTAGAGAGTACCTTTGTGGTTGAATGTTCTTTAGAAGAGAAGATACAGCCAGGGAATGCTAGTAGTGGGAGAAAAAGAAACTTGCATCAGTCTCAGAGACTTGGGCGTGAAAAACTGTTTTGGGAAGAGGAAGTGTTAAGGACAGATGAATATACAGTGCTGCAAACGTGGAAGTAGAGCAAGTGGTGCAACATGAGGTAGTGTACATTTTGATATGTTACAACCACACCCCATCGTGGTCCCCACAAGGCTTAGGGAGATAGAGTAAAAGGGAAGATAGTAGCTACATGCAGTCAAAAAATGTGACCCAAGGGATCTAGTAATGATTCGAGGTATGGTCTCTGTCTACTACCAGCTGCCGTAACAATATACATATGCACCAATCATCCCTTACCTCCATGAACCATTTCCAAGACTTAGAGTTTCCAGTTAAACTATAGACTTGACCTTCACGTTTGGAGATACCTTTGGAAGGAGACTCGATAATCACACTTATGCTAACGGTGTGATCTGACCCTTGAGGTGAGAGTTTCGGTTGGAACCTCTTGGTGGAAGCTTCAGGGCCTTATGACTTTAGTTTGGGTATGGACTGCACATCCACAATTCATACTCAAATTGAATGTATTAGGCAAAAAGGTTGTAGTTTATGTACAACATTGGAATGGGGGTTTTCTTGGTCGGTGAAAAAGGAAACCCATACAACACAAGAAATACTCTTACACAGGAGGGTGCAGCTAATCACTCAGGCATCGGGCAACCTCACCCTTGTGGTAGAATTTTTTTTGAGATTTCAGTTCCCAACAGG
This sequence comes from Viscum album, assembly GCA_963277665.1. Taxonomy (NCBI): domain Eukaryota; kingdom Viridiplantae; phylum Streptophyta; class Magnoliopsida; order Santalales; family Viscaceae; genus Viscum; species Viscum album. The sequence goes on from OY728120.1 coordinate 308,893,979, forward strand.
TGTGGCCAGAGTTCCTCCAGGATTATGAACTTGAGATAGTATATACTCCTAGGAAGGGGAACGTGGTAGTAGATGCAATCAGCATGAGGTCTGGTCTAGAGCTGTTCAGTGTGGTGTTAGAGTATCTAGCCACACTGCAGTTATCATTTCTGGATAGAGCTGAAGTTTCTTACCTCCAGTCTATGAATGTCACTCCCCCACTCGTTCAGCAAGTCGAGGAGGCGTAGCTTGGGGGAATTGACTGTGAGGCTCGATGTGCTCCGATATCCTCAGGGCAGGCACCTGATGGATTTTCTGAAGGTGGGGAGCACGTCATCCTCTTTAGAGGACGTACCATGGTACCAGTGGTGCTTCATGAGGAGGTGTTGAGGGAGTTCCACACATCACCTCTGGAAGTACATCCTGGTGTGGTGAAGATATACCAGGTCCTTCATCATCAATATTGGTGGCTAGATATGAAGAAAGAAGAAGTAGAGTTTATATCACGATGTCTCACTTGTCAGTAAGTGAAGACTGCATAGTGTTGGCAGAAGTATTATGCCTTCAAGATACAGATACCCTTGGTGTTCTAGGAGGGGGACCACGTATTCTTGTGAGACTCTCCTCGATGGAAACTATGAATATTTGGTCGAGGGGTGAAGTTATGACCGATGGTCATTGGTCCTTTTTCTAATACTTCAGAGGATAGGCGAGGTAGCATACCTCTTGTCTCTTCCTCTGCATTTGGAGAGGGTGCACGACGTCTTCCACATATCCCATCTGAGGGGATACGTGCACGACCCATATCACATCATCGACCACGCCTAGATGGACTTAGATGATGGGAAATTTTTTTCAGAGGTTCCAGTGGGATTGAGGATCGACAGGAGCGAGTCCTTCATGGGTAGTCGATACCTTTAGTGCACATACAATGGAATAATGAGAACCTCTAAGAGATCACATGGGAGAGAGAGGCTCAGATTCGTGCTCAGTACCCTCTTTTGGTTCTTTGGCCTTTGTTGCTGATTTTATGGAAATAAATCCCTACGGTGGGGAGAATGTAATCTCCCCGAAATTCCGTAAATTTTTTTTAATTATATTGAATTATCTTGAGATCGTAAAATCTGATGGCGTGCGATTCCATGGCCCGAAGTTCCCGAAATGATCTGTCAAATTTTGGTTAAGTTTTAATTAGCGTGCATAAATAGTTTTCCTAAAAAAGTATAATAATTATTAAACAGTAACTCAGATCTGAAATATGAGGGCACCTTTGTGTTCAGGATGGTGGGTTTACCCTAAGAGCAACTTAAGTTTAGTCAGTGTGAGCGTCCTTTGAGAAAACCCAAAAATGGCATAATCGTGAATAAAATAATTAATTAAATTATTTTATTTTTCAAATTCTTATAACTCACAAACATTAACTCAGATTGGAAATTAGAGAACACCATTGAACTTGTGAGGGTGTTCTATCTTTAGGAAGATACTAACATTGGTCGGTGCGATCCACCAGTAAAAGTTATTTTTTGGACATAAATAAAATAATTAAGTGACAATTATTTTACTATAAAATTCATAACATCTAAAAGGTAACTCAGATTGAAAATATGAGAGTACCGTTGGGTTATTTGGGGCATATTTAAATTAGGCAGAGCCTAACCTTGACCGTCATGGGTCAAGGGTGACTGTTATAATTTTTCCAAAATTTTTTGGGTACGTTCTGTAAACGCACGAGCGACGTTATAAAATATTTGAATCGGTGCTCGGAATTGAAATATGAGGGAAACGTTGAACTCACCGCACCGACATTCTCTTAAGGATACCTTCACTTAAACCGTAGTAGGTTCAGAGAAAAAGTTTGGTTTTGGAACCTTTTAATAGAATAAATAAAATAACTTTATTATTTTATTTGTATTCTAATTCTCCAACAGACGAGTGGTAAGGTGGGACTGATGACTTGTCAAGCCAATAAATGGAATGAACTTTCAATTCTAAGTAACCACTCCATTGGGTAATTAGGAAGGATACAAATTAATGGGCCTCCATTAATCCCACAAACTTTTCACATCCTTCCCCGCTTCTATTTATATGGAGATTTGGAAGAGGTGTTGGCACTTCTTCGCTAAGAAATGAAGTGCTAAAAAAGTGCAGTGATGCCAAACCCATGGAGGAAGGAGCTGGTACCGGTGGGAGGTGACAAGCGACACCGAAACCCCGAACCAGAGATCGAAGAACGAGTGACGTTGTTGGAGGATAGTTTTGGGGGATGACGAACACTAGAACTTCCTCAAACACGGACACTCTCTAATGAACTTGAGGTAGGGGATTATTTTCATTTGGGCATATTTGACTTCCTCATCTCCGTTCTAGAATTTATATGAAGAACGCGGTCAACTGACTAACGGGTTGACCCGCAATTCCTTCGTCTTTGTGGGAGGATGTTGCGATGTATCTTATAGGGTTTTTTGTTTTGAATACCCCCTTACCCATTTTGACATTATTTGTAATCCAAGAATTAATAAGCCGCTTTCTACTACTCTAACACGGTGGGTATAGGCCAAACGAACATGGCTCGACCTCTCCGAAATCCTATGAGGTTTTTTATTTTTTCTTCATGATGGAGGAGGATGGAGACTGGTGTATAAGATTGGCACCAGTGGAACTCAAGAGTGGTAGCCAACACCACGACCAGCCGCGAATATGGCGGTGGTGCAACCACGCCGCCAGAGAAGAGCCGCAGCCCGTCGGTCGCGGTGGGGCAAGGGCGGCAGCCGACACTTCAGCCGACCGCACAAAGGGGACGATGACGCACGTCCACGCCTACCAGCATTCAAGAGCTGCAACCTTGTGCCACGACGACAAGAGGAGGACAACTGACTCACTGACAGCCGCTGACAAAGGTGCAGCGCGCGACCGCGCCACACAGAAGAGAGGGTCAGCCATCCGGAAAGCTACGGTGGGCCACCCCGCACCACGATCCATGCCGCTCCGATGGGCCGGGCCGCTCCGATAGGCTGGGCCAGAACCAGCAAGCCGGGTCGACCCGAATCGGGTCAGGTCGGCCCAGGTCGAGTCGGACTAGACCAAGACCAACTTCGACCCTTTTCATTCCTTCATCCATATCATGAGATACATGCATCCATTTGAAGAACCTTCTATGGCACTGGAAACCTTGGATCGAGAAGGTCTTTTTGGTATACCCTCTTATGTTTTTGTTAATGTTGGTGAATGGCTAGATGTGGGTGGATGTAACATGAGAAAGCGATCCTATGTGGGTATGTGCTTTGGGATCTTTTGTGGGTATTTTCTTGAGGATCCCACATGGATCCGCTCTAGGAATCTATATGGGAATAATCTAGGATCCTGTGTGGGTCTTCTATACTAGGATCCTATGTGGGTCTGATGATGTACTAGGATCCTATGTGGGTCTGATGATTTAGGATCCTATGTGGGTCTGATGATTTAGAATCCTACATGGGTCTGCCTCTTAATAGAGTAAGATGATTCATTTGTTACATCTAATCATCTTTAATACCGTACCTAAGTTATACCTAGTGTGAGCTGAGTCCTTAACTTTGTGGTGATACCTTTGTGGTTTTCTTCTATTTGGAGTACGTGTGTGGTACTTTCCTATATGGTGATACCTTGGTAGTATTATTCTGTTTGGCATACCTATGTGGTACTTTCCTTCTTGGTGATACTTTTGTGGAATTATTCTGTGTTCCATACCTCTGTGGTACTTTCCATCATGGTGATACCTTTGTGGCATTCTTCTGTGTGGTGTACATGTGTGGTACTTTCCTTCGTGGTGAATCCATGGTGGTATTCTCCTGTGTGGCGTACCTGTTTGGTAATTTTATTCATGGTGATACCTTTGTGGTATTCTTCTGTGTGGCGTACCTGTGTGGTACTTACCTTCATGGTAATACATTTGTGGTATTATTCTATGTGGCATACCTGTGTGGTACTTTCCTTCGTGGTGATACCTTGGTGGTATTCATCTGTGTGGTAATTTCCTTCGTGGTGATACCTATGTGGTATTATTCTATGTGGCGTTACCTTTGTGGTACATACCTTTGGGGTGTTACCTTCGTGGTATTCTTTCTTTCGTGGAACAGTTGAGATTTGAGCTAATGAGTTGGGCCTTGTGTTTCCTCATGAATGAGATGGGTATACTTGATAACTTAAGTACATGTATGGGCATATAACTAAGTAGGGTTGACAGTTTTTTTCATGCTCTGTGGTTTATCATTTGTGGATTTTGTGAGACCTTTGAGGCTCTTGGGGTCCCTACTGAGTATCGTTATACTCACCCCTACACGAGCTTCGCCCACACCTTGTTGTGTTTAGTGCAGATGACGGAAAACGCTGACTTAGGATGAGAGTACCAGGACTGGAGGTAGCTTGGAGGTGGACCTTAGATGTGGCGTACCATAAAGACAACCATTCAAGAGCTGCACCAACCCTTCAGGTAGGATCCTTGGTGGGTGTTCACAGGAGCTATTTCTGTTTACTTGTACTTTCCAGTTTTCTTGAACTTTCTAGCTGGGCTTGTATTCTGGACCCTTTTAATTACTGTACACACTCTTTTTACTATTCAGTTTACTTGGGTTCCTATCTTTCTATGTGCTTGGTCGTGTGTGTTTATAGGATATAAAGGCAATTCCTTCCCGGTTTTTACGGAATATGTCTTTCGGTGCTAGTCGCTAGCACTTGGCCTATGGAAGGTGCGCTTGGGGTAGTCACAGCACGAGCCCCAGGGGACGGGTAATGAAAATATAGATGAAATGTAAAACATGCAGAAATAAAATTAAAAATAGATATTTATAGTGGTTTGGGGAATAGAAATACCCTAGTCTACTCCATTAATTCTATGCACCACGGGCTTGGTGATTTTTACAAAACAACCCTTTTTTAGGGGATCCCAGCTGAGTACAAATAATTTCAACTTAGTAAAAAGGTCCAAGAGGACATCCCTTTAAAATACCTATCCATGGTCTTACACACTCTTATACTGAGTGAAAATAAGATAGAATTAGATACATGATTTATGAAACTTTTGCGACACATAGTTTTAAGAAACAACTTATAATATATGAAGATTCTTCCAAAATAGAATGATAAAATTTAGGGTCCATCATGGGATTATATTTAGTGAAATAGATAGAAATTATATTATTAACACTATTTTTATTGATTCTCAATATGTACAGGTATCCGTTGTTAGACAAATCCAATCAACATTTCTTTCTTCTTTATATTAATTGTGTTTATCATGTTGTTTCTAATTATTCCTATTATATGTTGTTTATACTTGAGCCCAAGGTAAATCTAAGAATTTAATGATCCATGAAAAAATACAAATAATATAGGTAAATAAGATTATTTATCCACACTTTCTAAATATAGAATTTATTTTACGATTGTGATGTCAAATATTTTCTTGTTCACTGAATTTTCCTATTCATGGTATGTCTTGTACAATCCGATATTTCCATGAATGGATTATCTTCTTTTTATATAATCAAAATGGATTCAATGACTTATCAAGATATTAAAAAAGTAATTACAAAGATCTGTAATATCATATCTTTTTTGGATATCTGCTGAATGTATTGTTCGTTATAGGATGTTTCCATAAGATAAAACACCTTATCTTCATAATATAATCGGTCTTCAACATAACATAAGAATTTTTTTTGGTGTAAAATAAAATGTTACTATGATGTAATTAATAAATTATTCTCTCTCGAGAATAAATAAATTTCATATTTTTATGTCTATTATAAGTATCTTAGATAATCTTTATCAGATAAAATTCTATATTTGTTCTTTTTTTATAAGTAGGTAAATATGTTTTATAATTATTATAATATAAAATTCATGTATAAGATGAATAATTGAACACACAATGTAATATAAATATAATATGAAACACTTAAGAAACTTATTATAATAAAATTAGGGTTTTATTTGAATCATAATTTTTTTAGTAATGATATGTTTGAATAATATATTATTTACAAAACTTTCAAATCTGAAAAATCCATTTCATATTCAAAATAACTTTAATTAATTCATCTTTATGTATTTGGACCTTCTAAAATTGAAATTACAGGTGGTAAATCCTATACATTTGTTAATTTTGAGTACTTTACATGATTCACATGGGTTTATTTCTTATCTCATAAACATGAATCTTTCAAAGCCTTCATCATGTTTTCTAAAAATATTGAAAGTGAAAATTGTTTTAAAATTATTTTATTTTGAAGATATCATGGTGGATAAAAAAATAACGAATTAGATTATTTTTATAATTATAAGGACTATAATAATTATTTTATATCTCCTCAAACCCCTCAAAAAAATGACGTAGTAGAGAGATGAAATGTATCTTTCCAAGAAATCACTCTAACTATTTCATGGGTACTCTAACACAAGAGATATATATTGGGTCATTAAGAAAAATAATAAAGAACTGGAATAATCAAACCATGTTTATTTTGTTGAAAATTTTACAAAATATATTTCTCCAAATGTTTTTGAAAATTATGTTTAAGATAAACCATTTCAATATAAATAAGTTTAAGAAGAACAAGAATATCCTTTAAATTATTTACCTAAATATTATAAAAAATCCAAATACTATTCCCTTGAATATTTCATTGGTGATTTTCAAGTGGGAACTTAGACTAGAATATCATACCTAAATGGGTTTGAACATCTAGCCTCTTTCTTTCATTAGAACCCCAAAACCATAACAGTGAACTTAACATTTAAAATTGGGTTCTTTCCATTTTAAAGGAACTAAATAAATTAACATGAAATTATATATGCAATCTCATAGAAATACCTAATGATCATCCCATAGGATGATCAAAATTGGTTTTTAGGAATAAGTTAACTATGTTTGGTAACATCACTATAAATGAATCTCGTCTAGTAGATAAATTTTATAACCAAAAAGAAATAATCAAATATACTTAAACCTTTTTACCCATATCTCAGTGAGAATCAAATAAAATCTTGTTGAACTTTTCCTCTAATATTAATTTCAAACTCTTTCGAATGGATGTCAAAAGAACCTTTTTAAATGGTTTTAACAAAAAAAATTTTTTTAGAAAAACCACATGGTTTTGAAGATTCATTTTTTTCAAATTATATTTAAAAATTATATAAATCTATTTCTATTTTAAAAAATCCCCTTCAGGCTTATAATTAATGTTTATCAAATTATATTTTATCAATAGGGTTTAAAATGAGAAAATATGATTCATATAATTTTCTAAAATACATATCATATGTTTTTTAATAGAAAAAAATTATATTGACGATGTGATTTTAAGATAAACCAATGAATCTATTTGTTTTCATTTTTTTGATTTAATGAAAAAGGAATTTTAAATGAGCATTATGGGTGAAATCAAATTCATTTTATTTTTAAAATTTCTCAAAATAATGATGAAATTTTTCTAAACTAAAGAAAATACATGAATGAACTCGTAAAAAAATTAATCAAGGACCATTATAAGAAAATTATATTTCCCATGAGTATAACTTGTATGCTATCTTTTGATGAATATGATAATCCAGTTAACAATAATGTTTATAGAATTATGATTGTTTTTCTACTTTACATTACTATAAACCATCTTGGCATCGGTTTTAGTGATTTTATTTATGATCATTTCTAATCGAATAAAAATCAATCTCAACTCAAATTAGTTTAATAGATTTTTCATTATTTCAGATGCACTAAAAACATTGGATTATTTTATCTAAAAGGAATTTATTTTTTAATTAGCTAGTTTTTAAAACACCAATTTTAGAGGATTCCATATTGATTGGAACATTACAAGTGGTAATTTTAACAAATAGAGAAAATTCCTTATCTCATGGAGTAGTAACAAGTAGAACTCAATTTCTCTTTCTACAACTGAAATATAATACATAGCTGCTGGGAGTAGTTGATCCCAAATGATAAGAATTAAACACACCCTCTAAAACTTCAGTATTACATATAACTGTATCCATATAATTTACTACAACAAAAGTTCCATTAATATCTCTAAAATTTATATCCTATACTCTCTAACCAAACATGCTGACCTTAACAACCATTTCTTAAAAGGTCACTTCAACAAAAATGATATCTTATTAGAATATATATAGACGGAATATAAACACATTAATAATTTCACAAAACCTATATCCCTTGATCATTTTTTATTTCATTGAATATGAATTAGGAATACTTCTCTTTTGAAACTACCCTTCTAACCATGGATATCTTGATAAACCACTTTTTTATCTTGATCCCACTTTAAATATTCTCTTTAAATTATTACTTTATTTAATTTCTATCTTATATTTATTCCCTTTACCTCTAATGAGCTATAATTTCAGTGGAGGCTTATCTATTTAATTTAAAAAAAATTATGAAGATAAATTTTTGTTTTCAAATTTTTCTTAAAATAAAAAAATTATTTCTCTTATATCATATTTTACAAAACAAGTACTTTATATCTTAATTTTAACATTTCTTAAACTGAAAATATTTTCAGAATTTAAATAAAGTTTTCTCAAAAAATATATTTAATATTTGTTGTAAAAAATTATGTGATAAATATATATATTTTCTCTTATTTTTAAAATGTTAGTTTTTATCTCTCTAAAATGAAGATTGATGATAAGTAAAAATACTATATATAATAATCTCCCTAATATTGTTTTTGAATTTTCTATGAGAAAATATAGGTCGGGGTATAATTTTGAAGAAAGTTTTCTCATCCAAAAAATGTTCTTCATGTATTTTCAAAGAATAAACCATTCATTGGTGACAAAACTACTCCTTGAGAAAATGGGAGTTTGGGTAAAGGTATTTACCAATTTTGTATTTTCATTATAAACTCTATCTCTTTTTTTATATACTTCTTTTATATTTCTCAATTTTTTACATTCCTTTCTTTCATTTTATTTATTTTATAAATATTTCTAATTTATCTTAAACAATTATTTAAAAAAATCACACACTTTACCTCCTGTAATACCCATATGGTGAATTTGGATGTTCAAAATGTGTTTTAATTATATTTTTTTCTTTTGTTCAATAATCTCTTTTAAATTCTCTCTTGATTTTTTATTTTCCAAAACACATTTATTTATCTATTGAAATTTATTTTAAAACTCTTTCTTTTGTGTTTTTCAGGATATATTTTTTAAAGAAAGTATCCCTTGAGTTTTTCATCAAATATCTCTCAAGTTTCTTCTTAATCTCATTGTTTTAATTTTTGATAATCATAAAGGTGGAGAAGTTTAATTCAAATGGGGATAATTATGTCTTTTTTCATAAGAGGGAAGATTAGTGTTTCCAAAAGGATAATTTTTTTGAACTTTACTATTGTGATTAATTATTTTGAAAAGGGGGATATTATATTTATTGATATTTGTAAATACATGCTTGATTTATTTATGTAGTGAGAATATTGAATATATATTTTTTAATATATCATATATATTTTCATTATCCTTCACCATTAATTTGAACTAAATTTATATTTTTATATTTACTATTTGTGATCATAAAAAAGGGGGATATTGTTGTAACTCTATCTCTTATGATTTTTTTTCATGATAAAAAATTCTCTCTGGTGTATCTCATGTTTTTATTTGAGTGAATTTCAGACTCTTAGATTTTTCTTTAATCCATTTAATTAACGGAGATCTTAAAGTAAATTAAAATGTGACATGATGGTCATGTTGAAGGCTTGGTAATATCATTTATCACACCTTAGGAATATGGAATTATGTTAGAAGATACATTGAATGTTGTTGAAGTTAGATCAAGAGAATCCTATTGATGATGAACCAGTGCAGACAACACCAGCCACATGGTGAAGGGAACTGACCAACCAATTCCCTATAGGAAAATCCCATTAAAGAAAACCACCCATTGGTCAGTAGATGGAATCCCACTGACCCAACTGGTGGAGTCCCATTGAACATCTGGTGGTGATGATAGAAGTAAACACATCCTCCTTGATCCAGTGGCTAGCTGATGGAGGAGCACATGATATACAGTGGTGCTTATAGAAGCACAAGAACCTATATGTGGACTGAAAACTACCCTAAAGAGTCATTCAGGTATCTAGTGGTGTTGGGACTTCCAGTATAAGGACTGATTTATTGCGGTCAAAAGATTCTTAATTGTGTCCTTCCTCAACTTCAATTCACCCAAAAAATTCTATAAGATTCCCATATCTTTTGGAGCTTATAAAAGGAGATCCTTGGAATCTTGGAAGAACACACTGATTACCAATTATTTTCTCTGATAAAATTGTTTCCATATTACTATCTTTCTAAAACTCCTCTCAGAGATACAATTTCCATCTCTCAATCTCTCAAAGGCTGGCACCCTTTCCCTAAATCTCTCTTCCCATATTATATCCATATTTTTGAGATTTTATAGAGCAAATTTATAATGGGTTTTCTCTAAGAAAATATTCTTTTTCCTACCACCTAATTCAATGGGTTCTCACTCCCCAAAATTGAGGGATGATTTTCTTGTCTTTCAATGAATCTCAATAGGGTTATCAAAATTTATAATTATGAGATATGGGTTTATTGATCACCACCAAGATGAATGGAGTAATAACATTGACATATCAACTCAAGGGGTGGAGATGTAGGGTCTCACACCCTTCTATTTCCAAACTCCTTACCATATGGTGTTCACTATTTTATTTACTTTATGCATTTCATTATTGATCATTGATATGAATAATTGTATAAATTTGATACGTTCATATTTCTCTATGCTTACTCATTTGAATACTTTTTACACTAATATTATAATATAGATAGAATTTATCATTTATTTATCTATTGATTTCATTTTTTTAATCACTTTATCTTTTAAATATTATTTATATCTAAATTATCCATTCCCTTCCACTTTAATTTTTAATGGAAATTCACCGTCTCTTGTTATTATACTTCGACCGACATAATGTAATCAACAGATTATATGTGAAACTAATATAAATAAGTGGAAAAAAATATAAAATGTGTTATTAATAAATTTATATCATGTTAAAATTAAAAATACAAATGTATAAATTGAATTACGTGTAAAATAATAAATTATTAAGTAAGTAGGATAAACTAGGAAAATAATTAAGTAGAAGTGTAAGAGATATATATTATGAATCAAATTGAAAAACACTTACATAAATTAAATGTGTAGAAAATTATCTATGTGGTAGTTGATAAATGAACTTGAAATGAAATAATTAATAATATTACTGAATTTTTAGGTGGCTAATGATAGATTATGTGGCTTTGGTATATAATTTCAAAAATGGGTAGTATAATGTGATGAAATATTAATAGATTGTTTAGTTGATGTGTTTAATTTTTTATTTGATTGGATATAGTTGTGGTAGATATATGGTGGTTATATTGTTTGTGGTGGGATTTTCATAGAGGAGGATTGATAGGATATATCCCTATGATGGTATTTATGAGCTATTATATAATATTATATGTTTTGTTATTTCTTATGAACTAGAATCTGAGTTGAGTAACCTTACCATTATCCATATGATTTCTTGGGTGTTGGTTGAACCCCCATAATTTAGGATATGGTGGAAAGGATGGCTAACTACTCCCCCTCTCTTACTCATCATTTTGGTTGTGTTAGTGTTTGTGGTTGTGGTGTATGGTAGTAGTATGTTGTTATAGTATAAAGTTATGCTATTTGGATAGGGTAAGTGTATGTGGAAAGAAGTTTTAGTATATGTGGATATGAAATAAAATTATGGAATTTGGTTATAGTATGAGGTTTTGGTATTTATATTTGATAATGGGTGAAAGCAACATGATGTATGCTATTGGGATGTGAAGATGACTAGATTAGTGGGGAAGTTGATATAGGGTTCCAAATTTATAATTTTTTCTTAATTTAATAAATGTATACATTTTATATGTATTTGGAAAGTGGATATACGGTGAGATGGGTTAGGAGATGGGTCCAGGTTTAGATAAAAATTCAATTTCATTGTTTGTTCACTGAATATTTGGTAGGATTATTCCACATTGACATATGAGTTTTTAGGGATTAGCAAATTTAATATAATCTTATACTCAATCCTACTTATATATATATATATTGGATTTGTTGAATAGTTTCTTGGGAATAATGAGGGAAATGCCTCCCATTTTTCAGGTTGTATACTGTTGGCATTATTCTCTTATACATATCCATTGGGAGTGAGGCTTCAACGGTCAAACATGGATTAACTACTGACCAAGGAGGGGTTAAAATATTTTTGGGTCATGATAGAGTGTATATAGTCATTTTTTCTTATAAAAAAGAGTTTGGACTAGAAATTGGTAAATATTGTATTGGTTAGGTAGGGAAATAATATCATTTGAGCATAATGTGGGATGTTGACAAGGGAGACCAACTAAAATATAGAAGGCCCCATATGATCTACTGTATGTAAATTTATAGTCTACTAAAAATTATTAATTAATATTGTATTAATTATAAGAAGTAAACATAGGTAAGGTACATGTATCATCATCAATAATGCTTGTGATTAAAAATAGTTAATCTTTTCTTGTGTTGTTTCATAATTATTATGCTTAAGTAGACATGTTTATGCTACTAACATTCTCATATATTATTTGAGTAAAATTGAATATAATGTTAAATTGAAACCATAATAGATATTGGTGGTTCATATTAAAGGAAAATAATTAATAACTAATGACATACTTATGGAAATAAAAATGTTCTAAAATTAAAGATGAATTAACTAAAAAACTTATTAAAATTTATACATATGTGCTTGAATTATTATTTTTTATTTATGATCCATTATATGTTGTTAAACATTAAAACCCAAGAAAAATAGAAAATTTAATGATCATGTCTTGACTTGAAATTCCAATCAAAAGATATCATGCCCTATGATGAGTTGATTTCATTTTAATGATTTAAAATTCATATACATGTATGATATGATGAATATTGTATTAGATATAAGTTAATTATATGAAATTCTTATTTAGAATTATGTGATAATCAATGGTTGTAATATAATATGTGTTAAAAATGAAAATTTTATGGAATGAAGAAATATATGACCTGATAATAGATATTTGAAAATTCTATGATGTGTGAGGTATTGATGATGCATTATTGGACATGATATATTAAATTATTTCATTAATTTTGATTAAATATTTATAAAATACTATAATGTTTAGATAAGTAAACATGAAATCTTGATATTTACCACCTTGATCATGTTTTTAAAATATTCTTGTATTTTTTTAGTTTTAAAACCATGATAACATGGAATATAGGAGTGAATAATGTTTTAAATAAATTTTTCTTCCATTGAAATTTAAAATAATAATGAATATTAGAAAAAATAAGATTAAAAATAAGTATTTTATTATTATTAAAATTTAAAATAATGATGTAAATAATCCAATCCTTAATATGTCATAAAAATTTACTGAATACCTTATGAAATTAGTAACAAATGTGGTAAGTAATATCTTGATCAATAGTATGCAAGGATTTAGGTCAAAGTATGATTTTTTAAAAAATATTTTGTGTTCATGAAATTGAAGTTTTAATAGGTTATTTTTATCTTTATTAGTTTTAATTTTAATAACATGTTTTATTTATGAAAAGAATGAAAATTGGTACATTTGTTTTAAGTGAAAGGTATGTTACTAATTTTAATGTGTTTTAAGAACAAATTTTATACCATTATTTATAGAAAGATGATTAAATTTTTTTGATATATTTTATTAATTTAAAATCAAATATTTTATAGTGTTAAACATTAATTAAAAATATTTTTAGTGTTATGGATTTCAAATAAAACTATACTGTGTTTAATTGATGTTTAACATTGGAGATAATTTTTTAAAAAAAAATTTAAATTTATAATGTTTATGTGTGGAAATGTTTTGATGATATTTTAAACGCGGTGTAACATGGATTGTTATTTACTTTAATAAATTTGTGTTGGGTGGTTTCCAAGAAATAAACTATTGTAATTTATTTAATTTATTGATTGGTCATGGTTTATGGGTATATATATAATTTCTTTGTTTTACTTGTTTTTGGTATGTGATTTTTTCATTGATGGTGTGGAGTTGATAATTTTGTCATAATGAGAGGAGAATTTTTTGAATGAATTTAATTTCAAAAGTGGTGGAATTTTATTGTGAATATTTGGATTAGTTTAATATTATAGAGGTATAATTGAAAGGTAAATGTGTTTTCAATAGGAACAACACACTTAATTGTTCCTTTAAAAAGTTACAATTTTTTTTAAATGGATATGTCAAAACATTACACAACATAGCTACATGGTGAATAATGATAAATGGATATGTGATTCTTCACAAAAGAAGAGGCATGTGACCTGGAGTTAAATAAACTAAACATGTGAATTCCATGTGGAATATATAATTAGACATAAAATAGGTCAACTTGAACAAAAATATAATAGAATTTAGAGATATGTGATTGAACTGCACTGCAAGGATATCTTTACACACCACAGTGTGAGTCTACACCAAAATATTGAAATTTCTAATATCTATGAAGATTCAATGCCATGAATTTATGTAAATACATAATCAAATATTTGGACATATGAGAGATTCACATGGGGAAGAAGTGGGGACTCCACCCTCTATAAATAAAGGGGTGTTGTCTCCATAAAAAGTATCAGAGTATCTCACCAATTTGATACTACATTTCTCTATTTTTTATTTTTCTTTCACTATAGTTTTGTTTTAGTTTCTTTTATTTAATGTTACCCATGAATTCTATGTTAATTCAATGTGCTCCACCATTTATTTTACTTCCCCTATGTTGTATTCTTTTCTCCCTATCATTATCATTTTCATTCACTCATTCTCATCTCTTCCACCATGATATCCTACTTCTGATAATGGAATGATGACTTAAGGATTGGCCTTGGGGGGGATTGGGTGTTCTTGAATTATGTATTTAAATTATTTAGCGTACTGAATCTGTTAATGTTGAATAATAGTGATATGTATGGGTGTGGTGAGTTTACACCATAACAAGGATCTCCAACACACTTCAATGTATTTATTTAAATATGTTCTCTCCCTTATCACTACCACAGATCTGGGGAATTGATGCACCAAATTTTATCAGCTCTAAGAAGGAAGTGATGATAAAATGGGGGACTTTTTTCAATGCTTGTTGTGTTGATAAATCTACCCTTTATTAGCACAAAAAATCACTGATAAAAGGTACACCTTTATGACCACTGTTTAGCGCTGATAAAAGGTTGATTTATCAGTTCTAATAATAACACTGATAAATTTTTTTAATAATTTTTTTAATTTATATAAAATTATTATATTTACATATAAAAATAATGTTTATTTGTATACATTAAATAGAAAACTCAAGTTTATAATTGATATATTTTTTTTTAAAATTCAAATATATATATAATAAATTTCATTAAATAATAAATTTATTTATTATATTTATTATATTTATATATTTATAATTATACATAAATACTTTTTAATTATATTTATTTACAATTATATTTAAATACTTTTTAAATATGTATATTTATAAATATAATTATATATATATATATAAATAAATATATGTTTCCAATGAATGTGGTCTGTTGAAGTGTGAATATAATTGACGTTCATATATTATGTATTCATCATGAATGTTCATTTATACATTACACTCTCATTACTATTCCTGTTCTCAATATATATATATGATGACTCGTTTTTTATGATCTAGAATTCATTAGGTATACGATTCATTCATGTTTCCATGAAGCTATTATGTTCTCATAAATACTTAAAATGGCTATAAATATATTTAAATAAAAAACATATTTATTATATTTATAATTATAAATATTTATTTATATATAAATACATTTTAAAAATTATATATAACTATAATGTTATATAAAAAATATATTTATTTATTTAAATTATTATAAAATTAAAATATTTTTTATATGATGAATATATTTATAATATATATATATATATATATTTATTGTAATTTTTTAAATGATAAATATATTAATTTTATTTATAATTATATATAAACTCTTTTTATATAATTAAAATAAATACATTAATTATAACTTTTATATTAATATACATATATATACATATAAATATATTTATAATTATATACAAATATTTATGAATATATATATATATAAATATATATATATATATATTTAAAAGTTTAAATAATTATTATAAATATATTTAAAATAATTATAATTATAGAAAAATATTTATAAATATAAATATATTTATTTATTTAAATATTTATGAAATTAAAATAAATATAATAATTGTATATATATATTTGTAATTATATAATTACTTAAATAAATAAATATTATTATTTAAATCATTATAAAATTATAATAATTATATTTATAATAATTATAATTTTATAAATAGATATTATTATATATATATACACAAATATTTATAATTATAATTATAAATAATATATATAAATATAATTATAAAATTATAATAAAGATATTAATTATATTTTTAATTATAATTATAAATAAATATATTTTTATTTACAATCACAAATATAAATAAATGTGTATATATTTAAATTATTATAAAATTATATGAAATATATTAATTATATATATTTATAAAATTATTTGTATAATAAATATATTTGTTATAATTTTACAATTATTTAAATAAATAAACAAATAAATATTTATAGTTATCATTATAAAGAAATATATATTCATTTAAATAATTATAATATTATAAGAAATATATTTATTATATCTATAATCTAATTAATATATATAGTTAATATATTTTTAAAATTATAAATATAATAATTATATTTGATATAATTTTATAATTATTTAAACAAATAAATATATATTTAATATATTAATAATGATATATATATATATATATATAATGATAGGAACCAATTATTATCATTTTATCTTTATTAACGCTAAAAAACATTGATAAAGACATGTTTTATCAACACTTTCTATTTTAGCACTGATAAAACATACCTTTATCAGCGTTTTTA
Source organism: Viscum album (assembly GCA_963277665.1). Classification (NCBI taxonomy): domain Eukaryota; kingdom Viridiplantae; phylum Streptophyta; class Magnoliopsida; order Santalales; family Viscaceae; genus Viscum; species Viscum album. Next base: position 308,911,104 of record OY728120.1, read on the forward strand.
ACTAATGCTAATTAAAGCTTCACTTAATTTTATAAATGAACCCTAACATTCACCTCCCTCTTTCTCACACCTCTAGATCTTGCAGAAGCCGAACACTGCGCCATCAACCCCTCCTATTCCCCGACCTCATATCTGTCGCCGACAACCCAACCTCTGCCACGACCCCTCCTCCACCCCGACCCTCCCTCTATGTGAATGCTCCTCCACCGCGACCACTCCTATATGGTGACCACTCCTCCACAATGAAGCATCCTATGTCTTCGACCCTCCTCCACTGCAAACCCTCCACCTCCATGGACCAACCTCTACTACTGACCCTCCTCTACCACATACCCATGTCCATCATAAACCCACCTCCACTATATACGAAACCCCACTTCCACTGCAAACCGTCCTCCATCGTGAACCCACATCCTCTGCTCATTGAACCGCACTTCCTTGATTCAATGTTCTCTAATTGAGGCTACTCATCTCAGATTCATTGTTTTGTATCCTACATTTTCTAAGTAGGTTCTTGTATGAAATTTATTCTTCTTTTGATTCATGTGCTTTTTGAATTCCTGTTTTTCCATTTGAATTTAGTTAAAAATGGTTCGATCATTCTAAAGCTTAAAATATCCCTTTTGGAGAAAATTGAATTTGGCATGGATGGTTTTATAATGGAAGTTAATCTTTTTTTTCAAATAAATTGGATTATTTTATAACCTTCGTGGATTTTATTTTCAATGTGAAAAGCCTCATTTTAATATCGATAAAATGATTCTTTAAATTTTCAAATGGTTTGGTATATGTGTGTTTTACTTGAAAATGTAATTTGGAATGATTTAAAGATTAACTTACAATGGATCATTTTAAAAATGTTGATTGTTTTAGTAATTCAATACATTAAGGGGGAGGATTAGATTTTTTATTCTTTGTTCAAAGGCCTCATTGGTTCTTTTAAATTGTTTTTAAAGGATGTGGGCATCTATTTACCTTTTGGAATGAGTTATTCAAAGTGAAGATTTATTAAATTGATAAAGGTTTGGTTTATAAATTCAGTTTAGCATAAAAATATCATTTGGCACCATATAAGTATATTATCTTGTCATTAAAATGCTTGATTATCCCCATATATATACACTTTCTTGAAAAATGGTGCTCGAAGAACATGATAATGGGTGTTTAAATAGTTTTTATACTCATTGAGGGAGCATGGGGGTGGTAGTGTGACATAAACAATGTATGTTATAGAAATATGATTGTTCACATTGATGTCATGGTGGATCCCTATTGTGATCTTTGTTACTTGATATCTCACTCACCTCTTTTATGGGTCATGGAAAACCTTGGTAGCTATATGAGAGGCCATATATTTATGCTACACTTTTACTAACTCACACCCTAACTTGTGTCTCCCTAGAGAATGTGAATCCAGGATAAGGATGTGCTCTGAGTAGGTGGGTGTGTTCTGAGTTGGAAAGATTGTGTTTGTGATAGATTTAGAATTTTCATGCAGTGATTTAGAATGATTTTAGACTTTTTGATATGCCCAAAAATCCACTATCAAGATGTAGACCATATTCTTGAGGTGGTGCCTCCTTTGAAAATACATGAATCATACTCCTTGATCCTTGCCTCTACTGAAAATCCACCTTTAATACTCAAAATTATTAAGGCATGTCATTATTCCCTCTTGTATCTAGATTCTCTTGTTAAACTATAATTCCACTATTCTTAGGGTCTGTTTCCCTTGATTTAGAAAAATTTCATTTTATAATTATCTTTTTATGGTAGTAATCTAATTCATATATTTATATATATAATTATACTAACCCTGTTCATTAGGTCCCATCCTCTTGTGTGTATCCTCCATTGGACTTGAATTCTCCTCATGATCAAATTGTGTAGTTCGTTGAATCACCCAACAAATTACCCTTCATGAATCTATTGTAGAGAACCACCCTTAACTTCTCCATAAATGAAACAGGAAGAAGACAACTAAATATTTTTCCATAATCCATGATGTATGATCACTCAATCAAAGCATAATTAAAAAATAAATTTTGATACCCAGTATTAGTGTGTTTCAAGAACCCAAGACTCCACTATGTCATAGTTATATTTTATAAAGTGTCTCTCTTGGGATTTATTTGTTTGTGAAAATTCATTAGTGCCTCTTTTAAAATGTTTCACGGGATTTGAAATGTTTTCAAAAAAATTATATGTGTTCAATATATAATTTTTTTTGGTTTTAAATAGATTTGACATGATTTAAAAACTTGGTATGGACTTAGGTTACATGCCAAATGATTCTCAACTCACTCTATTGGATTTCATAAAGGGATATGAATGTTTTGAAAGTGTATTTAATGCTGGTTTCATTTTAACAAGGGGCGTGTGAATTTTTAAATGAAAATTTATAACATATAAAGGGTTGTCAGTAATTTTAAATGATTAATACTATTGGGTCAAAAAAGTTTCCCTGACTGATTAAAAAAAAGAATTGTTGGTTTTTGAAAGAGTTTTTGGAATTGATTGGTTTATTATAAAAAAGGTTTGTTATTTTAAAGAGTAACTTGTGTAAATGGTTGTTTTTTTAATGAGATTTCAAATGTGACTTTATAAATAGTTTTCAAAGGACATGTGAAATGTAATTTTTCCATTATCAGTTAATTTTATATTTTTATAGAATTATAAAAACCAATACATTATATAGAGAAGACAAGTTGATTGATAATAAAACCAATGTAGGGACATGTCACTAAATCTATCCAACCCATTAAATATCCATAATGACCTCACTCCCGCTAAAGGTAAATTAATATTTAACCCCATTGAAAATCATAAACTTACTTTGCATCCAACATCACCTGTGTGGTTTAAATTAGGGGACCCCTTAATTGATATGTATATTTAGGCCTTTTCCCTTTAAGGGATGTAATTGATTATTAATATGAAATGCTTGATGCTTATTCATGGATGTGAAAATTACCTCATTCTTGTGAGGGTATTACAATCAAAATGTAATTTACTATTTATTTTTTATTTATTCATGTGATGATAATTGGTTTTTTGATTCTCACATTCACTTGTTTAGATGCATGGGAACACTATGAATTTAGAATTAGGCCCAGATGTATAGTACACTATCTCACACACTAGTTAGTTTCCCCTAGTTATATGGTTTTCTTATTCTATAGGAGTGTCCCTAATAAGGAATGTGTGGGTATGTCAAGTGGATTTTCTATTTTTTTAGAATTCAACATTGTCTGATTATTTTACACATTATCGTGTGAGTAAAAAATGAAGGAATAATTGAATCCCCTCTTTGATTTTGATACATTACAAATAATAGAATTTGAACTTGGAAAATGGATCTATAGAACAATTAAATTTATCATGTAAAAGAGAATGTGGATGATATGAAATAGTTAAAGGTGTCTCTATTTGTAAATGTATTAAAATAATTAGAAGGATTATATTTCAATTATATTTTCTCTCGTACTGCAATGAATATAATAATTTAGATGGTTCACTAATTGGTTTCCATTGAAGGTTTATTTTTATAACAAATGGTTGTCATGATTATATTCCTTCATAGAGATTTGGAGGAAGAGATATAAATAGATGAAATATAATTTTTCATGATAAATGGAGTATAAGGTTTTGTTCTAGTCTCAAATGGAGTTTTTGTGGGCTTAAGTAGGCACCAATACAGTGTAACTCAGATTTCCAGGCTTTCATGCTATAATTAATGTTCATGTAGTGTAAGTTAAATAATTTCTACTATATGAAGGTGTATTATGATTAGAGTTTGGTAGTTTTACTTAATTATGTGGATGAACTTCTCTTAGTTATCCCAATGAAGGAATGATTTAAAGAGTTAAAGATTTATTTATCTAGAAGATCCCAAATAAAGGACCTTGGTTCTGGAAAGTGGATATTGAGGATAATTATTGAATGCGACTTAAAGTTTATAATTTTTTTAGCCTTGGTTAATTTTTATATCAATGTTTTGTGTATTTATTTCATTAAATATTAATATTACTAAATCAAATAGGATAGATACAAATAAATAATGGATAGATTCATGTCATCTAAAAAGTGAGTATGAAGATGGCATAAATGAGTTCATTATGATGGAAATAGATCATGCATATGACCCTTTTGAAATCTGTTTTCTGTGCTTACACTATTGTTATTCAAGAAAAGTTATTCTAGAGGTGTCGGAAGAACACTTGATCTATCCTGGAATATATCGAAGTCATAAATGATGTAATAAATAGGGGAACAAAGTGAATGTATCTAGTGGCTGGGATAACACTACATTTTATAGATCATATAATTTGATTACAAGTGTGAACAATTAAGAATAATGTATCGATGATATGATTACTTATGTGAATGATGATGATGATATTATTGAGTAGAAGACAAGGACATTTGAAGATGAACTTTGTGATTGTAAAAAACTGCACGAGAAGTTAAAGAGACGTGTAGAGACACAATTTTATGCTAGTTTCACTAAACATACTGCATTTTTCGTTGTAATAAAGCTATATAATTTCAAAGTAAGAAAAAAATAGTGTGACACCCGTTTTATATAATTAATTGGTATCTTCAATGACATGATCCAAGAAGATAATGAGAACCCAAGATGAACATATGATGCCAAACGAATGCTACGCTTGATGGGTATGATCTTTGAAAGAATACACGCCTATACGAATGACTGTATACTATTTTTAAAGGAATAAAAATCACTCAAATAATTCCCAAAGTGTGGTGCTTCTATATATAGGAAAGGTTAATCCTGGAGTACAAAAGTTGTAGGGTACTTTCCAATCATTCCAATGTTTAGGACCCTATATGGAATTGAAGAGAATGCATGGGAATTGACCTGGCACACAGACACAATAATTAAAGATGGGAAACTATGTCACTCTACAGAATCTCCTCATTGGAATATAATTGGTCATGAATATCCTGAATTTGGAAATGATCCAAGAAACCTTCATCTTGTGTTATCAACAAATAGAGTGAATCCTTTCGGTTTTCAAAACAACACTTATTATACATGGATGATTATGTAGATAAATAATAAATTTTCACCGTGTTTATGTGTGAAATAAAAATACATCATGTTATCTGTGCTTATATTAGGACCAAAACAACTATGTAATGATATTGATGTTTACTTGGCTTTAATGATCGGGGATTTGAAATTGTTGTGGGATTCATGTGTTACGTTGTATGATGCTTACATAAATAAAGATTTCATGTTGAGAGTCATGTTATACAGGGTGATAAATGACTTTCATACCTATAGAAATTTTTTAGGATATAGAATTAAGGAAAATCAAGGGTGTCCCATATGCTAACAAGGCAAACAAACAATTTTGTTGAAAGATTCATAAAAAAATGTGTTTCTAGGACATCATATATTTCTACCCTGATGACATAATTACCAATATTGGACAACATCATTAGATGGAAGTTAAAAAGAACATAAAACACCATCTCCACTAATAGGTGATCAACTTTGTAAGAACGTAAATATGTGGACACCAGTTTTGGTAAACCATTTTAGAAAAACATTACAAAAACTAGTTTGAAAAAGAGATCAGTTTTTTTTGAATTACTATGCTTGAATTGTTAGTATGTTATAAATTTTTATGACATTATTCATGTTAAAAATATATACGTGATAGTGTCATTGGAAAATTTGTAAATGCAGCTAAAAATAAGGATGTAATTAAGGCTAGGTTGGACATGGTTAACATGGGAATACAAGATGAGTTGGTTCCAATGAGGGGTGAAAAACAAACCATTCATCCTCCATTTACTTACACTCTCTCCATATAGAATAGATATTAGTTTTTCAACATATTGAATTTCATAAAGGTTCCATAAGGGTATTCATAAAATATCAAGAAAATCAAGTCAATGACCGATTTTAAGTTAAAGGGTCTGAAAACACCTAACTTCCATGTTTTGATGTAAGATTTAATGCATATAGCTTTTTGTTGCATTTTTTCTAATAATGTCCATTATACACTAACCAAACTATGTTTTTTATTCAAAAATATTTGCAGAAAATTTTTAATCCCAATGAAATTACTGACTATGGAAAGAGAAATTTATGCTATATTATGTTAATTGGAAATATTATTCTCACCAAAATTCTTTTATATGTTGGTTTATTTATTGGTTCACTTGGTGAGATAGATTTGACTATGTGGTCCTGTACATTATAGATGGATCTACCCCATTGAACTGTATATGAATATTTTGAAAGCATATGTCAGAAATAAAAGTTGGATAGAGGGTTATATTGTAGAGTGATATATTTTTGAGTAAGACATTGGATTATATACCTAATAACTATTCGGTGAGGAAATCATTGGTCTACTGAAATATCATCACATTGGGCGGCTTGTGGGTGAAGGAAGTTTTGGAAGAGATGTTGTCATAATCAATATTACTGATCAGGAGCATGTCCACCATTTTACTTTTCATAATAGTTTTGAGGTTTCCCCATATGTGGAAACATACCAAGAAATTATTAGGAATTTGAATCCCTCAAGGGTTGAAAGATGGATATCAAATACACATAATCATTAGTTTATAGGATTGTTTTAGGACCGTATTTTTAAGGACTCAGATGAAAATATAAATTCAATTTCAGAACATCTTTGATGGCTAGCTAGAGGAAAAAGTTTGTATGTATTATCATACAATGGTTATGTTTTTAATATTTATATGTTCTATACAAATGAGAATGATGAAGATAGTACCCTGAAAAGTAGTAGAGTTACACTTGTGGATGAAGCATTTCATGTTTCTGGTATTATAGATAGAAATCCAATTTATGAGAATTTGATATACTTTTGAATCATCAATCAAATATTGGAGTTGGATTATACAATATTCAAGTGTCTATTTTTCAATGAAAGTGGGTTGATAATAGGAGTGAAATTAAAATAGATGAATTGAGATTCACAAAAGTTTATTTCAGTAAACAAGGGTACAAAGACACCCCATTTATAATGGAATCATAGATTTTATAATTACTTTAGGTTCTAGATCCTGCAAACAAAAAGTGGTCAGTTGATCAGTTATGGACCAAAACCACTTATGGGTTAGAGAAAAATTCAACTAGGAATGACCCTTTAATTGTGACATTGCAATAATTTCACAATAGTCTCAATGTAGATGATGGTTTTATTATTTGAGGAGACCACAATGAAGGGATTTGGATTGTTGATAGATGGTTAAAATCCCTTCATCCTTAAAAAAAGAAATGGAGAGTTCTATAGGTAGGCTAAATTTTCTTTAAATATACATCAAGTTACCTCATGCTATTATTCATTTACTTCTTCGTTTATGTACTTCAAATTAAATGTTAAACCACCTATATAGATAATTAATTTCACACATTCCAGTGCTCCCAATCTCGAGGAATGAGATTTCTCTCAACATGATGCTACTCACTGTGTATAGGAATGACCTTCGGCACTTGTTGGTTCTCCTATTCCCGAGGAAAAATAGGTTTCTCAACATTCTACTATTCCCAGTGAAGAGGTAAAATGACCATAAAAACATTTAGATTCTACCCCTGCAGAGGAACATATTGACGATGTTTAATCTAGGGAAATGGTAGGCGATGAAGGACCAATGATATAGAAAACATTGGAGCACTATAGTTTGATGGTGTTTGCAAAAATAATTAAGGAAAAAGTCAAAGACATCAAATACAAGGTCATATGGAATACGCGAGGCCATAATGTTAACCCCAACATGGCCATGCTCAGAAGTTATATTTGAATCTTCACTCAACAACACATGCCAATTGATATAGATTTGTGGAACCATGTTATGATCAGGCTTAATACACTGATGTGGGAAGATATTATGGTAGCATTATGACATCATTTCCTTATTTTAATAAAATTTAAAATAATTAATCATTGACTTACTCTTCATCATAAATTTTATATTTCATTTATAGTAGATGGCTCCCACAAGAAATTTGTATTAATGCTTTCTAGAAGGATTCACATAGGATTTCTCAAAATTATAACAAGAAAACATCTTAAAGATGATGAAGGGAAAATAAACCCACGACCAACACTTATCTATGAACACCTGATAACCTAAGAAGCATGGGATTCATTTACTGTCCACCACACAAATATTTCTTTTCAGGTACAATATGACTAGTAATATGTTGTTTTGATGATACATGTATTCATAACTTTGATTGAAAATTTTTTATTTATAAAATAACAACTGAGTGATAGAAATAAGAAATAGTTAGAAAAACTAGAATACCCATACAAAAAAAATATGGGGTATGATTCATTTGAAATAAAATAGTACATATTTTAGATCTACGAGGATACTTTTATGTGAAATGAAATAACAACATAAATGTATTCATCTCCTAATATGTAGATTGATTACTCAAACTCGAAATCTGCTTCCATCCCACACCATGTACTATGGAACAAGACACATGTAAATAAATAAGTGATACTAATAGATTAAAACACATAAAAATTGTGGAAAATGTGTAATTATTACAAAAAATTTCTTTAAATCGCTATTACATAACAATGATAAATTATTTTACTATACTTTCTATCTGATTGAGTCAAAAGAATCAGTAACACCTATACCAGATGAGCAAATCCTTTCAATGACTTTGAATCATGAAATAATGTATGGCCATTTCAGTGGTGTGGGTTTTGGGGTGACACCCCAAACATATTTTAAGAAAAATAAAACAAGTGGAGGATCAAACCGAATTAATAAAACCAATGATAGAAATAATAAATACCCATGAAGAATAATTCCAATGGTAAAGAGAGAAGATGAAAAAATTTATGGGGGGGAGGAAAAGTGAGGAATAAACTTAAGAAAAACCACTGTGTGAAGATCCTTCCCCACCCCACAAGCTATGTGGAAAGTCATTCCCTTAAAAGAGATTTCTTAACTGAGGTAATCAATGTTCTAATAAATGTTTCTATGAAATTTGAATCAGATAAACATTGATACATTTCATTTAGTGATATTATATAGGGTGATAATAAATGTGATATTTATCTATCAACATCCACCCATTGTAACACCCCAAGTATCCACAATATGCTTCTCTTTGAATAATACAATAGCGTGTGATGCACGCAACACCGAGTCCAAGCACACCATGACCTATCAAATTATCCATTTAAAAAGTGGTTATGAATAGTAATAATCACAACTAGAATTTTATATATATATACCATATAATTTTATCATTCATCATTTGTGTTTCTTAGACATAATGTAAGGACAAATTCAATTTTTCAAATAAAAGAAGTATTATTCAAAAAATGTTGTTTTCCTACCTTTTAATGGAGTAACCTTTCTAATCCAATGTTTGAAACTTTTATATATTCAATTTTATGAAATTTAATTCTTCATTAGAAGAAGGACATAAAATTTATTTTGGATAAATGTTTTGTGTTTTTCTGATAACTTTCATATTTTGATGAATAGTGAAAGATACTAAATTTTAATTGAATTTTTTTTAAATAAAAAAAATTTATAGTGTTAAATTATAATTTTAAATGGATTTGAAGAATAATTAGATTATATTTTTTTCATTTAAAAAATTTTGGTCATTGGAATTAATTTCACATTTAAATTGGACATACACACATATCAATCTTTTGATAGTTTTTACTTCTCAAAAACCCGTTTTCCGGTTTTGACAACGAGAATTAATTTTTAATTAATTAATGAAATTTATATGTTTTTAATTATGTAAAATAGACATAATTTTTGTATTTGGAATATCAAAATTATCTTAAGGTGATTTTTTTGTATTTTTATGAAAACTTTCAATTTTTGATGAATTGTGAAAACACTGCCTTATTGTTTAAAAACCGACTTCCTATTTAAATAATTTTTTATTTTATTTAAATTAATTTTAAGTCAAAATAGATACATAATACCTATATTAGATATATTTAATTTATTGTATTCATTTTATAATAAAATTATATGAATAAAATTTTATTGATATTTTAATGTTTTTACCCACCTTCAAGGCACGTTAACAAATTTGCATAAAACGTAATTTTTCCACTTTTATGAATTGAATTTAAAAAATATAAGAGATTCGGTTGACATCAGTAAGTAAAATGTGGTTCAATAAGATGGAAATTATTTTTGGTGAATAGTAACTTTTGACTTTCATTTACCCGGGTTAAAAGTAAATAAGGTAATTAAAGTTACAAATGATATTATAATTACCCTAAAACAAGTCATAATTATATTGGATAAGTTTTTTTAGACAAAAATAAAACTTATGAATAAAATATTATCCTATTCGGTCCACTAGGATTATATTAGGACATTTATTAGTATTTTATTTTAAAAAAAAGTTAAAAGTGTTAAATTCAAATTTGCATAACTAAAACATTTTTAATATAGGGTTATTCATAAGATGAATTTGACTATAAATATTAATTATAAAGATAATAATATTTCCTACATCATGGTTTTTTATTTATGATTTTTTGACACTAAATAATTAAATTTATTTATGACAAAATGATGATGTAGTAATTATCATTTTAATGAATGATTAAAATAATTGATATTATAAATATCCCAATAAATTTAAATTGATACTTTTGATGCATTACACGAATTTTATAGATTAATATTACACGTTTGGGTTGATTCAAAGAAATTTTTTCGAATTAATCATGCTGTTAAGACTTTCACAAAAAACCAAATACTAAATAGTGTCAAAATTGACATTAATGAGTTTTTAAAACAAATATTATATTATTAAATGATATAATATTCCTAAAAATATGATGTTTGTACAAAGTAATTATATAATTATATATATGTCATTAATTAATCACTTGAGGTTTTTTTGGTAGTTTATTGTGTGTTTGTTAACCATATAGTGTAATGGTACAAGAAGACATGGTAAAAGTTAAACTAATTAACTAAGAGTTAAATCTAAAAGATAAGGTTAATATGTTGTCCTAAACATGTATAAAACCTATTTTTTGAAAGTATTTGGACCCATACCCACCTTATCCTCGAAATAAATCTATTTGGAACCATTATAAACAGAAAATAATTATATAATAAAATAACATTTCAAACTTTTTATAAAGTGACCCTCATATCTCTTATAAAAGGGTACTACCCTTATCTTAATTTCACACCTCCAAAGCCATTTTTCTCGGCCCAAACCTGCTCAAATATCCTCCCAAATACCCTCAATACACCATAGGGGACTTAATTTGATTAGAAATCCATCCTAAGGAGACCTTTTGATCAAATTAAAAGACAACACCTGAAGAAGAGGTTATAATTTCACCACCTCTTTCAATGTTATTTTCTTCTTCCACTTCCTCTTTCTTTGTTGTTTCCATAACAAAATAATAACTCCAGTACCTTCTACATACTATTATGTTATTATAAATATGGTACAACCATATTAATTATTCTATTCATCAGATGAATGAAAAATTCACCATTCATGCGTACGTACAGCTTACCGTCTCCATGTCATGGTGAAGTTTGTTATTCCACGCTTTATTATTTGGATGGGTATAATAATTAGATAAATTGATGTAAATAATAAATAAAACATGTTAATTATTCTTTATATATTATATAAAATCCAGTTAAATATGATTTTACCACCAATTAAATGATACTGTCGCTCGCGCGTACGTACAGATTATCGTCTCCGCAAACACGATAAGATTCATTCCCCATAGTAACCATTCAAGAATAATTTTCAATTGATGATTTAAAAATAATGATTAAGAACACAATTTAATTCTTTATATGATTCAAATACACATAATACATAACAAACATGGCTTATGCAACAATTCATATAAAGGAAAATGAATCAGTTAACACCCAAAAAAATGATACTACTGAAATATCATTAACAAAGAAATATTAGAAGCTCAAATATGATATCATATTTATGTATTTTGTTCTTTTATAATTTAATATCAATGATTTCAACATTATTAAAGAGGTTAACCTACCCTATAATAAGGAAAAGTACAAGGTAATAGGGGTCTAATCTCACATTTTATTTCCGTGAGATTGATGTTATATTTGCCACTATTTCCTTTTGAGTGGTGTATATACTGTCCATGATTGAATTCCTAGTGTAATATACTTTTATTTATGGGATTTAAATCTTCATTGTTTGATACTTCTTCCATGGGGTGTATGTTTCGTGAGTTACCACATCGTTAAGGGAATTTCAAATTTCAATTTCCACTCATTGGGCTTTACACATACTTCATTGATTATTTTACTTTAAGATTATGTGTGGAATCACTGTTTATTATTTTTGTAGTAATTTAAACTCCCCTTTTTGTGTATATACTTTTGATACACATAATCAATCTATTGATAAATTCTCATGCTATTGATATGAACTTGTTAAGGGTAATATTAACTGAATTTTCATTCATTGAGTTAAACATCCAATTCATTGGTATTGTATTTTAAAAAATATGTGTGAATGTCCTATGATTTATTTACAATTAATATCCAATTATATGGAGTGTATTTATATTTTTAACACATAATTATTTCATTTATTTATCCTTAATCTAAGGATACGATCTTTATAAGGAATTTCATTTCAATTTACATTCCATTGATATCTATTTGTCGTTATGAATGAATTCACTTTTATATGATGTCTATACTGTCCTTTGACATATTATATCATGAATCCATTTATTCTCATTATATTATAATGTTTTTATTAATTTTATTCCTCAATCACTTTTTTTCAAGCGTCTCTCATTTGGTGAGAAACTCTTTAACTAAAATGTCATTTTAAGTGTTTTAAATATTTATTCTTCTAAATACTTCTCATTAATGTCCATGTTTTAAAATGGTTTTACATATTTATTTATATGGACATGAATGTTTCGAAATTAAAATTACTTTCAAAAGTTTCAATGTGGCATGTGACACTTTTATTCAAAAATCTCTGTTAAACGAGTTCTTTGATAAATAGTACAACTTTGAAATGTTGTCAAGAAAAACAGAATATTTATCTCAAATAGTTTTACTGACTATTTTCATCAATGTCAATATCCTTCATTATATTTTATTCTTTGTTGAGGTTGATTTATTATAATACAATCTTCCATATTTTATTGAATGAGTTATGTTTGACTGTGGATGTGCAATTTTTATTCCATTCATGGTTTGTGGTTAAAGTTTTGACATTTCGTATGCTAGTTTTAACATGAATGTTTAGATTATGTTTCACCCATTTCATATGAGGGTGGAGACTGCTATAGCTACTCGATGCAACAATAGGTCTAATGAGACAAACTAGTGTCTTAGCGCAAGGCCTTGACAAAATTTTATTTGTTGTCTTCACACAAGGCCTTGACTATGTGGTTATGATGTCCGACATTATGTATTCCATCATTATGAAATTGACTATTGATTTTGCATGTGATTATTCGACCAGTAGAATAAAAATGTGAATAAGTAAATGGAATTATTCAATTTTTCTTTCCCATATCATGGTGAAGTTTATGTTTAAAAGGCTTGTGTTTTAGTATTATATTTTTCCTTAAATTTTTATGATTATTTATGGTAGTTACCACTATATTGTTATCCCTACTAAGCATATGAGCTCACCCCTTTCTTATGTTTTATTTTCCCATAATGTAAAGAAGTATATTATGTTTAAACTATAGGGATAGGCCAACAGATATGAGTGTGTTCAAAGGGGGAACAATGTTTTATTTATTTATTTTATGATGTAATGTAAAATTTACGTATGTATCTAGTACTTCCAAGGATAATAAACTAATCAGTATTTTGAGAATTGATCGCTTCAGATCATGCCAATTTTTTGTAATAATTCACCGAATCTGGGTGACTAGGGTTGGGGTGTTACACCCATCACCTTATAGTTAGGGCTACTATATTCAGTATCCAAAATAACATGCTACATAGTAGACCACATCCAACAGGTCATGTGAGAGTGTCAATTAGCATAGCCCGTGAGATGAGGGTTGGGCTACCTATTCCAATTGATGAAGAAGACATTCATACAGTTAAAAAAATATTTTGGAACATTCATCGCATGATTTCACATCTTGTAAAAAACATGTCGGTAAGGAGGTATTCATTTCCACTTTAATTTTCATGATAGACCTTTAAAAATTAAGGAAAATAGTTCTAAACTGATTAATTTTATTATATATGTAAAAATATTATGGGATGAAATGAAACATCATCTCAAAACCATCTAAATGATAATCCAATAGATAAAAATGATCTACTGAAATCACCATTACCCCACCCATTCTATATCTGCATTTACTATCACTGAAGGTTCATGTAAATACAAAGTTAAAAAATGTTCATAATCACGTAGTTTATTTTGAATAAAAATGTAGGGATAGGATGATCAAGAAATCATTGGTATTGATAGTGCAAGTTAAATCCTCAGCTATGATTTTCTTGGAAGCTCATTTGTAAATGTATAAAAGAGGTATGTTTTCATGATTTTATTTTCCAAAATCTGATTTGGTGTGTTAATTATGAATAAATTCATTTCATATTTTTGGAAGGTTCATATATGGAAAAAATTTAATGGATTTTCCCATGATTTTTTTGGACTCATTAGTCCTCCCCTCTCCTTTACAGAACAAATGAATTTAGAACAAAAAAGGATGAATAGTGGAAAGTCTGATCAAATAATTTGAAATAAAAATTTTAAATGATAGACTCTATTTAATAAAAATGATTCAAGGGTAAAACTCTATAATTTAATAATATCAAATATATTTTCATTTCATCCATTACTTATTCCTTTTTTCATTTTTATACAACATTGGATACTCATTTTGGTAAATTTGGATAATCCAATGATTTATTTCCTTGATTCAATGCATGAATATCAAAAAAACCATCAACACATGATGGATTTTTTCAATTTATAATACAAATAATCCAATGTTTTAGAACTAAAGATAAATTTATATAATTTATATTATATTTTAATGAGGATTCAGTTATGATAGGGTAGATCATCCTTATCATAAAAACCACGGAATGCGGATTGGGGTAAGCAAAAGGATGATGAAATGTTCTACGACTGGATAAGTATTTGGGAATATATAATAAGATTTCACTATCCAAAAATATATCAAAACAAATTACTTTTTGTAATCAGGGTTTCTGTAGTGTCAGAAACAGTCCAACAGAAAAGATTGTGGTTATTATGTTTGTAAATTTATGAGAGATAACATATTCCATGAAAAAAATGCATCCCTGAAGAGGTATTTTCAATTATAATTACTATTCAATTTAAAATATTTATTTATCCATTGTGTACTTATATTTTTTCAGTAACACTATGATTGTATAAAATAATTATATTCACAAAATGATATAGATTTGTTCAGAAACAAATGTGCAGCATACCTAATGGAAGCATGTGAAAAAATAGTATGAAGATATGAATTATATAAAAGTAATGGATTGTTTGATAATTATGTTAAATTTAATTATTTTTAGTATTACTCACATATGATTTGTTCTCTAATATAGGTGGATTCCTTTGTTCGAGTTGGGGCAGTTTGATCGAAACTGATCATGCTCTTGAGAGATTGGATTTCGAGGCTACAACTGAGATAATGAAATCAAGGAAATGGGTTAGGAATATGTAATGGTGAATTCCTAAAAATTATGTAATTAGCTAATTTATTCATCATTTTACATGATCAAAACTGAGAAAAAATAACAAGTGACCAGTATAACTCAAGGTGTCTCTTTTTATTCAAAATTGACATTACTTTTAGTAAAAAGGACAAGTGACATAAAAAATGCTTAGAAAATGAATTTTTATTATCTTAATAATTTAATAAAATTATCCATAAGACATTTGGGATGTGTATAAATCAAAAACACCTCAATATGATGCATGTGATGGTCAGTTTGACTTTAAGTGTGTATTTTTATATTAAATTGACATTACATTCACTAAAATAAACAAGTGACATACTGTAACCAAGAAAAAACTAGACTGTTTTGATATATTTGGAAGACGATACATGATTCCTTTTTTACATATATAAATCTTCCACACCTCAATCTGATGGACAGAGTGACTAGTATGACTAAAAGTGTCTGTTATCAGTTCAAAATTGATATTTTAGTTTAAAAGGTTTCACTCCCTGAAAACCTAGAAAACACACTCATATTGTATTTATAATTTATTATAATGATTAATATGTCAATTTTTATGTACGTGAAGTAGTATCACATAAAACCTACCCATGATGAAACCGATATGACTCATAACGCATGCTTCCAGTTAGAAATGTCATTTTAGTAAAAAAACACAACTGGCATACTGAAGACCAAGAAATCCTATTCATATTATTTTGACACTCTATGAAAACATTTTATATTTCATTTTTAAAATGTAGGAATTATACGCACATCAATATGACACATGATGTTGCTGGTATAACACAAAGTGTCTCTTTTCATTTTAAATTGACATTAATTTAAGTTAAAACAAAAAGTGACATAATGAAAATATGGAAAATGCATATGGATCATTTTGATATTTTACATAAATGATCCACATGTCATTTTTGACATGTAAGAGTCAAACTCACCTCAATAAGATGTATGGTGTGACCAGTATAACAAAAAGTGTCTGTTATCAGTTTAGAAATGAATTTTAGTTTAAAACGTGTCACTCACTCGAAACCAAGAAAATGTGATCTGATTGTCTTGATAATTAAGGAAAAAGATCAATAAGTAATTTTTGACATGTATAAAGAAGTATCACATAAAAAAATTCATGATACAACTGATATAACTCAAAATTAATGTTTCCAGTTTGAAATGAAATTTTAGTACAAAAACACAACTAGCATACAAAAAACCAAGCAAACACATTCAAATTGTTTTTATATTTTAGGAAAATGATCTATTAGTCATTTTAATGTGTAATAATCTTACTCACCTTAATAAGTTTCACATTGTGTCTAGTATAATTCAAATTCTCTTTTTTTTTATTTAAAATTTACAATGATTCAAGTAACAACAACAAGTGACATACTGGAAATCGAGAAAATGAATTAGGACTGTTTTGATATTTTATGAAAATAATATATTATTCATTTTGATGTGTAGTAATTAGTTGCGCCTCAATATGATTCATGGTGTGGCTATTATAACTCTTAGTGTATCTTTTTTATTTAAAATTGACATTAATTTAAGTAAATATAACTAGTGACATTCTGAGTAGTTGGGGTTTGGATTAGTGGTAAGCACCTTATAATCCTATATGAGAAATGGGGGTTTGAAACCTATTGAGCGCAGGTACTATAGCAGCAACAAGTTATTGTAGCGGTGACAGGGCCTGTAGCAGCGGTGGGTATTGTGTGGTACTATAACAGTGGGTACTGGAGAAGTACTATTCACAAAATGGGCCTTGGAAATAAATTTGGGCCTGCGGGCCATGTAATGGGATAAATTTCCACTGGGCCTTCGGGCTATGTAATGGGCGTCCCTCTACCCAGTCAAAGAGGTCTTTGATTTGCTTTAATAATAAATGAGGCTTCAGCCCCAACCTTTAAAAAACTAGTGACATTATGAAAACTGATAAAACACATTTAGATTGTGTTTATATTTTATGAAAATAATTTATTAGTAATTTGTGATGTGTAGGAATTAGACACACCTCAATTTGATGAAAAATGTGGCCAGTATAACTGAAACTGCCTATTTTTATTTAAAATTGAAATTAATTTAAGTGAAAACAACAAGTGACACACTGAAAACTAAGGAAACACATTCAGATTGTTTTGATACTTTAGGAAAATGATCCACAAGTCATTTGTGAGATATAGGAGTTTACCACACTCAATCTAATGAATAGTGTGACAAGTATAGCTAAAAGTATCCATTATCATTCTAAAATTGACATTTTAGGTCAAAAAGTGCCACTCACTAAAAATAGGAAAACACACTCTGATTGTATTGATTATTTAGGAAGATGATTCATAATCTATTTTAGATGTGTATGAAGTAATATTAGGTAAAATTGACTCATAATGTGATCGGTATGACTCATAATGTATGTTTCCAGTTTGAAATGAAATTTTATTAAAATAAACACTACTGAAATACACAAAAATGAGAAAACACATTCAGATTATTTTGATGCTTTAGGAAAATGAACCATCAATAATTTTTGATAGGTAAGAATTATAAAAAACCCAATCTGATACACAGTGTTACTGATATAAATCCAAATGTTTAATTATTTAAAATTGAAATTAATTTTAGTAAAAGAACAAGCAACGTACTCAAAATAGAGGAAACACATTCTAGATTGTTTTGATATTTTTGAAAAATGATCCATAACTCATTTATGACATGTATGAATGAACCCCACCTTAATAGGATGTAGGGTTGGACCAATATATCTCCAAAGGTGTCTTTTTTATTAAATGTTGACATTTTATTAATGTATTATTTCATATTAATGTTTAATTTATTATTTATGGTATTAATAACATAATATTTGTTTTCTTATATAAGAGGAATCTTTTTCTCAGGATGAGATGTTTTCTTTTCAGAAAAGGATAACAAAAGTGGACACTTTTTAGAGGGGATCAAGAGCATCAAAAGATGAAACATTATTTTTTTAAATTTTTCTTAAATAATTTTATATGTAATTATATAATTTTTTTTGAAATGTATATAGAAGTTTTTTTTGTATATAGCATGGGTGAAAATTTTTGTATTCATGGTGTCACATTAAATGTACATAGAATTTTATGTAGTAACAGGTTTTGCAGGATTTTGCTGGGTGTGCACTTAAATTGGAAACACATTATAGCCAACTGGGCCTTTATATGGGATAAAAAAGAATGAATAAAGGGGGTCCTTTATCATCACTATTTTAAGGATGGATAAAGGACCACCTTTATCATTACTTTTTTAGCACTGATATTGGGAACCCCCTTATAATCACTATGATTAACATATCTTTTTTAGTGCTATTAAAAGCCAATTTTCATGTTGTTAAGATGCATATGTGTAGTAGTGTCTTTTGAACACAAATTCTTTACATGATGGAGTTTATTCGTTCAATGGATGAAATGATATATGATGAACCTGGGTCTCGGAAGATACCACACTCTTGATTGAGGTGTGTCATAGAACTTGATTATAGGAGGAGGTGTAGTTTTAGTTATCCAAAGAGTACTTACTAGACATTCTAATAATTCAAAACCACTAAATAAAATAATAGTTATTTAAGAATGATATTTCATAATTAATATTTTAAAATAAATTTTAAACAACCAACATAAATAATGAATAACACAAACACAGAAAAAAAAATTCAATTACTTTCTTTCCTAACATCATTTTCACTACCAAGGATCTGAGAAAGGGATGCGTCGTGTTTCATCAGCGCTAAGCAGAAAGCGTAGATAAAATAGGGGCCTTTATCAGTGCTAGCTAAAAGTGTTGATAAACCAACCCTTTAACAACACTATTATTAGCACTGATAAATGATGTTAATAAAAAATATTATTAATTTATATAAAATAATTATATTTATATTCAAAAATAATGTTTATTCGTATACATTAAATAAAAAATGCATGTTTATAATTAATATGTATATTTTAATAAATCAAATATATATTTAATATTTAAAAAAAGTAATATAATATTACACTTAAATAAACATATATTTAAATAATTATAGGATTATAACAAAATTTTAAATAATAAATATATTTATTATATTTATAAATATATATAAATACTTTTTAAATATATATATATAATTATAATTATAAGGAAATAAATATATATTTAAATTAATATATGTTTTCCATGAATTTGGTTAATAAATATATTTTTGAGTGAGTACAATTGATGTACATATATGTCATGAATTTATCAGGAATGTTTATTTACACATTAAACCTCTATTAATATTCATGTTGTCTATATGCGATGACTCATTTTTATTACTATTTATACTTTACTAGGTATATGATTCATTCATGGTATACCTATAAATCTATCATGTTTTCAAAAGTACTAATAAAATTTAGTAAATTTATTTATTATATTTATAATTATAAAATTTTAATTAAATATCAATACTTTTTAAAAATATTTATTTTTAATTATAATTATAACTAGTAATTATAAAATTACAATAAGTATATTTTTTTATAGTTATAATTATAAATATTTATATTTATTTAAATAATTATGAAATTATAATAAATATATTTATTATAATTAGAATGTCATAAATATATATAATTAAATAAAAATATTTATAAATATATAAAAATATTTATAAATAAATAAAAATAGTTATAATTATAATTATAAATAAATATAGATATATTTAAATAATCATAAAACTATAATAAATATAGTATATATATATATATTAATAAACAAATATTTATAAATAAATAAAAAATATTAATAATTATAATTGTAAGTAAATGTAGATATATTTAAATAATTATAAAATTATAATAAATATATTAATTATATGTATTTATAAAATTAAAAATATATTTGGTTATAATTTTATAATTATTTAAAGAAATATATATATATATAACTATAACAATAAATAAATATATATTTATTATAATTTCTAATTTCCAAGAAAGTCCAAGAGTGAGACAAACCCGCTCCTACCAAAATTCATTGAAAAATAAAAGTCAGTACATGAAAAAGAGAAAGGGAAGGGTAAAAAAGGAGAATCCCCCATCAAGAAGAAAAACTACACATGCGTAGAGCCACGAACACCCCCATAATCATCAAAGTTATCATCAGTAGATTCCCATTCTGACAACAAGTTCTTTTGATTGAAAAGCCCATAGTACTTTTCCTTATGTCTAACCTACTCTAGAGTGAGTTCCTTCGAAGAAGACCAGGTATATTGACCACGTCCAATCCGGTCATCTCTGTCATGCCCTCGTCCATGAATTTTTGGATGCTGACCGTGCTTCCATGTCTTAGGTTTCTCCCAACTCCCTCTTGGTTCATCCCTCAAAAAAAGAGTGATGGATTCATAGAGACATTAATGACTATTGAAGCATAATATAATATAGCTTGTACTCCCTTATCATGTTCAACCAGCTCCATTCTATACATGAAAGGTGGTGAACTATCAATCATGAATTTATGACCAACTTGATAGCCCTCCCCTACATTCTTCTCACCAACAAAAACATATGACGATAGTTTATTTTTACCAGTGAACTTTAAATGGTTTTTTGTTCCTTCCCCTACTCACATAGTAGGTAAATCACCATCACCTTCAGATTTTACAAGTTGATCATACAAATTAGAAGATTAATGCTCATGATTTAAAATAGTATTTCTATCCAAATTTTTAGAATTATCATCTTCTTCTTTCAAGATAGAAGAATCTGGTTAAGCATTAACATGCCTAGAAAAAATATCAAGAGGGTCACTACTTGACTATCTAGATTTTGGCTGTCTAACCCCTACACTATAACTAGAAGTCCTCATCAGCTATACAGAGTTACCACTATTCTCATTATTTTTATCAGAAATCACTGTCCTATTACCTTCTATCATAGTATCACCAGATGAATCCAAAGAAACATCTAATCAACCTTGAGCAATTTGTTTCCTTTGCTTTAGTTTTTTGAAATAAATTTTATTGATTTATGTTATTATGAAAGAATGAACATATTCTTGACCTCCTACAACTTGGAACATCATGACCAATTATTTTTTAGATTGAGAAAAATAGAGGTACATTTTCATACTCAATTTTAAGACGAAGATCCTCATCTTTTTTTTTGAAAGAATGACTTTTTCAACCAACGGAGAAAAAAGATCCTCTTTAACCAAAAAACATTAAAAATATACAAATCTAGGAAATTCAGTATGACAATCCATTTTAATAAGAATTTTAATTGTCCAAGAAATACCATATAGTATTTTAGGATGCTAAAGAAGCCAATTTAAACAAAAAACATTGATCCAAATCTATATAAGAGCATTACCAACATCCAGATGATTGAAAGATCTATCCCATTGACATATGTGAATCAATCTAAGCTTGAGGGAGATGAAGCCAAAACCCCAGGCCATTTTCTTCCATTCGTCAGAGGAGAAAAGGAAATGGTGATATCTCCAACCCAATGATACACACTTCCAATCAGAAAAACAACAAAAATATAAGAAATGTTATTCAAGATCCATAATTTTCAATGGAATTGATCCACATAAAAAAATCAAACGACCAATGATAGAGAAATCACCTTATTTCAACCGATTAGAGATCGCAATTAGATATTCCTTTAATTGAACCACATTACTTCATCAATGAAAAAATCAATCAGTGGATCCCTTTAAGATAGAAATGGTACAACCCTATACATCATCACCATTCAAAATTGGGATAGAATCCTTCTCTCAATTTGCATCTATGCCAATGGAAGGCATATCATGCAACTAGGATACACCATCCAATCACACAGGGACCGCCACTGGTGTAACAACAATAGAATGAACTATAGATGCATCAAAACTATGTGATTCAAAGTGCTTTATATCCAAGAAAAGAATAACAACTGGATGGAATAAACACACCAGAAATGAGAAGAAACCACATAGATTGCTGATAGTAGTTTCACGGAATGCCATCGTATCCCGCAACCAATAAAACACCAAATGATAGGAAGCCTCGTAACCAGCCAGACTCCAAACAAAATCTATGCCCAGATCTAGATAGAAGACCACCAAAACCTGAAAACAAGCTGACAATACCCGATCTGACAAACACTATCTGTCAAAGCCCGAATAAAGGTCGCGCCTATAACAAATGCCACTAAACACAGAATAGAAGCCTCGAGCCTGAGCCCAGATCTGCAGAATGAAAATCAGATATCTCCATCATCCCTCGCCTCGTCTGAAGGCTCGTGCGCCGCTGATTCCACCTTCAGTCACCGCCAGTCACTGAGCTCATGCCCAACCAATATCATTTTTATTTAATTATATATATTTATAACGTTATAAAAAAATAAATATCTTTTTTATAATTTATTAATTATTTAAATAAATATATATTTATTTAAAAAATTAAAAAAATATCTATTATTCTTATAAGGATATATATATATTAAATAAATATATTCTTAAATATATAAAAATATTGCTAAATAGATACAAATATTTTTAATATAATTTATAAATAAATAAAAATATATTTAAATAATTATAAAATTATTAGAAATATATAAATTATATATATTTATAAAGTTATTAATATAATAAATATATTTATTATAATTATACAATTAGTTAAATAAATATTTATATATATTTATTTATAGTTATAGTTAAAAATAAATATATATTCATTTAAATAATTATTAAATAATAAGAACCATATTTATTATATCTCTAAAATTATAAATATATATAATAAATATATTAATTTTATATAATTATAAAATTATCAATATTATGAATATATTTTTTAAAATTTTAAAAATTTTAAAATAAATAAATATATATTAATTTAAATGATTATAAAATTATAAGAAATATATTTATTTTGTGTATCGTCTCATAAATATATATATATATATGTAAATATATTAATAATTATAACTATAATACACACACACAAATATATATATATATAATTATAAAATTATGACAAATATATTTATTATATCGATAATTTTATAAATATATATAATTAACATATTAATTATATATATTTATAATATTATGGATATAATAAATATATTTATCATAATTTTATGATTATTTAAATAAATAAATATATTTTTATAATTATAAGTCTAAATAATTAAAAATATTTATTTAAATAATTATAAAGTTATAATAAATATATTTATTATATTAATAATTTTATAAATATATATAATTAAAATATTTCTTATAATTTGATAATTATAAATAAATAAATATATTTATAGTATTTATAAATATATTTAGTTATATAAATATATTTGTTATAAATATATATATATATATATATATATATATATATATATATTAGGTGTTTGGGGTACATGTAATATATATAATATTTATAATTATTTATAATTATACAAATTTCATTATTATATATATAAATATAAATTAATAAATATTTATTTATAATATTTATAGATATTTACAATTATATAAATATATTATATATATATAAACATGAAAGAAAAATATTTTTTTATAGTTATAGTTATAAATAAATAAATATATATATATTTATTAAATATATAATTTTATAAGTATATATAATACTATAAACAAATTATTGACATTATATCTTTATCATCACTTTTTTAGCATAGATAAAGATTGTCCTTTATTAGAGCTAATAAATGACATGTTTATTAGTGCTAAAATTTTAGCACTGATAAAGAAGCCTTTTAGTAGGTCTTTTTTTATGCTGATAAAGGTATGCTTTATTAGTGTTTTTTAACTAACCCTAATAAGAGCTTTTCCCTATTTGTTTTATATGAACCCTAACAGTCCCCTCCTTCCTTCACACAATTTAATATCCCATAGAAGCTGATCCTTGCAATGTTGATTCCTCCACTACCATGACCTCATCTACTTCATCGTGACCCCTCATCTGTCATGAAACCTCCTCTGTTGCTGACGCTCCTCCCTTGAGACCGCTCTTTTGCTGCGATCACTCCTTCGCAAAAAATGCTCCTCCAGCGTAAACCTCTTTTTCCATGGACCTACCTCCTCCGCGTATCCTCATACACCACGCACCCACCGCCACTACGAACCCATTTTTGTTGCATGCCAAACCCCATTTCCGATACAAACCCTCCTCCTCCGTGAACCCATATCAGCTGCGAACCCCTCCGCGACCTCTACTATCGACACAACTACCACCATCCCAGACTCTTCCACTACTGGACTCTACTGCAATTTTGGGTATGCGTTTTTTTACACATTGTTATGAATTCCTAATATATATTTAGAATTTGGATCCACTATTTTTATGGAATCAATGGATTAGAATTTGATAGATAGATCCCCGTCCCAATCTATTATGGATGGTTAACATTTATAGTCTTCTCACAATCAATGTTCATATCTGATTTTGATGTTTGGGTATGATCATAAACCATTAAATATATTATCCATTCTAATGAACTTGTTTGAACTCTATGTTATGAATACAACTTCAATCATGAACAATAAATCATTTTCAATCATATTTTCATAGATATGGATTTCATCCGGACCTTTATTAGGATGACCATAATTACAGTTGAAATAGCTTTATCCTTCATTGAGGGACCTTATATTCTTAATTAGGTAAATATTCTTCTCTGGAAGAATTAAGAATTTATCTTCCTAAGCTCTATCACCTGTATTAGATTCCTTCAATTCTCTAATAAATTTGGTATACATTTAGACTTTTTTATTTTCCAAAAAATCCATTGTCCAGATGTAGACCATATTTTAGAGGTGGTGCCTCCTTCAAATATGTAGTAATCATACTCCTAAAACTCTCCCTCTACTACAAATCCACTTTTAATTATCAACATCATTGAGGCATTCCATTCTCCCCTCTTGGATCCTTATTTTCTTGTTAAACTTCAATTCCCCTATTCTTAGGATCAATTTCCCTTGATTTATCCACGTTTCATTTGATACTTATCTTTTTTATGGAATTAATCTAATTATTATAGTTACATATATAATATTAATGACCATGTTCATTAGGACCCACCCTCTTGTGTGTCTCCTCTATTGGACTTGTATTCTATTCATGATGAGATTGGTTAGTTAATTGAATCACCCAACACATTAGCCTTCAGGAATCAATTGTATAATATAACCATTACCTTCCCAATAAATTAAATAATAAGAAAACTAAATAATTTAACCTTAATCCACAATTTATGATCACTATATCAATACATAATCTCAAAATAAATGTGTATACCCAATATAATTGTGTTTTAAGCACCTTGGAATCCACTATTTTATCATGAAGACCTCTACATTGATATGGAATTCCAGAATATTTATATTTATTTTTATCACATTGTGATTATTATTCTGTTTTAAAATAATTTTATAATATCCTTAAAATATAATTTATATTAATAGGATATAATAGTTTCCCACTATAATGAGAACATAGATATTCTTAAAATATATTCTTAAATCAATATTTCATATAGTCTAGATACATCTATCTTACATGACATACATGACGGTTGACTATCAGGTGATGGTGTCTCATATGAAATTGATACATCTTCTCATGAAGTTCACACATGGAGATCTCTAAGAAGAATGGTCCCAAGGAAAGACCCACTAATAGGGATTCCACATGTTTTTTTTATCTCACATGATATTACTATATGTTTTTTTATTTCCCTTAAAACTATATTTTTTTTTTCAGATTTCCATAATGATTTATATTTTATAAAATTTTGGTTATTTTTGATTCATGTATCTTATATAAAGACCTCTCTTGAGATTTATGTCTTTGTGAAAATGCCTATGATCCCCCTTTTAAACAATCCACATGTTTTGAAATGCTTCTTAAAAAATTATATGAGTTCAACATACAGTTTTCTTATTTTAAATATAATTAAAATGATTTGAAATAAATGGAATAGACTTAGGTTTCATTTCAATAGTTTTTCAACTCACCTGATTGGAATTCGTAAAGGGATATGAATTTATTGAATAAATATTTAATGTTGGTTTCATTTTAACAAGACATGTGTTATGTTTTTAAAGAAATTTTTTAATATATAAAGGGTTTTCATTCATTTTAAATTATTAAGACTATTGGATCATTATGTTTCCTTGAATTATTAAGAAAATGAATTATGGTTTTTTGAAGGATATATAGTAATTGATTAGTTTATTTTAAAATGGGTGTTTTATTTTAAAGAGGAAGTTATATAAATTGTAGGTTTTTAATGGAATGTCAAATTTGATTTTATAAATAGTTTTTAAAAGGACATATGAAATGTATTTCTTCCATAATATTTTTTTGCTTATATTTTTATAGAATTTGGAAAACCAAAACATTGTATATGGAAGACAATTAGATTGATAATAACATAATGGAAAGGGTATTCCAGTTACTTTATCCAACCCATAGGATGTCCATAATAACCACAGTCCTGAAAAAGATAAAAACATATTTTACCCCATTACTACTCTTAAACCTAATTTTCATCAACTTTTAAGATGCATGGGAACCCTATGAATTAAGAAACATGTCTAGGTGTATAATACCCTTGTTAGCTCATGTAGTATCCACTTTCCCCAAGTTTTATGGGCTTCTTAGTCATTAGGAGTGTCCCTAATAAGGAATGTGTGTGTAAGTAAGATGGATTTTCTATTTTTTATTCAAAATAGGCCAACTACTGGCCTCATTGTAATGTGAGTACAAAATGAAGGAATAATTGAATTCACTCTATGATTTTGATACATTGTAGACAATAAAATTGAAACCAGGAAAGATGGATCAATAAAACCATTACCATTATCATCTAAAGGATAATGTGGATTATAAGAAATAATGAATGGTGTCTCTAGTTGTAAATGTATTTAAATAATTAGAAGGATTATATTTTAGAAAGATTTTTTCTCCAGCTATAAATCATATAATAATTTAGATGGTTCTCGGCATGGTTTTCATTGAAGGTTTCTTTCTAGAACAAATGGTTGTCCTGATTATATTCTTCACGGAGATTTAGAGGAGGAGATCTACATAGATTAACTGGGTGGTTTCATGCTAAATTGAATAGAAGGCTCGGTTCCCATTTCAAATGGATATTTTTGTGGGCGTAAGTAAGAACCAAGACAGTGTAAATTGAATTTCAATACTTTCATGGTAGAATTAATGTTTATGTAGTGTAATGTAAATAATTTCTTCTATATGAAGGTGTATTATGATTGGAGTTTTTTCATTTTACTTCTTTATGTGGATGTACTTCTCTTAGTTGGACCAATGATGTAAATTCTAGAAGAGTTTATGATTGATTTATCTATATGATTCAAAATGAAGGACCTTGGTTCCAGAAAGTAGATATTGAGGATAAATATTGAAAGAGACTTAAAGTCAATAACTTTTTTTAGCTGTGGTTAATTTTCATATCAAGGTTTTTTGTATTTATTTTGTTATATATTAATATTAATGAGTCAAATATTATGGATATGAGTTAAAAATGGATGGATGTGAATTTTCTAACTAAAGATTACGTATATGGCGTGGAAGGGTTCATGACATTTTCAAAAGATAAGGATTATGAACCTTATCAAATCCTTTTTCTATGATTACATAGTTGTTATTCCAGAAAAATTATTCAAGAGGAGTGGGAAGAACATTTGATCTGTCATGGAATAGAGAGATGTTATAAATTTTGGGATAAACTTCTGGAAAAGAGAATGTAGCTAGTGGTTGTGATGAAACATCGTTTTATGGATAATCCAATATGATTACAAGTATGGACAATGAAGAAGAATGTATCAAGGATGTGATTATAGATTTAAATGATAATGAAGCTCTTATTAAGGAAATGACAAGGAGATTTGAAGTTGATATTTGTGATTGTCCAATTTTTTTGAGATGTTAAAGAGTTGTGAAAAGATGACATTGTATGTTGGTTTTACTAAATATACGACAATGTCTTCCATACTGAAGTTGTATAATTTGAAGAAAATAGATAGATGGAGTGACACTAGTTTTACGAAATTACTTGGTCTCTTGAGTGAAATTCTCCCAGAGGATAATGAGCACCTGATATAGACATACGATGCCAAACGAATGTTACAATCGATGGGTATGATCTCTAAAAAATACATGCCTTCTTGAATAACTATATAACACTTCCCAAAGACCAAAAATCACTTAGAGAATGACCAAAGTGTGGCTCTTCTCGATATTATAAAGATGAATCTAGTCATACAATATTTTTAATGTAATTTCCAATAATTCAAAGGATTAGGCACTTATATGGAATTGATGAGACTTCATGGAAAATGAAGTGGCATGAAGACACCAAAATTAATGATGGGATACTATGTTACCCGATATAATCTCATATGTGGAAGATAATTGATCATGAGTATCTTGAATTTGGAAATGAGTTGAGAAACCTAAACCTTGCGTTATCTATATATTGAGTGAATCCTTTTGGTTTTCAAAGAATTACCCACATTACATGGATGGTTATGTTAGTAAATTATAACTTTCCACTGTGGTTATGTATGAAATGAAAATACATCATGTTATCTATGCTTATATCCGAACCAAAACAACTGAGTAATGATATTGATGTTTATTTGTATCCATTGATCAAGGATTTGAAATTGTAATGGGATTCAGGTGTTACGTAGTATGATGATTACAGAAATGAAGATTTCACATTTAGAGCCATGTTGTACAGGATGATAAATGACTTTTATGAATGATAAAAATTGTCCATATATTGCATTATAGAAACTCAAGGGTGTCCCCTATGCAAAAAAGGTACATAGTCAATTGGGTTGAATCATGAATAAAAAACTATGTTTCTAGGACATCATAGATTTCAACCCCGATGACATAAGTATCGATCTTGAACGAAATCATTTTATAGATGTTCAGAAAAATGTATAGCACCATATCCACTAATAGGTGATCAACTATTTTTGAAAGTAAAATATGTGGACACCTATTCTAGTAAGAAATTTTATGAAAAACTTATTAAAACCCGTTGGAAAAATAGATCAGTTTTTTTTCAATTACCATATTTTAACAATCTATACGTTAGGCATTTTATTGAAATAATGGATTTTGAAAAACATTAACGTGTTAATGTCATCAGTATGTTTCTAAATTCACTTGAAAAAAGTATGTAATTAAGGATAAGTTAGACATGGTTAGCATGGGAATACTGGAAAAGTAGGTTCCAGTGAAGGATTAAAAATAAAATTTTCTTCTTCCAACCTATTACACTATTTTCATGTAGGATATATATTAGTTTTTTAATTTCTAGAATGACGTAAAGGTTCTATAGGGGCATTCTGTCACGACCCGCCCTCGGGGTCCGTGCTGTGACTACCCCAAGCCCGCCTT
This sequence comes from Viscum album, assembly GCA_963277665.1. Classification (NCBI taxonomy): domain Eukaryota; kingdom Viridiplantae; phylum Streptophyta; class Magnoliopsida; order Santalales; family Viscaceae; genus Viscum; species Viscum album. Next base: position 308,941,309 of record OY728120.1, read on the forward strand.
CCATAGGCCAGGGGCTGGCGACTAGCACCAAGGCGTAATTCCCGGTAAAAAGGGAAGGCATTGCCTTTGAAAAGTAAACACACACCACAGAGTAAACAAGCGGAAAGTAAACACTAAGCAAAAACAGAGTACAACTAAAAGTGCGGAAAGTAAAAAGGGGCCGGAAATACAAGCCCAACTGTAAAGTACAACTCGAAAAGGGAAAAACAGCAACTGTAAAGTAAAGCCGCTACTCCGAGCTGTCCACTGGAAATCCCACCTGAAGGGTGGGTACAGATAGCTCCTCTGCTCCACGGGTCCCGCCGTCCGCTCCGAGCACGTCCCGCCCAGTGGTCCACCTCCGGGTACCGTCCCGCTCTGCAAGCCTCAGCTAAGGTCAACACTGTCCGTCGTCTGCAACCAACACAACGAAGTGCGGGCAAAGCCCGTGCAGGGGTGAGTATAAGCTACTCAGTAGGGACCCCGAGACCCCTGAAGGTCTCTCAAATCCACAAAGGAAAAACCACGAAGAAAAGTACAATCACGAAGTAACAACCGACACTGCTTAGGTATATGCCCATACATATACCTAAGTCATCAATTCAAATACGCTCCAACCTCCGAGCCCAAGTACAACTCAGTCCACGCAGGAAAGTATACGTATTCCACATAGGAAAGCAAAATATAATCCACACAGGATTGCACAACACAATCCACACAGGAAAACAACAGGATTCAGCTCACACAGGTATACTTCTTCAAGGACGATAAAGATGATCACTGATCCATCTAAGTCGTCGGACCCACGAAGGATCGATAGGTAACTAACCCCCGCAGAAGACCCACACAGGATCGGGCTCACACAGAACCTGTAGGCGCTGGCTCACACAGAACCGCTGAGCGCAAGGACCCACACAGGATCGGGCTCACACAGAACCTGTAGCACTGATCCACGTAGGATCGCTGAGTGCTGTAGTCGTCGTCGTCGAATCCACACAGGATCTCTGTACTGTCGTCGTCAAATCCACACAGGATCTCTGTACTGTCGTCGTTAAATCCACACAGGATCTCTGTACTGTCGTCGTCAAATCCACACAGGATCTCTGTACTGTCGTCGTCAAATCCACACAGGATCTCTGTACTGTCGTCGTCGCAGTCACAGTAGCAGTCGTAGCAGTAGAACAGTCGCAGCCAGCACTAGGGTTCCCGCACACAGCAAGCTCGTACGGAGGGTCCGCTCCACGAGCCGAGAGGCTGATACATCAACTGTCACGAAGACCGAAGTTGATGTATCCAAAAGTTCCGTATCGTCAAAAGGAACTCAACGAAACAGACGGCGCGTCGATCGGACGCCCGGTCTGAGAGTTATTGGCATTTTCGTCTCCGGGGCCCGGTTGGTTTTTAAGGCAAAACCAACCCGACCGTACTCCACCTGCGTCCAAACCTCGGGCGGAGTATGCCAAAAGATCCGTCTCACTAAGAGGAACACTACGCGACTGACGGCACGTCAATCGGACGTCCGTAGCTCAAGATATGAGCGTTTCCGCTCCGAAGGCCCGGTTGGTTTCGTGAACGAACCAACCCGGCCGAACTCAAAGTAAACCGAAACCTTGAGTGCGATATACCGAAACGACCGTCTCGATCCAAGGATCGCGTTTCCGCAGACGGTTCGTCATTCGGAGGTCCGAGGCTCATGTTATGAGCCAAAAACCGAATCTGGTCCGAAACGGGGGGTCCGGGTCCGGGCCGACCCGGCCCGACCCCCCCCCCCCCCCCCTGGGCGGCGCGGCGGCCGGCGGCGGCGGACGGCGGCGGCGCGGCGGCGGCGGTACGGCGGCGCGGCGGCGGCGGGCCGCGTGGCGGCGGCGGGCCGCGTGGCGCGGCGGCGGCGGGCCGCGTGGCGGCGGCGGCGGCACGCGGGGCTAAGCCCCGCGTTTTCTGGAGGGCGGCGCGGCCAGTGCCGCGCCGTTTTTTTTAAACAAACGCCCCCCCCCACGTGGGGGGGCTTGCTGGAGCGGACCGAGGGGGCAGCCGGCCCCCTCCTCTTTTAAAAATAAACGCCCCCCTCTTTAAGAGGGGGGTTTAGCCAGCCGGCCGGGGAATTAATTCCCCGGTTTAACGGCATCCGGCCGGCTAGCCGGCCGGCCGGTTATCTCCAACGGGACCGGAATTTCCGGTCCCCTCTTCGGCTTCCGACGCCGGCGGCCCGGCCGCCGGTCTTCCCTTCCGCCGCGGCCCGGAACCGGCCGCGGTCTCCTCGTCCTGCCGCGGCCCGGAACCGGCCGCGGTCTTCGTCGTCCGGCGCGGTGCGACGGCACCGCGCCCCTCTGCCGTGCTTTGATAATCATCCAACGCGGCGCGACGGCGGCGCGTTTCTGTTGTTTCTACCATGGAGCGTGTGACGGCATCGCGAAGATATTTGCACGTTCATCCGCGTGGTGCGACGGCACCACGCCTCTTGCTTCCTCCCGCAAGATAAAATCAACACAAACGTTGGAGGGGGGGGGGGGTTCGGCCGTGTTCATGCGGTCCGGCCCCCCCCTCACGTTAAATAATAACATAACTAAAGAATATCCAAAACCTCACGTTTAGTCATGCTAAAATCCATGATTCAAGAATGGAATAAAATAATCAATAAATAACATCCCCTACTTCTGGTTTCAAGAACGAAGATCGTCAACAACCCGCGGAAGACGCGTCGCGGTGGTCGGCGTCACGGAAGAAGGACGTCGATGTCGTGAAGCGAGGATTCGAAGTTCTTTGACGACGATTTCGTCGCGGGAAATCGTCGCGGAAGAGATGACGCGGAAGAAGACGTCGTCGGTGTCGCGGGTATGGCGTCGCGAAAGACGATTCCCGAGAACGTGGCGTTCTTCGTCGATGTTCGAAGGTTCTTCGCGTTCTTCGTCAAAGCTTGAAGAAGAAGAAGATGAAGGCTCCAAATTCTCTCAAGGTGGCTAGAGAATTCTAACCCAAATAAAATAAGCTAAGTCTTATTTTATTCACACAATTATCAATTTGAATTTCAAAGGTTTGAAATTCAAACAATTCAAACAATTCAACTCCATTAATTAACAAAGTTGTCATGTTATTAAAAGAGGAGTTTAAGGGGGAAGTTGAGAGGTTACTAAAAGATTTAGGGGTTCGTGTGGGCCCCACCACACTTAATCCTCCCAAGGGAGGTTAAGTGGGTGTGGGTCCCACTTCCAACCCCCTTAGGTAGGTTTTTTTTTTAATAAGTTTAAATAAAATTTGTTTTACACAATTTTATTTAACTTAACTGAAAAACCCCAAAACGTAACTTTCAACCCGCAACAAACGCAACTCCCGAAAAGGTCTCATTAAGCGAATATCGGCGCTGCGAGTTCATCGGTGCCCTCGGATTTCAATTCCGAGCACCGGATCAAAAGTTAGGAATTCCCGCTCGTTCGTTCACTGAACGTACCCGAGCCAAACTTCGGAAATTAATTCCGGGCACTCCGGGCCTCGGAATCAGGTGCCGTCTGAAACCGCGCTCTTGTAAAATTCTAAAGAAAATTAAGAAAAAATTTTCCTCGAATTTTACGGGTCTTTACATTACTCCCACCTCAGGGCTTTACGTCCCCGTAAAGCTACATCAAAAACTAGGGAAACAAAAAGAGGATACTGAGCACGCATCTGAGCCTCCCGCTCCTATGTGCTCTCCTGGAGATTCCCGTGCCGCCATCTGTTGCGCACAAGAGGAATCGATCGTCCATGTAGGACCCGCTCCTGGATGACATGGACCTCTTTTGACGTGGCCCGGACCATCCCTGGTCCCACAAGAGCTGCAAGATTTCTTCTTTGCCGAAAAGAGAAACCTGGTCTCATCCCCTGGATGAACCACATTCTTTGCCTAAAACAGTCAATCCTAACATGGATGATACTAATCCATACTAAGGATGACGTCGTAAGGCCTCGACGCTACTACTAAGAGATTCAACCGTTACTCTCGCCTCCAAGGGTTGAGTCACACTGTCGGCATCAGTGTGTGGTAACTGGGTCTCCTCCAGTAGATGTCTCACAAGTGAGGGTCAAGTCAACAGCCAAAACTGGAACCTCTTAGTAACATTACGATAGAGGACAGGAACGAAAACATCACAAGGTATGCGTCTTTTATTATTGCAGCTCGTAATACAAGACGTTACACAAAAGCAACAAGGAACCAGAAGTACAAAGGATGTAACCACCAGTTCTGCTCCTGTCCATCGGCTCCCAGAGCTCCATGATCGAAGGCCTCGGCTGCCTGAAGCTGAGCTCTCCCCTGCGGTCGGGGTGGACCTCCTGGTGGTGGTGGTGGTAGAGCCTCAAAGTGTCGTCCACCACCTGCTGCTCGGCCTGCTCCTCTGCCTCGTCCGCCTCCTTCCTGCAGACCGCCACGGTCGAACCTCTGCCTCTGCCTAGGTGGTTCCTCAACCGTCTGCTGCTCCTCCGCATGGCGGGTCGGGCAGTCACGAGCCATGTGGCCTCGCCCGCCGCATGCATAGCACTGTCTTCCACTCGAAAGACTGGCTCCGCGTTGTGTGCCCTGCACTGCTGAGCCAGTGCCCTGAGGTCTGGTCTGTCTGGACCCCTGAGTCATTCGTCGACTGCCAGCTGCAGATGACTCTGCCACGTGCCGCCCTGCGGTGGGTCGCTGTGCTGGTGTAGACTCAGCAAGGAAGCTCTCGATCAGAAGAGCCCGCTCCAGTACTCCTGTCTGAGTCGGTATGCTGAGGGAGATCAGCGATGCCCTGATCTCGTGTCTCAAACCCTGCTCGAAGGTCCGGGCTCGGAAGAATGGGTCCCGTACCATGTCGGTCGAGTAGCGCGAGAGATCGGTAAATCTCGCCGAGTACTGAGCGACCGTCATGCTGCCCTGCCGCAGCTGTAGAAGCTCCTGGATACGCACCGCACGAAGGGTGGCTGGGACGAACTCCGAGCGGAAGATGCTCTCAAAGTCCGTCCAAAGAAGAGATGCCTCATCGTGCACCTGGAGCATCAAGCTCCACCATCGTCCTGCTGCTGCGTGTAGTAGGCTCGCAGCGAGGATCACCATGAGATCTGCTGGTGTCCTCACTAGCCTAAACACTCGAACCACTGCCTCCAGCCAGTCCTCTGCTGCCTGGGGATCCGTCTCCCCGCGAAACCTGGGCGGTCGCTGGCGCTGAAACTCATGCAGTGCGCTAAGGCGACGTGCATCGTCAGCGGCTGCTGCTGGAAGCATCGGTGGCTCGGCGGGTAAAGCTACCGCCGGTGCCACTACTGAAAAAGGGCCCTGCACCGAGGCCTCGTCGCTCGGTGGGCTGTCGTCTCGCTCGACTCTCGGAACCCTAGCTGGCTGCCGTCGTGGGGCCATCCTGAAAAGGAAACAGGTGCGCCACGGTTAGAACAGTATACCTGGTGAGCTGGCACAAGTAATCACAAGGAAAACTTGAGACTTTCATAAAGCAGATCAGTATACCCGGTGAGCTGACACAAGTAATCACATAGAAAACTTTGAAACACACACGCAATCAATGTTTTCGTGCATTAAGTCGGAAATCAGAAGTCAGGGTCCTGGTGTACGGATACGTCGGCCGCCGCACCAACACTGGACTCCCTGGACTGATAACCACACTCAATACGCTAAACATTATTGCTTCACATAGAAAAGATCAGAGTTCGCGGTAGAACCGAACTCCTCTGATACCAATTTGTCACGACCCGCCCTCGGGGTCCGTGCCGTGACTACCCCAAGCCCGCCTTCCATAGGCCAGGGGCTGGCGACTAGCACCAAGGCGTAATTCCCGGTAAAAAGGGAAGGCATTGCCTTTGAAAAGTAAACACACACCACAGAGTAAACAAGAGGAAAGTAAACACTAAGCAAAAACAGAGTACAACTAAAAGTGCGGAAAGTAAAAAGGGGCCGGAAATACAAGCCCAACTGTAAAGTACAACTCGAAAAGGGAAAAACAGCAACTGTAAAGTAAAGCCGCTACTCCGAGCTGTCCACTGGAAATCCCACCTGAAGGGTGGGTACAGATAGCTCCTCTGCTCCACGGGTCCCGCCGTCCGCTCCGAGCACGTCCCGCCCAGTGGTCCACCTCCGGGTACCGTCCCGCTCTGCAAGCCTCAGCTAAGGTCAACACTGTCCGTCGTCTGCAACCAACACAACGAAGTGCGGGCAAAGCCCGTGCAGGGGTGAGTATAAGCTACTCAGTAGGGACCCCGAGACCCCTGAAGGTCTCTCAAATCCACAAAGGAAAAACCACGAAGAAAAGTACAATCACGAAGTAACAACCGACACTGCTTAGGTATATGCCCATACATATACCTAAGTCATCAATTCAAATACGCTCCAACCTCCGAGCCCAAGTACAACTCAGTCCACGCAGGAAAGTATACGTATTCCACATAGGAAAGCAAAATATAATCCACACAGGATTGCACAACACAATCCACACAGGAAAACAACAGGATTCAGCTCACACAGGTATACTTCTTCAAGGACGATAAAGATGATCACTGATCCATCTAAGTCGTCGGACCCACGAAGGATCGATAGGTAACTAACCCCCGCAGAAGACCCACACAGGATCGGGCTCACACAGAACCTGTAGGCGCTGGCTCACACAGAACCGCTGAGCGCAAGGACCCACACAGGATCGGGCTCACACAGAACCTGTAGCACTGATCCACGTAGGATCGCTGAGTGCTGTAGTCGTCGTCGTCGAATCCACACAGGATCTCTGTACTGTCGTCGTCAAATCCACACAGGATCTCTGTACTGTCGTCGTGAAATCCACACAGGATCTCTGTACTGTCGTCGTCAAATCCACACAGGATCTCTGTACTGTCGTCGTCAAATCCACACAGGATCTCTGTACTGTCGTCGTCGCAGTCACAGTAGCAGTCGTAGCAGTAGAACAGTCGCAGCCAGCACTAGGGTTCCCGCACACAGCAAGCTCGTACGGAGGGTCCGCTCCACGAGCCGAGAGGCTGATACATCAACTGTCACGAAGACCGAAGTTGATGTATCCAAAAGTTCCGTATCGTCAAAAGGAACTCAACGAAACAGACGGCGCGTCGATCGGACGCCCGGTCTGAGAGTTATTGGCATTTTCGTCTCCGGGGCCCGGTTGGTTTTTAAGGCAAAACCAACCCGACCGTACTCCAGCTGCGTCCAAACCTCGGGCGGAGTATGCCAAAAGATCCGTCTCACTAAGAGGAACACTACGCGACTGACGGCACGTCAATCGGACGTCCGTAGCTCAAGATATGAGCGTTTCCGCTCCGAAGGCCCGGTTGGTTTCGTGAACGAACCAACCCGGCCGAACTCAAAGTAAACCGAAACCTTGAGTGCGATATACCGAAACGACCGTCTCGATCCAAGGATCGCGTTGCCGCAGACGGTTCTTCATTCGGAGGTCCGAGGCTCAAGTTATGAGCCAAAAACCGAATCTGGTCCGAAACGGGGGGTCCGGGTCCGGGCCGACCCGGCCCGACCCCCCCCCCCCCCCCTGGGCGGCGCGGCGGCCGGCGGCGGCGGACGGCGGCGGCGCGGCGGCGGCGGTACGGCGGCGCGGCGGCGGCGGGCCGCGTGGCGGCGGCGGGCCGCGGGGCGGCGGCGGGCCGCGTGGCGGCGGCGGCGGCACGCGGGGCTAAGCCCCGCGTTTTCTGGAGGGCGGCGCGGCCAGTGCCGCGCCGTTTTTTTTAAACAAACGCCCCCCCCACGTGGGGGGGCTTGCTGGAGCGGACCGAGGGGGCAGCCGGCCCCCTCCTCTTTTAAAAATAAACGCCCCCCCCCTCTTTAAGAGGGGGGTTTAGCTAGCCGGCCGGGGAATTAATTCCCCGGTTTAACGGCATCCGGCCGGCTAGCCGGCCGGCCGGTTATCTCCAACGGGACCGGAATTTCCGGTCCCCTCTTCGGCTTCCGACGCCGGCGGCCCGGCCGCCGGTCTTCCCTTCCGCGTGCGCAGCCCGTGCGGCGCACCCCGCCGCCGCCGGCGCGGCCCGCCGCCGCCGCGCGCCGCCGCCGGCCACCGCGCCGCCGCCGTCCGCCGCCGCCGGCCACCGCGCCGCCGCCGGCCGCCGCCGCCGGCCACCGCGCCGCCCAGGGGGGGGGGGGGGGGTCGGGCCGGGTCGGCCCGGACCCGGACCCCCCCGTTCGAACCTGATTGGGTTTTTGGCTCATAACTTGAGCCTCGGACCTCCGAATGACGAACCGTCTGCGGCAACGCGATCCTTGGATCGAGACGGTCGTTTCGATATATCGCACTCAAGGTTTCGGGTTACTTTGAGTTCGGCCGGGTTGGTTCGTTCACGAAACCAACCGGGCCTTCGGAGCGGAAACGCTCATAACTTGAGCTACGAACATCCGATTGACGCGCCGTCAGTCGCGTTGTGTTCCTCTTAGTGAATCGGATCTTTTTTCATACTCCGCCCGAGGTTTGGACGCAGGTGGAGTACGGTCGGGTTGGTTTTTCCTTAAAAACCAACCGGGCCCCGGAGACGAAAATGCCAGTAACTCACAGACCGGGCGTCCGATTGACGCGCCGTCTGTTTCGTTGACTTCCTCTTGATGAGACGGAACTTTTGACATACTCCGCCCGAGTTTTGGATGCAGTCGGAGTATGGCCGGGTTGGATTGTACCCGAAATCCAACCGGGCCCCTGGAACGGAAAAGCTGATATCTTACAGACAGGACGTCCGCTTGACGAGCCGTCAGCGGCGTTGGTGGTTACGTTTAGTAACGGTCCCTTTGAGTATACCCTATGGGAGTTCGGGGTACAGTTGAGATACGGCCAGGATTGGTTCGCACTCGAAACCAACCGGGCCCCTGGGACGAAAAGGCTAATAACTCACAGACCGGGCGTCCGATCGACGCGCCGTCTGTTGCGTTGAGACCCCTGTGACGAGACGGTTCTATGAGACACTTCTTCGTGGGACTTTGTGATACTTGGAGTATCGACCAGTAGCTCGTGGAGCGGATCCTCCCGGAGGCGAGCGTGCAGAGTACGGAGACCGTGTAGCCGGCTGAGACCTGACGACTGCTTGACCGACTCGACTTGGAGTGAGTCGACTAGCCCAGTGGACGGAGCGCCCAGTAGTTGGTAGCAGACCCACGGCGGACGGAGCGCCAGGTAGTTGGCCGCAGACCCGCGGTACTCGTCCGGAGAGTACCTCAGCAGGCTAACTGGGTAGCGCCCGGTATTTGGCGACAGACCCTCAGCGGACGGAGCGCCAGGTAGTTGGCCGCAAACCCGCAGTACTCGACAGGAGGAGTACCTCAGCAGTCTTAGGTTAGTGAGCAGTACCTCGGAGTCGTGACAGGACTACTGCACACTTCAGAGACGGGGCTCTTCAGCAGTTACGGTTTCGATAATGAAAATCCTGGTTTGAGCTGAGACTTTTGACCTTGTGTTTACTTCATGATTGAGATGGGTCACTTGCTAACTTAGGTATATGTATGGGCATATACCCGGGTAGTGGTTATCCGTCGATTTCACAATCCTTGTGTTTCCTCATGATTGAGATGGGTTACTTGATAACTTAGGTATATGTATGGGCATATACCTAAGTAGGGTTTATCTGTTGAGATCTTCTTGTGTTTATCCTTGTTGGTTTTAGTGAGACCTTGAGGGTCTCGGGGTCCCTACTGAGTATCGTTATACTCACCCCTGCACGGGCTATGCCCTCACCTCGTTGTGTTGGTTGCAGACGACGGCCAGTACTGGCAGAGGCCGAGTGTTCGAGGACTGGACGGTACCTGGAGGTGGACTATACGACGTGGCGGTACCCAGAGGCAGACCACTGGGCGGGACATACTTGGAGCAGACGGCGGGACCCGAGGAGCAGAGGAGCTATCTGTACCCACCCTTCAGGTGGGATTTCCAGTGGACATCTCAGCGTAGCAGCTTTACTTTTCAGTCGCTGTTTTCCCTTTCGAGTTGTACTTTACAGTTGGGCTTGTATTTCCGGCCCCTTTTTCTTTTCAGCTCTTCTTTTTGTACTTAGTGTTTTACTTCCGCTTGTACTCTGTGGTGCTTGTTTTCTTATAAAGGCAATGCCTTCCCAGATATCGGGATTTTACGCCTTTGGTGCTAGTCGCCAGCCCCTGGCCTATGGAAGGCGGGCTTGGGGTAGTCACGGCACGGGCCCCGAGGACGGGTCGTGACACATTCATAAAATATAAATAACATTGTGTCAATGAATGATTTAATGTTAAAGGGTCTGAAATCACATGAATTCTATGTTTTGATGAAAGATATAATTTATATAGCTTTATGATTAATTTTTTTCCAAGAATATCTATCATACATTAACTAAGCTCTATTTCTTGTTCAAATCTATATGCATCATATTTATAGAACCAAAAAAATTAATGGCCAAGGGAATAAAAATTTCCATCATATTATGTGAATTGGAAATGTTCTTCCCACAAAAATTATATGATATGATGGTTCATTTGATGGTTCACATAGTGAGAGAGATTAGACTATGTGGTCTTGTACACTATAGATGGATGTACCCCATTGAACAATATATGAGGATTGTGAAAGGGTCTGTCAAAAATAATAGTTGGCATGAAGGTTGTTTTGAGAAGAAATATATCATTGATGAAGCTGTTGAATTTTGTATCAAATAGCTATACAGTGTGCAAAAGCATTGGTATACGAAAATCACGACACACTGGGCGGCTTGTGGGTGAAGGAATATCTGGAAGAGATATTGGGAAAATAAATATTACAGATCAATAACATTCCCATATTTATGTTTTTCAAAAAAAATTGGAGGTTTCCCCATATGTTAAAACCCACAAAGAAATTCTTAGGCACTTGAATCCATATAGGGATGAAAGATACATATCAAATACACATAATCAACAGTTTATATGATGGTTTCAAGACAATATAATAAAGGAGTCAAATAAAAATATAGATTCAATTTTAGAATGAATTTGATGGGCATCCAGAGGACCAAGTGTGTATGTATTATCTTACAAAGCATATGTAATTAATGGCTAGATATTCTATAAAAATGAACATGAAGGAGACAATACCGTTCAAAATTGTGGAGTTACACTTGTGGGTGAAGCGATTCAAGTTTCTGGTACAAAGGACATAAATCCAATTTACTAAAATATTTAATACCTTAACATCATCAAAGAAAGATGGGAGATGGATTACACAACATTCCAAGTGATGTTTTGTCAATGAAAGTGGGTTGATAATATGAGTGTTATTAAAATAGATTAATTGGGATTCATGAAATTTGATTTCAATAAGGAAGGGTACAAAGAAGAACAATTTAAAATGGAATAATAGGTAGTAAAATTATTTTATGATCCATATCTAGAAAACTAAAAGTGTTTAATTTTTCGGTTAACGACCAAAAAAGGAAGGTTCATATGATCATTCAGCTAATGATGACCCTTTCATTGGTATGTCACAATTATTTCACAGTGGTCCGAATTTATAAAATGATTTTATGTTAGAGGAGACCCTAATGAAGAGATTTGGAATGTTGATAGAGGGGTCAAATCCTTTTGGACCTAAAAAAATTAGAGTTTAGTAATTAGGTAATATTGTTTTTTGTAAAATACAACATGTTACCTCATGTTATTATCATCTTTCTACAGTATTATGTATTCTACTTAAATGTTTAACCACTTTTGTAGATAATGACTTCCTAATATGTTGTTGCTTCCATTACCGAAGAACAACATGTCTCTCAACTTGTTGTTTCTTGCAGTGTAGAGGAACTATGACCTTTTTTAACATGCCGGTGCTCCCAAAAATGAGGCACAACAGGTCTCTCAACTTACTACTTCTCTCTGTGTAGAGGAAAAATGACCTTCGTCATATTCCAGTGCTCCCATTCCTAAAGAATAATAGGTTTCTCAATAATTTGTTGCTCCCAGTACAGGGGTACAACGACCATTTTCACATGTTGATTCTACCTCTCCAGAGGAACATATTGATGATGTTGAATCCAAGGAAATGGAAGGTGATAAAGGACTAATAATGAAAAAAATAAGAGTGTCATAGTTTGATGGTGTGAGAAAAAATTATTAAGGAAAATGTCAAAGGCATAAAATATAAGGTCGGATGGAATGAACAAGGATAGCATGTTAACCCCAATAATTCCATGTTCAATAGTTTCATTAGAATAATCACTTTAAAACATGTACAGATAGATGTATATTCCTGGAACCATGTTGTGCACAAGATTAATACACTAATGTTAGAATAGATTATTGTAACATTGTGATGTGTTTTATTTATTTTACCAAAAAATAAATTGATGAAACATTGACTAACTCTTCATTATCCATTACAGACTGCATTTATAGTAGATGAATCCCACAAGAAATATGTATTAATGTTTTCTAGAAGGATTCATAGAGGATTTCAAAAAATTATAACAAGCCATCATCTTAAAGATACTGGAGGGAAAATAAACATGCACCCTCCTCTTATCTATGCACACCTGATAACCTAAGAAGCATGCGATGTGTTTATTGGACGTCATGAATATGTGTCTTTTTAGGTACATTGTGTCTTGTAATACATTGTTTGAATATATGTTTATTCATCACTCTAACTAATTTTTTTATTTATGAAACAAAAATTGAGTGCTGGAAATATGTAATGATCAAAAAACCAGTGTAACACTACCATAAAGAAAGGATGGGGTTTGTTTCAGTTGAAAAATAAATTTGGTATTCATTTTAAATCCACCATAATACTTTTAGGAGACCAGAAAAACATCCTAATTATGTTTCTTTATTTATAAGAATATTTTGGAATTCAAATTCAATGCCACTTCTATCCCATTCCATGTGTAATGAAAGGAGTCATGTATAAATAAATACAGGACACTAATAGATGAAAACAAAAATAACCGGGGGAAACATGTTCAAGTGTTACATAAAAAAATTTGGTCTAATTAAATCTCTATTTCATAACAACGATCACTTATTTTAACATTTTTAAACACCTGTACTAGATGAAAACTTACTATCAGTGGACTTGATGTGGCCAGAATAGTATGGCCGCATTAGAGGTGTTGGTTTTGGTGTAACACCTAGAACATGTTTTTAGAAAAAAAGATGAGCATCAAAGTGAAGAAATGAAATGGATGAGATAAAGGCTATCTAACCTTGAATAATAATTCCAATTACAGAGAGAGATTATTGTGACTTTTATGGGGGAGGGGGTGAAAGATAAGAATACACTCAAGAACAACCACCATGTGGAGATCTAACCCACCCCCACTAGCTATTAGGCGAGTCATTCCCCTCAAAGATATGTCTTATCTAAGGTAATAAATGTTATAGTAAATGTTTATGTGAAATATGAATTAGACATACATTGATACCATTACAATAAACATATTCTATAGGGTGATAATGATTGTGATTTATGTCTATCATCACCCACCGATTTCATTATAGAAAGGGCTATATTGTTTAATATCCAAAAGAAAATGATACACAGTAGAACACTTCCAATAGTTAATGTGCATTTTTTGATGAGTCTATCCCATGATCTATTTGTCAAGATTCTTGTTCCAATTTATGAGGAATATATTCATACAGTCAAAAAATTTGTTCGAATATTCATCACATTGCCGTCACATCTTCTAAAAAACATGTTGATATGGAGGTATTAATTTCCAATTTATTTTTCAAGATAAACCTTTAAAAAAAGGTGAAAATGTCTAAACCAATTAATTTTATTACATATGAAAAAAGGGAAGAGGGTGAAATGAAAGAACCACTCAAAAACATATAATGGATCAACCAACCAATCAAACATGTCTACCGAAATCACCATTACCCGAGCTGTTCTATATTCGCATTTAGTGTCATTGAAGGTACATGTGGATTAAAACTTAAAATATGGTGATAATCACATTGGTTCTTTTAAAGAAAATATGTATAGAGAGAAAGATAACAACTTCATTGGTTTTGAGAGAGTAAGTGATATCCTTATGTATGATTTGTTAGGAGGATTAGTTGCAACTGTTTACATGCAGTATGTTTTCATGATTTGATTTTCCAAAGCCTGATAAACTGTGTTAATTATAACTAAATACAATTTTTATTTTTGGTTGTCATATATATGAAAAAATGTTAGGTATTTTCCCATGAATATAAATTTTGACTCATTAGTCCTCACATGTCCTCTTTAGAACAACCAAAAATAGAACAAAAAAAAGGATGAAATAGTGGTAGGTTTGATCAAATCCTTTGAAAGAAAACATTTAGATGACAAACTCTATTTAATACCAACTATGTAGGGGTAAAACTCTACAATTTAATAATATAAAATATAATTTCATTGATTTCATTCCTTATTCCTTTTTTTCATTTTCATGTAGCATTAGATACTTATTGGGGTAAATTTGGATACTCCAAAGATTTATTTTCTAGATTCAATGCATAGATATACAACAAACCTTTAAAAAATTATTTAGTTTTTCATTAAGTAATAAACTATATCCAATGTTTTATAACTAAACATAACATTATATAATTCTTATTATCTTTTAATGAGGATTCTATTATGATTGGGTGGTGCATCTATATCATGAAAAATAGGAAGGAGGCTAGGGGATAAGCATGAGAAAGAATAAAATTTCTATGGATTAACAAGTATCATGGTATATATAATTAAATTTCACTATACAACACATAACAAAATACAAATTCTCCTAAATATTTCTATAATTTCTAAATCAAACCAATGGAAGATATTTTGGTTATTATGTTTCTAAACTTTTGAGGGAGATTATATCCCATGAAAAAATAGCATCCCTGAAGAGGTATTTTGGAAGAGAATTACTATAATATTTAAAATATTTATTAATCCTTTGTGTATTTACAATTCTATAGTATTAATATGACTATAGAAATGATTCATATTCACTACATGATATTTATGTGCTAAAAAATGAATGGGAATCACACATAATGGTAGAATGTACTCAAATAACATGAAGATGTGACTTCTATTGAAGTAGTGGATTTGTTTATATTTATGTTGAATTTAATTATTTTTATTATTAATCACATAAGTATTTTTTCTTATAGAGTTTGATTCTTTTTTTTGAATCAGGGTGGTTTTTTCAAAACTGATCACGCTTGTGAGATATTGGACTTTGAGGCTGCAATTGAGATAATGCAACAAGGAAATGGGTCAATAATGTATGAAGGTAAATTCACACTAATTATGTAATTAATTAAGTTTTTAATAATTTTAGCTACTATTTGTAACTTAATTTCCTTATCATTATTATGTAATTCTTATTTAGTTTTTTATAAATCTTTTGGGAAGTCATATTTTTCATTCAACTTTCGGCAACAAGCCAGAAAAGAGAGAACATGTTGAATGGAAAGTATAAATTATCAGTATTTTATTAAAAATTTTGTCTTACAAAAATATTTGTTCTTAATATTTTCCTTAATAGTGTACTAATCAGCCATAACTCAATCAGCCCTACCTCAATCTAATACATAGTGTGCTCAGTATGAGTAGAAGTGTATATTTTTAGTACATTATATTATACAATCATTTAAGATTCATGTCTTTTGAACTACTTTGATTTGATCCATGACTCATGATTATGATCTATGATAAAAAAGGTATGAATTTCTAATGTTAATATCACCTTTTAATATCTTTATACTCATGTTACCCTTATCTGATCATTGATATCTCCCTTGTTTAAACTTATTGAGTATCTATGATAACCCTTTATTCTTTTTCATATCCTTAGGATATTAATAATGGGTTTACAAATGATATGTATAAGAAGGTTTCAAATAATGAATGAATTAATTAGAGACTCTTATAAAAAAGGTCTTTATGTTTTCATGTTTCCAATACCACTAAACCTAAACTATTCTGGTATTGATCAATATGCTATGTAAGGAATATTAATATAATAATATGTGATATCTATGTCTGAAATTTCAAGGTAAATATAGTTTTTATCAGAGTAAATGTCCTACTCAAAAACCTAGAAAAATGAACAAGTGACCAGTATGACTCAAAGTTCCCATTATCAATTTAAAATTCAAATTTTTGTTTAAAAAGTGTCACCCACTAAAAACTAAGAAAAATCACTCTAATTGTCTTGATAATTTAGTACAGTTATTATTAAGTCATTTGTGATGTGTATTAAGTAGTATTACATCAAACTAATGCACTATGCAACCAGTATGACTCATAGTGTGTGTTTCCAGTGTTAAATGATATTTTAGTAAAAAAACACAACTGAGATACTAAAAACCAGGAAAACATATTAGGATTATTTCAATAATATAGGATAATTATATTTAAATCATTTGCGATGTGTAAGAATCATCTGAACCTCAATAAAAATCATAGTGTGGCCGGTATAACTCAAAGTGTCTCTTTTTATTTAAAATTGATAACAATTTAAGTAAAAAACAAGTGAAATACTTAGAACAAAGAAAGCACATTCAAATTATTTTTATGTTTTAGGAAAATGATCTATAATTCATAAGTGATGTTTAATAATCATCCAATCCTCAATAAAACACATGGTGTGTCCGATATCACTCAAAGTCTCTCTATTTATTTAAAATTGACATTAATTTAAGTAAAAAGAACAAGAGACATACTTAAAACTTTGAAAACTCATTCTGATTATTTTTATACTCTTGTAAAATGATCCATGAGTCATTTTTGACATGTATAAATCAACGAAACCTAAATCTAATTCACAGTGTTACCGGTATGACTAAAAGTGTCTATTATGTGTTTAAAATTGACATTTTAGTTCAAAAATAATCACTCACTAAAAATGAAACAAACATTCATCGATTGTCTTGATAATTTAGGATAGTGATTCATAATTCATTTATGACTTGTATTAAGTAGTATGAATTAAAACCGAAGCACGATGAGACTAGTATGACTCATAATGCATGTTTCGAGTTTGGAATGACATTTTTTTGAAAAAACATAACTAGCATACAAAAAACCAAGAAAATTATTTTGGATTTTTTTTTTACATTAGTAAAATTATCTATAAGTCATTTTTACATGTAGGTATCATCCACACCTCAATACGATGCACAATGTGGATAAAATAACTCAAAACGTCTTTTTTTTATTTAAAATTGTCTTCAATTTATATAAAAAAACTGACATGATGAAAAGTGAGAAAGCACATTCGTATTGTTTTAATATTTTAGTAAAAACAATATCTATGTAATTCTTGATGTGTAGGAATTAGCCGGATCTCAATAAAATTCCTGGTATTGCTGGTATCACTCAATGTGTCTCTTATTATTTAAAATTGACATTAATTTATGTAAAAAAAAGTGACATACTAAAACCATTAAAACAAAATAATATTGTTTTAATAAATTAGGGAAAAAAAATCCATGAACCATTTTAGACATTTAGGAATAAACCACATATTAATATGATGCACAGTGGGGCAGGTATGACTAAAAGTGTCTGTTATCAGTTTAAAATTGACATTTTAGTTCAAAACATGTCACTCACTAAAAACCATGAATACTTAATTTTATTACTATAATAATTTATGAGAATGGTTGATAAGAAATTTTTTGATGTGTATGAAATATTATCATGTCATACTGATGCACGATGCAACCGATATGACTCATAATGTGTGTTTTTAGATTAAAATGAAATTTTAGCAAAAAGGAACTGGCATACTAAAAATTGAGAAAACACATTAATATTGTTATTATAGCTTAAGTAAATGATCTATAATTAATTTTTTATGTGTATCAATTATCCTCACCTCAATACGATTCATGATGTGGATGGTATAACTCAAATTTTCCCTTTTAATTTAAAATTGACATTAATTTAAGTAAAAACAACAAGTGAAATTCCGAAAACTGAGAAAATACATTCAGATTGTTTTGATATTTTTTTAAAATGAACTATAATTCATTTTTGATCTGTTAGAATTAGAGATACCCACAATGTGTTTGGTATAACTCATGGTGTCTCTTTTTATTTAAAATTAACATTAATTTATGTAAACAAACATGTGACAATCTGATGAATGAGAAAATGTATTTTTATTGTTTTGATACTTCAAGAAAATGATCCATGAGTCATTTGTAACATGTAAGAATCAACCACACCTCAATATGGTGCATGATGTTACCAGTATGACTAAAAGTGTTTGTTATCAGTTTAATATTTTCATTTTAGTTCAAAACATGTCACTCACTGAAAACTAATAAAACATGCTATGATTGTTTTGATAACATAGGATAATGATTTATCGGTCATTTTTTATGTTTATGAAGTAGTCTCATGGAAAACGATTACAATATGGGACTGGTATGGCTCGTAATGCTTGTTTTCATTTTGAAAATCCAATTTAAAAGAAAAACAAAAATGAAGTACTAAAAACTGAGAAAAAATCGATTTTTTTATACTTTTGGAAAATGATCTATAAGTCATTTGGTATGTGTAAGAATTAGCCTCACCTCAACAAAACTCATAATGTGGCCGATATTTCTCAAAATTTCCCTTTTTATTTATAATTGATATCAATTTACATAAAAACAAGAAGTGGCATATTGAAAACTGATCAAAAACATTCAAATTGTTTTTATATATAGGGAAAACAATCCATGATTCATTTTTTATGTTTAGGAATTAACCCCAACTAAGTAGGATGTATAGTGTTACCAATTTAACTCCAAATGTGTCTTTTTTATTAAATATTAACATTTTATTAATGTATTATTTCATATTAATGTTTAATTTCTTGTTTATAGTACTGTTAATATTATTATTTTTCTTATATAGGTGGAATATTTCACTCATTTTGAAACGATCTTTTTAGAAACTAATACCATGGGAAGATATTTTTGGGAGGGTATAACAAGCATTATAATATGAAACCTTATTGTTTTTAAATGTTTGTTGGATAATTGTATATGTAATTATATAAAAAATTTATTGAAATGTATATTTTAGTATTTTTTTATAAACCATGGGTGGACATTTTTTTATTCCTGGCATCATTGAAAATATATTCATCATTTTTTTAAATTATAGGTTTTTGAAGGTTTTTTCTGGGTGTGTTATTATATTAAAATCACATTGCAGCAAACCAGGCCTTTATTAGCACTATTCAACCATAGATAAAGGGACTCCTTTATCAACTCTATTTGAAGTGCTGATAAGGGGTCTCTTTTATCATTGATAAAAATTTCATTGATAAATGCTGTCTTTTATCAGTTCTTTTTTAGCACGAATTAAGGGGACCCCCATTTATCATTGTTGCGATTAACAATGATTTTTTAGCACTGTAAAAATCCATTTTTCACAATTTTAAAGGACATATGTGAAGTATAGATTTATTTCATTTTATGTTAGTTTATAGTTAATATTTTTTATCTATTTATTTACACTATTTTAGAAAATAATTAAAATAAAAAGAACAAGTAGTTTAATGTGAATAAGATTTAGTAAGTAGATAAATGTAAAGATCCTCAAGTGATATAAACCTGGTCAATTATTATGATGCACTATGAAATTATAAAAAGTAGATTTTCCACACCCCATGATAGGTGTTCATCCAATAAATGAATTATTTTACACGTTATTATGATGTATTTTAATATCTTGTACTAATATTTTTGAGTTTGTTTGTTTTAATTGAATAAATGTTGCTAAAATGGTATAAAAAATCATGGTCTAAAACTTGAGATTGGGATTTATGTAATGAAGTGATATTTAATTTTTGATGGAAAATGAAACCAATGTTTCATAGTGTAGAATAGAGTCATGATGTTGTGAAAAATATTGATGAGGTCAATGTTTCCTTTGAATTAATAAAAACCATATATCTGTTTTTCATTGTCTTAGTAGTAGGTTAAATTTTAGATGTAGTCCAAATGTGGTGAAGGATGAGTCATGGACAATTGGATAATATATCTTGGGAGTAGATTCATGATTCATTATAGGAAGATTTTATACCATATGTGAAAAATTATGAACATAAGAAATTGAGTCAAGGGATTAAACAAAGTGGATCTAGAGTATAAGAACATGGAATTCACTTATAGAGGTAGATAAATATATATTTGAATTGTTTTACCAATGAAGATATGAGGGAATAATTTTTTTAATTTTCCTTGAATCTAGACATTTGATGATGGGAATCCACCCTTTGGTTAATGTCTTGGAAGTGAGGGATAATTTGAAGGATATAGAAATATAATTTTATTAGAGTGGGAATTTTAATAGGAATCATCTTTAAGGATCCATGAGAGGTGAAATGAATGATATATGTTTTTTGGATTATGGTTCAAAAAGCTGACCTAATTGAAAACTATTTAGTTAAATGATGAAATAATAATCTCTATGTGTAAGTGGTTTGAGATGTAGTTTAATGGGCGAGGTAAAATTTTTTATTTTCCAATGTGGCAGAAAATCGAGGGTGTTATTTCCACATGATTTATGGTTCATCTAAACCATTGGAAATGTATATAATTTTCCTAGTGGTGTAGTGAAAATATAGTAGATAACTGATTTTAATAGAGAAAGTCAGTCTTAAGGATTAAAGTTAATCGTATAATGGTAGTCTTATTCCTTTCATAAGAAACATTTTGAAATAATTGTTGATTAATGATTTAACGTGGAATAATTTTTTCAAACATGAAATGTTTTAAATTTATAGTTATAATATTAAAATATCAAATTTGATAATTTATTTTGAAAGATTATTTTTATATTATTTTCATTTTATTCTAATAATAAAGTATATTTATGTGGGTATTTACGTTTTTTATGAAATAAAATTGTTTGTAAAAACACATAAACTATTTTTAAAGAAGTCATGGTAATGTTTTGTTAAAATTAATAAATTTTGGTTTTCATGAGATTTATGCTCTATATCATTGCAGTGAAGTGTTGAGAGGCTAGTGATGGATTAATTTTTGGGTTTGTGCATTGGATCTTGTTTTTTTATTTATTTTTCAGAGTTAGAATGATGTTATAGAATGACTCTTACGTTGAGGTTTAGAATATGGTATACATTAATGATTAGCCTTATGGCTCACTAACTAGGATAGAGATGACTTATGATATGGAGATTTGGTAATTACGTAGACCAATGGCGGTCTTGTAAGATTATGATATATGTCCTACCTAGGGTAGAGCATCACATAACTAATAGATGATATATTTAATTTATAACCTCACACTACAAGAAAATTATATTTAGTGACTATTATTACCATCACTAAATAATTCACATTGATTTCTAAAAAGTATAAAAAATTTATATTTTGAGAATCATTTCTCTATGGTTTAAACCACCTCTAAATGATTAATAATGTATATTTATTTAAATAATTTAAAAATTAATTTTTTTATAAATACATTTTTTTTCAAATTTATATAAGTTTAAATAATTTAAAAAATATTATTTATTTATTTAACATTTATTATTATTTCTACACATCATAATATTTTTTTATTAATGACCCAAAAAAGTTCTTATAGGTCACCCACTCTTTCACTACACCCACTTATTCCCACATAACTCTCTAAGTAGTAACCACTCCGTTAATTGTATTTACATGTATTAATATGTAAATACATGTTATTTGATCTACCTTTTCATTTTTTTTACGTTACATAATATCTTCCCTAGAGGTCATCCATCCTTACACTACTATTATCCATTCATTCTCAAATATCAATGTACTAGTCACTCAACTAAATGAATTTACATGTAATAATATTTCAATCAATGTTATTTAAAGTATTTAAAAAATAAAATAACATATATAAATAACCAATAAATAAAATTACAAATCGTGCTGTCCTCCTTGAGGGGATCTTTTAGCCATTTATGGACGATGATGTAGGTGATGATGCATGTAGGGGTGTTGGCCTAGTTATATGCTGAAACAAGCACAAGATGAAGGAATGGACACTTTGGGCCAAGAAGAAATGATTTCATGCCATAGAGTATTTAGGCCATCAAATTATAATGTGATAACTATGGAGTTAGCCAACCCTTGGAGGGGGGGGGGTGACCTGTCCTTACCGACCTAAATGTGTGTGTATTGTTCCCTTTGATTATAATCTCTAGAACCTTAATAAATAAATAAATAGAAATTAATAACAAAAAAATTCATTAATAATAAATAGTTAATAATTAATAATTAACATGTAATTAAAATTTTAAATAACATATAATTAATAAGTATAAATAATTGACACTCAATTATTTGTAATTGATAATTAATAATTAATACGAGATAATTAATAAGTAATCATTAATAATTAATAATATATAAATAATAATTAACAATTAACATTTAAAAATTGATAATTAATAATTAATAAATTCTAAATACTCAATGAGTAATTATTATAAATAATTAATAATTTAAAATAATTAATTGTTAATAATAATTTATAATTACTATATATTAATTAATAACTATTAATTACCAATTACTAATTAATATAATTTTTAATTTATTATTAACTAATAAATATAAATAATATAAAATTTAAAATTAATAAGTTATTAAAATTAATAATAATAAATAATAAATATTGAATACAAAATATTAAATAGTTAATCATTAATAATTAATAATTAATAATTAATAATTAATAATTAATAATTAATAATTAATAATTAATAATTAACATGTAATTAAAATTTTAATTAATTATTACTAAAAATTATTAATTTTTTTTTAATTTTGTGGATTTTTTTAGTATATCACTAGAATTAAACAAATAAACAAAAAAATATTATTTAATGATGGTTTTTTTCATCGCTAAATGGTTGGGGGTTTTTAATAAATTGATGTGAATTTGAGATGGTTTTCTTAAAATGCTACTACAGAAATGAAACATTTAATGGATGTTTTGAAAAAAGATTCTAAAAAACCACTACTAAATACTAATTTTCCTGTACTACTAGCCTTGTGAGAATTATGGGTTTTATCCTAGAGGTTTGTATTACCATAGAGATAATTACTAAGAGGGGTGTGAACAGCTTGGTAAGGTTGTGCCTATTGAATTTATGGGTTTTTATGACACATGTCAAACTATCGTTGATGATAGTTAAGGGATAGGGGATCAATAGGCTATGATATATTCTACACAAGATGTGATGAATTATTAGATGTGGTCTTGAATTAGTCATGGAATATACCATGGTTTTAAAGGTGACTGATTATCATAACCCTTTATGTGTATTTTATGATATTTTTTCCACTGTTTGGAGATAACTATGTTTATAAAACCACCATTAAGTGGATGTTTCTTAATGGTATGAGGCTATTCCATTTCTTATTAACATTATTCCTTATACAGTACAAAATAAGGTATGCTTTTATACCTTATAGCCGATGGGTAATATTCCATTCACCTCTAATAGATATGTGTGATTACCCACCTTCTATATTTTCTGGTGATATCCCATTCACTATTGAGAGAGGTGTGATTTCCCACATCATCAAAAGATTGAGGATACATCATTCACCCTTGAGAGTTGAGTCATTCTAAACCTCATAAATTTATTAATGGAACTCTATTCTCAATAATAGATGGAATGATTATCTGACTAGATTATGATAAGTTATATTCCATTCACTATGATAATCATGGGTGGGAACTTTCTATCCCACTTAAGAATCTCTACCTCAGCTAGAAAAATGACCATTGTGGGGTTTTCCTACCATTCTTATATGGTTAAACTAAGGGAAATTCTATCCCATATTCCAACACTAGCTATAGTTGGTATGATTCTACATCATGGTGGCCTATTGATCCCCTTATTGGGTGACATGTGTTGTTCAAGAAATTCTTACTATGTTCAAGCATACTACATATGGATGCACATATATATTGTTTATTTTCAATGGCACAATTTGTTATAACATACTAAGTTATATGTTCACTACTTGAACATTAACCTTTTTTATTGTATAGAATTTATATTTAACCAAGATTCCACATAAAGGGAGTTAACATTGATATAATTGACAAAGGATATCAAACGAGATATGAGGATAGGTTTGAGTTATGGTTAAGGATTGGTATTTAGGTCACCTTATTTATTTATTTTTGGTACTACTTTATTCTTTTATAATATTGTTAAATTGGGTGATGATTTTTCAGATATATAATGAGTATTTCATAACATGTCCATTTATTATAACTTTCTATAATGTTATTTTTGTGGTTAGACTTCCACTATTATTCCTAATTATGGTAATTTTGTATTTTTTATGGATTTGTATGTCATTTATGAGCTTCTATATGTTCTGATACCAATTTTATTGTCCCCAACTATGGAAATATAATACTCTCACTACTAGTCAATACAATTTAATGTATATATAGGTTTACTTTAGGTTATGTGGCACTCCAGATTGGGTTGTACAAACAATGATTAATTATGTAATAAATAGGCATCCAAGAATTGATTTCATTTCATTATAATTTTGGACATGTTAGATAGATCTATGAATAGTTAGAAAATGGGTTGAAAGATATTCTTGTGCCTTGCCAATTCTAGTATGAGAAATAATCTAGGTTACAAGGGAGTTTTTATCATGGAAATTCATCTATGTTGTTATGGTTGAGATGTTATTAAGAATTTTTTTATTTGAATATTTACAATATTTTATTTTACTCTTATATTGAGGTAGTGAGATGTGTATATGCATGAATTATTCTTATAATAGAGGTTCAAATAACTTATTCTTTCCTTTGAGTGATTATAATATGATTTTTAGGAAATGGTTTCAGATACATTAATTATCAAAAATAATTTATTTCTTGTTTTCCTAAATAACTTATTTATGGAGACTGACCTAATTAAACCTTCTGTAATGAATTCCTAGATTTTGATCACTTCAAAATGATATATTTGACATACACATAGTTGTGACAATGTCCCTAGTATAAGTAGTATCGGTATGGGGATACCCCAATGAAGATTATATCCCTAGAGTGTGTAGGATGTAATATAGAATCCTTGATTATTGAGATAAAATCATCAAAAATGGCTACATGAGATTTTACCTATAGGGGTATATGGACCATATACCATGTGGGAAGTTTTACAGATTATGAGATTCAACTCAGAGTGGTATAGGGTGATTTTTTCAGTAGGATAAGTGGTGGATCTAATATTTTTTCTTGATATGGGTTATGATATGTTGGGATATTTCTATAGAGATTCCTTAATATAATAATATGTATTCATTAATATGAGTAGAGTAGGGGTAGATATGTGGTGTAGTGAGGATGATATATAGGAAACATGCGATCACGAGTATGGTTTCGAAAGGTGGACTACCTTGGGATTTTATTGATGCATGAGCATAGATGGTGCTTTATAAATTTTTTACTTTTTATTCACGGGGTGTGAATTGTTAGTAAATTATGTGTTAAAAATAAAGAACCATTGGGACATAACTCATGATGAAATGATTTGAGTCAGGTAGTAGATTAGTATGAGATAATATTCCAACACATGAGGGGGACTGTAGAAAATTATTGAATCTTTTTACCAGTATGAGGGTGTCTCTAAAGTACTCTCTTTACCGGGGAACATGAGAGTTGGGATTCACACTCCCTAGGTGGATTCTAGGATGGTATAACCTTGGAATAAATAGGTGATGGATAGATTAGGTAGTTTTTAGGCATGTCTAGGCTTAGATAACCTGTGTGATGTGTGTGATAGAGAATTATAATTAAATTCCTAGCAAGTGAGATCTTTATAGAGTAGACAAAACAATATATTTTAAAGATTATTTGGAGTCAATCCCTAAGATTCTAGTTGGTCTATGTGAGTAATCATAGATAGGACGTGACCAGTGTGTGAATTACTAAAAATAGGTGGGATACACCTTTTTATTACTAGGAATATGATAAAAGGATTCAACTTATTATCCTAATGCTTCTATTAGTCTGAATAAGATAGGATTCAGGTATTGTAAAATATGGGTTAACTAGTGAGAACTAGTGGATATAGGTACAACCTATTTCTTAGGTGAGGTTTATCTAGTGATTCTATTAATTAATTAAGGAGTCACGTATATAGTAGGTAAGATGAGATAATCCCCTCATATAAGGGTGAGATGAGACCTTTAAATTAACATAAAAGGAAATTATATGAATTATGGGTTTATTAGAACACTGAGAGGTTAAATCTCTAAAAGTTATAAAAAAGTACTCTAGAGAATTCATTAACTATGGGAGGTGAGCCCCAATATAATTGGGGAAGTACTATTTTTTTGGGTAGGAAGTATACATGAGGTTGTAAAGTGGGAGTCTTATAGCAATGAGTGCTGTCACTATCCTTAGTATACATCAGTCATGCCTAAAATGTCTTGGAGATGGATCATTAATGAAATTTGATAGTGATAACACATATCTTTGTGATATCCATAGACCGTGAAGTGAGGCTCATGGGATGGGTCTATTTTTTTATAACACATATCAATTGTGAGATACAACATTAGGGAAATAAATAAGTTCAAGACGTTTTGTTCTTATTAACAATGGATAAGGGAAATCCTATGTTGGGGGAGAACACAATTGATTTAAATGTGGGGGTGAGACTTTAAACTTGTGTGAAAAACATTGAACAACATGAATAATGTGAATATATAAACCAATCAGGTCATTGTTGGTGGTTTACATTATTTAGTGGATGTAAATTTCCTATATTTTATTAGTTTTAGGGATGTACTAGGCTGAGGGTATTAATCGGTGATGATCTAGTGGAGTTAGTTCATTTAATAACTGATGAAGAATAAATTTGGGAAACTAAATGGAGTTTTCATTGAGTCTAGATAATGTCAATTTTCATGAGAGAATATATTGATTTTTTGATGATGTAAGGATTTATAATATGGTCCTAGTCTAGAGAAGTAGACTAAAAATACCGGTATGAATGATTAGTAGGTACTCGAGTACACCTCCAAGCTTTCAGTGTTATGGTGTATAAAAATGACACCAAATTTGAGGGCCCTATGTTAGTGATTAGTTATTCCATTAATGTTACTAGGAATGAAATATAATTATAGAGTTGGTGAATTTATTTAGTGTTGTGGTGTATATGTGGAAGTATTACATGGGTAGTTTGTGAAGTGGGGAAACAGCTGCTGCATTTATTATTTAATCTGTGATGATGTTATGGGAATTTAACTGTGAATATAATTTGAGAAATAACTGGTGTATATAATGTAATCAATTAAGATGTGTCCATAGATTTTATAATTATACAAGTTCTACTGTATTAATGACATGAACTTACCCAGTAAGAGTTTGTAAATGAGGAGATCCTTAGATATTAGTGAATATTATGATCTAAAGGATATGCATAAGGATGCTTCTTGAGAATATGAACTTGTATGGTGCGGTGTTTGTAATGACCTGCACTGCTTGGTGTTAGTGGATATAGTGGAAGTATGAAATTCAATATAATTATATCCCAA
Source organism: Viscum album (assembly GCA_963277665.1). Classification (NCBI taxonomy): domain Eukaryota; kingdom Viridiplantae; phylum Streptophyta; class Magnoliopsida; order Santalales; family Viscaceae; genus Viscum; species Viscum album. The sequence goes on from OY728120.1 coordinate 308,968,793, forward strand.
GTGATTTTTCAAATTATAATTTAGATTATATAAGGGATGTTGTTACTATATTTTATATGATTATATGAAATATATTTGGTTTAAATTTAGATTCAAAAGACCTGGAGATAAATTTTGGACATCGAGTAAATGAGCTAGAATGGATGGATGCAACAACAATCCATCAATAGAGTAAGGGATGAAACCCAAAATTTTTTATCTAGGTAAGTAAATTAACACCTATAATGGTGGTCTAGTTCAGGGCCTAGTAGAACCCCATAAATCTCAAGGTGTCCACCAGACTTCTAATGGGGTCATCTAATCTCGACATAAATTATGGGAAGGTTGTTCATTTGAATGTTTATTTCTAAGAAATCTATTTGGGATTTGGGTCTTCAAGACAGAGGTAAATGGGATGCCACCCATATTTTATCTCTTCTTCCTCCCCATGTATTCACTCCTTTACTACCACTAATTCACCCCTTATGAATCGTTTAATTATTGATACTTGGAATATGATTGAGACTAAAGGATCCCCAAATATATTTTTGTCATCCAAAGTGGGATATTGGTTTTTTTAAGTAATGTTATGTGGATACGAGTTTTGAAATGTATGTTGTGTTTTTTTTTCAATAAATTTCATAACTCATGAATAACATTCCATATTATAATAATTAATGTGGTTCAAATGGAGTAAAGATATATTTAGTGTTTTGATGTGTTTGGATGATTATTGGAATTTAAAGATTCATGTTTTGAGGTATTTTATAGATGATAGGCATATAATTCCAGGGTTTTGTCCACACCACACCCGCAATACATGATTTAATGTAAAATTACTTGTGATTAATAAGAAATAGGAATTTTAGAGTTCATAATTTATAAATTTTCTAAAAAAGTCCCTTTCAACCATGGGAAGTGCTCATCATGTTACAGAAATTTGAGAAGTGGTCATGGTATTTGGTAGGTAAAATAAAGAGGGGGATCACCATGTTACATTCTATTAGTCTTTCCCATGGTTATAAGTTTGAAATGATGGGACTTGACACTAGGATGATGGAAATGGGAAACTAAATAGGGTCATTGGATAGGAGGGAAAATTGTAAAAACTATACCATGGTAAATCCTAATAAATCCATGGTATATAGTAGTTTTAAGAATAGTTTATAGTATTTTAAGCTTCATTATGTCATGGTAAAAACCTCTCCACACCATGGTTAGTATGAAATTCTACATTTGCCTGATTTTTATGATATTATTTTTATTTTACACTTAAGGTACTATAATTTTATTCTTCATGTACCATAATAATATAATGGGTAAATAAAATAGTTTTATTGATCCAATGACTAAGATTAAATTTAGAGAAGTTAAGAATCAAAGGTGGTTATTGATTCTGAATCTTAAATTCAATATCTAATCAAAGAAAGTGTGAATGGTAACATAGATGTTGATGAAAGTGTAATTAAGTCTTGTTGTATGAATTGGAAGAGTGTGAAAGAAGGAAAAAAGAATGGTAAGGCACCCAAAGAACAAATAGAATTGTATATGACATTTATAAATCAAATTTATGAAGAATAAAAACTTGAAACTTGAGGATTGAAGTTAATATTAATGATATATATCACAATAATTGTTAATTATGTTCTAGTTATATAATTATTAATTAATTTTAATAGGTTGTTTCACTATTATGATTTCTCAATGAAGTGGGAAAAAATATATTGGGTAATCATAGATTATTTTCACTAACTATTTGATAACAAAGAAATTTCTAAAAAACTGAATTGATAGTTAATTTCATGTACATTAAATTGTAGTAAACTTCTAAGGTTGAAGACTCGCCTTGATATTTCTCTTAAATATTATCATTTTTTGTATGTAATAGAATCATATATATTTCAAATCATTATAATATAACAATATTTTTAGGATAGACTCTGCTCTTTATATCTAGGATGATTACTGGATCATGCGATTTCATATTTTTTATATCATATCAAGGATGTAACCATTTATTTTTAATGGTGAACCATTTAAATTAACCATGTCTATTATAAGTATGTTTTTTTAAATTTCTTAATTATTTTAGTAGAATCCTTAATATTCATCATAGATGAATAAATAAAGACAAATTAGTAAACTATTCAATCAATTTTATAGGTGATAAATTTTGTTCGATAGTGGAACATAAATAAAATTGATTCATTGATTCAACCTCATGTAAGTGAATCCGTAGAGATCTTAAATAACTTTTTATATCTAGGTGTCAATAATATTAACCAGATCATCATTATAGGTTACCATTAATGGAAAAAATATATTCAAATATTGGAAGGTATAATGTTCTATTTTTTAGAAGTTTTTGTAGTTATAATTTGGTTGAATCTAATCTATCGCATAAATTTTGTGAAAAAACATATAATTGTGACATTTTACAGAAAATATATAACATTTATGAGGATAAAATGCTACAATATGTATAATCTATTTTATTACATATTCTTGGAGTTACTAAAAATGGGTTAGTTCCTTTTGAAAATTGTTCTATATTAAATGAGATTAATAAAAATAATATTTATAATAATGTTCTAAATCATAAAGAAGTTCTTTAACCACTATTAGTGAAATAAATATGGAAAAAGTTAGATAAAATCAATGATGTGAACGTAAAAGTAAAATAATTAAAATTATTGATTTTTTTTCTGAAGTATGAATACATTCATATGCATGATGATGAATCTACTGATGACTTCTTTACAAGGTTTAATGAAGTAGTGAAAACCATTATAGGTCTTGGAGAGAATATTGAAGATTATTTGATATTAAAATATATAAATTTTATATTAAAAGTAAAATATGATACAAATGTATCATAAGTTGAAGAAAATTATCTTTGTACATCATCGTTGGAATATTTATTATCATATATATTTCTTATAAAATTAGGAAATTATGGAATCTTAAAAAAGATTAAGGATAAAAATTGAACATCTCTAAAATATTTTATATAAGATAATAATTGGAATGAAGTAAAGGAAGAATAGGAGAATTTAATGAATAGTGAATATATTGAGATAATGACTTAAAAGTTTATATAAATCATACCAAATCGTTTTTTAGAATTTTAAAGGATAATACCGAAAAAATAAACGAAATTGTTTTAAATGTTGTGCTATTAGACATTTCGATATAAATTTTCCAAATATTACAAAAAAAGAATTTTATGATGAAGATGACATATCAATAAGTTTATCAAAGAATAATTATTCAAAAGTTTAACTAATCAATGTTTTATTTTAAGGGAAAAATTTAAGAACTCATAAAAATTAAAAAAGAGAAATTTATTTTATAAGACACATTATATAGTAAGTTTTGAAGGTGAAATTGATTCTATAACATAAAGTTAAGTAGAAGTTATGTTCTTGATCACTAAAGTTACTGATGATAAGTTTACTAGTAATGAAGATGATGGTAATGAAAATGAAAAATAAACTATGATAGAGTTTATGTTGAAGTGTGAGTTGTAAGAGTGACTTTTAAAGATCATAATGTTGTAGAATGAAAATAATAATTTGAAAAAATATTCTCAAACCTCAAACAAAAATGATTCTTCCCATGTTTAAAAAGAATCAATGTTATTGATGGAGATATAGAACTCTAGGATGCCTTGATAGGGGAGGGGTGAATTAGGGTGTCAACTTTTTCTTTTGATGTGATGGATCTTGTTCCCTGTTGAAAGGAACTTGTTAAACCTTTAAGATTGATATCATCACTAGTCAAACATTCACATGAAAATAGATGACACAGAACAATTTTTATTTTTTCACCACTAAGGGCTACATCCAAGAAGCACACATCGATAGGTTATCAGTCATACAAAAGTCCACTAATCTTCACTAGTTGTAGAATAATTGATTATAGACATAGTAACATTGTTCCAGGAACATCACCTTCACAATTTTTCAAGGATAGCTCACTTCATCCCTCAGAACACATTCATCGACTCTCCTTGCCTCCCTGCCTTTGGAGAAGACTTACTCAGTTTATCCACTTGAAGGTCTCTTCAATATATTCGCATTAATGTCTTTGCCTCTATCCACCATTATACACTTCTTGAATCATAGTCCTAAATTGATACACATGAAGGCACTGATCAAACAAACAGAGTAATAAAATAATTGATAGAATCTCCTATATTCACTTGTGCGCAACACCTTATCTTGCACAAAAGATTTAGGATTTTCACACAAGATGACATTCACACAACCCATACTTTCTGTGAAAGACTTGTCTTTCGTGAAACTACACTAAAGGTTTCACTTGGCCTTTTTAGACTAAAGGGACACCTTGTTCACAAAATTAACTCTCTGTAATTCCTTCATGCAAAAATCATTCGCATGGTACATAAACCATTTCTTCAAGGGAAAATTATTACGTCTTGAGTGGGGGTATCCACCTATTTATAGGCCTCAATGACTCTGTGCACATGTTTCAAAATCATATTCTTTAGTGCATATAAGATTCTTTCTGAGCGCATAAACCCCCTTTTGACGTCACATTGGGAATGTAAAATTCTTCTGTGCAACCTCATCTTTCACACATATTCTTCAATATTTTTTTTTCACTTTTTCCTTTTTCCATATTTTTATGTAATAATCCCTAAACATTCCTTGCATGAAATATTACAAACCACCTTCAATCTTGAACGCAACTCCCTTTCCCAAATTAACTTTTCTATATAATACAATTTTTAGACCCAAAAATTTGGTAAACTCTAAGAAAAGATGCCACATTCGATACATTTTTCTTCTTGAATAGTATGATACCTTTCCTTTTTAACTTCCTTATCTTACAATTAAGACTGAAATAAACAAACATACTCCATTTCCGGTACATATCAGTCTTGGTTCTGACGAGAGATTAAATAATTAAAGGTGTTATTCACTAAAGAGTATAATTTAAAGGATTCTATGGAAGATAAGGATAAATATAATGAAAATAAACATTAAAATATTTAACAAAAGTCATTGGAAGTAATAAAAATGACCAATTTCAAATTTAACTTTAAGAAGCTCATTTAAGAAGTCAGAGAGTGGTCAAAAAGAAATGTCAAGAGTATTGAAGCCTCAATGAAGTGTAGCAACCATGTTGATAATAAAATACCTCACTCAATAGGTTAAAAATATCATGGATGTGTGTAATAAAAGGTTTATATGATGTTAATGTAAATGTAAGTGATGTTATTTGAAATAGAAGAATAATTCCTCAAATATTTAAATGCTATAAATGCTAGTTTGAATAAAAAATTTGCTACAAAATGAATGCTTAAAAATTCAAGGAAGTAGATTGATGTGAAAATAAATATCATAGGGATGAATCATAAGTTTGGTTTAATAAATGGATCCAAGATATGAGTTCAAAACACTATTGAATATCAAGTGACAAATTTTGGATAAAAAGATATTTATAGAATAAAATGTTAATTTTATGATAGTTACAAGCGCATTGGGGGATTTATACATATAGCAAGGTTATTATAGTTTATTGACAAGTCTCTCTATAAAATTATGATATTTTTAAGGTTGGGGTAATTGTGGGGTTGGTACAATTACAAAATAGATTTTCAATGAAATAATACAAATTATATATTAATTATAGAGAATAATTTTTATATATTGAAATATGCTTATGAAAGATGTGAACAAACATGTTTTTATGTGGAGAATTATCTTACCATTTTACCTGATCAATTGATTATGAATTTTTATACTCAAAAGTCTTATAATAAAAAGAATAAATTAAAGAAGAAATAAATTACAGTTGAAGTTTCCCATAATGCTTCAAAAAAGGGAATTTGTAGATTTTGGAAAATGGGTGTTCATCTCATATGATATAATTTTTGAGTCTTATCAAGGATTTTAAAAAGATAAATAAAATATCAATGAAATTTAAGAATTTTGGTTCACTCAAAATAAATAAAGTTTTCTCAATAAATATTTTAGGTGGAATAAAAAAATCAAGGAATACGGTTTATCTCAACTAATTTATGCACACATTTATTAGAATTTATTTATTTTTTGATAAATTAAATGAAGAATTTTTTTAAAATAATGAGTGTTTTGTGAAGAGTATTAATTATGTTCTAATTAGGACTAGAGGAAAAAAATAGGTGGTAACTTGTTTGAAATGGGAAATTTTAAAAATTCTTATTATTTGATTTTAAAGGTGGAAAATGAGTTGTAGCATCAAAGTCTTGGCTATATTGACCTAAGTGGAGAAGATGTTCCCTAAATAAGATTTTTATATGTTGAAATTGTTCCAATAACATTTAATGATTATGAATATTGTACAACATGAAATATACTTTCAGGATACTACTAGATTTAATCATAATGTATGATTGGGAGTATATAGGAAGGTGCATTTTCAATGTTCTTAGTGTTATGTTACCAATAAAATAATGTTATAAGAGACTTTATAATACATTGGGTCTAACAGAATATGATATACATACTACGAATATATTAAGACCATGTTTACTTATCGTATCACGAGCTTGTGATATATAGAGACTGAACATTAAATGATAACTTTTTTTTAATATTCAATGATCATCTATAAAAAAATAATTCATTTTAGGGATTGGATTTGATAATGGAGTAAAGGATATGAGTTACATGTGATGTATCATAAATCAGTACATATATTTTTATATAATTTACAATTAATTTATTGATGTAGTTTCATGTATCGAGGAGAATACATGTAGACTATATAAGAAGTTTATGCTCATAGAAATCTTGAATTAATTTTCCAAATAATAATCTACCCTAGAACACTCCCTCCCAAAGATATCTCATCACCCATCTTCACCTATTAATATACTAGCATACCACGAAGGTCTAAGGAGTCATACATAAAAGAGTTTGGGTGATTCAGTGATTCTTGTGGATATACCTAAAAGATAAAACCCATTTGGTTATTCATTTTTCATCTTAATCATACATATAAGGTTATGAATAAGTTAATTATTAAAAAATTTAATCATACAAAAGTTCTTTATTTATTGTGTACAATTTAATTTTAATTAAATATAGGGATCTTAGGTGTTATTGTTTCTAAATCATTTTATCTTATTTTTTTAATGGTTAATGAAGATTTAGAAAACCTAAAAAATTAACATAAATAAAATTACATAAGGAAGAAAATTTTACAATATTCCTATCCTAAAAATTGACAGTAACTGGATTTGTTCCATATGATAAAATTTAAAGACTAACCAATCTTCATAAAATAAGGTGTATATTTAATGTTCTCATACATTGGAACCTATTCATTGAGATAATTGTGGGATGAGATGGTGGAAATTTGAAAAAGAAAGATAATTATTTTATCTCTTTTATTCATGAATTCAATCAAATCATATGAATTATTTTTTTGAAACATAAATTCAATCCCTTGAATATGTTTAAGAGTTTCAAGAGAAGTGAAAAAATAAGTGTGGTGTCTCTCTTAAGAGAATTAAAATGGAAAAAATACCTGATTACACAAGTTTGATGATTTAAGCATATATAAAAAATAATTATTTCAAACTTGTGTTTAGTTCACTATGAAACTGGTAAAAATTTATTTTGGATAAATAGAAGAAAAAAAATTTGGTAGATAAGGATTTAATGATATTAGAAGAGCATGACACTTCGTGTTTCTTTGAGAGAAAATAGATTCATAAAATAATGTATATCCAAAACCATTTCATATATCTTGAAAATTTAGATATGTATCCCTATGAAATTTACTATAAAAAGACAACTATCTTGAGGTTATGAAGGATTTTTGTAGCCCTTATTCCATCAAAATTAAAATTTCAAACACGAGAATGTTTGAAAAAAGATACATTGGTTGAATTTTCCTTTGTTATCCTCTATACAGAAGGGGGTATTAGTTATATAATAAGGAAAAATTGAAGATTATTGAGTTTTTTTTATGTGAATGTGTTGGAACACTTATTTAATTAGTGTAGATAGTAAATATTATGACCTAGAAGTGATGGAGGTGATGAAAAATTTATTAGAAACACACTAAAAATTTAGTAAGTGATTAAGATTCAATTGACATTCTTGAGGAAGACATTGATTCAACCATACCAAGTGATGATGAAAAATAAAAATCAATTCATTTGAGGTTTATAAAGAAAGTGGGATTTTAGAATATAAATGGTGATCATGAAAAATAATTTCACATAAGGAAAACATTGAGGATAACATCACATATTTCAATTTTATATTAAGTCAAACCAATAAGTGATGTTGATACATTAAAGAATCAAGAATGGGTGGATGATATTAATGAAAAATTAGATCAGACTGAGAATAAATGTACTTGTGATTTGGTAACTATAGTGATGAATAATAATTTTATAAGAATAAAGTTGGTACTCCATAGAAAGTTTAATGAAAAGGGTGAATTGATTAGGAAAAAATCCAGACACAATTTTCAAGTTTCTTCTTTGGTTAAAGGAATTTAAATTGAAGTGACATTTTCTTAGGTTGTTAGGCCCGGTAAAAAAAGGATTTTTCTTGATATCCATTCCCAAAAACAATACAAAATCATCCAAATAAATGTTTTATTAGTTTTCCTCAACGGTGATCTTGAAGAGGAATTGAATGAGAGAAAACTTATAGATTATTAGTAATTAAAGATGAAGGAAGAGATTGTAGGTTAGAAAAGGTTCTATATACATTAATATAATATCCAATGGAATATAATTCCAATATTTACTCATATTTTAAGGAAAATATTTTTTGAAAAGTTTTAGGAAAAAATCCCTCAATGTGTCGTCTTAGTATGTTTTTGGTGTGATTGTGTTTGTTGACAAATTCAGATGACCATGAATGGGTTTGGTAGGAGTTTTCCAAAGATTGGTTTTTAGGCTTACAGAGTTTCCCAGTATTTGCCAAATTTTTGGGCATCAAAATCAGGATTTTTTGTTTGAAAATGTATGGTTTTATTTATAGGAATGAACAATGTGAAGAATGGAGAATGAAATATTAAAAGGAAGAGAAACTTGGAGCTCAGGACATAGACCACATACCATAACTGGGGAGGGTTCGTAACCATATACTAGGCACTAGGAATGGTATGTGGGAGCGGTTCGGAGAACCAAAAAATGGTTCAAGGGGAAATTTTGTGGTGAATGGTGTGTGGTATGTAGAAGGAATGATGGTTCATTGGATGAATGAAGAGAATGAAACCGCATTAGATTAAGGGTAGTATACGGACCACCATTGAAAAATGGTTCACAAAATGGGTATGGTTCATAGTAGGAGGGTCAGTATTCAGTGGAGGCTTTACCAAATCAAAGATTTGGTAAATCATGGATTAGAGGATTTTGTGGATATCATTGACTATATAATTATTTCTAATACCACTGATTAGAAGTGAGAGTAAATATCATTAGAGAACATCTAATTTCTCCAGGAATTCAGTGATGTCTAAAAGTGGTTTGTGGGAAGCGATTCCGCAAATGCTGAAGAAGTTCACAGAATAGTTTTTGAAAGTGTTTTTGTGGGACGTTTTATTTTAAAAAGGATGAGAATTATGTAGAATAAGAATGTGGTATGCATAGGGGGAGCTCTTTTAGGTGGAAGTGGAGGCAATCAACAAAAAGAGAAGAGTCTATGGACAGAGGGTGCTTCGTAGAGGAGGTTCGCAGAGTTAGTATGTAGTGGCGGTACACAATAGAAAAGGAAGAGGATTCTACAGATGAATAGAGGTTTGAGGAAGCCACATAGGTATGTGAAAGAGGTGTTCCATGTACTATACCTGCTACACAGTATGTGGGGGTAACAGGTGGTACGCAGAACACTCATGGAATCTTGAAAAGGCTTCAAGTTAGTTTGCGAAAGTCATTTCCATTACCTAACAGAACACCAAAAGGAGGAGTTATTATGTTGGTGAAAAGGGGAATTTAATAGAGCTTATACCTACAGTTTAGGATGTGGTATTAATGAAAATGAAGGTACCTGCATGTCCATAAACTGTATTTGACCTACAAGTTTATTAGTTTTGTATGGATTCCTTTTCAAGAGAAGCGAGTGAAGGAAGAGGAAAATGGTGAAACTTTCCACTAGCAGTGATCCAGAGAAAGATACATAGGTAGTGACCCTTGGGAATGTAGTGATCAGACCCTAAACCTCGTAAAGGAAATGAGCCTGGACATAGAATATCTAGCCAGAACATTGTACTCATTATTGGTAGTGAGCCTCAGTGAATTTGGTACATCAGTATGCCACTATTTTATACTCTATGTATGTATCCCAATGAGGTTTAACCATGTAATAAATTATATGTATCATTCATGATTTAAATCTTTTCATATTTTTCAATTGTAATGAGAGAGAATAGAGTTTTGTTTAATGATGAAACTTGATCCAAAGGGGGAGAAATTTTAATCTTTCATAACCTGATGCACCCATCTCAGGGTATTCGACCTAGTGGACCTAACAATTGGAATCAGAGAAAAAGGTTGAAAGTCAGTGGTTCTCTCTTTGAAGAATAAATGGATGTGTTCAATCAGAAATTAATTATGATATTTGATGAAAATAATTAACAACTATGGAAAAATCAAATGCATCACTACTTCTGATCAATAGGAATTGATGTTTTCACCGTAGCTATGCCTAAAATATCAGTTATCACAAATAGTGGTGCTTTATCAGAAGATAAAAGAAGGGAATTAGATACTGATTCTAAAGGGATTATTTCTTTAGGGAGATCTATATAAAATAAAATTTATATTACCGTGATGTCTTGTAAAATATCACATGCTATGTGGGAATTTTTTTTGAACATTTATGAGGGTGACAAAAAAGTCTGAGATGTAAAGTTGCAGGTTCTGTGGAACAAGTATGAAGATCTCATAATGAACCTCAATGATACTATTGATTAATTATTATATAGGGTACATTTTGTTATGGAGGTCATGTGGGGTCTTGGATAAGTCATTGAAAATATAATGACTGTGAAACGTATCTTGTGGAAACATCCACTATGGTTCAATCTGAATGTTTCAGTATTGGAAGACAATGACCAGAAATAACAAACAATGGATAATCTAAATAGTTCCCTTGTAGCCAATGAAATGACAAATTATAATAACGATTCAGTGGAATAGGGGATGTCCAAAAAAGTGGCATTCAAGGCCATGAAGAATCTCTCCATTGAATATATTTCTGACGAGAACAATTTGGAAGATGTCATGTCATTTCTCTCCTCAAACCTACAATGGGGAAAAGGAAGTTCAAAGGTAAACTTCCATTTTATTTATTTAGATGTGGAAATATTTTGAATTTACTAGTAATGTGTCCTATGATATTTTATGAGGATAATGAAGACAAGGATGAAATTCCCCAAAATAAGTATTCCCCAAATGAAGAAGGTAGGATAAGTACTAAGATAGTGTTCTTAAAAAAGAAGAATCTTCATTACAAATAAGATTAAAGTTCAAAAGAATCAGAGGTAGAAGAGTTGGAGGACTGAAAGGATCATAATGTAGATTCATTGGTGACATTTGTTATATATTATTTAACATGAAAAGAAAGTTATGATGAAGAAGGAATAATTGAAATAAGAGTTGATCTTCAGGATGAATTAGAAGCTTCCATTGAAAAGATAGATATTTTGAGAGCCAAAACAAATAAATCTATCAACATTGTTCATGATTCCAAAATATATTTGGTATTACAGGAATAAGATAACTTTGAGCTCAATGTAGAAATTGAAAAGATGAGGTCTTCAAGGCCAAAAAGCTCCCAAAATGTGGCTGAGTACAAACAAAAAATTGAAGAACAAAAATTGAAATCGATAGTTTGAATTAAACTATAAAATAACAAATCAAATGTATCAAAAACTAGAAGAGGAAGTCCTTGGTATATGAAAAAGTGTTAAAGATCAAGAGAAACTGTTAACTCTCAATTCTACATTAGGAAAGAAGGTCATACATGCAAAAAAGAGGTTAAAATTTGAGCAGAGTGGTCCAACATAACAAAAGCACCAATAAAATCTAAATGATAAGGATGGTATAGAGCTTGATCTAAAATAGAAATAAGTTATAGTTCATGTTAGACCACAACCTCCCACTCCAAGACTGAAGATTTATTTTTGTATGAAGCATAATTAGAATATTCAGAGAACCCAAGGAACATGTAGTGGTGCATCATTTCCACACATGATTGTACCTCAAATAAGATTCTATTATTTTGTTAAGATGGGATACTCTCAAAAGGTATGTTTAGTAGAAAAAAGTTACTAAAGTGAACAAGACCAATGGAGGTGTTCATATAGAGATAAAAATTACAGGTCATCATTTGATGGTATTTTTTTCAGGTGTAAACAACAAGAACATTTGGAAAGTTATTGCACATCAACAAAATATAGGAATGTTCCAATGTAGATTTAATTTGTTCATATGAAGTAGCCAAATGTATTATCAAGAGAGTTGAAAATTCAATATCGATTTGCAGATCAACAAGTTGAAGCTGGTCCATCATATACTGAGGAAGATCAATATTATCATTCTATACTGGGTATGAAGTCAAAGGCTTTGGTCAAAATGAAAAGGACTGAGTAGGTAGTGGTTGCAAAAATTGCGTTCAATGCATCTGATCATATTGGGATATGAATCATTAATAGATGATGCACTTCCCATATGACGAGAAATAAGGATATAATGGCTGGAACCCAGTATGATAAATAAGGTATCGTAAGATTTGGTAGTGATGAGGACTTGAAAATTATTTGTTTAAGAAAATAAAAGTTTTGAGGAAAGGAAATGAGATGAGTGGATGTCTTGGTTATTGAAGGGATTAGTCACACCATGCTTAGTGTCAATCAATTGTGTGACTTCGGGCATACCATAAGTTTTTTGATGAAATTATGTATCATCATGGAAAACAATGGTGTTATTGGGTTATAAGGAAAGCTTAGAAAATGGAATCTCTACCTCGTGATTGTAGAAGAAGATATGTGCTTTATTTCCAAGGATAAATAAAATAAGTTATTTCATAAGCATCTTGGCCACATAAGCCTAACGTCCTAGGAATATCTGTTAGAATATGACTCTACATGAAATCTCTATAGATTATCATGTGATAATACTCATACATGCGATGCCTACCAAAAAGAAAAGATCATTCAAAACACATATAAACCAAAGGATAAAAATTCAATAAGATTGCTTGAGTTGTTTTATATTGATGTGTGTGGGAAAATTTCGCTAAGGGATATTTATGGGAGGAGATATTATGTTCTATTCATTGATGATTATAATAGAATTGGATGAGTTTCAATAAACACACAAAAATATGATGTGTTCAGTTTCATTACAAGATATCGATGGGAATGTGAAAAGATGCTTGGTTATAAAATCCAGAAAATTCGAACAAATAATAGAATAGAGTTCACCAATAGCCAAGTGGAGGATTATCTTGAGGAACATGGGATAACACATAATGTTTCAGTAGTAAGAACCCCATATAAGAATGGAGTAGTTGAGAGAAGAAAACATATTTTCAATGTAACACCCCAATATTCCACGGTGTGCTTATCATTGAATAATACAATAGCTTACTCTGTACGCAATGTCAAGTTCCAACACACCACGATCAATCAAACTAGTAGTTATGAATAGTAATACCCACTTTTTGAAATTTTATAAATTTTATTTTTCTAAATGGAATTAATTTTTGGATTCCAAATATCAATATTATATTAGGTTTAATTTTTGGTATGTTTATGAAGACATTCAATTTTAGTGAATAGTGACTTTCGAATTTTATTTACGACGGTTAAAAGTAAATAAGGTAATTAAATGTAAAAAATGACATTATAATTACCCTAACACATGTCATAATTCTATTGTATAAATGTATTTCGACCAAAATCAACCATAGGAATAAAATATTATTATTTTGGTCCACTTGGATTAGATTATAACATTTATTATTATATTATTTAAAGGGGAGTTAAAAATATTAAATTAAAAGTTTAATAACTAAACCATTTTTAATATAGGGTTATATATAAGATAAACTCAAATATAAATATTCCTTATAATGATAAAACTATTTCCCACATAATTGTATTTTATTTGTAATTTTTAAACATTAAATAATGAAATTTATTTATGACACAATGATGATGCAGTAATTACCTTTTTAATGAAATATTAAAATAATTGATATTATAAATATCAAAATAAAATTAAATTGAGACCTATGATGGATTAAAATAATATTATAGGTTAATAAAAAAATTTAGGGTTAATTAAAAAAAATTCAAAGTGATAAAGTTGTTATGAATTTCAGAAAAACAAAATTCCAAATAGTGTAAAAATTGACATAAATGAGTTTTTAAAACAAATACTACATTATTAATTGATATAATATTCATAAAAATATAAGGTTCATCCAAAGTACTGAATACAATTATATATATCAATAATGAACCACTTGGGGTTCTCTTGGATTTTTATTTTATGTTTATTAACCATTTATTATAATAATACAAGAATACATGGTAAAAGTTAAAATATTTAACTAAGAGTTAAATCTAAAAGATAAGGTTAATAGGGTGAAATAGATCTATCTAAAGCCTAGTTTTTGAGAGATTTTAGAACCATAACCACCTTATCCACTAAATAAATCATTTTTGAGCCATTATAAACTGAATATTATTGTATAATAAAATAATATTTCAATCTTTTCCTAAAGTGACCCCCACCTCTCTTATAAAATGGTACTTTCCCTTATCTCAAAATCACACCTCCAAAGCCATTTTACTTAGCCAAAACCTACTTAAATATCCTCAAACCTACCCTCAATTATACCTAGAGGCCTTACATTGATAATACAGCCAACCTACAAATCCCTTTTGATCAACTTCAAAGGAAACACCTGAAGAAGAGGTAATAATTTCACCACCTCATTCAAAGTTCTTTTCTTCTTCCACAACATATTTTTTTTATTTCCATACCAAAATAATGACTCCAGTAACTTATAAATATTATGATTTTATTATAAATATGGTACAAAAATATTCATTATTCTATCCATCCTATGAATGACAAGTCACCATACGTGCGTACGTACGACTTACCATCCCCATGTCGTGGTATAGTTTGTTATTAAAATACTAAATTATTTAGATGGGTATAATAATTAGTATAACTGATGTAAATAATAAATATAACATGTTTAGGATGGTTTATATATGATATTTCGTCTAATTACATACGATTTTACCATCAATAGAATGATATTGTTGCTCGTGCATACGTATGAATTACTGTCTCCATGAACGTGATGAAATTCATTCCCCATCAAAACCATTCAAGAATAATTTTCATTTTATGATTATTAATAATGTTTAAGACCTTAATATCATTTAGTATAAGAATAAAAAACATAATATCCATAAAAAACATGGCTTATATAACCAAGAATATAAAGGAAAACTGATCAGTTATCACCTGATACGATGATACTACTGAAATATTATTAATAAAGCAATATTAGAGGATCATAAATGATATCCTATTTATTTATGTGGTTCTTGTATAATTTAATAACAATGATTTAACTGTTATAAAGGATTTTAACAAACCCACGATCAAGTAAAATTATAAGGTAAGGGTTAATTATACAATCTCTTTATTATTTGAGTTTGTTTATATGTGAGTATCTAATGGGTCCTCTTTATCATCCACATATGTGTTTCTTAAAAATTTATTTCAAAACATTTTTACTATTTCCTAGAATGTGGGTTAAATTAATTTATACCATTATTTAATTTTTTATCAAATGTTTATAACTAAATCTTTCTATCATTTTCCAATCAAGGTCCTTTATGACCTTTTAGACAAAATTAAGGAAATAATGTTTTTTAACTTATATGGAGGGTGATGCTATTTTCTGGTGTTATAACACCTCGGAAACTTCTATAACAATATTATAAGAATATTTTCAAAAAAATATTTTCTTTTATAATTATTTTACTTTAAAATGATTTAAAAATATAGAGAGATATTTCTCTCAAATAGATTTGATTTCATCTATTTCAACATCCTTCAATGGATTTTACACTTGTTTGAAGTTTATTTATTATGATACAATATTCCATATTGTATTGAAAGTTTTGTGATATGTTTGACTATTGGTGTGTTATTTTTATAACATTCATGGTTTATGGTTAAAGTATTTACATTTCATATTCCAGTTTTAAAATGAATGTTTATGTTATTTTTCAACCTTTTCATACGAGGAATGTATTGGACTTCGTAATTGATGGGTGGATCCCTATATAGATATTTGATGCATCGATAGGTCTCATGAGAAAAACTAGTATCTTGTCACAAGTCCATGACAAAATCTCATTTGTAGTCTTGGAACGAGGCCTTGACAATGTGGTTATGATGTCTGACATTATGCATTCCATCATTATGAAATTGGCTATTAATATTACTTGTGATTATTAGACTAGTAGAATATCCATGTGAATATGTAAATGGAATTATTTGATTTATCTTTTCAATATTATGTGGAATTTTATGTTTAATGGGCATGTGTTTATTCTTATACATTTCCTTATATGTTTATTCTTATTTATGAACATTTCCGCTATATTGTTATCCTTACTGAGCACTTGATCTCACCCCATTCTATGTTTTTTTCCTAGGATGCGAAGAAGTATATTATGACTAAACTATTGGAATAATATAAGGGAGATGAATGTGTTAAAATGAGACACAATGTTGTTGTTTTTCATTTCATAATGTAATGTAAAACTTATGCTTGTATCTAGTACTTCCAAGGCTACTAAACTAATTGGTCTGTCTAGATTTTAATCACTTGTGATCATTCAAATGGTATGTAATACTGCACCGACTCTAGGTAAATAGGGTTAGGGAATTACAGTTGGATTCAGAGGATGTTTAGTACAAACCTTGGAAGTTATATTTAGAAAAACTCTAATTGTAGAACATTACCCTTAGGTAGACTTGAGGATTAGTATAGAATAACTTCCCTAGAATTTTGGTAATGTATAGATTTTGAGAGTTTTCCAAGAAATAAATCCATGTATGGATATGAGTAGGTATAGGTGGCTCTAGAATAGATGTAAATAGGAGTGAAAACTTGGACAAGGAGATTCATGCTTGACCTGATGTATCCTGGTACATGACAATCAGCCTTGCTGCACTGTTGGTTATGACACTCCCAGGGGATATTCTTAGGATAATTCACATTTACATTAAAAACCATTATGATGGATTTATGACTATATACCTCATCAAAGAAATCTTTTTTATGATTATGGATTATATCCACAAACTGTTCAATTTATGTTAAGTGTTTTACAAGTTTGGAATTATGTATTGTGGTTCTTAAACTATTCTAGTATATGACATTGTTTAGAAATGGTGCCTAGTGAAAGGAATTGAAGCTGTATTAATGCACATAATCCATGTAGGGATTTCCCCTTACCCAAGATAATTATTGTGGATATGGTGATGAAAGTGGTGATGATCAGCATATTACCATATTGGGGCAACTCTCTCAGGTTATGAATAATAAACATACCGGTATGGAGCACCCTGATCCAAAATCATTCTCATCGTACGAAGATATTGTCTCATGTTCTATCAAGACAGAAAATGAATTCTCTAATTCCTAATACATTAATGAAAATCAAGATAATAGTAGATCTGACGAACACTCTGGAAATGGAAATAAGGGGAAGAAGGGAAAAGTTTAATTTCCATCCTATGGAAAATATAGGAAGAAACACCCCGTTACTTTCCTGAAGGGAATGGGAGTATGTTACAAGTGTGGTCAAAAAGGCCACCAAGCTTGTGATTGAAAGGGAAAGAAATAGTATTTCAATGTTGAATGCTATAATTTTAGAGAAATGGAGCATTATGCAAATTAATTTCCTAACTCCAAGGAAACTTACATTAGAAAAGTCCAAGGGAGAAAGACCAAGATTATGCGATCACTACTACTGAGGTTGTAGCTCTGAAAGACATGGAGGCAGGTAATTTAATGGTTTCATGAAGTTTAGCCACTACTTTATTTGATTTTGGTTCATCGCATTTTTTCATATCTTCCCAGTTTCCTAAGAAAATTAGATATTTCCAATTTGATTTAACAAGGGAATTGTCAGTCGAAACTCCAAAGGGAAGTATTATTGTAACAAAGTTTTGTAAATCAGTTCCCATTATGGAATATAAATGTTTTTTATCTGCTGATCTCATCATCATGCCCATGATTTAATTTGATATAATCTTCAGTATGAATCAGCTTTCAGACCATTATGTGAAAATTTATTATAAGAATAAGGAGGATACAATTTTTGTTGATGATAAGGAATACCTTATCTTTAGAGTAGAAAAATCACCATATAATTCTTATCTAGATCCACCCTCAGTAGCTCTACTAATTTCAATTATTGGGGAGGAAGAGAATGAAATTACTATGGGTGAGGAAAAGAATGTTTGAATAGAGGACGTACCTATTGTACAAGAATATGTAGATGTGTTTCTAGAGGATTTACCTGGACATACTCTAGAAAGAGAAATTGTGTTTTCCAATGATTTATTTCATGGTTCAAGGACCATATTGAAGACCCATTATAGAATAGCCACTGTGAAATTAGTGGAAATAAAGAAACAACTAAAGGAATTGTATACTAAAGATTTATTCGCCCTAGCGTTTCTCCATGGGGATCCCCTATTCTATTCTATAAGAAGAAAGATGGATCTGTGAGGTTGTGCATTGACTAAAGGGAGATCAATGTCATAATAATAAAGAAAAAGTATCACCTACCTCACATTGATGATTTATTTGATCAAATTTATAGTGCTAAATATTTTTCAATGATTGAACTTTGATCTGGATATTATCAGTTGTGTGTGAAGAAGGAATACATTCTGAAGATAGCATTTCATTCCAAGTATGAGCATTACGAGTTTGCAGTAATGTTTTTTGTACTAACTAATGCACCCTCTGTTTTCATAGATCTAATGAATATAGTTTTCAAGTATAATCATGATGAATTTTTAGTAGTATTTATGGATGATATCTTGGTATACTAAAAAATCATCTATGGTCATGAAAATCACTTGTGCATTATTCTGAAAACCCTCATAAGAAATTAATTATATGGAAAGTTTAGCAAGTGTGAATTCTGTATTTAGGAAATTTATTTTCATGGACATATTGTCTCTAAGGATGGAATCTATATTGGTCCTTATAAGATAAGTTCAATATAAGAACGGCTAGCACTGAAGAGTATGAATGAGGCATGCAGTTTTATTGGATTAATAGGTTATTATCAGTGTTTCGTCTAGAATTTTTCCCTATTGGAAAACCCATTAACCAAGATCATACGTAAAGGGGTTAAATTTGTGTAGACAAAAGAGTGTAAATATTGTTTTGAAGAACTTAAGAGAAGATTAGTCAATGATTCTATCTTGACTCTACCATTGGTGAATGATGGGTTTGTTATTTATAGTGATTATGCAAAGGAAGGACTTGGCTGTGTCCTTATGCAGAATGATAGAGTTATTTCCTATGAATCATGATAATTAGAAATTAATTAACAAAACTATCCTACTTATGATCTTGAGTTAGAAGCTATAATCTTTGATTTGAATATATGGAGACACTATCACTATGGTAAAAAATGTGAGATATATACCAATCACAAGAGTTTGATGTATATTTTCTCACAGAAGGAACTCAACATGAGGCAAAGATGATGGCTTGAACTACTTAGAGATTATGAGTTCACTATACACTACCACCCAGGGATGGAAAATAAGGAGGAAGATTCTTTGATCAGAAAGGATGATGATGTTTTGAACAAGATAAGAGTTGAAAGGGATCCTATGTTCTTGGATCTAGAAATGATAAATATGGGAATAATCATGGAAGGCAATGAATCATTAATTTTTAAAATTGTTTCCAATCCAACATTACTAGAAAGGATAAAAAGTTATCAGACTGATGATGATGAGTTTCAAAAGAAAATTAAAGCTGTGAATGATGGGAGATTGATTGAATTTGTATATGAAGATGTGATTTTGTAATTTGGGAAGAGGCTTTGTGTTCCTGACATACCTAATCTAACAAGGGAATTGTTGGATGATGCTTAGAGCTCGAATTTCTCTATACACCATGGTATCACTAAGATGTATAATGATTCGAAGGAACAATTTTGGTGGGACAACATGAAGGGGGAGATTGCAGATTATGTGTCAAGATGTAGTTTTTTTCAACAGGTTATGTCTGGAAGACAAAAACATGGGGGAGTCGAGCAACCTCTTCTTATACCTGAGTGTAAATGGGATGATATTACGATTTACTTTTTCATGGGACTACCAAATACTCCTAGAAGGAATGATGCAATATGGGTCATTGTTGATCATCTAACAAAGTTAACACATTTTCTTTCTATAAGACAAGATTTACCACTTGAACATTTAGAAAGAATATATATTAATGAAGTTATAAGAATTCTTGGAGTACCCCTGTCGATTTTTTCTTATCGTGATTTATATTTTACATCAAGATTCGGGAAAAGTATTCCGAAGGCCTATGATACTGAACTTCGTTTGAGAATATCCTACCACCCTCAAACTGATGGAAAATCAGAAAGGACTATTAAAACCTTAGAAGACATGTCTAGATCTTTCTCACTGGACTTTCAAGGTATATGGGATCAAAATTTACCTCTGGAATAATTTTTCTATAATAATAGATTCCATTAAAGTGTTAATATGACACCATATGAAGTGTTATATGGAAAGGGATTTCACACACCAACTTTTTGGGATGATGTTGGTGTAATAAAACTCGTAGGCCCGAAACTTGTTGAGAAAACAATGGAAAAGGTGAAGGTTATCCAAACACACATCAAAGTAGCATAAATTACGAAGAAGACCTATGCAGATAACCGAATGAAAGATTTGGAATTTCACGTAGAAGATCATTTTTTCTTGAATGTATCTCTATGGAAGCATGTTGTACGATTCGGTAAGAATGGAAAATGATGTCCTAGGTACATCAGACCTTTCGAAATTCTTTAAAGAATTAGTGTTGTAGATTATCATTTGGAAATGCCGCCAAGTGTCTCCATAGTTCATGATGTGTTCCACGTATCACTGTTAATAAAATGCATGCCTTACCCAACTCATGTAATAACCTATCAAGAAATAGAACTGGAACCCGATCTGTCTTATTGTGAAGAGCCTTCCAAGATTCTTGATACCAGAGAACAAGTGATGAGAAACCGGAAGACTCGTCTGATAAAAGTTCTATGGAGAAACGATAAGATGGAAGAGGCAATGTGGGAACCCAAGGAACATATGATGAAGAACCATCCAAATATTTTTATGGAGTATTATTCTAGAAATTTCGATGAAAAAATTATTTGAATAGAGAATAATGTAACACCATAAGCTTCCATGGTATGATTCTCATTGAATAGTACAATAGCTTGCGCTGTACAAAACATCAAGTTCTAACACACCACGACCAATCATACTAGCCATTATGAATTGTAATACCAACTTTTTGAAATTTTTTAAATTTTTTTTTCTAAAATGGACTTCATTTTGGGATTCAGAATATCAAAATTAGGTTAGGGTGAATTTTTGGAATTTATCTGAAAACATTCAATTTTTGATGAATAGTGAAAAATACGACGTTATTGTTTAAATCAGACTTTTTATTTAAATAATTAGTTATTTTATTTAAATTTATATTAGGTAAAATAGATAAATAATACCTATATATGTTCAATGTAATTAATTGGAGTTATTTTATAATAATATTACATATATAAAATTTTATTGAACTTTTTATCATCTTTTACCCACCTTCTAGGCGCATTTGAAAATTTGCATAAAACGTAAGTTTACCACTTCTATGAATTGAATTTCAAAAATAATAGAGATACAGTTGACATCAATAAGTGAAATGTGGTTCAATAAGGTGAAAATAATTTTTGGTGAATAGTTACTTTTGACTTTTATTTACCACTGTTAAAAGTAAATCGGGTAATTAAAGGTAAAAAATGATATTATAATTACCCTAACACTTGTACCAATTCAATTGGATAAGTTTTTTTCAACCAAAATAAACCTTAGGAATAAAATATTATCCTTTTGGTCCACTTTTATTAGATTAGAACATTACTTATTATTTTATTTAAAGAAGCGTTAAAAATGTTAAATTCAATGTTTAATAACTAAACCATTTTAAATATAATTTTATGTATTAGATAAATTTGAATATAAATATTCATTATAAATATAAAAATATTTCATACATAATTGAATTTTATTTGTAATTTTTAGACATTATATAATTAAATTTATTTATGACACAATGACGATGTTATAATTACCTTATTAATGAAATATTAAAATAATTGATATTATAAATGTCCAAATAAATGTAAATTGAGACTTCTGATGAATTCCAATAATTTTATAGGTAAATATGGCATGTTATTGATTATTAAATATATTTTTTCGAATTGATAAAGCTGTTATGATTTTCACAAAAACCAAATACCAAATAGTGTCATAATTGACATAAATGAGTTTTTAAAATAAGTATTATATTATTATTTGATATAATATTCCTAAAAATCAATGGTTCAGCCAAAGGACATAAATAAGGATATTTATATCAATAATTCACTACATGGGGTTCTCTTGACTTTTTATAGTATGTTTATTAACCATATATTATAATAATACAAGAATACATGGTAAAAGTAAAACTATTTAACTAAGAGTTAAATCTAAAAGATAAGGTTAATAGGGTGACCTAAACCTGTCTAAAACTTATTGGTTGAGATTTTTTGGACCCATAACTACCTTATCCTCGAAATAAATCATTTTTTATCCTTTATAAATAGAATATTACTGTATAATAAATTAATATTTCATATTTTCCCCCAAGTGACCCTCACCTCTCTTATAAAAGGGTACTTCCCCTTCTCTCAAAATATCACCTCCAAATACATTTGTCTTGACCAAACCCTGCTCAAATATCCTCCCAACTACCCACTATTCTATCCATAGGCCTTTGATTAGTAATCCAACCTAAGGATCCCTTTTGATCAACTCAAAAGGAAACACCTGAGGAAGAGGTAATAATTTCACCACATCTTTCAAAGTTCTTTTCTTCTTCCACATATTCATTGCTTGTTGTTTCCATAAAAAAAATAATAACTCTATTAACTTATAAATAATGCGATTTTATTATAAATATGGTACTTCCATATTCATTATTTTATCCATCCTATGAATGACAAGCCACCAAACGTGCGTACATACAACTTACCGTCTACACATCGTGGTGTAGTTTGTCCTTCAAACAATTCATTATTTGGATGTGTATAATAATGAGTATAACTGATTTAAATAATAAATATAAAATTTTAAGGATTTATTATATATTATATACCATCCAATTAAATATTATTTCACCATCAATAGAATGATATTGTCGCTCATGCGTACGTACAGATTACCGTATCCACGAACGTGATGAAATTCCATCCCCATCATAACCATTCAAGAATAATTTTCATTTTAGGATTAAAAATAATGTTTAAGAACATAATATAATTCTGTATATGAATCAAATACATCCTATCCATAACAAATATGGATTACGTAACCAATCATATAAAGGGAAACGAATCCGTTAACACTCGCAATGATGATATTACAGAAATATTATTAACAAATCAATATATGAAGATCATATATGATATCCTATTTATGTATGTGGTTATTGTATAATTTAATAACAATTATTTAACTATTATACATGAGGATAATGTACCCTCAATCAAGGAAAAGTTCAAGGTAAGGGTTAATTCTATAATTTCTTCATTGTCCAAGTTTGCTTATACACAAATATCTATTGGGACCTCTTTATCATCGACATCTATGTTTATTAAAAATGAATTTCAATTTTTTTTTAATATTTTATAGACTATGGGTTAATTTCATTTAAAACCTTGTTTTACTTTTTATAAAATGTTTATAGATTAATCTTTCTGTCGTTTTCTAAACAAGGTCCTTCACGACCTTTTCAACAAAATTAAGGAAAACATGTTTTTAACATATATGGCAGGTGCAGCTATTTTACAACATTATAACACCTTCAAAACATCCATTACAAGTTTATAAAAATATTTTTTAAATAAATTATTTCTTTTATAATTCTGTTAGTATTAAATTTATCTCACAATAGAAAGTGATATTTCTCTCAAATAGCTTTGATTTTATCTATGTCAACATCCTTTGATTGATTTTACACTTGTTTGATGTTGATTTATTATGATACAATCTTCCATATTGTATTTAAGGTTTTGTGATATGTTTGACTGTGGATGTGTTATTTTTATACCATTCATGGTTTATGTTTAATGTATTAATATTTCGTATTCTTGTTTTAATACAAATTTTTATGTTATGTTTAAAACTTTTTATATGAGGAATGCATTGGACTTAGTAAGTGAAGGGTGGAGCCCAATATAGATCCTCGATGCATCGGTAGGTCTCATGAGACAAACTAGTGTCTTGGCACAAGGCCTTGAAAAAATATTATTTGTATTCTTGGCATGAGGCCTTGACTGTGTGGTTATGATGTCCGACATTATACATTCCATCATAATGGAATTTTCTATTGATATTACATGTGATTATTAGACTAGTATAATATCCATGTGAATATGTAAATGGCATTATTTGATTTATCTTTGCCATATTATGCTGATGTTTTTGTTTAAAAGGACTGTGTTTTAGTCTTATACATTGACTTAAATGTTTATGATTATTTATGAAAGTTTCCTTTATATTGTAATCCTTACTAAGCACCTGAGATCACACCTTTATATTTTTTATTTTTCCCATAAT
Organism: Viscum album; assembly: GCA_963277665.1. Taxonomy (NCBI): domain Eukaryota; kingdom Viridiplantae; phylum Streptophyta; class Magnoliopsida; order Santalales; family Viscaceae; genus Viscum; species Viscum album. The sequence continues at coordinate 308,993,772 of OY728120.1, forward strand.
GTGAAAAAGTATATTATGACTGACCTGCAGGGATTGTCTAAGGGAGATGAATGTGTTAAAAGGTTACACAATATTGTTTTTTTTCATTTCCTAATGTAATGTAAAACTTATGTTTGTATCATGTACTTCAAAGGCTACTAAACTGATCAGTCGTTCAGGATTTGATCCATTGTGATCATGCCAATTTTATGTAATAATACACCAACTCTGGGTAACTTGGGTTGGGCATTATAGTCAACAACATGGTCAAAACAATTCTCATTAAAAAAGACCTTCCAGAGAAATTTCAGAAATATGTAGTGATGTCTGTAGTCTACACATAAAATAGTGAATTACTTTTTCCAAAAGTGGATTAGACTCTATACGAGTTATGGTATGGAGAGAATCTATCATTGAAGTAATTTTGAGTATTCTGATGTAAATGTATCATTCTCAATAAGGAGAAACATAGGAAGTTCGAATCCAATGGGGATGAACAGATATTTCTTGGCTACTCAACAAAAAGAAAATTTTATAAATGATTCAATAAGAGGCTATGAAAGACAGTGGAAATTCATGTTGTGACTATAGTGGAGAATGAATAGTAAAGGTTTTGGGCACAATAGAAGCTCGTGGGTGGATGTTCCCACTTGGATTTTTGTCATTAACAATGATCAATCTAGGATCAATACGATGATAAACGCCAAACTCTACAGATCGAATCACCAAAATAAATAAAGAAAAAGAAGAGTCCTGGAACCTTAAAGTAGGATTGTCCAAAGTTGATTATAATTAATTTAATTAATTGACAAGAAGTACCTTTTACGATGTTCTTTCTTTGTTGATATTTCTGATCACTTTCCGATGTGATTCGTCATTGCGTCGAAATGCCAAGTGTAGAATTACTCTAGCGGTGATCACACGTGCACAATGTAACTCTGTACATCGCCAAAGTAATCTCCAGGTGCTAGATTGGAGAATCCTTTGCTTGCGTTATCCGCCTTAGATCACATTGATCCAATGAAGGTGGATCTCTCTCGGTCTTGAGTGTGTTCCTGAAGGATGGAGTAATTTTGGTCTTGAGATAATTCTCCAGAATTGTTGTGCACAAAAATTATTAGGAAAAGTGTTGGGGTTTTGAGGATATTTATAATCGGGTTTGAGGTTAGAGAGTTATGATAATAAATAAACGCATTATGCATTTTATTTATTTCATTAATTCTTATTGAAAACCCCATGTCGAATAATTAATTCCTTGACATGCACCCACTCTGATGATAAGAAATATCATTTAAGAAAACAATCTTATCTCCTCAAAATCATGACTAAAAAAATTAAAGAGCATGTAATCGTTAATACATGGCGTGTACTTATTTTTCATAAAACTACACGACATGTAATTATTAATACAAGGTGTGTACTTATTTTTCATTTCCTTTCCAAAATGAAAACTACATGGCATGTAATCATTAATACACAGTGTGTATATCTTGTTTTCATTTTATTCTTCCTCTATCATTAAAACGATTTAGGCTTCCTGGGATAATTATTAAACCATGTATGGGAATAATTTTTATTCTACTTGAGATACTTGGATACACTTAGTGTGTGACCCTCTTGGCCTCTTTCTCATTGGCATTAGGTGAGCTTTCCTAAAGTCCAATATTACTATCTAGCAACATGTCAAGGCACCCAAGAGAAAGAAGTTGACGCCACATTGACGTGTCACCTAATATGAATTCTTACCGTGCAATTTAATCCATTTGTCCCAATATTTCAACAAGCTGGTTTCATGGTAGTTTCATAAACCTACGTGCTTGATCTTCCATTTTCTGACTTCCAGAAATAAACTTTTCGTTACACCATGGCCGTGGAATTTGGTTGACAGTTCTATTTTATTAAAAGGGCCTGAGATATCTAGTTCCACAAATATATAAGGGAAAAATCCTTCCTTGAATTATCCATTAACAATATGTCCTTCTTAACTCACCCAACATACCCTAATTCACGCCAACTGTCTTGGTGACAGTTTTCATCACCAAATCTAAGTGTATGAGTAATAACATGAGTTAATGATAATCTTCCAATCTAATGACCATTACACACACTTGTAGATATCAATGTACAATGACACAAAGATATGCATAATTTCTACTGGTGGGTCTGTTCTCATAGTCTCCCATCTTGGTGATTACCAAGTGAGAATTCCATGAGAGAGAGTCTCGTCTTCTTACGAGTACACACACATTAGGGTCTGTATACTATGTGTCATATCATAGTATTTCATCCAACCATAGAACTTTATTTAAGAATAATGTGATAGAATTTCATGGTTATCATCACAGAGGGGATCTACCTTGACCTTATTAATGTAACAATTATTCTGGGACATTATTATATTATAGTCAAGCAGAACAATGAAAAATATATAATAAGTGTACATTCAAATAATCAAAGTAAAAATAGTTTTTTCTTCGGAAACCAACTCTAACAAACTCTCACTTAGACTAGAGCCAACTTCCTATGACTTTTAGTTCGCTAGACCTCAATAATGATCATGTTTCTTCTGGGTCAAGGCATTTGTCAAGGGGTCCGCCACATTATCTTCTGTGAAAATACTGATCATTGAAACTTCAACTCTCTGAGAAAAATCCCTAAAGAGATGATACTTCTGAAGTATGTTATTTGTCTGCTTATATGACCTTGGCTCTTTTTCAAGTGCCACAGCTACAATATTATCACAATAGTGTGGGATAGGATCTTTACTGCTTGGTACTACATCCAGATCTTGAAAAAAACTTCACATCCATACTTCTTCTTTATCTGCCTCAGAAGCTACGATATACTCGGACTCTGCTCTAGATTCTGCCACCACACCTTTCTTTGAGCTCTTCCAGTTTACTGCACCTCCATTCAAACTGAAGATGTATCCAGTCTACGACTTCATGTCATCTTGATAAGTCTAGATAATAGCATCTAAATGTCCTCTGATGACTAGTTCCTCATCTCATCTATAAACCAGGAACATATCCTTAGTATGCATCATATACCTAAGGATAGTCCTGACTACCATCCAATGGCAGTCTCCTTGACCAGCTTGATATCTGCCTACCACACTTAATGCATAAGGTACATCTAGCCTTGTACATAGCATATCATACATGACTGACCCAATAATGGATGTGTAAGGGATCCTTTCCATTCTCTGTCTTTCCTCATGTATCTAAGGACACATTTTTTTGGAAATATGAATGCCATGTGACATTGGAAACAATCCCCTCTTGGACCATTCCATACTAAATCTCTTCAGTATCTTGTCAATGTATGTACTTTGTCTCAGGCCCGACATTCTCTTGGATCTATAATGATGGATCTTGATCCAAAGAATATATGCTGCCTTTCCCAATTATTTCATATAGAAGCATTTATACAACCATGCCTTAACTGACTGTAAGAAAGGTACTTTGTTTCCAATTAGCAATATGTCATCAACATATACTATTAGGAAAATGACTGCACTTCCACTAAACCTTTTGTAGACACAATGACCACATTCATTCTTAACAAAGCCAAATTCTATTAAGGAATCATCAAAATGAATGTTCCATGACCTTGATGCTTTATTTAATCTATAAATTGATTTATGAAACTTGCATACCTTGTTAGCATCCTTTTGGGTCACAAACCCTTCAGGCTGTGTCATATAGACATCTTCCTAGAGGTTCCCGTTAATGAATTCTATTTTGACATCAATTTTCCAAATCTCATAGTCATGGTAATATGTAATGGACAATAGGATTCTGATGGATTTCAGTATTGCAACTAGTGAAAAGGTTCCATCATAGTCAATTACTTGATGCTGTCTAAAAACTTTTTCAACCATTCATGCCTTAGAGTTGTTGAATTGTCCCTTAATGTCCAGTTTCTTCTTGAATACCCATTTCTTACCAACAGGTTTTACATCAACTAGAGGATCTACCAAAATCTTGACTTTGTTTTGGTACATGGAATCCATTTCAGAATTCATGGCTTTTTGCAACATGGCAGTGTCTGTGCCTTCAACTACTTCCTAGTAGGTAAGAGGATCATTATTTTCAACCAATAATGAGTCACCATCCTCGATGACAAGAAAACCATATCGTTCTGGTTCTCTCACATCTCTCGTGCTTCTACACAGTTATTGTGTCTCTAGAACATATTGTTCTTCCACAAGGCTTTGTGGAATCTATTCTTGTACCAACTCCTGGGTATCTTGAGCCTTGTCTTCAACAAGTCTATCTCTCTCCCACTATCTATTTGAGATATGTGCTCCCTATCAAGGAATACATCATGTCTTTCCACTATACCCTTTTTATATGAGGGGTTATATATGTAATATCCCATTGTTTCCTTAGGATATCCTATAAAGATACCATTTGTGCCTCGGTGTGCATGTTTGTTACCTGAAAAGGACTTAACAAATTCTTCACTACCCCACACATGTAAATTTGATAACATGGATTTTCTTCTACTCCATAACTCGTATGGAATACCATTTATTGATTAAGTTGGTAATTGGTTTATTATGTGTTCTTCTATTTGAAATTCATATCCCCAAAAGGATAATGCAAGACTCGCATGACTCATCATTGCTCTAACCATATCCAACAGGGTGCGGTTCCTCCTTTAACTTACACCGTTCCACTAAGGCATGTAAGGAGGAGTGATTTGAGATAGAATCCCAAAATCATGTAAGAAATTAATGAAGTCTTAATTGAGATATTCTTCTCCTCTGGCTGAGCAGAGTTTCTTAATCTCCTTACCAAGATGGTTCTCAACTTCATTCTTGTATTCTTTGAACCGATCAAAAGAATCTGACTTATATCTCATTAAGTAAATATGTTCATATCTACTAAAATCATTAGTAAACGTTATGAAGTACAAGAAACCACCCCTTGCATCAACTAGAAATGGTCCACCTACATCTGTGTGAACTAATTCTAGAATCTCTATAGACCTTTCACCTTTCCCACTAAATGGGGCTTTGGTCATTTTTCCTTGTAGACACGCATGACATACACCAATTTGTTTTAGTTCAAAAGAATCTAAATACCCATCTTGATGTAATTCTGTCAAACTTTTCTCATTGTCATGACCTACCTGGTGATGGAAAAGTTGGGTGTGGTATGAGTCATGTGAATTAACTTTGTCATCGATTTCCATTACTTGGTTTCGGTAGTCTAACACATAAAGTATGTTATATAAATTTCCCCTACCAAAACAAATACTATCTTTAAAAATGTATCAACATTCATTTCAAAACTTGAAGATGAATCCATAATTATCTTATCCAGATACTAAAATAATGTTTTAGTAACATAAGGAACATAATAACAACCCTTTAACACCAAGATCATTCAAGTTGGTAATGTGAGGTGGTAGTCCCCAATAGCTACAACAATAATTCTGGCTCTGTTGGATTCTCGTAGATTTACCTCCCCTAGATCAATCTTTCTGAATATACTTGGTTCCTGTATCTGGATACATATGTGAGAACCAAAAGTAGTATCTAATACCCAATTTTCAGAAAAAGATAGATTTCATTTGATATCAAATGCACATGATTCTTCCCCTTGCTTCCTTGGATGGGTGTAGTTTTTTTCCAATGTCCCTTCTTGCCACATGAGAAACAAACAACCTCTTGTTCTCTTGACTCCCCTTTGAACTTTGTTTTCTTGGAAGGCCTTGAAGAAACTTTGGGATTAAATCTATTCTCCTTACCTTTCCTTTTATTCACCATAAGGACATAAGGATTTTCACTCTTCATATCATTGTCTACTTGGTGAATGAGTATAATAAGATCAGATAGAGACTTATCAATGTTTTTCTTGTTGAAATTTACAAAAACTTTAGGGAAGATATGGGGGAGTGATGCAAGAATGAGATCGGTACCCAGTTTTTCGGGGAGTATAAACCCTAGAACCGCCAATCACACAATGTATCCAATGATCATGACTATATGAGGCCCAGCCAGGGCACCCTCTCCAAGATTTCTCTAAAATAGAGACTTAGAGATCTCAATCCTTTCCTGTCTTTCTCTCTCCTGGTACAGACCACGGAGGTGCTCGAGCATGCTATAGGAATCCATATCTTCACGAGACTTCATGAGCTCACTAGACATTGATGACAACATCAAACATTGAACGTCAAGTGCATCGCTCAAATTTTGAACATAGACCAGGAAATATTCATCACTTACCCCTTGAGAAGGAGAATCAGGATGTGAGGACATCATCACGTAAAACTCTCATTCATGGTGTAGGATAACCCAACTGCTCCTAAACCATTCCTGAAAGTTACTTAGAGTGAGGATATTATATTTATCCAGAATTGATCATAGAGAAAATTTGGTTGATGAGTTTGTCATATTGATTCCACAAATTAAAAGAGAAGATTTATCAGTAATTTCTTGTTACATTTTATGAGAAATAATTTTTTTTTATTATGTCTCCCTCTATTTTATCAAGTCCCAATGGCCCTCACCATTGAACTCGGAATGTCTAGTTTCTTTGAAATTCTAGTGGAAAGGATCCATATTCACCTTAGCATAACCCCAAAAGGTGGTGGTCAAGCTAATAGAAGGTATTTAGGTAGGTATGTCATTGTCAACAGTGAGCTTACAATTCCTTGATCAGTTGAGTGGACTCTCCAATCCTGAAATCCTAACATGGATTTCCTCACACTTCCCTCTATTTTACAACAATTATAGCAAGTGCTACTACTCCTGATGTAAAATGTATAAGTCAACCCAAAACATTTATAAGAGCTTCCTTTATAAAAGTAAGTATACCAACAAGGGTTGGTCAAACACATAGTTTTACTGAGTGTTTCCATTAATTATGTAACGAAAGGCTTGGTATGACTTAATATGGTATTTGAGGGAATTTAATCCTTTATGCACAGTTTCATATTATCACATGATTTTTAATATTAAGTGATGCTTGCTTAAGTGATTAACCATGTTCTGATAATGTTTAAGCATAGTCTGGTTTTTATTTTATTCCATCTTTGCATGCTTGTTCATTCTTATTAACTATGTGATTGCGACAACACATAAATATTAAAAAAACCATGAAATCAGACATAAATAAAATAAGATAGCATGATCATGAGCTTCTATTGGTTATCTTATCTAGAGGTTTTTATAAGATAACCCGGACCTAGGGAAAAAACACCTTGAACCGATGGTTCATGTTTTACAGCTCCCATCTTTCCACCTTTATATATTCTTGGGTTGGTTTCGCCTTAGCTTCAGGTTTTTAATTGTCTCCTCTAGCTTGGGAGATCCCCCATTACATGGGGTTTACATTAGAGAAACCATGGGCATATAGGCCCTATATTTTATTGGATGAAGGCTCACATGCCAATTGTAACATCCCAAGTAAGTAATGAATAATACATATTCTTATCTATGTCTATTTATGAATTATATAGTGTTTTAGAGGCTTAAAATGAGAATAAATCCAATCTTAAGCATGAAATACTCTAATATTTTTAAAAGATTGTTTTACCGCCTTTTGATGGCGAACAGTTTTTAAATCTAACTTTTGACAAATTTATAAGCTATATTTTTCAAAATAAACTAATTCTTTATGATTGGGATATTGAAATTTACTTTCGACAAATTTCTGGTATTTTTCTGATAATGTTCATTTTTTATGAATAGTGAAAAGTGTTGTATTTTAATTCAAAACCTCTTTTTAATCTATTTTATTTATATAGTTAGATTGTCTGTTTAATTGGTTTTAAAGTGAAATTAGAATATATTCTTACCATTTAATCCAATGTTGGTCATTGGAATTAATATCACTTTGATATTGGACATAAACAAGTGTCAATCTTTTGATAGATGTTTTTTCTTAAAAACACGCTATTTGATTTGACAGCGGGATTTAATTATAAAATTAATTAGTGAAACTTCTATGTTATGAATTTGGTAAAATATACATCATTTTTGAATTCGGAATATAAAATATAGCTTAGGGTGAATTTTTTGTATTTTTCTGAAAAGCCTTAATTTTTGATGAATAGTTAAACCACAAAGTGGTAGTTACAAAAACTAATTTTTCGTTTAAATGGAACTTTACCACTTCTATGATTTGAATTTAAAAAATAAAAAATAAATGTTTTTCATTATTAAGTAAAATGTGGTTCAATGGGATAAAAATAATTTTTGATGAAAAGTAACTTTTAAGTTTTATTAATCGCGATTAAAGGTAATTAGTGTAATTTAAGGAAAAAAATGATATTATAATAAAATGAAAATATCATGACACTTGTAATAACCCTATTGGATGAGTCCTGGCCGACCAAGACAACCCATGGGTCGATTTTTGGGACCCCATGGAGCCACTTGGGTAAGATAATGACATTAGTGCCTTCTATTTAAAGTAAAAGTAAAAATGACACAAACATGTATTATTTTACTAAAACAATTTTTACATGGGGTTATACAAGTAAGATTTTTGACTATAAATAGTCATTGGAAATATAATAATATTTCCTACATCATAGTATTTTTTTATAATTTATAGACATTAAATAAATTAAATGATATATGACATCATGATGATGCAGCGATTACCTCATTATTTAACGATTTAAATAAAATGAAAAGATAATGTAAAATATAAGACCTACACATGTCAAAAACCTATTGGATGGGTGGATTTCGAACTATTATCACCTTATCCTAGAAATATATAATTTTGGGTCCTTTTAAATCCGAAAATAATTTTATAATAAAGTAACCTTTTATAACTTTCCATGAGTGCCCCTCCTCTCCTCTTATAAAAGGCCCCCACCTCTACCACCTTACCCACACCTCTAAAGCCTTTGTATCTAAAACAACCTGCCCATTTTGTCTCTTCACATCCCTCTATTACTCTTAGAAGCCTCACTTTGGGAAGAAGTCTTCTCAAGGAAGCCTTTGAGGTCATAATCAAAAAGAGTTACCCATTTAATGGTAGTGTCTTCTCTTGTGTTCTTATGTTTTATTTTGCTTCTCCAACCCCCTAAAATCTTTTTATTCATTTATTTTGTAATAACAACAGTATCCTAAATATAATAGGTTGTTTTTATAAGAATTATTCGAGCTACAATTACACACACCTACATATAATGGTTAAATAACAAACTGTTTCCGTGGATGGCGAATTTCTTCTCACGAAACAATGATTGTTCAACACTCATATAACACCTTCAAAGGTGGCCATTAAAATGTCACTATAATTATATATGATATATAATATGTGTATGTTTTCCTTAAGTTTTTTTATTTTTACTTTATGGCATACCTTTATGGTTTCCATTATGGGTAAACGTGATATCTTCATTTTAGGAAGTGCGGACTACCGCCCCCTCAAAGTGATTTGATTCGTTAATACCATATGTGGTACATATAAAGGATATATTTAATTCTATTATATATGATATTATATTGGAATTATATTATACCTTTATATCATTATTATTTCACTCCATTAAGAAAGAAATAGAAATGAAAGTAGTGTTCTTGCATACGTACGACTTACCGTCTCCATGAACGGTCCATTTCATTTCTTACCTCTAAATGATTATGTAATATTATAAATTCATGTATATACTAGATATATATGATATATATGACATATAAGTCATGAATATAATTCTTGAGATAATGGATATTTGACTACATGAGCAACTTGTAAATATAAGAAGTTCACTTTTGACTCAAGTACCAAATATCGACAAAATGACCGTTATTAACAGAAATGAATACATAATGTTCATAACATGGTAATAAGTGATAAAAAAGGAATAATGAACTTGAAAAATGTTCTTAATCAAGTAGAAATTAACTCAAGATTATTATTCAGGATGTTAAAGAACGATTGAGTCAAGTCGGACCCGAGGTATGGGACTTCGTCTCAATCCCCTTTCATTGAGGCATATTTTGTTTTATACACAACTTTCTTTTATACGGTGTATAAAACCCTTTTACATTTACATTTATTCAAAAGGAATCTTTTTATACGAAGAGTATACTTAACGACAAAAGGGAATGTTTTTTTGTCGTACGTATGCGGTGACAACGACTTCTCCGCCGCCGTGACCATTATTTGAGTTTCGGCTTCCTCTTCAAGCCATAACTTTTTTTGAATGAAAAATAAATACCATGTTTTACTTTTCTTTTATTTTGGTATTGAAAATGGTTTTCCTAATGTTTTTATATCAATGTGTTGTGTTTATATCTTGTGATTGAAAAGTGGAAATGTTATGTTTCCTTTATGCATGTTTTATGTGACACAATTATGTTATGGTTCTTGGGAATTGTAATGAAGATGGGTGGTTCCAGGATAAACTAAGGTCGTGTGAGCCCGATATAGCTCTCCAATGCATTGGGTAATGCGAAGGAGTTAAACGTTAAGGTTTCTCTGAAGAGATTTAGGGAATATACTATTATGGGTATTCCAAACGTAACCAAGAGGGTTACTCCCAACGTAAGAATGTTATGAATGCCTCAAGTTACCTTTATGTCTTATGATTTCTATGATTTATTCATCATTTGATGAGGTATGTTAAAGTGATTATGTTTTATGGGTAAAGTATGATTTCATTCATTCTTATGTATACATGTACTCATGTTTCCTTTCCATATTTTTATTTCCCTTACTGAGATTTTTATGTTCATCCCATGTTTTTGAAATGTTTTTCACAGGTCAAGGGAAAGGTACATGATGTGATGATAGTGTCAAGGATGTCTCAAGAAAGAATCCATGTTTTATTTTAAATATGTTTCCGTTGATTGGAAAAATGAATACTATCTTTTATGTAACCACTTTTTTTAAATGTGGAATGTAATGCATGTTTTATGTTCTAATTCTCTAAAACTCTAAACCTGAAAAGATCCTCAATGTGTAATCTTGTAATAACTCAATATTAAGTAAATTTTAAGGCTGGGGCCTTATAGTTGGTATCAGAGGTCGGTTTAGATAACTTTAGGAGTTAGAATTCTATTAAATGATTATCCAAAAATATTTTTGTTATGGTCAAATTGAAATGATATAGCATTTGAAGATTACCATGTTGCTTCATCTAAGTCATGTTTGTTTAGAATGGTTTTCTACAGAGGAATCAGGGAAGCAATGCTAGGAAGTTGTACAGAAGGAAATAACCTTCTGAATCAGCATCCTGAGATGGTCGAAATTGGAACTGAAGAGTTTGTTGCAGTAATGGCGCAGTTGACTCAAGCGATAAATGGTGGTGGTATCCATGTACGACATCATCCAGATCAACAGCAGAGGAACATGTCAGTGGTGGAACATTTCATGAGGAAACATCCCGCATAATTCAGAGGATCGTCTGACCCTATGCAAGTTGAAGGGTGGATTAAAGCACTGGAGAATATTTTCAATGTCATGGGGTGTTTAGACAATCAAAAGGTTAGTCTTGCTATTTACCTCTTGGAGGGTGAAGCAGATCAGTGGTGGTCGATGGTTAAAAATATCAGGGACGCTGATGAGATTGATGCTCTCGACTGGGATGAATTCAAAGGTATGTTTCTTGAGAAGTATTTTCCAAAGGCTGTTCGACTTAGGATGGAAAAACAATTACTGGAATTGAGGCAAGAGGAAGACTCAATGCCTTCCTATGAAGAAAGGTTCACTCGATTGGAAAGGTATGATCCAAATTTTATCCGAGACCTTGATAGTAAAATCAATCAGTTTTACTCTGGATTAAAGCCAAAATATCGATGGGCTTTAGCTTCTCGCGAGTTCAAGAGGTATGAAAAGATTGTTCGATGTGCTGAGAAGGTGGAAATGGAGTTTTCCAATGATCAGGTGTTCTATAAAAATCAGCTGAAGAAGAGACAGAGGTGGAAGGAGAAAGGAAAGAATTCTTCAAAAAGGTCTGATGGTAAGAAAACAAAGTTTCTAGTTTGTGATAAATGTGGTAAAAGGCATACTGGGGAATGTCTTCTGAATTCTATAAAGTGCTGCCGATGCAGTAAGATGGGACATAAGGCTCATGATTGCACTGGAAAAGATCAAGGTGATGGTAAGACCATATTTGATTTACAGTTAGTGAACTGTTTTAAGTGCAATGAGATGGGTAATTATGCAAACGAGTGTACGACAAAGAACTAGAGTGATGGGAAGCAGTCAGAATACAAGCAGAAAGGGGTGGTGAAATCCTTTGCAAATACTTCAGCAGATGTTGGGCCATCAAATTAAGTGGTATCAGGTACTTTGTTTGTTTTTTTAGATTATGCCAGTGTGTTGTTTGATTCGGGGTCTACGTATTCATTCATCTCTGAAAACTGTTCTATTAAAATGGGAATACCATCTCAAGAAATGACTCATGAACTTGTGGTAAAAACACCTGGGGGGAATGTTGAGGCAAAAAGAATTTATAAGAATCTTCCTATCCTTATCTATGGGAATAACCTACTCGCAAACCTTATTGTTTTACCTCTAGTAGAGTTTTATGTTATCCTGGGTACGGATTGGATCTCTATTTACCATGCTAAGAATGACTGCAGATCTAAAGAAGTTTCTATTCAGAAAGACTTTCTGTTTGTGTACAAGAATGAACCCTTACTGTTGATAACATATCAAGAGGATGAGAAACGTGTAAAATATGGAAATGAATGTTACCTTGCACATATCGTTGAAAACAAGGGAACTATTCAGATTAATGATGTGCCAGTGGTAAATGAGTATCCTGATTTTTTTCCTGATGAGTTTCCTGGAATAATACCAGATCGGGAAGTTTAATTTAATGTTGACTTAGTTCCTGATGCTAAGCCAATTTCAAAACCCCCTTATCGAATGGCTCGAACTGAACCTTTAGAGTTGAAGGAGAAATTGCAAGATTTATTAGAGAAAGGTTTCGTTCGACCTAGCACATCACCATGGGGTGCTCATGTTTTATTTGTTAAAAAGAAAGATGGTTCTATGAGACTTTTCATTGATTATAGAGCCTTGAATAACATCACTATTAAGAACAAATATCCTTTGCCTCATATCGATTATTTGTTTGATCAGCTCCAGGGACCTCAGTTTTTTTCAAAGATTGACCTGAGATCGGGGTACCATCAGTTTAAGGTAAAGCAAGAAGATATTCCGAAGACCGCGTTTCGAACAAGATATGACCATTATGAATTTGTAGTTATGCCTTTTGGGCTAACCAATGCACCTGTTGTATCTTGAACCTTATGAATATAATTTTCCATGAGTTCTTGGATAAGTTTTTGGTGGTTTTCATTGATGATATTTTGGTGTTTTCTAAAAGTAAAGAGGAGCATGAATGAAATTTAAGGGTTATTTTTCAAACCATAAAAGAAAAGAAATTGAATGGGAAATTCAGCAAGTGTGAGTTTTGGTTGCAAAAAATTTCTTTCCTTGGTCACATTGTTTCTAAAGATGGGATAAATGTTGATCCTGCAACAACAAAGGTTGTTGAAGAATGGCCAAGACCCACAAATGTAACTGAGATTCGTAACTTCCTTGGTTTGTAAGGCTATTACCGAAGGTTTGTTAGAAATTTTCCCGGTTATCTAGTCCAATGACTAAGCTAACTCGGAATGGTGTTATGTTTATCTGGACAAAAGAATGTGATGATTATTTTCAGGAACTGAAAAGAAGATTGGTGAATGCTCCAGTTTTGGCACTACCTTCCAGGAATGGGGTGTTTTTATCTACAACGATGCTTCATTGAAAGGACTTGGTTGCGTGCTAATGAATAATGATCAGGTAATTGCAAATGCTTCATGTCAGTTGAAAACTCATGATGTAAATTACCCTACACAAGACTTGGAATTAGCTGATGTTGTTTTCATTTTAAAAATTTGGAGGAATCATTTGTTTGGAGTAAGTGTGAAATATATACCGATCACAAAAGTTTAAAGTATACATTCACTCATAAAGAATTGAACATGAGACAGAGAAGATGGCTAGAATTAATCAAGGATTATGATTGTACAATTCATTACCATCTGGGAAAATAAAATTAAGTGGTTGATGCTTTGAGTCGAAAAGTAATGCTTCATTAAAAATGTTGCCTTTGGAACGTGATCCTTTGGTTAAGGATTTGATGAACTTTGGAATAGAAGTTGTTGGTGAAGGATGTCCTTCTGTTTTGTTTCAGGTATCAGTGAAATCTTCTCTATCAGACAGAATTAAGCAATCATAGAAGCAAGACAACGAGTTGCAGAAAAAGGTAGAGATGGTTCAGAAGGGTAAGTTTCCTGAATTCAACATTGATAATGATTATATTTTGAGATTTGGGAAGAGATTGTGTGTGCCTTGTGATTCACAGTTGAAGAGAAAGTTTCTATATGAAGTTCATAGTTCTCCGTTTTCAGTTCGTCCAGGTAGTACTGAGATGTATAGAGATCTTCAGGAGTATTACTGGTGGGACGGAAAGAAAAGGGATATTGCTGATTTTACTGTGAAATGTTTGACTTGTCAACAGGTAAAAGCAGAGCGGCAGTTACCAAAAGGAATTCTTCAGCCTTTACCAATACCAGAGTGAAAATGGGAGAATATATCCATGGACTTCGTTGTGGGATTGCCGAAGACACCTCGAGGTAAAAATGAAATTTGGGTTATTGTTGATCGCTTGACTAAATATGCTCATTTCCTTTCTATACGAGATACTTTTTCCCTATATCAACTCTCCCATTTGTATCATAAAGAGATAGTCAGGTTAAATGGAGCTTCTCTCTCCATTGTATCTGATCGTGATCCCAGGTTTACTTCTATCTTTTGGAAAGGCCTTCAGAAGTCGTTGGGTACTTAATTAAATGTTAGTACAACTTTTCATCCTCAATCAGATGGGCAGTCAGAACGAACAATCCAAACTTTGGAGGATATGCTACATGCTTGTTCGATGGATTATTAGGGAATTTGGGACCAAAATCTTTCTTTGGTTGAGTTTTCTTATAATAACAGTTTTCATTCTAGTATACAGATGGCTCCATTTGAGGCATTATATGGTAAACAGTGTTGAACTCCAGCTTTTTGGGATGAAGTGGGTGAAAGGAAGGTGATGGGACCATAATTGGTAGAAGAGATGGCATAAAAAGTTCAGTTGATTTAGAAACACATGAGAACAACTCAGAGCAGGCAGAAGAGTTATGCAGATAACCGGAGGAAGGTTCTATATTTCAAGGTAGGTGATCGTGTTTTTCTCAAAGTTTCACCATGGAAAAGTGTGATGCGATTTGGTAAGAAAGGAAAACTGAGTCCAAGGTTCATTGGACAATATGAAATTCTGGAGAGAGTTGGATCATTTTCATACCGAGTGGGTTTACCTCCGAGTTTATCTTAGGTAAAAAATGTTTTTCATGTTTCAATGTTAAGGAAGTACATGCCAGATCCATATCATGTTTTGAGTCCAGAGGTAGTTCAGTTGGAAGAGAATATATCTTATGAGGAACAACCGGTTCAGATTCTTGATCACAGGGAGAAACTGTTACAAAATAAAGTGATTCATCAAGTAAAGGATTTTTGGAAAAACCACATGAGTGAAGAGGCAACATGGGAATCTGAAAATGCAATGAGGGACAAATACCCCCACTTATTCGATAAGTAAATAAATTACGGGGACACAATTTTCTAAAGGGGGGAAGGATGTAACATCCAAAGTAAGTAATAAATAATACATATTCTTATATATGTCTATTTATGAATTAGATAGTGTTTTAGAGGCTTAAAATGAGAATAAATCCAATCTTAAGCATGAAATACTCTAATATTTTTAAAAGATTGTTTTACCACCTTTTGATGGAGAACCATTTTTAAATCCAAATTTTGACAATTTTATAAGATATATTTGTCAAAATAAACTTATTCTTTATGATTGGGATATTGAAATTTACTTTGGATAAAATTCTTGTATTTTTCTGATAATGTTCATTTTTTATGAATAGTGAAAATTGTTATATTTTAATTCAAAACCCCTTTTTAATCTAATTTATTTATATAGTTAGATTATCTTTTTAATTGGTTTTAAAGTGAAATTAGAATATATTTGTACCATTTAATCCAATGGTGGTCATTGGAATTAATATCACTTTGAGATTGGACATAAACGAGTGTCAATCTTTTGATAGATATTGTTTCTTAAAAACACACTATTTGATTTGACAGCAGGATTTAATTATAAAATTAATTAATGCAACTTCTATTTTATGAATTTGGTAAAATAGAAATCATTTTTGAATTCAGAATATCAAATATAGCTTAGGGTGAATTTTTGGTATTTTTCTAAAAAACCTTAATTTTTTATGAATAGTGAAACCACAAAGTGGTAGTTACAAAAACTGATTTTTCGTTTAAATGGATCTTTACCACTTCTGTGATTTGAATTTCAAAAATACAATATAAATGATTTTAATTATTAAGTAAAATGTGGTTCAATGGGATGAAAATAAATTTTGATGAAAAGTAACTTTTAAGTTTTATTAATCGCGATTAAAGGTAATTGGGTTGATTTAAGGTAAAAATGGTATTATAATAAAATGAAAATATATTGACACTTGTCCTACCCCTATTGGATGAGTCATGGCCGACCAAGACAACCCATGGGTCTATTTTTGGGACCCCATGGAGGCACTTGGGTAAGATAATGACATTAATGCCTTTTATTTAAAGTAAAAGTAAAAATGATACAAACATGTATTCTTTTGCTAAAACAATTTTTACATGGGGTTATAAAAGTCAGATATTTAACTATAAATAGTCATTGTAAAGATAAAAATATTTAATACATCATAGTATTTGTTTTTATAATTTTTAGACATTAAATAAATTAAATTATTTATGACAACATGATGATGCAGCGATTACCTCATTATTTAACGATTTAAATAAAATGAAACAATAATGTAAAATCTAAGATCTAAACATGTCAAAAACCTATTGGATGGGTGTATTTAGAACTCTTATCACCTTATCCTCTAAATATATAATTTTTTGACCTTTTAAATCTGAAAAGAATTTTATAATAATGTAACCTTTTATAACTTTCTAAGAGTGCCCCTCCTCTCCTCTTATAAAAGGCCCCACCTCTACCACCTTACCCACACCTCTCATGCCTTTGTCTCGGCCAACCCCTGCCCATTTTGTCTATCCACATCCCTCTATTACTCCTAGAAGCCTCAATTGGGTAAGAAGTCTTCCCAATGAATCCTTTGAGCTAAAATCAAAAAGAGTTACCCATTTAATGGTAGTGTCTTCTCTTGTGTTCTTATGTTTGATTTTGCTTCTCCAACCCCCTAAAATAATTTTATTCATTTCTTTTGTAACAAAACCAGTATCCTCAATATACTAGGATTTTCTTATAAGAATTATTCTAGCTACACTTACACACACCTACATGTAATGGTTAAAGAACATACTGTCTCTGTGGATGGTGAATTTCTTCCTCACGAAACGATGATTGTTCAACACTCATATAACACCTTAAAAGGTGGCCATTAAGATGTCACTATAGTTATATATGATATATAATATGTTTATTTTTTCCTCAAGTTTATGTATTTTTCATTTATGGCATACCTTTATGGTTTCCATTATGGGTAAAAGCGATATCTTCATTTTAGGAAGTGCGGACTACCGCCCCCTCAAAGTGATTTGATTCGTTAATACCATATGTGGTACGTATAAAGGATAGATTTAATGATATTATATATGATGTTATACTGGAATTATAATATTCATTTATATCATTATTATTTCACTCCATTAATTAAGAAATAGAAATGAAAGTAGCGTTCATGCGTACGTACGGCTTACCGTCTCCATGAACGGTGCATTTCATTTCTTACCTCTAAATGATTATGTAATAATATAAATGCATGTATATAATGGATATATATGATAAATATGACATCTAAATCATGAATATCATTCCTGAGATAATGGATATTTGACTACGTGAACAAATTGTAAATATAAGAAGTTCACTTTTGACTCAAGTACCAAATATCGACAAAAAACCGTTATTAACTTAAATGATTACATAATGTTCATAACATGGTAATAAGTGATATAAAAGGAATAATTAACTTGAAAAAGGTCATAAGCAAGTATAAATTAACTCAAGTTTATTATTCAGGATGTTAAAGAATGATCGAGTCAAGTCGGACCTGAGGTATGGGACTTCGTCTCAATCTCCTTTCATTGAGGCATATTTTGTTTTATACACAACTTTCATTTATACGGTGTATACAACCCTTTGACTTTTACTTTTATTCAAAAGGAATTTTTTTATACAAAGCATTTACTAAACGAAAAAGGTAATTTTTTTTGTCATACATATGCTGCGACAACGACTTCTCCACCGCCGTGACCATTATTTGATTTTTGGCTTCCTCTACAAGCCATAACTTTTTTTGAATGAAAACTAAATACCATGTTTTACTTTTCTTTTATTTTTGTATTGAAAATTGTTTTCATAATGTTTTTATATAAATGTGTTGTATTTATATCTTGTGATTGAAAAGTGTAAATTTTATGTTTCCTTTATGCATGTTTTATGTGATACGATTATGTTATGGTTCTTGGGAATTGTTATGAAGATAGGTGGTTCTGTGATAAACTAAGGGTGGGTGAGCCCGATATAGCTCTCCAATGCATTGGGCAATGCGAATGAGTTAAATGTTATGGTTTCTCCAAAGAGATTTAGGGAATATACTGTTATGGGTATTCCAAACGTAACCAAGAGGGTTACTCCCTATATAAGAATGTTATGAATGCCTCAAGTTACCTTTATGTCTTATAATTTCAATGATTTATTCATGATTTTAGGAGGTATGATAAAGTGCTTATGTTTTATGGGTAAAGTATGATTTCATTCATTCTTATGTATACATGTACTCATGTTTCCTTTCCATATTTTTATATCCCTTAGTGAGCTTTTTATGCTCATCCCAAGTTTTTGAATTGTTTTTCACAGGTCAAGGGAAAGGTACATGATGTGATGATAGTGTCAAGGAAGTCTCATGAAAGAATCCATGTTTTATTTTAAATATGTTTT
Organism: Viscum album; assembly: GCA_963277665.1. Taxonomy (NCBI): domain Eukaryota; kingdom Viridiplantae; phylum Streptophyta; class Magnoliopsida; order Santalales; family Viscaceae; genus Viscum; species Viscum album. The sequence goes on from OY728120.1 coordinate 309,012,816, forward strand.
CATTGATTGGAAAAATTAATACAATATTTTATGTAACCACTTTGTTTAAATGTGGAATGTAACACATGTTTTATGATCTAATTCTCTAAAACTCTAAACCTGAAAAGATCCTCAATGTGTAATCTTATAATAACTCAAGATTAAGTAATTTTTAAGGCTGGGGCCTTATACCAATGAATTTAAATAAATTTAAATTTATACATGTACAAAGGGTCTTTGGTATAGCTCATGATCATCCATAGCATTCACTGACATTTACACATATTTAGTATTGAAATTCATTTAATCGTTCTCTTATTTAAGAAAACTGGCGCTTGAATTTAATTAATTGTGATCTTATAATTCATCAATTATTTATCTTAAATTCCTTTATGATTTTCCTTGATATTCTTCTCATCCATATTCCTTGTACTGGTATTTTTACTTTAGAGGAAACCTGGTGAAATTCCATTTCTGGAAAGTACACGTCGTGTAGGTTATATTACACGACGTGTATTTGTTTTCACCCTTTATCCAACGTAATCACTGGGGGCTTTGGTGTATTTTCTGTAATCTAGAAATTTTGGAGTACATGTCCTGTAGATTAATTTAACACAGTGTGTACTTACTTGTTACGCGGTTACCAACCTGGAAATCCCGTGTACACGGTACATGGCTTCTCCTTGTACATGGTTTCACCTGGGATGGATCATACTACACAACATTTTGATTCAATATACACACCGTGTATTCTGTTTTCCATGCACTGTTCAGTTCTAGTCATCATGGTGTAATAAAGACTTAGGTATACTCAATTCACACGGTGTGGTTTGGTGGACCAGTACTAGTTCGTTCAACCTAAGTACAGAGTGTGTAGTTTTCACTACACGCTATGTATTCTTGTGTTGTATAGACAGAAAGAGCGACTGCTCCGGATGAGTTTCTCATTTTTTATTTTAATCCAAAATAAAATTAAAAGGTTGTTTCTGAGATGTGAATCAAGAAACTAAGGAGGAATAATAGATCTCTTTTATTCCGATTTATAGAACGATTTATCTTGAATTGAATCAAATATAAATGAATAAATTATCAATGAAAATTAAATAACTATAATCAACGTTGTAACCTCGCTCTGATACCAATTTAAGGTTCCAGGCGCAGCGGAAGCTCATGGGTGGATGTGCCCTCATGGCTTTTTTTCATTAGAAATGATCAATCTGGGATCAATATGAAGATAAACGCTAGACTCCACGAATCGAATAACAAAAATAGACAAAGAAGAATAAAATTCCAAAAACCATAAAGGAGGATCATCACAAGTTGATTATAATTAATTTAATTAATTGAAAAGAAGTACCTTTTATGGTGTTCTTTCTTCATTGATATTTCTTATCATGTTCAGATGTGACTCATCGTTGTGTCACAGAATCCATGTGTAGAATTCCTCTAGATCCACATGTGCACCATGTATCTCTAGACATCGCCAATGGAATCTTGAGGTGCTAGAGTTGAAAAGCCTTTTCTTGCATTTTCCACATTAGATGGCCTTGATCCGATGGAGGTGGATCTCTCTCAGTCTTGAGAGTGTTCTTGGAGGACGAAGTTCTTTCGGTCTTGAGAGAATTCTCCAGAATTTTTGTGCACAACGATTTTTAGGAAAAGTGTCGGGGTTGTGAGGATATTTATAATCGGGTTTGATGTTATAGAATTATGAAAATAAATAAACTCTTTACGCGTTTTATTAATTTCATTAACTCTTATTGAAAATCCCATGTCGAATCCTTAATTCATTAACATTCACCTACACTGATTATAATAAATATCATTTAATAAAACAATATTATCTCCTAAAAACCCTGTCTGGAAAATCCACATGGCGTGTAATGATTTATACACGGTGTGTAATTATTTTTCATAAATTATATAGTGTGTAATTATTAATACATGGCATGTATGTGTTTTTCATTTCCTTTCAAGAATGAAAACAACATGTCATGTAATCATTAATACACGATGTGTATATCTTTTTTCCATTTTATTCTTCCTCCATCATTAATTTTTTTTGGCTTCCTTGAATAATTATTTGACCACGTATGGTAATAATATTTATTCTATTTGAGATACTAGGATACACTTAGTGTGTGATCCTCTAGGACACTTTCGTGTTGGCATTAGGTGGGTTTGCCTAAAATCCATGATTACTATCTAGAAATGGGTCAAGGAACCCAAGAGAATGAAGTTAACACCTCATTGACGTGTCACATCATTCAAATGATTACCATGTAAATTAATCCCTTTGTATCAATATCTCATCAAGCAGGTTTCATGGAAGTGTCATAAACCTATGTGGTTGATCTTTCATTCTTTGACTTCCATAAATAAACTCGTCATTACACCATGGCCATGGAACTTAGGTGACAGTTCTATTTCAATCAAAGGGCCCGGGATATCTACTTCCACAAATATGGAACAGAAAATCCTTCATCGACATATCCATTAACAACATGTCATTTGTGATACACCCAACGTACCCTACTTCCCGCCAACTGTCTTCGTGGTAGTTTTTGTCAGCAAATCTAAGTGCGCTAGTCATGACATGAGTTAATGATAATCTTCCAGTCTAAGGACAATTACAAATGCTCGTAGATAGCAATGTCGGATGACAGCAAGACATGAGGAATTTCTACTAGTGTGTATGTTCTCACAATCTCCCATATTATAGATTACCAAGTGCGAACTCCATGAGAGAGAGTCTCGTCTTCTTATGAGTACTCGCACATGACAGTCTGTATACTATGTGTCCTATCATAGTATTTCATCCAACCATAGAACTTTATTTAATAATATTGTTATATAATTTCGAGGGTCTTATCATAGCAAGGATCTACCATGACCTTATTAATGAAACAAATATTCCAGGACATTATTATATTATAGTCATACAGAATAATGAAAAATATATAATAAGTGTACATTCACGTAATCAAAGTACAAATAGTTGGTTCTCAGGACACTGACTATAACAAACAGAATATTTAGAAAATATATAATAATACATAGGAGGATATTTATGAAGATATGAGTAAGCTGAGAGACACTCCATATTGATAGGTTGATTCAGAAAAAGATTCATATGATGAGAATAAATCAGTGTCTTTCTAGAGGTCATCGAGAAGAGTTGAAATTAACATTAAAAACATAATTGGTTATCAGACAACACCAGCACAGACAAGGAGAATTCCTACTCTAAAACAATAATCATACTAATTATAGGTGGAACCTAAATGTTTTGATTAATAATCTGGAGTTGAGAACTGGGTTCAAGATATGAATGAAGATCTTGACCAAATTGAAAATAATCAAACATGGGATATTGTTTTGAGACTAGTAGCTAATAATGTCATTAGGTTGAAAGGGGTATTTCACAAAAAAATGAATGAATATGATATTGTGATTCTAAAAAAAGCATTACTTGGGTGAAAAAGGTACTCCAAGATTGAGGGTATAAACATCGATGAAATTTTTTCACTTGTTGCGAGGATGGAGACAATCGAATTATTCTTGGCCATATAAGTGCAAAGAGAGTTCAAGTTTTTCCAGATGGGTGTCAAGCCAACAATTCTGAATTGAGTACTGAAAGAATAAGTTTACATTGAGAAACCATCTAGTTTTCTCATTAATGAATATGATAATAGATCTTTTTAGATGAAGAAGGATTTATATTGTTTGAAGCAAGCACCAAGATCATGGTATTCACGCCTTGATTAGTTTTTAAATAATCTTGGTTTCTAGCATGGTAGAGTTGATTATAATATTTATTACAATAATGGAAGTAGTCAAAGGATAACAGTAATAGTTTATGTTGAGGACATAGTCTTTGGTGGATCAGGTGTAGCAAAATATAGGCAGTTTTATAAATTCATAAAAAGTGAGTTTGAAATGTTTTTTATTGGTGAGATGAAATTTTTTCCATGGTTACAGGTGACTCAAGGAAGGATTGAAACTTATATTTCTCAATCTAAATATTCCAAGGAGGTGTTGAGAATGTTTGGAGTGGATAATTCCAAAGATATGAAGACTCTTGTTGCTGCCCAGTTGAAACATTCATGGGATGATGATGAAAAGGTAGTTAATATCACAGAATACAGGAAAATCATTGGAAGTCTGTTGTACCTAATAGCAACAAGGCCTGATATTGTATTTTCCACATTCCAAGTAGTGATATATCAAAGAAATCCAAAGTAAAGACACGTGATTTAAGTGAAAATAATACTTTGGTATAACAATGGATCTGTGGATTTTGGTTTAATGTACAATGAAAAATCCCAGCCAGAGTTATTGGGAAATATAGATGCAGATTGGTCTAGGTCATCAGATGATAGAAAATCAATTTCCAGAGGTTCTTTTTTATATTATAGGGTTGTGTATCTCTTAGTTGAGAAATAAACAAGGTTAAATTTAATTAAGAACCACAAAAGTTGAATACATTACATCCACTCTTGTTTTCATGCATTGATTATGGATGAAGAATCAACTTGATAATATGGGAGTTTTAGTGAAATATCTAATCAGAATTTATTGTGAAATCTCAAGTGCTATAAATCTTAGAAAAAATATACTCCACTACTCAAGGACAAAGAAAATAGAAAAAAATATGATTTTATCAAGGATAATGTGGAGTAAAGGCTTGTGATGCAGGAGTATGATCCAATAGTGAAACACATTATAGATATTCATATGAATTCCTTACCCAAAAATGTTTTTGGAAGGAATCGAATGGTTCTAGGAGTCTAGTAGAAACCTTGAACATGAAAAAGTTTGGATGTGGGACCCCCTCTCCCTAAGGTATGGTGGGTTTTTCCCTAATGTAATGATATTTATTCTTTACCCTGTTGAAAAAAAACCATGAAGTGTCCTTTGGAATTGTTGACAGAGGGGGGAGAAACTGTGACTATTATAGGGGGAGAAAAGACATGGGGGAATATGTTAAGTGGATAAGTGAGATAGTGGGAGTTGAATCTAGGATGAAGCTATTTCAAGGATATGTAATATAAGGGGAGTATTAAACCCGACAATGCTAGAAGTGATCGATCAAAGAATATATATCATGATAGCTAATGTTCGTGATGAAATTAGTTGATTGGATTCATGATTTTAATGAATCTATTCATTGATGAAATTTTAATTATACTCTTGTTTTTCATGCTGAGAATGGCTCATGTGGTTTTATAGTATGTGTTTATTAAATCTTTGACCTCCATCTTAATTGCTAGAAGAAAATTCCAATTGATGAAGGAAGTAGCTTTTACAAGGTATGAAAATGCGAATATTTTTTATGAGAAGAGTTTTCAACAAACCCAGAGGGTGACATTTTTGGGAACAAAATACCTCAATGTATCCTCTAGGTATGTTTTGGGTGTGATTATGTCTGTTGACAATGCCAGATAACTATGAATGAGTTTGGCTTGGTTGGAAATTTACGATTTTATTCATAGGACTGAATAGTGTTAAGAATGGGGAATGAAATTGAAAAATGAAGAAAAATTTAGATCTCAAGACATAGACCATGTACCATGTCTGGGAAGGGTTCATGACCATGTACCAGGCAGTGGGAATGCTACACAGGAGTGGTTCATGGAACCAAAAATGGTTCGCGGTGAATATTTGGGGTGAAGGGCGTGTGGTATGTGGAATGCAAGATGGTTTGTGGGATGAATAAAGTGAATGGAAACACCTATGAGTAAACTAAGTATGAAGACCTCTATCAAAAAATGGTTCATAGAATGGGTGCGGTTTGCAACTTGAGGATAAGTATACGGTGGAGGCTGTACCTAATCAAATATTTGGTAAATATTGGATTAATGGATTTTGTGGATATCTTTTCATATATAAGGAGAATTAATACCACTAATTATAAGTGAGATAGAATATCATTAGAGAAAATCACTTTGCTTTGGGATTTTGATGAAGTTTGAAAATGGTTTGTGGGAAGCTATTCCTCAAAGGTTAAAGATGTTCGCAGAACAGTTCAAAAAATTATTTTTGTGGGATGTTGTAGTTCAAAAGGGGGAGCACCATTACATGGAAGTGAATGAAATATGTGAATAAAGAATAGTTAATGGATTGAGGGTGGTTCCCAGACAAGTATCATGGAGTCAGTACACAGAGGTGGTACACGACAGTGATGGAAGAGTAGTCTGCATGGGCGGTTCGTAGAAGCAGCAACAGTGTCCATAGGAGGTGTTCTGTGCACCATACCTCATATATAGTACGCGGGTGGAACATGTGGTTTGCAGAACACTCATGGAATCTTGAAAAATCCTCATGTCAGTTTTCAAAATACAATTACTTTACCTAATAGTACATGAAAATTTGGAGTTCATATGTGGGTAAAAAAAGAACTTAATAAAAGCATCTACCTACAATTGAGTATGTGGTATTAATGAAAATGAAGGGATCTACATGTCCATAAATTGTGTTTAAACTAAAATTCTATAAACTATGAGTGGATTCCTTTCTCAGAGCAGTGAACAAAGGAAGGGGAAGATGATGAATTTTTCCAATAGTAGCGAGAAAGAGAAAGAGGGATAGGGAGTCACCCATGGTAATGCAGTGAGAAGAGCCTAATCCTTGTAAAGTAAATAATCCTAGTTATATAGGATCTAGATTGAAAATTTTAATCTTTATTGGGATTGAGCCTTAGTGATTTTTGTACTGTGACACACTACCTTTGTATTATCCTTGGACATAGCCAATGAGGGTGAACCAAGTAATAATTACCGTGTCTCATGCATTATTTATATTCAATTAATACTTCGAAATGAGAATGAGAGAGAAGGGAGTTTTCTTTAATTACAAAACATGATCTAAAGGGGAATTTTTTTTGATCAGTCATACCCTGATTCACCGCCACCATGGGTATTTGAACTAGTGGACCTAACAAAAAGGAATAGTGGATAAAAACTTCAATATCAAGGAATGTAAATATGCATCTTTAATTTTTATCATCAATTTTAATGATACTATATTCATTAGAAACAAAAAATGTGTTTTCATGAATTTATCTATTCCAATGGAGGATTAGTTTGAAAATTTTAAAAGATAAAAGTTATATTATACTCCAAATGTAGTGGAAAAAACATTAGCAAGGCATTGGAGGGAAATAGGAAAATAAAATAAAGTTAAAAAAACTCATTATGAGTTTACTCTATTTTACTGCTTCAAATCCATTCATCGTATATGTTTCCACACTTTGTGAAAAAAATAATAGTTTATCTAATGAATATAAATTAATTATAGTGATGAATATTATAAGTCGTATTAATGGGTCTTGTGATTTTAGACTAAAATAATATAAAAATAGAAATTGTGATCCTTATATATTTTTGGATGATAATTTCGATTAAAGTGTTTATGATATGAAGTCAATATCTAGTAGAGTATTATTCTGAGGAGAGGAGTCAAATTCATTGAATATAATGAAGAAAAGTTAATTTAATTTAAGTAATTTAGAAGTAGAGTATGTTTCAATAACTCAATCCATAACACAATTTAAATGACTAAGGACTCAGTTATAATTTATATAAGTGGGAGTTATATTTCCTTTACTTATGAGTTTTCATAATCAAAATGAAAAAAATATTTGATGAGCTCTAGTTAAAAATTATTAATCAGTGAACATAGACATAAAGTATCAATTTATAAATTAAAAGTCTTTATGTGGTTTTATAAAGTTATATTTTATTCCAAAAAAGTAGAAAAATGTTGTTTTTTACCAAAACATTACTAAAGTATAGACTTCAATGGTTGAAGTTGATGATGAATGTTAAACTTCATTCTCTCATGTATATGATATGGCTTTCCATCCCCTATCTCATTTAAATATTTAAAAGTTATTTTAAAATGGGGTGAAATATATCAATATAAATCCAATGATATTTAAATTCTCCTAATAAGAGAGAAATAATTTGTTAATGGGGAGTATATATTTAGGTAGTGTTTTTAAAAGAGAAAACTTTGTAATTAGTGTACACAATTGGTGTGTGTGTGTGTGTGTGAAGCCATGATTTTAGTGTGTGTTGGTTAATTTTTTGGAATTTTACACATCATATCCTATTTTCTATGTATAGTAATAATATGTTTTGTTTGTAACATGCATAAGAATAGTTTTGAAAAGTTTAATTGAGAATAGAAGTGGAGGATAATTGTTTGGATGTTCTACTTACAAGTGAATGTGTGTTACTCCTATAGATAGTTGTGATATTTTGGTTCATTGTTCTTGATATATTCTTTTCTTCTGAATAGAAAATTATTAGTTGTTGGTAATGTGAAATGGATGTGAGTTATGAAATTGATTCTTACTTTTATAATGAATGAATTTATTAACACATGAATCACATTCAATCTCTAATAAATTCTAGTGGTTCAGATGTGGTGAAGATCATTTTCATGTTTAGAAGTGTTTAGATAAACATTATAATAGAAATATTCAATTTTATAAATATTTTTGAAAAAAACATATTTATATTTTGGTGTTCTTTAAACCATGACTCGTTCCATGTATCATGTAAAATACCTAATGATGACTTGGAAATTGGTGTTTTGAATGTCATGGTTATTGGTGATTTTTTTTTTCAAATTCCCTATCCACCTTAGAGAGTACACACTATATAACAGATGTGTGAGAAGTGATCATAGTTATTGGAAAGTGAAGAAAAATTATAAGAATCATGCATTCATTTTTGACTGGTTGAGTGTTCTTTTATAGGCATAAGGAAGGTGTTCTATACATTTTGAATAGAATTCATGTTATTTTACATGGTTGATGTTACTCCACATTCCAGAAATTCCAGGTGATGATTTATAAATTAAAAAACCCTTGAGTAAAATGTGAAATACATTGTTTAATACTTTCCATGACACCTTTTTATAATGATTTAGGTAGTTTACCACAACCCAAATCAAAAATATGGTGGGTTTTCCTTCTTTCCATGAATATTCCACCCTACTGGTGTGTTCAGATCGACTTAAATTATTTCGAATCGATTATTGTGACAAGTGAATTGTTAATAGTTGTAAGAACCTTTAATAACCTTTTAATTTGTAGATGAATGGTATGAAATGGTTAATCCCATAGGTTTTTTAAGATTATAAGTGGATTAGGGAAATGATTAATAGAATGGTTAATGAAATAGTGAAATATTCAGTTATTATTATAATTATGTGTTTGTGGTATGGCACCAAAACACATTTAGAAACCATTAACATTTCTATTTAATGGATCTGATTTAATTAGCATATTAGGATGCCTTGGAAATTTATACTACTTTAATCATGTTTAATTATATTTCTTGTACTCCATGGACATTTATACTCCCTGTATCTAATTACATGATTTAATTGATTTTTAGGATTCATTGGAAATTTCTACTCCTTGGATATGATGAATTATTAGGATGCCTTGGACATTTTTAATACATGGATCTGATCCATTTGTTTACCTTGGACATTTATACTCCATTAATCTAGTTTAATCAGCTTAATATGATTCCTTAGAAATTTCCACTCCTTGGATTTGACCTAGTAGAATTCCATGGACATTTCCAATCCTTGGGTCCTATTTTCGTGATTTACAAAGCTTACTTGGTTTCCCTAGAAATTTAAACACCTTGGACGTTGTCCCATGTAGGCCGAATACATGATTACATGGTGCATGACATTGATGTTGGTTGAAATACTTTATAGACATCCCTTATGTTTTAGTTTCTTGATCATAGTGAGTCTTGATAGACTAGATAATATTCCTTCAATTATTATTACTCATATTCCAATTATATTTTCACACTCCTTCAACATATATGTGTTAACTTGAATTAATTTAGACACAATTGGTGGTGGATAACTAAGTGTTATCTCATACCCATTTCAGGCCACCATTGGGAACCCACGTAAACTTAATGTATACAAGTAGGTATATGGGAAAGAACCCGCTTGGTGATGCTTGATTATTTTTTTTCATCGGAGTAGGGGAGCACTTGATTGGGATATAGATCAAGATTCTATTCGGGGATAGTTTCATTTAGTCTTTTTGTACTTTGATTCGTGTGTTGTAATGGATGCCTATTTACACGTATCACCTACCTTTTAAATAGAATTCCATGATCCTAATTATGTATATGACATGTTTAGATGGGATTACTTGGTTATTTATATTATAGATGTTATTCTGCACTTGTTCAATTATCTTATATGCTTCTGCTATTGATTTTTATGATTAAACCACTGTACTAAACTTTAACCATGAGGGTAGAGTCACTCCACTCTTCCATCACGGATCCTTGCTACTAGCTGGAAGCCTCTGGAATATAGGGAGTCATGATGAAGGTTATGTGTCCAACATGGTTCAATTATTATTTACTGAACCAGGTATAGGACATTACAAAGTTGTATTAATGGGGTTATTTTATTTTGTATTATCTTTTTGGAATATTTTATGGGTGACTAGGAATGTTTCATGATCTGGTTATGAGAATATTCATGAGAGTAGCTAACCAAATACAGTGAAATTTGAAATAAACTTGGATAAGACTTGTTTTTCTTGATTGTTCTTATTATTGTTTCCTTGATTTCAACATTGGGTGATGCAATTGATGTTTTATATTCCCTAAGATTACATATTTTTACCATTGTCCAAGTATGTAAAGTAAGTGTTTTAACATTCATTATCATAGGAAATTCAGGATTCATATGTCATGCATTATGCCATGCCATGTCTATTTTATCGTGGCCATTTATTGCATCATGTTTTGGTGACTTTACTATTATGTCAATGAAATTGTGATAAAATTTCATACATGTACAAGATAAATAACTAGTTTGGATTGAATGGATTCCACACATGAATTTATAAGATGTATGGGACCTTATAAATTAGAAGCAGTTTTCCATATAGTTCAATAGTTTAAAAATAATTACTATATAGATGATAATTAATTTAAATGAAACTGAATGATGGAATGAATGGCCATCATTAAACGGGGGCTCCAATTGTAATTTAAAGGGTGTTTTCCACAATAAATTACAATTTACACTATGTATATCAAGACCTTTGACTTATAGCATATAACTTGACCCTGACCCGACCTCATTAGTGGGAAGTAAGAAGTGCCTATGACTTTTATTTGTGATATGTATGTCACCCAGACCAGGAATTAGGTGTAGGCAGATGAGGGCTACATGTAAACTGGAAGGATTGAACTTGTATTATTTTTTTTATCCATTATCATGTTTTTACCAAATCTTGTTTCAGGTGTGCATTTAGAATTTGAGGGATATTCCATATAGACATCATCTAGTTGGGAACTAAGAGGGTGGAGATGGCCATGCTATTGAGGAGGTGGGACATGTGCCACCTATAGAATATTTAATAGGGAGACAAGTAGAACCACCTGATATACCTGATATTGGTGATGATTCCCCATTTAATGATTGTTTCTTATTCTTTATGAAAATCATTCAGGGAGCCCCATGACCTTCCCCAATTATGGAAGAGTTGACGGTTGATTTCCAGAAGTAGCATTTTCCCATATTTTTAGTGGATGATAGACCACATGCTATAGATTTATGGATAGAGTCCATGCTATCAATTTTTGTGCATCTCGAGAAACCTCTCGATAGGAGAGTAAAGATTAATATGTATATGATGTGGTATTTATCCAAGAGATGGTGGAACCTGATTACTCAAACAGATCTCCATCAGCATATGTCATGGAGGAATTTTTAAATGGCCTTCTATGATTATTTATATCACTAGATGTTATGGGCCAATAAAGCTAGAGAGTTTATGCATCGGGAGTAGGGACCATTATCGGTCATTGACTATGAAACCCATTTCATAGAGCTCCATAGTTTCACACATATTCTATTAAGTGATGAGTAATAAATATGGAGGTGATTTGAGGAGGGTCTGATGCATGACAACCAATCATTGTTGAATGTCTTTCAGTGTACTATTATATATAGAGTTGTGAATTTGGATATTATCATGGAGTGTAACCCGAGAGATGGTTGGCGTGAGAGCCAGGGCAGGTTATCACCTAGATATCAAAATACATCAACCAATAGTAGAAAGTATCATTTAGATATTCCATGTGGTGATATTAGTATCCATGGTATATAATTAGGTATCCATGTGAGTTCAATCAGTGGGGAAGATAGAAACATACTAGACCTTAGTGTATAAGTGACCCTATCGAGTACTGATCTTGTATAAATATGGGATATATACAATTATTTTTCAAAGTTTTTCCTCTATTGTACAGTGAGAGAGGTTATAAATTACTCCACATCCATGAGTGAGGTCGGTAGGTTTTCATCAGGTAGGGAGATGGAGAAAAATTGGCCAATCAGGATGAGGAGGTGGTTGTGTATGAGGTATCCAGACACCAGACATACAATTCCATTAGAGCATACTTAATTGGGGTATCCGTGCTATATCATCGGGTTGCAAATCCGGATATATATATGAATTGAAACTATTACCTGAGGAGTAGATTTCCATAACTTCTATGATAGTAGATACTATTCTAGTAGCCTTTATGTTATTATCTTCTATTTTTGATACGTGGAACTCTCATTCCTTTATATCAATGCATGTTATGGAGATCTATGTGCTTGATGTTTAGTGTTACTGTGGAATTATGACACTTGATACTCTTTTAGGGATATGATAATAGATTATATTCAAGTGTAGGGATTTCCCCCTTGAGTTATGTTGGTGTCACTTCATGTGGAACCACTTTTTCCTTTACATGATAGGGTTTGATGGTATTCTTAGGATGTACTGGTTAGTTACCTACTATGCTTACGCTGAAAACTATCACTGAAGGGTGAATTTCACATCAACAAAGATAATGGTTTTTATTCAAAAAGGTGAATGAGATGTCAAAGTGAGATAAGGTGGAGCTGAGCATCATGGTCTAGGTAGGATGATATCCCAAATTACTAGTCTACATATTGATGATCAGATAATATGTCAGATAGGCTTCCCTCCAGTGGTTGATCATTTCAGGGTTGTTTTCCTGGACAAATTTTTAGGACTACCTCTTAATATAGAGGTAGAGTTTTCCATTGAAATAGTGCCTTGATATGTAATGATATCCATTCCTCCATACAAGATGACTAATACAGATTTTTAGGATTATAAGAGGTAGCTAGAGGACTTAGAAGAAAATGGATTTATATGACCCAATATATATCTGGGGTTTTTTGTTTCTATTTTCTAAGAAGGTGGATGGAACCCTTCATTTATGTGTGTATTACTATAAATTGAACTAGTTTATAATTATGAATCAGTATCATTTTTCTCAGATAGATGATATCTTCAACTAGATCTATAGATATTGGGTGTTCGTGATGATTTATCTAAGATAAGGTTATCATCAGGTGCATGCTAGACCATCAGATATACCATGTACAAAATTCTATAGCAGATGTAGATGTCTGAGTATATGGTCAGGATGTTATGTCTCACAAACATGATAAATGTTTTCATGGGTATAATGAACTAGGTGTTTCATCCTTATTTGGATTCGTTTGTGGTGGTATTAGTGGATTATATATTGGTGTATTATCAAACTCAAAATAACCATGATAAAAACATGATATTATAGTGGATACACTGAGAGAGAATCAATTATATGATAATATAACAATGTAACACTTTTGAATTGATAATACTAATTTCATAGGTCATATTATCTCAGAGATAGAAGTATCTATTTACCCATAGAAGGTGAGATATTTAGTTTTCTGGGATCCGTCTAAGAATATATTTTAAATATTGAATTTATTAGGGATAATTGGTTACTACTATATATTAATTCATGACTTATCAGGACTATAAGAACCTATTATAGGCTTCAATAATAAGGGTATGAAGTTTATATGTTATGAGGCCTATGAGATAGCCTTTTAGGAGATGAAAGGGAGATCAACGTCAACACCAATATTGATTCTTATAGAGTTGGGAAGAATCTATACATTCTATTATTGTCAATCGGGTTTTGGGGTTTGAGAAGTTATGATGTAGGAGGAGAAATTCATGGTGTATGGTTCTCATCAGTTGAGGCTACAGGAGTGGAACTACCCGATTCATGATCTCGAGTTAGTAGATATTTTTTATGCCTATGTTGTTAGATCAATTATTCAATAGGAAGAAATTTTATGGTGTATATAGAACAAAAAATCCTCAAGTATATATTTACATCTCATGAATTGAATCTCACGAAATGATAGTGGATCTAATACCTTAATTCCATTCACTTCAATCATTCCTATTCACCAAAATAGTGTAATTCATTTTTTGATGATCTGAGCAAGAGGACTTAGGCACTGGCTATTCTGGATTCCATTAGTGAGTGGCATCTTATGGCCCTTTTTTTAGAGATATGTGATAAATCTGGACCTCTACGCCATATGGGTAAACATAGATAGGTTGAAAAAAGTTTCCAATTTTCTTCCTATTTTATAGAATCATATTGTAGATAAGATTAAGAATCTCTAATTTCATGAGATAGTACACCTTTACGGATTTCTATGTTCTATAATATCAGAAAGAGATGATTGTTTCACATCGCAGTTCTAGAACGGGATGCAGTGGGAACCATGTTCACTAGCAGTGTTGTTTATAACCTATCACCCAAAGACTAATAGTTAGTCTAGGAATACGATACATGTTTTGGAAGAAATAATGTAAGCACAATTCCTTGATTTCAGAGGTTCTTGGGATAAAGTCATACATCTCCCCAATTTCTCTTATAATAACATCTTTTAGGAGACCAAATAGATGGATCCTTCTGAGGCCCTATACAGTAGGCCATTCGGTTCACCCCTATACTGGTTAGAGGTAAGAGATGAATCACTACTCATTACTCATCTCATATAATAGAAATTGGAGTAGTTTTAGTTATTAGGAAGTGGATTTCTAATGTTCAGTGTAGATAGATGTCATAGGCAGATTGTTTCCATCGACCACTAGTGTTTGTGGTGGGGAGTGATATTTTCTTATGAGTTTCACAGATATTGGGGTATAGAATGATTTAGATGTAATGGAAGTTATCACCTTGTTATTATGGGCCCTTTTATATTATAAAGATAGTCAGGTCGATAGCTTATTGATTCCAGTTACCTCATATGTACAGATCGATGCACTCCGTCTTCATTATATCTCAGCTTCACTGATATCATTATGATTCGTCACATATTCTTTAGCTCTAGGTGGTTGAGCTGGAGGTAGAAGCATCCTTTGAGGATAATAATATCCATATTAATAATCATGTAATGATGAACCTCTAAGTCCGATCAATTCATCTAGTACAGATTCTATGGAAGCACAGTCGTGTGCATGATGAGACTTGGGAGCGGGGGGCAGACGTATGTTCCTAGTGGCTAAAGTTATTCTCATATGAAATATTACCAAACTTGAAGGGTAAATTTGGGGATGAATTTATTTAAGTGGGGAATAATGTAAGATACCAAGTTTTCTATGATTTAAATCACATTTTTTTATTTATGGTTTACTTTTTAGGTTTTGACCTAATATGGATGCCTTGTGAGGTTATGGAAAAAACAAGGGTGTTTGGGGAATGTTCGGAGCCTAGAGCCTCTATTTTTGGATATAACAGCTGGGCCAAGGGGTTAGTTGAAACCCTGATGCCCATTACACATGGTTAGAGTAAATTTTGGATTATTTTTTAGATCATAGAAGTGGGGACATGATTATCTGTAATAGTGTGACCCAGGATGCATGTCTAGGAATTTTCTAGTGAATTTTTATTAGAGGGAAAACACATTATCAGCATAGGGTTTGTCTAACTGTGCACCTTGACCATGTTGGGGGAGGTCTAGTGGTAGTGTCTAGCACATGGTTAACTCGTGGTTTGTCCAATCATGTTTCAAAACCATGCATCCCAGTTTTTAAAGGGTAAATGGCCCTTTTTGACTTGGTTATTTAGTGGCCAAACCCACATCTTTATTTCTCTTTTTTCCCAAGTGTCTATCCCACTCCATATTATTGATTAATCCATGGAATACTAACCCAATATTTGAGATAATCCATATTTAAGTTTTTGATTCAAACTTTTTGTCTGATAGATGCATACAAGTTATTCACTCCTAAGGCACTTTTCATTGTTTCTCTTGTCATTGACAGAGTTATTTTGGTGCCGGATCGTATGCCCTATTTTTCCAATAATTCAACCATTCTAATTTTTTATTCTTATAATCTAGATATAATTAGATATTGATAATGGACTATTTTTAATCTATTAGAATATGGTAGGTGGACTATACTTATCCCAAAAAGTCTAGTTGAATATAGCTAGTTTCCATTATTCCGCACACTGAAATTTCTACGAGATGCTTCCTAAATTAATAAAATATTGAGTTAAATGTTATATTATTGTTTAAAACATTCTAGGAAACCATTTTATAAGGTTAGAGGTAGTTGACCTCAAACTAAACCACCCATGGGGTGGGTTCTTCCCTTTTTTAAAGATTATTCCACCCTTGGGGTGTATTGAGATCACATTAAATTATTAGGAATTAATTATAGTAACAAGTGAAATGTTAATGTTTATCAGAAACATAAATCAAATTTTCATTTGTAGATAAAAGGTATGAAATAGTTAATCCCTTGGCATGTGTGTAAAAATTAAGGAAATAGGGATATGATTAAATAAATTGTTAATGAAATGGGGAATAATTTGTTTATTATGTTAAATTAGGGTTTACAGTATGGCATCAATGACTCACTAAGATGACATGGACATTTCTACTCCATGAACCTATTTTATATAAGATATTAGGATGAGTTGAAAATTTCTATTCCTTCGGTCCTATTTAATTATCATAATTTGATTCTATGGACATTTCTACACCTTAGATACGATTACATGATTTTCTAGGATACTTTGTACATTTATGCTCTTTGGATCCAATGATTTATTTGGATGACTTGGAAAATTATACTCCTTAGATCTGATACATTAGGATTTTATAAAACATTTTTCTCCTTTGATGTAGTTTAATCAGTTTACAAGGATTAAATTTACATTTATACTCCTTGGATATGACCTATTATAATGCCTTGGACATTTTTACTCCTTGAATCATGTTTACTTGATTTACTTATCTTACTCAGTTTCCTTGGACATTTATACTCTTTAGGACCTCTCTAATGTGGTTATGATACATTATTACACAACGTAGGCCATTGAATTTTCTTGAAATTCTTTAAATATACCCCTAATTTTTTAGTTTCATGATCAATGTGTTTCTTGATAGAAAAGACAATATTTATTCTATTACTATTACTTGTACTCCTGTAATATTTTTATATAGCTTTATCTTATATGCACATACTAGAATTCTTATAGACATAGTTGTTGGTGGCCTACTAAGTGTTATCTCACACCCTCTTCTGATCATTTTTGGGTACCCAGATAAACTTCATGGATATATGTAGGTATAAGGGAAATCTTCTACTTTGTGACGATTTATTGATTGTTTCATAGCAGCACGAGATCACATGATTAGGAAATGAATCGTGATGCAATATGGGGATAGTTTCTTTTTTTATTTTTGTACTTTGATACACATATTATACTATATTTATATTTCTATGTATCACCTATCTTTTTATAGCATTCTGTGATCATCATTCTATATATGACACTCTCAGATGAGATTACATGGTTATTTATATGATAGATGTTTTTTATTTAGCTATCCTATTATCACATATTCTTCCACTACTGATTATCATGATTATAATGCTTTTCTATAATCTGATCATGAGGTTATTTTCTCCTTTATATTCCACCATGGAACCTTTCTACTAGTTGGATGCCTCTGGAATAATAGGAGGCTTTCTTGAGGTCATGTGGCTAACTAGTTTTAGTTACTATTGAGGGAATCGGGTCTGGGACACCCCAATGATACTATAATAAGATTCTTTATTTCCCTTAGTCATATTAAGTATGAAAACATGATAATAATTGATCAAATGACTTATATTGAATTTGAAATATACTAGAATCAATATTTTTTGTTTATTTTGAATTTGAAGTTCAAAATTAAAAAGAAGATAGTATATATGGCTATTTATTTGTAGATGAAAGTGTATAAAAGAAGTGTTCCATTCATTAGAAGACTATAATATAAGAAAAAGAGGAATAATACACCCAAAGGACAAAGGAATGGTATGGGATAATTATAAATTCAATTCTTGAATTTGAAACACTTAGAATTTAATATTTAATGATACTCTTAAAGGGGTAGTTAAATTAAATAGTTTTTGAATTGATGTGTTGAAAATATTTTTATTGAAGTTTAGATGTTTCTTCTCTCATAAATATTTCCCAAAAAAGATGGTAAAAATATATTATATTGTCAATTATTATGTCCATGCACCATTTGATAAGAAATTTAGCATCAAAGCAAGTGAAGTGATTGTGAAAATTGGTGTCACTTTCAGAGTTTGATGACTCATTGTAATGTCCAAAATTAAGAAACATATCCTGATGGAATAGTAAGTTTACCTTTGGAATTTTAATGTGAACATTTAGAATGGTAATCCAGCTAATAGAATAGTAAACTCATATATAAAAGTATAAATGAAATTTAGGTATCTAATAAATGATAATATGATATAATTATATCATAGTATAAGTAAATAAATATTATAAAAATTATTAATTAAGGGTTGGATTTGTTTATGAAACATAAATGTTTATTTATAATTATATAATTAATAAAATTACTTAAAAAAGAAACATTATATTCATAAAAAAATCATAAAATAAATTTTTTTCTTATGAAATTATGATAATTATATAAGACACTAATTAATTTTTTAATGTGTTATAAAATCATTGTAATAGGATGATTTATGACAAAAACAAAATACTTGAATTATCGAGTCATAGATGATGTATAGATTATGTAAGACAAAAATCTCAATCAATCCTTAATTATTTTAATATATTTAATGATAATTATTATATTATACATAGTTTAGAGCTAAAATAATAAACTAAAAACTAAGATAATGAGAAAACATCCCTTTCTTCACCTATAAATATCATTCCTTACCACCTATTATCCTCACAAAATCAAAGATTTCAAAATTTTCTAAATTATTTACAATACTATTACCAAGAATCCCTCACATTTATGAATCCATGGACTCATCAAAAGTCCAAAACAATTTCCCTAAAGAGGATCTCAAGGAAGTTAAAACCAATAAGTAAAATCCCCTTTCTTTTTCTTTTATTTTATTATCAATTTAATTTCATTTCTTATACTATCCTCACCTAAAAATATCCAAGAGTAATGATTGCTATAATATATTTTATATACTGTTATTCTATTATGTTAATGAAATAATCCATCTTCTAATCTCCTCCTTTTTTCCTTTTATTCTAAAAAATAAATTATCATTTGGGGTGTGTTGATTTACTACCACCATGGGTGATTCATTTCACTTTTCTCTACCACCTACAAGGCTGGGCATAAAACCATAATTATGATTCAATTAGATTTTGTTATGTAATTTATAATTTATATAATGTTCAAGAAACAATATATAAACATGATATTAAATAAAATGATATGAGTTCGTGATGGTCGTAAAATACCTCAAACAAATCGAATCATTTTAATTAAGAATTTATCTAATGATTCATCCTCATACCATATAAAAAATTATATATAATATCATTGAATATTATTAATTATCATTAATAACATATAATTTTAATTCTAGATAACTATTCCATTTTACATGAAATTATATACTCACATACAAGAAAATTGATCATTAAAACCAAGAAAACGAACACCCCCTGAATGATGAAAGTAAACACTATAACTCATCAAAAATAAAATAAACAAACATAATAAAACTATAATTTATAATATTTATGTATAAAAGGTTATTGATTATTTAATTAAATAATTTTATTTTATTATCCTGGATATTATGGTGAAGAAAGCATTCAGACATAAGTAAAGGGGATTCTCGAATCCAAATCCATTCCTTTGGATTTTCTCTCTTTCACTCCATTTTTAGTGTGGGTGTTCTATTAGTTATACTTAAATATATGTTCTTTATATTTACCTTCTTTTTTCTATATATACATATTTTGAATCAAGTTATATGACTAATGAAATGATTTTTCCAAAAGAGACCTTATTTCAAGAAAACATCTTTTACTCCTCATGAGATTGATTCTTCTTCACCCAAGATTGATGATTCTTATGCCATTTATGTTATTCCATCGACATTTTTGGAACCCCAAAGTTTATGAATGTATTTTTTTAAATTAAACCCATTTCTTTCCATGGGTTATTCTATGAATAAAAATTGATAATCATTCTACGTGGAATGGATGATTATTTAAATGTTATGATGTGATGGGTGCCCCCAAAATTTATAGTGAAAGTAATTGTTATGATATGATGGGTGAACCCGGAATTATATAACACTCTAATTCATTTTGTAACGTGATTAATATCATGAGATAAAGTGAAATATGCACGAACATGATGCCAACTATGTTCACAACTATGTGTTGTATTTGACCACTAAGACATTATGTTTCATTTTTATGCAGTGCCACATTCCATTTCATTATCTAATAATTCCACTCATGTTTATGATGATTATTATGCTAACCCATGTTTCATGTCTCTTATTTATCCTCTTATTAAGCTTTTAGGTCTCCCGTAATTTTGATGTATATCCTCAGGCGAGTATTTGTACTATTGAGAACATGAGGAACAAAAAAAGATGGAGAAGAAGGAATCAAATAAATGTTTATGTTTTATTATATAAAAGTTATGTATGGTCCTAATATTTTAAGAAACACTAAACCATTAGATACTATATTTGTAACACTATTATGTTTTTTTTTTGAAAGTGATGTAATAGTCATATAAGAAAATGTATAGTCCCTATAGTTGGTATCCACGCACAGTTTAGTTAAATTGGGAATTAGGATTAGAGAAACTTAGTGAAAACCCATAATGTAATACTAGGAATAATTAATATAAAAACCTAGTATTTTATACATGGATATTAAATCATTATTGAAGAACATTTCATACATTACACAAACAAATGCCAAACAAACCGTATAGGTTTAGTTCCTTTGAAATCATCAAACACAAACTTATAATATGGTGAAAGATCTTAAATTTTTCTTACATAGATATTCCCCAATAGTAACCCAATCTAAAAACTTCCTTTATATACCAGGTAATAGAAAACACATTAATAGGGTGAGACTAGATGCACAAAAATGGTAAATACGGAGAATATCAAGAAAAACATGAGTATAAGGATTTAAAAATGTGAACGTAACTTTGAAAATCTGACCTTGTATAACACAAATAAAAATATTTATTCATTTAATAAATCTTAGAAGATCACAATATATATATCATAAAGGAATCAACAGAATAAGAAAAGATAGAATAATATGGTATAAGACATGATATTTCGGGCAGAAACCTAAGAATATAAAATGATTTCCATAGTAGTCAAGGAATCATAACCAAGGCCATAATAGTATAATGGGTTCACTAAAAAAACTATATTGGTAGTCATGGATCACTCCCATTATCATCTTTGTAGTCAAGGTTCACTCCCAAGACCTTTTTAGTAGTCAAGGTTCACTCCCAAGACTATCCCGGTAGAAAAAGTTCTTTACTGAACCGAGTTCACTCCTTGTTCAACTCCTATCTACCTCATGATATAAGAATAATTAACCAATTAATTGGAGAGAGATATAGGACCTAAAAATCACATATTAAAAACCATACATATGTGTGACACGAGAATATAAATCATATTAGAACACCTAAAAATAAATGGGTTTCAAAAAAAGTTCATCCTAACATAACTCATGAAAAAGAAATAGAATTCATAAATATCAATCCATGATAAAAATAAACCATCAAAATAAAGTATAAGAATAGTATCATTGGATAATATCAACACTAAAATATTAATAACATAAAATAATATTGTCTTACATGGAAAATGGTTTCGAATGATCACTTGAAATAATTCATGAGGAAAATATCCTTTACATTTTGAAAAAAATGACTTTTAAATCATAATACAATTTTCAAAAAACTTTCATTGAATATAACCTTGAAATATTATAAATTATTCATTTAAAATTATTTTAAACATCTTTAAAACCATTTTCCTTGAAAATTCACAAATGATCATTTAAAGACATTTAAATTTTTTTAAAAACATTGATTTGAAGGAAAAAATATTTATGACCAAAAACAAAGAAGAACATTATATGAAAATTATAATATAATGAGATTAAGGATATTCATGATAAACCATGTGTAAAGTAATTATATACAGATATTAAATGATTATAGGTGCATATCATAACATGTGTCTCGAAGAAAAAAAATTGAGACTAAATCACCATACTGATTTGGTAATTTTTGAACCATAAACCCCATGAAAGATTGAAAAGAAAATGGATATGTAAATACCAATAAATTTAAGGATAATAATCATAAAATACATTTATGGGAAGTATATATCCCAAATTTAAGAAATAGGTTTTGAACATGGATTGTATCTCTTGGAAAATAAAACTGATATGGAAATCCCTAACCCTTAGAATTGATTATCTTCACAAACGTTAAAAACCCATATATAATAAATATATGTTTATTGTAAATTTATTATAGAAACATATTAATATATTTAATTCAATATTTTATTTACTTATGAATTTATATTACTCTCTTATTATCAAATCCATGTTAATGTTATCTTTCGGGTAATAACCACATTGTTTTTCATTCATGTTTTGACTTGTCATCCTTGGTCCTCTTACAAAGATCATAATTTCATAATTTTTAGAATCATAATAATGATATTAATTGAATATAAATATTCATTATATATATGTTCTTTTTTATTCATAATAGTTGGAGATTGAAAATAAAATACACCATTCATGGAGACAGTATGTCGTACGTATGCATGAATGCTATTTTCAAATTATTATTGGGTTAAAAGAAAGGAAAATATGTGAAATATTATCATTATTGAGTCATTTTTATTTCATATATAACATATATATTCATAAAATTTTTACTTATTACCATCCATGTGATATATGGGTGAATAATGAATAACATCACATCGTGGCGATGGTAAGCCATATGTACGCACAAGCAACATTATCATTTTCCCAAAATATTAAATGGATGGTAAAAAGGTATAAATGATATTATAATTATAGAAGTATAATTATTTCATAAATATCATATATAAATATTAAACCCATTATAATTATGACTCATAAAAGATAGTGATGGAAAATGAATTGTATCGCTATGTGGAGATGGTAAGTCATATGTACACATGGGTGATACTTTAATTTTTTTGTTTGATGGGAAATGGGATGTATAATGGTGTATTAATAATCTTAATAACATTTAATCATATTTAGGA
Organism: Viscum album; assembly: GCA_963277665.1. NCBI lineage: Eukaryota > Viridiplantae > Streptophyta > Magnoliopsida > Santalales > Viscaceae > Viscum > Viscum album. The sequence goes on from OY728120.1 coordinate 309,036,352, forward strand.
TGATGAATTTATTATTTCATTTTATATATAATTGATTTATTAGAGTTATAGAATAGTTGAAAAATATAATGATCAGTTATAGTGATAACATCTTCTTTGAAACGACTCATTTAAATCTTCTCTAAAAAACTCTATAGTTTCACTTCTGGGATTACTAGAACACCTATAATGTGTATATTGATGTTTATAAAGGAAATGGGTAGGTTTTGGTCTAGATATGAGGCTCCATGTGTTCTGAATATGTGAGGGAGGAGGTTCCCATTTATAACTGAGGTGTGGGGTAATTTTGGAATTTAAAAAAAATATTAATATACAATAAATTAAATATAAGTAAAAAAACCTAAAAATGATATATATTATAAGATACCAAGAAGATTAGGGTTCATCATTAATCGGTCCTGAAAAATAATAGATAATAAAAAAGAGGTCAGGCATACAAGGGGTTATTACATAAGTGAGTGTGCATGACCCCACATAGATCCGCCTCCACCATCGGAGCACAATAATCCTGGGCGGTGAAAGACCACATCATATCAAGGTCAAGTATAGAATTTTTTGCAAGTGTATCCACAACCTGATTGGCCTCCCGATACACATGAGAGACAACCACCTGTAATTGATTGATTTGGCAGAGACAGTCAACCCACTGAGGCAGCACATGCCACGACACATTTTGCATTCTAGTGTTCATAGTATGAACAACAGTCATTGAGTCAGATTCCATCCAAAGCCATTTCTAGTTAAATTGGACATCATACCTTATCGCATGAATCATGGCCCATAGTTCAACTTCAAAAGCAATCCCAAGGTTAAGGTAGTGATAAAAGCATCCCTTAATGAACCCACGAAACGTGTGGAAGACTCCTCCGCATCCAGCTGGACCCGACACACATAATGCAGCTCCATCAACATTTACATTGAGGCACGACATAATCGGTGGTATCCATCTAATATGTTTAAGCATCCGAGGTTTTCATGGACATCCTGAAACACCAACCATCCTAAGTGTTTGGAGGTCAGAAATGGTTTTAGACATCACACCATCTTGGATCACTGACGCAGCGTACACATCCCTGTGGATAGAGCCCATTCCATTCTGAACATCACCAACCACACTAAATAGGGCCCTATTCCTCGAGTAACACAAGGTCACAAAAACCGCTGCAATATCAGTAGTAAAGAGGTTAAAAATCTGCTCATTGTAGCGCACCTGCAGCAGCCCATACAGCAGATCAAAAATCTGATTTCTAGAATCCACCGCTAATCCAAACAGCACACCCAAATAGTTCTAGAGTTCACGGGCTTGATCAAACTCCATAAACACATGTTGCGTAGTGTCTTCCCTAGCCCTAGAAAGAGCACACCTGGACGCCATCTGAAATCCAGCTCTCTTCAAGTGCTCGGAAGTGGGGAGATTGTTTTTCCATATCCTCCAAAGTAAGATAAACCAGGCTGGACGAATGAATGGTGCTCTAAAATTCAGCAGCCAGGATGGGGTGTGTTCATTCCCACCACATGCAATCTTGTTGAATTATTTGGTGTCAAAGATCCCATTACCACTATGTATCCAAATGTATTTATCACAATCCATAAAAGCATAACTATTAATTTGATATATAACACAATCAGAAAATCTGAGATGGATAAAGAAGCAAATTCAGGTGTGACATTCATGAGTTGCAAGGGCCGATCCCACCACAAGGTGCTCCAATAGCTAAAATTGGAATCCCTGCTGACCAGACATTTAGAATCCTGCATAATCGTAGCATATGATTTATTAAGGGAAGCCCATACCGAAGACTAGAGGTGGTATTTATTACCATTAAACAGCCTCTTTGTGAACATTCCCGACATGAATTCATCATCAATATCATTTGATATCATCCTCTAAGTGAACCTTCCAATCATACCATCATTAAATCTACGAAGATCCTTAACTCCCAATCCTCCAATTTCCATAGGTTTTATGCATTCTTTCTACTTCACTGTGACCAACTTCCTTTCAAATATTGATCCCGTCCATATAAAATTTCTCACCAAGATTTGATGTTCCTTAATCAGTCATCACGACCATTTGTAGAGAGAGAATGAGTAAATGAATTTGGATGTAATCACTGAGTTCACAAGGCAAACCCTCCTAGCCATGGACATAGATTTCCCCTTCCAACTGGAAATCTGATGAGTAATTCCAGCATAAATACCTTCAAGATATCATCATTTCACCCTTCCCCAGAAAAGAGTCACCCCAAGATACTGAAAGGTCAGGCATCCCCGCTTCACCCCAAGATAATGAGTGATCCTATTCTTTTTTCCAGCAGGGATTCCATTGCCAAAAACAATTGAGGACCTGTCCCATATTATAGCCTCTCCAGCCACATCATCATAATGAGTGAAAAGAGCCTTAATAATGGATACGGTTCTCCTTGAGGCCTACCCCATCAATAGGATATCATCAGCATAGAGAATATGGGATGGGGCATGGTCATTAATACCGGCCGTCATCCTTTTATACATACCCATATGAGCAAGCTCATTGATGCATCATCTTAAATAATCCTCCACAATTACAAATAGAATACACGGTAATGGGTCACCTTTCTGAACGCCTCTTGAGCAAGAAAATAATCCTCTCGGTGCACCATTCACAAGAATTGACATATGTGAGGATCCAAGAATACTGTTAATCATGTTCAGAAAAAAATAATTGAGAACCCATGCCTACGATGTATATCAATTAGAAAGCTCCATTTAAGGGTATCAAAAGCCTTAGATATGTCAATCTTAAGGGAAATGTTCCCTTCCTTTGACTTCCTTCGAATGAGGTTAACACTCTCAGAGGACATGAAAAGGAATTTCTATATGTTCCTTCCAGGGAAAAATCCAAATTGATTCGGAGTGATCATTCCTCCAACCGTTCCACCCATCTTGAACATAATGATCTTGCTGATGAGTTTAGGAATTTTTCTCCCAAGAGAAACAGGTCTGAAGTCTTTCATTTCAAGAGCATTTTCCTTCTTTGGAATGAGTGCAATGAAGCATGAATTCATCCCATGGGGAATATATGAATGGGAGAAGAAATCCTTTATTGAATTCTCAATATCATCCTGCCCAATATCCCAGTAGAACATAAAAAATTTATTAGTGAAGCCATCCAGACCCAGAGCACTCTCAAGATTAAGAGAGTGGAGAGCAGATCTGATTTCCTCCTTAGAAGGAGGGGCTCTAAGAGACTGATTCATCTGCTCATCAACATAGGGGATGATGTTGTCCACCTGGTTAGTGGAGTAATGTTGTCCATTATCAGAGTACAAACCTTTAAAATAATCAAAAACAGTTGATGTTATCCCATCATCATCATAATAAATATGGTTACCAATTCTGATCACATTGTTTCCATCATGCGATCTCTTCTCATTATGCATTCTATTGAAGAGCTTAGAGTTCCTGTCACCATCCTTAAGCCACTTCACATTCAGCTGATTCTTATCCAGCCTATCCTTTACCATGAGAAGGTCATCAAGCTTATTCTGTGCTATAATCTCCTCCCTAGACAGGGTGGGCTGATGCTCATGCTAAATCTGAATATTTCCAAGATCCTCCTCATCCTTCTGAATTTCCACATCAATTTTAGAAAAATATTTGCTTCTCCATTCCTTAAGAAATCCTTTGAAATGATTTAGTTTGACAGAAATTTTGTACAGAAGACTCCCAATGGGTTCATGCCTCCAACACTCCAAAACAATTTCCCTACACCCTGGGATGACAAGACAAGCATTATTAAATTGAAAGGGTGTGGGGACTGACCTCATCCTCTGGAAAATGACATCTGACCTTCCCAACATTCTTATTCATTATAGCATAATCCACACCAGAAAAAACCTCAGGACCAGCCGTCCTTTCACCATTATCCTCTTCCATTTCATCATACCAGAATTTCCCACTCAGGGGAGTGAACATGTTCTTACCTTTCAAGTGGGAATAATCTGTGTTAATTACCTTTATCTTCCTAGCCACTATGGAAGGAGAAACCTGGACAAATACTCCATCTGGGCCAGATGCAGCTGCATGAGTAGTGCCTAGACCACACCCATTCTTGTCATTTCCTCCAATTTCACCCTACTCAGGCCTCAGTGTTCCTCTTGTAGTATCATCCTCACAAATAGGTACCGTGTAGACAACAACATGTGCCCCAATACTCTCCCCCTCCCAGCTGCACTGGTGGGGGTGTTTTGATCAGCCACCTGCATAGACATTGCAAAAGGAGCCTTTGCATTCACAATATGCAAGTTTCCTTCATCAGGTGCCCCCAGAAAGACCCCCTGCCTCAAAGAATTAACATTCTATGAGATCCACTGCTTAGAACCTAGAATTTTCTCACATTCATGGAGCTCCAAGGCATTATTCTCAGCCTGTTCCAGTTCAGTCCACGCAACAGTAGGCAATGCAACCAGACCTCCAGCCTGCCCAAAAACATTAACATTTTGTGAGATCCTCTGCTCAGAATCAGCATGTTCCAGTTCAGTCCGCACAACAGAAGGTGACACAACCAGACGTCCAGATGAGTTTCCAGAAGCAGTTCTAATTGCCTAAGGATCCTCCCCTTCAGCCGGAGGGCCTTTTTCCTTCTGAGGCTCGCCAATCAAGTAATCGAACCTGGTCAGAACCACCATCACCATGTAAAGTCAAGCTCGCTGCTTTTCCCTTTATTTTATTGCAGGTGGTACCATCATACCCTTTTTCATTACACAATGAGCATATTTTATCCCTCCTACATTCATAGATCAGGTGACCAAATATCAAACAGTTCATACAAAATTTGGGCCTCCTTTCATGAATAATTTCCAATTTCATGCGATCATCCCTCGTTGTGAGGAGAACTTCTTCCACTAAAGTGCTAGACAAATAAAATTCAACCAAGAAACGAACATAATGCCCATATCTAGGATTATCTATTTGTCTATCCATATGAATTGGATTACCCACAGCCAATGTAACGCCCCAAGATTTTATGAAAAATATTCTTTTTAATTTCATTAATGTCTTGTGTTGTACGCTACAACAAAAGAAGCTTTCACAATACGCATCCTTGACTTTCCTTCCGTTACACGCAATCGCGACCTTCCTCGATAGCGTGTGTAGTACGCAATACTGAGTTTCATGAAACAACGATATGCTATTAAAATATTATTAAAACTAGCCGTTATGAATAGTAATAACCACTTTTTGGAAATTTTTTAAATTTTATTTTTCAAAATGGAATTCATTTTTGGATTCGGAGTATCGAATTTAGCCTAAGGTGAAATTTTGGTACTTTTCGGATAACTTTCATATTCTAATGAATAGTGAAAATTACTAAATTATAATTAAAAACAACTTTTTTAATCGAAATAATTAATAGTGATAAATTATTAATTTGAGTGGTTTTAAAGTATATTTAGAATATATTTTTACAATTTAATACAATGTTGGTCATTGTTTGTAATTTCACATTTAAACCAGACATAATCAAGTGTCAATCTTTTGATAGATTTTGTTTCTTAAAAAACACGCTATTTGTTTTAACAGCGGAATTTAATTATAAAATTAATTAATGCAACTTCTATGTTATGAATTTGGTAAAATAGACTTCATTTTTGAATTCGGAATATGAAATATAGCTTAGGATGAAATTTTGGCATTTTTCTGAAAACTTTCAATTTTTGATGAATAGTGAAACCACTAAGTGGTAGGTTAAAAACGGAATTTTGCATAAAACTTAATTTTACCGCTTCTGTGAATGGAATTTCGAAAATCCGAGAGACACGGTTAATATCAAGGACTAAAATGTGGTTCAATGAGATGAAAATAATTTTTTGGTGAATAGTAACTTTTTACTTTTTTTACCACGGTTAATAGTAAATAGGGTAACTAAGGGTAAATATGATATTAATATTACCCTAACACATGTCCTAATTCTATTGGACAAGTGTAATTCGACCAAAAACAAACTTAGGAATAAAATATGACCATTTAGGCCCACTTGGATTAGATTAGGACATTTATTATTAATTTATTTAAAGAAGGGTTAAAATAGTTAAAATCAAAGTTTAATAAGTAAATCATTTTTAATATGGGGTTATACATAAGCTAAATTCTACTATAAATATTCATTAGAAAGCTAAAAAGATTTCCTACATGATGGTATTTTATTTGTAATTTTTAGACAGCATATAATATAATTTATTTATGACACAAAGATGATGCAGTAATTATCTTATTAATGAAATATTGACATAATTGATAATATAAATACCAAAATAAATGTAATTTAAGACTTTTTATGAATTCCACTAATTTTCTAGGTTACTATGATATATTAGTGTTGATTTAATCAACTTGGTTCGAATATATAATTCTGTTATGACTTTCAAAAAAATCATATATCAAATAGTGTCAAAATTGACACAAAATAGTTTTTAAATCAAATATTATATTATTAATTGTTATTTTATTCCTAAAAATCTAAGGTTCGGCCAAATGACTTAGATAAGGATATATGTATTAATAATATACAATTTGGGGTTCGTTTGGCATGTTATAGTAAGTGTATTAACCATATAGTGAAAGAAAACAAAAAGACACGGTAAAAGTTAAATTATTTAACTTAGAGTTAAATCTAATTGATAAGGTTTAAAATAAGATCCAAACATGTATAAATTTGATTGGTTGATGAGATTACAACCCTATCTCATCTAAGCTTCGAATATGAGTCATTTTTGGAGGTTTTTAAGTGGGGTTATATTTATTATAAATTAATATTTTTAAGAATTCCTAAGGTGCCCCTCTCCTCCCTTATAAAAGGACACCTCCTCCCCCTCCTCCTCACACCAATTTGAGCACTCAAGCTCGGCCAACCCCTGCCAAAATCCCTTCTCCACTTCCCTAGAAACATCCTAGAGGTTCTGGTCTTCCTCAAAGACCAATTCTAGTGCCCTAAGAGGAGGTCTCAAAGAGGCACTTCAAAGAAGAGGTAATTACCGTTACCAATTCTTTCATCTTTATTTCTTCTTCCACTTCTTCTTCTTAGGTTGTTTCATTATGAAGTAATAACATCAGTATCACTCATATACTGATATGTTATTATAAGTATGAAACAACCCTATTTCACCATCTATCCATCCTACGGAAAAAGAAATCACCGCGCGTGCGTACGTACGGAATACCGTCTCCACGCCGTGGTGTAATCTATTTTCCACCACCACCTTACATGGATGGGTATAATGGTGTAAAGAATAACTATACATAGTTATTAAAACATCATAATGATTCTGATATATTTTATAATCCACTCCAATTCAATTCAATATTTATAGAAATGATATCATCGCTCGTGCGTACGTACGGAATACCGTCTCCGCGACGCGATGAGATTCATTCTCCATGTTAACCATTTAAGAATGATTATAATGTATATATAAGAAATAATAATGAAATACATGACATTATAAAGCTACTGGATTTATGTATATATATATACATATGTATGTCATCTACTTACTTCCATTTCAAGACAATAAGGAAAGAAAAACAGCGTTCATGCGTACGTACGGACTACCGTCTCCATGAACGGTGTTTTTCATTTTATTTATCTATCTATTATATATATATATACTGAATATATATGATATATAAATCATATTTTATATTCTGGAAGTAAGTAAATCATGATATAAGTAATAATGATGTCAAGAACAACAAGTCAAAACACCTACGATAAATGAAACGATTTTACCCAAAACGCTTCTTTAACATGGAATTTACAAAAGAACGGGTAATATAATGTCATAAGTGAACCATATATGATATCATAACAATGAATATGATTCTGTAATAAGTCAATGACATTATTTAAATCATTATACAAGAGGTTCGGACACATACGAAGCAAATTGGACCTAAGGTAAGGGAAATATCACAATCTCATTTTTATCTGAGATTGTTTATTCGTAAGTATTTACTGGGGTGTATTTTATCATCCACATCCATGTTTCATCAAAATGTAATATTATTTCCATCCACCTACAATTGTTTAAATCCATTTTTACCCTTCGGTGAGTTTTTAGTAATATGTATGAAAGGAATCTTTTGTCGTATGAGGTACTTTTTGACTTTTCCGACAAAAGTACGAAGAATGTTTTTTTTTTAACTTATACGGCACGAACGGATTTCTACTGTTTTATAAAGCCTTATTTTCATGAAGCTTCCTCTAAAATATTTCATGACTATTTTCAATAAAATCTCTTTCTTTTAAAGTTGCATGATGTTTTGTGAAAAGAAATTGATTTTGAAGAAGAAAGGATATTTTCCTCAAGAATTCAATTCAAGTGTTTTATCAAAATTATTTTCCATCTAAGATAATAAAGAGTTCTGTTTCTATCCATATTTTTACATTGATTTGACTATGTTGTGATGGAATTATGTTTATGAATTCCTTTATCTTATATGAATGGTTTTATGATGTCATGTTGTTTAAGAATCCCATTTTTATTACATGGGTTATGAAATGATGTATGATTTATGATTTTGTGGCACACATAAGAAAGGATTCATTAAGAGATGGGTGGGACCTATATCTCCCTCCAATGCATTGGGTAAAGATTTTATATCTCATGAGATAGACATGGCTGGAATGGTAGGTTATACCGGTTCAGTGAAACAGGACTGAAACGAGGATTACTCGATTCAGAAAGGGACTTTGTCCACTAAGATAGTCTTGGCAATGAGTCTTGACTAACAAGAAATGATTCTCTATGATTATGTGTGTATGCCACAATGAGTAATGTTTTAAGTTATGATTTCATTTCACTACTATGATTTATCCCATGTTATGAAATTATGCTCTCTTTTGCAGGTTAAGATTTCCAAAAATGTTATGTTCTTATGAAAATTATGTGATTGATATTTCCTTTGTTTACCCTTACTGAGCATTTGAGCTCACCCTTTTATGTTTTCTTTTCCCCAGGATATAAAGAAAGGTTTTAGGTAGAAAAAAGGGATGACCTTTATGGGAGATATTGAAGAACTTTCACCACGATTAGAAGATTACGTTCCGAGTTTCCAAAGACACTAAACTATTACGATCCTTTAGTGTGTGTTTTTGTTATGTACTAAGTATTCCGCAAATGTAATGTAATGTCCATGTACGTCAAGATACGGGTCTCTACAGTTGGTATCAGAGGAAAGGTTTAGTCAACCTTTGGAAACTAGGATGCGAGAACTTTAGTGAGATCCCTAGAGATATTTCTAAGGTATGTCTAGGGATGTCTCTAAGGTTAAGTATACGTATAGGTTATGGTCCTAGAATTACGCTAACGATCTTCGAATTTAACCTAAGATGTTAGATATTGAGGGTACTAACCCTTTATTATGTTGTTTTCCCTAGCATGATTTTTGCCTCTCACACAATTCTTTTGGGGTTTTAGACGATGGCTGGAACCCGAAGGAACCGTGTTAATGCGGAATGTGATGGGCAATGCAATGATTGTACCCCTGAGCAACCAAACGATATAGGAGCTGGAATGCAAAATCTTGTAGCCATGCTCACACAACTTTCTCAAGCTATGAATCATGCAGGACTTCCAAACGAGCAAAGGAAGGAGCAACATTCTGTTGAATCCTTCATGAGGCAGCGTCCACCTTCTTTCAGTGGGTCTACTGATCCATTAGTTGCTGAACAATGGATTAGTACTACTGAAAAGATATTTTCAGTTCTTCAATGTTCTGAACATGATAAAGTCATCCTAGCAGTGTATTGTTTGGAAGGAGATGCTGATCAATGGTGGAATCTTATTAAGAATACAAGGCAAAGGGATGAAATTGAGTCTATGGAATGGGACGAGTTCAAGAACTAATTTTTCAATAAGTACTTCCCTCGTATTCTTCGAACAAAGATGGAGAAAGAGTTTCTTGAACTGAAGCAAAGGGACGATGAATCTGTTGGTACCTATGAAGCAAATTTTACAAGACTTGCAAGGTATGCTTCTGGAATTATCATCCAACCTGAAAGTAAAGTTGATCGATTTTTCAGTGGCTTAAAACCAAGTCTTCGAAGGGCATTAGCTATAAGAGACTTCAGTAGCTATGAAGAAATTGTGCGTTGTGCTATCAAGGTAGAAATGGAAGTTGGTGTTACATATCCATCTCATGGTTTTGACAAGAAACGAAAGATGGAGTTCAAGGAGAAATCTCAGAATAATGGTGAAAAGAAGATGAATGTTTCCTTATGCACAAAGTGTGGAAAGAAGCATGGTGGAGATTGTCTAAAAGGGACTAGAAAATGTTTTAAGTGTGGAAAAGAAGGTCATCGAGCAGCTGAGTGTCGAAGTAATGGAAAAAGGGTTTCTAATGATAAAGCAAACACTGCAGAGAACGCACCGCCAACACTTCAATGCTTCAAGTGCAAGGAAATGGGGCATTATGCTAATAATTGCCCTAATCCAAGGGTTAGTGATGATCAACATGAGCAACCACTGAAGGCAAAGGACAAAGGGAAATCACATGCGATCACTATTGGCAATGTTGAATATGACAACGATGTGGTGGAATGATTAAGTGTTTATGTAAGGGGATTCCAAAATAATGTTGTATCATTGAGTATTGCAATATTTATTGATGTGGTATTCAAAGTGATTGAGATATTTTTTTTTGGAAATAAGATGATATGCGCATAATGAAGACGAGAAAATGAAATGTTTAATAGTATTCATGAGCTCATGATTGATATAAGGACTAAGTGATATCATGGTTTGAGTATAAATAATTTTGAGGATTTTGGTATGTGTAAAGTGTTAACTTTTAACTGCATTCAAGTTTTCACTAAGGTTCAATGGGTATTCAAGAGTATACATGATTAAGGACTTTGAATGTTTGGAATGTGACCAAAAAAAAAACATATCTTATGATATATGGGGATCAACGATGATATTAAATCTCTGGTAATTGATGTTATGAGAGTGGACTGCAGTATTATGGATAAGCCTAAAGATTGGAATGGATTGTGTTGGACGATATTATTGATGGGATGTTATAGTAACGTAGTTTTAGAAAAAGGGACAACCTGCAGGACGGGCGACAGCCCATCGCTTCGGACAAGGCTGTAGGAATCGAACCCACAACCGAAGTGCGACTGGCCTTTATCGCCTACCACTGACCTACAGGAAGTCCCTGTTTAGTAGAAACTAGTTTTATTATATTAAGCAGTATGATATATGAAGTATAAGTCCATTTTAGGAACCATATATGATTAATCTCACTATAGATCGACTTATGTATATAAGTTTTGCTAACCTTTTGTTTGAGACAGATGGAATGACCTGTCATTCTATCACATGATCTGCTAACACATCACGAATAACAAATTCAACTTCATTTATTTAAGAGATGAAGTAGAAATTGTTCAAGGTACGAACAAAAGTGAGATTTTACCAAAATAAAGTAAGTATTTATTCTAAGCAAATTTTCAACTTTAGGGAAATGATCTTGAAAACCAAAAATGTTGTCCTAGTGATCTTATACCTGATGAATCAGATGGTACCTTATATCATCACAAATCTATGGATTTTTGATTACTGGCTTTTCCATAGCCATGTTCTCTACCACTCTCCATCAGAACATGATGGTTAGATTTTTCTTCCATATCCATATTTTCACCTATGTGGAAACCCAGTGATTAGTATATTTGGGTAATCGTTACATTTCATACTTTAGTTTTTAAATCCATGTTTTGGTATTCCTTTTTACGATGTGGGTTTCTATCAAAGAAAATTTTGAATAGTAAACCATTTATAACCCCGACGAATTTCGAGGGCGAAATTCATTTTAAGGGGGGTAGAATGTAACGCCCCAAGATTTTATGAAAAATATTCTTTTTAATTTCATTAATGTCTTGTGTTGTACGCTACAACAAAAGAAGCTTTCACAATACGCATCCTTGACTTTCCTTCCGTTACACGCAATCGCGACCTTCCTCGATAGCGTGTGTAGTACGCAATACTGAGTTTCATGAAACAACGATATGCTATTAAAATATTATTAAAACTAGCCGTTATGAATAGTAATAACCACTTTTTGGAAATTTTGTAAATTTTATTTTTCAAAATGGAATTCATTTTTGGATTCGGAGTATCGAATTTAGCCTAAGGTGAAATTTTGGTACTTTTCGGATAACTTTCATATTCTAATGAATAGTGAAAATTACTAAATTATAATTAAAAACAACTTTTTTAATCGAAATAATTAATAGTGATAAATTATTAATTTGAGTGGTTTTAAAGTATATTTAGAATATATTTTTACAATTTAATACAATGTTGGTCATTGTTTGTAATTTCACATTTAAACCAGACATAATCAAGTGTCAATCTTTTGATAGATTTTGTTTCTTAAAAAACACGCTATTTGTTTTAACAGCGGAATTTAATTATAAAATTAATTAATGCAACTTCTATGTTATGAATTTGGTAAAATAGACTTCATTTTTGAATTCGGAATATGAAATATAGCTTAGGATGAAATTTTGGCATTTTTCTGAAAACTTTCAATTTTTGATGAATAGTGAAACCACTAAGTGGTAGGTTAAAAACGGAATTTTGCATAAAACTTAATTTTACCGCTTCTGTGAATGGAATTTCGAAAATCCGAGAGACACGGTTAATATCAAGGACTAAAATGTGGTTCAATGAGATGAAAATAATTTTTTGGTGAATAGTAACTTTTTACTTTTTTTACCACGGTTAATAGTAAATAGGGTAACTAAGGGTAAATATGATATTAATATTACCCTAACACATGTCCTAATTCTATTGGACAAGTGTAATTCGACCAAAAACAAACTTAGGAATAAAATATGACCATTTAGGCCCACTTGGATTAGATTAGGACATTTATTATTAATTTATTTAAAGAAGGGTTAAAATAGTTAAAATCAAAGTTTAATAAGTAAATCATTTTTAATATGGGGTTATACATAAGCTAAATTCGACTATAAATATTCATTAGAAAGCTAAAAAGATTTCCTACATGATGGTATTTTATTTGTAATTTTTAGACAGCATATAATATAATTTATTTATGACACAAAGATGATGCAGTAATTATCTTATTAATGAAATATTGACATAATTGATAATATAAATACCAAAATAAATGTAATTTAAGACTTTTTATGAATTCCACTAATTTTCTAGGTTACTATGATATATTAGTGTTGATTTAATCAACTTGGTTCGAATATATAATTCTGTTATGACTTTCAAAAAAATCATATATCAAATAGTGTCAAAATTGACACAAAATAGTTTTTAAATCAAATATTATATTATTAATTGTTATTTTATTCCTAAAAATCTAAGGTTCGGCCAAATGACTTAGATAAGGATATATGTATTAATAATATACAATTTGGGGTTCGTTTGGCATGTTATAATAAGTGTATTAACCATATAGTGAAAGAAAACAAAAAGACACGGTAAAAGTTAAATTATTTAACTTAGAGTTAAATCTAATTGATAAGGTTTAAAATAAGATCCAAACATGTATAAATTTGATTGGTTGATGAGATTACAACCCTATCTCATCTAAGCTTCGAATATGAGTCATTTTTGGAGGTTTTTAAGTGGGGTTATATTTATTATAAATTAATATTTTTAAGAATTCCTAAGGTGCCCCTCTCCTCCCTTATAAAAGGACACCTCCTCCCCCTCCTCCTCACACCAATTTGAGCACTCAAGCTCGGCCAACCCCTGCCAAAATCCCTTCTCCACTTCCCTAGAAACATCCTAGAGGTTCTGGTCTTCCTCAAAGACCAATTCTAGTGCCCTAAGAGGAGGTCTCAAAGAGGCACTTCAAAGAAGAGGTAATTACCGTTACCAATTCTTTCATCTTTATTTCTTCTTCCACTTCTTCTTCTTAGGTTGTTTCATTATGAAGTAATAACATCAGTATCACTCATATACGGATATGTTATTATAATTATGAAACAACCCTATTTCACCATCTATCCATCCTACGGAAAAAGAAATCACCGCGCGTGCGTACGTACGGAATACCGTCTCCACGCCGTGGTGTAATCTATTTTCCACCACCACCTTACATGGATGGGTATAATGGTGTAAAGAATAACTATACATAGTTATTACAACATCATAATGATTCTGATATATTTTATAATCCACTCCAATTCAATTCAATATTTATAGAAATGATATCATCGCTCGTGCGTACGTACGGAATACCGTCTCCACGACGCGATGAGATTCATTCTCCATGTTAACCATTTAAGAATGATTATAATGTATATATAAGAAATAATAATGAAATACATGACATTATAAAGCTACTGGATTTATGTATATATATATACATATGTATGTCATCTACTTACTTCCATTTCAAGACAATAAGGAAAGAAAAACAGCGTTCATGCGTACGTACGGACTACCGTCTCCATGAACGGTGTTTTTCATTTTATTTATCTATCTATTATATATATATATATACTGAATATATATGATATATAAATCATATTTTATATTCTGGAAGTAAGTAAATCATGATATAAGTAATAATGATGTCAAGAACAACAAGTCAAAACACCTACGATAAATGAAACGATTTTACCCAAAACGCTTCTTTAACATGGAATTTACAAAAGAACGGCTAATATAATGTCATAAGTGAACCATATATGATATCATAACAATGAATATGATTCTGTAATAAGTCAATGACATTATTTAAATCATTATACAGGAGGTTCGGACACATACGAAGCAAATTGGACCTAAGGTAAGGGAAATATCACAATCTCATTTTTATCTGAGATTGTTTATTCGTAAGTATTTACTGGGGTGTATTTTATCATCCACATCCATGTTTCATCAAAATGTAATATTATTTCCATCCACCTACAATTGTTTAAATCCATTTTTACCCTTCGGTGAGTTTTTAGTAATATGTATGAAAGGAATCTTTTGTCGTATGAGGTACTTTTTGACTTTTCCGACAAAAGTACGAAGAATGTTTTTTTTTAACTTATACGGCACGAACGTATTTCTACTGTTTTATAAAGCCTTATTTTCATGAAGCTTCCTCTAAAATATTTCATGACTATTTTCAATAAAATCTCTTTCTTTTAAAGTTGCATGATGTTTTGTGAAAAGAAATTGATTTTGAAGAAGAAAGGATATTTTCCTCAAGAATTCAATTCAAGTGTTTTATCAAAATTATTTTCCATCTAAGATAATAAAGAGTTCTGTTTCTATCCATATTTTTACATTGATTTGACTATGTTGTGATGGAATTATGTTTATGAATTCCTTTATCTTATATGAATGGTTTTATGATGTCATGTTGTTTAAGAATCCCATTTTTATTACATGGGTTATGAAATGATGTATGATTTATGATTTTGTGGCACACATAAGAAAGGATTCATTAAGAGATGGGTGGGACCTATATCTCCCTCCAATGCATTGGGTAAAGATTTTATATCTCATGAGATAGACATGGCTGGAATGGTAGGTTATACCGGTTCAGTGAAACAGGACTGAAACGAGGATTACTCGATTCAGAAAGGGACTTTGTCCACTAAGATAGTCTTGGCAATGAGTCTTGACTAACAAGAAATGATTCTCTATGATTATGTGTGTATTCCACAATGAGTAATGTTTTAAGTTATGATTTCATTTCACTACTATGATTTATCCCATGTTATGAAATTATGCTCTCTTTTGCAGGTTAAGATTTCCAAAAATGTTATGTTCTTATGAAAATTATGTGATTGATATTTCCTTTGTTTACCCTTACTGAGCATTTGAGCTCACCCTTTTATGTTTTCTTTTCCCCAGGATATAAAGAAAGGTTTTAGGTAGAAAAAAGGGATGACCTTTATGGGAGATATTGAAGAACTTTCACCACGATTAGAAGATTACGTTCCGAGTTTCCAAAGACACTAAACTATTACGATCCTTTAGTGTGTGTTTTTGTTATGTACTAAGTATTCCGCAAATGTAATGTAATGTCCATGTACGTCAAGATACGGGTCTCTACAGCCAAGGCAATGTCCCATAGGATACGGGGATTCCAATAAATCCAATTGTGCTTATAAATCCTAATCCATAGTTTGGTGTGCGTGCATCGAACTATCATGGGATCAAAATTCATATCCCATTATAGATGCTTAAGAATCCATGGTTCAAAGGTAATGTACCTTTGTTCCATGCCCTCCACTTGCTCTCATCACAAGGGAAGACAACATGTTAGTATCCCTTTCCCATTTTCGTCATCCTCCAATCATCAAATCTGAAAATATATGAGATCTTCTTCATCAATTCGTTGAATTTCCTAAGCCGTTCCCCCTTGGGGGTGATACCCGAAAATAATTGAGTGCTGACATAGGTTGACTCGTTCTTCAACAGCTTCTTGATTGGCCGAGACATGAGCAAACCTTCCTTTCTTAATCACACATCCAGGTGGTGGGGGGCCAAGGTCTTGAAATGATTTTCCATATGTGCTCTTTACAACATCTGAAAATTTCTTCCGCTCACCTTCTGGGCCAACGTGAGAGGGGACATTCTTATCCTTCCTGGAAAGTGAAAGCAATTCCTTGTGGCCAATATATTCTCCATTTTCACCAGCCACATCATCTCCTTGGAGTTGCTCCGAGGAGTTATCAGTAGATCCAGGATTTGCGATCCCTAAAACCCCTTGAGCCGCCATTCCTCCCATATATTATAAGATAAAATTAGATAATATTATAATATCTTCAACTGAAAATTTTTAGATAGGTTTTGATTTAATTTTAAACATTATCTTTTTGATTAACCCTTAGTTAATCTACGTTAATTAAAACTATGCTAACAGTTTTTTCAATATTAAGATAATTTAATTTTAATATATAAAGTTTCAATTGGACCATAAATGGTCAATATGTGATATTCTAGACCATATATCATCTTATTTTCCTTATTTAATATTTTTATTTTTTAAAATATTTTAATAAAATATTACTTTCATAAAATATCATTATTGTCAATTTTGACTCAATTCATTATTTATACTTTTAAAAATATCACAACAACGTCAAATATTCTAAAAACCTATATAAAATCACACATAAAAAAGTAAAATTCATCCATAAAATTAGTGTACGACATTAATTATATCAAATTACATTTATTTTGACATTTTTAATATCATTTATTTGGTATTTCTATTAATTAAAATTTTACTACATCATCATTGTAGAAGGCTTTAAGGTATTTATTTATTTTCTAAAAATTAAAAATAAATTACCATTATAAAAATTATTATTTTATATTTCAAATCACTATATTTAGTCTAATTTATATATTGTGTAACCATATATTAAAAATTATATAGTTATTTAAAATATGAGTATGACATCTTTAACTTTTCCTAAATAAAATATATCAAATATCTTAATCTCATCTAAGTGGTTTAAAACGTTTAAAATTTATGTCCATGGCATATTTTTGTGTAAAAAAATCATCAAATTAAATTAAGAAAAGATTTATTGTATTATTATTTTATTTATAATATTATCTTTTACCCTTAATTACCCGATTTACCTTTTAGTATATTAATAAAAAATTACCAAAGTTACTATTCATAATGACAAAAAATAAAAGAAACCACTTTAAATAAATTGGATCCTCTGATTAAAAATTTGGAAGCCATTTTCCAAAATACAGAACCAATAATTTTTAGTAATTAATTTAAAATTAATCCCGTTGATGGGGTGAGAAAATGGGTTATTACCGTTACAACATGTAAAAGATTGAAATGTTTTTATATCTTAATTCAATGTAAAATTAATTTCAATGACCTGTATTAGATTAACTGATAAATATTTGATATAATTATACTTTAAAACCAATGAGATATAAAATTTATGATTATAATTTATTTTAATGAAGAAGATGTTTTCTATTAAAATTTATCAATTTGTTAGTGTTCATCAAAACATGAAAAATATCAAAAAATACCAAAAATTAAAACAACATAAATTTTTATATCTCAATTTCAAATAAAAAGTTTTTTGTCAAATATAATATATTAAAGTGTAAAAAATTTAATTTAAAATGGTTTCTCCATTAAAAGGCGATAAAATAACCCTTTTGAAAAATATAGGGTTTTATGCATGAAATTTGGTTGCTTCTTATCTTATACCTATAAAATATCGTGGATAAATTGATTTTTATTATTGAATCTATAACATATATATTTCCTAAATATTATTTACTAATATTAATTTATTTAGTTTATCAACACAAAATGGGTTTAGGGGCATACAAATAAAAAAATCCCTCTATATTCAATTGGTATATATTTTCACTTCTAATTAATTGGTAACCAATAAATTCTAGTTATAGACCTTATATATTCATAAATTATTTAATTATGTTCATAATATCTAACATAATGGATAGATTATATCTTATTATATAAAATAATAATATTTTATTAATATAATATTGTTCGATAAAACATGGACTTGCATGCAACACAAGCTGTCAAAAGAACTCGACATTGTATCTAACACAATCCAAGTATAGTGTTGTGTATACAAAAAGATAATCTATGTTTTGCATGTAATGATACACTGAATTGGTGTTTTATATAAAGAAATAATAACTTGGTTCTTTTATATATAAAAATTTATATTAACCGTCACGTGAAATGTAAAGTATCAAAAAGATTAAATTTACTCAATTTTTTTTAAGAAAATATCATGGTGTTACATTGTAACCCCAATAAAATGAATTTCTCCATCAAAATTCAGCTACGTTATCAAAGGATAAATACTAGACAGTTATTTTTATAGAAACCAACATCATAAAAATGGATTCTAAAACTTCATTTAAAAAAATAATGTTAGAAACATAATAGTTACCGAAAGTTGTATATAACTAGGTTTCCACATAGAAGAACATTGATGGAAAGTATAAATAAGGACTTAGAGGAAAATAATAAATATTTATAGGGAGTGACTCTGGTCATCAATCATAAACAAGTGAATGATCATTTTAATGTTGAGGGTACCAATGTCATCAATAAATGATGATTTAAAAGTCTAACAATTCAACAAAAATCAAGGTATTATGAAAATTTTTTATTTCAAGATAGTTTTACTGAAGTTGGAGATTTTTCATGAAAGGATATACTTATATGATTTTTGGACAACCATACCCATTATCTTCGGTCATCGACTTCCACTTCATCTCTCATTCCAAGAAATGAAGGTGAATTTTTCATTCTTGAAGCACTAACAGATCATGAGATCTGTAAATTGAATGATAGTTCACTCCATATGTTTTTATCACAAAAAATGGTTATCACAAGTTATCCAATATGCATAAATACACCTATGTGGAGATAATGAATTAATCTAAAAAACTTATCTGAAGTTTAATTTAAAATTTCCACAAATGGGTTACCCTAAAATCCTTCCAAAAGATGTAAGTCAAAACATTATAAAGAGGTGAACTAAATCAGCATAATATTTATCTCTAATATATCATAAGGTAACTCTTAGTTTTCACATTCCAAACATGTTAATACCTTCATCATGTATTCTCTTGAAACATGGAAATAACATGAATTACCATAATCGTTATTGAAATCAGGGATTCTTATTTATTCCAATGTATATTGGATTTATTCCTTAAATTAGAAAATGCAATAAACTTCATCAATGATAGTAATATCACTTATCAACAAGTACTTAATTAGTTACAAGGTAATAAATACCATCCATTTTACTAATTCATACCCAACATGTCTTTATAAAAAAACATTATCTTAACATAAGAGATATATTAAGGGTTATATTCCCTTATTTAAAATGCCACCTTACCATTAAATAAATTTTCCATTCCATCAGAAAAATTCAACATAAACTTGAAAATCATGAGTGAAATACATAAACTGAACAATATTTGTATATTTCACCATTCATAAAACCTAGTTCTTGAATCTAAACACAAAAAGCATCGATTACTACAGTAGTACTATAGAAGTTTCTGTTCTGTATAGTAACAGCAGACAGTATTCATCCGATTTGGGCTTTCAGCCAATTGGTTTGGGGCTACAGGTCTTAAGGGACTTTGGGACACCGTAGGCCTTTGGGCCACAAGGCCTTCAAGCTATAGGGCCTTTGGAACACCAATGGCCATCAGGCCACATGGCATTCAGGCCACAGAAAAGACCAAATAAGCGTAGAACACAGGGGATTAGTCCTGGATGAGGATTCTAAGAAAAAACAAGAAACCACCAAAGAAGAGTTAAACAGATTGGAAGAATGAGTGGGTATGTCAACTACCATTGGGACCAGGCACCATGTAGCTTTGCATGAGGAAATTCTAGCTGATTATCCATGCATGGTGGGAAGCTAGGATCCTTCAAGATGCAGATGCTAGGGAGGGTTTGTTTCAAGCTTGTAAGGTTTTGGGCCTTTGAGGTCATGTATTGAGTCATGTATGGTCCTTGTTCCTTGGGCCTATGACACATGTAAGGGTTCACGTTCAACAATTAAAAGGGGTATTATCCAAAAATAAAATAAAAAGATGACCTTCAGACCATTCAGGATAATACCTCTTTCCTTTCACATTTCATATGTAGTCTGATCATCATATGCAATATAACCATAACTCATACTACTTTTTTTATTGTCTTATAGATCATTACTGTTATTCCATTTATTTTCATAATGACCATTCATCTCACATTTAATGAATTTAACCATCAATGATTTCATAGAGAGTCCAATATTCCCATCCATTCTGTTAGTCGAAAACATTATTTTTCCTGTACAATTACTTTATTTGTGTCATTTTACACAGTGAAAACATATTATTTTTCATATAATACATTCACATATGTGATTATTTACATATTAATGAAACAAAAGATAATAAATAAGCTTTACTCCATCTACTTCATTACCCAAACTCTCAGAAAACGACTTCATTCTATTCTTTGTTGATTCTGAGAGATGGTTAAGGTACATGTTGTTAATTATGTTCTTTGAAAACTAATTTGGCAGGATAGAAAATTCTTCACTCCAATGATCATCCCATTTGATTTAGTATTAGAAAATTTTCCATCACATTCAACATTAGTCTAGTTCCTTTTGGTTCGGACTATTGAATAAAACCAGAAAGCACCGAGTAAGAAAAGATTATCATAGTGAGGAACCGCATAATCATGAAAACCCAATTATATGAAGTCTATATAATGAGACCTTCCTTAATCAATGATAACTTAGGTTTATCCTAGGTTATTCTTAGAATAATTCCATTTAAATAATTTTTTATGGTTTATAAAGAGTTGGTTAATTTATAAAGAATATCCCTAAGAGTGTAAAACTAGGCATACAATAAGTCCCCCTATCATGTACAAGGTTATTCTTGAGTTCGACACGACACACCATGTCTAAGTTGTTACCCGTAGGTACATATGTTTCAGAGCCACATCAACATGTAATATCCAAATAGGGAGTAATTCAAGGAAACCACTCAATCTATCCTTTACCAAAATTCCAAGACATTTTTGTAAACATTAAATCATCCTTAGAATTATCCTTAAATACACCACTAGACAAATCCTTAGAAATATCCCCTATGATATAACTGAAGTTTTATCATCCTATATTCTAATGGATTACTAAACCACTTATATTATAGAAACAATAATGACCCATGTTTTTATAAATGGTTATTAAATCAGTTTTGTAAAACATTTCATAAATTTCATAATCACACACCTAAAGACCCTATTAGTTTAGTTCCTTTGGAAACATGCAACACAAGCTTCAAATCTAGTAAAGGATCCTCAGTGTTTCCAAAAAATATCTTCCCCTTCAGTACCCCTACCTAAAACCTTCATTTATATCACGGGGAAATGAAAAAAAAATGAAAAGGGTGGCTCAAGTGCTTAATAAGGGTAAACAGGTAGAATATCATGAAAAACATGAGCATAAAAATTTAAAAACAAGAACGTAACATTGAAAATAATACCATGTAAAACATATATCAAAATATTTAGTCAATAAATAAATATTGGTAGTTTATATTAGATAAATAATAAATCAATCTAGATCATATATTAAGAAATTATAACTTTGTATAAGACATGAAATTTGTGGAAGGCACATAAGAATATAAAATGCTTTTCATAATAGTGTAGGCATCACTGGCAAGGAAATATTAGTAGTATGGGTTCACTCCAATATCACCATGATCATAATGGTTTTCTCTATGACCATCTTAGAATATAAGGTTCAGTACTAAGACTATCTTATTTGTCTAGGATTACTCCCAATAATATCATGGAAGATAACGTTATTCACTGAAATGAGTTCATTCCCTGTTCCAATCATGACTTCCTCATGAGATATAAACCATCACCAAATGAATTGGAGGGAGATATTGGTGATACCCATCACATAATGAAAACCATAAATATGTTTTCTTCATGAACATAAAACATAATTTAACCCATAAAATAAAGTGGGTTTCATAAAAATTTCATCCAAACATAAATGATAGAAAAGAAACCGAATTAATAATCATCAATCCATAAAAAAAACCCATTAAAATAAAGGATAATAATGAATTCATTTTTTAATATCCCCATTGAAACATAAATAACATTAAATAATATTTTTTTAGATGAAAAATGGTTTTCAAATATCCCTTAAAATAATTCCCGAGGAAAATATCATTTCCATTTTGAAAAAATGCTTTTTAAAACAAAGAACAATTTTTAAACCCTATTAATTGAATATAACCATTAAATGATATAATATATACTTTGAAAACTATTTTAAACATATTTAAAATAATTTTCCTTTAAAATTCATAAAATATCATTTAAAACAAACTTGAAAACATTTTTAGAAAAGATTGATTTAATGGAACATATAGATTTATGACCGATGTTAAAAATAAAATTACATGAAACTTATAATGTCACAAGATAATAAATATATTAATGATAAAACTTTTCAAATTTCAGTATATACACCTTTTAAAATAACAGAGGTTCATATCATAACATGTGTCTCAAATAAGGAAAATTTAGAAAAAATCACCTTACTGATTTGGTAATTTTTGAACTGTAAACCCCATTAAAGAGAGTGAATAAAATGGATATGTAAATAAACATGGTATTTATCGATAAAACTAATAGAATACATTCATGGTGAGTATATATATACCACATATTATAAATAAGTGGTTAATATGGATTGTATATCATTCAAAATAAACGTGAGATGGAAATACCTTACCTTAAGTCTTGATTTTCTTCACTCACATTAAAACCTCGTGTATAATAAATATATATATATTATAAATCTTTCACAGAACCATATTATTTTATTTAATACCATATATTATCTAATTATAAATTTATATTAATTTCTTATTAACAAATCCATGTTAAAGATATGTCTTCGGTAATAACCACTTTTTTCATTCAAATTTCGACTTGTTATCCTTGGTCCTCTTACAAAGATCATTATTTCACCATCTAAGGAATAATAAAAATTATATAAATATCGTATAAATATTTAATATATATATATCATCAATTTTAGAGACCCGAATCCTGACGTACATGGACATTACATTACTTTTGCGGAATACTTAGTACATAACAAAAAGACACACACAAGGACCGTAATAGTTTAGTGTCTTTGGAAACTCAGAATATAATCTTCTAATCGTGGGGAAAGATCTTCAACATCTCCCATAAAGATCTTCCCTTTTTTTAACCTAAAACCTTTCTTTATATCCTGGGTAAAAGAAAACATAAAAGGGTGAGCTCAAATGATCAGTAAGGGTAAACAAAATTAATATCAATCACATCATATTCATAAGAACATTACATTTTGGAAATCTTAACCTGAAAAAGAGAGCATAATTTCATAACATGGGATAAATCATAGTAGTGAAATGAAATCCCAATAATCATAACTTAAAACAGGAAACTTTGTGGCATACACACATAATCATAGAGAATCATATCTTATTAGTCAAGACTCATTGCCAAGACTATCTTAGTGGACAAAGTCCATTTCTGAACCGAGTCACCCTTGTTTCAGTCCTGTTTTACTGAACCGGTATAACCTACCATTCCAGCCATGTCTATCTCATGAGATATAAAATCTTTACCCAATGCATTCGAGGGAGATATAGGTCCCACCCATCTCATAATGATACACTTCTTATGTGTGTCACAAAATCTTAAAACATACATCATTGCATAACCCATGTAATAAAAATGGGAATCTTAAACATCGTGACATCATAAAACAATTCATATAAGATAAATTAATTCATAAAAAATATTTCCATCACAACATAATCAAATCCATGTAATAATAGGGATAGAAACAGAACCCTTTATTATCTTAGATGGAAAATAATTTTGATAAAACACTTGAACTCCATTCTTGAGGAAAATATCCTTTCTACTTCAAAAACATTTTTCCTTTCTTAACATGTCATACAATTTTAAAGTAAAAGAATTTGATTAAAAATAAACATGAAAACTTGTAAAGTAAGATTATTGGAAATAATGTTTTAGAAATCCATTCATGCCGTAAAAGTTAAAAAAAACATTCTTCTCTTACTTTTGTCGTAAAAGTCAAAAAATATCTCGTACGAAAAACGACAAAAGATTCCTTTCATATCTTTTACTAAAAACTCACCAAAGGTTAAAATAGGATTTAAACAATTTTAGGTGGATGGAAATAATATTACATATTGAGGAAACATGGATGTGGATGATAAAATACACCCCAGTAAAAACCAAAGTATAAACAATCTCGGATAAAAATGAGATTGTGATATTTCCCATACCTTAGGTCCGATTTGCTTCGTAAGTGTCCGAACCTCCTGTATAATGATTTAAATAATGTCATTTACTTATTAAAGAATCATATTAATTGTTATTATATCATATATGGTTCACTTATGACTTTATATTACCCGTTCTTTTGTAAATTCGTGTTAAAGTAGCGTTTTGGGTAAAATCGTCTCATTTGTCGTTCGTGTTTTAACTTGTAATTATTCATATTATTACATAGATCATTATTACATAATTATAGAATATAAAACATGGTTTATATATAATATATATTCAGAATATACATATATATAATGGATCGATAAATGGAAAGAAATACACCGTTCATGGAGACGGTAGGCCGTACGTACGCATGAACGCTGTTTTCGTTTCCTTATTGAATTGAGTGGAATTAAGTATATGACATACATATATATACACATAAATCCAGTAGCTTTATAATGTCATATATTTCATTATTATTGCTTATATATACTTTATAATCATTCTTAAATGGTTAACATGGAGAATGAATCTCATCGCGTCGTGGAGACGGTAGTCCGTACGTACGCATGAGCGATGATATCATTTCCATAATTATTGAATTGAATTGGAGTAGATGATACAATATATCAGAATCATTATGATGTTATAAAAACTGTGTATAGTTATTCTTTACACCATAATACCCATCTATGTAAGGTGTTGGTGGAAAAACAGATTACACCACGGCGTGGAGACGGTATTCCGTACGTACGCACGCGCGGTGATTTTGTTTTCCGTAGGATGGATAGATGGGGAAATATGGTTGTTTCATACTTATAATAACATATTAGTATATGAGTGATACTGATGTTATTAATTCATAATGAAACAACCTATGAAGAAGAAGTGGAAGAAGAAATAAAGTTGAAAGAATCGGTAACGGAAATTACCTCTTCTTTGAAGCGCCTCTTTGAGACCTCTTCTTAGGGCACTAAAATTGGTCTTTAAGGAAGACCATAACCTCTAGGATGTTTCAAGGGAAGTGTAGAGGATAATTTGGAAGGGGTTGTCCTAGCATGAAGGCTCAACGTTGTGTGAGGAAGAGAGGGAGGAGGTTCCCTTTTATAAGGGAGGAGAGGGGCACCTTTGGAATAACGAAAAATATTATTTTATTATAAAGTCAAGTTCGGTTTTAAATAGCTCCAAATTGATTTATTTCGAGGATAAGGTGGGGATGGGTCGAAATAATCTTATCCAATAGAATTTAGACAAGTTTAGGTTCCAATTTTAACCTTATCATTTAGATTTAACATTAAGTTAAATAATTTTACTTTTACCGTGTCTTCTTGTGTTCTTACACTATAAGGTTAATAAACATACTATAAGAAGCCAAACGAACCCCAAATTGTTTATTAGTAATATATATAACCTTATCTAAGTAATTGTTCCAGACATTAGATTTTTAGGAATAAAATAACAATTAATAATATAATATTTGTTTTAAAAACTATTTTATGTCAATTTTGACACTATTTAGTAACTGATTTTTGTGAAACTTATAACAGAATTATAAGTTCGAAAAAAGTTTATTAAATCAATACTAACATGTCATATTAACCTAGAAAATTAGTGGAATTCATAAAAAGTCTCAAATTTCATTTATTTTGGTGTTTATAACATCAATTATGTCAATATTTCATTAATAAGATAATTACTGCATCATCATTGTG
Source organism: Viscum album (assembly GCA_963277665.1). Taxonomy (NCBI): domain Eukaryota; kingdom Viridiplantae; phylum Streptophyta; class Magnoliopsida; order Santalales; family Viscaceae; genus Viscum; species Viscum album. Next base: position 309,062,979 of record OY728120.1, read on the forward strand.
TCATAAATAAATTAAATTATATAATGTCTAAAAATTACAAATAAAATAAAATTATGTAGGAAATCTTTTTATCTTTCTAATTAATATTTACAATCGAATTTATATTATGTATAACCCTATATTAAAAATGTTTTAGTAAATAAACTTTGATTTTAACTCTTTTAACCCTTCTTTAAATAAATAAATAATAAATGTCCTAATCTAATCCAAGTGGGCCTAAATGGTCATATTTTATTCCTAAGTTTGTTTTTGGTCGAATTAAACTTGTCCAATAGAATTAGTACATGTGTTAGGGTAATAATAATATCATCATTACCCTTAATTACCTTATTTACTTTTAACCGTGGTAAAAAAAAGTAAAAAGTTACTATTCACCAAAAAATTATTTTCATCTCATTGAACCAAATTTTACTTACTGACATCAACCGTGTCTCTCGGATTTTTGAAATTCCACTCACAGAAGCGGTAAAATTAATTTTTATGAAAAATTCAGTTTTTTTAACTACAACTTAGTGGTTTCGCTATTCATCAAAAATTGAAAGTCTTCAGAAAAATACCAAAAATTAGGCCTAAGCTATATTTGATATTATGAACTCAAAAATGATTTCTATTTTACCAAATTCAAAACATATCAGTTGCATTAATTAATTTAAAAATTAATTCCCGTCGTCAAAACAAAAGGCGTGTTTTTAAGAGATAATAACTATCAAAAGATTGACACTTGTTTATAACTAGTTTAAATGTGAAATTACATCCAATGACCAACATTGTATTAAATTGTAAAAATATATTCTAAATATACTTTAAAACCACTCAAATTAATAATTTATCACTATTAATTATTTCGATTGAAAAAGTTGTTTTTAATTAAAATTTAGTAATTTTCACTATTCATCAAAATATGAAAGTTATCCGAAAATCACCAAAATTTCACCCTAAGCTAATTTCGATTTTCCGAATCCAAAAATGAAGTCCATTTTGAAAAATAGAATTTACAAAATTTCAAAAAGAGGTTATTACTATTCATAACGGCTAGTTTTAATAATATCTTAATAGCATATCGTTGTTTAGCGAAACTTGGTGTTGCGTACAACACATGCTATCGTGGAAGGTCGCGATTGCGTGTAATTCAAGCCAGGTCAGAGATGTGTGTTGTGAAAGCTCCTTTTGGTGTAACGTATAACACAAGACATTAATGAAATTAAAAAGAATATTTTTCATAAAATCTCGGGGTTGTTACATTCTACCCCCCTTAAAATGAATTTCGCCTTCGAAATTCGTCGGGGTTATAAATGGTTTACTACTCGAAAGTTTCTTTAATAGAAACCCACATCGTAAAAAGGAATACAAAAACCAATCTTTAAAAACAAAAGTATGAAACGTAACGGTTACCCGAATAAACTAATCACTGGGTTTCCACATAGGTGAAAATATGGATATGGAAGAAAAATCTAACCATCATGTTCTGATGGAGAGTGGTAGAGAACATGGCTATGAAAAATCCAACAATCACAAATCCATAAATTTGTGACGATCTAAGGTACCATCTGATTAATTAGATATAAGATCACTAGGACAACATTTTTGGTTTTCAAGATCATTTCCCTAAAGTTGAAGAATTTGAATTAGAATAAATACATACTTTATTTTGGTACAATCTCACTGTTGTTCGTGCCTTGATCAATTTCCACTTCATCTTTTAAATAAATTAAGTTGAATTTGTTATTCGTGAAGTGTTAGCAGATCATGTGATAGAATGACGGGTCATTCCATCTGTCTCAAACAAAAGGTTAGCAAAAGTTATTAAATATACATAAGTCAGTCTATAGTGAGATTAATCATATATGGTTCCTAAAATGGACTTATACTTCATATATCATACTGCTTAATATAATAAAACTAGTTTCTACTAAACATGGACTTCCTGTAGGCCTGTGGCAGGCGATAAAGGCAAGTCGCACTTCGGTTGTGGGTTCGATTCCCACAGCCTTGTCTGACGCGATGGGCTGTCGCCCGTCCTGTAGGTTGTCCTTTTTCTAAAGATATATTACTATAACATCCCATCAATAATATCGACAAACGTTTTATCCTAACTTATGTTAGACATAATCCATTCTAATCTTTAGGCTTATCTAAAATACTTTGGTCCAAGCTCATAGTATAAAGAAAATGATTACTTGAAATGTCACAGAACAATCACGTGAATGCCATCATTTATCCCCCATATATCATAAGATATATCTTGTTGTTCAAATTACAAACATGTGAATACATTAATCATGTATTCTTTTGAAGAATGAATACCCATTGAACCTTAGTGAAAACATGAATGCAGTTAAAAGTTAACACTTTCCACATACCAAAATCCTCAAAATTCTATATACTCAAACCATGATATCACTTAGTCCTTATATCAATCATGAGCTCATGAATACTATCAAAAATTTAATTTTCTCCTTATCCCTTCATTATGCGCATATCATCTACATTCCAAAAATATCTCAATCACATTCCATGGTTACCGGTACCATTGAAAACCACAATAGACCAATACATAAATATTCCAATACTCCATGATACAACATTATTTTGGAGTCCCATTACATAAACACTTAATCATTCCACCACATCGTTGTCATATTCAACATCGCCAATAGTGATCGCATGTGACTTCCCTTTGTCCTTTGCCTTAAGTGGTTGCTCATGTTGATCATCACTAACCCTTGGATTAGGGCATTTATTGGCATAATGTCCCATCTCCTTGCACTTGAAACATTGAAGTGTTGGTGGTGCATTTTCTGCAGTCTTTTCTTTATTCACATCATTAGAAACCCTTTTTCCATTACTTCGACACTCATCTACTCGATGACCTTCTTTTCCACACTTAAAACAATTTCTAGTCCCTTTAAGACAATCTCCACCATGCTTCTTTCCACACTTTGTGCATAAGGAAACATTCATCTTCTTTTCACCATTATTCTGAGATTTCTCCTTGAACTCCATCTTTCGTTTCTTGTCAAAACCATGAGATGGATATATAACACCGAATTCCATTTCTACTTTGATAGCACAACACACAATTTCATCATAGCTACTGAAGTCTCTTATATCTAATGCCCTTCGAAGACTTGGTTTTAAGCCACTGAAAAATCGATCAACTTTACTTTCAGGTTTGACGATAATGCCAGATGCATACCTTGAAAGTCTTGTAAAATTTGCTTCGTATATACCAACAGATTCACCATCCTTCTGCTTCAGCTGAAGAAACTCCTTTTCCATATTTTTTCGAAGAATATGAGGGAAGTACTTACTGAAAAAAAAGTTCTTGAACTCGTCCCATTCCATGGACTCAATTTCAACTCTTGGCCTCGTATTCTTGATAAGATTCCACCATTGATCAGCTTCACCTTCCAAACGATATACTGCTAAGATGACATTATCATGTTCAAAACATTGAAGAACCAAAAATATCTTTTCAGTGGTACTGATCCATTGTTCAGCAACAAGTGGATCGGAAGTCCCACTGAAAGAAGGTGGACGTTGCCTCATGAAGGACTCAATAGAATATTGTTCCCTTCTCTGCTCATTTGGAAGTCCAGAATGATTCATAGCTTGTGTAAGTATAGCAATAAGATTTTTCACTCCATCTCCCATAACATTTGTTTGTTCAGGAGGACAATCATTGTATTGTCCATTGCATTGATCAACACGGTTCCTTTGGGTTCCAGCCATCGTCTAAAACCCAAAAATAATAGTGTGAGAGGCAAAAATCATAATAAAGGGGGAGTAACTTCAATATGTAACATCATTGGTTTAATCTAATATCGTTACCATAGTTCTAGGACTATATCCTATACGTATACTTATCCTTAGGGACATCCCTAGACATACCTTAGAAATATCTCTAGGGATCTCACTAACGCTTTCACATCCTAGTTTCCAAAGGTTGACTAAACCTTTCCTCTGATACCAACTGTAGAGACCCGAAGCCTGACGTACAAGAACATTACATTACTTTTGTGGAATACTTAGTACCTAACAAAAAGACACACACAAGGACCGTAATAGTTTAGTGTATTTCGAAACTCGGAATATAATCTTCTAATCGTGGGGAAAGATCTTCAACATCTCCCATAAAGATCTTCCCTTTTTTTAACATAAAACATTTCTTTATATCCTGGGGAAAAGAAAACATAAAAGGGTGAACTCAAATGCTCATTAAGGGTAAACAAAATAAATATCAATCACATCATATTCATAAGAACATAACATTTTGGAAATCTTAACCTGAAAAAGAGAGCATAATTTCATAACATGGGATAAATCATAGTAGTGAAATGAAATCCCAATAATCATAACTTAAAAAAGGAAACTTTGTGGCATACACACATAATCATAGATAATCATATCTTATTAGTCAAGACTCATTGCCAAGACTATCTTAGTGGACAAAGTCCATTTCTGAACCGAGTCACCCTTGTTTCAGTCCTGTTTTACTGAACCGGTATAACCTACCATTCCAGCCATGTCTATCTCATGAGATATAAAATCTTTACCCAATGCATTGGAGGGAGATATAGGTCCCACCCATCTCATAATGATACCATTCTTATGTGTGCCACAAAATCTTAAAACATACATCATTGCATAACCCATGTAACAAAAATGGAAATCTTAAACATCGTGACATCATAAAACAATTCATATAAGATAATGGAATTCATAAAAAATATTTCCATCACAACATAATCAAATCCATGTAATAATAGGGATAGAAAAAGAACCCTTTATTATCTTAGATGGAAAATAATTTTGATAAAACACTTGAACTCCATTCTTGAGGAAAATATCCTTTCTACTTCAAAAACATTTTTCCTTTCTTAACATGTCATACAATTTTAAAGTAAAAGAATTTGATTAAAAATAAACTTTAAATCTTGTAAAGTAAGATTATTGGAAATAATGTTTTAGAAATCCATTCATGCCGTAAAAGTTAAAAAAAACATTCTTCTCTTACTTTTGTCGTAAAAGTCAAAAAATATCTCGTACGAAAAACGACAAAAGATTCCTTTCATATCTTTTACTAAAAACTCACCGAAGGGTAAAATATGATTTAAACAATTTTAGGTGGATGGAAATAATATTACATATTGAGGAAACATGGATGTGGATGATAAAATACACCCCAGTAAAAACCAAAGTATAAACAATCTCGGATAAAAATGAGATTGTGATATTTCCCTTACCTTAGGTCCAATTTTCTTCGTAAGTGTCCAAACCTCTTGTATAATGATTTAAATAATGTAATTTACTTATTACAGAATCATATTCATTGTTATTATATCATATATGGTTCACCTATGACTTTATATTACCCGTTCTTTTGTAAATTCATGTTAAAGTAGCATTTTGGGTAAAATCGTCTCATTTGTCGTTCGTGTTTTAACTTGTAATTATTCATATGATTACATAGATCATTATTACTTAATTATAGAATATAAAACATTATTTATATATAATATATATTCATAATATACATATATATAATGGATCGATAAATGGAAAGAAATACACCGTTCATGGAGACGGTAGGCCGTACGTACGCATGAACGCTGTTTTCGTTTCCTTATTGAATAGAGTGGAATTAAGTAGATGACGTACATATATATACACATAAATCCAGTAGCTTTATAATGTCATATATTTCATTATTATTGCTTATATATACTTTATAATCATTCTTAAATGGTTAACATGGAGAATGAATCTCATCGCGTCGTGGAGACGGTAGTCCGTACGTACGCACAAGCGATGATATCATTTCCATAATTATTGAATTGAATTGGAGTAGATGATAAAATATATCATAATCATTATGATGTTATAATAACTATGTATAGTTATTCTTTACACCATAATACCCATCCATGTAAGGTGTTGGTGTAAAAACAGATTACACCACGGCGTGGAGATGGTATTCCGTACGTACGCACGCGCGGTGATTTTGTTTTCCGTAGGATGGATAGATGGTGAAATAGGGTTGTTTCATACTTATAATAACATATCAGTACATGAGTGATACTGATGTTATTACTTCATAATGAAACAACCTAAGAAGAAGAAGTGGAAGAAGAAATAAATTTGAAAGAATCGGTAACGGAAATTACCTCTTCTTTGAAGCGCCTCTTTGAGACCTCTTCTTAGGGCACTAAAATTGGTCTTTGAGGAAGACCATAACCTCTAAGATGTTGCTAGGGAAGTGGAGAGGAGAATTTGGCAGGGGTTGTCCGATCATGAAGGCTCAAAGTTGTGTGAGGAAGAGAGGGAGGAGGTGCCCTTTTATAAGGGAGGAGAGGGGCACCTTTGGAATAACTAAAAATATTATTTTATTATAAAGTCATGTTCGGTTTTAAATAGCTCCAAATTGATTTATTTCGAGGATAAGGTGGGGATGGGTCGAAATCCTATTATCCCATAGAATTTAGACAAGTTTAGGTTCCTATTTTAACCTTATCATTTAGAGTTAACATTAAGTTAAATAATTTTACTTTTACCACGTCTTCTTGTGTTCTTACACTATAAGGTTAATAAACTTACTATAAGAAGCCAAAAAATCCCAAAATTGTTTATTATTAATATATATAACCTTATATAAGTCATTTTGCCGAACATTATATTTTTAAGAATAAAATAACAATTAATAATATAATATTTGTTTTAAAAAGTATTTTATGTCAATTTTGATACTATTTAGTAATTGATTTTTGTGAAAATTATAACAGAATTATAAGTTCGAAAAAAGTTTATTAAATCAATACTAACATGTCATAGTAACCTTTAAAATTAGTGGAATTCATAAAAAGTCTCAAATTTCATTTATTTTGGTGTTTATAACATCAATTATGTCAATATTTCATTAATAAGATAATTACTGCATCATCATTGTGTCATAAATAAATTAAATTATTTAATGTCTAAAAATTAGAAATAAAAAACCATTATGTAGGAAATCTTTTTATCTTTCTAATTCAAATTTAGAATAGAATTTATCTTATGTATAACCCTATATTAAAAATGTTTTAGTAAATAAACTTTGATTTTAACTCTTTTAACCCTTCTTTAAATAAATAAATAATAAATGTCCTAATCTAATCCAAGTGGGCCTAAATGGTCATATTTTATTCCTAAGTTTGTTTTTGGTCGAATTAAACTTGTCCAATAGAATTAGGACATGTGTTAGGGTAATAATAATATCATCATTACCCTTAATTACCTTATTTACTTTTAACCGTGGTAAAAAAAGTAAGAAGGTACTATTCAAAAAAAAAATTATTTTCATCTCATTGAACAACATTTTTCTTACTGTCATCAACCGTGTCTCTCGGATTTTTGAAATTCCACTCACAGAAGCGGTAAAATTAAGTTTTATGAAAAATTCATTTTTTAACTACCACTTAGTGGTTTCACTATTCATCAAAAATTGAAAGTTTTCAGAAAAATACCAAAAATTAGGCCTAAGATATATTTGATATTATGAACTCAAAAATGATTTCTATTTTACCAAATTCAAAACATATCAGTTGCATTAATTAATTTAAAATTTAATTCCCGTCGTCAAAACAAAAGGCGTGTTTTTAAGAGATAATAACTATCAAAAGATTGACACTTGTTTATAACTGGTTTAAATGTGAAATTACATCCAATGACCAACATTGTATTAAATTGTAAAAATATATTCAAAATATACTTTAAAACCACTCAAATTAATAATTTATCACTATTAATTATTTCGATTGAAAAAGTGGTTTTTAATTAAAATTTAGTAATTTTCACTATTCATCAAAATATGAAAGTTATCCGAAAATCACCAAAATTTCACCCTAAGCTAATTTCGATATTCCGAATCCAAAAATGAAGTCCATTTTGAAAAATAGAATTTACAAAATTTCAAAAAGTGGTTATTACTATTCATAACAGCTAGTTTTAATAATATCTTAATAGCATATCGTTGTTTAGCGAAACTTGGTGTTGCGTACAACACACGCTATCGTGGAAGGTCATGATTGCGTGTAATTCAAGCCAGGTCAGAGATGTGTGTTGTGAAAGCTCCTTTTGGTGTAACATATAACACAATACATTAATGAAATTAAAAAGAATATTTTTCATAAAATCTCGGGGTTGTTACATCAATGATTCATAATAGTTGGTGATATAAAATAAAATACACCATTCATGGAGATGGTAGGTCGTACGTATGCATGAACACAACCATTATTTTCTTGTTGGGTTAAAATAGGGGAAATTAAATGATATATTATCATTTATGAATCAATTTTATCCTATATATAACATAAATATTCCTAAAATTTATCCTTATTATAATCCATGTGAAATATAGGTGAATCACGAATCATATCACAATGTAGAGATGGTAAGCCATATATACGCCTAAGCATCATTATCATTTTATCAAAATATTATATGGATGTTAAAAATGTATAAATGATATTATAATTAAAAAAGTATAATTATATCATAAATATCATATATAAATATGAAACCCAACATAATTATCACTCATAAAATTTAGTGTTGTAGAATTAATTGTATCGATACGTGGAGACGGTAAGCCTTATGTACACATGTGTGATACTATCTTTTTTTTTGTTTTATAGGAAAGGGGATTTATAAGGGTTTGTTCACAGTCATAATAAAATTTAATAATATTTAGGATTCTAAAGTTATTATTTTATGATTTATATCATTGATTTAGAGGAGGTATATAAGTTTAGAAAAAGAGAATTACTGGTTAGAGAGATTAACTCTTCTTTGGAATGGATCATTTAGATCTCCTCTAAAGGACTCAAGAGTTGGTCCTTTGGAAATACCAAAACCTCTAGAATGTGTCTAGGAAATTTGAGAAAGAAATTTTTTCGATTTTGGTCAATATATAAGGCTCTATGTTGTGTGAAGAGATGAGTGAATAGGTTCATTTCATAATTGAGTTGAGCCCCACTTTTGGTATTTCAAAAAATATTCATTTATAATAAATTAAATATCAATGAAAATACCTCAAAAGGAACATGTATTCGAAGATAATATTATATATTGTTGTAATATCATCAACCAATAAATTTTTTATAGGTTTTCATGTAATTTTAAACCACATAATTTTGATTAACCCAAAGTTAATCTATTTTAATTTTAACTATGTTAACAATGTATTCAATGCTATGAGAATGTAATGTTTACATATAAAGTGTAAATTGGGCTATAGATGGAAAATATATTATATATTCGACCATATATAACCCTATTGTCTTTATATAATACTTTTATTATTTTTAAATAAATTAAAAAATATTAATTTCATAAAATATCATTAGTATCAATTTTGACACTATTCATTATTTTCTTTTCAAAAATATCATAAAAATAGGATATCCTCAAACCAACTATATTAAGTGACTAATAAAATCTCAAATTCATCCATTAAATTCATTTATGATATAATTTATGTCAAATTATATTTATTTTAATATTTTGAATATAATTTATTTGACATTTCCGTTAATTAAAAAAATACTGCATCATCATTATAGAGGCCTTTAGAGTATTTATTTATTTCCTAAAAATTAAATATAAATTACATGATAAATAAAACAAAATTTCTTTTGAAATAATATTTATATTATTATTTATCTTATTTATTGTAACACCTGAGATTTTATGAGAAATATTTTTTTTAATGTCATATTCATCACCAAAGAAACATTCACCACACACAACACTGTGTTGGCTTGCGTTATACGAAAGAGAAACCTTAATTGATAGCTTGCATTGTACGCAATACAGAGTTTCACTAAACAACGATATGTTGTTAAAATATTATATAAACTAGCCGTTAAGAATAGTAATACCCACTTTTTGAAATTTTATAAATTTTATCTTTCAAAATGGACTTCATTTTTGGATTTGGAATATCGAAATTAGCCTATGGTAATGTTTTGGTATTTTTCTGAAAACTTACAATTTTTGATGAATAGTGAAAACACTGGGTTACTATTTAAAACCCAACTTTTTATTTAAATAATTATTTGTTTTATTTAAATTTATTTTAGGTCAAAATTGATACATAATACCTATATAAGTTCAATGTAATTCATTGGAGTCATTTTATAATAATTTTATACATTAAAAATCTTATTGAACTTTTCACCGTCTTTTGCCCACCTCCTAGGAGAATTTGAAAATTTACACAGATCTTAATTTTACCACTTCTGTGAGTGGAATTTTGAAAATCCGAGACACATGGTTAATATCAAGGAGTAACATGTGGTTCAATAAGACAAAAATAATTTTTGGTGAATAATAACGTTTTACTTTTATTTACCACGGTTAAAAGTAAATAGGGTAATTAATGTTAAAAATGATATTATTATTACCCTAAAACATGTACTAATTCTGTTGGATAAGTTTAATTCGACCAAAAACAAACTTAGGAACAAAATATGACCATTTAGGTCCACTTGGATTAGATTAGGACACTTATTATTATTTTATTTTAAGAAGAGTTAAAAGAGTTGAAATCAAAGTTTAAAAACTAAAAAAAATTAATATAGGGTTATACATAAGATAAATTCGACTATAAATATTCATTAGAAAGATAAAACTATTTATTACATAATCGTTTTTTATTTATAATTTTTAGACATTAAATAGTTTAAATTAGTTATGACACAATGATGATGCATTAATTACCTTATTAATAAAATATTAGCATAATTGATACTATGAATACCCAAATAAATGTTTTTTTGGGAATTTTTATGAACTAAAATAATTTTATAGGTTAATATGACATGTTAGTATTGATTTAATTGACTTTTTTAAAACTAATTATGCTGTTATGATTTTCACAAAAATCAATTACCAAATAGTGTCAAAATTGACATAAAATTGTTTTTAAAACAAATATTACATTATTAATGGTTATTATATTCCTAAAAATCTAAGGCTCAGAAAAATGGCTTAGATAAGATTATATATATTAATCATGAACCACTTGGGGTTCTTTTGGCTTCTTATAGTAAGTTTATTAACCATGTAGTGTAACAAAACAAGACGACACGGTAAAAGTTAAATTATTTAACTTAGAGTTAATTCTAAATGATAAGGTTAAAATATTAACCTAACTTGTCTAAAACATATCGGTTGAGATGATTTAGACCCATACCCACTTTAGATTCGAAATAAATCAATTTTTATCTATTAAAAACCTAATGTGACTTTATTATAAAATAATATTTTAAGTTTTTCCTAAGGTGCCCCTCTCCTCCCTTATAAAAGGGAACCTCCTCCTTCTCCTACTCACACCACTTTGAGACTTAATGCTCGGCCAATCCCTAAAAACATCTATTCTACACATACCTAGAAATATCCTAGAGGTCCTGGTCATCTTCAAAGACCATATTTAGTGCCCTAAGAAGAGGTTAGGAAGAGGCTCTTCAAAGAAGAGGTAATGTCCTTTACTGATTCTTTCCAATTTATTTCTTCTTCTACTACTTCATCTTTATTTGTTTCAGCATAAATTTATAACATCAGTATCACTCATATACTGATATGTTATTATAAATATGAAAAAAACCTATTTCATCTTCTATCCATCCTACAGAAAATGAAATTATCGCTCGTGCGTACGTACGAATGATATTGTCGCTCGTGCATACGTACAAATTACTGTCTCCATGAATGTCATGAAATTCATTCCCCATAAAAAACATTCAAGAATAATTTTCATTTTATGATTAAAAATAATGTTTAATACCTTAATATCATTTAGTATATGAATAAAAAAATATAATATCCATAAAAAACATGGCTTATGTAACCAAAAATATAAAGGAAAACGGATCAGTTATCACCTGATACGATGATACTACTGACATATTATTAATAAAGCAATATTAGAGGATCATATCTGATATCCTATTTATGTATGTGGTTCTTGTATAATTTAATAACAATGATTTAACTATTATAAAGGATTTTAACAAACCCACGATCAAGTAAAATTATAAGGTAAGGGTTAATTATACAATCTCTTTATTATTTGAGTTTGTTTATATGTGAGTATCTATTGGGACCTCTTTATCATCCACATATGTGTTTCTTAAAAATTTATTTCAAAACACATTTACTATTTCATAGAATATGGGTTAAATTCATTTATACCATTATTTAATTTTTTATCAAATGTTTATAACGAAATCTTTCTATCATTTTCCAAACAAGGTCCTTTATGACCTTTTAGACAAAATTAAGGAAAGAATGATTTTTTAACTTATATGGTGGGTGCTACTATTTTCTGGCGTTATAACTCCTCTGAAAATTCCATAACAATCTTATAAGAATATTTTCAAAAAAATATTTTATTCTATAATTATTTTAATTTAAAATTATTTCAAAATATAAAGATATATTTCTCTCAAATAGATTTGATTTCATCTATGTCAACATCCTTCAATGGATTTTACACTTGTTTGAAGTTGATTTATTATGATAAAATATTCCATATTTTATTGAAGGTTTTGTGATATGTTTGACTATTGGTGTGTTATTTTTATACCATTCATTGTTTATGGTTAATGTATTTACATTTCATATGCCAATTTTAAAACGAATGTTTATGTTATGTTTCATCCTTTTCAAACGAGGAATGTATTGGACTTCTTAATTGATGGGTAGATCCCTATATAGATCTTTGATGCATCGATAGGTCTCATGAGAAAAACTAGTATCTTTTCACAAGGCCATGAAAAAATCTTATTTGTAGTCTTGGAACGAGGCCTTGACTATGTGGTTATGATGTCCGACATTATGCATTCCATCATTATGAAATTCGCTATTAATATTACTTGTGATTATTAGACTAGTAGAATATCCATGTGAATATGTAAATGGAATTATTTGATTTATCTTTTTAATATTATTTGGAATTTTATGTTTAATGGGCATGTGTTTTAGTCTTATACATTTCCTTAAATGTTTATTCTTATTTATGAACATTTCCTCTATATTGTTATCCTTACTGAGCACTTCATCTCACCCCTTTCTGTGTTTTTTTCCCAGGATGCAAAGAAGTATATTATGACTAACCTATTGGAATAATCTAAGGGAGATGAATGTGTTAAAAGTAGAAACAATGTTGTTGTTTTTCATTTCATAATGTAATGTAAAACTTATGTTCGTATCTAGAACTTCCAAGGTTACTAAACTAATCGGTCTGTCTAGATTTTAATCACTTGTGATCATTCCAATGTTATGTAATAATGCACTGACTCTAGGTAAATAGTTTTAGGGCATTACAGTTGGATTCAGACAATGTTTAGTACAAACCTTGGAAGTTATATTTATAAAAACTCTAATTATAGAACACTACCCTTAGGTAGACTTGAGGATTAGTATAGAAGAACTTCCCTAGAATTTTGGTAATGTAGAGATTTTACGAGTTTTCCAAGAAATAAATCCCTCTATGGATATGAGTAGGTATAGGTGGCTCTAGAATATATGTGAATAGGAGTGAAAACTTGGACAATGAGATTCAGGCTTGACCCGATGTATCCTGGTACATGACAACAAGCCTTGCTGCACTGTTGGTTATGACACTCCCGGGGGATATTCTTAGGAAAATTCACATTTTCTTTACAAACAATTATGATGTATTTATGAGTATATACCTCATAAAATACATATTTTTTATTATTATGGATTATATCCACAAACTGTTCAATTTATGTTAAGTGTTTTACAAGTTTGGAATTATGTATTGTGGTTCATAAACTATTCTAGTATATGACATTGTGTTGTAATGGCGCTTAGTGAAAGGAATTGAAACCATATCAATGCACATAATCCATTTAGGGATTTCCCCTTACCCAAGATAATTATTGTGGATATGGTGATGAAAGTGGTGATGATCAGCTTATTACCATATTGGGACAACTTTCTCAGGTTATGAATAATAAACTTACCCGTATGGAGCACCCTGATCCACAATCCTTCTCATTGTACGAAGATATTGTCTCATGTTCTATCAAGATAGAAAATGAATTCTCTAATTCCTAAGAAATTAATGCAAATCAAGATAAGAATAGATCTGATGAACACTCTGGAAATAGAAATAAGGGGAAGAAGGGAAAAGTTTAATTTCCATCCTATGAAAAATGTAGGAAGAAACACCTCGTTACTTTCTTGAAGGGAATGGGAGTTTGTTACAAGTGTGGTGAAAAAGGCCACCAAGCATGTGATTGAAAGGGAAAGAAATAGGATTTCAATGTTGAATGCTATAATTTTAGAGAAATGGGGCATTATGCAAATGAATTTCCTAACTCTAAGGAAACTTACATTAGAAAAGTCCAAGGGAGAATGACCAAGATTATATGATCACTACTACTGAGGTTGTAGCTCTGAAAGACATGGAGGCATGTAATTTAATGGTTTCATAAAGTTTATCCACTACTTTATTTGATTTTGTTTCATCGCATTGTTTCATATCTTCCCAGTTTGATAAGAAAAATAGATATTTCCAATTTGATTTAACAAGGGAATTGTCAGTCAAAACTCCAAAGGGAAGTATTATTGCAACAAAGTTTTGTGAATCTGTTCCCATTAGGGAATATAAATGATTTTTATCTGCTGATCTCATCATCATACCCATAATTGAATTTGATATAATCCTTAGTATGAATCGGCTTTCAGACCATGATGTGAAAGTTTATTATAAGAATAAGGAGGTTACAATTTTCGTTGATGATAGGGAATACCTTATCTTTAGAGTAGAAAAATCACCATCTAATTCTTATCTAGATCCACCCTCAGTATCTCTACTAATTTCAATTATTGGGGAGGAAGAGAGTGAAATAACTATGGGTGAGGAAAAGAATGTTTGAATAGAGGACGTACCTATTGTACAAGAATATGTAGATGTGTTTCCAGAGGATTTACCTGGACATACTCTAGAAAGAGAAATTGTGTTTTCCAATGATTTATTTCATGGTTCAAGGACTGTATTGAAGACCCATTATAGAATATCCACTGTGGAATTAGTGGAACTAAAGAAACAACTAAAGGAATTGTATAATAATGATTTATTCACCCTAGTGTATCTCCATTGGGATCCCCTATTCTATTTGATATGAAGAAAGATGGATCTGTGAGGCTGTGCATTGACTACAGGGAGATCAATGCCATAATAATAAAGAACAAGTATCACCTACCTCACATTTATGATTTATTTGATCAAATTTATAGTGATGAATATTTTTCAATGATTGAACTTCGATCTAGATATTATCAGTTGTGTGTGAAGAAGGAATACATTCTGAAGATAGCATTTCATACTAAGTATGAGCATTATGAGTTTACAGTAATGCCTTTTGGAATGACTAATGCACCCTCCATTTTCATGGATCTAATGAATATAGTTTTCAAGGATAATCTTGATGAATTTTTAGTAGTATTTATGGATTATATCTTGGTATACTAAAAAATCATCTAAGGTCATGAAAATCACATGTGCATTATTCTGAAAACCCTCATAAGAAATGAATTATATGGAATGTTTAGCAAGTGTGAATTCTGGATTTAGGAAATTTATTTTCATGGACATATTGTCTCTAAGGATGGAATCTATATTGATCCTTATAAGATAAGTTCAATACAAGAATGGCTAGCACTGAAGAGTATAAATAAGGCATGCTGTTTTATTGGTTTAGTAGGTTATTATCAGTGTTTCGTCTAGAATTTTTCCCTATTGGAAAACCCATTAACCAAGATCACACGTAAATGGGTTAAATTTGTGTAGACAAAAGTGTGTAAATATTGTTTTTAAGAACTTAAGATAAGATTAGTCAATGATTCTATCTTGACTCTACCATCGGTGAATGATGAGTTTGTTATTTATAGTGATTATTCAAAGGACTTGGCTATGTCCTTATGCAGAATGATAGAGTTATTTCCTATGAATCATGATAATTAAAAATTCATTAACAAAACTATACTACTTATGATCTTGAGTTAGAAGCTATAATCTACGCTTTGAATATATGGAGACACTATCAGTATGGTGAAAAATGTGAGATATATACCAATCACAAGAGTTTGATGTATATTTTCTCACAGAAGGAACTCAACATGAGGCAAAGATGATGGCTTGAACTACTCAGAGATTATGAGTTCACTATACGCTACCACCCGGGGATGGAAAATAAGGAGGAAGATTCTTTGATCAGAAAGGATCATGATGTTTTGAACAAGATGAGAGTTGAAAGGGATCCTATGTTCGTGGATCCAGAAATGATAAATATGGGAATAATCATGGAAGGTAATGAATCATTAATTTTTCAAATGGTTTCCAATCTAACTTTACTAGAAAGGATAAAAAGTTATCACACTGATGATGAGGAGTTTCAAAAGAAAATTAAAGCTTTGAATGATGGGGGATTGATTGAATTTGTATATGAATATGTGATTTTTGTAATTTGGGAAGAGGCTTTGTGTTACTGACATACCTAATCTAAAAAGGGAATTGTTGGATGATGCTTAGAGCTCGAATTTCTCTATACACCATGGTATCACTATGATGTATAATGATTTGAAGGAACATTTTTGGTGGGACAACATGAAGCGGGACATTGCTGATTATGTGTCATGATGTATGGTTTTTCAACAGGTTATGTTTGGAAGACAAAAACATGGGGGAGTCGTGAAACCTCTTCTCATACCTGAGTGTAAATGAGATGATATTATGATTTACATTTTCATGGGACTACCAAATACTCCTAGAAGGAATGATGCAATATGGGTCATTGTTGATCATCTAACAAAGTTAACACATTTTCATTCTATAAGACAAGATTTACCACTTGAACGTTTAGAAAGAATATATATTAATGAAGTTATAAGAATTCATGGAGTACCCCTGTCGATTTTTTCGGATCGGGATTTATATTTTACATCAAGATTAGGGAAAAGTATTCCGAAGGCCTGTGATACTGAAATTCATTTGAGAACATCCTACCACCCTCAAACTGATGGAAAATCAAAAAGGACTATTAAAACCATAGAAGACATGTCTAGATCTTTCTCACTTGACTTTCAAGGTATATGGGATCAAAATTTACCTCTAGAAGATTTTTCCTATAACAATAGCTTCCATTAAAGTGTTAATATGACACCATATGAAGTGTTATATGGAAAGGGATTTCACACACCAACTTGTTGGGATGATGTTGGTGTAATAAAACTCGTAGGCCCGAAACTTGTTGAGAAAACAATGGAAAAGGTGAAGGTTATCCAAACACACTTCAAAGTAGATTAAAGTAGGAAGAAGAGCTATGCTGATAACCGAATAAAAGATTTGGAATTTCACGTAGAAGATCATGTTTTCTTGAATGTATCTCTGTGGAAGCGTGTTGTACGATTCAGTAAGAAAGGAAAATTATGTCCTAGGTACATCAGACCTTTCGAAATTCTTTAACGAATTAGAGTTGTAGCTTATCATTTCGAAATGCCGCCAAGTGTCTCCATAGTTCATGATGTGTTCCACGTATCACTGTTAATAAAATTCATGCCTTACCCAACTCATGTAATAACCTATCAAGAAATAGAACTGGAACCCGATCTGTCTTATTGTGAAGAGCCTTCCGAGATTCTTGATACCAGAGAACAAGTGCTGAGAAACGGGAAGACTCATCTGATAAAAGTTCTATAGAGAAACGATAAGATAAAAGAGGCAATGTGGGAACCTAAGGAACTTATGATGAAGAACCACCAGAATATTTTTATGCAGTATTATTCTAGAAATTTCAAGGAAAAAATTATTTGAATAGAGAATAATGTAACACAATAAGATTCCATGGTATGCTTCTCTTTGAATAATACAATAGCTTGCGCTGTACAAAACTTCATGTTCTAACACACCACGACCAATCATACTAGCCGTTATGAATTGTAATACCAACTGTTTGAAATTTTAAAAATTTTGTTTTCTAAAATAGACTTCATTTTGGGATTCAGAATATCAAAATTAGCTTAGGGTGAATTTTGGGAATTTATCTGAAAACATTCAATTTTTGATGAGTAGTGAAAAATACTACGTTATTGTTTAAATCAGAGTTTTTATTTAAATAATTAGTTATTTTATTTAAATTTATATTAGGTAAAATAGATACGTAATACCTATATATGTTCAATGTAATTAATTGGAGTTATTTTATAATAATATTAGATATATAAAATTTTATTGAACTTTTTATCATCTTTTACCCACCTTCTAGGTGCATTTGAAAATTTGCATAAAATGAAAGTTTACCACTTATATGAATTGAATTTAAAAAATAATAGAGATACGGTTGACATCAATAAGTGAAATGTGGTTCAATAAGGTGAAAATAAGTTTCGGTGAATAGTTACTTTTGACTTTTATTTACCACGGTTAAAATTAAATAGGGTAATTAAAGGTAAAAAATGATATTATAATTACCCTAACACTTGTACCAATTCAATTGGATAAGTTTATTTCAACCAAAATAAACCTTAGGAATAAAATATTATCCTTTTTGTCCACTTGTATTAGATTAGAACATTAATTATTATTTTATTTAAAGAAGCGTTAAAAATGTTAAATTCACAGTTTAATAACTAAACCATTTTAAATATAATTTTATGTATAAGATAAATTCGAATATAAATATTCATTATAAATATAATAATTTTTCCTAAATAATGGTATTTTATTTTTAATTTTTAGATATTATATAATTAAATTTATTTATGACACAATGACGATGTTATAATTACCTTATTAATGAAATATTAAAATAATTGATATTATAAATGTCCAAATAAATGTAAATTGAGACTTTTGATGAATTCCAATAATTTTAAAGGTTAATATGGCATGTTATAGTTTATTAAATAGTTTATTTTCGAATTGATAAAGCTGTTATGACTTTCACAAAAACAAAATACCTAATAGTGTCATAATTGACATAAATGAGTTTTTAAAAAAATTATTATATTATTATTTGATATAATATTACTAAAAATCAATGGTTCAGCCAAAATACATAAATAAGGATATTTATATCAATAATTCACTACTTGGGGTTCTATTGACTTTTTATAGTATGTTTATTAACCATATATTATAATAATTCAAGAATACATGGTAAAAGTAAAACTATTTAACTAAGAGTTAAATCTAAAAGATAAGGTTAATAAGGTGACCTAAACCTGTCTAAAACTTATTGGCTAAGATTTTTTTGACCCATAACTACCTTATCATCTAAATACATCATTTTGTATCCTTTATAAATAGAATATTACTGTATAATAAAATAATATTTCATATTTTCCCCCAAGTGACCCTCACCTCTCTTATAAAATGGCACTTCCCCTTCTCTCAAAATCTCACCTCTAAGGCCATTTGTCTTGAACAAACCCTGCTCAAATATCCTCCCAACTACCCACTATTCTATCCATAGGCCTCAAATTAGTAATCCAACTTAAGGATACCTTTTGATCAACTCAAAAGGAAACACCTGAGGAAGAGGTAATAATTTCACCACATCTTTAAAAGTTCTTTTCTTCTTCCACATATTCATTCCTTGTTGTTTCCATACCAAAATAATAACTCTATTACCATATAAAGAATGTGATTTTATTATAAATACGGTACTTCCATATTCATTATTCTATCCATCCTATGAATTACAAGCCACCAAACGTGCGTACGTACAACTTACCGTCTACACGTCGTGGTGTTGTTTTTCCTTCAAACAATTAATTATTTGGATGTGTATAATAATGAGTATAACTGATGTAAATAATAAATATAAAATTTTAAGTATTTATTATATATGATATACCATCCAATTAAATATTATTTCACCATCAATGGAATGATATTGTCGCTCATGCGTACGTACAGATTACCGTCTCCATGAACGTGATGAAATTCCATCCCCATCATAACCATTCAAGAATAATTTTCATTTTATGATTAAAAATAATGTTTAAGAACATAATATAATTCTGTATATGAATCAAATACATCCTATCCATAACAAACATGGCTTACGTAACCAGTCATATAAAGGGAAACAAATCAGTTAACACTCGAAATGATGATATTACAAAAATATTACTAACAAATAAATATATGAAGATCATATATGATTTCTTATTTATGAATGAGGTTATTGTATAATTTAAGAACAATTATTTAACTATTTTACATGAGGATAATGTACCCTCGATCAAGGAAAAGTTCAAGGTAAGGGTTAATTCTACAATCTTTTCATTATCCAAGGTTGGTTATACGCAAATATCTACTGGTACCTCTTTATCATCCACATATATGTTTATTAAAAATGAATTTCAAAATTTTTTTAATACTTTATAGACTATGGGTTAATTTCATTTAAAACCTTGTTTTAATTTTTATAAAATGTTTATAGATTAATGTTTCTGTCATTTTCTAAACAAGGTCCTTTACGTCCTTTTTGAAAAAATTAAGGAAAACATGTTTTTAACTTATATGGAAGGTGCAACTATTTTACAACATTATAACACCTTTAAAACATCCCATACATGTTTATAAAAATATTTTTTAAATAAATTATTTATTTTATAATTCTGTTAGTTTTAAATTTATTTCAAAATAGAAAGAGATATTTCTCTCAAATAGATTTGATTTTATCTATGTCAACATCCTTTGATTGATTTTACACTTGTTTGATGTTGATTTATTATGATACAATCTTCCATATTGTATTTAAGGTTTTGTGATACGTTTGACTGTGGATGTGTTATTTTTATACCATTCATGGTTTATGTTTAATATATTAACATTTCATATTCTAGTTTTAATAAAAAAAATTATGTTATGTTTAAAACTTTCTATATGAGGAATGCATTAGACTTCATAAGTGAAGGGTGGATCCCACTATAACTCCTCGATGCATCGGTAGGTCTCATGAGACAAACTAGTGTCTTGCTGCAAGGCCTTGAAAAATATTATTTGTATTCTTGGAATGTGGCCTTGGCTGTGTGGTTATGATATCCGACATTATACATTCCATCATTATGGAATTTTCTATTGATATTACATGTGATTATTAGACTAGTAGAATATCCATGTGAATATGTAAATGGCATTATTTGATTTATCTTTTCCATATTATGTTGATGTTTTTGTTTAAAAGGACTGTGTTTTAGTCTTATACATTGCCTTAAATGTTTATGATTATTTATGAATGTTTCCGTTATATTGTTATCCTTACTAAGCACCTAAGATCACACCTTTATATGTTTTATTTTTCCCATAATGTGAAAAAGTATATTATGACTGACCTGTAGGGATTGTCTAACGGAGATGAATGTGTTAAAAGGTTACACAATGTTGTTGTTTTCATTTCCTAATGTAATGTAAAACTTATGTTTGTATCTAGTACTTACAAGACTACTAAACTGATCGGTCGTTCAGGATTTGATCCCTTGTGATCCTGCCAATGATATGTAATAATACATCAACTCTGGGTAACTTGGGTTGGGCATTATAGTCAACAACATGGTCAAAACAATTCTCATTAAAAAAGACCTTCCAGAGAAATTTTAGAAATAAGTAGTGATGTCAGTATTCTACACATAAAATAGTGCATTACTTTTTCAAAAAGTGGAGTAGACTCTATACGAGTTATGGTATTGAGAGAATCTATCATTGAAGTACTTTTGAGTATTCCGTTGTAAATGTATCATTCTCAATAAGGAGAAACATAGGAAGTTCGAATCCCATGGGGATGAATAGATATTTCTTGGCTACTCAACAAAAAAGAAAAGTTTATAAATGATTCGATAAGAGGCTTTGAAAGATAGTGGAAATTCATGTTGTGACTATAGTGGAGAATGAATTGTAAAGGTTTTGGGCACAACAGAAGCTCGTGGGTGGATGTTCCCACTTGAATTTTTGTCAATAACAATGATCAATCCGGGATCAATACGATGATAAATGCCAAACTCCACAGATCAAATCACCAAAATAAATAAAGAAAAAGAAGAGTCCTTGAACCTTAAAAGAGTATTTTCCAAAGTTGATTATAATTAATTTAATTAATTGACAAGAAATACCTTTTATGATGTTCTTTCTTTGTTGATATTTCTGATCACTTTCCGATGTGATTCGTCATTGCGTCGAAAAGCCAAGTGTAGACTTACTCTAGAGGCGATCACACGTGAACCATGTATCTCTGGACATCTCCAATGTAATCTCCAGGTGCTAGCTTGGAGAATCCTTTGCTTGCGTTTTCCGCCTTAGATCGCCTTGATCCAATGAAAGTGGATCTCTCTTGGTCTGGAGCGTGTTCCTGAAGGATGGAGTAATTTTGATCTTGAGATAATTCTCCAGAATTATTGTGCACAACAATTATTAGTAAAAGTGTTGGGGTTTTGAGGATATTTATAATCAGTTTTGAGGTTAGAGAGTTATGAAAATAAATAAATGCATTATGAATTTTATTTATTTCATTAATTGTTATTGAAAACCCCATGTCGAATAATTAATTCCTTGACATGCGCCCAATCTGATTATAAGAAATATCATTTAAGAAAACAATCTTATCTCCTCAAAATCATGACTAAAAAAATTACACAGCGTGTAATCATTAATACATGGCGTGTACTTATTTTTCATAAAACTACATGACATGTAATTATTAATACAGGGTGTGTACTTGTTTTTCATTTCATTTCCAAAATAAAAACTACATGGCATGTAATCTTTAATACACAGTGTGTATATCTTGTTTTCATTTTATTCTTCATCTATCATTAAAACTATTTAGGCTTCCTTGGATAATTATTAAACCATGTATGGGAATAATTTTTATTCTATTTGAGATACTTGGATACACGTAGTGTGTGACCCTCTTGGCCTCTTTCTCATTGCCATTAAGCGAGCTTGCCTAAAGTCCAATATTACTATCTATCAACATGTCAAGGAACCAAGAGAAAGAAGCTGATGCCACATTGACGTGTCACCTAATATGAATTCTTACCGTGTAATTTAATCCATTTGTCCCAATATCTCATCAAGAAGGTTTCATGGTAGTTTCATAAACCTACGTGCTTGATCTGGCATTTTTTGACTTCTAGAAATAAACTTGTCATTACACCATGGACGTGGAATTTGGGTGACAGTTCTATTTTAATAAAAGGGCCTGAGATATCTAGTTCCAGAAATATATAAGGGAAAAATTCTTCCTTGAATTATCCATTAACACCATGTCCTTCTTGAATCACCAAACATACCCTACTTCACGCCAACTATCTTGGTGACAGTTTTCATCAGCAAATCTAAGTGTACGAGTCATAACATGAGTTAATGATAATCTTCAAATCTAATGACCATTACACACACTTGTAGATATAAATGTACGATGAAACCAAGATATGCATAATTGATACTGGTGGGTCTGTTCTCATAATCTCCCATCTTGGAGATTACCAAGTGAGAATTCCATGAGAGAGAGTCTCGTCTTCTTATGAGTACACGCACATTATGGTATGTATACTATGTGTCCTATCATAGTATTTCATCAAACCATAGAACTTTATTTAAGAATAATGTGATAGAATTTCAAGGTTCTCATCATAGCAGAGATCTACCTTGACCTTATTAATGTAACAATTATTCCGGGACATTATTATATTATATTCAAGTAGAACAATGAAAAATATATAATAAGTGTACTTTCACATAATCAATGTACAAATAGTGTTTTCTTAGGAAACCAACTCTAACAAACTCTCACATAGACTAGAGCCAACTTCCTATGACTTTTAGTTCGCTAGAACTCCATAATGATCATGTTTCTTCTGAGTCAAGGCATTTTTCAAGGGGTCCGCTACATTATCTTATGTGAAAATACTGCTCATTGAAACTTCAACTCTCAGAGAAAAATCCCTAAAGAGATGATACTTCTGAAGTATGTTCTTTGTCCACTTATAAGACCTTGGATCTTTTTCATGTGCCACCGCTACAATATTATCAAAATAGAGTGGGATTGGATCTTTACTGCTTGGTACTACATCCAGATCTTGGAAAAAACTTCACATCCATACTGCTTCTTTATCTGCCTCAGAAGCTGCGATATACTCAGACTCTGCTGTAGAATCTTCCACCACACCTTTCATTGAGCTCTTCCAGTTTATTGCACCACCATTCGAACTGAAGATGTATCCAGTCTGTAACTTCATGTCATCTTGATCAGTCTATAGAATAGCATATAAATGTCCTCTAATGACTAGTTCCTCATCTCATCTATAAACCAGGAACATATCCCTAGTATGAATCAGATACCTAAGGATAGTCCTGAATACCATCCAATGGCGGTCTCCTTAATCAGCTTGATATCAACCTACCTCACTTAATGCATAAGGTACATATATCCTTGTACATAGAATATCATACATGACTGACCCAATAGCGGATGCGTAAGGGATCCTTTCCATTCACTCTCTTTCCTCATGTGTCTAAGGACACATTTTCTTGGAAATATGAATGCCATGTGACATTGGAAACAATCCCCTCTTGGACTATTCCATACTAAATATCTTCAGTTTCTTGTCAATGTATGTACTTTGTCTCAGGCCCAACATTCTCTTGGATCTATTATGATGGATCTTGATCCCAAGAATATATGCTGCCTTTCCCAATTATTTCATAGAGAAGCATTTATACAACCATGCCTTAACTGACTGTAATAAAGGTACTTTGTTTCCAATTAGCAATATGTCATCAACATATACTATTAGGAAAACGACAACACTTCCACTAAAACTTTTGTAGACACAATGATCACATTCATTCTTAACAAATCCAAATTTTATTATGGATTCATCAAAATGAATGTTCCATGACCTTGATGCTTTCATTAATCAATAAATGGATTTATGCAACTTGCCTACCTTGTTAGCATCCTTTTGGGTCACAAACCCTTCAGGCTGTGTCATATAGACATCTTCCTGGAGGTTCCCGTTAAGGAATTCTATTTTGACATCCATTTTCCAAATTTCATAGTCATGGTAAGATGTAATGGCCAATAGTATTCTGATGGATTTCTGTATTGCAACTAGTGAAAAGGTTCCATCATAGTCAATCCTTGTTGCTGTCTAAAAACTTTTTCAACCATTCATGCCTTATAGGTGATTAATTGTCCCTTAATGTCCAGTTTCTTCTTGAATACCCATTTCTTACCAACAGTCTTTACATCAACTAGAGGATCTACCAAAATCTTGAATTGGTTTTGGTATATGGAATCCATTTCAGAATTCATGGCTTTTTGCAACTTGGCAGCGTCTGTGCCTTCAACTACTTCCTAATAGGTAAGAGGATCATTATTTTCAACCAATAATGAGTCACCATCCTCAGTGACAATAAAACCATATCGTTCTAGTTCTCTCACATCTCTCGTGCTTCTACACAGTTATTGTGTCTCTGGAATAGATTGTTCTTCCACGGGGCTTTGTGGAATCTATTCTTGTACCAACTCCTGTGTATCTTGAGCCTTGTCTTCAACAAGTCTATCTCACTCCCACTATCTATTTTAGATATGTGCTCCCTATCAAGGAATATTTCATGTCTTGCCACTATAACCTTCTTATCTGGGGGGTTATATAGGTAATATCCCATTGTTTCCTTAGGATATCCTATAAAGATATCATTTGTGCCTCGGGGTGCATGTTTGTTAGCTGAAAAGGCCTTAACGAATTCTTCACTACCCCACACATGTAAATTTGATAACATGGATTTTCTTCTACTCCATAACTCGTATGGAATACCATTTATCGATTAAGTTGGTAATTGGTTAATTATGTGTTCTTCTGTTTGAAATTCATATCCAAAAAAGGATAATGCAAGACTCGCATGACTCATCATTGATCTAACCATATCGAACAGGGTGCGGTTCCTCCTTTAACTTATACCATTCCACTAAGGTATGTAAGGAGAAGTGAGTTGAGATAGAATCCCAAAATCCTGTAAGCAATAAATGAAGTCTTAATTGAGATATTCTTATCCTCTGTCTAAGTAGAGTTTCTTAATATCCTTACCAAGCTGGTTCTCAACTTCATTATTGTATTCTTTGAACCAGTTAAAAGAATATGACTTATATCTCATTAAGTAAATATATCCATATCTACCAAAATCATCAGTAAAAGTTATGAAGTACAAGAACCCACCCCTTGCATCAACCGGAAATGGTCCACCTACATCTGTGTGAACTAATTCTAGAAGCTCTTTAGAACTTTCACATATCCCACTAAATGGGGCTTTGGTCATTTTCCCGTGTAGACACACATGACATACACAAATTGGTTTTAGTTCGAAAGAATCTAAATACCCATCTTGATGTAATTTTGTCAAACTTTTCTCATTGGCCTGACCTACTCGGTGATGGAAAATTTGGGTGTGGTATGAGTCATGTGAATTAACTTTCTCATCGATTTCCATTACTTGGTTTCTGTAGTCTAACACATAAAGTCCGTTATATAAATGTCCCCTACCAAAACAAATACTATCTTTAAAAAAGTATCAACATTCATTTCCAAACTTGAAGATGAATCCAAAATTATCTTATCCATATACTAAAATAATGTTTTTACTAACATAAGGCACATAATAAGAACCCTTTAACACCAAGATCATTCAATTTGGTATTGTGAGGTGGTAGTCCCCAATAGCTACAACAATAATTCTAGCTCCGTTGGATGCTCGTAGATTGACCTTCCCTAGATCAATCATTCTGAATATAATTGGTTCCTGTATTTGGATACATATGTGAGAACCAAAAGTAGTATCTAATACCCAATTGGTAGAAAAAGATAGATTTCATTCGATAACAAATGCACCTGACGCTTCCCCTTGCTTCCTTGGATGAGTGTAGTTTTTTCCCAATGGCCCTTCTTGCCACATGAGAAAAAACAACCTCATGTTCTCTTGCCTCCCCTTTGAACTTCGTTTTCTTGGAAGGCCTTGAAGAAGCTTTGGGATTAAATCTCTTCTCCTTCCCTTTCCTTTTATTCACCATAAGGACAGAAGGATTTTCACGCTTCATATCATTTTCCACTTTGTGAATGAGTATAAGAAGATCAGATAGAGACTTCTCAATGTTTTTTTTGTTGAAATTTACAACAAATTTAGAGAAACTATGGGGGAGTGATGCAAGAATGAGATCGGTACCCAGTTCTTCGGGGAGTTTAAACCCTTGAACCTCCAATTGACCAATGTAGCCAATGAGCTTGACTATATGAGGCCCAGTTAGGGAACCCTCTCCAAGATTTATCTGAAATAGAGCCTTGGAGATCTCAAACCTTTCATGTCTTTCTCTCTCCTAGTATAGACCACAGAGGTGCTCGAGCATGTTATAGGAATCCATATCTTCATGAGACTTCATGAGCTCACTAGACATTGATGACAACATCAAATATTGAACGTCAAGTGCATCACTCAAATTTTGATCATAGAGTAGGAAATCATCATCACTCTCTCCATAGGAAGGAGATTCAGGATGTGAGGACATCAGCACATAAAACTCTCATTCATGGTGTAGGATAACCCAAATGCTCCTAAACCATTCCTGAATGTTACTTCCAGTGAGCATATTGTCTTTATCTAGAATTGATCATAGAGAAAATTTGGTTGATGAGTTTGTCATATTGATTCTACAAATTAAAAGAGAAGGTTTATCAGTACTTTCTTGTTACATTTTATGAGAAATAATAAAATTTTATTATGTCTCCCACTATTTTATCAAGTCCCAATGGTCCTCACCATTGATCTCGAAATGTCTAGTTTCTTTGAAATTCTAGTGGAGAGGATCCATATTCCCCTTCTCATTACCCCAAAAGTGGTGGTCAAGATATTAGAAGGTATTTAGGTAGGCAGGTCATTGTCAACGGTGAGCTTACAATTCCTTGATCCGTTGAGTGGACTCTCCAATCTGGAAATCCTGACTTGGATTTCCTCAACACTTTCCTCTATTTTACAACAATTAAAGCAAGTGCTACTACTCTTGATGTAAAATGTTTAAGTCAACCCAAAACATTCATAAGAGATTTTTTTATAAAAGTAAGTGTACCAACAAGGGTTGGTCAAACACATAGTTTTATTGAGTGTTTCCCTTAATCAAGTAATGAAAGGCTTGGTATGACTTAATATGGTATTTGAGGGAATTTAATCCTTTATGCATAGTTTCATATTATGACATGCTTTTTAATATTAAGTGATGCTTTCTTAAGTTATTAACCATGTTCTGATAATGTTTAAGCATAGTCTGGTTTTTATTTTATTCCATCTTTGCATGCTTGTTTATTCTTATTAACTATGTGATCGCGACAACACATAAATAATAAACAAACCATGAAATCAGACAGAAATAAAATAAGATGGCATGATCATGAGCTTCTATTGGTTATCTTATCTAGCGGTTTTTATAAGATAACCCTGACCTTGGAAAAAAACACCATGAACTGATGGTTCATGTTTTGCAGCTCCCATATGTCCACCTTTATATCTTCTTGGGTTGGTTTCACCTTATCTTCAGGATTTGAATTGTCTCCTCTAGTTTGGGATATCCTCCATTACATGGGGTTTACATTAGAGAAACCATGGGCATATAGGCCCTATATTTTATTGGATGAACGCTCACATGCCAATTGTAACATCCCAAGTAAGTAATGAATAATACATATTCTTATCTATGTCTATTTATGAATTATATAGTGTTTTAGAGGCTTAAAATGAGAATAAATCCAATCTTAAGCATGGAATACTCTAATATTTTTAAAAGATTGTTTTACCCCCTTTTGATGGAGAACCGTTTTAAAATATAACTTTTGAAAATTTTATAAGCTATATTTGTCAAAATAAACTTAATCTTTATGATTGGGATATTGAAATTTACTTTGGATAAATTTCTGGTATTTTTCTGATAATGTTCATTTTTTATGAATAGTGAAAAGTGTTGTATTTTAATTCAAAACCTATTTTTAATCTAATTTATTTATATAGGTATATTGTATTTTTAATTGGTTTTAAAGTGAAATTAGAATATATTTTACCATTTAATCCAATGGTGGTCATTGGAATTAATATCACTTTGAGATTGGACATAAACGAGTGTTAATCTTTTAATAGATATTTTTTCTTAAAAACACGCTATTTGATTTGACAACGGGATTTAATTATAAAATTAATTAATGAAACTTCTATGTTATGAATTTGGTAAAATAGAAATCATTTTTGAATTCGGAATATAAAATATAGCAAAGGGTGAATTTTTGGCATTTTTCTGAAAAGCCTTAATTTTTGATGAATAGTGAAACCACAAAGTGGTAGTTACAAAAACTGATTTTTCATTTAAATGGAAATTTACCACTTCTGTGATTTGAATTTCAAAAATAAAATATAAATGATTTTCATTATTAAGTAAAATTTGGTTCAATGGGATGAAAATAATTTTTGATGAAAAGTAACTTTTAAGTTTTATTAATCGCGATTAAAGGTAATTAGTGTAATTTAAGGAAAAAATGATATCATAATAAAATGAAAATATCATGACACTTGTAATAACCCTATTGGATGAGTCCTGGCCGACCAAGACAACCCATGGGTCTATTTTTGGGACCCCATGGACCCACTTGGGTAAGATAATGACATTAATTCCTTTTATTTAAAGTAAAAGTAAAACTGACACAAACATGTATTGTTTTACTAAAAAAACTATTACATGGGGTTATAAAAGTAAGATTTCTGACTATAAATAGTCATTGGAAAGATAAAACGATTTCCTACATCATAGTAGTTTTTTTATAATTTATAGACATTAAATAAATTAAATGATCTATGACATCATGATGATGCAGCGATTACCTCATTATTTAACGATTTAAATAAAATGAAATGATAATGTAAAATATAAGACCTACACATGTAAAAAACCTATTGGATGGGTGTATTTAGAACTCTTATCACCTTATCCTAGAAATATATAATTTTTGGACCTTTTAAATCCGAAAAGCATTTTATAATAAAGTAACCTTTTATAACTTTCCAAGAGTGCCCCTCCTCTCCTCTTATAAAAGGCTCCCACCTCTACCACCATACCCACACCTCTAAAGCCATTTTATTGGCCAAAACCTGCCCATTTTTTCTCTCCACATCCCTATCTTACTCCTAGAAGCATCATGTTGGGAAGAAGTATTCCCAAGGAAGCCTTTGAGCTCAAATCAAAAACAGTTAACCATTTAATGGTAGTGTCTTCTCTTGTGTTCTTATGTTTTATTTTGCTTCTCCAACACCCTAAACTCTTTTTATGCATTTATTTTGTAATAACAGCAGTATAATAAATATAATATGATGTTGTTATAATATGTATTCGAGCTACAATTACACACACCTACATATAATGGTTAAATAACATACTTTTTCTGTGGATGGAAAATTTCTTCCTCACGAAACGATGATTGTTCAACACTCATATAACACCTTCAAAGGTGGCCATTAATATGTCACTATAATTCTATATTATATATAATATGTTTATGTTTTCCTTAAGCCTATGTATTTTTCATTTATGGAATACCTTTATGGTTTCCATTATGGGTAAACGCGATATCTTCATTTTAGGAAGTGCGGACTACCGCCCCTCAAAGTGATTTGATTCATTAATACCATATGTGGTATGTATAAAGGATATATTTAGTGATATTATATATGATATTATACTGGAATTATAATATACCTTTATATCATTATGATTTCACTCCATTAAGTAAGAAATAGAAATGAAAGTAGCGTTCATGCGTACGTACGGCTTACCGTCTCCATGAACGGTGCATTTCATTTCTTACCTCTAAATGATTATGTAATATTATAAATTCATGTATATACTGGATATATATGATATATATGACATCTAAATCATGAATATCATTCTTTAGATAATGGATATTTTACTACATTAACAACTTGTAAATATAAGAAGTTCACTTTTGACTCAAGTACCAAATATCAAAAAAATGAATGTTATTAACTTAAATGATTAAATAATGTTCATAACATGGTAATAAGTGATACAAGAGGAATAATGAGCTTGAAAAAGGTTCTTAATAAAGTATAAATTAACTCAATCTTATTATTCCGAATGTTAAAGAATGATCGAGTCATGTCAGACCCGAGGTATGGGACTTCATCTCAATCTCTTTCATTGAGGCATATTTTATTTTATACCCAACTTTCTTTTATACGGTGTATAAACCCCTTTGAATTTTACGTTTATTCAAAAGGAATATTTTTATACTAAGCGTTTACTTAATGACAAAAGGAAATGTTTTTTTGTCGTACGTATGCGGCGACAACGACTTCTCTGCCGCCGTGACCATTATTTGAGTTTCGGCTTCCTCTACAAGCCATAACATTGTTTGAATGAAAAATAAATACCATGTTTTACTTTTCTTTTATTTTGGTATTGAAAATGGTTTTCATAATGTTTTTATATAAATGTGTTGTGTTGATATCTTGTGATTGAAAAGTGGAAATGTTATGTTTCCTTTATGCATGTTTTATGTGATACAATTATGTTATGGTTCTTTGGCATTGTTATGAAGACGGGTGGTTCCATGATAAAATAAGGGTGGGTGAGCCCGATATATCTCTCTAATGCATTGCGTAACGTGAAGGAGTTAAACGTTAAGGTTTCTCCGAAGAGATTTAGGGAATATACTATTATGGGTATTCCAAACGTAACCATGAGGGTTACTCCCTACGTAAGAATGTTATGAATGCCTCAAGTTACCTTTATGTCTTATTATTTCTCTGATTTATTCATGATTTGATGAGGTATGTTAATGTGCTTATGTTTTATGGGTAAAGTATGATTTCATTCATTCTTATGTATACATGTACTCATGTTTCCTTTCCATATTTTTATATCCCTTACTGAGATTGTTATGTTCATCCCATGTTTTTGAAATGTTTTTCACAGGTTAAGGGAAAGGTACATGATGTGATGATGTGTCAAGGATGTCTTAAGAAAGAATCCAGGTTTTATTTTAAATATGTTTCCGTTGATTGGAAAAATGAATTCTATCTTTTATGTAACCACTTTGTTTAAATGTGGAATGTAACGCATGTTTTATGATCTAATTATCTAAAACTCTAAACCTGAAAAGATCCTCAATGTGTAATCTTGTAATAACTCAAGATTAAGTAAATTTTAAGGCTCGAGCCTTATATTTGGTATCATAGGTCGGTTTAGATAACTTTAGGGGTTAGAATTATATTAAATGATTATACAAAAATATTTTTGTTATGGTCAAATTGAAATAATATATCATTTGAAGATTACCATGTTGCTTCATCTAAGACATGTTTGTTCAGAATGGTTTTCGGTAGAGTAAATAGGGAAGCAATGATAGGAAGGCATACAGAAGGAAATAACCTTCCGAATCCGCATCCTGAGATGGTCAGAATTGGAATTGAACATTTTGTTGTAGTAATGGCGCAGTTGACCCAAGCGATAAATGGTGGTGGTATCCATGCACGAGATCAGTCAGATCAACCACAGAGGAACATGTCAGTGGCGGAACAGTTCATGAGGCAACATCCCCCATCATTCAGAGGATCTTATGACCCTGTGCTAGTTGAAGGGTGGATTAAAGCACTGGAGAAGATTTTCAATGTCATGGGGTGTTCAGACAATCAAAAGGTTAGTCTTGATATTTACCGCTTAGAGGGTGAAGCAGATCAGTGGTGGTCGATGGTTAAAAATATCAGGGATGCTGATGAGATTGATGCTCTTGACTGGGATGAATTCAAAGGTATGTTTCTTGAGAAGTATTTTCCTAAGGCTGTTCGACATAGGATGGAAAAACAATTCCTGGAATTGAGGCAAGAGGAATACCTAGTGTCTTCCTATGAAGAAAGGTTCACTCGATTGGCAAGGTATGCTCCAAATTTTATCCGAGACCTTGATAGTAAAATCAATCATTTTTACTCAGGATTAAAGCCAAAATATCGATGGGCTTTAGCATCTTGTGAGGTCAATAGTTATGAAAAGATTGTTAGATGTTCTGAGAAGGTGGAAATGGAGTTTTCCGATGATCAGGTGTTCTATAACAACCAGCAGAAGAAGAGACAGAGGTGGTAGGAGAAAGGAAAGAATTATTCAAAAAGGTCTGATGGTAAGAAAACTAAGTTTTCAGTTTGTGATAAATTTGGTAAAAGGCATGCTGGGGAATGTCTTCTGAATCTTGTAAAGTGTTGCCGATGCAGTAAGATGGGACATAAGGCTCATGATTGCACTGTAAAAGATCAAGGTGATGGTAAGACCAAATTTGATTTACAGTTTGTGAAATTTTTTAAGTGCAATGAGATGGGTCATTATGAAAACGAGTGTACGACAAAGAGCTAGAGTGATGGGAAGCAGTCAGAATACAAGCAGAAAGGGGTGGTGAAATCCTTTTCAACTACTTCAGCAGATGTTGGGCCATCAAATGAAGTGGTATCAGGTACTCTGTTTGTTTTTTCAGATTATGCCAGTGTGTTGTTTGATTCGGGGTCTACCCATTCATTCATCTCTGAAAACTTTTCTATTAAAATGGGAATACCATCTCAAGAAATGACTCATGAACTTGTTGTAAAAACACCTAGGGGAATGTTGGGGAAAAAGAATTTATAAGAATCTTCCTATCCTTATCTGTGGAAAGAACCTACTCACAAACCTTATTATTTTACCTCTAGTAGATTTTGATGTTATCCTCGGTATGAATTGGCTCTCTATTTACCATACTAAGAATGACTGTAGATCTAAAGAAGTTTCTTTTCAGAAAGACTTTCTGTTTGTGTACAATAATGAACCCTTACTGTTGATAACATATCAAGAGGCCGAGAAACTTGTAAAATATGGAAATGAATGTTACCTTGCACATATCGTTGAAAACAAGGGAACTATTCAGATTAATGATGTGCCAGTGGTAAATGAGTATCCTGATGTTTTTCCTGAGGAGTTTCTTGGAATAATAATAGATCGGGAAGTTTAATTTACTATTGAGTAAGTTCCTGATGCTAATCCAATTTCAAAACCCCCTTATCGAATGGCTCAAACTGAACTTTT
Source organism: Viscum album (assembly GCA_963277665.1). Classification (NCBI taxonomy): domain Eukaryota; kingdom Viridiplantae; phylum Streptophyta; class Magnoliopsida; order Santalales; family Viscaceae; genus Viscum; species Viscum album. The sequence goes on from OY728120.1 coordinate 309,097,214, forward strand.
AGAGTTGAAGGAGAAATTGCAAGATTTATTAGAGAAAGGTTTCATTTGACCTAGCACATCACCATGGGGTGCTCATGTTTTATTTGTTAAAAAGAAAGATGGTTCTATGAGACTTTGCATTGATTATAGATCCTTGAATAACATCACTGTTAAGAACAAATATCCTTTGCCTCATATAGATTATTAGTTTGATCAGCTCCAGGGAGCTCAGTTTTTTTCAAAGATTGACCTGAGATCAGGGTATCATCAGTTGAAGGTAAAGAAAGAAGATATTCCGAAGACCGCATTTTAAAAAAGATATGGCCATTATGAATTTTTAGTTATGCCTTTTGGGATAACCAATTCACTTGCTGTATTCATGGACCTTATGAATATAATTTTCCATGAGTTCTTGGATAAGTTTGTGGAGGTTTTCATTGATGATATTTTGGTGTTTTCTAAAATTAAAAAGGAGCATGAAATACATTTAAGGGTTATTTTTCAAACTATAAAAGAAAAGAAATTGAATGGAAAATTCATCAAGTGTGAGTTCTGGTTGCAACAAATTTCTTTCCTTGGTCACATTGTTTATAAAGATGGGATAAATGTTGATCCTGCAAAAACAAAGGTTTTTGATGAATGGCCAAGACCCACAAATGTAACTGAGATTCAGAGCTTCTATGGTTTGGAAGGCTATTACTGAAGGTTTGTTAGAAATGTTTCCTGGTTATCTAGCACAATGACTAAGCTAACTCGGAAGGGTGTTAAGTTTATCTGGACAAAAGAATGTGATGATTGTTTTCAGGAACTGAAAAGAAGATTGGTGAATGCTCCAGTTTTGGCACTACCTTTCTAGAATGGGGAGTTTGTTATCTACAATGATGATTCATTGAAAGGACTTGGTTGCGTCCTAATGAATAATGATTAGGTAATTGCATATTCTTCACATTAGTTGAAAACTCATGAGGTAAATTACCCTACACATGACTTGGAATTAGCTGCTGTTGTTTTCTCTTTAAAAATTTGGAGGCATCATTTGTATGGAGTAAAGTGTGAAATATATACCGATCACAAAAGTTTAAAGTATATATTCACTCATAAAGAATTGAACATGAGACAGAGGAGATGGCTAGAATTAATCAAGGATTATTATTGTAAACTTCATTACCATCCGGGAAAAGAAAATAAAGTGGTTGATGCTTTGAGTAGAAAAATTAATGCTTCATTAAAAATGTTGCGTTTGGAACGTGATCCTTTTGTTAAGGGTTTGATGAACTTTGTCATAGAAGTTTTTGGTGAAGGATGTACTTCTGTTTTGTTTCAGGTATCAGTGAAATCTTCTCTATCAGACAGAATTAAGCAAGCATAAAAGCAAGACAGCGAGTTGCAGAAAAAGTTAGAGATGGTTCAGAAGGGTAAGTTTCCTGAATTCAACATTGATAATGATTGTGTTTTGAGATTTGGGTAGAGATTGTGTGTGCCTTGTGATTCACAATTTAAGAGAGAGTTGTTATGTGAAGTTCATAGTTCTCCGTTTTCAGTTCGTCCAGGCAGTACTAAGATGTATAGAGATCTTTGGGAGTATTACTGGTGGGATGGAATGAAAAGGGATATTGCTGATTTTACAATGAAGTGTTTGACTTGTCAATAGGTAAAATCATAGTGGCAGTTACCGAAAGGGATTATTTAGCCTTTACCAATACCAGAGTCGAAATGGGAGAATATATCCATGGACTTTGTTGTGGGATTTCCGAAGACACCTTGAGGTAATAATGAAATCTGGGTTATTGTTGATCGCTTGACTAAATCTGCTCATTTCCTTGCTATACGAGATACTTTTTCCCTAGATCAACTTTCCCATTTGTATCTTAAAGAGATAGTCAGGTTACATGGAGTTCCTCTCTCCATTGTATCCGATCGTGATCCCAGGTTTACTTCTAACTTTTGGAAAGGCCTTCAGAAGTCGTTGGGTACTGAATTAAATTTTAGTATAGCTTTTCATCCTCAATCAGATGGGCAGTCAGAACGAACAATCCAGACTTTGGAGGATATGCTACATGCTTGTTTGATGGATTATCAAGGATGTTGGGACCAACATCATTCTTTGGTTGAGTTTTCGTATAATAATAGTTTTCATTCTAGTATACAGATGGCTCCATTTGAGGCATTATATGGTAAACAATGTTGAACTCCAACTTTTTGGGATGAAGTAGGTGAAAGGAAGCTGATGGGACCATAATTGATAGAAGAGATGGAAGAAAAAGTTCAGTTTATTCAGAAACTCATGAGAACAACTCAGAGCAGGCAGAAGAGTTATGCTGATAACCGGAGGAAGGATCTATCTTTCGAGGTAGGTGACCGTGTTTTTTTCTCAAAGTTTCACCATGGAAAAGTGTGATGCGATTTGGTAAGAAAGGAAAGCTGAGTCCAAGGTTCATTGGACCATATGAAATTATGGAGAGAGTTGGATTAGTTTCATACCGAGTGGCTTTACCTCTGAGTTTATCTAAGGTACAAAATGTTTTTCATGTTTCAATGTTAAGGAAGTACATTCAAGATCCATCTCATGTTTTGAGTCCAGAGGTAGTTCAGTTGGAAGAGAATCTATCTTATGAGGAACAACCGGTTCAGATTCTTGATCACAGGGAGAAAATGTTACGGAATAAAGTGATTCATCAAGTAATGTTTTTTTTGGAAAAACCGCATGAGTGAAGAGGCAACATGGGAATCTGAAAATGCAATGAGGGATAAATACCCCCACTTATTCGATATGTAAATAAATTGCGGGGACACAATTTTCTAAAAGGGGGAAGGATGTAACATCCCAAGTAAGTAATAAATAATACATATTCTCATATATTTCTATTTATTAATTAGATAGTGTTTTAGAGGCTTAAAAAGAGAATAAATCCAATCTTAAGCATGAAATACTCTAATATTGTTAAAAGACTATTTTACCATATTTTGATGGAGAACCGTTTTTAAATCTAAATTTTTGACAATATTATAATATATATTTGTCAAAATAAACTTATTCTTTATGATTGGGATATTGAAATTTACTTTGGATAAATTTCTGGTATTTTTTTGATAATGTTCATTTTTTTATGAATAGTGAAAAGTGTTGTATTTTAATTCCAAAAATATTTTTAATCTAATTTATTTATATAGTTAGATTATCTTTTTAATTGGTTTTAAAGTGAAATTAGAATATATTTTTACCATTTAATCCAATGGTTGTCATTGGAATTAATATCACTTTGAGATTGGACACAAATGAGTGTCAATCTTTTGATAGATATTGTTTCTTAAAAACACGCTGTTTTATTTGACAACGGGATTTAATTATAAAATTAATTAATTCAACTTCTATGTTATGAATTTGGTAAAATAGAAATCATTCTTGAATTCCGAATATCAAATATAGATTAGGGTGATTATTTGGTATTTTTCTGACAAACCTTAATTTTTGAAGAATAGTGAAACCACAAAGTGGTAGTTACAAAAACTGATTTTTCGTTTAAATGGATCTTTACCACTTCTGTGATTTGAATTTAAAAAATCGAATATAAATTATTTTCACTATTAAGTAAAATTTGGTTCAATGGGATGAAAATAATTTTTGATGAAAAGTAACTTTTAAGTTTTATTAATCGCGATTAAAGGTAATTAGTGTGATTTAAGGTAAAAATGATATTATAATAAAATGGAAATATCTTGAAACTTGTCCTAACCCTATTGGATGAGTCATGGCCGACCAAGACAACCCATGGGTCGATTTTTGGGTCCCCATGGAGCCACTTGTGTAAGATAATGAAATAAATGCCTTTTATTTAAAGTAAAAGTAAAAATTATACAAACACGTATTCTTTTTCTAAAAAACATTTTACATGGGGTTATAAAAGTCGTATATTTGACTATAAATAGTAATTGGAAATATAAATAGATTTACTATATCATAGTAGTTTTTTTATAATTTTTAGACATTAAATAAATTAAATTATTTATGACATCATGATGATGCAATGATTATCTCATTATTAAACGATTTAAATAAAATGAAAAGATAATGTAAAATATAATCCCTACACATGTCAAAAACATATTGGATGGGTGTATTTAGAACTCTTATCACCTTATCCTAGAAATATATAATTTTGGGACCTTCTAATCCGAAAGGCATTTTATAATAATGTAACCTTTTATAACTTTCCAAGAGTGCCCCTCCTCTCCTCTTATAAAAGGCCCCCACCTCTACCACCTTACCCACACCTCTCAAGCCTTTGTCTCGGACAAACCCTACCCATTTTTGTCTCTCCACATCCCTCTATTACTCCCAGAAGCCTCAATTTGGAAATAAGTCTTCCCAAGGAATCCTTTGAGCTCAAATCAAAAAGAGTTACCCATTTAATGGTAGTGTCTTCTCTTGTGTTCTTATGTTTTATTTTGCTTTCTCCAACCCCCTAAAATCTTTTTATTCATTTATTTTGTAACAACACCAGTATCCTAAATATACTAGGATTTTTTTATAATAAGTATTCGAGATAAAATTACACACACCTACATCTAATGGTTAAAGAACCTACTGTCTCCGTGGATGGCGAATTTCTGCCTCACGAAACGATGATTGTTCAACACTCATATAACACCTTCAAAGGTGTCCATTAAGATGTCACTATAATTATATATGATATATAATATTTTTATGTTTTCCTTAAGCTTATTTATTTTTCATTTATGGCATACCTTTATGGTTTCCATTATGGGTAAAAGCGATATCTTCATTTTAGGAAGTGTGGACTACCACCCCCTCAACGTGATTTGATTCGTTAATACCATATGTGGTACGTATAAAGGATAGATTTAATGATATTATATATGATATTATACAGTAATTATAATATACCTTTATATCATTTTGATTTCACTCTATTAAGTAAGAAATATAAATGAAATTAGCGTTCATGCGTACGTACGGCTTACCGTCTCAATGAACGGTGCATTTCATTTCTTACCTCTAAATGATTATGTAATATTTTAAATGCATGTATATAATGGATATATATGATATATATGACATCTAAATCATGAATATCATTCTTGAGATAATGGTTATTTGACTACGTGAACAACTTGTAAATATAAGAAGTTCACTTTTGACTCAAGTACCAAATATCGACAAAATGACCGTTATTAACTTAAATGATTACATAATGTTCATAACATGGTAATAAGTGATATAAAAGGAATAATGAACTTGAAAAAGGTTCTTAAGAAAGTATAAATTTACTCAAGTTTATTATTCATGATGTTAAAGAACGATCGAGTCAAGTCGGACCCGAGGTATGGGATTTCGTCTCAATCTCCTTTCATTGAGGCATATTTTGTTTTATACACAACTTTCTTTTATACGGTGTATAAACCCCTTTGAATTTTACGTTTATTCAAAAGGAATATTTTTATACGAAGCATTTACTAAACGACAAAAGGGAAATTTTTTTGTCATACGTATGCGGCGCCAACGACTTCTCCACCGCCATGACCATTATTTGAGTTTCGGCTTCCTCTACAAGCCATAACTTTTTTTGAATGAAAAATAAATACCATGCTTTACTAGTCTTTTATTTTGGTATTGAAAATGATTTTCATAATGTTTTTATATAAATGTGTTGTATTGATATCTTTTGATTGAAAAGTGGAAATGTTACGTTTCCTTTATGCATGTTTTATGTGATACGATTATGTTATGGTTCTTGGGCATTGTTATGAAGACAGGTGGTTCTGTGATAAACTAAGGGCAGGTGAGCCCGATATAGCTCTCCAATGCATTGGGTAACGTGAAGGAGTTAAGTGTTAAGGTTTCTCCGAAGATATTTAGGGAATATACGATGATGGGTATTCCAAACGTAACCAAGAGGGTTACTCCCTACATAAGAATGTTATGAATGCCTCAAGTTACCTTTATGTCTTGTGATTTCTATGATTTATTCATGATTTGATGAGGTATGTTAAAGTGATTATGTTTTATGGGTAAAGTATTATTTCATTCATTCTTATGTATACATGTACTCATTTTTCCTTTCCATATTTTTATATCCCTTACTGATCTTTTTATGCTCATCCCAAGTTTTTGAAATGTTTTTCATAGGTCAAGGGAAAGGTAAATGATGTGATGATAGTGTAAAGGAAGTCTCAAGAAAGAATCCATATTTTATTTTAAATATGTTTCCATTTATTGGAATAATTAATACTATCTTTTATGTAACCACTTTGTTTAAATGTGGAATGTAACTCATGTTTTATGATCTAATTCTCTAAAACTCTAAACCTGAAAAAATCCTCAATGTGTAATCTTATAATAACTCAAAATTAAGTAATGTTTAAGGCTGGGGCCTTATACCAATTAATTTAAATAAATTTAAATTTATTCATGTACAAAGGGTCTTTGGTATAGCTCATGATCATCCATAGCATGCACTGACATTTACACATATTTAGTATTCAAATTCATTTAATCGTTCTCTTATTTAAGATAACTGGCGCTTGAATTTAATTAATTTTGATCTTATAATTCATCAATTCTTTATCTTAAATTCCTTTATGAATTTCCTTTAGATTCTTATCATCCATATTCCTTGTACTGGTATTTGTACTTTAGAGGAAACCTGGTGAAATTCCATTTCTGGAAAGTACACGGCGTGTAGGTTATATTACACGACGTGTATTTGTTTTCACCCTTTATCCAACGTAAACACTAGGGGATTTGGTGTATTTTCTGTAATTTCTAAATTTTGGAGTACAGGGCCTGTAGATTAATTTAACACGGTGTGTACTTACTTGTTACGCGGTTACCGGCCTGGTAATCCCGTGTACGCGGTACATGGATTCTCCTTGTACATGGTTTCACCTGGGATGGATCGTACTACACGGCATTTTGATTCAATATACACGCCATGTATTCTGGTTTCCATGCACCGTTCAGTTCTAGTCAACATGGTGTAATAAAGACTTAGGTATACTCAATTCACACGGTGTGGTTTGGTGTACCAGTACTAGTTCGTTCAACCTAAGTACACAGTGTGTAGTTTTCACTACACGCTGTGTATTCGTGTGTTGTATAGACAGAATGAGCAGCTGCTCCGGATGAGTTTCTAATTTTTTATTTTAATCAAAATTAAAATTAAAAGGTTGTTTCTGAGATTTGAATCAAGAAACTAAGGAGGAATAATATACCTCTTTCATTCCGATTTATAGAACGATTTATCTTGAATTGAATAAAATATAATTGAATAAATTATCAATGAAAATTAAATAACTATAATCAACGTTGTAACCTCACTCTGATACCAATTTAAGGTTCCAGGCGCAGTTGAAGCTCTTGGGTGGATGTACCCTCATGGATTTTTTTCATTAGGAATGATCAATCCGGGATCAATAAGAAGATAAACGCTAGACTCCATGAGTTGAATCACAAAAAGAGACAAAGAAGAAGAAAATTACAAGAACCATAAAGGAGGATCTTCACAAGTTGATTATAATTAATTTAATTAATTGACAAGAATTACCTTTTATGGTGTTCTTTCTTCATTGATTTTTCTTATCATGTTTCGATGTGACTCATCGTTGTGTCACAGAATCCAAGTGCAGAATTTCTCTAGCCGTGATCCACATGTGCAACATGTATCTCTAGACATCGACAAAGGAATCTTGAGGTGCTAGAGTTGAGAAGTCTTTTCTTGCGTTGTTCACCTTAGATGGCCTTTATCCGATGGAGGTGGATCTCTCTCAGTCTTGAGAGTGTTCTTGGAGGACGAAGTTCTTTCGGTCTTGAGAGAATTCTCCAGAATTTTTGTGCACAACGATTTTTAGGAAAAGTGTCGGGGTTGTGAGGATATTTATAATCAGGTTTGATGTTATAGAATTATGACAATAAATAAACTCTTTACGCATTTTATTTATTTTATTAACTCTTATTGAAAACCCCATGTCGAATCCTTAATTCCTTAACATGTGCCTACACTGATTATAATAAATATTGTTTAATAAAACAATATTATCTCCTAAAAACCCTATCTGGAAAAACTACATGGCGTGTAATTATTGATACACGATGTGTAATTATTTTTCATAAAACTACATAGTGTGTAATTATTAATACATAGAATGTGCGTGTTTTTCATTTCCTTTCATGAATGAAAACTACATGGCGTGTAATCATTAATACACGATGTGTATATCTTGTTTCCATTTTATTATTCCTCCATCATTAAAAAATTTTAGGCTTCCATGAATAATTATTTGACCACGTACGGTAGTAATCTTTATTCTACTTGAGACACTTGGATACACATAGTGTGTGACCCTCTAGGCCTCTTTCGTGTTGGCATTAGGTGGGCTTGCCTAAAATCCATGATTAATATCTAGCAATTGGTCAAGGCACCCAAGAGAAAGAAGTTAATGCCTCATTGACGTGTCACCTCATTCAAATGATTACCATGTAAATTAATCCCTTTGTCTCAATATCTCATCAAGCAGGTTTCATGGTAGTGTCATAAACCTATGTGCTTGATCTGTCATTCTTTGACTTCCATAAATAAACTCGTCATTACACCATGGCCATGGAACTTGGGTGACAGTTCTATTTCAATCAAAGGGCCCGAGATATCTACTTCCACAAATATGGAACAAAAAATCCTTCATGGACTTATCCATTAACAACATGTCATTCATGATGCACCCAACGTACCCTACTTCCCGCCAACTGTCTTCGTGAAAGTTTTTGTCAGCAAATCTAAGTGCACGAGTCATGACATGAGAAAATGAAAATCTTCCAGTCTAAGGACCATTACAAATGCTCGTAGATAGCAATGTCGGATGACACCAAGACATGAGGAATTTCTACTAGGCGGTATGCTCTCATAATCTCATATCTTATAGATTTCCAAGTGTGAACTCCATGAGAGAGAGTCTCGTCTTCTTATGAGTACTCGCACATGACAGTCTGTATACTATGTGTCCTATCATAGTATGTCATCCAACCATATAAATTTATTTAATAATATTGTAATATAATTTCGAGGGACTCATCATAGTGAGGATCTACCATGACCTTATTAATGAAACAAATATTCCAGGACATTATTATATTATAGTCATACAGAACAATGAAAAATATATAATAAGTGTACATTCACGTAATCAAAGTACAAATAGTTGGTTCTCACGATACCAACTATAACAAACAGAATATTTCGAAAATATATAATAAGACTTAGGAGGATAGTTATGAGGATACGAGTAATCTGAGAGACTCCATATTGATAGGTTGATTCAGAAAAAGATTGATATGATGAGAATAAATCAGTGTCTTTCTAGAGGCCATGGAGAAGAGTTGAAAATAACATTAAAAACATAATTGGTGATCAGACAACACCAGCGCAGACAAAGAGAATTCATAATCTACAACAAGAATCATACTTATTACAGGTTTAACCTAAATGTTTTGATTAATAATATGGAGTTGAGAACTGGGTTCAAGATATGAATGAAGATCTTGACCAAATTGAAAATAATCAAATATGGGATATTGTTTTGAGACTAGTAGATAATAATGTCATTAGGTTGAAAGGGGTATTTCACAAAAAAATTAATGAATATGATATTGTGATTCTAAAAAAAGAATTACTTGGGTGAAAAAGGTTCTCCAAGAATGATGGTATAAACATCGATGAAAATTTTTCACTTGTTGTGAGGATGGAGACAATCCAATTATTCTTGGCCATATAAGTGCAAAGAGAGTTCAAGGTTTTCCAGATGGGTGTCAAGACAATAATTCTAAATGGAGTACTGAAAGAATAAGTTTACATTGAGAAACCATATGGTTTTCTCATTAATGAATATGATAATAGATCTTTTTAGATGAAGAAGGATTTATATGGTTTGAAGAAAGCACCAAGATCATGGTATTCAAGACTAGATTAGTTTTTAAATAATCTTTGTTTCTAGAATGGTAGAGTTGATTATAATATTTATTACAATAGTGGAAGTAGTCAAATAATAACAGTAATAGTTTATGTAGAGGACATAGTCTTTGGTGGATCAGATGTAGCACAATATAGGCAGTTTTATAAATTCATAAAATGTGAGTTTGAAATGTTTATTATTGGTGAGATGAAATTTTTTCAATGGTTACAGGTGACTCAAGGAAGGATTGAAACCTATATTTCTCAATCTAAATATTCCAAGGATGTTTTGAGAATGTTTGGAGTGGATAATTCCAAATATATGAAGAATCTTGTTGCTGCCCAGTTGAAACATTCATGGGATGATGATGAAAAGGTAGTTAATATCACAGAATACAGGAAAATCATTGGAAGTTTGTTGTACCTAACATCAATAAGGCCTGATATTATATTTTCCACATTCCAAGTAGTGATATATCAAATAAATCCAAAGGAAAGACACATGATTTCAGTGAAAATAATACTTTGGTATAACAATGGATCTGTGGATTTTGGTTTAATGTACAATGAAAAATCCCAGCCAGAGTTATTGGGAAATATAGATGCAGATTGTTCTAGGACATCAGATGATAGAAAATCAATGTCCAGGGGTTCTTTTTTGTATTATAGGGTTGTGTATCTCTTAGTTGAGAAAGAAACAAGATTAAATTTAATTAAGAACCACAAAAGTTGAATATATTACATCAACTCATGTTTTCATGCATTGATTATGGATGAAGAATCAACTTGAGAATATGGGAGTTTTAGTAAAATCTCTAATCAGAATTTATTGTCAAAACTCAAGTGCTATAATCAAAGAAAAAATGTAGTCCACTACTCAAGGACAAAGAAAATTGAAAAAAATATCATTTTATCAAGGATAATGTGGATTAAAGGCTTGTGATGTAGGAGTATGATCCAATAATGAAACATGTTATAGATATTCATATGAAGTCCTTACCCAAAAATGTTTTTGGAAGGCATCGAATGGCTCTGGGAGTCTAGTAGAATCCCTGAACTTGAAAAAGTGTAGATTTGGGACCACCTCTCCCTAAGGTATGGTGGGTTTTTTCCCTAATATAATGATATTATATCTTTACTCTATTGCAAAAAACCATGAAGTGTCCTTTGGAATTGTTGATTGAGGGGGAGAAAGTGTGACTATTATAGGGCGAGAAAAGACATGGGGGAATATGTTAAGTGGAGAAGTGAGATAGTGGGAGTTGAATCTAGAATGAAGCTGTTTGAAGGATATGTAATATAAGGGGAGTATTAAACCTGAGAATGCTAGAAGTGATCGATCAAAGATTATATATCATGATAGATAAAGTTCTTGATGAAAGTAGTTGATTGGATTCATGATTTTAATGAATCTATTCATTGATTAAATTTTAATTATACTCTTGTTTTTCATGATGAGAATGGCTCATGTGGGTTTAGAGTATGTGTTTATTAAATATTTGACCTCCATCTTAATTGCTAGAAGAAACTTCCAATTGATGAAGGAAGGATCTATAACAAGGTATGAAAATGTGAATATTTTTTATGAGAAGAGTTTTCAAAAAACCAAAAGGGTGACATTTTTGGGAAAAAATACCTCAATGTATCCTCTAGGTATGTTTTGGGTGTGATTATGTCTGTTGGCAATGCCAGATAACTACGAATGAGTTTTGTTTGGTTGGAAATTGACGATTTTATTCATAGGAATGGATAGTGTGAATAATGGGGAATAAAATTGAAAATTAAAGAAAAATTTAGATCTCATGACATAGACCATGTACCATGTCTGGGAAGGATTCATGACCATGTACCAGGCAGTGGGAATGCTGCACATGAGTGGTTCATGGAACCAAAAATGGTTCGCGGTGACTATTTGGGGTGAAGGGCGTGTGGTATGTGGAATGCAAGATGGTTTGTGGGATGACATAAGAGAATGGAACCACCTATGAGTAAGATATGTATGAAGACCTCCATGAAAAAATGGTTCACAGAATGGGTGCAGTTTGCGATAGGAGGATAAGTATGCAGTGGAGGCTGTACCTAATCAAATATTTGGTAAATATTGGATTATTGGATTTTGTGGATATCATTTCATATATAAGGAGCATTAATAACACTAATTATAAGTGAGATAGAATATCATTAGAGAAAATCTCTTTACTTTGGGATTTTTATGAAGTTTGAAAATGGTTTGCGGGAAGCTATTCCTCAAAGGTTAAAGATGTTCGCAGAACAATTCACAAAATTGTTTTTGTGGGACGTTGTAGTTCAAAAGGGGGAGCACCATTACATGGAAGTGAATGAAATATGTGAATAGAGAATAGTTAACGGATTGAGGGTGGTTCCCAAACAAGGTACATGGAGTCAGTACACAGAGGTGGTACACGACAGTGATGGAAGAGTAGTCTGCAGATGATGGCCGGTTCGCAGAAGAAGCAACCGTGTCCATATGAGGTGTTCTGTGCACCATAGCTCATATATAGTACGTGGTAGGAACATGTGTTTTGCAGAACACTCATGGAATCTTGAAAAATCCTCATCTCAATTTGAAAAATTCATTTACGTTACCTAACAGTACACGAAAATGCGGAGTTCATATGTGGGTAAAAAAGAACTTAATAAAAGAATCTACCTACAGTTAAGGATGTGGTATTCATGAAAATTAAGGGATATAAATGTCCATAAATTGTGTTTAACCTAAAATTCTATAAACTGTGAGGGGATTCCTTTCTCAGAGCAGTGAGCGAAGGAAGGGGAAGTTGATGAATTATTCCAATAGTAGCGAGCAAGAGAAAGGGGGATAGGGAGTCACCCATGGTAATGCAGTGAGAAGAGCCTAATCCTTGTAAAGGAAATAAGCTTGGTTATATAGGATCTAGCTTGAAAATTTTACTCTTTATTGGGATTGAGCCTTAGTGAATTTGGTATTGTGACACACTTCCTTTGTATTATCCTTGGACATATCCAATGAGGGTGAACCAAGTAATAATTGTTGTGTCTCATGCATGATTTATATTCAATTAATACTTTGAAATGAGAATGAGAGAGAAGGGAGTTTTCTTTAATTACAAAACATGATCTAAAGGGGAAATTTTTTTAATCAGTCATACCCTGATTCACCCCCACCCAGGGTATTTGAACTAGTGGACCTAACAAAAAGGAATTGTGGATAAAAACTTCAATATCAAGGAAAGTAAATATGCATCTTTAATTTTTATCATCAATGTTAATGATACTATATTCATTAGAAACAAAACATGTGTTTTCATGGATTTATCTATTCCAATGGAGGATTAGTTTGAGAATTTTAAAAGATAAAAGTTATATTATACTCCAAATGCAGTGAAAAAACATTAGCAAGACATTGGAGGTAAATAGGAAAATAAAATAAAGTTAAAAAACTCATTATGAGTTTACTCTATTTTACTGCATCAAATACATTCATCGTATATGCTGCCACACTTTGTGAAAAACATAATAGTTTATCTAATGAATATAAATTAATTTTAGTGATGAATATTATAAGTTATATTAATGGTTCTTGTGATTTTAGACTAAAATATTATAAAAATAGAAATTGTGATCCTTATATATTTTCCAATGATAATTTAGATTAAAGTGTTTATGATATGAAGTCAATATCTAGTAGAGTATTATTCTGAGGAGAAGAGTCCAATTCATTGAAAATAATGAAGAAAAGTTAATTTAATTTAATTAATGTAGAAGTAGAGTATGTTTCAATAGCTCAATCCATAACACAATTCAAATGACAAAGGACTCAGTTAGAATTTATATAAGTGGAAGTTATATTTCCTTTACTTATGAGTTTTTATAATCAAAATGCAAAAAATCTTTTATGAGATCTAGTTCAACATTATTAATCAGTGAACATAGACATAAAGTTTCAATTTATAAATTAAAAGTCTTTATGTGGTTTTATAAAGTTATATTTTATTATAAAAAAGTAGAAAAAGGTGGTTATTTTACCAAAACATTACTAAAGTATAGACTTTAATGGCTGAGGTTGATGATGAATGTTAAACTTCATTCTATCAAGAATATGATACGACTTTCCATCCCCTATCTCATTTAAATATTTAAAAGTTATTTTAAAATGGGTTGAAATATATAAATATAAATCCAATGAGATAGGAAATTCAGGATTCATATGTCATGCATTATGCCATGCCATGTCTATTTTATCGTGGCCATTTATTGCATCATGTTTTGGTGACTTTACTGTTGTGTCCATGAAATTGTGATAAAATTTCATACATGTACATGATAAATAACTAGTTTTGATTGAATGGATTCCACACTTCAATTTATAAGATGTATGGGCCCTTATAAATTAGAAGCATTTATCCATATAGTTCAACAGTTTAAAAATAATTACTATATAGAAGATAATTAATTTAAATGAAACTGAACGATGGAATGAATGTCCATCAATAAAAGAGGGATCCAATTGTAATTTAAACGGTGTTTTCCACAATAAATTACAATTTACACTATGTATATCAAGACATTTGACTTATAGCAGATAACTTGACCCTGACTCGACCTCATTAGTGGGAAGTAAGAAGTGCCTATGACTTTTATTTGTGATATGTATGTCACCCAGACCAGGCATTAGGTGTAGGCAGATGAGTGCTACATGTAAACTGGAAGGATTGAACTTGTATTATTTTTATATCCATTATCCTGTTTTTACCAAATCTTGTTTCAGGTGTGAATTTAAAATTTTAGGGACATTCCATATAGAAATCATCTAGTTGTGTACTAAGAGGGTGGAGATGACCATGCTATAGAGGAGGTGGGACATGGACCACCTATAGAATATCCAATAGTGAGACAAGAAGAACCACCTGATATACCTGATATTGGTGATGATTCCCCATTAAATGATCGTTTCTTATTCTTTATGAAAATCATTCGGGGAGCCCCATGACCTTCCCCAATTATGGAAGAGTTGACGGTTGATTTCTAGCAGTAGCATTTTCCCATATTTTTATTGGATGATAGACCACATGCTGTAGATTTATGGATAGAGTCCATGCTATAAATTTTTGTTCATCTCGAGAAACCTCTCGAGAGGAGAGTGAATATTAATATGTATAAGCTATGGGATTTATCCAAGAGATGGTGGAACATGATTACTCAAACAGATCTGCATCAGCATATGTCATGGAGGAATTTTCAAATGGCCTTCTATGATTATTTATATCACTAGATGTTATGGGCCAATAAAGCCTGAGAGTTTATGCATCGGGAGTAGGGACCATTATCGGTCATTGACTATGAAACCCATTTCATAGAGCTCCATAGTTTCACAAATATTCTATTAAGTGATGAGTAATCTATATGCAAGTGATTCGTGGAGGGTCTGATGCATAACAACCAATCATTGTTGAATGTCTTTCAGCGTACTATTATATATAGAGTAGTGAATTTGGATATTATCATGGAGTGTAACCTGAGAGATGGTTGGTGTGAGAGCCAGGACAGGTTATCACCTAGATATCAAAATACATCAACCAATAGTAGAAAGTATCATTTAGACATTCCATGTGGTGATATTAGTAGCCATGGTATATAATTAGGTATCCAGGTGAGGTGTAATCAGTGGGGAAGATAGAAACATACTAGACCTTAGTGTATAAGTGACCCTATCGAGTACTGATATTTTATAAATATGGGATATATACAATTATTTTTCAAAGTTTTTCCTCTATTATATAGTGAGAGAGGTTATAAAATGACTCCACATCCATGAGTGAGGTTGGTAGGTTTTCATCAGGTAGGGAGATGGAGTAAAATTGGCCAATCAGGATGAGGAGGTGTTTATGGATGAGGTATCCAGACACCAGACTTACAATTCAATTAGAGCATACTTAATTGGGGTATATAGGATATATCATGGGGTTGCAGATCAGGATATATATATGAAGTGAAACCGTTACCTAAGGAGTTGATTTCCAGAACTTCTATGATAATAGATACTATTCTAGTAGCCTTTATTTTATTATCTTCTATTTTTGATACATGGAACTCTCATTCCTTTATATCAATGCATGTTATGGAGATCTATGTGCTTGATATTTAGTGTTACTGTGGAATTATGGCACTAGATACTCTTTTGGGGATATGATAAGAGATTATATTCAAGTGTAGGGATTTCCCCCTTGAGTTATGTTGGTGTCACTTCATATGGGACCTCTTTTTCCTTTACATGACAGGGTTTGATGGTATTCTTAGGATGGACTGGTTAGTTCCCTATTATGATTATGCTGAAAACTATCACTGAAGGGTGACTTTCACATCAACAAAGATAATATTTTTTATTCAAAAAGGTGAATGAGATGTCAAAGTGAGCTAAGGTTGAGCTGAGCATCATGGTCTAGGTAGGATGATAGCCCAAATTACTAGTCTATATATTTATTATAAGATAATATGTCAGATAGACTTCCCTCCAGCGGTTGATCATTTCAGGGATGTTTTCCTGGACAAATTTTTAGTACTACCTCTTAATATAGAGGTAGAGATTTCCATTGAAATAGTGCCTTGATATGTACTGATATCCATTCCTCTGTACAAGATGACTAATACATATTTTTAGGAGTATAATAGGTAGCTAGAGGACTTAGAGGAAAATGGATTTATATGACCCAATATATATCTAGGGGTTTTTTGTTTCTTTTTTCTAAGAAGGTGGATGAAACCCTTCATTTATGTGTGTATTACAAGAAATTGAACTAGTTTATAGTTATGAATCAGTATCATTTTTCTCAGATAGATGATATCTTCAACTGGATCTATAGATATTGGGTGTTGGTGATGATTTATCTAAGATAGGGTTATCATCAGGTGCATGCTAGACCATCAGATATACCATGTACAAAATTCTATAGCAGATATAGATGTCTGAGTATATGGTCATGATGTTCTGTCTCACAAACATGCTAAATGTTTTCGTGGGTATAATGAACTAGGTGTTTTATCCTTATCTGGATTCGTTTGTGGTGGTATTAGTGGATTACATATTGTTGTATTATCAAACTCAAAACAAGCATGAAAAAAACATGATATTATAGTGGATACACTGAGAGAGCATAAATTATATGATAATATCACAATGTAACCCTTTTGAATTGATAATACTAATTTCATAGGTCAAATTATCTCAGAGATAGAAGTATCTATTTACCCATAGAAGGTGAGATATTTAGTTTTCTGGGATCCGGCTAAGAATATATTTTAAATATTGAACTTATTAGGGATAATTGGTTACTACTATAGATTCATTCATGACTTATCAGGACTATAAGAACCTATTATAGGCTTCAATAATAAGGGTATGAAGTTTATATGTTATGAGGCCTATGACATAGCCCTTCAGGAGATGAAAGGGAGATCAACGTCAACACCAATCTTGATTCTTATAGAGTTGGGAAGAATCTATACATTCTATTATTGTGAATCAGGTTTTGGGGTTTGAGAAGTTATGATGTAGGAGGAGAAATTCATGGTGTATGGTTCTCATCTTTTGAGGCTACAAGAGTAGAACTACCCGATTCACGATCTCGAGTTAGTAGATATTTTTTTATGTCTATGTTGTTAGATCAATTATTCAATAAAAAGAAATTTTATGGTGTATAAAGAACAAAAAATCCTCAAGTATATATTTACATCACATGAATTGAATTTTAAAAAATGATAGTGGATCTAATACCTTCATTCCTTTCACTTCAATCATTCCTATTCACCAAAATAGTGTAATTCATTTTTCGATAATCTAAGCAAGAGGACTTAGGCACTGGCTATTCTGGATGCCATTAGTGAGTGGCATCTTATGGCCCTATTTTTAGAGATATGTGATAAATCTGGACCTCTACGCCATATGGGTAAACATAGATAGGTTGAAAAATGATCCCAATTTTCTTCCTATTTTATAGAATCATATTGTAGATAAGATTAAGAATCTCTAATTTCATGAGATAGTACACCTTTACGGATTTCTATGTTCTATCATATCAGAAAGAGATGATTGTTTCACATCGCAGTTCTGGAATGGGCTATAGTGGGAACCATGTTCACTACTAGTGTTGTGTATAACCTATCACCCAAAGACTAATAGTTAGTCTAGTAATACGATACATGTTTTGGAGGAAATAATGAATTATCAATTCCTTGATTTTAGAGGTTCTTGGGATAAATTCAAACATCTCCCCAATTTCTCTTATAATGACATCTTTTAGGAGACCAAATAGATGGATCCTTCTGAGGCCCTATAAAGTAGGCCATTCAGTTCACCCCTATACTAGTTAGAGGTAGGAGATGAATCACTACTCATTATTCATCTCATATAAGAAAAATTGGAGTAGTTTTAGTTCTTAGGAAGTGGATTTCTAAAGCTCAGTGTAGATAGATGTCATAGGAAGATTGTTTCCATCGACCACTAGTGTTTGTGGTGGGGAGTGATATTTTCTTATGAGTTTCACAGAGATTGGGGTATAGACTAATTTAGAAGTAATGGAAGTTATCACCTTGTTATGATGACACTTTGAGATTATAAAGATAGTTAGGTCGATAGCTTATTGATTCCAGTTACCTCATATGTACAGATCTATGCACTCCTCCTTCATTATATCTCAGCTTCACTGATATCATTATGATTCGTCGCATATTCTTTAGCTCTAGGTGGTTGAGTTGGAGGTAGAAGCATCCTTCGAGGATAATAATATCCATATTATTGATCATGTAATGATGACCCTCTAAGTTCGATCAATTCATCTAGTATAGATTCTATGGAAGCAAGGTCGTGTGCATGATGAGACTTGGGAGCGGGGGGCAGACGTATGTTCCTTGTGGCTAAAGTTATTCTCATATGAAACATTACCACACTTGAAGGGTAAATTTGGGGATGAATTTATTTAAGTGGGGAATAATGTAAGAAACCATGTTTTCTATGATTTAAATCACATTTTTTTATTTATGGTTTACTTTTTAGGTCTTGACCTAATATGGATGCCTTGTGAGGTTATGGAGAAAACAAGGGTGTTTGGGGAATGTTCAGAGCCTAGAGCCTCTATTGTTAGATATAACAGCTGGGCCAAGGGGTTAGTTGAAACCCTGATGCCTAGTACACATGGATAGAGTAAATTTTGGATTATTTTTTAGATCATAGAAGTGGGGACATGATTTTCTATAATAGTGTGACCCAGGATGCACGTCTAGGAATTTGCTAGAGAATTTTTATTAGAGGGGAAACACATTATCAGCATAGGGTTTGTCTAACTATGCACATTGACCAAGTTAGGGGAGGTCTAGAGGTAGTTTCTAGAATATGGTTGAATCATGGTTTGGCCAATCATGTTTAAAAACCATGCATCCCAGTTTTTAAAGGGTAAATGGCCCTTTTTCACTTAGTTATTTAGTGGTTAATCCCACATCATTATTTCACTTTTTTCCCAAGTGTCTATCCCACTCCATATTATTGATTCGTCCATGGAATACTAACCCAATATTTGAGATAATACAACTTTTATGTTTTTGATTCAAATTCTTTTCTTCCTGTCTGATAGATGCATACAAGTTATTCACTCCTTAGGCACTTTTCATTGTTTCTCTTGTCATTGACAGAGTTATTTTAGTGCAGGATCGTATGCCCTATTTTTCCAATAATTCAACCATTCTATTTTTTTATTCTTCTAATTTAGATATAATTAGAGGTTGATAATGGACTATTTTTAATCTATGAGAATATGGTAGGTGGACTATACTTCTCCCAAAAAGTCTAGTTGTATATAGCTAGTTTCCATTATTCTGCACACTGAAATTTCTATGAGATGCTTCCTAAATTAATAAAACATTGAGTTAAATGTTATATTATTGTTTAAAACATTCCAGGAAACCATTTTATAAGGATAGAGGTAGTTGACCTCAAACTAAACCACCCATGGGGTGGGTTCTTCCCTTTTTTAAAGATTATTCCACCCTTGGGGTGTATTGAGATCGCATTAAATTATTAGGAATTAATTATGGTAACAAGTGAAATGTTAATGTTTATAAGAAACATAAATCAAATTTTCATTTGTAGATAAAAGTTATGAAATAGTTAATCCCTTGGCATGCATGTGAAAATTAAGGAAATAGGGAAATGATTAAATGAATTGTTAATGAAATGGGGAATAATTTGTTTATTATGTTAAATTAGGGTTTACGGTATGGAATCAATGACTCACTAAGATTCCATGTACATTTCTACTCCATGGATCTATTTTATATAAGATATTAGGATGACTTGAACATTTCTATTCCTTCGGTCCTATTTAATTATCATAATTGGATTCTATGGACATTTCTACACCTTAGATACGATTACCTGATTTTCTAGGATTCTTTGTACATTTATACTCTTTGGATCCAATGATTTATTTGGATGACTTGGAAATTTATACTCCTTAGATCTGATCCATTAGGATTCCATAAACCATTCTTCTCCTTTGATCTATTTTAATCTGTTTACAAGGATTCAATTTACATTTATACTCATTGGATATGACCTATTAGAATGCCTTGGACATTTCTACGCCTTGATTCATGTTTACTTGATTTACTTATCTTACTCAGTTTCCTTGGACATTTATACTCTTTAGGACCTATCTAATGTGGTTATGATACATTATTACACAATGTAGGCCATTGATGTTTCTTGACATTCTTTAAATATACCCCTAATTTTTTAGTTTCGTGATCAATTTATTTCCTGATGGACAGGACAATATTTATTCTATTACTATTACTTGTACTCCTGTAATATTTTTACACACCTTTAACTTATATTCACATACTAGAATTATTATAGACACAGTTATTGGTGGCCTACTAAGTGTTATCTCACACCCTCTTCTGATCGTTTTTGGGTACCTAGATAAACTTCATGGATATACATAGGTACAAGGGAAAGCTTCTACTTGGTGACGATTTATTGATTATTTCATAGCAGCACGAGATCACATGACTAGGCAATGAATCGTGATGCAATATGGGGATAGTTTCTTTCGTTATTTTTGTACTTTGATACACATATTATACTATATTTATATTTCTATGTATCACCTATATTTTTATATCATTCTGTGAGCATCATTCTATATATGACACACTCAGATGAGATTACATGGTTATTTATATGATAGACGTTTTTTATTCAGCTATCCTGTTATCACATATTCTTCCACTACTGATCATCATGATTATAATTCTTTTCTATTATCTGATCATGAGGTTATTTTCTCCTTTATATTCCACCATGGAACATTTCTACTAGTTGGATGCCTCTGGAATAATAGGAGGCATTCTTGAGGCCATGTTGCTAACTGGTTTTAGTTACTATTGAGTGAATCGGGTCTGGGACACCCCAATGATACTATAACAAGATTCTGTATTTCCCTTAGTCATATGATGTATGAAAACATGATAATGATTGATCAAATGACTTATATTGAATTTGAAATATCCTAGAATCAATATTTCTTGTTTATTTTGAATTTGAAGTTCAAAATTAAAAAGAAGAAAGTGTATATGGTTATTTATTTGTAGATGAAAGTGTATAAAAGAAGTGTTCCATTCATTAGAAGAATATAATATAGGAAAAAGAGGTAGAATACACCCAAGGGACAAAGGAATGGTATGGGATAATTATAAATTCAATTCTTGAATTTGAAACACTTAGAATTTATTATTTAATGATACTCTTAAAGGGATAGTTAAATTAAATAGTTTTTGAATTGATGTGTTGAAAATATTTTTATTGAAGTTTAGATGTTTCTTCTCTCATAAATATTTCATAAAAAAGATGAGAACAATATATTATATTGTCAATTATTATGTCCATGCACCATTTGATTAGAAATATAGCATCAAAGCAAGTGAAGTTAATGTGAAAATTGGTGTCACATTCAGAGGTTGATGACTCACTGTAATGTCCCAAATTAAGAAACATATCTGGATGGAATAGTAACTTGACCTTTGTAATTTTAATGTGACCATTCAGAGGTTGATGAATCAATCTAATGTCACTGTAATGTCCCAAATTAAGAAACATATCCTTATTTTATTTTCAATTTAATTTCATTTCTTATACTATCCTCACCTAAAAATATCCATGAGGAATGATAGCTATAATATTCTATATATACTGTTATTCTATTTTGTTAATGAAATAATCCATCTTCTAATATCCTCCTTTTTTCCTTTTATTCTAAAAAATAAATTATCATTTGGTGTGTGTTGATTTACTGCCACCATGGGTGATTCATTTCACTTTTCTCTACCACCTACAAGGCTGGGCATAAAACCATAATTATGATTCAATAAGATTTTATTCTGAAATTTATAATTTATATAATGTTCAAGAAACAATATATAAACATGATATTAAATAAAATGATATGAGTTCGTGATGGTCGTAAAATACCCCAAACAAATCAAATAATTTTAATTAAGAATTTATCTAATGATTCATCCTCATACCATATAAAAAATTATATATAATATCATTGAATATTATTAATTATCATTAATAACATATAATTTGAATTCTGGATAACTATTCCATTTTACATGAAATTATATACTCACATACAAGAAAACTGATCATTGAAACCAAGAAAACAAACACCCCCCGAATGATGAAAGTAAACACTATAACTCATCAAAAATAAAATAAAAAAACATAATAAACTTATAATTTATAATATTTATTTATAAAAGGTTATTGATTATTTAATTAAATAATTTAATTTTATTATCCTGGATATTATTGTAAAGAAATAATTCAGACATAAGTAAAGGGGATTCCCGAATCCAAATCCATTCCTTTGGATTTTCTCTCTTTCACTCCATTTTTAGTGTGGGTGTTCTGTTAGTTCTACTTAAATATATGTTCTTTATATTTGCCTTCTTTTTTCTATATATACATATTTTGAATCATGTTATACGACTAATGAAATGATTTTTCCAAAAGAGACCTTATTTCAAGAAAACATCTTTTACTCCTCATGAGATTGTTTCTTCTTCACCCAAGATTGATGATTCTTATGCCATGTATGTTATTCTATTGACATTTTTGGGACCCCAATGTTTATGAATGTATTTTTTTAACATAAACCCATTTCATTCAATGAATTATTCTATGAAAAAAATTGACAATAATTCTACGTGGAATGGATGATTATTTAAATGTTATGATGTGATGGGTGCCCCCAAAATTTATAGAGAAAGTAATTGTTATGATATGATGGGTGAACCCGGAATTATATAACACTAGAATTCATTGTGTAACGTGATTAATATCATGAGATAAAGTGAAATATGCACGAACATGATGCCAACTATGTTCACAACTATGTATTGTATTTCACCACTAAGACATTATGTTTTATTTTTATGCAGTGCCACATTCCATTTCATTATCTAATAATTCCAATCATGTTTATGATGATGATTATGCTAACCCATGTTTCATGTCTCTTATTTATCCTCTTATTAAGCTTTTAGGTCTCCCGTAATTTTGATGTATTTCATCAGGCGAGTATTTGTACTATTAAGAACATGAGGAACAAAAAAAGATGGATAAGAAGGAATCAAATAAAAGTTTATGTTTTATTATATAAAAGTTATGTATGGTCTTAATATTTCAAAAACCCTAAACCATTAGATCCTATATTGGTAACACTATTATGTTGTTTGTTTTGAAAGTGATGTAATAGTCATATAAGAAAATGTATAGTCCCTATAGTTGGTATCCATGCACAGTTTAGTTAAATTGGGAATTAGGATTAGAGAAAGATAGTGAAAAACCATAATGTAATACTATGAATAATTAATATAAAAACATAGTATTTTATACATGGATATTAAATCATTATTGAGGAACATTTCATACATTACACAAACAAATTCCAAAAAAACCGTATAGGTTTAGTTCCTTTGAAAACATCAAACACAAACTTATAATATGGTGAAATAATTTAAATTTTTCTTACGTAGATATTCCCCAATAGTAACCCAATCTAAAACCTTCCTTTATATACCAGGTAAAAGAAAACACATTAAGAGGGTGAGACTAGATGCACAAAAATGGTAAATAAGGAGAATATCAAGAAAAACACGAGTATAAGAATTTCAAAATGTGAATGTAACTTTGAAAATCAGACCTTGTATAACACAAATAAAAATCTTGATTAATTTAATAAATCTTAGAAGATCATAATATATATATCATAAAGGAATCAAAATAATAAGAAAAGATAGAATAATATGGTATAAGACATGATATTTCGGGCAGAAACATAAGAATATAAAATGATTTCCAAAGTAGTCAAGGAATCACAACCAAGGCCATAATAGTATAATGGGTTCACTACAAAACAATATTGGTCGTCATGGATCACTCCCATTATCATCTTTGTAGTCAAGGTTCACTCCCAAGACCTTTTTAGTAGTCAAGGTTCACTCCCAAGACTATCCTGATAGACAATGTTTTTTACTGAACCGAGTTCACTCCTTGTTCAACTCCTATCTACCTAATGATATAAGAATATTTAGCCAAGGAATTGGAGAGAGATATAGGACCTACAAATCACATATTGAAAACCATACATAGGTGTGACATGAGAACATAAATCATATTAGAACACCTAAAAATAAATGGGTTTCAAAAAAAGGTCATCATAACATAACTCATGAAAAAGAAATAGAATTCATAAATATCAATCCATGATAAAAAAACCATTAAAATAAATTATAAGAATAGTATCATTGGATAATATCACCATTAAAATATTAATAACATTAAATAATATTGTCTTACATGGAAAATGGTTTCGAATGATCACTTGAAATAATTCATGAGTAAAATATCCTTTACATTTTGAAAAAAATGATTTTTAAATCATAATAAAATTTTAAAAAATATTTCATTGAATATAACCTTGAAGTATTATAAATTATTTATTTTAGAAAATTTTAAACATATTTTAAACCCTTTTCCTTGAAAATTCACAAATGATCATTAAAAGACATTTAATTTTTTTTAGAAAACATTGATTTGAAGGGAAAAATATTTATGACCAAAAACAAAGAAGAACATTATATGAAAATTATAATATAATGAGATTAAGGATATTCATGATAAACGATGCTTAAGGTAATTATATACAGATATTAAATGATTATAGGTGCATATCATAACATGTGTCTCGAAGAAAAAAAATTGAGACAAAATCACCATACCAATTTGGTAATTTTTAAACCATAAACCCCATGAAAAATTGAAAAGAAAATGGATATGTAAATACCAATAAATTTAAGGATAATAATCATAAAATAAATTTATGAGAAGTATTTATCCCAAATTTAAGAAATAGGTTGTGAACATGGATTGTATCTCTTGGAAAATAAAACTGATATGGAAATCCCTACCCTTAGAATTGATTATCTTCACAAACGTTAAAAACCCATGTATAATAAATATATGTTTATTGTAAATTTATTATAGAAACATATTAATATATTTAATTCTATATTTTATTTACTTATAAATTTATATTACTCTCTTATTAACAAATCCATGTTAATGTTATCTTTCAGGTAATAACCACATTGTTTTTCATTCTTTTTTTGACTTTTCATCCTTGGTACTCTTACAAAGATCATAATTTCATAATTTCTAGAATCATAATAATGATATAAATTGAATATAAATATTCATTATATATATATTCTTGTATATTCATAATAGTTGGAGATTGAAAATAAAATACACCATTCATGGAGACAGTATGGCGTACGTATGCATGAATGCAATTTTCAATTTCTTATTGGGTTAAAAGAAAGGAAAATATGTAAAATATTATCATTATTGAGTCATTTTTATTTCATATATAACATATATATTCATAAAATTTTTTCTTATTACCATCCATGTGATATATGGGTGAATAATGAATAACATCACATCGTGGAGATGGTAAGCCATACGTACGCACAAGCAACATTTTCATTTTCCCAAAATATTAAATGGATGGTAAAAAGGTATAAATGATATTATAATTATAGAAGTATAATTATTTCATAAATATCATATATAAATATTAAACCCATTATAATTCTGACTCATAAAAGAGAGTGATGGAAAATTAATTGTATCGCTATGTGGAGAAGGTAAGTCATACGTACACATGGGTGATACTTTAATTTTTTTGTTTGATGGGAAATGGGATGTATAATGGTGTATTAATAATCATAATAAATTTAATCATATTTAGGATGATGAATTTATTATTTCATTTTATATATAATTGATTTATTGGAGTTATAGAATAGTTGAAAAAGAGAATGATCGGTTATAGTGATGACCTCTTCTTCGAAACGACTCCTTTAAATCTTCTCTAAAAAACTCTATAGTTTCACTTCTGGGAATACTAGAACACCTATAATGTGTCTATTGATGTTTATAAAGGAAATGGGTAGGGTTTGGTCTAGATATGAGGCTCAATGTGTTGTGAATAAGTGAGGGAAGAGGTTCCCATCTATAACTGAGGTGTGGGGTAATTTTGGAATTTAAAAAAATACTAATATACAGTAAATTCAATATAAATAAAAAAACCTAAAAATGATATATATTATAAGATACCAAGAAGATTAGGGTCCGTCATGAGTCGGTCCTAAAAAATAATAGATAATAAAAAAGAGGTCAGGCATACAAGGGGTTATTACATAAGTGAGTGTGCATGACACCACATAGATCTGCCTCCACCATCGGAGCACAATAATCCGAGGCCGTGAAAGACCACATCATATCAAGGTCAAGTATAGCATTTTTTGAAAGTGTATCTGCAACCTGATTGGCCTCCCTGTACACATGAGAGACAACCACCTGTAATCGATTGATTTGGCAGAGACAGTCAACCCACTGAGGCAGCACATGCCACGACACATTTCGCATTCTAATGTTCAGAGTATGAACAATAGTCATTGAGTCAGATTCCATCCAGAGCCATTTGCAGTTAAATTGGACAACATACCTTATCACATGAATCATGGCCCATAGTTCAACTTCAAAAGCAATGCCAAGGCCAAGGTAGTGATAAAAGAATCCCTTAACGAACCCACGAAACTTGTGGAAGGCTCCTCCACATCCAGCTGGACCCGACACACCTAATGTGGCTCCATCAACATTTACATTGAGGCACGGCGTAATCGGTTGTATCCATCTGATATGTTTAAGCATCCGAGGATTTCATGGACAGCCTAAAACACCAAACATCCTAAGAGTTTGGAGGTTAGAAATGGTGTTAAACATCACACCATCTTGGATCCCTCACACAGCCTACACATCCCTGTGGATAGAGCCCATTCCCTTCCGGACATCATCAACCACACCAAATAGGACCCTGTTCCTCGAGTCCCACAAGGTCACAAAAACCACGAAAATATCAGTAGTAAAGAGGTTAGAAATCTGCTCACTATAGCGCACCTTCAGCAACCCGAATAGCAGATCAAAAATCTGATTTCTGGAATCCACTACGAATCCAAATAGCACACCCAAATAGTTCCAGAGTTGACGAGATTGAACAAACTCCATAAACACATGTTGCATAGTGTCTTCCTCAGCACTAGAAAGAGCACACCTGGATGCCATCTGAAATCCAGCTCGCTTGAAGTGCTCAGATGTGGGGAGACTGTTTTTCCATATCCTCCAAAGTAAGATAAACTAGGCTGGCCAAATGAATGGAGCTCTAAAATTTAGCAGCCAGGATGGGGTGTGTTCATTCCCACCACATGCAATCTTGTAGAATTCTTTGGTGTCAAAGATCCCATTACCACTATGTATCCAAATCTGTTTATCACAATCCATAAAAGCATAACTATTAATTTGAGACAGAACAAAATTAGAAAATCTGAGATGGATAAAGAAGCAAATTCAGGTGTGACATTCATGAGTTGCAAGGGCCGATCCCACCACAAGGTGCTCCAACAACTAATATTGGAATCCCTGCTGACCAGACATTTAGAATCCAGCATAATCGTAGCATATGATTTCTTAATGGAAGACCATACTGAAGATTGGAGGTGGTATTTATTACCATTAACCAGCCTCTTTGTGAACCTGCCCGATAGGAATTCATCATCAACATCATTTGATATCAGCCTCCAAGTGAACTTTCCAATCATACCATCATTAAATGTATGGAGAGCCTTAACTCCCAATCCTCCAATTTCCACAGGTTTTATGCATTCTTTCTACTTCACTATGACCAACTTCCTTTCAAAGATTGATCCCGTCCATATAAAATTTCTCACCAGGCTTTGATGTTCCTTAATCATTCCTCACGACCATTTGTAGAGAGAGAATGAGTAAACGAATTGGGATGTAATCACTGAGGTCACAAGGAAAACCCTCCCAGCCATGGACATAGATTTCCCCTTCCAAATGGAAAGCTGATGAGTAATTTTGGCATAAATACCTTCAAGATATCGTCGTTTCACCCTTCCCCAGAAAAGAGGCACCCCAAGATACTGAAAGGTCAGGAATCCCCGCTTCACCCCAAGATAATGAGTGATCCTCTTCTTTTTTTTAGGAGGGATTCCATTGCCAAAAACAATTGAGGACCTGTCCCATCTTATAGCCTGTCCAGCCACATCCTCATAATGAGTGAAAAGAGCCTTAATAATGGATATGGTTCCCCTTGTGGCCTGCCCCATCAATAGGATATCATCAGCATAGAGAAGATGGGATGGGGCATGGTCATTAATACCGGTCGTCATCCTTTTATACATACCCATATGATCAAGCTCATTGATGCATCATCTTAAATAATCCTCTACAATTACAAATAGAATACACGATAATGGGTCACCTTTCCGAACACCTCTTGAGCAAGAAACTAATCCTCTCGGTGCACCATTCACAAGAATTGACATCTATGATGATCCAAGAATACTATTAATCATGTTCAGAAAAAAATTCGAGAACCCATGCCTACGAAGTATCTCAACTATAACGCTCCATTTAAGGGTATCAAAAGCCTTATATATGTCAATCTTAAGGGAAAAGTTCCCTTCATTTTACTTCCATAGAATGAGGTTAACACTCTCAGAGGCCATGAAAAGGTATTTATGTATGTTCCTTCCAGGGACAAATCCAAATTGATTCGCAGTGATCATTCCTCCAACGGTTCCACCCATCTTGCACATAATGATCTTGCTGACGAGTTTAGGAATTTTATTCCCAAGAGAAACAGGTCTGAAGTCTTTAATTTCAAGAGCATTTTCCTTCTTTGGAATGAGTGCAATGAAGCATGAATTCATCCCATGGGGGATATATGAATGGGATAAGAAATCCTTTATTGCATGCTCAATATCATCCTGCACAATATCCTAGTAGAACATAAAAAATTTATTAGTGAAGCCATCCAGACCCGGAGCAATCTCAAGATTAAGAGAGTGGAGAGCAGATCTGATTTCCTCTTTAAAAGGAGGGGCTGTAAGAGACTGATTCATCTGATCATCAACATAGGGGTCGATGTTGTCCACATGGTTAGTGGAGTAATGCTGTCCATTATCAGAGTACAAACCTTTAAAATAATCAACAACAGTTGATTCTATCCTATCATCATCATAATAAATATGGTTACCAATTCTGATCAAATTGTTTCCATAACGCGCTCTCTTCTCCTTATGCATTCTGTTGAAGAGCTTAGAGTTCCTGTCACCATCCTTAAGCCACTTCACATTCAGCTGATTCCTATCCAGCCTCTCCTTTACCATGAGAATGTCATCAAGCTTATTCTGTACTATAATCTCCTCCCTAGACAGGGTGGGCTGATGCTCATGCTCAATCTGAATATTTCCATGATCCTCCTCATCCTTTTGAATTTCCACATCAATTTTAGAAAAATATTTGCTACTCCATTCCTTAAGCAATCCTTTGAAATGATTTAGTTTGACAGAAATTTTGTATAGAAGACTCCCAATGGGTTCATGACTCCAAGCCTCCAAAACCATTTCCATGCACCCTAGGATGACAAGACAAGCATTATTAAACCGAAATGGTGTGGGGAATGAACTTATCATCTGGAAATTGACATCTGACCCACCCAACCTGCTTATTCATTATAGCATAATCCACACCAGAAACAACTTCAGGACCAGCTGTCCTTTCACCATCAGCCTCTTCCGTTTCATCAGACCAGAATTTCCCACTCAGAGGAGTGAACATGTTCTTACATTTCATGTGGGAATAATCATATTAATTTACTTTTTCTTCCTAGCCACTATGGAAGGAGAAACCTGGAAAAATACTCCATCTGGGCTAGATGTAGCTGCATGAGTAGTGCCTAGAACACACCCATTCTTGTCATTGCCTCGAATTGCAGCCTACTCAGGCCTCAGTGTCCCACTTGTAGTATCATCCTCACAAATAGGTATTATGTAGACAACAACATGTGCCCCACTACTCTCCCCCTCCCAGCTGCATTGGTGGGTGTGTTTTGATCAGCCACCTGCATAGACATTGCCAAAGGAGCCTTTTCATTCACAATATGAAAGTTTCCTTCATCAGGTTCCCCCACACTACTGGAAAAGAAGGTTATACCAATGGTTAAAAACCGTTGGTATAGGCTGGAAAACAGTTGGTATACCCTATACCAATGGTTTTCTAAACCATTGGCTAGTAAGTCGTGAGGAAAGCCTTATACCAACAGTTTGATCCAAACCGTTGTTATATGGGTTATATAAATTTAATCCACTGTATACCAATGGTTTATAACCGTTGGTAATTAATTTGAGGAAGTCTTATACCAGTGGTTTAGAACCGTTGGTATTGGTTTTCCAGCAACACCTATACCAACGGTTATAAACCATTGGTATTGGATTTCCAAAAATCCAGACACCTATACCAACGGTTTAAAACCATTGGTATAGTGTTTTTCCAAAATCTGAGCACCCTTATACCAACGGTTTATAACCATTGGTATAGAGTTTTTCCAGAACTGCACACAGCAGCCTTCCTCCCTCCAGTAGCCCCTCCACTGTACACCTGCATACAGACTTGAAACAGACTTGAAAATGGATTTTTTAGCTCATGTAAATGAAAAATCCATTTTCATGAAAACCCATTACAAAACCATATCATGTTATGCAATTACATGAATGCAAACTAATTTTAAAACCAAAATGAACATGCTGTATTATCAATGCAAACTAATTTTAAAACCCAACTCACTAAACTAAATGACAATGTATAAACACACAACATCCAATATCTTATCACCTCAATAATACTCCTTGGCATGAAATATTATATAAAATAATTTTAATGTAATATTAACAAGTAATGATATATTGAATGTGAACAACTAATTCATACAAGAAATAAATGTTGGAACAAATAATTTACATATTATTAAAGATATTAACCTTCAGTTGAGGTGTAATGAGAAAATCTATAATCAAATGCATTATGAAGCTGAATAAAACCTGAATGTGCGAATATTATAATGCGAGACTAAATAAAACATGATAAAAAATCATTAGTTAGAGATTCCAAGCCAAATAATGACCAAAAAGAGAGAAATGAACAAATTTGGCTTGCTTCAGATCTATCATTGATCCGTTACATGGGGCCGATGAAACATAAGGCCTTATTAAGATCGTAATGTGATATTAGACCACTAGATTGAAGAAACCAATGATTTTGGTGCTTGGTTGAGATAGAAACAAGATCTGTGGTGTGATAATTAAACTGTAAGAACCCAATTCACCATTTCCATGCATGGATTTTGTATTCGGGTTACTTTGAGGAAAATGTAACATTGATGTCCTTTCCAGACCACATATAGGTCGTGTCGCAGCCATGTACGAAGTCATGT
This sequence comes from Viscum album, assembly GCA_963277665.1. Classification (NCBI taxonomy): domain Eukaryota; kingdom Viridiplantae; phylum Streptophyta; class Magnoliopsida; order Santalales; family Viscaceae; genus Viscum; species Viscum album. The sequence continues at coordinate 309,129,135 of OY728120.1, forward strand.
TGTGTCGTGGTTGTGCCTCTTAAGGTGAGGCCCAATAAAAGCTTATACACAGTGTGTATTGTTAAAGGAAATGTCATGTATTTTATTTTTTATTTAATATAAGGGAGAGGGGTCATGTCTCATTTATATAATTAACTTCTTTTGACCTTGGTTCATCCAAGTTCGGCCAGGAGCGACAATTATTCTCTGAGCCACTGATTCTCCTATCAATGTCCAATCAGAACTCTGGAAGGTGTATTGGGATCCCACCAATGAGTTCTCCCTTCACCTTAATCATATCCTCCTGATTCCTCTCCTCATTTTATAGATATTGATTTGATAATTTATGAATCTTTTGTGGATTTTCAATGATCTAGGATGAATCAAGATCCGATATTCAACAATATTGTTCTCACGACTACGAGGTAGGTGGGTTGTGCCTATATTTTGTTTTATCAAGAATTATATGTGCCTAAAACTCATATACCCATGTTTTTGGTATACATGACTTGGAATTACACAGTGATTATCATATGATATTGGTTTATTAGGTTATTAAGGTTATTTCTTTGAGATAGGGAACCACAGGGTTGTGTTTCCCTTGATTAATTTGTTAGAGCTATTGGCCCATGACGCCTTAGATTAATACTACTTTCCATGATTTTTTTAGGATGGATTATTGATTATTAAAAAGTGATGTGATAGTAAGATTACATGAGGTGATTTGATTATTATTATGCCATGTAATAGTTAGATTAGATGAGGTGTGTTGATAATAGTCTACGATGTAATAATTTAAATTAAATGAGGTACTTATTTTTACCTGTTAATAGATTAATTACATATGATACATGTGGGTTAGATTGTGATATGTATGAGGGAGAGACTGTGATGCCTGAGGGAGAGGATGTGTTTTTTTCCTGAGGTCAAGACAGTGACATGCGTTTAGGCAAGATATTGATGTCTCCAAGGAAAGTTTTTGCTATTCTTTACTTCAATATTTAATGGTTGTTGATTTCTTTATACTATGTTTACCTTTGTACTTTGTTTTTATACATGTATATTCACTAAAATTTGGGCACAAATCTTGTGGTGGATGCCTACTGGTATTATGTCTCACAACCTGTTTGGTTCTTGCTTTGAGACCAAGAAGATTACACAGAAAAACACATTTTCATTTTCATGTAAATGAAAAATCCATTTTCATTTGTGACTCGTGCACGTCAAAAATGACCCATGGATCGTTTTACTAATGTTTCAACAGAATCCAAATGCGTTTGGTCGGTTTTCCGTATGCTGGTAGTTGTTTTCACTTAAAATCATGTCCATTTCAAATAAAAGTGAGACCATTTGAGTGGTACTGGCCACACCGTGCCTCAGATTGAGGCGGGGTTGACTCGTACACGACACACATGACCCATAGATACTTGTCCTAAAGTATCAATAGAATCCGAATGCATTTGGTCTGTTTCCCGTATGTTAGTTGTTTTTTTACTTAAACTGTTGTCCATTTCAAAGAAAAGTGAGATACTTTGAGTGGTGTCGGCCACACCGCGCCTCGGATTGAGGCAGGGTTGACTCGTACACATCACAAATGACACATGAATAGTTTTCATAAAGTATCAACACAATCTGAATGCGTTTGGTCCGTTTTCCGTATGTCGTTTATTTTAATTAAAAGTGCATTCATTGTAAACAAAAGAAAGACACTTTTAGTGGTACTGGACACACCAGACCTCGGATTGAGGTAGGGTTGACTTGTACATGTCACAAATGACCCATGGATCGTTTTCCTAAAGTTTCAACAGAATCTGAATGCGTTTGGTCAGTTTTCCGTATGCCGGTAGTTGTTTTCACTTAAAATCCTGTCCATTTCAAATAAAAGTGAGACAATTTGAGTGGTACCGGCCACACCGTGCCTCAGATTGAGGAAGGGTTGACTCGTACACGACAAAAATGACACATGGATACTTTTCCTAATGCATCAACAGAATCCGAATGCGTTTGGTCCGTTTCCCGTATGTCAGTTGTTGTTTTTACTTAAACTGTTGTCCATTTCAAAAAAAGTGAGACACTTTGAGTGGTGTCGGCCACACCGGCCCTCGGATTGAGGCGGGGTTGACTCGTACATGTCACAAATGACCCATGGATCGTTTTCCTAAAGTTTCAACAGAATCCGAATGCGTTTGGTCGGTTTTCCGTATGTCATTTATTTTAATTAAAAGCGCATCCATTTTAGACAAAAAAAGACATTTTTTGTGGTACCGAACACACCGGCCCTCGGATTGAGGTGGGGTTGACTCGTACACGTCACAAATTCCCCATGGATCGTTTTCCTAAAGTTTCAACAGAATCTGAATGCGTTTGGTCGGTTTTCCGTATGCCGGTAGTTGTTTTCACATAAAATCCTGTCCATTTCAAATAAAAGTGAGACAGTTTGAGTGGTACCGGCCACACCGTGCCTCATATTGATGCAGGGTTGACTCGTACATGAAAACAATGACCCATGTATACTTTTCCTAAAGTATCAATAGAATCCGAATGCGTTTGGTCCATTTCCCGTATGTCAGTTGTTGTTTTTACTTAAACTGTTGTCCATTCCAAAGAAAAGTGAGACACTTTGAGTGGTGTCGGCCACACCGGCCCTCAGATTGAGGCGGGGTGGACTCGTACATGTCCAAAATGACCCATGGATCGTTTTCCTAAAGTTTCAACAGAATCCGAATGCGTTTGGTTGGTTTTCCATATGTCGTTTATTTTAATTAAAAGCACATCCATTTTAGACAAAAGAAAGACATTTTTAGTGGTATCGGCCACACCGGCCCTCAGATTGAGGCGAAGTTTACTCGTACACGTCACTAATGACCCATGGATCGTTTTCCTAAAGTTTCAACAGAATCAAATGCGTTTGGTCGGTTTTCCGTTTGCCGGTAATTGTTTTCACTTAAAATCCGGTCCATTTCAAATAAAAGTGAGACAATTTGAGTGGTACCAGCCACACCGTGCCTCAGATTGAGGTGGAGTTGACTTGTACAAGACACAAATGATCCATGAATACTTTTCCTAAAGTGTCAAAATAATTCGAATGCGTTTGGTCCATTTCCCATATGTTAGTTGTTGTTTTTACTTAAACTGTTGTCCATTTCAAAGAAATGTGAGACACTTTGAGTGGTTCCGGCCACACCGTGCCACAGATTGAGGCGGGGTTGACTCGTACACATCACAAATGACCCATGGATCGTTTTTCTAAAGTTTCAATAGAATTCGAATGCGTTTGGTCTGTTTTCCGTATGCCGGTAGTTGTTTTCACTTAAAATCCTTTCCATTTCAAATAAAAGTTAGACAATTTGAGTGGTTCCGGCCACACCGTACCTCAGATTGAGGCGGGGTTGACTCGTACACAACAAAAATGACCCATGGATACTTTTCCTAAAGTATCAACACAATCCGAATGCGTTTGGTCCGTTTCCCGTATGTCAGTTTTTTTTACTTAAACCGTTGTCCATTTCAAAGAAAAGTGAGACACTTTGAGTGGTGTCGGCCACACCGGCCCTTAGATTGAGGTGGGGTTGACTCGTATACGTCACAAATGACCCATGGATCGTTTTCCTAATGTTTCAACAGAATCCGAATGCATGTGGTCGGTTTTCCAAATGTTGTTTATTTTAATTAAAAGTGCATCCATTTTAAACAAAAGAAAGACACTTTTAGTGTTACCGGCCACACTGACCCTCGGATTGAGGCGGGGTTTACTCGTACACGTCACAAATGACAATATAAAAATTTCTCAAAATTAATCAATTTAGTACATATAAATATTATAAGTAATTGGATTTTTTTTTTTGTAAATTATATTCCTAATCAATGAAAATATATTAAATAGAGAATAAAAATGCTAAAAATAAATTTCTTATCCAAAGAAATTAACCAATATTTCATTATCATTAAAATCCATTTATCAAAATCAAAAAGACACACACTTATTTATATTTTTTAACAAAGGGAATTCATCACCTAATAAATCATTTTCCACCTCAAAAACCCTCATTTTATTATTTTTAAAATGAACCCCCAATATTACCCATAGATCTAAAACACATAATTTTTCATGTCATGTCCTTAGGCCCTAAATCTTACTTATGGATGACCATATGTCCTTAGGCCCTAGAACAACCATGACCCGACCCGACCTGACCCGGCCCATGGACACCCTTAATTTTGAGTGATTGTTTTTGAATATTAAGATGTCTATATTAACTTATCAAACAAGGTATCATACAGGGGATCACAGTACTAAGGAATACTAAAGGTCTAGGTAGTAGACTAATCATACAATAAGAATAAAGTGCAAAAAAGAGATATGATAACAACATCCCAATGAAGCAGAGGAAGACCCCGGAGTGGAAAACCAGGATAAAAAATAAAGAGTTATACATAATTCAAAAATGAAATGGATCAATCTGCCCCTGATCACCATCATCATCACCACTATCATCATCTTCCTCATCCTCGCCGCCATCTATGTCCTCTTCATCATATTCGTCATCATACCCTTGCTCATCGTCGGCCTCATCCTCGTCCTCAGCCCCATCCTCACCCTCGACATCCTCGCCCTCGGCCCCATCCTCACCCTCGTCCTCATCCTCATCCTCGCCCTCTTCCTCTTCAGCATCCTCGTCATCTCCAGGAACGTCATGATCTCGATCTCCACCAGAGCTGTCGCCTGGTGCATTGGATAATGCACCCATCGACGACATAAATGTCTGAAAAGACGCGCTAGCCTCTGGTGGAAGTGATGAAGATAAAGCTTTCATCAGTTTCATAAATTCTTTGTCCCTCATTTGAACTTGTACTTCCAACTCTATGACCCTTTTATCAGATTGTCTTGCTTGCTCTTTGACCTGTTCCAACTCAGTCGTACTATAATGGATACCTGGAGAGGAGCAATACCATGTCGGGACTATATTCTTACCAGGTCGGCAGCGTACTCGACCAGAGTGCTCCTCTCCCAAAACCTGATATAAATGATCGTGTGGCCCAAAATTGTCAGGCTCCTGGGCATCAAGAGCCTCTAAAGCAGCCTGTTAAAAATATTAATTGATTAATAAATTTCAAAATAGATATTAAACTTTTAAATAAACAAATTAAAACTTACAATCTTTTCTTGGGTTGATTCATTTACCACAGTTCCATATTTTTTTCTTCTACTCGAGCAAAACAATTTTTCTCGAGGGATACGCCCTTCAATATTCAATTTATGCTTCTGTAATGACATTGAAACAATATAAAGTGCAGGTATAATCATATATTCAATATTCAATAAATCACATAATTTAAGTAGGAAATAATAAAAAGGGAAAGTCCTAATGAAAAATTTTAAACAACTATATCGTACTAGCTATCTCTCATGATATGACATAGTTGTATGACCCAAAGTGTGGAGGTATTGCTTTGAATCAATGTTTTTTTGTTTTTCTCAAAAGATTCCTAAATAATGTTTAATAATAAATAAGATTATATTAATGCAAAATATGAAAACTCTAATTTAAATACCTCAAATGAGATTAATACCTTAAATTTGGAAGTCGCCCAATGGGTAATCATTTGGAGATATTGATCTATCGGGCAGTCATCCACGATAGGTAAAGTCTCTAAATCCGTGCCCACCCTCTCACACTAGCCAACATAAAGGTCATGCTTATAAGCTCTCCAAAGCTCTCCCAACTCTTTTAAACGCACTGGTCGTGCACCTTCGCCATCAGGGAAGTTAAACCGAAGCTGAAACCCAATAGATTAGTTCATATAAATACAAAAAAATACTACATTAAATCCAATAGATTTTTTACCCATATTTGTGCCCACGTGTTATCTTTGACTTCGTGTGGCAGTTGTCTCCAAGAGAGAGGGCTGGATGAAATGATATCGGAGTATATGGCTAGCGTCGCCAAAAAACCCTGACATTCCTGCCCAGATTTCTCAATAATTTTTCCATCAGCATTATATTCAACCATCAATTGTGTCTGGTGGTTCCATACTACACGCAAGCGAGTACGCCCCCTCCCCCGCCTCCAATCTATAGATGAATATGTTATTAAAGAAAAATAATATCAGTACAAGTTATAATAAAATAAATTTTGGTATAGAAATTTGATAGAGTCAGATAAATATACCTGTGGTAGTCGGATCAATGGGTGTCACTGGATGTGAAGAAGCTGAAGGAATATCCTGTACAGGTAGAGTGTCCCTCAGTGTACACTCCTCAGCTGCATACTGTGTCGCATCAGGAGTCGAAGAAGGTGGAATATAATAGCTCAGGGATAATGAACTAAAAGAAAAAGTTGATGGCATAGATGTCTGGCCAACTGGTAGTGTAAACATCGGAGGTCTAAATATACCGTGTGTCCCTGGAGACACACCAGGATCAAAATGGGGTGAAGAAGATACGTCTGTGGTGGTGTATCATCTAACTCTCGCCCCATGAGCTCTCGTACCACCGGCCTCAGTACCGGGCCCACTAGATGATCGTCCATCTCTGACACCACCCCTCCTCCTACCACCAGCCACTCTACTGGGAGAAATATCAGGCTCCTCGTCAGATATATCTCGTCTAGGGGGTCGATCCTGAAAAATAGTTTAACACATAAGTAAACACAAGATATTATAAGTTATTGAAATATTTATATTTTAAATAAAATACTAACAACAGGGATGAGTGGAGGAACACCCATCTGTATCATGCGATGATTATTATCTATCATCTTTTTCCGTCGCCTCCCTTCAATGGGTGTCATTTCATGCAATGAAAACAAATATGGAAGTAATTAAAAACAGATAACTAATGTGTAACCCAAAAAAATATATAGAAAATCCATTCTGATAATAAACATAAAGTAAAAGAAGATTTATGGTGGTTTGAAGGTAAGCACAACGATACACACTCTAAATGATGTAGGTGAAACATGTAAGTGAGAACACGACTGTATGATTCTATATATTTCTCACCACAACTTCAGGTTCACAATCAACTCTGAAAATTGAGTTATTGGCGTCATCATTTGTAATAAACGGATTGCTTCCAATTGCAGTAGGGATATTTTCAACTTCATCATTACCATCATCAAAAACATGTCTGGGATTTACTTCAATAATTACACCGAATTTAGGATGACAATGATCTTTGACATAAAAAACTTGTTTCACCATTGATGCCAATACATATGGTTCATCAGTGGCAAGAGTGCGAGTCATGTCAATAACTCGAAATCCACAATCATCAATAAATGTGCCTTGCCTCGTCATTGAATCAAACCATTGACATTTCATCATCGTGACTCGACCATGTGATTAATAAACCAAAATTATTATTTTCTCCACGACTCCATAATAAGAAACATTTTCAGAACGAGGTCTAGTATCCGATGAACTGGAATAACAGTCTGTTGTGGCAGTTAGCATAACACCATTATGCTGTGTTCTCATGTTTCTTGCTCGTTTAGTGATAATAAATTTGTATCCATTGATCACAAGTGATTTACAAGCACGAACCATGGTATTGGGACCAAAAGCCAAAGCTCTTGTTTCCTCAGAAACAGAGTCAACAGGAAAACTCGATACCTGAAATATAAACAAATAGTAAACTTAATTAAATATTATTTTTATTTAGTTATTATAGAAATATTTTTACCTTCAATTTCAACCAAGCAGAAAAACATTTGCTATGCAAAGTGTCTTTCCTTCTCAAAGATAAAGAACGATGCTTTCTATATATCAATTCTTTATGTTCTCTGTAGATAAAAATAATAATAGTTTAACAAATATTTAAAATTACAAGAGATAAGATAAGAGATAAATGTATAATTTACTTACTTGATATACCCATCGAACAAATCACAATTGAACAACACTGTGCGATGTGCCATCTCTCGCTCTTCAAGGCTTAATGTCGTCAATGTATATGATCCCGGAATTCCTCCTGTCTGTGGAAGTGATGGAAAACTGGGTTCAATTTTACCATACTGTTCTTCTTCATTTCTCATTGGTCTGTTTACGCTCGTAGTAAGATCAGAAAAATACATTGCGCAGAAATCCATACATTCTTGAGCCAAGTAACCGTTCACAATAGAAGCTTCGAGATAATTCATGTTCCGATCATATGATTTCAATGTGCACATGTTTCTTTCAGTTGGATACATCCAACGGAATGCAACAGGTCCTCCAAGAAGTATTTCTGTCGGAAGATGGACTGTCAGATGCAACATGCATGTAAAAAATGATGGAGGGAATATTTTCTCTAACTCACACAAAATTAATGGTGTCTCTGCCAACGGTTTTTGCAAGAAGGATTTAGATAGCCTCTTAGCACAAAGATCTCTAAACAAATAGCACAACCGAATAACTGAGACTCTAACATTATTGGACAAGAGATGATGTATTGCTATTGGAATCAACTCATGCAAAAGGACGTGATAATCATGAGTCTTCAAAGATTTCAGCTTCAACTCTTTTCTGTTGACCAGTTTTGATATATTGCTTGAATATCCATCATGAACTTTAATAGTCTCTAGCACTTCAAGAAATTGATTTTTTTCAGCAGGTGTCATCACATAAGAAGCACATGGAACTTGCCATTTATTTTCACTGATACAGGCAGGATGCAATTCTGGTCTGATCCCCCAATCTACCATGTCACACCAAGATCATAAATCATCTTTTGTCTTCCCCTTGACATTTAGAAGAATCGAAAGCAATATTTCACATATATTCTTTTCAATGTGCATTACGTCTAAGCAATGACGTAACAAGTTGGTTGACCAATACAGAAACTCAAAGAATATACTTTTCTTCTTCCAATTGTAACAAGTACAATTGGAAACATTTTCCCTCTTTCTATATTTCATTACACACTTCCCAAATGAATAACAGAAATCTTTCAATTCATTAAGCACATCAGTTCTAGACATACGCTGAGGTGGAGCGTCATTCTCTATAGTATTGTCAAATCTTCGAAGATTGTTTCTATATGGATGGTTGATTAGCAAGAATCGTCAATGTCCATTAAACTAAAACTACGATGATATTTCAGTCTTCTCGATCGAGTATTCTTCATACAAACAAGACATGACAATTTTCATTTAGTGCTCCATCCAGATATCAATGCATAAGCAGGAAAATCATTGATTGTCCACATAAGTGCATCACACATCTGAAATATGTCTTTCGAACATGCATCGTATGTGGCACACCCACATCCCAAAGAAGTTTCAACTCTTTTATTAAGGGTAACATGTATACTTCTATATCATTGCCGGGATCAAAAGGGCCAGATATCAGTATACTCAATAAAGTGTAAGGCTTTTTCATACACAACCAAGGGGGAAGGTTATAAATGTGTATGAAAACCGGCCATGTGCTGTGAGAAGTAAGAATCTGCCCAAATGGATTAAAACCATCACATGAAAGACCCAGTCTCACATTACGCACATCGGCTGCAAATTCAGGATATCGAGCATCAAATCTCTGCCATGCAAATCCATCTGCAAGGTGAACCAACTCTTCATTATTCTTTTTTCTCTCGGTGTCATTCCATCGCATTTTTTGGATATTTCATCAGACATGAAAAGGTTCTGTAATCTGGGTATCAATGGAAAGTGCCACATTACTTTTTGTGGCACACGAGATGGTGATCCATCATCTTTTGGCTTCCATCGGGAGGTTCCCCATTTGATAAAATCATTTCTTTCAGCAGTTTCCTCCCAAAATAAGCTGCAATCATTCGAGAAAGCATGATTTTTTTTAAGAATCCAAGTTCATCAACTAACTTCCATGCCATATAGTGGTTTTAGGGAATATCTGCATCATCTAAAAGTAAGTCCTTCAAGAAGGTAATAATGTAATCAATTGCAGTATTTGAAATCCCATACATAGTTTTCCCATGAAACAATCGGATTAAAAATTCCAACTTTTTCATTTTACCACATTGTCGATATACTGGAGTCGTCGCAGCATCATTCAATTTTTTTACCCTATCAACATCATCATTTTCATTGGACGCATCATGTGTGCTTGTATCGAAATCTTGTTGGCTGGACATTCTTTCCTTCTCATGATACCGAATAAATGGAAACCGATCATATATCAAACTCTCCAATTCAGTCTTATCATTTGGATCAACAAAATTTTGAGATTCCATTTTCTCTCCATTGTGATACCACACATAATAGTTTGTTTGGAAACCATATTTGGTTATATGATAGCTAACTACGTCACGACTCATCCAAGGTCTTCCAACACAATTAAAACATGGGCAGTGTATGAAAACACTATCTGAAGACCTGTCAAATGAAAAATCTAGAAATCTGTTCAAATTATTTTGAAAATCCGTTGAAATCCGATCAGTTTCATACATCCAACTTCTGTCCATTTTGTAAAAAAACTGCAATAATTCATTTCAAATCAATTCAATAATATTGAAGTATAATCAAAAAAATATTTAGGTAAATGACAATTGTTTACTTTATATAAAAGCATAACTGACACATTACTCTATATGAGAATAATATTAAGAAATACAACAAAATACAATGTATATAAGAAAATAAGATACATAATTTCTAATGCCTATATTCAAGGATTTCCCAGTAAGGGGTGCGGGGTGTCTAGGGGGGTGGGGCCATCCGGGGGGTCGAAGGTGTCCAGGGGGTCGGGGGGTGTCTAGGGGGGTCGGGGTGTCCAGGTGGGCGGGCTGTCCGCGGGGGTGGTCAGGCTGTCCAATGGGGTAGGGGGAGTCCAGGGGGGTGGGCGGGCTATCCAAGGAGGTGAGCGGGGTGTCCAGGGGTTGGGTGGGGAAGTCCCGGGGGGGGGGGTACAGGGTGTCCAGGGGGTGGGCTGTCCAAGGAGGTGAGCAGGCTGTCCGGGGGGGGGGGTACAGGGTGTCCAAGGGGGTGTAGGGTGTCCAGGGGGTGGGCGGGCTGTCCAAGGAGGTGAGCGGGGTGTCTAGGGGGTGGGTGGGGCTGTCCAAGGAGGTGAGAGGGGTGTCCAGGGGGTGGGTTGTCCAAGGAGATGAGCGGGCTGTCCGGGGGGGGGGGGGGGCTGTCCAAGGAGGTGAGCGGGCTGTCCGGGAGGGTACAGGGTGTCCAAGGGGGGTGAGGGGTGTCCAGGGGGGGCTGTCCAAGGAGGGTTCGGGGTGTCCAGGGGGTGGGCAGGCTATCCAAGGAGGTGAGTGGGGTGTCCAGGGGGTGGGTGGGGCTGTCCGTGGGGGTACAGGTTGTCCAGGGGGTGGGCTGTCCAAGGAGGTGAGCGGGTTGTCCGGGGGTGGGCGGGCTGTCCAAAGAGGTGAGCGGGCTCTCCGGGGGTGGTACAGGGTGTCCAAGGGGGGTGCGGGGTGTCCAGGGGGGGTTCGGGGTGTCTAGGGGGTGGTGGGGCCGTCCGGGGGGTTGGAGGTGTCCAGGGGGTCGGGGGTGTCTAGGGGGGTCGGGGTGTCCAGGTGGGCGGGCTGTCCGTGGGGGTGGTCAGGCTGTCCAATGGGGTAGGGGGAGTCCAGGGGGGTGGGCGGGGTGTCCAAGGAGGTGAGCGGTGTGTCCAGGGGGTGGGGTCCCATTTAAATATAAATTTAGTTAAATATTAGTAGAAACATTTAAAATTAATTGTGAAATATGATTTAAAGTGTATAAGTTAAAATGAAATATCAAATAAAAACAAATTGAATTTGAATATTGAATGTTTAAATTAAGTCTCGACCCAGATTAATAGTTTTAGTGGGAAAAAAGAAGTATCACTAGTTGTTTTTATGATTATATTCCATTACATCTCTAGTTTTAGGAGAAGTTTGTGTTTAATGACCTGGTTTAAAGTGTGAATGAAATGTCCTATAATTTTGAGATACGAACTATGATATTTTACACCAACGTACATTTTTGATGGGATATTGTGAGAGAGACACTTTAAGGGAAGTCATTGAAATGTTGTATGATCCATAGATGACGTGTTAATATTGACCTATAATACTGAAATTATGAAGTAGACACTATTTATATATTAGAAGCTGAGGGAGGTCATGGGAGAATAGGATAGAATTATAGACTATTGAACTAGTATACCGACATCATGTGGTAGGATTTTTTTGGGGATTCCTATGAGATGAGTAACAGTCATGATTTAAGTACTGGTTTCTCAGTTTTCCTACAACAGTGTGGAAGAGGGGGCATTAAGAACATTTCATGTGATCATGACCCAATAGAGTCTCAACCATGTGGAAGGATAGTCAACATGAAGTGTTTCTGCTGGACCATACCTCTAGCAGTGACTTGTGATAGACATATTCGAAAACAAGTTTTGGAATTGTTTTAATAGCTCAATATCATAAATGAAGATATATAAGTGATGTTTGATCATGTTGTTGATGTGGTGGTTGTGGTTGTGTCATCCTTGACATAATTACACTGAGAAATCAGTGTGTTCTTATTCCAAACAATGAGGTTTTATTAGATGTCCATGGTTCATGAAATATCTATTATGTAAAACCTACCCACATAGAGAAGGGTGGCATACGATCTAGAGTGAGAGGTAATATCAAAGTAGCCTCTACTAGTAAATCCTCTCATTTTGATACTGATGCATCACATGAATTCATATCCTCACATGTGGTGAAAATCCTATGTCTCATTATACTATCTTCAATGAGTGTAATGATTCTATAAATCTAAAAACTGAAATATTAGATAAAGAAGAAGAGGAAACTGAAGGAGGTCGAAGATCCAAACTGGTCTGGCAGAAGGAGCTCCAAAATCGCCTAAATCGGCTGCTGCTGCTCCCATTTAGGGTTCTATATCCAAATGGGGGAGAGGACGCGCGACTGGAAATTTGGGGGAAACATGTGCCAACGGTTTTTAAAAACCGTTGGTATATGGCTCCCCAACCACACCTATACCAACGGTTTAATAAACCGTTGGTACAAACCTCCCCAGCCACATTTTTTCAAACGGTTCTCATTGAACCGTTGGTAAAAATCACCTTAAACACATCATTACCAACGGTTCACTATAAACATTGGTAAAACCTTCTGTAAACCATCCATTACCAACGGTTCTATGAAACCGTTGGTATGTAAGTGTGGGAAAAACCCACATTCCAGTAGTTCCAGAAAGACCCCTGCCTCGAAGAATTAACATTCTATGAGATCTTATGCTCAGAACCTAGAATTTTCTCACATTCATGGAGCTCCAAGGCATTATTCTCAGCCTGTTCCAGTTCAGTCCATGCAACAGCAGGCAATGCAACCAGACCTCCAGCCTGCCCAAAAACATTAACATTTTCTGAGATCCTCTGCCCAGAATCAGCCTGTTCCAGTTCAGTCTCCACTGCAGCAGGTGACGCAACCAGACTTCCAGATGTGTTTCCAGAAGCAGTTACAATTGCCTAAGGATGTGCCCCTTCAGCCAGAGGGCCTTTTTCCTTCTGAGGCCCCCCATCAAGTAATGGCACTTGGTTAGAACCACCATCACCATGTAAAGTCAAGCTCGCTTCTTTGCCCTTTATTTTATTGCAGGTGGTACCATCATGTCCTTTTCCATTACACAGAAAGCATATTTTTTCCCTCCTGCATTCATAGGTCAGGTGACCAAAGATCAAACAGTTCATACAAAATTTGGGCCTCCTTTAATGAATAATTTCCAATTTCATGTGATCATGCCTCGTTGTGGGGAGAACTTATTCCACTAATGTGCTAGAAAAATCAAATTCAACCAAGACACGAACATAATGCCCATATCTAGGATTATCTATTTTTCTATCCATATGAATTGGATTACCCACAGCCGAGGCAATGTCCCATAGGATACGTGGATTCCAATAAAGCCAATTGTGCTTATAAATCCTAATCCATAGTTTGGTGTGCGTGCATCGAACTATCATGGGATCAAAATTCCTATCCCATTCTAGATACTTAAGAATCCAGGGTTTAAAGGTAATGTACCTTTGTTCCATTCCCTCCCCTTTCCCTCATCACAGGGGAAGACAAAATGGTAGCATCCCTTTCCCATTCCCGTCATCCTCCAATCATCAAATCTGAAAAAATATGAGATCGTCTTCATCAATTATTGGAATTTCATAAGCCGTGCCCCCTTGGGGGTGATAACCTGAGAAATAATTGAGTGCTGACATAGGTTGACTCATTCTTCAACAGCTTCTTGATTGGCTGAGACATGAGCAAACCTTCATTTCTTAATCACACATCCAGGTGGTGGGGGGCCAAGGTCTTGAAATGATGTTCCATATGCGCTCTTTACAACATCTGCAAATTTCTTCCGCTCACCTTATGGGCCAACATGAGAGGGGACATTCTTATACTTCCTGGAAAGTGAAAACAATTCCTTGTGGCCAATATATTCTCTATTTTCACCAGCCACATCATCTCCTTGGAGTTGCTCCGAGGAGTTATCAGTAGATCCAGAATTTGCGATCCCTAAAACCCCTTGAGCTACCATTCCTCCCATATATTATAAGATATTATTAGATAATATTATAATATCTTCAAATGAAATTTTTTAGATTGGTTTTGATTTAATTTTAAACATTATCTTTTTGATTAACCCTTAGTTAATCTACTTTAATTTAAACTATGCTAACAGTTTTTTCAATATTAAGATAATGTAAATTTAATATATAATGTTTCAATTGGACCATAAATGGTCAATATGTGATATTTTAGAGCATATATCATCTTATTGTCCTTATTTAATATTTTTATTTTTTAAAATATTTTAATAAAATATTACTTTCATAAAATATCATTATTGTCAATTTAGACTCAATTCATTATTTATACTTTTAAAAATATCACAACAATGCCAAATATTCTAAAAAACTATATAAAATCACACATAAAAAAGTAAAATTCATCCATAAAATTAGTGTACGACATTAATTATATCAAATTACATTTATTTTGACATTTTTAATAGCATTTATTTGGTATTTTTATTAATTAAACTATTAATACATCATCATTGTAGAATCCTTTAAGGTATTTATTTATTTTCTAAAAATTAAAAATAAATTACCATTATAAATATTATTATTTTATATTTCAAATCACTATTTTTAGTATAATTTATATATTGTGTAACCATATATTAAAAATTATATAGTTATTTAAAATATGAGTATGACATATTTAACTTTTCCTAAATAAAATATATCAAATATCTTAACCTCAACTAAGTGGTTTAAAATGTTTAAAATTTATGTCCATGGATTATTTTTGTCTAAAAAAATCATCAAATTAAATTAAGAAAATATTTATTGTATTATTATTTTTTATAATATTATCTTTTACCCTTAATTACCTGATTTACCTTTTCGTATATTAATAAAAAATTACCAAAGTTACTATTCATAATGACCAAAAATAAAATAAACCACTTTAAATATATTGGATCCTCTGATTAAAAATTTGGAAGCCATTTTCCAAAATACAGAACCAATAATTTTTAGTAATTAATTTAAAATTAATCCCATTGATGGGGTGAGAAAATGGGTTATTACCGTTACAACATGTAAATGATTGCAATGTTTTTATATATTAATTCAATGTAAAATTAATTTCAATGACATGTATTAGATTAACTGATAAATATTTGATATAATTATACTTTAAAACCAATTAGATATACAATTTATGAATATAATTTATTTTAATGAAAAAAGATGTTTTCTATTAAAATTTATCAATTTGTTAGTATTCATCAAAACATGAAACTTATTAAAAAATACCTAAAATTAAAACCAAATAAATTTTTATATCTCAATTTCAAATAAAAAGTTTGTGTTTTTTCAAATATAATATATTAAAGTGTAAAAAATTTAATTTAAAATGGGTTCTCCATCAAAAGGTGATAAAATCACCCTTTTGAAAAATATAGGGTTTTATGCATGAAATTTGGTTGCTTCTTATCGTATACCTATAAAATATCGTGGAAAAAGTAATTTTTATTATTGAATATATAACATATATATTTCCTAAATATTATTTACTAATAGTAATTTATTTAATTTATCAACACAAAATGGATTTAGGGGAATACAAATAAAAAAATTTCCTCTATATTCAGTTGGTATATATTTCCACTTCTAATTAATTGGTAACCAATAAATTCTAGTTATAGACCATATATATTCATAATTTATTTAATTATGTTCATAATATCTAATATAATGGATAGTTTATATCTTATTATATAAAATAATAATATTTTATTAATATAATATTGTTCGATAAAACTTGGACTTGCATGCAACGCAAGCTATCAAAAGAACTCGACATTGTGTGTAACACAATCCAAGTATAGTTTTGTGTATGAATAAAGATAATCTATGTTTTGCATGTAATGATACCCTGAATTGGTGTTTTATATAAAGAAATAATAACTTGGTTCTTTTATATAAAAAATTTATATTAACTGTCACGTGAAATGTAATGTATCAAAAAGATAAAATTTACTCAATTTTTTTAAGAAAATCTCATGGTGTTACATTGTAACCCTAAAAAAGGAATTTCCCCATCAAAATTCAGTTGGGTTATCAAAGGTTAAATACTGGACCGTTCTTTTTATAGAAACCAACATCATAATAATGGATTCTAAAACTTCCTTTAAAAAAAGAATGTTAGAAACATAATATTTACCGAAAGTTGTATATAACTAAGTTTCCACATAGAAGAACATTGACGGAAAGTATAAATAAGGACTTAGAGGAAAATAATAAATATTTACAGGGAGTGAGTCTGGTCATCAATCATAAACAAGTGAATGATCATTGTAATGTTGAGGGTATCAATGTCATCAATAAATGATGATTTAAAAGTCTAACAATTCAACAAAAATCAAGGTATTAGGAAAACATTTTATTTTAAGATATTTTTACTGAAGTTGGAGAATTTTCATGAAAAGATATACTTATAAGATTTTTGGACAACCATACCCATTATCTTCGGTCATCGACTTCCACTTCATCTCTCATTCCAAGAAATGAAGGTGAATTTTTCATTATTGAAGCACTAACAAATCATGAGATCTGTAAATTGAATGATAGGTCACTCCATCTGTTTTTATCACAAAAAATGTTATCACAAGTATTCCAATATGCATAAATAGACCTATGTTGAGATAATAAATTAATCTGAAAAAACTTATCTGAAGTATAATTTAAAATTTCCACAAATGGGTTACCCTAAAATCCTTCTAAAAGATATAAGTCAAAACATTAGAAAGAGGTGAACTAAATCAGCTTAATATTTATCTCTAATATATCATAAGGTAACTCTTAGTTGTCACATTCCAAACTTGTTAATACCTTCATCATGTATTCTCTTGAAACATGGAAATAACATGAATTACCATAATCGTTATTGAAATCATGGATTCTTCTTTATTCCAATGTATATTGGATTTATTCCATAAATTAGAAAATTCAATAAAATTCATCAATGATAGTAATATCACTTATCAACAAGTAATTAATTAGTTACAAGGTAATAAATACAATCCAATTTACTAATTCATACCCAACATATCTTTATAAAAAAAATTATCTTAAAATAAGAGATATATTAAGGGTTATATTCCCTTATTTAAAATTCCACCTTACCATTAAATAACTTTTCCATTCCATCAGAAAAATTCAAAATAAACTTGAAAATCATGAGTGAAATACATAAACTGAAAAATATTTGTATATTTCACCATTCATAAAACCTAGTTCTTGAATCTAAACACAAAAAACATGGATTACTATAGTAGTACTATAGAAGTTACTATTTTTTATAGTAACAGCAGACAATATTCATCCGATTTGGGCTTTCAGCCAACTGGTTTGGGTCTAAAGGTCTCAAGGGACTTTGGGACACCATAGGCCTTTGGGCCACAGGGCCTTCAAGCTATAGGGCCTTTGGAACAACAATGGCTATCAGGCCATAGGGAATTCAGGCCATAGAAAAGACCAAAGAAGCGCAGAACACATGGGAGCAGTCCTGGATGGGGATTCTAAGAAAAAACAAGAAACCACCAAAGAAGAGCTAAATAGATTGGAAGAACGAGTGGGTATGTAAACTACCATTGGGACCAGGCACCGTGCAGCTTTGCATGAGGAAATTCTAGCTGATCATCCATGCATAGTGGGAAGCTAGGAGCCTTCGAGATGCAGATGCTGGGGAGGGTTTGTTTCAAGCTTGTAAGGTCTTGGGCCTTTGAGGTCATGTATTGAGTCGTGTATAGTCCTTGTGCCTTGGGACTATGAGACATGTAAGGGTTCACCTTCAACACTTAAAAGGGGGATTATACAAAAATAAAATACAAATATGACCTTTAGACCATTCAGGATAATACCTATTTCCTTTCACATTTCATATGTAGTCTAATCATCATATGCAATATAACCATAACTCATACTAACTTTTTTATTGTCTTCTAGATCATTACAGTTATTCCATTTATTTTCATAATGACCATTCATCTCACACTTAATTAATTTAACCATCAATTATTTCATAGAGAGGCCAATATTCCCATCCATTCTGTTAGTCAAAAACATTATTTTTCCTGTTAAATTACTTTATTTGTGTCCTTTTACATAGTGAAAACATATTATTTTTCATATAATACATTCACATATGTGATGATTTACATATTAATGACACAAAAGAGAATAAATATGCTTTACTCCATCTATTTCACTACCCAAACTCCCCGAAAACGTCTTCATTCTATTCTTTGTTGAGTCTGAGAGATTGTTGAGGTATATGTTGTTAATTATGTTCTGTGAAAACTAATTTGGCATGATGGAACATTCTTCACTCCAATGATCATCCCATTTGATTGAGTATTAGAAAATTTTCCATCACATTCAACATTAGTCTAGTTCCTTTTGGTTCTAACTATTGAATAAAACCAGAAAGCACCGAGTAAGAAAAGATTATCATAGTGAGGAACCACATAATCATGAAAACCGAATTATATGATGTCTATATAATGAAACCTTCCTTAATCAAATATAACTCAGGTTTATCCTAGGTTATTATTAGAAAAATTCCATTTAAATAATTTTTTATGGTTTATAAAGAGTTGGTTAATTTATAAATAATATCACTAAGAGTGTCAATCTAGGCATACAATAAGGCCCCTATCTTGTACAAGGTTATTCTTGAGACCGACACGACACACCATGTCTATGTTGTTACCCGTAGGTACATATGTTTCAGAGCCACATCATCTTGTACTATCCAAATAGGGAGTAATTCAAGGAAACCACTCAATTTATCCTTTACCAAAATTCCAAGGCATTTTTGTAAACATTAAATCATCCTTAGAATTATCCTTAGATACACCACTAGACAAATCATTAGAAATATCCCTTACGATATAACTGAAGTTTTATCATCCTATATTCTAATGGATTACTAAACCACTGATATGATAGAAACTATAATGACCCATGTTTTTATAAATGGTTATTAAATCAGTTTTGTAAAAAATTTCATAAATTACATAAACACACGCCTAAAGACCCTATTAGTTTAGTTCCTTTGGAAACATGCGACACAAGCTTCAAATGTGGTGAATGATCCCCAATGTTTCAGAAAAATATATTCCCCTTTAGTACCCCTACCTAAAACCTTCATTTATATCATGGGGAAATGAAAAAAATGAAAAGGGTGGCTCAAGTTCTTAGTAAGGGTAAACAGGTAGAATATCATGAAAAACATGAGCATAAAATTTTAAAAACAAGAACGTAACATTGAAAATAATACCATGTAAAACATATATAAAAATATTTAGTCAATAAATAAATATTGGTAGTTCATATCACATAAATAATAAATCAATCTAGATCATATACTAAGAAATTATAACGTGGTATAAGACATGAAATTTGTGGAAGGCACATAAGAATATAAAATGCTTTCCATAATAGTCTAGGCATCACTACCAAGGAAATATTAGTAGTATGGGTTCACTCCAATATCACCTTGATCATCATGGTTCACTCTATGACCATCTTATAATATAAGGTTCAGTACTAAGACTATCTTATTTGTCTAGGTTTACTCCCAATAATATCATGGAAGATAACGTTATTCACTGAAATGAGTTTATTCCATGTTCCAATCATGACTTCCTCATGAGATATAAACCATCAACAAATGAATTGGAGGGAGATATTGGTGATACCCATCACATAATGAAAACCATAAATATGTTTTCTTCATGAACATAAAACATAATTTAACCCATAAAATGAAATGGGTTCCATAAAAATTACATCCAAACATAAATGATTGAAAAGAAACAGAATTAATAAACATCAATCCATCACAAAAAAACCATTAAAAGAAAGGATAATAATGGTATCATTTTTTAATATCCCCATTGAAACATAAATAACATTAAATAATATTTTCATATATGTAAAATGGTTTTCAAATATCCCTTAAAATAATTCACGAGGAAAATATTATTTCCATTTTGAAAAAATGATTTTTAAAACAAAGAAAAATTTTTAAACCCTATTAATTGAATATAACCATTAAATGATATAATATATACTTTGAAAACTATTTTAAACATATTTAAAATAATTTTCCTTTAAAATTCATAAAATATCATTTAAAACAAATTTGAATACATTTTTAGAAAACATTGATTTAATGGAACATAGATTTATGACCGATGTTAAAAATAAAATTACATGAAACTTATAATGTCACAAGATGATAAATATATTAATGATAAAACTTGTCAAATTTCAGTATATACACCTTTTATAATAAAATAGTTTCTTACCATAACATGTGTCTCAAATAAGCAAAATTGAGAAAAAATCACCTTACTGATTTGGTAATTTTTGAACTGTAAACCCCATTAAAGAGAGTGAATAAAATGGATATGTAAATAAACTTGGTATTTATGGATAAAACTAATAAAATACATTCATGGTGAGTATATATATACCACATATTAGAAATAAGTGGTTAATATGGATTGTATATCATTCAAAATAAACGTGAGATTGAAATACCTTACCTTAAGTCTTGATTTTCTTCACTCACATTAAAACCTCATGTATAATAAATATATATATATATTTTATAAATCTTCCACAGAACCATATTATTTTATTTAATACCATATATTATCTACTTATAAATTTATATTAATTTCTTATTAACAAATCCATGATAAAGATATGTCTTGGGTAATAACCACTTTTTTTCATTCAAGTTTCGACTTGTTATCCTTGGTCCTCTTACATAGATCAAGATTTCACCATCTAAGGAATAATAATAATTATATAAATATTGTATAAATATTTAATATATATGTATCATCAATGATTCATAATAGTTGGAGATATAAAATAAAATACACCATTCATGGAGACGGTAGGTCGTACGTATGCATGAACGCAACGTTTATTTTCTTGTTGGGATAGAATAGGGAAAATTAAATGATATATTATAATTTATGAATCAATTTTATTCTATATATAACATAAGTATTCCTAAAATTTATCCTTATTATAATCCATGTGAAATATAGGTGAATCACGAATCATATCACAATGTAGAGATGGTAAGCCATATATACGCCTAAGCATCGTTATCACTTTATTAAAATATTATATGGATGTTAAAAATGTATAAATGACATTATAATTAAAAAAAAGTATTATTATATCATAAATATCATATATAAATATGAAACCCAACATAATTATCACTCATAAAATTTAGTGTTGGAGAATTAATTGTCTCGATACGTGGAGATGGTAAGCCTTATGTACACATGAGCGATACTATCATTTTTTTTGTTTTATGGGAAATGGGATTTATAAGGGTTTGTTCACAGTCATAATAAAATTTAATAATATTTAGGATTCTAAATTTATTATTTTATGATTTATATCATTGATTTAGAGGAGGTATATAAGTTTAGAAAAAGAGAATTACTGGCTAGAGAGATTAACTCTTCTTTGGAATGGATCCTTTAGATCTCCTCTAAAGAACTCAATAGTTGGTCCTTTGGAAATACCAAAACCTCTAGAATGTGTCTTGGAAATTTGAGAAGGAAAATTTTTAGATTTTGGTCAATATATAAGGCTCTATGTTATGTGAAGAGATGAGGGAAGAGGTTCATTTTATAATTGAGTTGAGCCCCACTTTTGGTATTTCAAAAAATATTCATTTATCATAAATTAAATCTCAATGAAAATACCTCAAAAGGAACATGGATTCGAAGATAATATTATATATTGTTGTAATATCATCAACCAATAAATTTTTTATAGGTTTTTATGTAATTTTAAACCACACATTTTGGTTAACCCAAAGTTAATTAATTTTAATTTTAACTACATTAACAATGTATTCAATGCTATGAGAATGTAATGATTACATATAAAGTGTAAATTGGACTATAGATGGAAAATATATTATATATTTGACCATATATAACCCTATTGTCTTTATATAATACTTTTATTATTTTTAAATAAATTAAAAAATATTACATTCATAAAATATCATTAGTATCAATTTTGAAACTATTCATTATTTTCTTTTCAAAAATATCATAAAAATAGGATATCATCAAACCAACTATATTAAGTGACTAATAAAATATCAAATTCATCCAATAAATTCATTTATGATATAAATTATATCAAATTATATTTATTTTAATATTTTGAATATAATTTATTTGACATTTCCGTTAATTAAAAAATTACTCCATCATCATTGTAGAGGCCTTAAAAGTATTTATTTATTTCCTAAAAATTAAATATAAATTACATGATAAATAAAACAAAATTTCCTTTGAAATAATATTTATATTATTATTTATCTTATTTATTGTAACACCTGAGATTTTATGAGAAATATTTTGTCTTTATATCATATTCATCACCAAATAAATATTTCACCACACACAACAATGTCTTGGCTTACGTTATACGCAAGAGAAACCTTCCTTGATAGCTTGCATTGCAAACAATACAGAGTTTCACTAAACAACGATATGTTGTTAAAATATTATATAAACTAGCCGTTATGAATAGTAATACCCACTTTTTGAAATTTTATAAATTTTATCATTCAAAATGGACTTCATTTTTGGATTTGGAATATCGAAATTATCCCAGGGTAAAGTTTTGGTATATTTCTGAAAACATTCAATTTTTGATGAATAGTGAAAACACTGGGTTACTATTTAAAAACCGACTTTTTATTTAAATAATTATTTATTTTATTTAAATTTATTTTAGGTCAAAATTGATACATAATACCTATATAAGTTCAATGTAATTCATTTGAGTCATTTTATAATAATTTTATATATTAAAAATTTTATTGAACTTTTCACCATCTTTTACCCACCTCCTAGGAGAATTTGAAAATTTACACAGATCTTAATTTTACCACTTCTGTGAGTGGAATTTTAAAAATACGAGACACATGATTAATATCAAGGAGTAAAATGTCGTTCAATAAGACAAAAATAATTTTTGGTGAATAGTAACTTTTTACTTTTATTTACCACGGTTAAAAGTAAATAGGGTAATTAATGTTAAAAATGATATTATTATTACTCTAACACATGTACTAATTCTATTGGATATGTTTAATTCGACCAAAAACCAACTTAGGAACAAAATATGACCATTTAGGTCTACTTGGATTAGATTAGGACACTCATTATTATTTTATTTTAAGAAGAGTTAAAAGAGTTAAAATCAAAGTTTAGAAACTAAAAAAAATTTAATATAGGGTTATACATAAGATAAATTCGACAATAAATATTCATTAGAAAGATAAAATGATTTATTACATAATGGTATTTTATTTATAATTTTTAGAAATTAAATAGTTTAATTTAGTTATGACACAATGATGATGCATTAATTACCTTATTAATAAAATACTAGCATAATTGATACTATGAATACCCAAATAAATATTTTTTGGGAATTTTTATGAATTAAAATAATTTTATAGGTTAATATGACATATTATTATTGATTTAATTAGCTTTTTTCAAACTAATAATTTTGTTATGATTTTCACAAAAATCAATTACCAAATAGTGTCAAAATTGATATAAAATTGTTTTAAAGCAAATATTACATTATTAATGATTATTATATTCCTAAAAATCTAAGGTTCAGCCAAATGTCTTAGATATGATTATATATATTAATTATGAACCACTTGGGGTTCTTTTTTATTGTTATAGTAAGTTTATTAACCATGTAGTTTAACAAAACAAGACGACACGGTAAAAGTTAAATTATTTAACTTAGAGTTAAATCTAAATAATATGGTTAAAATATTAACCTAAAATTGTCTAAAACCTATAGGTTGAGATGATTTAGACCCATACCCACTTTATATTCGAAATAAATCAATTTTTAGCTATTAAAAACCGAATTTGACTTTATTATAAAATAATATTTTAAGTTTTTCCTAAGGTGCCCCTCTCCTCCCTTATAAAAGGGAACCTCCTCCTTCTCCTACTCACACCACTTTGAGCCTTAATGCTCAGCCAAACCCTGAAAACATCTATTCTACACATCCCTAGAAACATCCTAGAGGTCCTGGTCATATTCAAAGACCATATTTAGTGCCCCAAGAAGAGGTTAGGAAGAGGCGCTTCAAAGAAGAGGTAATGTCCTTTACCGATTCTTTCCAATTTATTTCTTCTTCTACTACTTCGTCTTTATTTGTTTCATCATAAATTAATAACATTAGTATCACTCATATACTGATATGTTATTATAAATATTAAACAAACCTATTTCATCTTCTGTCCATCCTACAGAAAATGAAATTATTGCTCGTGCGTACGTACAAATGATATTGTCACTTGTGCATACGTACGAATTACTATCTCCATGAACGTGATGAAATTCATTCCCCATCAAAAAAATTCAAGAATAGTTTTCATTTTATGATTAGAAATAATGTTTAAGACCTTAATATCATTTAGTATATGAATAAAAAACATAATATCCATAAAAAACATGGCTTATGTAACCAAGAATATAAAGGAAAACGGATCAGTTATCACCTGATACGATGATACTACTGAAATATTATTAATAAAGAAATATTAGAGGATCATATATGATATCCTATTTATGTATGTGGTTCTTTTATAATTTAATAACAATGATTTAACTATTATAAAAGATTTTAAAAAACCCACGATCAAGTAAAATTACAAGGTAAGGGTTAATTATTCAATCTCTTTATTATTTGAGTTTGTTTATATGTGAGTATCTACTAGGACCTCTTTATCATCCACATATGTGTTTCTTAAAAATGTATTTCAAAACATTTTTACTATTTCCTATAATATGGGTTAAATTCATTTATACCATTATTTAATTTTTTATCAAATTTTTATAACGAAATCTTTCTATCATTTTCCAAACAAGGTCCTTTATGACCTTTTAGACAAAATTAAGGAAATAATGTTTTTTTAACTTATATGGAGGGTGCTGCTATTTTCTAGCATTATAACTCCTCTGAAACTTCTATAACAATCTTATAAGAATATTTTCAAAAAAAAAATTTCTTTTATAATTATTTTACTTTAAAATTATTTCAAAATATAAAGATATATTTCTCTCAAATATATTTGATTTCATCTATGTCAAAATCCTTCAATGGATTTTACACTTGTTTAAAGTTGATTTATTATGATACAATATTCCATATTGTATTGAAGGTTTTGTGATATGTTTGACTATTGGTGTGTTATTTTTATACCATTCATGGTTTATGGTTATAGTATTTACATTTCATATGCCAGTTTTAAAACAAATGTTTATGTTATGTTTCAACCTTTTCATACGGGGATTGTATTGGACTTCATAATTGATGGGAGGATCCCTATATAGATCTTTGATACGTCGATAGGTCTCATGAGAAAAACTAGTATCTTTTCACATGGAAATGACAAAATCTTATTTTTAGTCTTGGAATGAGGCCTTGACTATGTGGTTATGATGTCCGACATTATGCATTCTATCATTATGAAATTGGCTATTAATATTACTTATGATTAATAGACTAGTAGAATATCCATGTAAATATGTAAACGTAATTATTTGATTTATCTTTTCAATATTATGTATAATTTTATGTTTAATGGGAATGTGTTTTAGTCTTATACATTTCCTTAAAATGTTCATTCTTATTTATGAACATTTCCGCTATATTGGTATCCTTACTGAGCACTTGATCTCACCCCTTTCTATGTTTTTTCCCAGGATGCGAAGAAGTATATTATGACCAACCTATTGGAATAATATAAGGGAGATTAATGTGTTAAAAGGAGACACAATGTTGTTGTTTTTCATTTCATAATGTAATGTAAAACTTATGTTCGTATCTAGTACTTCCAAGGCTACTAAACTAATCGGTCTGTCTAGATTTTAATCACTTCTGATCATTCCAATGTTTTGTAATAATGCACCGACTCTAGGTAAATAGGGTTAGGGCATTACAGTTGGATGCAGAGGATGTTTAGTACAAAACTTGGAAGTTATATTTAGAAAAACTCTAATTATAGAACACTACCCTTAGGTAGACTTGAGGATTAGTATAGAATAACTTCCCTATAATTTTGGTAATGTAGATATTTTGCAATTTTTACAAGAAATAAATCACTGTATGGATATGAGTTGGTATAGGTGGCTCTAGAATATACGTAAATAGGAGTAAAAACTTGGACAAGGAGATTCAGGCTTGACCTGATGTATCCTGGTACATGACAACGAGCCTTGCTGCACTGTTGGTTATGACACTCCTGGGGGATATTCTTAGGATAATTCACATTTTCTTTACAAACCACTATGATGGATTTATGAGTATATATGTCATCAAAGAAATATTTTTTATAATTATGGATTATATCCACAAACTGTTCAATTTATGTTAAGTGTTTTACATGTTTGGAATTATGTATTTTGGTTCATAAACTATTCTAGTATATGTCATTGTTTAGAAATGGCGCCTAGTGAAAGGAATTGAAACAGTATCAATGCACATAATCCATGTAGGGATTTCCCCTTACCCAAGATAGTTATTGTGGAGATGGTGATGAAAGTGGTGATGATCAACTGATTACCATATTGGGACAACTCTCTCAGGTTATGAATAATAAACTTACCCGTATGGTGCACCCTGATCCACAATACTTCTCATCTTAAGAAGATATTGTCTCATGTTCTATCAAGACAGAAAATGAATTCTATAATTCCTAAGAAATTAATGAAAATCAAGATAAGAATAGATCTGATGAACACTCTGGAAATATAAATAAGGGGAAGAAGGGAAAAGTTTAATATCCATCCTATGGAAAATGTAGGAAGAAACACCCCGTTACTTGCCTCAAGGGAATGGGGGTCTGTTACAAGTGTGGTGAAAAAGGCCACCAAGTTTGTGATTTAAAGGGAAAGAAAAAGGATTTCAATGTTGAATGCTGTAATTTTAGAGAAATGGGGCATTATGCAAATGTATTTCCTAACTCCAAGGAAACTTACATTAGAAAAGTCCAAGGGAGAAAGACCAAGATTATGCGATCACTACTACTGAGGTTGTAGCTCTGAAAGACATGGAGGCAGGTAATTTAATGGTTTCATAAAGTTTAGCCACTACTTTATTTGATTTTGGTTCATCGCATTGTTTCATCCATCCAATATTAGAAATTTATTTCATTTTAAAAAGGTAAATCACATTGTTTCATATCTTCCCAGTTTTCTAAGAAAATTAGATATTTCCAATTTGATTTAACAAGGTAATTTTCAGTCAAAACTCCCAAGGGAGGTATTGTTGCAACAACATTTTTTGAATCAGTTCCCAATAAGGAATATAAATGTTTTTTTATCTACTGATCTCATCACCGTACCCATGATTAAATTTTATATAATCCTCAGTATGAATCGTCTTTCGGACCATGATGTGAAAATTTATTATAAGAATAAGGAGGTTACAATTTTCGTTGATGATAAGGAATACCTTATCTTTAGAGAAGAAACATCACCATCTAATTTATATCTAGATCCACCCTCAGTAGATCTACTAGTTTCAATTATTGGGGAGGAAGATAATGAAGTAACTATGGGTGAGGAAAAGAATGTTTGAATAGAGGACGTACCTATTGTACAAGAATATGTAGATGTGTTTCAAGAGGATTTACCTGGACATACTCTAGAAAGAGAAATTGTGTTTTCCATTGATTTATTTCATGGTTTAAGTACCATATTGAAGAACCATTATAGAATAGACACTGTGGAATTAGTGGAACTAAAGAAACAACTAAAGGAATTTTATAATAAAGATTTATTCACCCTAGTGTTTCTCCATGGGGATCCCCTGTTCTATTTGATAAGTAGAAAGATGGACCTGTGAGTTTGTGCATTGACTATAGGGAGATCAATACCATAATAATAAAAACAAGTATCACCTACCTCACATTGATGATTTATTTGATCAAATTTATGGTGCTAAATATTTTTCAATGATTGAACTTCGATCTAGATATTATCAGTTGTGTGTGAAGAAGGAATACATTCTGAAGATAGCATTTTATACCAAGTATGAGCATTATGAGTTTACAGTAATGCCTTTTGGACAGACTAATGCACCCTCTATTTTCATGGATCTAATGAATATAGTTTTCAAGGATAATCTTGATGAATTTTTAGTAGTATTTATGGATGATATCTTGGTATACTAAAAAATCATCTAAGGTCATGAAAATCACATGTGAATTATTCTGAAAACCCTCATAAGAAATGAATTATATGGAAAGTTTAGCAAGTGTGAATTCTGGATTTAGGAAATTTATTTTCATGGACATATTGTCTCTAAGGATGGAATCTATATTGATCCTTATAAGATAAGTTCAATACAAGAATGTCTAGCACTGAAGAGAATAAATGAGTCTTGTAGTTTTATTGGTTTAGTAGGTTTTTATCAGTGTTTTGTCTAGAATTTTTCCCTATTGGAAGACCCATTAACCAAGATCACATGCAAAGGGGTTAAATTTGTGTAGACAAACGAGTGTAAATATTGTTTTTAAGAACTTAAGAGAATATTAGTCAATGATTCTATCTTGACTCTACCATTGATGAATGATGGATTTGTTATTTATAGTGATTATTCAAAGGAAGGACTTGGCTATGTCCTTATGCAGAATGATAGAGTTATTTCCTATGAATCATGATAATTAAAAATTCATTAACAAAACTATCCTACTTATGATCATGAGTTAGAATTTATAATCTTCACTTTGAATATATGGAGACACTATCACTATGGTGAAAAATGTGAGATATATACCAATCACAAGAGTTTGATGTATATTTTCTCACAGAAGGAACTCAACATGAGGCAAAGATGATGGCTTGAACTACTTAGAGATTATGAGTTCAATATACGCTACCACCCGGGGATGGAAAATAAGGAGGAAGATTCTTTGATCAAAAAGGATCATGATGTTTTGAACAAGATGAGAGTTGAAAGGGATCCTATGTTCGTGGATCTAGAAATGATAAATATGGGAATAATCATGGAAGGTAATGAATCATTAATTTTTCAAATGGTTTCCAATCTAACTTTATTAGAATGGATAAAAAGTTATTAGACTGATGATGAGGACTTTCAAAAGAAAATTAAAGCTGTGAATGATGGGAGATTGATTGACTTTTTATATGAATATGGGATTTTGTAATTTGGGAAGAGGCTTTGTGTTCCTGACATACCTAATATAAAAAGGGAATAGTTGGATGATGCTTAGAGCTTGAATTTCTCTATACACCATGGTATCACTAAGATGTATAATGATTTGAAGGAACAGTTTTGGTGGGACAACATGTAGGGGGAGATTTCTGATTATGTGTCAAGATGTATGGTTTTTCAACAGGTTATGTCTGGAAGACAGAAACATGGGGGAGTAGTGCAACCTCTTCTCATACCTGAGTGTAAATGGGATGATATTACGATTTACTTTTTCATGGGACTACCAAATACTCCTAGAAGGAATGATGCAATATGGGTCATTGTTGATCATCTAACAAAGTTAACACATTTTCTTTCTATAAGACAAGATTTACCACTTGAACGTTTAGAAAGAATATATATTAATGATGTTATAATAATTCATGGAGTACCCCTGTCGATTTTTTCTGATCGGGATTTATATTTTACATCAAGATTCAGGAAAAGTATTCCGAAGGCCTGTGATACTGAACTTCGTTTGAGAACATCCTACCACCCTGAAACTGATGGAAAATCATAAAGGACTATTAAAACCTTAGAAGACATGTCTAGATCTTTCTCAATTGACTTTCAAGGTATATGGGTTCAAAATTTACCTCTGGAAGAATGTTTCTATAACAATAGCTTCTATTAAAGTGTTAATATGACACTATATGAAGTGTTATATAGAAAGGGATTTCACACACCAACTTTTTGGGATGATGTTGGTGTAATAAAACTCGTAGGACCAAATCATGTTGAGAAAACAATGGAAAAGGTGAAGGTTATCCAAACACACATCAAAGTAGCATAAATTAGGAAGAATAGCTATGCAGATAACCGAATGAAAGATTTGGAATTTCACGTAGAAGATCATGTTTTCTTGAATGTATCTCTTTGGAAGCATGTTGTACGATTCGGAAAGAAAGGAAAATTATGTCCTAGGTACATCAGACCTTTCGAAATTCTTTAAAGAATTAGAGTTGTAGATTATCATTTGGAAATGCCACCAAGTGTCTCTATAGTTCATGATGTGTTCCACGTATCGCTGTTAATAAAATGCATGCCTTACCCAACTCATGTAATAACCTATCAAGAAATAGAACTGGAACCTGATCTGTCTTATTGTGAAGAGCCTTCCAAGATTCTTGATACCAGAGAACAAGTGCTGGGAAACCGGAAGACTCGTCTGATAAAAGTTCTATGGAGAAACGATAAGATGGAAGAGGCAATATGGGAACCCAAGGAACTTATGATGAAGAACCACCCGGATATTATTATGCGGTATTATTCTAGAAATTTCGAGGAAAAAAATATTTGAATAGAGAATAATGTAACACCATAAGCTTCCATGATATGATTCTCTTCGAATAATACAATAGCTTGCGCTGTACAAAACTTCAAGTTCTAACACACCACGACCAATCAAACTAGCCGTTATGAATTGTAATACCACCTTTTTGGAATTTTATAAATTTTGTTTTCTAAAATGGACTTCATTTTGGGATTCAGAATATCAAAATTAGCTTAGGGTGAATTTTTGGAATTTATCTGAAAACACTTATTTTTTGATGAATAGTGAAAAATACGATGTTATGGTTTAAATCAGACTTTTTATTTAAATAATTAGTTATTTTATTTAAATTTATATTAGGTAAAATAGATACATATTACCTATATATGTTCAATGTAATTAATTGGAGTTATTTTATAATAATATTAGATATATAAGATTTTATTGAACTTTTTATCATCTTTTACCCACCATCTAGGCGCATTTGAAAATTTGCATAAAACGTAAGTTTACCACTTCTATGAATTGAATTTCAAAAATAATAGAGATACGGTTGAAATCAATAAGTGAAATGTGGTTCAATAAGGTGAAAATAATTTTGGGTGAATAGTTACTTTTGACTTTTATTTACCACGGTTAAAAGTAAATATGGTAATTAAAAGTAAAAAATGATATTATAATTACCCTAACACTTGTACCAATTCAATTGGATAAGTTTATTTCAACCAAAATAAACCTTAGGAAAAAAATATTATCCTTTTGGTCCATATGGATTATATTAGAACATTAATTATTATTTTATTTAAAGAAGCGTTAAAAATGTTAAATTGAAAGTTTAATAACTAAACCATTTTAAATATAATTTTATGTATAAGATAAATTCGAATATAAATATTCATTATAAATATAAAAATATTTCCTACATAACGGTATTTTATTTGTAATTTTTAGACATTATATAATTAAATTTATTTATGACACAATGACGATGATATAATTACCTTATTAATGAAATATTAAAATAATTGACATTATAAATGTCCAAATAAATGTAAATTGAGACTTTTTATGAATTCCAATAATTATAAAGGTTAATATGACATGTTATAGTTTATTAAATAATTTTCTTTCGAATTGATAAAGCTGTTATGACTTTCACAAAAACACAATACCAAATAGTGTCATAATTGACATAAATGAGTTTTTAAAAAAATTATGATATTATTATTTGATATAATATTCCTAAAAATAAATGGTTCGGCCAAAGGACATAAATAATGATATTTATATCAATAATTCACTACTTGGTGTTCTCTTGACTTTTTATAGTATGTTTATTAACCATATATTATAATAATACAAGAATACGTGGTAAAAGTAAAACTATTTAACTAAGAGTTAAATCTAAAAGATAAGGTTACTAAGGTGACCTAAACCTGTCTAAAAATTATTGGTTGAGATTTTTTGGACCCATAACTACCATATCCTCGAAATAAATCATTTTTATCCTTTATAAATAGAATATTACTGTATAATAAAATAATATTTCATATTTTCCCCCAAGTGTCCCTCACCTCTCTTATAAAAGGGTACTACCCCTTCTCTAAAAATCTCACCTCGAAAGCCATTTGTCTTGAAAAAACCCTGCTCAAATATCCTCCCAAATACCCACTATTCTATCCATAGGCCTTTGATTAGTAATCCAACCTAAGGATCCCTTTTGATCAACTCAAAAGGAAACACCTGAGGAAGAGGTAATAATTTCACCACATCTTTCAAAGTTCTTTTCTTCTTCCACATATTCATTCCTTGTTGTTTCCATACCAAAATAATAACTCTATTACCTTATAAATAATTTGATATTATTATAAATATGGTAATTCCATATTCATTATTCTATCCATCCTATGAATGACAAGCCACCAAACGTGCATATGTACAACTTACCGTCTACATGTCGTGGTGTAGTTTTTCCTTCAAACAATTCATTATTTGGATGTGTATAATAATGAGTATAACTGATGTAAATAATAAATATAAAATTTTAAGGATTTATTGTATAGGATATACCATCCAATGAAATATTATTTCACCATCAATAGAATGATATTGTCGCTCATGCGTACGTACAGATTACCGTCTCCATGAACGTGATGAAATTCCATCCCCATCATAACCATTCAAGAATAATTTTCATTTTATGATTAAAAATAATGTTTAAGAACATAATATAATTATGTATATGAATCAAATAAATCCTATCCATAAAAAACATTGCTTATGTAACCAATCATATAAAGGGAAACGAATCAGTTAACACTCGAAATGATGATATTACAGAAATATTATTAACAAATCAATATATGAAGATCATATATGATATCCTATTTATTTATGAGGTTATTGTATAATTTAATAACAATTATTTAACTATTATACATGAGGATAATGTACCCTCGATCAAGGAAAAGTTCAAGGTAAGGGTTAATTCTACAATCTCTTCATTATCCAAGGTTGTTTATACGCAAATATCTGCTGGGACCTCTTTATCATCCACATCTATGTTTATTAAAAATGAATTTCAAAACATTTTTAATATTTTATAGACTATGGGTAAATTTCATTTAAAACATTGTTTTAATTTTTATAAAATGTTTATAGATTAATCTTTCTGTCGTTTTCTAAACAAGGTCCTTTACGACCATTTCGAAAAAATTAAGGAAAACATGTTTTTAACTTATATGGCAGGTGAAGCTATTTTACAACATTATAAAACCTTCAAAACATCCATTACAATTTTATAAAAAAAAATTTAAATAAATTATTTCTTTTATAATTCTGTTAGTTTTAAATTTATTTCATAATAGAAAGTTATATTTATCTCGAATAGCTTTTATTTTATCTATGTCAACATCCTTTGATTGATTTTACACTTGTTTGATGTTGATTTATTATGATACAATCTTCCATATTGTATTTAATGTTTTGTGATGTGTTTGATGTGGATGTGTTATTTTTATAACATTCAGGGTTTGTGTTTAATGTATTAACATTTCATAATCTAATTTTAATACAAATTTTTATGTTATGTTTAAAACGTTTTATATGAGGAATGCATTAGACTTAGTAAGTGAAGGGTTGAGCCCACTATAGCTCCACGATGCATCGGTAGGTCTAATGAGACAAACTACTGTCTTGGCACATGTCCTTGAAAAAATATTATTTGTATTCTTGGCATGAGGCATTGACTATGTGGTTATGATATCTGACATTATACATTCCATCATTATGGAATTTTCTATTGATATTACATGTGATTATTAGACTAGTAGAATATTCATGTGAATATGTAAATGGAATTATTTGATTTATCTTTTCTATATTATGCTGATGTTTTTGTTTAAAAGGACTGTGTTTTAGTCTTATACATTGCCTTAAATGTTTATGATTATTTATGAAAGTTTCCGTTATATTTTTATCCTTATTAAGCACCTGAGATCACACCTTTATATGTTTTATTTTTCCCATAATGTGAAAAATTATATTATGACTGACCTGTTGGGATTGTCTAAGGGAGATGAATGTGTTAAAAGGTTACACAATGTTGTTTTTTTTCATTTCCTAATGTAATGTAAAACTTATGTTTGTATCTAGTACTTCCAAGGCTACTAAACTGATCAGTAGTTCAGGATTTGATCCCTTGTGATCATGCCAATGTTATGTAATAATACACCAACTCTGGGTAACTTGGGATGGGCATTATAGTCAATAACATGGTCAAAACAATTCTCATTAAAAAAGACCTTCCATAAAAATTTCGGAAATAAGTAGTGATGTCAGTAGTCTACACATAAAATAGTGCATTACTTTTTCCAAAAGTGGAGTAGACTCTATATGAGTTATGGTATGGAGAGAATCTGTCATTGAAGTACTTTTGATTATTCCGATGTAAATGTATCATTCTCAATAAGGAGAAACATAAGAAGTTTGACTCCCATGGGGATGAACAAATATTTCTTGGCTACTCAACAAAAAAGAAAAGTTTATAAATGATTCAATAAGAGGCTATGAAAGATAGTGGAAATTCATGTTGTGACTATAGTGGAGAATGAATAGTAAAGGTTTTGGGCACAATAGAAGCTCGTGGGTGGATGTTCCCACTTGGATATTTGTCATTAACAATGATCAATATGGGATCAATACGATGATAAAAGCCAAAATCCACGGATCAAATCACCGAAATAAAGAAAGAAAAATAAGAGTCCTGGAACCTTAAAGGAGGATTGTCCAATGTTGATTATAATTCATTTAATTAATTGACAAGAAGTACCTTTTATGATGTTATTTCTTTGTTGATATTTTTGATCACTTTCCGATGTGATTCATCATTGCGTCGAAAAGTCAAGTGTAGACTTACTCTAGAGATGATCACACATGCACTATGTATCTCTGGACATATCCAAAGTAATATCCAAGTGCTATATTGGATAATCCTTTTCTTGTGTTATCCGCCATAGATCACCTTGATCCAATGAAGGTGGATCTCTCTCGGTCTGGAGGGTTTTCTTGAAGGATGGAGTAATTTTGGTCTTGAGATAATTCTCCAGAATTGTTGTGCACAACAATTATAATGAAAAGTGTTGGGGTTGTGAGGATATTTATAATCAGTTTGGAGGTTAGAGAGTTATGACAATAAATAAACGCATTATGCATTTTATTTATTTTATTAATTGTTATTGAAAACCCCATGTCGAATAATTAATTCCTTGACATGCACCCACTCTGATTATAAGAAATATCATTTAAGAAAACAATCTTATCTCCTCAAAATCATGACTAAAAAAATTACACAGCGTGTAATCGTTAATATATGGCATGTACTTATTTTTCATAAAACTACACGACATGTAATTATTAATACAGGGTGTGTACTTGTTTTTCATTTCCTTTCCAAAATGAAAACTACATGGCATGTAATCATAAATACACAGTGTGTATATATTGTTTTCATTTTATTCTTCCTCTATCATTAAAATGATTTATGCTTCCTTGGATAATTATTAAAACATGTATGGGAATAATTTTTATTCTACTTGAGATACTTGGATACACTTAGTGTGTGACCCTCTTGGCCTCTTTCTCATTGGCATTAGGTGAGCTTTCCTAAAGTCCAATATTACTATCTAGTAACGTGTCAAGGCACCCAAGAGAAAGAAGATGATGCCACATTGACATGTCACCTAATATTAATTATTACCGTGTAATTTAATCCATTTGTCTCAATATCTCATCAAGCAGGTTTCATGGTAGTTTCATAAGCATACGTGCTTGATCTGGCATTTTTTGACTTCCAGAAATAAACTTGTCATTACACCATGGCCGTGGAATTTGGGTGACAGTTCTATTTTAATAAAAGGGCCTGAGATATCTAGTTCCAAAAATATATAAGGGAAAAATCCTTCCTCAAATTATCCATTAACACCATGTCCTTCTTGACTCACCCAACATACCCTACTTCACGCCAACTGTCTTGGTGACAGTTTTCATCAGCAAATCTAAGTGTATGAGTCATAACATGAGTTAATGATAATATTCCAATCTAATGACTATTACACACACTTGTAGATATCAATGTACGATGACACCAAGATATGAATAATTGCTACTTGTGGGTCTATTCTCATAATCTCCCATCTTGGAGATGACCAAGTGCGAATTCCATGAGAGAGAGTCTCATCTTCTTACGAGTACATACACATTATGGTCTGTATATTATGTGTCCTATCATAATATTTCATCCAACCGTAGAACTTTATTTAAGAATAATGTGATAGAATTTCAAGGTTCTCATCATAGTGGGGATCTACCTTGACCTTATTAATGTAACAATTATTCCGGGACATTATTATATTATAGTCAAGCAGAACAATGAAAAATATATAATAAGTGTACATTCACATAATCAAAGTACAAATAGTTTTTTCTCAGGAAACCAACTCTATCAAACTATCACTTAGACTAGAGCTAACTTCCTATAACTTTTAGTTCGCTAGACCTCAATAATGATCATGTTTCTTCTGAGTTAAGGCATTTTTCAAGGGGTCCGCCACATTATCTTATGTGAAAATACTGCTCATTGAAACTTTAACTCTCTGAGAAAAATCCCTAATGAGATGATACTTATGAAGTATGTTATTTTTCCGCTTATATGACCTTGGATCTTTTTCAAGTGCCACCGCTACAATATTATCACAACGGAGTGGGATAGGATCTTTACTACTTGGTACTACATCCACATCTTGGAAAAAACATCACATCCATACTGCTTCTTTATCTGCCTCAGAAGCTGCGATATACTCGGACTCTGCTGTAGAGTCTGCCACCACACCTTTCTTTGAGCTCTTCCAGTTTATTGAACCTCCATTCCAACTGAATATGTATCTAGTATGTGACTTCATGTCATCTTGATCAGTCTAGAGAATATCATCTAAATGTCCTCTGATGACTAGTTCCTCATCTCATCTATAAACCAGGAACATATCCCTAGTATGAATCAGATACCTAAGGATTGTCCTGACTACCATCCAATGGTGGTCTCCTTGATCAGCTTGATATCTACCTACCATACTTAATGCATATGGTACATCTAGCCTTGTACATATCATATCATACATGACTGACCCAATAGAAGATGCGTGAGGGATCCTTTCCATTCTCTCTCTTTCCTCATGTGTCTAAGGACACATTTTTGTGGAAATATGAATGCCATGTGACATTGGAAACAATCCCCTCTTGGACTATTCCATACTAATTATCTTCAGTATCTTGTCAATGTATGTACTTTGTCTCAGGCCCAACTTTCTCTTGGATATATAACGATGGATCTTGATCCCAAGAATATATGCTGCCTTTCCCAATTATTTCATAGAGAATAATTTATACAACCATGACTTAACTGACTGTAAGAAAGGTAATTTGTTTCCAATTAGCAACATGTCATCAAAATATACTATTAGGAAAATGACTGCACTTCCGCTAAACCATTTTTAGACACAATGATCACATTCATTCTTAACAAAGCCAAATTCTATTATAGCTCCATCACAATGAATGTTCCATGACCTTGATGCTTTCTTTAATCAATAAATGGATTTATGCAAC
This sequence comes from Viscum album, assembly GCA_963277665.1. Taxonomy (NCBI): domain Eukaryota; kingdom Viridiplantae; phylum Streptophyta; class Magnoliopsida; order Santalales; family Viscaceae; genus Viscum; species Viscum album. The sequence continues at coordinate 309,167,384 of OY728120.1, forward strand.
TTGCATACCTTGTTAGTATCCTTTTGGGTCACAAACCCTTCAGACTGTGTCATATAGACATCTTCCTGGAGGTTACCATTAAGTAATTCTATTTTGACATCCATTTTCCAAATTTCATAGTCATGGTAAGATATAATGGCCAGTAGGATTCTGATGGATTTCAGTATTGCAACTAGTGAAAAGGTTACATAATAGTTAATTCCTTGACGCTGTCTAAAAACATTTTCAAACATTCATGCCTTATAGGTCCTGAATTGTCCATTAATGTCCAATTTCTTCTTGAATACCCATTTATTACCAACAGGATTTACATCAACTAGAGGATCTACCAAAATCTTGACTTTGTTTTGGTACATGGAATCCATTTTATAATTCATGGCTTTTTGCAACTTGGTAGTGTTTGTGCCTTCAACTGCTTTCTAGTAGGTAAGAGGATCATTATTTTCATCCAATAATGAGTCACCATCCTTGGTGACAACAAAACCATATCATTCTGGTTCTCTCACATCTCTCATGCTTCTACACAGTTATTGTGTCTCTGGAATAGATTGTTCTTCCATGGGGCTTTGTGGAATATATTCTTGTACCAACTCTTGTGTATCTTGAGCATTGTCTTCAACAAGTCAATCTCGCTCCCACTATCTATTTTAGATATGTGCTCCCTATCAAGGAATATTTCATGTCTTGCCACTATACCCTTTTTATCTGAGGGTTTATATAGGTAATATCCCATTGTTTCCTTAGGATATCCTATAAAGATACCATTTGTGCCTCGGGGTGCATGTTTGTAACCTGAAAAGGACTTAAACAATTCTTCACTACCCCACACATGTAAATTTGATAACATGGATTTTCTTATACTCCATAACTCATATGGAATACCATTTATCTATTAAGTTGGTAATTGGTTAATTATGTGTTCTTCTGTTTGAAATTCATATCCCTAAAAGGATAATGCAAGACTCGCATGACTCATCATTGATCTAACCTTATCCAAGAGGGTGTGGTTCCTCCTTTAACTTACACCATTCCACTAAGGCATGTAAGGAGAAGTGAGTTGAGATAGAATCCCAAAATCCTGTAAGAAATCAATGAAGTCTTAATTGAGATATTCTTCTCCTCTGTCTGAGCAGAGTTTCTTAATCTCCTTACCAAGCTGGTTCTCAAATTCATTCTTGTATTCTTTGAACCGGTCAAAAGAATCTGACTTATATCTCATTAAGTAAATATATCCATATCTACTAAAATCATCAGTAAAAGTTATAAAGTACAAGAACCCACCCCTTGCATCAACTGGAAATGGTCCACCTACATCTGTGTGAACTAATTCTAAAAGCTCTCCAGACCTTTCACCTTTCCCACTAAATGGGGCTTTGGTCATTTTTCCTTGTAGACACGCATGACATACACCAATTGGTTTTAGTTCAAAAGAATCTAAATACCCATATTGATGTAATTTTTTCAAACTTTTCTCATTGGAATGACCTACCCGGTGATGGAAAAGTTGGGTGTGGTATGAGTCATGTGAATTAACTTTGTCATAGATTTCCATTACTTGGTTTCTGTAGTATAATGCATAAAGTCCATTATATAAATGTCCCCTACCAAAACAAATACTATCTTTAAAAAAGTATCAACATTCATTTCCAAACATGAAGATGAATCCCTAATTATCTTATCCAGATACTAAAATAATGTTTTTAGAAACATAAGGAACCTAATAACAACCCTTTAACACCAAGATCATTCAAGTTGATAATGTGAGGTGGTAGTCCCCAATAGCTACAACAATAATTCTGGCTCCATTGGATGCTCGTAGATTGACCTCCCCTAGATCAATCTTTCTGAATATACTTGGTTCCTGTATTTAGATACATATGTGAGAACCAAAAGTAGTATCTAATACCCAATTGGTAGAAAAAGATAGATTTAATTTGATAACAAATGCACCTGATGCTTCCCCTTGCTTCCTTGGATGGGTGTAGTTTTTTTTCAAATGGCTCTTCTTGCCACATGAGAAACAAACAACCTCCTATTCTCTTGCCTCCCCTTTGAACTTGATTTTCTTGGAAGTCCTTGAATAAGCTTTGTGATTAAATCTCTTATCCTTACCTTTCCTTTTATTCACCGTAAGGATAGAAGGCTTTTCACGCTTCATATCATTGTCCACTTGGTGAATAAGTATAAGAAGATCAGAAAGAGACTTCTCAATGTTTTTCTTGTTGAAATTTACAACAAATTTAGAGATACTATGGGGGAGTGATTCAAGAATGAGATCGGTAACCAGTTCTTTGGGGAGTTTAAACCCTAGAACCTCCAATCGCCCAATGTAGCCAATGAGCTTGACTATATGAGGCCCAGCCGGGGCACCCTCTCCAAGATTTCTCTGAAATAGAGCCTTGGAGATCTCAAACCATTCCTGTCTTTCTCTCTCCTGGTATAGACCACGGTGGTGCCTGAGCATGTTATAGGAATCCATATCTTCATGAGACTTCATGAGCTCACTAGACATTGATGACAACATCAAACATTGAACGTCAAGTGCATCACTCAAATTTTGATCATAGACCAGGAAATCTTCATCACTCACCCCTTGGGAAGGAGAATCAGGATGTGAGGACATCAGCACGTAAAACTCTCATTCATGGTGTAGGATAACCAAAATTCTCCTAAACCATTCCTGAACGTTACTTCTAGTGACGATATTGTCTTTATCCAGAATAGATCATAGAGAAAATTTGGTTGATGAGTTTTTCATATTGAATCTAAAAATTAAAAGGGAAGATTTATCAGTACTTTCTTGTTACAATTTATAAGAAATAATAAAATTTTATTATGTCTTCCACAATTTTATCAAGTCCCAATGGCCCTCACCATTGAACTCGGAATGTCTAGTTTCATTGAAATTCTAGTGGAAAGGATCCATATTCCCCTTCGCATAACCCCATAAAGTGGTGGTCAAGCTATTAGAAGGTATTTAGGTAGGCAGGTCATTGTCAACAGTGAGCTTACAATTCCTTGATCCGTTGAGTGGAATCTCCAATCCTGAAATCCTAACTTGTATTTCCTCAACACTTTCCTCTATTTTACAACAATTATAGCAATTTCTGCTACTCTTGATGTAAAATGTTTAAGTCAACCCAAAAAATTCATAAGAGCTTCCTTTATAAAAGTAAGTGTACCAACAAGGGTTGGTCAGACACATAATGTTATTGAGTGTTTCCCTTAATCAAGTAACAAATGGCTTGGTATAACTTAATATGGTATTTGAGGGAATTTAATCCTTTATGCATAGTTTCATATTATCACATGCTTTTTAGTATTAAGTGATGATTGCTTAAGTGATTAACCATGTTCTGATAATGTTTAAGCATAGTCTGGTTTCTATTTTATTCCATCTTTTCATGCTTGTTTATTCTTATTAACTATATGATAGTGACAACACATAAATAATAAACAAACCATGAAATCAGACGGAAATAAAATAAGATGGCATGATCTTGAGCTTCTATTGGTTATCTTATCTAGAGGTTTTTATAAGATAACCCGAACCTAGGGAAAAAAGACCACGAACTGATGGTTCATGTTTTGCAGCTCCCATATGTCCACCTTTATATCTTCTTGGGTTGGTTTCGCCTTATCATCAGGTTTTGAATTGTCTCCTCTAGCTTGGGATATCCTCCATTACATGGGGTTTACATTAGAGAAACCATGGGCATATAGGCCCTATATTTTATTGGATGAAGGCTCACATGCCAATTGTAACATCCCAAGTAAGTAATGAATAATACATATTCTTATCTATGTCTATTTATGAATTATACAGTGTTTTAGAGGCTTAAAATGAGAATAAATCGAATCTTAAGCATGGAATACTCTAATATTTTTAAAAGATTGTTTTACCGCCTTTAATGGTGAACCGTTTTTAAATATTACTTTTGAAAATTTAATAAGCAATATTTGTCCAAATAAACTTATTCATTATGATTGGGATATTGAAATTTACTTTGGATAAATTTCTTGTATTTTTCTGATAATGTTCATTTTTTTATGAATAGTGAAAAGTGTTGTATTTTAACTCAAAACCTATTTTTAATCTAATTTATTTATATAGTTAGATTGTCTTTTTAATTGGTTTTAAAGTGAAATTAGAATATATTTTTACCATTTAATCCAATGGTGGTCATTGGAATTAATATCACTTTGATATTGGACATAAACGAGTGTTAATCTTTTAATAGATATTTTTTCTTAAAAACACGCTATTTGATTTGACAACGGGATTTAATTATAAAATTAATTAATGAAACTTCTATGTTATTAATTTGGTAAAATAGACATCATTTTTGAATTTGGAATATCAAATATAGCTTAGGGTGAATTTTTGGTATTTTTCTGAAAACCCTTAATTTTTGATGAATAGTGAAACCACAAAGTGGTTGTTACAAAAACTGATTTTCCATTTAAATGGAACATTACCACTTCTGTGATTTGAATTTTAAAAATAAAATTTAAATGATTTTCATTGTTAAGTAAAATGTGGTTCAATGGGATGAAAATAATTTTTTATGAAAAGTAACCTTTAAGTTTTATTAATCGCGATTAAAGGTAATTAGAGTAATTTAAGGAAAAAATGATATTATAATAAAATGAAAAAATCTTGACACTTGTAATAACCCTATTGGATGAGTCCTGGACGACCAAGCCAACCCATGGGTCGATTTTTGGGACCCCATGGAGCCACTTGGGTAAGATAAGGACATTAATGCCTTTTATTTAAAGTAAAAGTAAAAATGACACAAACATGTATTGTTTTACAAATAAAATTTTTACATGGTGTTATACAAGTCATATTTTTGACTATAAATAGTCATTGGAAATATAAAAATATTTCCTACATCATAGTATTTTTTTATAATTTATATACATTAAATAAATTAAATGATCTATGACATCATGATGATGCAGCGATTACCTCATTATTTAATGATTTAAATAAAATCAAAATATAATGTAATATGTAAGACCTAAACATGTCAAAAACCTATTGGATGGGTGTATTTAGAACTATTATCACCTTATCCTAGAAATATATAGTTTTGGGACCTTTTAAATCCGAAAAGCATTTTATAATAAAGTTACCTTTTATAACTTTCCAAGAGTGCCCCTCCTCTCCTCTTATAAAAGGCCCCAACCTCTACCACCTTACCCACAACTCTAAAGCCTTTTTATCGGCCAATCCCTACCCATTTTGTCTCTCCACATACCTATATTACTCCTAGAAGCCTCACTTTGGGAAGAAGTCTTCCCAAGGAATCCTTTGAGCTCAAATCAAAAAGAGTTAACCATTTAATGGTATTGTCTTCTCTTGTGTTCTTATGATTTATTTTTCTTCTCCAACCCCCTAAACTCTTTTTATGCATTTCTTTTGTAATAAAACCAGTATCCTCAGTATAATAGGATATTGTTATAAGAATTATTCGAGCTAAAATTACACACACCTACATATAATGGTTAAATAACATACTGTTTCCGTGGATGGTGAATTTCTTCCTCACGAAACGATGATTGTTCGACACTAATATAAAACCTTCAAAGGTGACCATTAAGATGTCACTATAATTATATATGATATAAAATATGTTTATGTTTTCCTTAAGCTTCTGTATTTTTCATTTATGTCATACTTTTATGGTTTCCATTATGGGTAAACGCGATATCTTCATTTTAGGAAGTGCGGACTACCGCCCCCTCAAAGTGATTTGATTCGTTAATACCATATGTGGTATGCATAAAGGATATATTTAATGATATTATATATGATATTATACTAGAATTATAATATACCTTTATATCATTATTATTTCACTCCATTAAGTAAGAAATAGAAATGAAAGTAGCGTTCATGCGTACGTACAACTTACCGTCTCGATGAATGGTGCATTTCATTTCATACCTCTAAATGATTATGTAATTTTATAAATTCAGTTATATACAAGATATATATTATATATATGACATATAAATAATGAATATAATTTTTGAGATAATTGATATTTGACTACATGAACAACTTGTAAATATAAGAAGTTCACTTTTGACTCAAGTACTAAATATCGAAAAAATGACCATTATTAACTTAAATGATTACATAATGTTCATAACATGGTAATAAGTGATACAAAAGGAATAATGAGCTTGAAAAAGGTTCTTAGGCAAGTAGAAATTAACTCAAGCTTATTATTCAGGATGTTAAAGAACGATCGAGTCATGTCGGACCCGAGGTGTGGGACTTCGTCTCAATCTCCATTCATTGAGGCATATTTTGTTTTATACACAACTTTCTTTTATATAGTGTATAAACCCATTTGACTTTTACGTTTATTCAAAAGGAATATTTTTATACAATGCGTTTACTTAACGACAAAAGGGAATGTTTTTTTGTCGTACGTATGCGGCGACAATGACTTCTCCGCCGCTGTGACCATTATTTGAGTGTCAGCTTCCTCTACAAGCCATAAATTTTTTTTGAATGAAAAATAAATACCATGTTTTACATTTCTTTTATTTTGGTATTGAAAATGGTTTTCATAATGTTTTTATATCAATGTGTTGTGTTGATATCTTTTGATTGAAAAGTGGAAATGTTATGTTTCCTTTATGCATGTTTTATGTGATAAGATTACGTTATGGTTCTTGGGCATTGTTATGAAGACGGGTGGTTCCATGATAAACTAAGGGCGGGTGAGCCCGATATAGCTCTCCAATGCATTGGGTAATGTGAAGGAGTTAAACGTTAAGGTTTCTCTGAAGAGATTTAGGGAATATACTGTTATGGGTATTCCAAACGTAACCAAGAGGGTTACTCCCTACGTAAGAATGTTATCAATGCCTCAAGTTACCTTTATGTCTTATGATTTATTTGATTTATTAATGATTTGATGAGGTATGTTAATGTGCTTATGTTTTATGGGTAAAGTATGATTTCATTCTTTCTTTTGAATACATGTACTCATGTTTCATTTCCAAATTATTATATCTCTTACTGAGATTTTTATGCTCATCCCAAGTTTTTGAAATGTTTTTCACAGGTCAAGGGAAAGGTACCTGATGTGATGATAGTTTCAAGGATGTCTTAAGAAAGAATCCATGTTTTATTTTAAATATGTTTTCGTTGATTAGAAAAATGAATACTATCTTTTATGTAACCACTTTGTTTAAATGTGGAATGTGCACATGTTTTATGATCTAATTCTATAAAACTCTAAACCTGAAAAGATCCTCAATGTGTAATCTTGTAATAACTCAAGATTAAGTAAATTTTAAGGCTGGGGCCTTATAGTGGGTTTCAGAGGTCGGTTTAGATAACTTTAGGAGTTAGAATTATATTAAATGATTATCCAAAAATATTTTTGTTATGGTCAAATTGAAATGATATAGCATTTGAAGATTACCATGTTGCTTCATCTAAGACATGTTTTTTCAGAATGGTTTTCTGCAGAGGAAATAGGGAAGCAATTCTAGGAAGGCATACAGAAGGAAATAAAATTCCGAATCAGCATCTTGAGATGGTCAAAATTGGAACTGAATAGTTTGTTGCAGTAATGGCACAGTTGACTCAAGCGATAAATGGTGGTGGTATCCATGCACGAGATCAGCCAGATCAACCGCAGAGGAACATGTCAGTGGTGGAACATTTCATGAGGCAACATCCCCCATCATTCAGAGGATCATCTGACCCTGTTCTAGTTGAAGGGTGGATTAAAGCACTGGAGAATATTTTCAATGTCATGGGGTGTTCAGACAATCAAAAGGTTAGTCTTGCTATTTACCGCTTGGAGGGTGAAGCAGATCAGTGGTGGTCGATGGTTAAAAATATCAAGGACACTGATGAGATTGATGCTCTCGACTGGGATGAATTCAAAGGTATGTTTCTTGAGAAGTATTTTCCTAAGGCTGTTCGACTTAGGATGGAAAAAAAATTCCTGGAATTGAGGCAAGAGGAAGACTCAGTGGCTGCCTATGAATAAAGGTTAACTCGATTGGAAAGGTATGCTCCAAATTTTATCCAAGACCTTGATAGTAAAATAAATTGTTTTTACTCAAGATTCAAGCCAAAATATTGATGGTATTTAGCTTCTCGTGAGTTCAAGAGTTATGAAAAGATTGTTCGATGTGCTGAGAAGGTGGAAATGGAGTTTTCCGATGATCAGGTGTTCTATAACAACCAGCAGAAGAAGAGACAAAGGTGGAAGGAGAAAGGAAAGAATTATTCAAAAAGGTATGATGGTAAGAAAACTAAGTTTCCAGTTTGTGATAAATGTGGTAAAAGTCATGCTGGGGAATGTCTTCTGAATTTTGTAAAGTGTTACCAATTCGGTAAGTTGGGACATAAGGCTCATGATTGCACTGGAAAAGATCAAGGTGATGGTAAGACCAAATTTGATTTACAGTTAGTGAAATGTTTTAAGTGCAATGAGATGTGTCATTATGGAAACGAGTGTAAGAAGAAGAGCTAGAGTGATGGGAAGCATTCATAATACAAGCAGAAAGGGGTGGTGAAATCCTTTGCAACTACTTCAGTAGATGTTGGGCCATCAAATGAAGTGGTATCAGGTAATTTGTTTGTTTTTTCAGATTATTCCAGTGTGTTGTTTGATTCAGGGTCTACACATTCATTCATCTCTGAAAACGTTTCTATTAAAATGGAAATACCATCTCAAGAAATGACTCATGAACTTGTGGTAAAAACACCTGGGGGAAATGTTGAGGCAAACATAATTTATAAGAATCTTACTATCCTTATCTGTGGAAATAACCTACTTGCAAGCCTTATTGTTTTTCCTCTAGTAGAGTTTGATGTTATCCTGGGTATGGATTGGCTCTCTATTTACCTTGCTAAGAATGACTGTAGATCTAAAGAAGTTTCTTTTTAGAAATACTTTCTGTTTGTGTACAAGAATCTACCCTTACTGTTGATAACATATCAAAAGGCCGAGAAACTTGTAAAATATGGAAATGAATGTTACCTTGCACATATCGTTGAAAATAAGGGAACTGTTCAGATTAATGATGTGCCAGTGGTAAATGAGTATCCTGATGTTTTTCCTGATGAGTTTCCTGGAATAATACCAGATCGAGAAGTTTAATTTACTGTTGACTTAGTTCCTGATACTAAGCCAATTTCAAAACACCCTTATCGAATGGCTCAAACTGAACTTTTAGTGTTGAAGGAGCAATTGAAAGATTTATTAGAGAAAGGTTTCATTTGACCTAGCACATCACCATGGGGTGCTCACGTTTTATTTGTTAAAAATAAATATGGTTCTATGAGGCTTTGCATTGATTATAGATCCGTGAATAACATCACTGTTAAGAACAAATATCCTTTGCCTCATATCGATTATTTGTTTGATCAGCTCCAGGGAGCTCAGTTTTTTTGAAATATTGACCTGAGATCGGGGTACCATCAGTTGAAGGTAAAGCAAGAAGATATTCCAAACACCGCGTTTCGAACAAGATAAGGCCATTATGAATTTTTAGTTATGCCTTTTGGGCTAACCAATGCACCTGCTGTATTCATGGAACTTATGAATATAATTTCCCACGAGTTCTTGGATAAGTTTTTGGAGGTTTTCATTGATGTTATTTTGGTGTTTTATAAAAGTAAAAAGGAGCATGAAAGACATTTAAGGGTTATTTTGAAAACCTTAAAAGAAAAGAAATTGAATGGGAAATTCAGCAAGTGTGAGTTCTAGTTGCAACAAATTTCGTTCCTTGGTCACATTGTATCTAAAGATGGGATAAATATTGATCCTGCAAAAACAAAGGTTGTTGAAGAATGGCCAAGACCCACAAATGTAACTGAGATTCATAGCTTCCTTGGTTTGGAAGCCTATTACCGAAGGATTGTTAGAAATTTTTCCCGGTTATCTAGTCCAATGACTAATCTAAATCGGAAGGGTGTTAAGTTTATCTGGACAAAAGAATGTGATGATTGTTTTCAGGAACTTAAAAGAAGATTGGTGAATGCTCCAGTTTTGGCACTACCTTCCTGGAATGGGGAGTTTTTTATCTACAGTGATGCTTCATTGAAAGGACTTGGTTGTGTCCTAATGAATAATGACCAGGTAATTGCATATTCTTCACGTCAGTTGAAAACTCAGGAGGTAAATTACCCTACACATGACTTGGAATTAGCTGCTGCTGTTTTCGCTTTAAAAATTTGGAGGCATCATTTGTATGGAGTAAAGTGTGAAATATATATACCGATAACAAAATTTTAAAGTATATATTCACTCATAAATAATTGAACATGAGACAGAAGAGATGGCGAGAATTAATCAAGGATTATGATTGTACAATTCATTATCATCTGGGAAAAGCAAATAAAGTGGATAATGCTTTGAGTCGAAAAAGTAATGCATCATTAACAATGTTGCGTTTGGAACGTGATCCTTTGGTTAAGGGTTTGATGAACTTTGGCATAGAAGTTGTTGGTGAAGGATGTCCTTCTATTTTGTTTCAGGTATCAGTGAAATCTTTTCTATCGGACAGAATTAAGCAAGCATAGAAGCAAGACAGCGAGTTGCAGAAAAAGATAGAGATGGTTCAGAAGGGTAAGTTTCCTGAATTCAACATTGATAATGATTGTGTTTTGAGATTTGGGAAGAGATTGTGTGTGCCTTGTGATTCACAGTTTAATAGAGAGTTGTTATGTGAAGTTCATAGTTCTCCGTTTTCAGTTCATCCAGGCAGTACTAAGATGTATAGAGATCTTCAAGAGTATTACTGGTGGGACGGAATGAAAAGGGATATTGCTGATTTTACTGTGAAGTATTTGACTTGTCAACAGGTAAAAGTAGAGCAGCAGTTACCGAAAGGGATTCTTCAGCCTTTACCAATACCAGAGTGGAAATGGGAGAATATATCCATGGACTTCGTTGTGGGATTGCCGAAGACACCTTGAGGTAATAATGAAATCTGAGTTATTGTTGATCGCTTGACTAAATCTGCTCATTTCTTTGCTATATGAGATACTTTTTCCCTAGATCAACTTTATCGTTTGTATCTTCAGGTTCGATGGAGTTCCTCTCTCCATTGTATCCGATCGTGATCCCAGGATAACTTCTAACTTTTGGAAAGGCCTTCAGAAGTCGTTGGGTACTAAATTAAATTTTAGTACAGCTTTTCATCCTCAATCAGATGGGTAGTCAGAACGAACAATCCAGACTTTGGAGGATATGCTACATGCTTGTTTGATGGATTATCAGGGATGTTGGGACCAACATCTTTCTTTGGTTGAGTTTTCTTATAATAACAATTTTCATTCTAGTATACAGATTGCTCCATTTGAGGAATTATATGGTAAACGGTGTCGAAATCCAGCTTTTTGGGATGAAGTAGGTGAAAGGAATCTGATGGGAACATAATTGGTAGAAGAGATGGCAGAAAAAGTTCAGTTGATTCAGAAACACATGAGAACAACTCATAGCAGGCAGAAGAGTTATGCGGATAACCGGAGGAATGATCTATCTTTCGAGGTAGGTGATCCTGTTTTTCTCAAGGTTTCACCATGGAAAAGTGTAATGTGATTTGGTATGAAAGGAAACCTGAGTCCAAGGATCATTAGACCATATGAAATTCTGGAGAGAGTTGGATCAGTTGCATACTGAGTGGCATTACCTCCGAGTTTATCTTAGGTACAAAATGTTTATCATGTTTCAATGTTAAAGAAGTACATGCCAGATCCATCTCATGTTTTGAGACCAGAGGTAGTTCAGTTGGAAGAGAATATATCTTATGAGGAACAACCGGTTCAGATTCTTGATCACATGGAGCAACTATTGCGGAATAAAGTGATTCATCGAGTAATGGTTTTGTGGAAAAACCACATGAGTGAAGAGGCAACATGGGAATCTGAAAATGAAATGAGAGATAAATACCCCCACTTATTCGATAAGTAAATAAATTACGGGGACAAAATTTTCTAAAGGGGGGAAGGATGTAACATCCCAAGTAAGTAATAAATAATAGATATTCTTATATATTTCTATTTATGAATTAGATAGTGTTTTAGAGTCTTAAAATGAGAATAGATCCAATCTTAAGCATGAAATACTCTAATATTTTTAAAAGACTGGTTTACCACCTTTTGATGGTGAACCATTTTTAAATCTAAATTTTGAAAATTTTATAAGATATATTTGTCAAAATAAACTTATTCTTTATTATTGGGATATTGAAATTTACTTTGGATAAATTTCTGGTATTTGTTTGATAATGTTCATTTTTATGAATAGTGAAAAGTGTTGTATTTTAATTCAAAAACTCTTTTTAATATAATTTATTTATATAGTTATATTATATTTTTAATTGGTTTTAAAGTGAAATTAGAATATATTTTTAACATTTAATCCAATGGTGGTCATTGGAATTAATATCACTTTGAGATTGGACATAAACGAGTGTCAATCTTTTGATAGATATTGTTTCTTAAAAACACGCTGTTTGATTTGACAGTGGGATTTAATTATAAAATTAATTAATGCAACTTATATGATATGAATTTGATAAAATAGAAATCATTTTTGAATTCAGAATATCAAATATATCTAAGGGTGAGTTTTTGGTATTTTTCTAAAAAACCTTAATTTTTGATGAATAGTGAAACCACAAAGTAGTAGTTACAAAAACTGATTTTTCGTTTAAATGGATCTTTACAACTTCTGTGATTTGAATTTCAAAAATCCAATATAAATTATTTTCATTATTAAGTAAAATGTGGTTCAATGGGATGAAAATAATTTTTGATGAAAAGTAACTTTTAAGTTTTATTAATCGCGATTAAAGGTAATTAGTGTGATTTAAGGTAAAAATGATATTATAATTAAATGAAAATATCTTGACACTTGTCCTAACCCTATTTGATGAGTCATGTCCGACCAAGACAACACATGGGTCGATTTTTGGGACCCCATGGAGCCACTTGGGTATGATAATGACATTAATGCCTTTTATTTAAAGTAAAAGTAAAAATGATACAAACATGTATTCTTTTACTAAAACAATTTTTACATGGGGTTATAAAAGTCAGATATTTAACTATAAATAGTCATTGGAAATATAAAAATATTTACTACATCATAGTATTTTTTTTATAATTTTTAGACATTATATAAATTAAATTATTTATGACATCATGATGATGCAGCGATTACCTCATTATTTAACGATTTAAATAAAATGAATTGATAATGTAAAATATAAGACCTACACATGTCAAAAACCTATTTTATGGGTGTATTTAGAACTCTTATCACCTTATCCTCTAAATATAAAATTTTGGGACCTTTTAAATCCGAAAAGCATTTTATAATAATGTAACCTTTTATAACTTTCCAAGAGTGCCCCTCCTCTCCTATTATAAAAGGCCCCCAACTCTACCACCTTACCCACACCTCTCAAGCCTTATTCTCGGCCAACCCCTGCCCATTTTGTCTCTACACATCCCGATATTACTCCTAGAAGCCTCAATTTGGGATAAAGTCTTCCCAAGGAATCCTTTGAGCTCAAATCAAAAAGAGTTACCCATTTAATGGTAGTGTCTTCTCCTGTGTTCTTATGTTTTATTTTGCTTCTCCAACCCCCTAAAATAATTTTATTCATTAATTTTGTAACAACACCAGTATCCTCAATATACTAGGAATTTTTTATAATAAGTATTCGAGCTACACTTACACACACCTATATCTAATGGTTAGAGAACATACTGTCTCCGTGGATGGCGAATTTCTGCCGCACAAAACGATGATTGTTCAACACTCATATAACACCTTCAAAGGTGGCCATTAAGATGTATCTATAATTATATATGATATATAATATGTTTATGTTTTTTTAAGATTATGTATTTTTCATTTATGGCATACCTTTGTGGTTTCCATTATGCGTAAAAGCGATATCTTCATTTTAGGAAGTGTGGACTACCGCCCCCTCAAAGTGATTTGATTCGTTAATTCCATATGTGGTACATATAAAGGATAGATTTAATGATATTATATATGATATTATACTTTAATTATAATATAACTTTATATCATTATTATTTCACTCCATTATGTAAGAAATAGAAATGAAATTAGCGTTCATGCGTACGTACGGCCTACCGTCTCCATGAACGGTGCATTCCATTTCTTATCTCTAAATGATTATGTAATATTATAAATGCATGTATATACTGTATATATATGATATATATGACATATAAATCATGAATATCATTCTTGAGATAATTTATATTTGACTACGTGAACAACTTGTAAATATAAGAAGTTCACTTTTGACTCAAGTTCCAAATATCGACAAAACAACCGTTATTAACTTAAATGATTACATAATCTTCATAACATGGTAATAAGTGATATAAAAGGACTAATGTACTTGAAAAAGGTTCTTAAGAAAGTATAAATTAACTCAACTTTATTATTCAGGATGTTAAATAACGATCGAGTCAATTCAGACCCGAGGTATGGGACTTCGTCTCAATCTCCTTTCATTGAGACATATTTTGTTTTATACACAACTTTATTTTATACGGTGTATAAACCCTTTTTAAATTTACATTCATTCAAAAGGAATATTTTTATAAGAAGCATTTACTAAATGAAAAAAGGGAATTTTTTTTGTCATACGTATGCGGCGACAACGACTTCTCCGCCGCCGTGAACATTATTTGAGTTTTGGCTTCCTCTACAAGCCATAACATTTTTTGAATGAAAAATAAATACCATGTTTTACTTTTCTTTTATTTTGGTATTGAAAATGGTTTTCATAATGTTTTTATATCAAGGTGTTGTATTGATATCTTTTTATTGTAAAGTGGAAATGTTATGTTTCCTTTATGCATGTTTTATGTGATACGATCATGTTATGGTTCTTGGGCATTGTTATGAAGACAGGTGGTTCTGTGAAAAACTAAGGGAGGGTGAGCCCGATATAGCTCTCCAATGCATTGGGGAATGCGAAGGAGTTAAATGTTAAGGTTTCTTCGAAGAGATTTAGGGAATATACTGTTATGGGTATTCCAAACATAACCAAGAGGGTTACTCCCTACATAAGAATGTTATGAATGCCTCAAGTTACCTTTATGTCTTATGATTTCTATGATTTATTCATGATTTGATGAGGTATGTTAAAGTGCTTATGTTTTATGGGTAAAGTATGATTTAATTCATTCTTATCTATACATGAACTCATTTTTCATTTCCATATTTTTATATCCCTTACTGAGCTTTTTATGCTCATCCCAAGTTTTTGAAATGTTTTTCACATGTCAATGGAAAGGTACATGATGTGATGATAGTGTCAAGGAAGTCTCAATAAAGAATCCATGTTTTATTTTAAATATGTTTCCATTGATTGGAAAAATTAATACTATCTTTTATGTAACCACTTTGTTTAAATGTGGAATGTAACACATGTTTTATGATCTAATTCTCTAAAACTCTAAACCTGAAAAGATCCTCAAAGTGTAATCTTATAATAACTCAATATTAAGTAATGTTTAAGGATGGGGCCTTATACCAATTAATTTAAATAAATTTAAATTTATACATGTACAAAGGGTATTTGGTATAGCTCATGATCATCCATAGCATGCACTGACATTTACACATATTTAGTATTGAAATTCATTTAATCGTTCTCTTATTTAAGATAACTAGAGCTTGAATTTAATTATTTGTGATCTTATAATTCATCAATTATTTATCTTAAATTATTTTATGAATTTACTTTAGATTCTTCTCATCCATATTCCATGTACTGGTATTTGTACTTTAGAGGAAACCTGGTGAAATTCCATTTCTGGAAAGTACACGACGTGTAGGTTATATTACACGATGTGTATTTGTTTTCACCCTTTATCCAACGTAAACACTAGGGGCTTTGGTTTATTTTCTGTAATTTGGAAATTTTGGAGTACATGACTTGTAGATTAATTTAACACGGTGTGTACTTACTTGTTACGCGGTTACCGGCCTGGCAATCCCGTGTACGCGGTACATGGCTTCTCTTTGTACATGGTTTCACCTGGGATGGATCGTACTACATGACATTTTGATTCAATATACACGCCTTGTATTCTGGTTTCCATGCACCATTCAGTTCTAGTCAACATGGTGTAATAAAGACTTAGGTATACTCAATTCACACAGTGTGGTCTGGTGGACCAGTACTAGTTCATTCAACCTAAGTACACAGTGTATAGTTTTCACTACACGCTGTGTATTCGTGTGTTGTATAGACAGAATGAGAGGCTCCTCCGGATGAGTTTCTCATTTTTTTAATCAAAATTAAAATTAAAAGGTTGTTTCTGGGATGTGAATCAAGAAACTAAGGAGGAATAATAGATCTCTTTCATTCCGATTTATAGAACGATTAATCTTGAATTGAATCAAATATAAATGAATAAATTATCAATGAAAATTAAATAACTATAATCAATGTTGTATCCTCGCTCTGATACTAATTTAAGGTTCCATGCGTAGCGGAAGCTCAGGGGTGGATGTGCCCTCAAAGCTTTTTTTCATTAGGAATGATCAATCCGGGATCAATACGAAGATAAACGCTAGACTCCACGAATTGAATCACAAAAATAGACAAAGAAGAAGAAAATTCCAAGAACCATAAAGGAGGATCGTCACAAGTTGATTATGATTAATTTAATTAATTGACAAGAAGTACCTTTTATGGCATTCTTTCTTCATTGATATTTCTTATCATGTTTCCATGTGACTCATCATTATGTCATAGAATCCAAGTGCAGAATTCCTCTAGACGTGATCCACATGTGCACCATGTACCTCTAGACATCGCCAAAGGAATCATGAGGTGTTATAGTTGAGAAGCCTTTTCTTTCGTTGTCCGCCATAGATGGCCTTGATCCGATGGAGGTGGATATCTCTCAGTCTTGAGAGTGTTCTTGGAGGATGGAGTTCTTTCGGTCTTGAGAGAATTATCCATAATTTTTGTGCACAACGATTTTTAGGAAAAGTGTTGGGGTTGTGAGGATATTTATAATCTGGTTTGATGTTATAGAATTATGACAATAAATAAACTCATTACACGTTTTATTTATTTCATTAACTCTTATTGAAAACCCCATGTCGAATCCTTAATTCCTTAACATGCGCCTACACTGATTATAATAAATATCATTTAATAAAACAATATTATCTCCTAAAAACCTTGTCTGAAAAAACTACATGGCGTGTAATGATTGATACACGGTGTGTAATTATTTTTCATAAAACTACATAGTGTGTAATTATTAATACATAGAATGTACGTGTTTTTCATTTCCTTTCAAGAATGAAAACTACATGGCGTGTAATCATTAATACATGTTGTGTATATCTTATTTCCATTTTATTCTTCCTCCATCATTAAAAAAATTTAGGCTTCCTTCAATAATTATTTGACCACGTATGGTAATAATCTGTATTCTACTTTAGATACTTGGATACACATAGTGTGTGACCCTCTAGGCCTCTTTCGTGTTGGCATTATGTGGGCTTGCCTAAAATCCATGATTAATATCTAGCAATGGGTCAAGGCACCCAAGAGAAAGAAGTTAACGCCTCATTGACATGTCACCTCATTCAAATGCTTACCATGTAAATTAATCCCTTTGTCTCAATATCTCATCAAGAAGGTTTCATGGTAGTGTCATAAAACTATGTACTTGATCTGTCATTCTTTCACTTCCATAAATAAACTCGTCATTAAACCATGGCCATGGAACTTGGTTGATAGTTCTATTTCAATAAAAGGGACCGAGATATCTACTTCCACAAATAAGGAATAGAAAATACTTCATCGACTTATCCATTAACAAAATGTCATTCGTGACGTATCCAACGTACCCTATTTCCTGCCAACTGTCTTCATGACAGTTTTTGTCAGCAAATCTAAGTGCGCGAGTCATGACATGAGTTAATGATAATCTTCCAGTCTAAGGACCATTACAAATGCTCGTAGATAGCAATGTCAGATGACACCAAGACATGATGAATTTCTACTAGTTGGTATGTTCTCATAATCTCTCATCTTATATATTACCAAGTGTGAACTCCATGATAGAGAGTCTCATCTTCTTATGAGTACTAGCACATGATAGTCTGTATACTATGTGTCCTATCATAGTATGTCATCAAACCATTGAACTTTATTTAATAATATTGGTATATAATTTCGAGGGTCTCATCATAGCGAGGATCTACCATGACCTTATTAATGCAACAAATATTCTAGGACATTATTATATTATAGTCATACAGAACAATGAAAAATATATAATAAGTGTACATTCACGTAATCAAAGTACAAATAGTTGGTTCTAAGGACACCAACTATAACAAACAGAATATTTAGAAAATATATAATAAGACATAGGAGGATAGTTAGGAAGATATGAGTAATCTGAGAGACACTCCATATTGAGAGGTTGATTCCGAAAAATATTGATATTATGATAATAAATCAGTGTCTTTATAGAGGCCATCGAGAAGAGTTGAAATTAACATTAAAAACATAATTGGTGATCAGACAACACCAGCGCAGACAAGGAGAATTCATACTCTACAACAAGAATCAAACTTATTACAGGTGGAACCTAAATGTTTTGATTAATAATCTGGAGTTGAGAACTTGGTTCAAGATATGAATGAAGATCTTGACCAAATTGAAAATAATCAAATATGGGATATTGTTTTGAGACTAGTAGATAATAATGTCCTTAGGTTGAAAGGGGTATTTCACAAAAAAATGAATGAATATGATATTTTGATTCTAAAAAAAGAATTACTTGGGTGAAAAAGGTACTCCAAGATTGAGGGTATAAACATCGATGAAAATTTTTCACTTGTTACGAGGATGGAGACAATCTGATTACTCTTGGCCATATAAGTGCAAAGAGAGTTCAAGGTTATCCAGATGGGTGTGAAGCCAACAATTCTAAATGGAGTACTGAAATAAGAAGTTTAAATTGAGAAACCATATGGTTTTCTCCTTAATGAATATGATAATAGATCTTTTTAGATGAAGAAGGATTTATATGGTTTGAAGCAAGCACCAAGATCATGGTATTCAAGCCTTGATTAGTTTTTAAATAATATTTGTTTCTAGCAAGGAAGAGTTGATTATAATATTTATTAAAATAATGGAAGTAGTCAAAGGATAACAGTAATAGTTTATGTCGAGGACATAGTCTTTGGTGGATCAGATGTAGCACAATATAGACAGATTTATAAATTCATAAAATGTGAGTTTGAAATGTTTATTATTGGTGAGATGAAATTTTTTCCATGGTTACAGGTGACTCAATGAAGGATTGAAACTTATATTTCTCAATCTAAATATTCCAAGGAGGTTTTGAGAATGTTTGGAGTGGATAATTCCAAAGATACGAAGACTCTTGTTGCTGCCCAGTTGAAACATTCATGGGATGATGATGAAAAGGTAGTTAATATCACAGAATACAGGAAAATCATTGGAAGTCTGTTGTACCTAACAACAACAAGGCCTGATTTTGTATTTTCCACATTCCAAGTAGTGATATATCAAAGAAATCCAAAGGAACAACACATGATTTCAGTGAAAATAATACTTTGGTATAACAATGGATCTGCGGATTTTGGTTTAATGTACAATGAAAAATCCCAGCCAGAGTTATTGGGAAATATAGATGCAGATTGGTCTAGGTCATCAGATGATAGAAAATCAATGTCCAGAGGTTCTTTTTTATATTATAGGGTTGTGTATCTCTTAGTTGAGAAAGAAACTAGATTAAATTTAATTAAGAACCACAAAAGTTGAATATATTACATCCACTCATGTTTTCATGCATTGATTATGGATGAAGAATCTACTTGAGAATATGGGAGTTTTAGTGAAATCTCTAATCAAAATTTATTGTGAAAACTAAAGTGCTATAAATCAAAGAAAAAATGTAGTCCACTACTCAAGGACAAAGAAAATTGAAAAAAATATCATTTTATCAAGGATAATGTGGAGTAAAGGCTTGTGATGTAGGAGGATGATCAAATAGTGAAAAACGTTATAGATATTCATATGAAGTCCTTAACCAAAAATGTGTTTGGAAGGCATCGAATGGCCCTATGAGTCTAGTAGAATCCCTAAACTTGAAAAAGTGTGGATGTGGGACCCCCTCTCCCTAAGGTATGGTGGGTTTTTTCCCTAATGTAAGGATATTTTTTCTTTACCCTATTGAAAAAAACAATGAAGTGTCCTTTGGAATTGTTGACAGAGGGGGAGAAAGTGTGACTATTATAGGGGGAGAAAGGACATGTGGGAATATGTTAAGAGGAGAAGTAAGATAGTGGGAGTTGAATCTAGGATGAAGCTGTTTGAAGGATATGTAATATAAGGGGAGTATTAAACCTGACAATACTAGAAGTGATCGATCAAAGATTATATATCATGATAGCTAATGTTCGTGATGAATGTAGTTGATTGGATTCATGATTTTAATGAATCTATTAATTGATTAAATTTTAATTATACTCTTGTTTTTCATGCTGAGAATGGCTTATGTGGGTTTAGAGTATGTTTTTATTAAATCTTTGACCTCCATCTTAATTGCTAGAAAAAAATTCCAATTGATGAAGGAAGTAGCTTTAACAAGGTATGAAAATGTGAATATTTTTTATGAGAAGAGTTTTCAAAAAACCCAAAGGGTGACATTTTTGGGAAAAAATACATCAATGTATCCTCTAGGAATGTTTTGGGTGTGATTATGTCTGTTGACAATGCCAGATAACTACGAATGAGTTTGGTTTGGTTGGAAATTTATGATTTTATTCATAGGACTGAATTGTGTGAAGAATGGGGAATGAAATTGAAAAATTAAGAAGAATTTAGATCTCAAGACATAGACCATGTACCATGTCTGGGAAGGGTTCATGACCATGTACCAGGCAGTGGGAATGCTGCACAGGAGTGGTTTATGGAACCAAAAATGGTTCGCGGTGACTATTTGGGGTGAAGGGCGTGTGGTATGTGGAATGCAAGATGGTTTGTGGAATGACAGAAGAGAATGGAACCAACTATGAGTAAACTAAGTATGAAGACCTCCATGAAAAAATGGTTCACAGAATGGGTGCGGTTTGCGATAGGAGGATAAGTATGTGGTGGAGGCTGTACCTAATCACATATTTGGTAAATATTGGATTAATGGATTTTTTTGATATCTTTTCATATATAAGGAGCATTAATACCACTAATTATAAGTGAGATAGAATATCATTAGAGAAAATCTCTTTGATTTGTGATTTTGATGATGTTTGAAAATGGTTTTCGGGAAGCTATTCCTCAAAGGTTAAAGATGTTCGCAGAACAGTTCACAAAATTGTTTTTGTGGGACATTGTAGTTCAAAATGGGGAGCCCCATTACATGGAAGTGAATGAAATATGTGAATAGAGAATAGTTAACAGATTGAGGGTGGTTCCCAGACAAGGTTCATGGAGTCAGTACACAGAGGTGGTACACGACAGTGATGGAAGAGTAGTCTGCAGACGATGGACGTTTCACAGAAGCATCAACAGTGTCCATAGGAGGTATTCTGTGCACCATACCTCATATATAGTATGCGGGAGGAACATGTGGTTTGCAGAACACTCATGGAATCTTGAAAAATCCTCATGTCAATTTTCAAAATTCAATTACGTTACCTAATAGTACATGAAAATGTGGAGTTCATATGTGGGTAAAAAAGAACATAATAAAAGAATCTACCTACAGTTGAGGATGTGGTATTCATGAAAATGAAGGGATCTACATGTCCATAAATTGTGTTTAACCTAAAATTCTATAAACTATGAGTGGATTCCTTTCACAGAGCAGTGAGCGAAGGAAGGGGAAGATGATGAATTTTTCCAATAGTAGCAAGCAAGAGAAAGGGGGATATGGAGTCACCCATGGTAATGCAGTGAGAAGAGCCTAATCCTTGTAAAGTAAATAAGCTTGGTTATATAGGATCTAGCTTGAACATTTTACTCTTTATTGGGATTGAGCCTTAGTGAATTTGGTATTGTGACACACTGCCTTTATATTATCCTTGGACATAGCCAATGAGGGTGAACCAAGTAATAATTTTTGTGTCTCATGCATTATTTATATTCAATTAATACTTTTAAATGAGAATGAGAGAGAAGGGATTTTTCTTTAATTACTAAACATGATCTAAAGGGGAAATTTATTTAATCAGTCATACCCTGATTCACCCCCACCTAGGGTATTTGAACTAGTGGACCTAACAAAAAGTAATAGTGGATAAAAACATTAATATCAAGGAAAGTAAATATGCATATTTAATTTTTATCGTCAATGTTAATGATACTATATTCATTAGAAACAAAAAATGGGTTTTCATGGATTTATCTATTCCAATGGAGGATTAGTTTGAGAATTTTAAAAGATAAAAGTTATATTATACTCCAAATGTAGTGGAAAAAACATTACCAAGACATTGGAGGTAAATAGGAAAATAAAATAAAGTTAAAAAAACTCATTATGAGTTTACCCTATTTTACTGCTTCAAATCCATTCATCGCATATGTTTCCACACTTTTTGAAAAACATAATAGTTTATCTAATGAATATAAATTAATTTTAGTGATGAATATTATAAGTTATATTAATGGTTCTTATGATTTTAGACTAAAATAATATAAAAATAGAAATTGTGATCCTTATATATTTTCCAATGATAATTTAGATTAAAGTGTTTATGATATGAAGTCAATATCTAGTAGAGTATTATTCTGCGGACAGGAGTCAAATTCATTGAAAATAATGAAGAAAAGTTAATTTAATTTAAGTAATGTAGAAGTAGAGTATATTTCAATAACACAATCCATAACAAAATTCAAATGAATAAGGACTCAGTTAGAATTTATATTAGTGGAAGTTAAATTTCCATTACTTATGAGTTTTCATAATCAAAAGGCAAAAAATCTTTTATGAGATCTAGTTCAACATTATTAATCAGTGAACATAGACATAAAGTATCAATTTATAAATTAAATGTCTTTATGTGGTTTTATAAAGTTATATTTTATTCTAAAAAAGTAGAAAATGGTGGTTATTTTACCAAAACATTACTAAAGTATAGACTTCAATGGTTGAGGTTGATGATGAATGTTAAACTTCATTCTCTCATGTATATGATACGGCTTTCCATCCCCTATCTCATTTAAATATTTAAAAGTTATTTTTAAATGGGGTGAAATATATCAATATAAATCCAATGATATTTAAATTCTCTTAATAAGAGAGAAATAATTTGTTAATGGGGAGTATATATTTAGGAAGTGTTTTTAAAAGAGAAAACATTGTAATTAGTGTAAACAATTGGTGTGTGTGTGTGTGAAGCCATGATTTTAGTGTGTGTTTGTTAATTTTTTGGGACTTTACACATTATATCCTATTTTATATGTATATTTATAATATTTTTTGTTTGTAACATGCATAAGAACAGTTTTGAAAAGTTTAATTGAGAAGAGAAGTGGAGGATAATTGTTTGGATGTTCTACTTACAAGTGAATGTGTGTTACTCCTATAGATAGTTGTGATATTTTGGTTCATTGTTCTTGATATATTCTTTTCTTATAAATAGAAAATTATTAGTTGTTGGTAATGTGAAATGGATGTGAGTTATGAAATTGATTCTTACTTTTATAATGAATGAATTTATTAACACATGAATCACATTCAATCTCTAATAAATTCTCGTGGTTCAGATGTGTTGAAGATCATTTTGAAGTTTAGAATTGTCTAGATAAATATTATAATGGAAATATTAAATTTTATAAATATTTTTGAAAAAAAACATATTTATATTTTGGTGTTCTTTAAACCATGCCTCGTTCCATGTATCATGTAAAATACCTAATGATGACTTGGAAATTGGTGTTTTTAATGTCATGGTTATTGGTGATTTTTTTTTCAAATTCCCTATCCACCTTAGAGAGTACACACTATATAAGAGACATGTGATAAGTGATCATAGTTATTGGAAAGTGAAGAAAAAATGATAAGAAACATGCATTCAATTTTGACTGGTTGAGTGTTCTTTTATAGGCATAAGGTAGGTGTTCTATAAATTTTGAATAGAATTCATGTTATTTTACCTAGTTGATGTTACTCCACATTCCAGAAATTCAAGGTGATGATTTATAAATTAAAAAATCCTTGAGTAAAATGTAAAAGACATTGTTTAATACTTTCCATGACACCTTTTTATAATGATTTAGGTAGTTTACCTCATCCCAAATCAAAAATAGGGTGGGTTTTTCCTTTTTCCATGAATATTCCACCCTACTGGTGTGTTCAGATCGACTTAAATTATTTCGAATTGATTATTGTGACAAGTGAATTGTTAATAGTTGTAAGAACCTTTAATAACCTTTTCATTTGTAGATGAATGGTATGAAATGGTTAATCCCATAGGTTTTTTATGATTACAAGTAGATTAGGGAAATGATTAAGAGAATGGTTAATGAAATAGTGAACTATGCGGTTATTATCATTATTATGTGTTCGTGGTATGGCACCAAAACACATTTAGAAACCATTAAAATTTCTATTTAATGGATCTGATTTACTTAGAATATTAGGATGCCTTGGAAATTTATACTACTTTAATCATGTTTAATTATATTTCTTGTATTCCATGAACATTTATACTCCCTGGATCTAATTACTTGATTTAATGGATTTTTAGGATTCATTGGAAATTTCTACTCCTTGGATATGTTGAATTATTAGGATGCCTAGGACATTTTTAATACTTAGATCTAATCCATTTGGATACCTTGGACATTTATACTCCATTAATATAGTTTAATCAGCTTAATAGGATGCCTTAGAAATTTCCACTCCTTGGATTTGACCTAGTAGAATTCCATGGACATTTCCAATCCTTGGATCCTATTTACATGATTTACAAAGCCTACTTGGTATCCCTAGAAATTTAAACACCTTGGACCTTGTCCCATGAAGGCCTAATACATGATTACATGGTGTATGACATTGATGTTGGTTGAAATACTTTATAGACAACCCTTATGTTTTAGTTTCTTGATCACAGTGAGTCTTGATAGACTGGATAATATTCCTTCAATTATTATTACTCATATTCCAATTATATTTTCACACTCCTTCAGCATATATGCGTTAACTTGAATTAATTTAGACAAAATTGGTGTTGGACAACTAAGTGTTATCTCATACCCATTTCAGGAAACCATTGGGAACCCACATAAACTTAATGTATACAAGTAGGTATATGGGAAAGTTCCCTCTTGGTGATGCTTGATTTTTTTTTCATTGGAGTAGGGGAGCACATGATTGGGATATAGATCAGGATGCTATTCAGGGATAGTTTCATTTAGTCTTTTTGTACTTTGATTCGTGTTTTGTAATTGATGCCTATTTACACGTATCACCTACCTTTTAAATATAATTCCATGATCCTAATTATGTATATAACATGTTTGGATGGGATTACTTGGTTATTTATATTATAGATGTTATTCTGCACTTGTTCAATTATCTTATATGCTTCTTCTATTGATTTTTATGATTAAACCACTGTACTAAACTTTAACCAAGCGGGTAGAGTCACTCCACTCTTCCATCATGGATCCTTGCTACTAGCTGGAAGCCTCTGGCATATAGGGAGTCATGATTGACGTTATGTGTCCAACATGGTTTAATTATTATTGACTGAACAAGGTATATGACATCACAATGTTGTATTAATGGGGTTATTTTATTTTGTATTATCTTTTTGGAATATTATATGGGTGACTAGGAATGTTTCATGATCTGGTTATGAGAATATTCATGGGAGTAGCTAACCACATACAGTGAAATTTCAAATAAACTTGGATAAGACTTGTTTTTCTTGATTGTTCTTATTATTGTTTCCTTTATTTCAACATTGGGTGATGTAATTGATGTTTTATATTCCCTATGATTACATATTTTTACCATTGTCTAAGTATGTAAAGTAAGTGTTTTAACATGCATTATCATAGGAAATTCGGGATTCATATGTCATGCATTATGCCATGCCATGTCTATTTTATCGTGGCCATTTATTGCATCATGTTTTGGTGACTTTACTGTTATGTCCATGAAATTGTGATAAAATTTCATAAATGTACATGATAAATAACAAGTTTGGATTGAATGGATTCCACACTTCAATTTATAAGATGTATGGGCCCTTATAAATTAGAAGCAGTTATCCATATAGTTCAACAGTTTAAAAATAATTATTATATAGATGATAATTAATTTAAATGAAACTAAATGATGGAATTAATGGCCATCATTAAACAGGGGCTCCAATTGTAATTTAAAGGGTGTTTTCCAAAATAAATTACAATTTACACTATATATATATCAAGACCTTTGACTTATAGTAGATAACTTGACCCTGACCCGACCTCATTAGTGGGAAGTAAGAAGTGCCTATGACTTTTATTTGTGATATGTATGTCACCCAGACCAGGCATTAGGTGTAGGCAGATGAGTGCAACATGTAAACTGGAAGGATTGAACTTGTATTATTTATATATCCATTATCATGTTTTTACCAAATCTTGTTTCAGGTGTGTATTTATAATTTTAGGGATATTCCATATAGACATCATCTAGTTGTGCACTAAGAGTGTGGAGATGACCATGCTATAGAGGAGGAGGGACACGGACCACCTATAGAATATCTAATAGTGAGACAAGCAGAACCACCTGATATACCTGATATTGGTGATGATTACCCATTTAATGATTGTTTCTTATTCTTTATGAAAATCATTCAGGGAGCCCCATGACCTTCCCCAATTATGGAAGATTTGATGGTTGATTTCCCACTGTAGCATTTTCCCATATTTTTATTGGATGATAGACCACAAGATGTAGATTTATGGATAGAGTCCATGCTATCAATTTTTGTTCATCTCGAGAAACCTCTCGAGAGGAGAGTGATGATTAATATGTATATGCTATGGGATTTCAACAAGAGATGGTAGAACATGATTACTCAAACAGATCTGCATCAGCATATGTCATGGAGGAATTTTAAAATGGCCTTATATGATTATTTATATCACTAGATGTTATGGGCCAATAAAGAATGAGAGTTTATGCATTGGGAGTAGGGAACATTATCGGTCATTGACTATGAAACCCATTTCATAGATCTCCATAGTTTCACACATATTCTATTGAGTGATGATTAATCTATATGCAGGTGATTCGTGGAGGGTCTGATGCATAAAAACCAATCATTGTTGAATGTCTTTCAGCGTACTATTATATATAGAGTAGTGAATTTGGATATTATCATGGAGTGTAACCTGAGAGATGGTTGGTGTGAGAGCCAGGGCAGGTTATCTCCTAGATCTCAAAATACATCAGCCAATAGTATAAAGTATCATTTATACATTCCATGTGGTGATATTAGTAGCCATGGTATATAATTAGTTATCCAGGTGAGGTGAAATCAGTGGGGAAGATAGAAACATACTAGACCTTTGTGTATAAGTGACCCTATCGAGTACTGATCTTGTATAAATATGGGATATATACAATTATTTTTCAAAGGTTTTCCTCTATTATATAGTGAGAGAGGTTATAAAATGACTCCACATACATGAGTGAGGTCGGTAGGTTTTCATCAGGTAGGGAGATGGAGTAAAATTGGCCAATCAGGACGAGGAGGTGGTTGTGGATGAGGTATCCAGACACCAGACTTACAATTCCATTAGAGCATACTTAATTGGGGTATCCAGGCTATATCACCGGGTTACAGATCAGGATATATATATGAAGTGAAACTGTTTCCTAAGGAGTATATTTCCAGAACTTCTATGAAAATATATACTATTCTAATAGCCTTTATGTTATTATCTTCTATTTTTGATACATGGAACTCTCATTACTTTATATCAATGCATGTTATGGAGATCTATGTGCTTGATGTTTAGTGTTACTGTGGAATTATGACACTAGATACTCTTTTGGGGATATGATAAGAGATTATATTCAAGTGTAGGGATTTCCCCCTTATGTTATGTTGGTGTCACTTCATATGGGACCTCTTTTTCATTTACATGATAGGGTTTGATGGTATTCTTAGGATGGACTGGTTAGTTTCCTATTATGCTTATGCTGAAAACTATCACTGAAGGGTGACTTTCACATCAACAAAGATAATAGTTTGTATTAACAAAGGTGAATGATATGTCAAAGTGAGCTAAGGTGGACCTCAGCATCATGGTCTAGGTAGGATGATAGCCCAAATTACTAGTCTATATATTGATGATCAGATAATATGCCAGATAGGCTTCCCTCCAGTGGTTGATCATTTCAGGGATGTTTTCCTGGACAAATTTTTAGGACTACCTCTTAATATAGAGGTAGAGTTTTCCATTGAAATAGTGCCTTGATATGTACTGATATCCATTCCTCCGTAAAAGATGACTAATACATATTTTTAGGAGTATAAGAGGTAGCTAGAGGACTTAGAGGAAAATGGATTTATATGACCCAATATATATCTAGGGTTTTTTGTTTCTTTTTTCTAAAAAGGTGGATGAAACCCTTAATTTATGTGTGTATTACAAGAAATTGAACTAGTTTATAGTTATGAATCAGTATTAATTTTCTCAGATAGATGATATCTTCAACTAGATCTATAGACATTGGGTGTTCATGATGATTTATCTAAAATAGGGTTATCATCAGGTGCATGCTAGACCATCAGATATACCATGTACAAAATTCTATAGCAGATATAGATGTCTGAGTATATGGTCATGATGTTCTGTCTCACAAACATGCTAAATGTTTTCGTGGGTATAATGAACTAGGTGTTTTATCCTTATCTGGATTCGTTTGTGGTGGTATTAGTGGATTACATATTGGTGTATTATCAAACTCAAAACAAGCATGAAAAAAACATGATATTATAGTGGATACACTGAGAGAGCATAAATTATATGATAATATCACAATGTAACCCTTTTGAATTGATAATACTAATTTCATAGGTCAAATTATCTCAGAGATAGAAGTATCTATTTACCCATAGAAGGTGAGATATTTAGTTTTCTGGGATCCGGCTAATAATATATTTTAAATATTGAACTTATTAGGGATAATTGGTTACTACTATAGATTCATTCATGACTTATCGGGACTATAAGAACCTATTATAGGCTTCAATAATAACGTTATGAAGTTTATATGTTATGAGGCCTATGATATAGCCCTTCAGGAGATGAAAGGGAGATCAACGTCAACACCAATCTTGATTCTTATAGAGTTGGGAAGAATCTATACATTCTATTATTGTGAATCAGGTTTTGGGGTTTGAGAAGTTATGATGTAGGAGGAGAAATTCATGGTGTATGGTTCTCATCAGTTGAGGCTACAGGAGTGGAACTACCCGATTCACGATCTCGAGTTAGTATATATTTTTTATGTCAATGTTGTTAGATCAATTATTCAATAGGAAGAAATTATATGGTGTATATAGAACAAAAAATCCTCAAGTATATATTTAAATCTCGTGAATTGAATCTTAAGAAATGATAGTGGATCTAATACCTTCATTCCTTTCACTTCAATCATTCCTATTCACCAAAATAGTGTAATTCATTTTTCGATGATCTGAGCAAGAGGACTTAGGCACTGGCTATTCTGGATTCCATTAGTGAGTGGCATCTTATGGCCCTATTTTTAGAGATATGTGATAAATCTGGACCTCTACGCCATATGGGTAAACATAGATAGGTTGAAAAATGATTCCAATTTTCTTCCTATTTTATAGAATCATAATGTAGATAAGATTAAGAATCTGTAATTTCATGAGATAATACACCTTTATGGATTTCTATGTTCTATCATATCAGAAAGAGATGATTGTTTCACATCGCAGTTCTGGAACAGGCTGCAGTGGGAACCATGTTCACTAGTAGTGTTGTGTATAACCTGTCACCCAAAGACTAATAGTTAATCTAGGAATACGATACATGTTTTGGAGGAAATAATTGCAGCACAATTCCTTGATTTTAGAGGTTCTTGGGATAAATTCATACATCTCCCCAATTTCTCTTTTAATAACATCTTTTAGGAGACCAAATAGATGGATCCTTCTGAGGCCCTATACAGTAGGCCATTCGGTTCACCCCTATACTGGTTAGAGGTAGGAGATGAATAACTACTCATTACACATCTCATATAAGATAAATTGGAGTAGTTTTAGTTATTAGGAAGTGGATTTCTGAATCTCAGTATAGATAGATGTCATAGGAAGATTGTTTCCATCGACCACTAGTGTTTGTGGTGGGGAGTGATATTTTCTTATGAGTTTCACAGAGATTGGGGTATAGACTGATTTTCAAGTAATGGAAGTTATCACCATGATATGATGGGCCCATTGAGATTATAAAGATAGTCAGGTCGATAGCTTATTGATTCCAGTTACCTCATATGTACAGATCTATGCACTCCGTGTTCATTATATCTCAGCTTCACTGATATCATTATGATTTATCACATATTCTTTAGCTCTAGGTGGTTGAGTTGGAGGTAGAAGCATCCTTTGAGGAAAATAATATCCATATTATTGATCATGTAATGATGACCCTATAAGGCAGATCAATTCATCTAGTACAGATTCTATGGAAGCACGGTCGTGTGCATGATGAGACTTGGGAGCGGGGGGAAGACGTATGTTCCTAGTGGCTAAAGTTATTCTCATATGAAACATTACCACAATTGAAGGGTAAATTTGGGGATGAATTTATTTAAGTGGGGAATAATGTAAGATACCAAGTTTTCTATGATTTAAATCACATTTTTTTATTTATGGTTTACTTTTTAGGTTTTGACCTAATATGGATGCCTTGTGAGGTTATGGAGAAAACAATGGTGTTTGGGGAATGTTCAGAGCCTAGAGCCTCTATTTTTGGATATAACAGCTGGGCCAAGGGGTTAGTTGAAACCCTGATTCAAAGTACACATGGTTAGAGTAAATTTTGGATTATTTTTTAGATCATAGAAGTGGGGACCTGATTTTCTGTAATAGTGTGACCCAGGATGCACGTCTAGGAATTTGCTAGTGAATTTTTATTAGAGGGGAACCACATTATCAGCATAGGGTTTGTCTAACTCTTCACCTTGACCGTGTTAGGGGAGGTATAGAGGTGGTGTCTAGCATATGGTTGACTCATGGTTTGTCCAATCATGTTTCAAAACCATGCATTCCAGTTTTTAATGGGTAAATGGCCCTTTTTCACTTGGTTATTTAGTGGTTAAAACCACATCTTTATTTAACTTTTTTCCCAAGTGTCTATCCCACTTCATATTATTGATTCGTCTATGGAATAAAAACCCAATATTTGAGATAATCCATCTTTTATGTTTTTGATTCAAATTCTATTCTTCTTGTCTGATAGATGCATACAAGTTATTCACTCTTTAGGCACTTTTCATTCTTTCTCTTGTCATTGACAGAGTTATTTTGGTGAAGGATCGTATGCCCTATTTTTCCAATAATTCAACCATTCTATTTTTTTTATTCTTCTAATCTATATATAATTAGAGGCTGATAATGGACTATTTTTAATCTATGAGAATATGGTAGGTGGACTATACTTCTCCCACAAAGTCTAGTTGTATATAGCTAGTTTCCATTATTTTGCACACTGAAATTTCTACAAGATGCTTCCTAAATTAATAAAACATTGAGTTAAATGTTATATTATTGTTTAAGACATTCCAGGAAACCATTTTATAAGGTTAGAGGTAGTTGACCTAAAACTAAACCACCCATGGGGTGGGTTCTTCCCTTTTTTAAAGATTATTCCACCCTTGGGGTGTATTGAGATCACATTAAATTATTAGGAATTAATTATGGTAACAAGTGAAATGTTAATGTTTATAAGAAACATAAGTCAAATTTTCATTTGTAGATAAAAGGTATGAAATTGTTAATCCCTTGGAATGCATGTGAAGATTAAGGAAATAGGGAAATGATTAAATGAATTTTTAATGAAATGGAGAATAATTTTCTTATTATGTTAAATTAGGGTTTATAGTATGGAATCAATGACTCACTAAGATGTTGTGGACATTTTTACTCCATGGTTCTATTTTATATAAGATATTAGAATAACTTGAACATTTCTATTCCTTCGGTCCTATTTAATTATCATAATTGGATTCTATAGACATTTCTACACCTTATAAACGATTACATTATTTTCTAGGATTCTTTGTACATTTATACTCTTTGGATCCAATGATTTATTTGGATGACTTGGAAATTTATAGTCCTTAGATATGATCCATTAGGATTCTATAAAACATTGTTCTCCTTTGATCTAGTTTAATCAGTTTACAAGGATTCAATTTACATTTATACTCCTTGGATATGACCTATTAGAATGCCTTCGAAATTTCTACTCCTTGAATCATGTTTACTTTATTTACTTATCTTACTCAGTTTCCTTGGACATTTATACTCTTTAGGACCTGTCTAATGTGGTTATTATACATTATTACACAACGTAGGACATTGATTTTTCTTGAAATTCTTTAAATACACCCCTAATTTTTTAGTTTCTTGATCAATGTGTTTCTTGATAGACAAGAACATATTTATTATATTACTATTACTTATACACCTGTAATATTTTTACACAGCTTTAACTTATATGCACATACTAGAATTATTATAGACACAGTTGTTAGTGGCCTACTAAGTGTTATCTCACACCCTCTTCGGATAGTTTTTGGGTACCCAGATAAACTTCATGGATATACGTAGGTAAAAGGGAATGCTTCTACTTGGTGACGATTTATTGATTGTTTCATAGCAACACGAGATCACATGACTAGGCAATGAATCGTGATGCAATATGGGGATAATTTCATTTGTTATTTTTGTACTTTGATACAAATATTATACTACATTTATATTTCTATGTATCACCTATCTTTTTATAGCATTCAGTGATCATCATTCTATATATGACAATCTCAGATGTGATTACATAGTTATTTATATGATAGAAGTTTTTTATTCATCTATCATGTTATCACATATTCTTCCACTACTGATTATCATGATTATAATACGTTTCTATAATCTGATCATGAGGTTATTTCCTTCTTTCTATTCCACCATGGAACCTTTCTACTATTTGGATGCCTCTGGTATAATAGGAGGTATTCTTGAGGCCATGTGGCTAACTGGTTTTAGTTACTATTAAGTGAATCGGGTCTGGGACACCCCAATGATACTATAATAAGATTCTGTATTTCCATTATTCATATGAAGTATGAAAACATGATAATGATTGATCAAATTACTTATAATGAATTTGAAATATCCTAGATTCAATATTTTTTGATTATTTTGAATTTGAAGTTCAAAATTAAAAAGAAGAAGTGTATATGGCTATTTATTTGTATATGGAAGTGTATAAAAGAAGTGTTCCATTTATTAGAAGACTATAATATAGTAAAAAGAGTTAGAATACACCCAAAGTACAAAGTAATGGTATGGGATAATTATAAATTCAATTCTTTAATTTGAAACACTTATAATTTAATATTTAATGATAATCTTAAATAGATAGTTAAATTAAATAGTTTTTGAATTGATGTGTTGAAAATATTGTTATTGAAGTTTAGATGTTTCTTCTCTTATAAATATTTCTCAAAAAATATGGGAAAAATATATTATATTGTCAATTATTATGTGGATGCACCATTTGATATGAAATTTAACATCAAAGAAAGTGAAGTGAATGTGAAAATTGGTGTCACTTTCAGAGGTTGATGACTCATTGTAATGTCCCAAATTAAGAAACATATCCTGATGGAATAGTAACTTGACCTTTGGAATTTTAATGTGACCATTTAGAATGATAATCCAGGTAATAGAATAGTAAACTCATATTTAAAAGTATAAATGAAATTTAGGTATCTAATAAATGATGATATGATATAATTATATCATAGTATAAGTAAATAAATATTATAAAAATTATTAATTAAGGGTTGGATTTGTTTATAAAACATAAATGTTTATTTACAATAATATAATTAATATAATTACTTAAAAAGAAACATTATATTCATAAAAAAATCATAAAATAAAACTTTTTCTTATGAAAATATGATAATTATATAAGACACTGATTAATTTTTCAACGTGTTATAAAATCATTGTAATATGATGATTTATGACAAAAACAAAATACTTGAATTATCGAGTCATAGATGATGTATAGATTATGTAAGACAAAAATCTCAATATATCCTTAATTATTTGAATATATTTAATGATAATTATTATATTATACATATTTTTGAGCTAAAATAATAAACTAAAAACTAAAATAATGAGAAAACATCCATTTCCTCACCTATAAATACCACTCCTTACCACCTATTATCCTCAAAAAATCAAATATTTCAAAATTTTCTAAATACTTCAAAATACTATTACCAAGCATCCCTCACATTTATGAATCCATGGACTCATCAAAACTCCAAAACAATTTCCCTAAAGAGGTTCTCAAGGAGGGTAAATACAATAGGTAAAATCCCCTTTCTTTTTCTTTTATTTTATTTTCAATTTAATTTAATTTTTATAATATCCTCACCTCAAAATATCCAAGAGGAATGATAGCTATAATATATTTTATATAATGTTATTCTATTATGTTAATGAAATAATCCATCTTCGAATCTCCTCCTTTTTTCCTTTTATTCTAAAAAATAAATTATCATTTGGGGTGTGTTGATTTACTGCCACCATGGGTGATTCATTTCACTTTTCTCTACCACATACAAGCCTGGGCATAAAACCATTATTATGATTCAATAAGATTTTATTATGCAATTTATAATTTATATAATGTTCAAGAAACAATATATAAACATGATATTAAATAAAATGATATGAGTTCGTGATGGTCATAAAATACCCTAAACAAATCAAATAATTTTAATTAAGAATTTATCTAATGATTCATCCTCATACCATATAAAAAATTATATATAATATCATTGAATATTATTAATTATCATTAATAACATTTAATTTTAATTCTGGATAACTATTCCATTTTATATGAAATTATATACTCACATACAAGAAAACTGATCATTGAAACCAAGAAAATGAACACCCCCTGAATGATGAAAGTAAACACTATAACTCATCAAAAATAAAATAAACAAACATAATAAAACTATAATTTACAATATTTATGTATAAAATGATATTGATTATTTAATTAAATAATTTAATTTTATTATCCTGGATATTATGGTGAAGAAAGCTTTCATACATAAGTAAAGGGGATTCTCGAATCCAAATCCATTCCTTCGGATTTTGTCTCTTTCACTCCATGTTTAGTGTGGGTGTTCTGTTAGTTGTACTTAAATATATGTTCTTTATATTTACCTTCTTTTCTCTATATATACATATTTTGAATCAATTTATACGACTAATGAAATGATTTTTCCAAAAGAGACCTTCTTTCAAAAAAACATCTTTTACTCGTCATGAGATTGTTTCTTCTTCACCCAAGATTGATGATTCTTATGCCATGTATGTTATTCCATCGACATTTTTGGAACCCCAAAGTTTATGAATGTAGTTTTTTAAATTAAACCCATTTCTTTCCATGGGTTATTCTATGAAAAAATTTAATAATCATTCTACATGGAATGGATGATTATTTAAATGTTATGATGTGATGAGTGCCCCAAAATTTATAGTGAAAGTAATTGTTATGATATGATGGGTGAACCCGTAATTATATAACACTCGAATTCATTGTGTAACATGATTAATATCATGAGATAAAGTGAAATATGCACGAACATGATGCCAACTATTTTCACAACTATGTGTTGTATTTGACCACTAAGACATTATGTTTCATTTTTTTTGCAGTGCCACATTACATTTCATTATCTAATAATTCCACTCATGTTTATGATGATGATTATGCTATCCCATGTTTCATGTCTCTTATTTATCATATTATTAATCTTTAAGGTCTCCTGTAATTTTTATGTATATCCTCAGGCCAGTATTTTTACTATTGAGAACATGCGGACCAAAAAAAGATGGAGAAGAAGGAATCAAATAAATGTTTATGTTTTATTATATAAAATTTATGTATGGTCCTAATATTTCAAAAACATTAAACCATTAGATCCTATATTTGTAACACTATTATTTTGTTTGTTTTGAAAGTGATGTAATCGTCATATAAGAAATTGTATATTCCCTATAGTTGGTATCCACGCAGAGTTTAGTTAAATTTGGAATTAGGATTAGAGAAACTTAGTGAAAACCCATAATGTAATACTAGGAATAATTAATATAAAATCCTAGTATTTTATACATGGATATGAAATCATTATTGAGGAACATTTCATACATCACACAAACACATGCCAAACAAACCGTATAGGTTTAGTTCCTTTGAAAGCATCAAACACAAACTTATAATATGGTGAAAGATCTTAAATTTTTCTTACATAGATATTCCCCAATAGTAACACAATCTAAAACCTTCCTTTATATACCAGGTAAAAGAAAACACATTAAGAGGGTGAGACTGGATGCACAGAAATGGTAAATAAGGAGAATATGAAGAAAAACATGAGTATAAGAATTTAAAAATGTGAACGTAACTTTGAAAATTAGACCTTGTATAACACAAATCAAAATCTTGATTCATTTAATAAATCTTAGAAGATCATAATATATATATCATAAAGGAATCAACAGAATAAGAAAATATAGAATAATATGGTATAAGACATGATATTTCGTGTCACGACCCGTCCTCGGGGCCCGTGCCGTGACTACCCCAAGCCCTCCTTCCATAGGCCAGGGGCTGGCGACTAGCACCAAAGGCGTAAATCCCAATAACTGGGAAGGCATTGCCTTTATAAAAGTAAAAAAAACACCACAGAGCACAAGCGGAAGCAAAACACTAAGTACAAAAGAAAGTGCTGAAAAGTAAATGGGACAGAATACAAACCCAAATGAAAGTACAACTACAACTGAAGAAAGTACAACAGAAAAAGAAAACAGCTGGAAGAAAGGAAGTAGCTCCTGGGTCGTCCTCGTCGGATCATACCTGAAGGGTAGGTACAGATAGCGTCCTCAATGCTCTCGCCCGTCAACCTACTCCGTGTGTCGTCTCGTCATGTAGTCCACCTCCGGGTACTGACTTGTCGTGTATTCCACCTCTGGGTACTGACTCATCGTGTAGTCCACCTCCGGGTACCGTCCAGTCCTCGAACACTCGACCTCTGTCACCATTGCCCTTCATCTTCAACCAACACAACGAGGTACGGGCATAGCCCATGCAGGGGTGAGTATAACGATACTCAGTAGGGACCCCGAGACCCTCAAGGTCTCACTAAAACCAACAAGGATAACCATAAAAAAGATCTCAACAGATAACCTCTACTTAGGTATATGCCCATACATATACCTAAGTTATCAAGTAACCCATCTCAATATTGAGGAAACACAAGGATTGAGAAAACAATGGATAACCACAACCCAGGTATATGCCCATACATATACCTAAGTTATCAAGTAACTCATCTCAAACATGAGGTAAACACAAGGTCAAAAGTCTCAGCTCAAACCATGATTTTCATTATCGAAACCGCAACTGCTGAAGAGCCCCGTCTCTGGAGTGTACAGTGGTCCTGTCACGACTCCGAGGTACTTCTCACTATCCTAAGACTGCTGAGGTACTTCTCCTGCCGAGTACTGTGGGCCTGCTGCTACAACAAAGCGCTTCCCACCATGGGTCTGCTGCTACAACCAAGCGCTCCCCCTCATAGCCTCAAGAGGTACTCCATCTGTTGAGTACCGCAGGTCTGCCGCTACAACCAAGCGCTCCTTCGCCGTGGGTCTGCCGCTACAACCAAGCGCTCCCCCTCATAGCCTCCAGAGGTACTCCTTCTACTAATTACCATGGGTCTGTCGCTACAACCAAGCGCTCCTCCGCCGTGGGTCTGCCGCTACAACCAAGAGCTCCCAATTGGGCTATCCGAAACACACTAGGTCGATCGGTCAAGCAGTCGTCAGGTCTCAGCCGGCTACACGGTCTCCGTATTCCGCACACTTGTCTCCGGGAGGGTCCGCTACACGAGCTGTTGGTCAATACTACAAGTTTCACAAGGTTCCACGAAGATGTATCTCAAGGGACCGCCTCGTCACAGGGGTCTCAACACAACAGACAACGCGTCAATCGAACGCCCGGTCTGTGAGTTACTAGCCTTTTCGTCCTAGGGGCCCGGTTGGTTTCATGTGAGAACCAACCCGGCCATATCTCAACTGTACCCCAAACTCCCATATGGTATACTCA
The DNA here is from genome assembly GCA_963277665.1 of Viscum album. Classification (NCBI taxonomy): domain Eukaryota; kingdom Viridiplantae; phylum Streptophyta; class Magnoliopsida; order Santalales; family Viscaceae; genus Viscum; species Viscum album. The sequence continues at coordinate 309,205,910 of OY728120.1, forward strand.
AAGGGACCGTTTCTCAACGTGATCACCAACGCCGCTGACGGTTCGTCAAACGGACGTCCGGTCCGAAAGATATCAGCTTTTCTGTTATAGGGGCCCGGTTAGATTTCGGGTACAATCCAACCCGGCCACTATCCAACAGAAACCAAAACATGGGCTAAGTATTCCAAAATTTCCGTCTCTTCAAGAGGAATTCAACGAGACAGACGACGCATCAATCAGACGCCCGGTCTGTGAGTTATTGGCTTTTTCGTTCCAGGGGCCCAGTTGGTTTTTAAGGAAAACCAACCCGACCATACTCCACCTGCGTCCAAACCTCGGGCGGAGTGATCCAAAAGATCCGTCTCACTTAGAGGATTTCAACAAAGTCGACGGCACGTCAATTGGACGTCCGAAGCTCAATATATGAGCGTTTCCGCTCCGAGGGCCCGATTGGTTTCGTGTTCGAACCAACCCGGCCAAACATAAAGTATCCCGAAACCTTGAGTGTAATATACCAAAACGACCGTCTCGATCCAAGGATCGCATCGCCGCTGACAGCGCATCGTTCGGAGGCCCTTAGCTCAAGATACAGGCAAAAGACCAAAAATGGTCCGAAGATGGGGGGTCTGGGCCCGAGCCGACCCGACTGGACCTGGTCCGATCCGGCTAGGGCGCGGCCCGGCCCGGCTCAGCTCAGCCGAGCGGCGGAGCAACGCGGGAGGCACGCTGCCCCCGCGTGACAACTCTGTGGCCCCCGCGGGGGGCCGCCCTGGTCAACGGACGCGGAAAAGCCGCATCCTGTGTGCGCCAGACCCGCGCGACCGCGGGTCTGCTGGCGCCGCTGCCGCCGCTGCGGCTACAGCCGTGGCGGCTCCCTCCGGTGGCGCGCCGGGGTGCCTCCGCGCCGGCGACCCGCACCGCCGGTGGCTTCCGCGGGCCATCGGAGTCACTCCGGTGGTCCGATTCCATTCCCATCTGCGCCGCTGCTCCTCCCGGGTCCCATTCTTCACTACGGAAACATCAAATCACCCTTGCGGCACATTTTTTCGTCGCACGCCAAATCCGCACAACAACGAAGAACTGCGGAGGGTTGTCGGGCCGTGTTCGTTTCGCCCTCACCCTCCGCGTTAGGCGATAAAAATCGGGAAGAATAATCAAGACATATAAAACATAACAAATAACAATTTTAATAAATTAAAATTGTTCTTATGAAACCGGGTTCTTTGTTTTGAACGGAAACATCCACGGAGTAAAGGGTAAAATCATTCCTGATAAAACCCCTACCGATTTCCCGCAATCAAGAATACTCATACCATAACCAAACTTCTCGCGGATCAACATAATATTGAGTTGATCCACATTCTTTATTTTCAAAAGGAAACATACGAGGAAAAATCGGTATTATTATCCTCAATTAAAAACCCTACCTCAACGTCATCGAACGAGAGTTCTTCGCGGATTAGGCCGTCGCGGAACAAGAGGATCGTTGCATTGCGGAAGGGCGTCGCGTCGTCGCGGAAAGGCATCGCGTCGACGATCTCAAACGGATGTTTGAAGATTTGTTGCGGAAGAAGGAATGTCGCAGAATAACATCGTGGAAGGAGAGTCATCAACGTCAAGTCGTCGATCTCCGGGGGGTTTGGCGTTATTCGTCGCCCTTCGTCGGAGGCCGACGTTCTTCGCGTTCTTCGCGTTCTTCGTGAAGGAGGATGAAGATCTTTAGAGATTCTCCAAAGGTTAACACAACAAACAGAAAATAAAATAAGTCCTCATCTTATTTTATTATCATCTAAAGAATTTGAAAAACAAAGGTAAGTAACGAACAATTAATTCAAATAATTAATTGTAAAACTTAACTGCCCAATTAAATAGAGGCGTTTAGAAAATAAGGTAACGCGTCGGTTGACTTCGTTTAATAGGGGGTGCAGGTGCGTTACTTAAGAAGAAAGGAAACGGTGGGGCTCGTGTGGGTCGCACCTCACAAATATCCTACCAAGTGGGTAGGATATTTTGAATTGCACCACATCCGCTTCAACCTAGATTAAGTAGCTTAAAGTGGTCTTTAAGCGGCTTTAAGTGAAATGAAATAAAATTGTCGTATAACTTTATTTTATTTCTTAACTTAAACCCCAAAAATTTAAAACCACAAACAAGAAAACGCAACTCCGGAAGAGGTGTTTCTATGAAAATACCAGCGCTGTGATTCCATCGGTGCCCTCAGAATTCGATTCCGAGCACCGGTTCAAAAGTTAGAAAAACCCGCTCGTTCGTTCACTGAACGTACCCGAGCCAAACTTCCGAAATTGATTCCGGGCACACCGGGGCTCAGAATCAGGCGCCGTCAGAAACTGCGCTCTTGTAAAATTTCAAAGAAAATTAAGAAAAAAAAATTTCCTTGAAAATTATGGTCTTTACATTTCGGGCAGAAACCAAAGAATATAAAATGATTTCCATAGTAGTCAAGGAATCATAACCAATGACATAATAGTATAATGGGTTCACTACAAAACTATATTGGTAGTCATGGATCACTCCCATTATCATCTTTGTAGTCAAGGTTCACTCCCAAGACCTTTTTAGTAGTCAAGGTTCACCCCCAAGACTATCCTGGTAGACAAAGTTCTTTACTGAACCGAGTTCACTCCTTGTTCAACTCCTATCTACCTCATGATATAAGAATATTTAACCAATGAATTAGAGAGATATATAGGACCTAAAAATCACATATTAAAAACCATACATATGTGTGACACGAGTACATAAATCATATTAGAACACCTAAAAATAAATGGGATTAAAAAAAAGTTCATCCTAACATAACTCATGAAAAAGAAATAGAATTCATAAATATCAATCCATGATAAAAATAAACCATTAAAATAAAGTATAAAAATAGTATCATTGGATAATATCACCATAAAAATATTAATAACATAAAATAATATTGTCTTACATGGAAAATGGTTTCGAATGCTCACTTGAAATAATTCATGTGGAAAATATCCTTTACATTTTGAAAAAAATGATTTTTAAATCATAATAAAATTTTCAAAATAAATTCATTGAATATAACCTTTAAATATTATAAATTATTCATTTAAAAATATTTTAAACATATTTAAAACCGTTTTCCTTGAAAATTCACAAATGATCATTAAAAGACATTTAATTTTTTTTAGAAAACATTGATTTGAAGGAAAAAATATTTATGAAAAAAAACAAATATGAACATTATATGAAAATTATAATATAATGAGATTAAGGATATTCATGATAAACCATGTGTAATGTAATTATATACAGATATTAAATGATTATAGGTGCATATCATAACATGTGTCTCGACGAAGAAAAATTGAGACAAAATCACCATACCGATTAAGTAATTTTTTAACCATAAACCCCATGAAAGATTGAAAAGAAAATGGATATGTAAATAAAAATAAATTTAAGGATAATAATCATAAAATAAATTTATGGGAATTATATATCCCAAATTTAAGAAATAGGTTGTGAACATGGATTGTATCTCTTGGAAAATAAAACTGATATGGAAATCCCTAACCCTTAGAATTGATTATCTTCACAAACGTTAAAAACCCATGTATAATAAATATATGTTTTTTGTAAATTTATTATATAAACATATTAATATATTTAATTCTATATTTTATTTACTTATGAATTTATATTACTCTCTTATTAACAAATCCATGTTAATGTTATCTTTCGGGTAATAACCACATTGTTTTCCATTCATGTTTTGACTTTTCATCCTTGGTCCTCTTACAAAGATCATAATTTCATAATTTCTAGAATAATAATAATGATATAAATTGAATATAAATATTCATTATATATATATTCTTGTTTATTCATAATTTTTGGAGATTGAAAATAAAATACACCATTCACGGAGACAGTATGTCGTCTGTATGCATGAATGCTATTTTCAATTTCATATTGGGTTAAAAGAAATGAGAATATGTGAAATATTATCATTATTGAGTAATTTTTATTTCATATATAACATATATATTCATAAAATTTTTGCTTACTACCATCCATGTGATATATGGGTGAATAATGAATAACATCACATCGTGGAGATGGTAAGCCATACGTACGCACAAGCAACATTATCATTTTCCCAAAATATTAAATGGATGGTAAAAAGGTATAAATGATATTATAAATATAGAAGTATAATTATTTCATAAATATCATATATAAATATTAAACCCATTATAATTATGACTCATAAAATATAGTGATGGAAAATGAATTGTATCGCTATGTGGAGAAGGTAAGTCATACGTACACATGGGTGATACTTTCATTTTTTTGTTTGATGGGAAATGGGATTTATAATAGTGTATTAATAATGATAATAACATTTAATCATATTTAGGATGATGAATTTATTATTTCATTTTATATATAATTGATTTATTGGAGTTATAGAATAGTTGAAAAAGAGAATGACCGGTTAGAGTGATAACCTCTTCTTCGAAATGACTCCTTTAAATATTCTCTAAAAAACTCTATAGTTTCTCTTCTAGGAATACTCTAACACCTATAATGTGTCTATTGATGTTTATAAAGGAAATGGGTATGGTTTGGTCTAGATATGAGGCTCAATGTGTTGTGAATAAGTGAGGGAGGAGGTTCCCATTTATAACTGAGGTGTGGGGTAATTTTGGAATTTAAAAAAATATTAATATACAATAAATTCAATATAAATAAAAAAACCGAAAAATGATATATATTATAAGATACCAAGAAGATCAGGGTCTATCAAGAGTCGGTCCTAAAAAATAAGAGATAATAAAAAAGAGGTCAGGTATACAAGGGGTTATTACAAAATCTAGTGTGCATGACACCACATAGATCCTCCTCCACCATCGGAGCACAATAATCCGGGGCCGTGAAAGACCACATCATATCAAGGCCAAGTATAGAATTTTTCACAAGTGTACCCGAAACCTGATTGGATTCTCGGTACACATGAGAGACAACCACCTATAATTGATTGATTTGGCAGAGACAGTCAACCCACTGAGGCAGCACATGCCACGACACATTTCGCATTCTAGTGTTTTGAGTATGAACAACAGTCATTGAGTCAGATTCCATCCAGAGCCATTTCCAGTTAAATTGGACAGCATACCGTATCTCATGAATCATGGCCCATAGTTCAATTTCAAAACTAATGCCAAGTACAAAGTAGTGATAAAAACATCCCTTAACGAACCCACGAAACGTGTGGAAGACTCCTCCGCATCCAGCTGGACCCGACACACCTAATGTGGCTCCATCAACATTTACATTGAGGCACGACATAATCAGCGGCATCCATCTGATATGTTTATGCATCCGAGGTTTGCATGGACAGCCTGAAACACCAACCATCCTAAGAGTTTGGAGGTCAGAAATGGAGTTAGACATCATACCATCTTGGATCACTGACGCAGCGTACACATCCCTTTGGATAGAGCCCATTCCATTCCGAACACCATCAACCACACCAAATAGGACCATGTTCCTCAAGTCCCACAAGGTAACAAAAACCGCTGCAATATCAGTAGTAAAGAGGTTAAAAATCTGCTAACTGTAGCGCACCTACAGCAGCCCGGACATCATATCAAAAATCTGATTTCTGGAATCCACCGCTAATCCAAACAACACACCCAAATAGTTCCAGATTTGACAGGCTTGATCAAACTCCATAAACACATGCTGCATAGTGTCTTCCCCAGCCCTAGAAAGAGCAAACCTGGATGCCATCTGAAATCCAGCTCACTTCATGTTCTCAGAAGTGGGGAGACTGTTTTTCCATATCCTCTAAAGTAAGATAAACCGGGTTGGCCAAATGAATGGAGATCTAAAATTCAGCAGCTAGGATGGGGTGTGTTCATTCCCACCACATGCAATCTTGTAGAATTATTTGGTGTCAAAGATCACATTACCATTATGTATCCAAATCAATTTATCACAATCTATAAAATCATAACTATTAATTTGAGACAGAACACAATCAGAAAATCTGAGATGGATAAAGAAGAAAATTTAGGTGTGACATTCTTGAGTTGCAAGGGCCGATCCAACCACAAGGTGCTCCAACAGCTAATATTGGAATCCCTGCTAACCAGACATTTAGAATCCTGCATAATCGTAGCATATGCTTTCTTAAGGGAATCCCATACTGAAGACTGGAGGTGGTATTTATTACCATTAACCAGCCCCTTTGTGAACCTTCCCGATAGGAATTCATCATCAACATCATTTGATATCAGCCTCAAGGTGAACTTTTTAATCATACCATCATTAAATGTACGAATATCATTAACTCCCAATCCTACCATTTCCACAGGATTTATGCATTATTTCTACTTCACTGTGACCAACTTCCTTTCAAAGATTGATCCCGTCCGTATAAACTTTCTCACCAGGCTTTGATGTTCCTTAATCAGTCCTCGCGACCATTTGTGGAGAGATAACGAGTAAACGAATTTGGATGTAATCACTGAGTTCACAAGGCAAACCCTCCCATCCATGGACATAGATTTCCCCTTCCAACTGGAAAGTTGATGAGTAATTCCGGCATAAATACCCTCAAGATATTTTCATTTCACCCTTCCCCAGAAAAGAGGCACCCCAAGATACTGAAAGGTCATGCATCCCCGCTTCACCCCAAGATAATGAGTGATCCTATTCTTTTTTCCAGTAGGGATTCCATTGCCAAAAACCATTGAGGACCTGTCCCAGCTTATAGCCTGTCCATCCACATCCTCATAATGAGTGAAAATAGCCTTAATAATGGACATGGTTCTCTTTGAGGCCTGCCCCATCAATAGGATATCATCAGCATAGAGAATATGGGATGGGGCATGGTCATTAATACCGACCATCATCCATTTATACATACCAATATGAGCAAGCTAATTGATGCATCATCTTAAGTAATCCCCCGCAATTACAAATAGAATACGCGATAATGGGTCACCTTTCCGAACACCTATTGAGCAAGAAAATAATCCTCTCAGTACACCATTCACAATAATTGACATATGTGAGGATCCAAGAATACTGTTAATCATGTTCAGAAAAAAAATCGAGAACCCGTGCCTACAAAGTATCTCAATTAGAAAGCTCCATTTAAGGGTATCAAAAGCCTTAGATATGTCAATCTTAAGGGGAAAGTTCACTTCCTTTGACTTCCTTCGAATGAGGTTAACACTCTCAGAGGCCATGAAAAGGCATTTCTGTATGTTCCTTCGAGGGAAAAATCCAAATTGATTCGCAATGATCATTCCTCCAACAATTCCACCCATCTTGCACATAATGGTCTTTCGGATGAGTTTAGGAATTTTAATCCCAAGAGATACAGGTCTGAAGTCTTTAATTTCAAGAGCATTTTCCTTCTCTGGAATGAGTGCAATGAAGCATGAATTCATCCCATGGGGCATATATGAATGGGAGAAGAAATCCTTTATTGAATGCTCAATATCATCCTGCAAAATCTCCCATTAGAACATAAAAAATTTATTAGTGAAGCCATCCAGACCCGGAGCACTCTCAAGATTAAGAGAGAGGAGAGCAGATCTGATTTCCTCCTTAGAAGGAGGGGATGTAAGAGACTGATTCATCTGCTCATCAACATAGGGGCTGATGTTGTCCACCTGGTTAGTGGTGCAATGCTGTCCATTATCAGAGTAAAAACCTTTAAAATAATCAACAATAGTTGATGTTATCCCATCATCTTCATAATAAATATGGTTACCAATTCTGATCACATTGTTTCCATCACGCGCTCTCTTCTCCTTATGCATTCTGTTGAAGAGCTTAGAGTTCCTGTCACCATCCTTAAGCCACTTCTCATTCTGCTAATTCCTCCTCATCCTTTTGAATTTCCACATCAATTTTAGAAAAATATTTGCTTCTCCATTCCTTAAGAAATACTTTGAAATGATTTAGTTTTACAGAAATTTTGTACAGAAGACTCCCAATGGGTTCATGCCTCCAAGCCACCAAGACAATTTCCCTGCACCCTGGGATGACAAGACAATCATTATTAAACCGAAAGGGTGTGGGGACTGACCTCATCCTCTGGAAACTGACATTGACCCACCCAACCTTCTTAATCATTATAGCATAATCCAAACCAGAAACAACCTCAGGACCAGCCTTCCTTTAACCATCAACCTCTTCCATTTCATCAGACCAGAATTTCCCACTCAGAGGAGTGAACATGTTCTTACCTTTCATGTGGGAATAATCAGTGTTAATTTCCTTTTTCTTCCTAGCCACTATGGAAGGAGAAACATGGAAAAATACTCCATCTGGGCCAGATGCAGCTGCATGAGTAGTGCCTAGACCACACCCATTCTTGTCATTGCATCGAATTTCACCATACTCAGGCCTCGATGATCTTCTTGTAGTATCATCCTCACAAATAGGTATCGTGTAGACAACAACATGTGCCCCACTACTCTCCCCCTCCCAGCTGCATTGGTGGGGGTGTTTTGATCAGCCACCTGCATAGACATTGCCAAAGGAGCCTTTGCATTCACAATATGCAAGCTTCTTCATCAGGTTCCCCCAGAAAGACCCCCTACCTCGAAGAATTAACATTCTATGAGATCCTCTGCTCATAACCTAGAATTTTCTCACATTCATGGAGCTCCAAGGAATTATTCTAAGCCTATCCCAATTCAGTCCACGCAATAACAGGAAATGCAACCAGACCTCCAGCCTACCCAAAAACATTAACATTTTGTGAGATCCTCTGCTCAGAATCAGCCTGTTCCAGTTCAGTCCGCACAATAGTAGGCGATGCAACCAGACTTCCAGATGTGTTTCCAGAAGCAGTTCCAATTGCCTAAGGATCCGCCCCTTCAGCCAGAGGGCCTTTTTTTCCTTCTGAGGCTCCCCCATCAAGTAATGGCAGCTGGTCAGAACCACCATCACTATGTAAAGTCAATCACTCTGCTTTTCCCTTTATTTTATTGCAGGTGGTACCATCATGCCCTTTTTCATTACATAGAGAGCATATTTTACCCCTCATGCACTCATAGGTCAGGTGACCAAAGATCAAACAGGTCATACAAAATTTGGGCCTCCATTCATGAATATTTTCCAATTTCATGCGGTCATCCCTCATTGTGAGGAGAACATCTTCTACTAAAGTGCTAGACAAATCAAATTCAACCAAGACATGAACATAATGCCCATATCTAGGATTATCTATATGTCTATCCATACGAATTGGATTACCCACAACCGAGGAAATGTCCCATAGGATAAGCGGATTCCAATAAAGCCAATTGTGCCTATAAATCTTAATCCATAGTTTGGTGTGCGTGCATCGAACTATCATGGGATCAAAATTCTTATCCCATTATGGATACTTAAGAAGCCAGGGTTCAAAGGTAAAGTACCTTTGTTCCATGCCCTCCTCTTGCACTCATCACAGGGGAAGACAACAAGGTAGTATCCCTTTCCCATTGCCTTCATCCTCCAATCATCAAATCTGAAAAAATATGAGATCTTTTTCATCAATTTGTTGAATTTCCAAAGCTGTGCCCCCTTGGGGGTGATAACCAGAGAAATAATTGAGTGCTAACATAAGTTTACTTGTTCTTCAATAGCTTCTTGATTGGACAAGACTTGAGCAAACCTTCCTTTCTTAACAACACATCCAGGTGGTGGGGGGCCAAGGTCTTGAAATGATGTTCCATATGCGCTCTTTACAACATCTGAAAATTTCTTCCGCTCACCTTCTGGGCCAACGTGAGAGGAGACATTCTTATCCTTCCTGGAAAGTGAAAACAATTCCTTGTGGCCAATATATTCTCCATTTTTACCAGCCACATCATCTCCTTGGAGTTGCTCCGAGGAGTTATCAGTAGATCCGGGATTGGTGATCCCTAAAACCACTTGATCCGCCATTTCTCCCATATATTATAAGATAAAATTAGATAATATTATAATATCTTCAACTGAAAATTTTTAGATAGGTTTTGATTTAATTTTAAACATTACCTTTTTGATTAACCCTTAGTTAATCTACTTTAATTTAAACTATGCTAACCGTTTTTTCAATATTAAGATAGTGTAAATTTAATATATAAAGTTTCAATTGGACCATAAATGGTCAATATGTGATATTTTGGACCATATATCATCTTATTGTCCTTATTTAATATTTTTATTTTTTAAAATATTTTAATAAAACATTACTTTCATAAAATATCATTATTGTCAATTTTGACTCAATTCATTATTTATACTTTTAAAAATATTACAACAACATCAAATATTCTAAAAACCTATATAAAATCACACATAAAAAAGTAAAATTCATCCATAAAATTAGTGTACGACATTAATTATATCAAATTACATTTATTTTGACATTTTTAAAATCATTTATTTTGTATCTATATTAATTAAACTATTACTACATCATCATTGTAGATGCTTTTAAGGTATTTATTTATTTTCAAAAAATTAAAAATAAATTACCATTATAAATATTATTATTTTATATTTCAAATCACTATTTTTAGTCTAATTTATATATTGTGTAACCATATATTAAAAATTATATAGTTATTTAAAATATGAGTATGACATCTTTAACTTTTCCTAAATAAAATATATCAAATATATTAATATCATCTAAGTGGTTTAAAATATTTAAAATTTATGTCCATGGATTATTTTTGTATAAAAAATCATCCAATTTAATTAAGAAAAGACTTATTGTATTGTTATTTTATTTATAATATTATCTTTTACCCTTAATTACCTGATTTACCTTTTAGTATATTAATAAAAAATTACCAAAGTTACTATTCATAATGACCAAAAATAAAAGAAACCAATTTAAATAAATTGGATCCTCTGATCAAAAATTTGGAAGTCGTTTCCAAAATACAGAATCAATAATTTTTAGCAATTAATTTCAAATTAATCCCGTTGATGGGGTGAGAAAATGGGTTATTACCGTTACAACATGTAAAAGATTTAATTATTTTTATATCTTAATTAAATTTAAAATTAATTTCAATAACCATTATTAGATTAACTGATAAATATTTGATATAATTATACTTTAAAACCAATGAGATATAAAATATATGGTTATAATTTATTTTAATTAAAATAGATGTTTTCTATTAAAATTTATCAATTTGTTAGTATTCATAAAAAATGAAACTTATTAAAAAATTCCAAAAATTAAAACCACATAAATGTTTATATCTCAATTTCAAATAAAAAGTTTTTTTTGTCAAATATAATTTATTAATCTGTAAAAAATTTAATTTAAAATGGGTTCTCCATTAAAAGGTGATAAAATCACCCTTTTGAAAAATATAGGGTTTTATGCATGAAATTTGGTTGCTTCTTATCTTATACCTATAAAATATCGTGGATAAATTAATTTTTATTATTGAATATATAACATATATATATCCTAAATATTATTTACTAATAGTAATTTAATTAATTTATCAACACAAAATGGCTTTAGGGGAATACAAATAAAACAATTTCCTCTATATTCAATTGCTATATATTTTCAATTCTAATTAATTGGTAACCAATAAATTCTAGTTATAGACCTTATATATTCATAATTTATTTAATTATGTTCATAATATCTAACATAATGGATAGTTTATATCTTATTATATAAAATAATAATATTTTATTAATATAATATTGTTCGATAAAACTTGGGCTTGCATGCAACACAAGCTGTCAAAAGAACTCGACATTGTGTGTAACAAAATCCAAGTGTAGTGTTGTGTATACATAAAGATAATCTATGTTTTTCATGTAATGATACCCTGAATTGGTGTTTTATATAAAGAAATAATAACTTGGTTATTTTATATAAAAAAATTTATATTAACTATCACATGAAATGTAAAGTATAAAAAAGATTAAATTTACTCAATTTTTTTTAAGAAAATCTCATGGTGTTACATTGTAACCCCAATAAAATGAATTTCTCCATCAAAATTCAGCTGGGTTATCAAAGGTTAAATATTTGAAAGTTCTTTTTATAGAAACCAACATCATAAAAATGGATTCTAAAACTTCCTTTAAAAAAATAATGTTAGAAACATAATAGTTGCTAAAAGTTGTATATAACTAGGTTTCCACATAGAAGAACATTGATGGAAATTATAAATAAGGACTTAGAGGAAAATAATAAATATTTATAGGGAGTGACTCTGGTCATCAATCATAAACAAGTGAATGATCATTGTAATGTTGAGGGTATCAATGTCATCAATAAATGATGATTTAAAAGTCTAACAATTCAACAAAAATCAAGGTATTAGGAAATAATTTTATTTCTAGATAGTTTTACTGAAGTTGGAGAATTTTCAAGAAAATATATACTTATATGATTTTTGGACAACCATACCCATTATCTTCGGTCATCGACTTGCACTTCATCTCTCATTCCAAGAAATGAAGGTGAATTTTTCATTCTTGTAGCACTAATAGATCATGAGATCTGTAAATTGAATGATAGGTCACTCCATCTGTTTTTATCACAATAAAAGGTTATCACAAGTTATCTAATATGCATAAATACACCTATGTTGAAATAATAAATTAATCTAAAAAAACTTATCTGAATTTTAATTTAAAATTTCCACAAATGGGTTACCCTAAAATCCTTTAAAATATGTAAGTAAAAACATTATAAAGAGGTGAACTAAATCAGCTTAATATTTATCTCTAATATATCATAGGGTAACTCTTAGTTGTCACATTCCAAACTTGTTAATACCTTCATCATGTATTCTCTTGAAACATGTAAATAACATGAATTACCATAATCATTATTGAAATCGTGGATTCTTCTTTTTTCCAATGTATATTGGATTTATTCCTTAAATTAGAAAATGCAATAAACTTCATCAATGATAGTAATATCACTTATCAACAAGTACTTAATTAGTTACAAGGTAATAAATACCATCCAATTTACTTATTCATACCCAACATATCTTTATAAAAAACATTATCTTAACATAAGAGATATATTAAGGGTTATATTCCCTTATTTAAAATGCCACTTTACCATTAAATAACTTTTCCATTCTATAAGAAAAATTCAACATAAACTTGAAAATAATGAGTAAAATACATAAACTGAACAATATTTGTATATTTAACCATTCATAAAACCTAGTTCTTGAATCTAAACACCAAAAAAAATCGATTACTACAGTAATACTATAGATTTTACTGTTCTGTATAGTAACAACAGACAATATTCATCCAATTTGGGCTTTCAGCCAACTGGTTTGGGTCTACAGGTCTCAAGGGACTTTGGGACACCATAGGCCTTTGGGCCATAGGGCCTTCAAGTTATAGGGCCTTTGTAACACTAATGGCCATCAGGCCACATGGAATTCAAGCCATTGAAAAGACCAAAGAAGCGCAGAACACATGGGAACAGTCCTGGATGAGGATTCTAAGAAAAAAAAAGAAACCACCAAAGAAGAGATAAACAGATTGGAAGAATGAGTGGTTATGTCAACTACCATTGGGACCAGGCACTGTGCTACTTTGCATGAGGAAATTCTAGATGATCAGCCATGCATGGTGGGAAGCTAGGAGCCTTTAAGATGCAGATGCTGGGGAGGGTTTGTTCCATGCTTATAAGGTCTTGTGCCTTTGAGGTCATGTATTGAGTCATGTATGGTCATTGTGCCTTGGGCCTATGAGACATGTAAGGGTTCACCTTCAACACTTAAAAGGGGGGTTATCCAAAAATAAAATAAAAAGATGACCTTCAGACCATTCAGGATAATACCTCTTTCCTTTCACATTTCATATGTAGTCTAATCATCATATGCAATATAACCATAACTAATTCTACCTTTTTTATTGTCTTCAAGATAATTACACTTATGCCATTTATTTTCATAATGACCATTAATCTCACAATTAATGAATTAAACCATCAATAATTTCATAAATAGGCCAATAATCTCATCCATTCTGTTAGTCGAAAAAATTATTTTTCCTATACAATTACTTTATTTGTGTCCTTTTACACAGTGATGACATATTATTTTTCATATAATACATTCAAATATGTGATTATTTATATGTTAATGACACAAAAGAGAATAAATAATCTTTACTCCATCTACTTCATTACCCAACTCTCAGAAAACATCTTCATTCTATTCTTTGTTGAGTCTGAGAGATGTTTAAGGTACATATTGTTAATTATGTTATGTGAAAACTAATTTGGCATGATGGAAAATTCTTCACTCCAATGATCATCCCATTTGATTGAGTATTAGAAAATTTTCCATCACATTCAACATTAGTCTAGTTCCTTTTGGTTCTGACTATTGAATAAAACTAGAAAGCACTGAGTAAGAAAAGATTATCATAGTGAGGAACCACATAATCATGAAACCCAATTATATGATGTCTATATAATGATACCTTACTTAATCAATGATAAATCAGGTTTATCCTAGGTTATTCTTTAAAAAATTAGATTTAAATACATTTTTATGGTTTATAAAGAGTTGGTTAATTTATAAAGAATATCCCTAAGAGTGTAAAACTAGGCATACAATAAGGCCCCCTATCATGTACAAGGTTATTCTTGAGTCCGACATGATACACCATGTCTAAGTTGTTACCCGTAGGTACATATGTTTCAGAGCCACATCAACTTGTAATATCCAAATAGGGAGTAATTCAAGGAAACCACTCAATATATCCTTTACCAAAATTCAAATATATTTTTGTAAACATTAAATCATCCTTAGAATTATCCTTAGATATACCACTAGACAAATCCTTAGAAATATCCCTTACGATATAACTGAAGTTTTGTCATCCTATATTCTAATGGATTACTAAACCACTGATATGATAGAAACTATAATGACCCATGTTTTTATAAATGTTTTTTAAATCAGTTTTGTAAAACATTTCATAAATTACATAAACACACGCCTAAAGACCCTATTAGTTTAGTTCCTTTGGAAACATGCGGCACAAGCTTCAAATCTAGTGAATGATCCTCAATTATTCTGAAAAATATCTTCCCCTTTAGTACCCCTACTTAAAACCTTCATTTATATCACTGGGAAATGAAAAAAAATGAAAAGGGTGGCTCAAGTGCTTAATAAGGATAAACAGGTAGAATATCATGAAAAACATGAGCATAAAAATTTAAAAACAAGAACGTAACATTGAAAATAATACCATGTAAAACATATATCAAAATATTTAGTCAATAAATAAATATTGGTAGTTCATATCACATAAATAATAACTGAATCTAGATCATATACTAAGAAATTATAACGTGGTATAAGACATGAAATTTGTGGAAGACACATAAGAATATAAAATGCTTTCCATAATAGTCCAGGCATCACTGCTAAGGAAATATTAGTAGTATGGGTTCACTCCAATATCACCTTGATCATCATGGTTCACTCTATGACCATCTTAGAATATAAGGTTCAATACTAAGACTATCTTATTTTTCTAGGTTTACTCCCAATAATATCTTGGAAGATAACGTTATTCACTAAAATGAGTTCATTCCTTATTCCAATCATGACTTCCTCATGAGATATAAACCATCACCAAATGAATTGGAGGGAGATATTTGTGATACCCATCACATAATGAAAACCATAAATATGTTTTCCTCATGAACATAAATCATAATTTAACCCATAAAATAAAATGGGTTTCATAAAAATTTCATCCAAACATAAATGATGGAAAAGAAACAGAATTAATAAACATCAATCCATCACAAAAAAACCATTAAAAGAAAGGATAATAATGGTATCATTTTATAATATCCCCATTTAAACATAAATAACATTAAATAATATTTTCTTAGTTTTAAAATGGTTTTCAAATATCCCTTAAAATAATTCACAAGGAAAATATCATTTCCATTTTGAAAAAAATGCTTTTTAAAACAAAGAACAATTTTTAAACCCTATTAATTGAATATAACCATTAAATGATATAATATATACTTTGAAAACTATTTTAATCATATTTAAAATAATTTTCCTTTAAAATTCATAAAATATCATTTAAAACAAATTTGAAAACATTTTTAGAAAACATTGATTTAATGGAACATAGATTTATGACCGAAGTTAAAAATAATATTACATGAAACTTATAATGTCACAAGATAATAAATATATTAATGATAAAACTTGTCAAATATCAGTATATACACCTTTTAAAATAACATAGGTTCATATCATAACATGTGTCTCAAATAAGGAAAATTGAGAAAAAATCACCTTACTGATTTGGTAATTTTTGAACTGTAAACCCCATTAAAGAGAGTGAATGAAATGGATATGTAAATAAACTTGGTATATATGGATAAAACTAATAAAATACATTCATGGTGAGTATATATATTCCACATATTAGAAATAAGTGGTTAATATGGATTTTATATCATTCAAAATAAACGTGAGATTGAAATACCTTACCTTAAGTCTTGATTTTCTTCACTCACATTAAAACCTCATGTATAATAAATATATATATATTATAAATCTTCCACAGAACCATATTATTTTATTTAATACCATATATTATCTACTTATAAATTTATATTAATTTCTTATTAACAAATCCATGTTAAAGATATGTCTTGGGTAATAAACACTTTTTTTCATTCATGTTTCAACTTGTTATCCTTGGTCCTCTTACATAGATCATGATTTCACCATCTAAGGAATAATAATAATTATATAAATATCGTATAAATATTTAATATATATGTATCATCAATTATTCATAATAGTTGGAGATATAAAATAAAATACACCATTCATGGAGACGGTAGGTCGTACGTATGCATGAACGCAACCTTTATTTTCTTGTTGGGTTAAAATATGGGAAATTAAATGATATATTATCATTTATGAATCAATTTTATTATATATATAACATAAATATTCCTAAAATTTATCCTTATTATAATCCATGTGAAATATAGGTGAATCACGAATCATATCACAATGTAGAGATGGTAAGCCATATATACGCCTAAGCATCGTTATCATTTTATCAAAATATTATATGGATGTTAAAAATGTATAAATGATATTATAATTAAAAAAAGTATAATTATATCATAAATATCATATATAAATATGAAACCCAACATAATTATCACTCATAAAATTTAGTGTTGGAGAATTAATTGTATCGATACGTGGAGACGGTAATCCTTATGTACAAATGAGCGATACTATTATTTTTTTTGTTTTATGGGAAAGGGGATTTATAATGGTTTTTTCATAGTCATAATAAATTTTAATAATATTTAGGATTATAAAGTTATTATTTTATGATTTATATCATTGATTTAGAGGAGGTATATAAGTGTAGAAAATAAGAATTACTGGTTAGAGAGATTAACTCTTCTTTGGAATGGATCCTTTAGATCTCCACTAAAGGACTCAAGAGTTGGTCCTTTGGAAATACCAAAACCTCTAGAATGTGTCTATGAAATTTGAGAAGGAAAATTTTTATATTTTGGTCAATATATAAGGCTCTATGTTGTGTGAAGAGATGAGGTAAGAGGTTCCATTTTATAATTGAGTTGAGCCCCACTTTTGGTATTTCAAAAAATATTCATTTATCATAAATTAAATCTCAATGAAAATCCCTCAAAAGGAACATGGATTCGAAGATAATATTATATATTGTTGTAATATCATCAACCAATAAATTTTTTATAGGTTTTTATGTAATTTTAAACCACATAATTTTGATTAACCCAAAGTTAATCAATATTAATTTTAACTATGTTAACAATGTATTCAATGCTCTGAGAATGTAATGTTTAAATATAAAGTGTAAATTGGACTATAGATGGAAAATATATTATATATTCGACCATATATAACCCTATTGTGTTTATATAATACTTTTATTATTTTTAAATAAATTAAAAAATATTACTTTCATAAAATATCATTAGTATCAATTTTAACACTATTCATTATTTTCTTTTCAAAAATATCATAAAAATAGGATATCATCAAACCATCTATATTATGTAACTAATAAAATGTCAAATTCATCCATTAAATTCATTTATGATATAAATTATATCAAATTATATTTATTTTAATATTTTGAATATAATTTATTTGAAATTTCCGTTAATTATAAAATTACTGCATCATCATTGTAGAGGCCTTTAATGTGTTTATTTATTTCCTAAAAATGAAATATAAATTACATGATAAATAAAAAAAAATTTATTTTGAAATAATATTTATATTATTATTTATCTTATTTATTGTAACACCTGAGATTTTATGAGAAATATTTTGTTTTTATGTTATATTAATCACCAAAGGAATATTTCACCACACACAACACTGTCTTGGCTTGCGTTATACACAAGAGAAACCTTCCTTGATAGCTTTCATTGCACGCAATACAGAGTTTCACTAAACAACGATATGTTGTTAAAATATTATATAAACTAGCCGTTATGAATAGTAGTACCCACTTTTTGAAATTTTATAAATTTTATCTTTCAAAATGGACTTCATTTTTGGATTTGGAATATCTAAATTAGCCTAGGGTAAATTTTTGGTATTTTTCTGAAAACATTCAATTTTTGATGAATAGTGAAAACACTAGGTTACTATTTAAAAACCGACATTTTATTTAAATAATTATTTATTTTATTTAAATTTATTTTAGGTCAAAATTGATACATAATAACTATATAAGTTCAATGTAATTCATTGGAGTCATTTTAGAATAATTTTATATATTAAAAATTTTATTGAACTTTTCACCGTCTTTTAACCACCTCCTACGAGAATTTGAAAATTTACACAGATCTTAATTTTACCACTTCTATGAGCGGAATTTTGAAAATCCGAGACACACGGTTAATATCAAGGAGTAAAATGTGGTTCAATAAGGAAAAAATAATTTTTGATGAATAGTAACTTTTTACTTTTATTTACCACAGTTAAAAGTAAATACGGTAATTAATGTTAAAAATTATATTATTATTAACCTAACACATGTACTAATTCTATTTAATAAGTTTAATTCGACCAAAAACAAACTTAGGAACAAAATATGACCATTTAGGTCCACTTGGATTAGATTAGGACACTTATTATTATTTTATTTTAAGAGGAGTTAAAATAGTTAAAATCAAAGTTTAAAAACTAAAAAAAATTTAATATAGGGTTATACATAAGATAAATTCGACAATTAATATTCATTAGAAAGATAAAATGATTTATTACATAATGGTATTTTATTTATAATTTTTACACTTTAAATAGTTTAATTTAGTTATGACACAATGATGATGCAGTAATTACATTATTAATAAAATATTAGCATAATTGATACTATGAATACCCAAATAAATGTTTTTTGGGAATTTTTATGAATTAAAATAATTTTATAGGTTAATATGACATGTTAGTATTGATTTAATTAAATTTTTTCAAACTAATCATGCTGTTATGATTTTCACAAAAATCAATTACCAAATAGTGTCAAAATTGACATAAAATAGGTTTTAAAACAAATATTTTATTATTAATGG
The DNA here is from genome assembly GCA_963277665.1 of Viscum album. NCBI lineage: Eukaryota > Viridiplantae > Streptophyta > Magnoliopsida > Santalales > Viscaceae > Viscum > Viscum album. The sequence continues at coordinate 309,225,543 of OY728120.1, forward strand.
TTATTATATTCCTAAAAATCTAAGGCTCAGCCAAATGGCTTAGATAAGATTATATATATTAATAATGAAGCACTTGGGGTTCTTTTCTCTTGTTATAGTATGTTTATTAACCATGTAGTGTAACAAAACAAGACGACACCGTAAAAGTTAAATTATTTAACTTAGAGTTAATTCTAAACGATATGGTTAAAATATTAACCTAAACTTGTCTAAAACCTCTCGGTTGTGATGATTTAGACCCATCACAACTTTAGATTCGAAATAAATCAATTTTTATCTTTTAAAAACTGAATGTGACTTTATTATAAAATAATATTTTAAGTTTTTCCTAAGGTGCCACTCTCCTCCCTTATAAAAGGGAACCTCCTCCCTCTCCTACTCACACCAATTTGAGCCTTAATGATTGGCCAAACCCTGAAAACATATATTCTAAACTTCCCTAGAAACATCCTATAGGTCCTGGTCATCTTCAAAGACCATCTTTAGTGCCCTAAGAAGAGGTTAGGAAAAGGCGCTTCAAAGAAGAGGTAATGTCCATTACCGATTCGTTCCAATTTATTTCTTCTTATACTACATCGTCTTTATTTGTTTCATCATAAATTAATAACATCAGTATCACTCATATACTGATATTTTTTTATAAATATGAAACCAACCTATTTCATATTTTATCCATCCTACAGAAAATGAAATTATCGCTCGTGCGTACGTACGGAATTCCGTCTCCACGCTGTGGTGTAATATGTTTTCCACCACCACCTTACATGGATGGGTATAATGGAGTAAAGAATAAATATGTATTATTATTATAACATCATACTAATTTTGAGACATTCCATCTTCCACTCCAATACCATTCAATAGTTACGGGAATGATATCATCGCTCGTGCGTACGTACGGCCTACCGTCTCCACGATGTGATGCGACTCGTTCTACATGATCTTCATTGAATAATGGTTATATAAATTAATTGAATGAATAAATATGATAAATATTACACTAAAAACCTTCTGTAAATAACGTATCTATAACCTAAAATGAGGAATAAGAATTTATTCGACAAGACATGCATAAGAACATAAAGCAATGAACACCAGAATAACAAGTAACAATGAAATATTACTAATAAGAATATTAGAATATGACCATATATGATATCATAACAATGAAAATGATTCTGTATTAAGTCAATGAAATTATTTAAATCATTATACAAGAGGTTCAGATACGTATGAAGCATATCAGACCTAAGGTTAGGAAAAATCTCACAATCTCATTTTTTTTCTGAGATTGTTTATAGTTTGGTATTTACTGGGGTGTATTTGTCATCCACATCCATGTTTCCTCAATATGTAATATTATTTCATTCCTTCTAAAATTTTTAAATCCAATATTACTCATTGTTGAGTTTTTAGTGAAAGATATGAAAGGAATCTTTTGTCTTTTTTAGTACGCGGTACTTTTTGACTTTTCCGGGAAAGTTCGAGAAAAATGTTTTTTTTAACTTATACGGCATGAATGGATTTTATGTTTTCATAGAACATTATTTCCATAAATCTTCCATTATAAGTTTTCATGTTTATTTTTAATCAACTTCTTTTAGTTTAAAATTTTATGACATGTTAAGAAAGGAAAAAAAAATTTGAAGTAGAAAGGATATTTTCCTCAATAATGGAGTTTAAGCATTTTATCAAAATTATATTCCATCTAAGATAATATAGGGTTCTGTTTCTATCCCTATTTTTACATTGATGTGATTATGTTATGATGCAATTATTTTTTTGAAGTCCTTTTATCTTATATGGATTTTGTTATGATGACATGATGTTTAAGAAGCCCATTTTTATTACATGGGTTATTCTATGATGTATGATTTATGATCATGTGGTACACATAATAATGGTATCATTATGAGATGGGTGGGACCTATATATCCCTCCAATGCATTGGGTAAATATTTATATCTCATGATATAGACATGGCTGGAACGGAACGTTAATATGGTTCAGTGATATAGGACTTAAATGAGGAGTGAACTCAGTTCAGAAATGGAGTTTGTCTGCTAGGATAGTCTTGGAAATGAGTCTTGAATACTAAGAAATGATTTTCTATGATTATTTTTTTATTCCACAAAGTTTTAAGTTATGATTATTGGGATTACATTTCACTACCATGATTTATCCCTTGTTATGATATTATGATCTCTTTTTCATGTTAAAATTTTCAAAATGTTATGTTCTTATGAATATGATATGATTGATATTATTTTTTTACCCTTATTGAGAATTTGATATCACCCTTTTGTATGTTTTCTTTTCCCCAGGTCAGGAAGAAGGGTATTAAGTAAGATATGCCAAAAGGGACTCTAGATATGATAAAATAAAAGGGAGACAATGTAGATGATTTAAGAACCATATGTTTATATTTCCCAGTTTCTAAAGACATTATACATATACGGTCCTTTCATGGTTTTTTATATGTTGTAATAAGTGTGTTTCAATTTTGAAGTAATAACAATGTATGTAATGTGTGGGTCACTATAGTTGTATCAAAGGAAAGGTATAGTAAACCCGTGGAAACTAGGATGTGAAAGACTTAGTAAGAACCCTAAGTATACGTCTAATCATAGAACAAAATCTTAGTGTTTTAGAGATGGCCATGAATAACCTATGATAAGACCTTATGGGCTAAATTTTATTCCTGATTCTGTGGTTTTTCTATTATGATTAGTGTTTCTCACACTATGCTTATTGTTTTTAGTCAATGGATGGAACATGAAGGAACTGTGTTAATTCTGAATGCGATGGGAAGTGAAATTATTGTTCCCCTGAGCAACCAAACGTTATGAGAGCTGGAATGAAAAATCTTGTAGCGATGCTCACACGAATTTCTCATGCTATAAATCATGCGGGACCTCCAAATGAGCAAAGTAAGGAGCAACATTCTATTGAGTCCTTCATGAGGAAGCGTCCACCATTATTCAGGGAGTCTACTGATCCATTAGTTGCTGAACAATGGATCAGTACAACTGAAAAGATATTTGCAGTTATTCAATGTTCTGAACATGATAATTTCATCTCAGCAGTATATCTTTTGGAAGGTGAAGCTAATCAATTGTAGAATCTTATCAAGAATATGAGGCCAAGAGAAGAAATTGAGTCCATGGAATGGGATGAGTTCAATAACTTATTTTTCAATAAGTACTTCCCTCGTATTCTTCAAACAAAGTTGGATAAGAAGTTTCTTGAACTAAAGCAAAAGGATGATGAATAGGTTGGTACCTATGAAGGAAATTTTCCAATACTTTCAAGGTATGCTTCCAGAATTATTATCCAACCAGAGAGTAAGATCGATCGATTCTTTAGTGGCTTAAAACCAAGTCTTCGAAGGGCATTATCCAAAAGGGACTTCAATAGCTACGAGGAAATTGTTCGATGTGCTCTCAAGGTTGAGATAGAGATTGGAGTAACCCATTAGTCATATGGGTTTGATAAGAAGAGGAAAATCGAATTCAAAGGGAAATATAAAGACCACAATGAAAAGAATATGTGTTTTCCCTTTTTCTCAAAGTGTGGAAAGAAACATGGAAGGAATTTTCTTAAAGGGACAAGTAAATGTTTTATGTGTAGAAATAAGGTCATCAGGTAGTTGAATGTCGAAATAATTGGAAGAAGATGTCTAATGATCCGAACAAAGAAAGGGATACAAATAATTCACCTCCTACACTTCAATGTTACAAGTGCAAGGAAATGGGTCATTATGCTAATCAATGCCCTAATCCAAGGGTTGTTGATGATGATAGGTGTCAAAAAACTCTTAAGTCTAAATACAAAGGAAAGTCACATGCAATTTTTATCAGTGATGTGGAGTATGATAACGAAGTGGTGAAAGGTACACTTAACATCCACTCTAAAGTAAAAAATGTTGTATTTGATTCTGGATCCACAGACTCTTTTATTTCTGAAGAATTTTCTAAGGGTATCACCGTATTACCTCTAAAATTATATGTTGAGTTAGCTGTGACAACCCCTAATGGAATAACAGTCGCATCAAAAGTTTACAATTCTCCTCCGATTGATGTTTGTGGGAAAGTGCTTCCTGCAAATCTTGTGATCCTTCCTATGGTGGAATTTGATGTGATTCTCGGCAGGGATTGGCTTTCCTTATATGGAGCTCATATCTATTTCCAAAGAAGGGAAGTCATATATCATATTCCTAATCAATCTATGATCACCTATCGATGCAAGGATGACTATAACCTTCCAGTGGAATTTTCTTCTATCTTATGGGTCTTGATTCTAATAAATAAAAGTTATTTTTCTCAAATGGATGGAGAGAAACTCATGATTAATAATATTCCCATTATACGTGAGTTTGATGATGTCTTTCCAGAGGAATTTCCATGTCTTCCACCAAACCGTGAAGTTGAGTTTTCAATAGAACTCATACCAGTTGATATGACCATTTCAAAGACGCCTTACAGAATGGACCAAATTGAGTTGCAGGAATTGAAGAATCAACTCCAAGAGAATCTTGATAAGGGATTCATACGCCATAGTGCATCACCTTGGGGATCACCTGTTCCGTTTTTTAAGAAGAAAGATGGATCAATGAGACCCTACATTGATTATCGATAACTTAACAAGATCACTATTAAGAAAAAATATCCTCTCCCATGCATTGATGACTTATTTGACCAACTACGAAGAGCTCAATACTTTTCCAAGATTGATCTTCATTCAGGGTATCACCAATTAAGGGTCAAAAGGGAGGATATACCAAAGATGGATTTCCATACAAGGTATGGACACTATGAATTTATAGTGATTCCATTTGGTCACACTAATGCCCCTGCTATCTTTATGGATCTAATTAATAGAGTCTTTAGAGAATATCTTGATCAGTTTGTGGTAGTCTTTATAGACAATATTCTTATCTATTAAAAGATCAAGGTAGAACTTGAAGATCACTTGAGAATTGTATTAAAGACCCTATGAAAGGAGAAGCTTTATGCCAAATTTACCAAGTGTGAATTTTGGCTTCAAAAAGTTCCATTTTTGGGTAATATAATCTCAAAAAAGGAGATATCTCTGGATTCAGCAAAAAGTGAGGTTATAGAAAGAGGGTCGAGACCAACAACAGTAACTGAGATCCGAAGCTTTCTTGGTTTGGCTCGATATTACCGACATTTTTTGAAGGATTTTTCATGATTATCTAATACACTCACTAGGTTGACTCGAAGAGGAGTTACGTTTGTTTGGACGGTGGCGTGTGAAGAGAATCTCACGAAGTTAAAAAGAATGTTATCCAGTGAACCTGTGATCACAATACCTTGTAGTGGATAAAGGTTTTGTGATCTACAGTGATGCATCCAAGAAGGGATTGGGGTGTGTTCTCATGCAAAATGATATGATGATAGCTTATGCCTCATGACAGTTGAAAATCCATGAGAAAAATTAACCAAATCATTATTTGGAATTAGCTGCGGTAATCTTTGCATTAAAGATTTGGAGGCATTATCATTATGGTGAAATTTGTGATATTTATACTAATCATAAAAGTTTATAGTATATTTTAACATAAAAGGAGATGAATATGCACCAAAGAAGATGGTTGGAGCTGATTAAGGATTATGACTGCTCAATTTTTCATCACCTTGGGAAAGAAAACAAGGTGGAAGATGCATTAAGTCGACAAGACCTTGCTAGCTTATCTATGATGAGGATCACAGAAGATCCAATATTTATGGATTTACAAAGGATGGATCTTGGAATTATAATGTAAGGGGAAAAATCTTATCTTTCTCAAATGAATGTTCAACCATCTATACATGCGAAGATTAAAGAGGCACAAAAAGAAGATATAGAGTTACAAAAGATGGCAAGAAATGTACCTGAATTCAACCTCGATTGTGATGGGATAATAAGGTTCAAAAATCGGGTTTGTATTCCTCCCATCCCAGAGTTAAAGAAGGAGCTACTAGATGAGGCTCATAGTTCTTCATTCTCTATTCACCCTGGAAGCAAGAAGATTTATAAAGACCTGAAGGAGTACTTCTGGTGGGATGGCATGAAAAGAGATGTGGCTGAATATGTCTCTCGATGCTTGGTTTGTCATCAAATTCAAGCTGAGAGACAGAATCCTAAGGGGATGTTACAACCATTACCCTTACCAGAATGGAAATGGGAAAACAGCACTACGGACTTTGTCACTGGACTTCCTAAAACATCCAAAGGCAATAATGCTATCTGGGTTATAGTTGATAGTCTTACGAAGTTGGCACACTTCATTTCTGTTAGAGAATATTTCTCTCTGGATCAGCTTTTCAGGATATATGTGAAGAAAGTGGTAAGATTGCATAGACTACCACTTTCCATTATATCTGATTGGGATCCGAGGTTTACCTCGAAGTTCTGGCGAAGTCTTCAGCATACATTAGATACATAGATGAGTTTCAACACTGCCTATCATCCTCATATAGTCGGTTAGTTTGAGAGAACAATTCAAACTCTAGAAGATATGTTAAGAGCTTGCTGTATGGATTTCAAAGGTGGTTGAGACCAACACCTAACATTGGTGGAGTTTTCTTATAATAATAGATTTCACTCCAGTATTCAGATGGCTCCTTATGAAGCTCTCTATAGAAAGAAATGAAGGACTCCAACATGATGGGTTGAATTTGGTGAAAGAAATCTATTAGGACCTGATCTTGTTGATGAGATGGAAGAAAAGGTCAGATCTATTCAACAACACATAAGAGCAGCTAAGAGTCGACAAAATATTTAGGTTGAAAACCGAAGAAAAGACCTAGAGTTTGAAGTGGGTGATAGAGTGTTCTTAGGAATATCTCCCTAGAAGAGAGTAATGTGATTTGGAAAGAAGGGAAAGTTGAGCCCTAGGTATATTGGTACTTTTGAAATACTGGATCATGTTGGGAAGGTAGCTTACAGATTGGTGCTTCCACCAAATCTCTCTTAAGTTCATGATGTGTTCTATGTATCTCTATTGAGAAATTTCATATCTGATCCTTCAAATGTACTCAGCTCAAAAGTTGTACCACTGGAGCAAGATCTTTCTTATGAAGAACAACCGATAGAGATTCTAGATCATAGAAAAAAATTCCTACGGAACAAGACCACTCGCTTGGTGAAAGTTTTATGGAGGAACCACCAATTAGAAGAAGCTACATGGGAACTTGAGGATATGATGAGGGAGAGGTATCCTCATCTGTTTGTTAAAAAGTCCGAATTTGGAGGGCGAAATTCATTTTAAGGGGGGTAGAATGTAACAACCGAGATTTTATCAGAATTATTCTGTTTTTAGGTTATATTCATCACCAAAGGAATCTTTCACTACACACAACACTGTCTTGGCTTGCGTTATACACAAGAGAAACCTCCCTCGATAGCTTTCATTGTATGCAATACCGAGTTTCACTAAACAACGATATGTTATTAAAATATTATATAAGTAGCCGTTAAGAATAGTAATACCCACTTTTTGAAATTTTATAAATTTTATCTTTCAAAACGGACTTCATTTTTGGAGTTGGAATATCAAAAATAGCCGAGGGTGATTTTTTGGTATTTTTCTGAAAACTTTCAATTTTTGATAATTAGTGAAAACACTAGGTTACTATTTAAAAACCGAATTTTTATTTAAATAATTATTTATTTTATTTGAATTTATTTTAGTTAAAAATTGATACATAATACCTATATAAGTTCAATGTAATTCATTGGAGTCATTTTATAAAAATTTTATATATTAAAAATTTTATTGAACCTTTCACCGTCTTTTAACCACCTCCTAGGAGACTTTAAAAATTTAAATAAGACTTAATTTTACCACTTCGTTGAGTGGAATTTACAAAATCAGAGACACACGGTTAATATCAAGGAGTAAAATGTGGTTCAATAAGAAATTGTTTTGGTGAATAGTAACTTTTTACTTTTATTTACCACGGTTAAAAGTAAATTGGGTAATTAAGGGTAAAAATGATATTATTATTACCCTAAAACAAGTATTAATTCTATTGAATAAGTTTAATTCGACCAAAAAAACCTTAGGAATAAAATATGATCATTTAGTTCCACTTGGATTAGATTAGGACACTTATTATTATTTTATTTAAAGAAGAGTTAAAAGAGTTAAAATCAATGTTTAATAACTAAAACATTTTTAATACAGGGTTATATATAAGATAAATTCGACTATAAAGATTCATTAGAAAGATAAAAATACTTCCTACATAATTGTATTTTATTTATAATTTATAGAAATTAAATATTTTAATTTATTTATGACACAATGATGATGCAGTAATTACCTTATTAATGAAATATTAACATAATTGATATTATGAATACCCAAATAAATGTTATTTGAGACTTTTTATGAATTAGAGTAATTTTATAGGTTAATATTACATGATGGTATTGATTTAATTAACTTTTTTTGAACTAATCACGTGGTTATGATTTTAAAAAAAATCAATTTCAAAATAGTGTCAAAACTGACATAAAATAGTTTTTAAAAAAATATTATATTATTAATTGTTATTGTATTCCTCAAAATCTAAGGTTCGGACAATGACATAGATAAAGTTATATATATTAATAATGAACCACTTGGGGGTCTTTTGTCTTGTTATTGTAAGTTTATTAACCATATAGTCTAAGAAAACAAGAAGACACAACAAAAGTTAAATTATTTAACATATAGTGAAATCTAAATTATAAGGTTAAAATATTAACCTAAACTTGACTAAAACCTATTTTTTGAGAGGATTTCGACCCATCCCCAACTTATCTTATAAATAAATCAATTTGGAGTTGTTAAAAACTGAATATGACTTTATTATAAAATAATATTTTAAATTTCTCCTAAGGTGCCCCTCTCCTCCCTTATAAAAGGGAACCTCCTCCTTCTCCTCCTCACACCACTTTGAGCCTTCAACCTCGACCAAACCCTGCCAATTTCTCTTATACACTTCCCTATAAACATCATAGAGGTCCTGGTCTTAGTAAAAGACCATCTTTAATGCCCTAAGATGAGGTTAGGAAGAGGCGCTTTGAAGAAGAGGTAATGTCCTTTATCAATTCTTTCCAATTTATTTCTTCTTCTAATTATTCTTCTTTATTTGTTTCATCATAAATTAATAACATAAGTATCACTCATATACTGATATGTTATTATAAATATGAAACAAACCTATTTCACCTTCTATCCATCCTACGGAAAATGAAATCATCGCACGTGTGTACGTACGGAATACCGCCTCCACACCGTGGTGTAATCTATTTTCCACCACCACCTTACGTGGCTGGGTATAATGGTGTAAACAATAAATATATATGTTTATTATAACATGATACTAATTATGATACATTACATCTTCCACTCGAATACCATTCAATAGTTATGGGAACGATATCATCGCTCGTGCGTACGTACGGCCTACCATCTCCACGATGTGATGTGACTCGTTCTACATGATCTTCATTGAATAATGATTATACAAATTATTATAATGAATAAATATGATATATATTACACTAATACTATTCTATAAATAAGGTACCTATAACCTAAAAAGAGGAATATGAATTTATTCGACAAGACATGCATAAGAATATAACACAATGAACACCCGAATAACAAGTAGCAATGTAATATTACTAATAAGAATATAAGAATATGACCATTTATGATATCATAACAATGAATACGATTCTGTAATAAGTCAATGAAATTATTTAAATCATTATAAAGGAGGTTCGGATATGTACGAAGCATATCAAACCTAAGGTAAGGGAAAATCATATAATCTCATTTTTATCTGAGATTGTTTATACTTTAGTATTTAATGGGGTGTATTTATCATCAAAATCAGTGTTTCCTCAATGTGTAATATTATTTATATCCTCCTATGATTGTTTAAATCCAATATTACTCATTGGTGAGTTTTTAGTAAAAGATATAAAAGGAATATTTTTTCATTTTTAGTACGAGGTTCTTTTTGACTTTTCCGGCCAAAGTACGAGAAAAATGTTTTTTAAATTATATGGAATGAATGGATTTTATGATTTCATAGAAAATTACCTGCATTAAGCTTCCTTTACAAGTTTTCATGTTTATTTTTAATTAACTTCTTTTAGTTTAAAATTGTATGACATGTTAAGAAAGGAAAAATGTTTTTGAAGTAGAAAGGATATTTTCCTCAAGAATGGAGTTCAAGCATTATTTCAAAATTATTTTCCATATAAGATAATATAGGGTTCTGTTTCTATCACTATTTTTACATTTATTTGATTATTTTATTATGGAATTATTTCTATGATGTCCTTTTATCTTATATGGATTATGTTATGATGGCGTGATGATTAAGAATCCAATTTTTATTACATGGGTTTTGCTATGATGTGTGATTTATGATCTTGTGGAACACATAAGAATGGTATAATTATGAGATGGCTGGAACCTATATATCCCTTGAATGCATTGGGTAAAGAGTTATATCTCATGAGATAGAAATGTTTGGAATGGTAGGTTAATCCGGTTCAGTGATACAGGACTGAAACAAGGAGTGAACTCTGTTCAGAAATGGACTTTGTCCACTAGGATAGTCTTGGAAATGAGTCTTGACTACTAAGAAATGATTCTTTATGATTACGTGTGTATGACACAAAGTTTTATGTTATGATTATTGGGATTAAATTTTACTACCATTATTTATCCCATGTTATGATATTATGATCTCTTTTATAGGTTAAGGTTTTCAAAATGTTATGTTATGAATATGATATGATTGATATTTCTTTTGTTTACCCTTACTGAGCATTTTAGCCCACCCTTTTGTAGGTTTTCTTTTCCCCAGGTCAGGAATAAGGGTATTAAGTAAGATATTCCAAAAGGGACTCTAGATATGATAAAATAAAAGGGAGATAGTGTAGATGATTTATGAACCAGTGGTTTATATTTCTCAGTTTCTAAAGACACTATACCTATACGGTCCTTTCTTGGTTTTGTTATATGTTGTAATAAGTGTGCTTAAATTTTTAAGTAATAACAATGTATGTAATGTATGGGTCGTTATATTTATAACCTAATATTAAAACTTATATAGTTTTTAAAAATATGAGTATGACATCTTTAGCATTTCTTTAAATAAAATATAAGAAATGTTTTACTAACATCAAAGTGGATTAAAAGGTTATAAATTTGGCCCAAAGATGATTTTGGGTCTAAAAACACTCATCCAACAAAATTAGTAATTGTGTTAGGGTAGTTTTATATCATTTGTAATATTATTTTTCCCCTAAATTACATAATTTACATTTTACCATGTTAATTAAAAATTTATCACGTTACTATTCATAATGCCCAATAATAAAAGAAAACTATTTAAATAATTTTTACCCAAATATTAAAAATATTAAATACATTTTTTAAAATTAAATACATTAAAATTTTAACAATTAATTTAAAATTAATCATGTTGATGTTGTGATAAAATGAGTTATCAAAGTTAAAACATGCAAATGACTGAAATATTTTTATATGTAAATTCAATGTAAAATTAAAGAAAATCAGATAAATTAGATTCAATGATAAAAATATGTTGAAATTATACTTTTAATCCAACCATATATATAACAAAATAAAATATTTTAATGAAAAATATGTTTTCAATTTAAATTTACTATGATCTTACTATTCACCAAAACATAAAACATAACAAAAAATTACAAAACATTAACCCAATTTCTGTTTTCATATACTTATTTAAAATAAGAATTTTATTTAATCAAATAGAATATATAAAAGTGTCCATAATTGGATTAAATATGGGTTATCCATTAAAAGGTGATAAAATTACCCTTTTGAAAAATATTGGTTTTAGGCATGAAATAGGGTTGGTTATTATCTTATGCCTATAGAATCTATTTGATAAATATAAAAACATTTTATTGAATATATAAATTATATATTTCATTCACATCATTCAGTAAATGTAATTTATTTAATTTATTAACACAAAACAACTTTAGGAGCATAAAATAAAAGTATTTCTTTTATATTCAATTGGCATATGTATTCATTTACAATTAATTAGTAACCAATAAATTCATCTTATAAACCCTATATTTTCATAATTTAGTCAATACCATTCTTAATAAATAACTTAACATCTAGGTTATATCATATTATATTAAATAATAATACTTTAATAATATAATATTGTTTAGTAAAACTTAGTCTTTCATGCCACACAAGCTATCGAAAAAACTCAAAATTGTGTGTAACACAAGCCATGAATAGTGTTGTATACACCTAAAGCTAATCTAAGTGTTGGATGTTGTGCTACCTTGACTTAGTGTTGCACCTAAATAAAAAATTACTTTTTTCTTTCATATTATAAAAGTTATATTCATTGTTCTGAGAAATGAAATGTATCGTAAAGATTAAATTTACTCGGGAAAAAATATTTCACAAAATCTTACGGTGTTATAAGTAAGAACCCAATATGATTTGTTTTTTTATAAATTCTAAGCATTGGTATCCAACAAGGTATGTATTTTGAGTTAACTATATATAGTAATAAATTTTTTATTCATGAATTGTTGACATATGTTTTGTTCCAAACATTCATATTTTAGAAAGTGGTAGGAACCAGGAGAATCCCGACCAACAAACCTTGTGAGGGACAATCCAGTGATTTCCCATTTGACATCCCCAATGCCTTGGGAGGTAGGGTTAAAAATTTCATGGTGATACTTACCCATATATCTTAGTATATGAATAATAACCTGAATAATGTGGAATGTCTGCTTTTACCTATAAGGGAGCATCTGGATGTTGAGTCTTTTATGCGGTAATGATCGTAGGTGTTTAGTGAATCATCTTATCCACTAGTTGTTGACCAGTGGTTTAACTGAATGGAAAAAATATTTTCTATGCATTAATATTCTAATTTTGAGAAGGAAACTATGGTCATTCATTGTTTATATGGAGTAACCGATCAATGGTGGGTGTTTATTAAAAACACCCAGTCGAGGGATGAAATTAAAGAGATGGAGTGGGAGGACAATATGATAATGTTTCTTATCAAGTATTTCACTCTAACTCTTCATAAAATATGGAAAAAGAATCTATATAACAGAAGAAAAAGGAAGGTTAATATATCTTAGACTATGATGAAATTTTCAAAAGGATTTCAAGGTACATTTATGGTTTTTTATGAATAATGATTGTAACATTGATAAATTTTTCAGTGTTTTAAAACCACACCATCAAAAGGATCTAGAAATTCGAGACTATTAGAGTTATGAAGAAGTTTTTTTGATGTGAAATCAAGGAGGAGATAGAGTTTATAGAATGGTCCCATGACTATGGTGATAAGAAATGAAATATGGAGTTTCAATATGCGGGATCTAATGAGAAAGGAGGAAAGAAATATAAACCACCCAAATGTCAAAAACGTGGGGAAAACATTAGGGGAACTACCTCAAAGGGATAAGGAAATTCTATAAGTGAGGGAGAGAAGCACACCAAGATCATGAATAATGAAGAGACATGAAAAAGTAGAACAATGTGGTGGAGGAAATGAGAGCACCACCCATGGTTCAAGGCCTCAATTGTAGAGAGAAAGGGAACTATGAAAGCTAGTCCACTAAACCCTAGGTCCAATAGGGTAATCAGAATTAGAAGTCACCAAATCCAAAGGAGAAAGGGAAATGTTATTCCATCACTAAAGATGAGGTGGATCCCAAAATTGATGTGGTGAGACGTACACCAATTAATCATTCATTAATATCAAACATACTATTTTGTTCTAGTTCCACACATTCTTTCATATCATTCAAGTTTAGTAGAACTATTCAAACACCACCTCAAAATATGGAAGTTGTGTTATCTACGATAATAAAAATGTGGAAATCATTGCATCCAAAGTATATAAATCCTCCCCTGTTAATGTTTGTGGACCAAACCTGTCACAACCCCTCCCTCAAATTATACTGTAATGAGGGGATAGAGATAATTAACCCCATGTCATGCCTCCAGTAGGCCTTGGGTTGGTAACTAGAACCAAGGATGTAAAAATCTCATAAATATGGGAGGAATTACCCTCTATAAGAAACAATATCAAGAGATATAATTAATTATCCACAACAAATCGAAGTTATAAGCAAAAAGGAAATCCAAAATTCATCTAACATGAATGAATAAAATTGATTTATTACAAATAAAAAAGTATCCACAATAAAATATTAAATGTAAAGCTAAGAAGTGACATAAAAACCTTCAAGATCTGATAAAATATTGTCCATTATAGTCCATGAATTCTCCCGGAGACCTAAAATCGTTTTTTATACGTAGGTTGAGTATACAAGTATACTTTATAGGAAATCAATAGTCTCTCATATACATGTGAATGTGGAATACTAATGCACCTATGAGAAAAAAATAGAAATGAACAACACCTAAGCAGGTATAGTAGCCACCTGGACCTTAACACGGCACACTCACCAAATAACTCAAGTCTATTAATATAATATAAAGAATGTCAATGATGGGGTACCCTGCACCATATTCCCACCGGTTATGCCGCTATTTAAAAATGTCAAATTCCATGGTACTATCATCCCTTCCTCATACAAAAACAAATCCTTCCCACACACACATGGGTGAAAATCCACATAAAAACATTCCTGCATACACCTGGGCCTCATAACACATCCCACCCTCACATTTTTTGTCCTCATGACACATCCCTCACACAAACACCTGGGCCCCACAACTCAACCATCCCACACACACCTGGGCTACAAAACACATCACATCTCATCCCAATGATACCTAGGAATATATGTTACCTCTCATTCTGAAGACACCTAGGAAAGAAAGAATCCACCTCTCCCGAAAAAACCTGGTCCATCACATCTCACCTGAAGACTCTTGGGCCATCACATTCCATCCAAAGACACGTGATCCATCAGAAACACCATATAAGAAAACAATTAGATCTCATTAAATCATATCTTGTTCCATACCAACCTCACCTAGAAGAGATAATGGAAAATCTTGGGTACCCATTCATCTTCACTCCTCGCCAGATGTTGGGAAAAAACCCTTCCCCAGGACAATGGTGGTGTTTGGATCATAGTGCTCAACTAGGGTGAGATGCATATAGAAATAACATGGAAAATACAAGTGTGTACATACATGATATCAAACACTCAATACAAAACTTTAGGTTCTTATGAAAATATCCAAGTAACAACACTGCGACCTATTCTACTACCTCTAAGTTCACAACACCACACATCAAGCCACAAATCCCATTTCACATTACCAACAAATTCATTTAACCAATTCCATTCATTATTAAACAGCTCATTGATCCATACAATCACTAAATAGGGAACTAATAACAACAACACACAACAAGAAACACAATAAAAGCCATATATAGAAATAATATCCATGGAAAATTAACCAACATCACATTTCCACTCCATTTAACACCCATTCACGAGATATCATCTATCGATCTCTAAATACCAGGTGAATATTTCTACATGTTACTCATAGAGAAACTCTATGAGAATTAATCGTACCAAGAACTACCATCCTTATTCAATGTCAATCCTCCAAATCCATCCTTCTAGCCAAAACAAACTAACAACTCACAACCACATTTGGAAACACATTACATCACAACTAGCTTCACAGTCCTTCTATATAATCATACCACACCCATCAAAACCCCAATGTACAACCACATTCCATACAATTCACCCATTGAATAAAAACCATAGAAAACCACACATCACATCACAACCTAACATTTTATAGGTTTACAAGAAAATTTATCACATTCCACCAATTTTATTTGGCAATTATCACACAAACCACAATCTTGGGGTGACTAATTCACTATCCAAGTTTATGTAGTTAGGAAATTTTCATTTTAGGGTGATACTAAAAAATATAATATTGGGAAAAAACCAAAACAGATATATCCAGTATAAAAAAATCCATCAATGACCAAAATATTCAGTGGGTACTTTATCATGTATAATCATAATATCACAAAAAACATTGATGTTGTAAAAACATCCAGGTCCAACCCCTATTCACTTTAAATATAATTTAGCAATTCTTTAAATATGATATAAGTTAGAACTACCGTGATCCAAAGATAACTAGAAGTAATATCCCTTATGAATGATGATAAATAAAGAAAAATGAGGGACATTTTAACTTAAGTTATATTTTTGAATCATAGAGAGAGGGAGAATGCTTGTGAAACACAACCCCACCATAAAAACTATAGATAAACCTATACTACATAAAGGATCCATAATAAAGAATCCCTAATTCACCCACAAACCAATGAAACCCCACCAATAAAGATATATAGGAGAATAATAGATGAATAACAAAAAATAAAGGAAGATGACTCACTATGGATCTGCAATGGATTTCTAACAAATATCCTCCAGGATCAACGAATCGATGAAGGATGAAGAAGGGCTTGAAGAATGCCTTGGGGCACCAAGGGATCACCCAAAATGATAGGGAAATTAAACCATAGTGGAACAAATCTAGGTTTGAAAAAAAATTAATTTTAAAACTACACCTGATTAGTGTATTACATGACGTGTAATCCCCTTTCACATTGTGATGACCCGATGTTTGGTTTCTGCTGGAAAATGCATCACCTCTTTAATTTTATTATATAATTTATCGTGAAAACTATTACCTGGTGAACCGGACCAGGAAAATTGGTGAAACTATATTTTAAATCATGTAACCTAGTTACATTATTTGTAACTCCTAAAAGAACTATATTATGCCCCCAAATTCCACCAAAAACTACCTGAACATCCCCTGAATACCTCCAACACCCCAATAAGACAATGTAAGAGGATTGGGGATACAAACAGTTACATCATATACCTCTCAAATTATTCTCCCCATGGGAATCTGAAACCAATCCCAGAGGAAAATAGGGTTCAAATAACCACCCCACAAGATACCTCTCAGGAGTCTTGATACTAATGAAACTCTACAATCAACTAAACATATCAACGTTCAAGGAAAAAACTACTCTGTGTTTTCCGAAATCTAGAGTGGAAACCTCTACATCTAAGAACACCTCCTATGATATTTGAAAACCCTGCCTCATCACGTCAACCCAAACAATCGCAAAACACACAATTCAAGAATAATCACCACACCATCCGAACACACAAATTAGGGAATCCCATCCACTATGTAATGATACTATCACTTTAGCAGGCACTAACCAACCCACATGGGTTTAATCATATCACAGTTAAAGAATATTTATTAGGAATAAAGTCCTAACCTTTTCAAATGTCAAGAATCTATCAAACATCAAAACACACACATCATAACCAAGGGAAAAAATCTCATCTCATATAAAATAGGATTCAAACATCACATCACAAAGAAAAATATTGGAGAAAAAACTCAAAGAACCCCTAGGTACGGGGTACACATCTACATATCTTGATCTTAGGTACTCTTCTCTTGGACATTAATCCCCCACAATACATGAACCAATGGAATAGTCAGTCCATGAGGCACATTCTCTTGTCAATCCTGGATCTCCAATGGTTTCTCCAAAAATGTTGCATCATCCCCAATATACAACACTTCCCAGTCAATAAAATAGGAGTCATTATAATGATAATGATGTAGTTGGGATACGTTGAAGAGGTCACGCGTCCTCTCCAATAGCAGTGGAAATTACAATTGGTACACCACTTCGCCAACTCACCCTAACCCCTCAAAGGGTCCAATGAACCTAGGAGAAAGCTTACTCTCTCCGCCAAAACTCCACATCCCACATTGTGGGGAGACATTACAGAACATGTGGTCCTGAAAATTGACCTTCAATGGTCTCCTTTTATTATTGTTAAAAGACTTATGTCAGTCTGGCATTGATTTCAACCTCTCATGAATATGATAAACCTTCTTGGTTGTGCTCTACACCACATCGAGACCAAGACAATCTATTAACCCAACCTGCATCTATTATAATGGTGAATTAAATAACCTATAGTACATGGCCTCAAATGGGGCCATATAAATGGGAGGGTGATAGCAATAGTTATAATAAAACTCTAACAAGGGTAGGTTTTGTATAAAATATTTCCCAAAGTCCAAGATGCAAACCCACAACATATTCACCAATGACTAGATATTCAACTCTTTTTTTCATTTTTCTGACGGTGAAAAAAAGTGATAAGGTTTAACAAAGTTCTAAAAGCATGTGGAAATCCCCTATAAACTCATAAGGTAAACTACACATCTCAATATGAGACAATAGACCCCAAAAATATATGGAACCCCACCACCTTATCCACATTCCTCTTGGATGAGGAATCCACTACACCTGACTCCCAAATCACTAAGAAGTTGACTGATTTCATCTACCAATCCACTATCACCCTGATCTCATCACAACCGCCCAAATAGTTTTTGTAACCCTATGAGGAAATACATTGAGATATCATCCCATTTCTACCTGAGAACATCGAAGGGCCACAACAAACAACTGAGAACATGATCCTCGACCTTCACCTGATGGAAAACCATGCACTTTACCAAACACTCCACCACTATCCATTTCATCTCAGGCCACCAAAACTGTATCCCCAAGAGAAAATACATCTTGGAAACTCATGGGTACACCACCAAAGGTCATCTATGAAACTAATGAATAACTCCACTATGAATTTCCACCATAAAAAAATAATTCCCATGAGAAAATATCTGGTTCTAACCATCCGCCAACCATCCCCCAAAAAATCACCATGGCCAACATGATCGCACATCACCTTTGTCTCTATGATTACCCACTAAGACTCCCCCACCTATTACATCAAAGAATATTGCACCATCATCTGAAACAAACATCCTCTACCACTATTAACCCTTTTATCTATATACAAGGATTCCACATACAACATCGCTCCCCAAGTATCCACCAATTTTGGAAAAACCTCCTTCTACAACATCCTTGTCTATGAATCGGAAATGAAATTACCCTTTCATGAGGTGTAGGAGATCTCCAAATAGTATTACTAAAAAATCCATCTACCTTCATTTTCAATGATTCATATCATGTAGAGAAATGATATTCCTCAAGCTCTTATGATCTGTGAAGACCACAAAGTGCTTCCCAATGAGGTAATGCCACCAAAATATCAGCGTGATTTTTTTTATAACTCCAGATCATGGGTGACATAGTTAAATTCATGGGGATATAACAACCAAGTCCCATAATATATCACTACTCTCTACTAAATCATCATGCATCTCAAATCCATATGGTAAGCACCACAAA
Source organism: Viscum album (assembly GCA_963277665.1). Lineage (NCBI taxonomy): Eukaryota > Viridiplantae > Streptophyta > Magnoliopsida > Santalales > Viscaceae > Viscum > Viscum album. Next base: position 309,244,931 of record OY728120.1, read on the forward strand.
ACACCTCAAACATCACCCCTTAATCTGGAAACCATAGAATTAGAGAACTAACCAAATCCTCCCTCAGGTAACTGAATGCGACTTGAAACTACTCACTCCACCCAAAATCTTGTCCCTTCATAGTTAGATATATCAATAGGGCTGAAACTCAGGAGAAATTTGGTACAAACCTCTAATAATATCTTGTGAGGCCAAGGAAACTGTGAAATTATTCCATGTTCTTGGGTACTTCCTAAGAAATAACTTCTTCAACATTTTATAGGTCTACATTCACACCCTGCTAAGACACCACATGCCAAATGAGATGCACCTATCTTGTAAAAAACATGCATGTGGAAAATTTTCCATACAGCTGGTGGCGCTAAAGGACCTGCCAGTTTTTTTGAGATTCTTGGTTTTCTCCTCCTATGAATTCGATTAGATCATTATATAATGTATGAATAAAATGAATAAATGTTCTATTAACTCATAGAAGATAGAGTTCATAACCTCTATAAACATGATTGGAGCATTTGTAAAACTGAATGACATGATTATAATCTTTAATTACCCATACTTGTATCTGAAGGAAATCCTCGAGATATCAGCCATTTCAAACTTAAGATGTGATATCTAGACCACATAATTATATTAGAAAACTAACATTCCCCTCTAAACTAGTTTAAAATATTTTCTATCCCAAGTAGAAGGTAATAGTTCTTTACCATCACCTGATTCAACCTCCTGTAGTCTATACACAACCTTAGACATCCATCAACCTTCGTTTCAAACAACATTGGTGCACCCTATTGTGATACACAAGTCCAGATAAAACCCTTATGCATAAAATAATATATCTTTATCTTCAACTCAAACAACTCAGAAGGTTCCATCTGATAAGGAGCCATCAAAATCAAAGAATCATCGAGCTCCTAGTGTATCCAAAACTCTACATCACATCGAGCAGGTAGCATCAAAACCTCCTTGGGGAAAACATATTGGAACTCCTCAATGAACCTATGAAACTTCAATATCTATGTGTCTACTGATTTAAATGATCGCTCACCCAATAATAAAATAAGGGTCTATTCACACTGACTTCCCACCTGTGAACTACACTCACTAATGAAAGCCGCATGTTTTCCACTCACATTCGAAAAGATGACTCTCTTCTAGAAGTAGTCGATAATTGAATGTATAGAATACAACCAGCCAATAATGGGGATGACATTTTATGGTTTCATTTTTAGAAAGATGATATCCCCATGGTATTAATGGGGTCCCATCATCAGTCCACACCCCCATCACACATAAAATGTGGTCTGGCCTCCGAGGGGTGTACTCAACACCATGGTCATGATAGTCTAATCTATATTAAGACCCATTGAATGGGCTATCGAGGGTGAAAAAAGGATTGAGATGTTTCTGAATCGAATAAATATCAATAAAGGGAACTAAACAAGATGATGATCAAACATCTGCCGATCTCTAGCCCTAATGGAAATGATGCCTCTATTGATTCCAAGTAACCATGCCCAACTCCTGTACCTCTCCGTTGATGAACACCTCCATTTTCATGCTCAAGTCATAATCCCTATACATGAGGAACATCCTAAGGTCAGCCTCTACCTGCTCCATCTCCCATAAGCGAAGTAAATTCTTACTTCCCTTACTACTAAAATAGTCTCATTGGAAACTGCTGAAGAGGATGGTGCTAAAACTATCCACCTCCTCCAAAATGAGTTCGAGGAACCACTATCCACTAGCTATGGTGATGAACATGAACCCCACAACTAAAAAAATCTATTATGTATCTCCCAGGAAAATATTGAATCCCACCAGCACTAGAAGGCTAAAAAATAAGCAGCTGAGGTCGACTCACTGTCAGTCGAAACCTTGAAGGTCCTAGCACGTGTGACCTACCACTAACAACACTATTTCTAGAATAACTCTATTTCCTCCCCTATTATAGTATACCTTCCGATGAGTGCATCCCCTCAATCACTTCTTCCTTATTTTAATCCTCCAAATATGATGCCAATGTAAAAGGAGTAACAACATACTATATAAAAGGAATGAAATATTTTTCAATATGTCTCACTTGAGATTTTTTATCTGGAAAGAGATATGGGGAAAAATGAAAAAGATACTTGAACTCAATCCCACGGTCCTGCACTAACATACTCCCCTACTGAAGGTACAGTATCTCCCTTCTCTTCTCTTCCTTCATTGTCAACGATATGAAATATACTCAAAAATCCTTCTTGAAGTCATCCCACAAAACATCTCCCTCCATCCACTCCCCAAGATAAAACATCCACCTATGAAATGACGCTCAAAAAATCTAATTGACCTCTAAAAGAACCCATTATCCTATTAAGGCCTAGATCAAACTGAAGGAGATCTCATGTTCCCCCAACTAGCTCTCTGTCTGTATATATGAAAGACTACCCTCATAATTTCCCAAATCCTACCTCTAGAAATAATGCCACATCCTCTACCATTTATCATCCTCCCCAACAAGATCAAACATCCACCAATAAACTAGATCAACCAATTGAACTTGCACTACCTGACCCACACTTTCATGATGACCGGGAGCCAACGCTGAAAGGTAAACACTGAATTCCTATGCTAGAGTAATATTTAATTAATATTAATTTTAAAATATTGAATTAATTTCATCCATTTTAGCCTTCCCAAAATGACAAAATTCAAAAAATAACTCAAGTCATTATGATGCATGTACCTTTCCCTGGCCTCTACCTTGAAAGTAGGTCAATCTCACTTGGTCGTTCAATAAGCTCAGAGTCTGTACATTGGATCATGGGGCCCCTAAAATCCCATTTCCTAACCACTATCCCTAACCTATGTCACACACCAATTTCAACTGGAGAATGTTCCATACCATCTCATGAAATCCCCATTATGCCTAATTCCAAACTCCATCTAATACCTCAACCAAAAACTCAAATACGACTCTATCCCGACCCCTCCCTCCAAAGATACCCCAATGGGGGACATAGATAATGACTCCATGATTCCCACCTCTAGTAGGCCCTGGGTTAGAAAATAGCACCATGGATGTAAAAATGTCTCAAATATGGGAGGAATTACCCTTTATAAGAAACAAGATAGGGAGATAGAATGAATCATCCAAGAAAACTACAATGTATAATGTAAAAGGATTTCCAAAATCCATCCCACATGCATGTGTAAAATAGAACTGTTACAAATAAAAAGGTATCAAAAGTAAAATTCCAAAAGTAAAGATAATATATGGCACAACAAACTTCATGATCCGAGCTAGTAAGGTCTATCATGATCCACAAAATCCTCTTGGAAAACTAAAAACAATTTACATTTGTAGGGTGATCATACAAGTATACTCAGTAGGAAACACATAGTCTCTCATGAAAATGTGACATAGGCAGACCATTGAACCTGTAAGAAAATTTTAGATCCAAAAAACACCTAAGATGGTAAAATAACCACCCCAACCACCCCAAGGCACACTCAACAAATTAAAAAAGTCCAGTAATATAATATAAAACACATCGATGATTGGGTACCCACACCACTTTCCTGTTGGCAATGATTCTCTTTCCCAATGTCAAGTGTCTTGGAACTCCCATCACTTTAGCATAACATAACCCATCTCTCTCCCACACACACCAGGGACACATACCACATTATAACCCACACAGACACACTTGGGCCTCACAACACATCCCATCTGCATACACCTGGTCCTCACAACACATCCCAACCGCACACCCCTAGGCCACAAACAACATCACAAATCATCGAAAAGAAATATGGAAAAGAAAGGAACCTCCCATCCCAAAGACACCTGAAAAAGAAAGAAACCACCTCTCTTAAAAGCACATGGGCCATCACATCCTGCCTAAAGGAAGATGGACTATCCCATCCATTCTGAAGACACATGGGCCATCAAAACCACCATATAGGGAAACTAACAGACCTCCAACCATCATATAATCTACCATACCTAACTATCCTAGAAGAGAGAGTAGAAAAGGGAAGGTACCCATCCATTTGTATCCCTCACCGTATGTTGGAAAAGATAGTCTTCCCCGTGACGATGGGGGTGTCCGACACATATTTCTCAACTAGGGTGGAGTGTATATAGAAATCACAAGGAAAATACAAGTGTTTACATATATGATACCAATCAATCAAAGACCAACCTATGGGTTCTCAAACAAACAACCAAGTCACAATATTTCAACCTTTTCTACTCCTCTAAATGAAAAACAGCACACATAAAGCCACAAAACACATTTCAAATTCCCAAGAAACTTATTTAACCCACTACATTCTTTTTTATAATGTTAATTTATCCATTCAATCACTACCCAGGAAACTAATAAGAACAAAACACAATATGAAACATATTAAAAGTCATACAGAGAAATAAAAACCATGGTAAATTAACCCAATTCGTATTTCCTATCCATTTAATACCCATTTATGATATATAATATATTAATCATTAGTTACATGGTGAATATATGTACAAGTTACTAATAGAAAAACTTTGGGGTAATTACTTGTAACAAGAACTACCATAATTCTTCAATTCATCCCTCCCAACCCATCCTTATATCCAAAACAAACCACCAAGTCAAAACTACATCTAAAAACACATTACATTACAACCAGCTTCACAACCCTGCTTCATAATCATAACAAGCCAATAACAAACCCATTGTACAACCACATTCCATCCACTTCCCCCCCACCCCGTATATACAAAACACATCAAAAAACACATCACATCGAACCATAACATATTATTGGTTCAATTTTTTTTATCATATTCCAATACTTTTCTTTGGGGAATTATCACACAAACCACAATCCTAGGGATATTGATTCACTAACCAAGTAAACATGGTTATCCAATGTTAATTTTTAGGTGATAATAAACAATCTCAAGTATGGAAACAACCAAAAGTGATATATGAAGCACAAAAAATCCCCCAAAATCCATAATTTCATTGGGGAATTTAACTCGTATAATCACAATATCACAAACAACATCAAATCTATAAAAACATACAGATCAAACCCCATTACCCCTTTAAACTGAATTTACTGATTATTTATTTTTGATTTAATCTGGAAAAACCATGATCTATAGATAACCCGAAGTAAAACCCCTCCCACATGATGCATAAATAAAGATAAATGAGGGAATATCTACCTCAAGGAAGCATTTCACTCTATAGGGTGTGGAATAATTCTTACAAACCACAACCACACCATGAAAACTACGAATCAAACCATACTGCACCAAGGATCTATAAAAATGAAACCCAAATGCACCCCAAACCAAAGAAACACCTCCACAGTGGATCCCTTAGAGAAGAATTGAAGAAAAACAATAGATAAAGGAAGAGTACTCAAAACGAATCTGCCATAGATTTCCCATTAACATCCGTTCGGATCAACTGATCGAATAATGATGAAAAAGTGATAAAAGAATTCCTTAGGGTGCATCAGTTTCACAAGAAATGAGAGGGAATGTAAAAAAAGATCAAAATAATGAGTTATAGGCTGAAAATAATATTAAAACTACACCTGACTGGGGTATTACATGATGTGTAACCCCCATTCACATCGTGTAGTCCTCGGTGTTTAGTTTCCTCCTGAAAATACATTTGCTCTTTAATTTTATTAAATAATTTACATCGCAAACACTTACGTTGTGAACCATCCTTAGAATTTTTTTTTAAAACAACATTCATGTCATTTACCCAAGTTACACAATTTGTAACACCTAGAACACCTCTGTTGTGCCCCCCAACTTCCAAAAAAACTCTCGGAACATCCCCCTAACACCTCCAACACCCAAAACTGACAACATAATAAACTTATGGGACACATACCACTATATAAACTCCAAGAAAATCTGGTCTTACATTATTTGGTAGAGGTTTGTGATACTTTTGGAATTAATTGGTTATCTATATTCAAATCCAATATCAAATTTCTGTAATGGGATACAACTATTCACATCCAAAGGCAATCACAAATTTTGTAAAAGTGTAAGGAGGAGGATAGATCTCCTTCAGAATCATTGTCTCATATGTGGATTTTATTTATTTATGAGATAGAGTATATAGATACAATGGTTAAGAAAATTGATATAATCATTCTCAATGATATTCCCATTATGAGGGAATACAATGATGTGTTTCCTAAATAATTTGATGGTCTTCCTCATGACCGAGAGGTTGAGTTATCAATTGAACTTATTCATGGATCTCTTCCTATATCAGAGACATCGTATAGAACAACAACCATTGAGTGGGAAGAACTAAATAAGCAGTTATAATAGATTCTAGACACGGTATTTATACACCTATGTGCCTCTCCATGGGATGAGCTAGTCCTCTTCATAAAGAAGAAGGATGAATCAACATGCCTATACATTGATTATCATGAGCTTAATAAAATCATGATGAAGAAAACGTATCCCTTTTTATAGATTGATGACTTATTCGATCAACTATGTGGGGACATGTATTGTTCTATGGTGGACCTTTAGTGAGGATATCACAAATTAAATGTGAATAATGAATAAATACCCATGAATACCTTTAGAATGAGGTATGGACACTGTGAGTTCATAGAGATTCCTTTCAGTCTCACTAATTCTACATCAATATTCATTAACATAATGAATATAGTCTTTATATATTACCTAGAAAATTTTAAGGGAGTATTTATTTATGATATTATGATATAATACAAGAGAAAGGAGGAACATGAGGAGTTTTTTAATACTGTGCTAATGACTTTGATAAGGGACCAAATTTATGAAAAGTATGTTAAATGTGAGTTTTGGTTGGAGGAAGTATCTTTCTCAGGGCATGTTGTAAACAAAAATAAATATCTATAGACCCTTCCAAGAAAAAGGAAATGGAAGAGTGTCCCATGTCAACATAATAAATTGAGATCCGTAGTTTTCTAGGTATAGTTGGGTATTTCCGATAATTTGTGATGCATGTTTCACAATTTTCGAACCCATTAACCATGTTAACTCAGATGGGAGAAATGTTTTTCTGGACTAGTAAATATAAAGACAACATTAAATAGTTAAAAAGAGAGGCTTATCACTACACGAGTGCTCACACTACCAATATGAGGGGAAGTATTTGTGGATTACAGTGATGATTCAAATAAGGTATTACGATGTTTACTGATTAAAAATGAAAAACTGATAGCTTACACTGAAAGGTAGAGGAAAATTAATGAGAAAAAATATCCCACACATGATCAGAAGTTGGTAGCTGTGATCTTTTCATTGAAAATTTTATGGTATTATATCTATGGGGAGACATGTGAAGTATATACTGATAATAAGATCCCTAAATATATATTCACATAAAAGGAGCCTAATATGTTCCGGTGAAGATGGTTAAAGAACATCAAGGATTATGACTGCTCAATCCACTACCATATTGGTAATTAAAATAAGATAATAGATGCTCTAAGTAGAAAAGATCTTACATATTTATCAATGATAAGAATTGGAAAGGATACAATCTTCTGTAATTTTAAAAGGATAGATGTGAGATTCATTAAGGAAGGAACATAACCAATCCTTTATCAAATGATTCCTCAACCATCCCTCCTGGTGAAAATAAAATCTGTTAAAGAATCAATGTGTAAATTCAGAAGAAGGTGAAAGAAATGAGAAAGGGGAAATATATAGAGTTCAAAATTGATGAGGAAGGAGTAGTAAGATTTGGTTCATGACTATGTGTACCATCCGATTTAGAGATAAAGAATGAGCCTCTGAATGATGCACATAGCTCAACCTTGTCTATTGACCCAAGGGAAAAAAAGATGCATCGAGATCTCTGAGAGAAATATTGGTGGAAAAATATGTAGAAGGAGATTCCTGAGTATACATCAAAGTGCCCGATATCACGTGAAGGATAAAAGACAAATTTCTAAGGGGATGATGAAACTAGTACCTATACCAACATGTTAGTGGGAAAACATCACCATGTAATTTTTAACTTTACATCCCATGACATCGATAAGAAACAATGCTATATGGATTTTTTTGAATTGACTTATAAAGACTAGTCACTTTATCACAATTTGAGGGGACTTCTCATTCGATCATATTTCATGGATATACATCAGATAAGTTGTAAGGATTTATGGAGTACCACTATCAATTGTATCCGATTGAGATCTAATATCCTTATTAATGTTCTAGAAATGTCTTCAACATTCTCTAAACACTGAGATGAACTTAAGTATGGTCTATCATCCTCAAACTGGTGGAAAATCATTGATGACTATTCAGAAACTAGAAGAACCATTGAAATCATGTTCTATGGACTTCGAGGGGGGAAGGGACAAACATCATCCTCTGTTTGAGTTCTCTTATAACAACAGTTTACATTTGAGCATCCAAATGGTTTCATATAAATCACTATATGGTAAAAAATTCATAAGACTTCAATGCAAGGATTAATTTAGTGAACACAAGATTCTTGGACCTAAAATAGTTGATGAAATGGTATATAATGTGAAAAAATTCATCAAAACATCAATTCATCTTAAATTTTATAGAAGACCTATGTAGAAAATTGTCGATGGGACCTAGAGTTTAAGGCTGACGATATGGTATTCCTTTAAATATCTTTATGGAATAAGATCATGATATTTGGGAAGAATAGAAAGATGAGTCCCAAGTACACTAACCCCTTTTAGATTCTTGACTGTGTCAGAGATATGGCATATCGACTAGAAATTACACCTTATACATCTCAAGAACATAGTGTATTCCATTTATCCATCTAGAGGATGTACATACAATATCCCCTACATTTAATGAATCCCGTGGTTGTATGGTTGGTAAATTATCTCACGTATGAGGAGCAAACAATAAAGATCTTGGACCATAGTGACAAAGTGCTATGCAAAAAATATAATCACCTAGTCAAATTACAATGGAGAAACCATAAGTATGAAAAGGCAACATGGGAATAAGATAAAGTGATGAAGGATAAATACCCTCACCTATTTATATAAAATGAATTTTTAGGGTGAAATTTCATAAGAGGGATGAATGTAACAACACAAAATTTAATCAATGGAAATTTCCTTTTTAAATTTATTTCATATAGAGTATAAAACAAATAAAATCAAATAGAGAACATAATAAGAACTTTATAAATGGTGAATGAATGGAATAAGAGGTATTTCTATAAATTAAGTAATATATCCTGATTGAATAGTAACATGCCCTTTGGAATAGTAATGTGACTAGTGGGGATAGTAATACTGATAATAGAATAATAAACTCACCTATGGAATTATAAATAAAATTTAGGTATCTGATAAATGATTAAATGAAATTATTATATCATAGTATATGTAAATTAATATTTTAAAAATTACTAATTAAGAGTTGTTATTTTTGTATAAAACATAAATCTTTATATATAATTTTATAATTAATAAAATTATTTTAGAGAAAATTTATTTTCATAAAATAGATTCATAAATTAATTTATTTTTTTTCAAATATTATAAAATAATTTTAAGAGACATTAATTATTTTTTCAAAGTGCTACAAAACCGGTTATAATTTTAAAATCAGAATTTTCCAAATAAATGATGATTTGAATTAAAAATTAAATTTCTTGTATTTATAAAATTATTTTCATAAAATTGAGTACATTTTTTAAATTCCACATGCAAAAAAATGGATAGGGGAATATTTTTATTTTTTAACAAATACATGAATTATTGGAGAATAATGAAATATGATAATTTGCGATAAAAATTAATAAATGAATTATTTATTCATAGGTGATGTATAAATGATTTAAGACAAAAATATAGAACTATCGATAATTATTTTAATATATTTAGTGATAATTCAAAATCTATTCATAGTAATGAAACATATAATAAACTAATGAACACAATAAGAAGAAAAAACCCATCTCTTACCCTATAAATATCACCCCTTACCACATCTTCACCTCACAACCCCGAAGACTAGATCCTTGTACAAATTATGAACAAAAATATTCCAAATAATCTCCCCCAAATACATGATCCCTTGATCTCATCATAAAATAAAAAACTATTCTATACAGAGGTTCTCAAGGAAGGGAAATTAAAGAGTTAAAATCCTCTTTCTTTTTATTTTATTTTATTTTCAATTCAATTTTATTTCTTATCCTGTTATCAACTACACCTATCTAAGAGGAATTATGACTATAGTATCATTTATATTCTAGAGTTTTATTATTTTAATAGAATAATTCACCTTCCAATCTCTCCGATTTTCCATTTATTCTAAAAATGAATGTATCATCCATGGTGTGTCGATTTACCGCTACCACAGATAATGCATTTCCATTTTTCACTACCGCCATCTAGGATGGACATAAAAACATAATTATGGTTAAAATATTTTATATTATACAAATTATAATTTATATAATGTTCTGTAAGTAATATATAACATGATATTAAATATAATAATATGACATTGTGTTGGTTGTAAAATCCACTAAATAAATTTAATAAATTTTATTAACTATTTATCTAATGATTCATCTTAATACCATATAACCAAATGATATATAATATCATTTAGTATTAAGAATTTTCATTAATAAAATATCAATTTAATTATAGATAATTATTACAATTTTACATGAACATCCATATTAATATGCAAGCAAACAGATCATGAAAAACAAGAAAAAGAACAATCCTGATCAATGAAATTAAACTTTATAACTCATAAAAAATATCATAAATGAAATTAATAAAACTAAAATGAATCAAATGAATGTATAAAAGGTTTTGGATTTTTAAATTAATGAATTTAATTTTATTATCCAAGATAATAAAGTGATGAAAGTATTAGAACATAATGTAAGGGGGTACTAGAATCCAACTCTCTTCCTTTGGGATTTTCCTATTTCACTCAATTTTTAGTATGGATTTTCCTTTACTATAATTTAAATATAATTTCCTTATCTTTAACATTTTTATTTTATAGATATAAATGTTTCGAGTCGAGTTATATGAAAAATTCAGTGATTTTTTCAAAAGAACACATCTTTCCAAAAAAATATTTTTTACCCCTCATGAGATTGTTTCTTATTCACTCAAGAATAATGATTATTATGAAAATTATTTTATTACAAATTAAATTTTGGAACACCAACTTTTCTTAATGTATTATTTGTGAAATGAAACCCATTACTTTCCATGGGTATTTTTTGTCTAGGATTGATATACATTCTATGTGGCATGCATGATAATGTAAATGTAATGATGTGACAGGTGCACCCAAAATTATATAGTGCATGTGAATGTTATGATGTAAAGAGTGAAACCAGAATCATATATTGATCTAATTAATTAGATAATTTCATGAATCCCATAAAATAAATTTATATTTGTGTGAACATGATACTAGTTTTATTAAAAACTATTTGTGGCATTTGACCACTAAGACATGTTGTTTCATTTTTGTGCATTTAATTATTACATTACTTTATCTAATGCAGCCAATCATGTTTATTATTATGATTATATGATAATTATAATGATCACCAATGTTTTGTGTCTCTTATTTATCCTCTTATTGGGATTTTATCTTAACCTTTATTTTGATGAATATCCTTAGTTAAATACTTGTACTAAGGAGAAAATGAGGACCATTAAGAAGATAAAGAATAAGAAATTAAATAAATACTTATGTTTTATTATGTAAATGTTATGTATGGTCCTAATTTTTTCAATACACTACATAATTTTATCCTATATTTGTAACACTATTTTGTTTATTTTCTATAAAATGATGTAATAGTGATGTAATAAAAAGTAGGGTAGATATACCCACTTTGTTGTATCTCTGGATTATTAATACCATTATTTTGTGGGATTATTCTATATTAGTTGAGATAAATTACTGTGTAACATTATTTCAAGGGAAAAAAATCTTTATATAAGCATGATTACTAATATATTATGTGATATCGAATTTTTTGAATAATAAAAAGGATATAAAAATTCATCTTCAATGGTGGATAATATAAATTTTTTGTTTCCAGTCTCTCTCTCTCTCTCAATGTGTGTTTAAAGTTGATGATTTTATATTTATGGGACTGACATAATTAATATTTAATAGAAAAAATATAAGAAAGTAAAATAAATAAACAAGTAAATCACTTTAATATGTGGAAAAGTATTATTGGTGGGGGAATTTAAATGAAATTGATTCACTGACTTAATCCCCATATTAGTCAACCCTTGGAGATCCTTATTACCTATTAACATTTATGTATCTAAACCATTCATTTCTAAAATGACCTTCATTCTACCATTTTTCTATCCCTGTGAATTTAGTAATGTTCTAATGACACTATCACTTACAATTTTTTTATATACAAGAGAACATGAAAATTATTGACATATAATCACTTATATTATATTTTTTAAAATAAAATAGATCTATTTTTAAAAAAAATTAATATGGTTTTTAGATAATGTCTTATTAAAAATATTTATAATTTAATCTATTGTAGTAGCATGTTTATTGCCTATTTAATTTTAATGTAAAATAACTTATTCGAAAATCACATTGATTGATATTTTAAGCGATTTATAATTATTTCATTAATAGAAAGAATTATGATTCATTGGATACATGACATTCATATGATGTTTCAATGTAATTGAGTGTATACCTTTTTCACATATAGGGCACCCCAAGCATTATTTAATTATGTAATCTAAAATACAATCAAAAGTAGGAAAGTCATGTATTATGCCGAAAAACATAAGTCTCAATATGAAATAATATTTGTAGTGAGCATCATATTATCTTAAATATATATCTATCATTAATTTTAGATCATTTTTTAATTGATACAAATAATTATAATTATAATTACTTGGTTGTTTTGATCAGGATATAATCATAGAAAACCTTATTTATTTCTACTTCTTTCATAACCACAAGGATCAATTGTGATTCACAAACATTATATACTATGATTTTTACATTCAAAATTGTGAGGATAAATTCTATACATATATAACTCAGTGAAAATGTTTCTTGTATCATTTAAAAATATGTGATAATTTTGGTCAGTGTTCTCCTATATAGATTCATCTATTTGGTGTTTATGCCTCTTATATTGAATTATTTTATTAGTGTGTCATTCCAACTAACTTGTATCCCATAAACATCCATACATTCCTTTAAATATTACAAAATTTATAAATATCCATAAAAATTTTAAAAAAAATTATTAAAATTTATTAATTCGATATGCATCACACTAAAGACATTTTTTCGAGAATCATAATCCTTTTATAATAATAGGAAATAATTTGGAAATTCATGTATTTATTTATAGATTATACCCATATAACATAACATCTTTTAACTTAGTATTTTTGTAATTCCCCGACCCTAGTTACCTAGAGTCAGTGAATTATTACATAACATTGGCATAATAACAAGGGATCAAATCCCGAAATACTGATTAGTTTAGTATCCTTAAAAGTATTAGATACATACAAAAATTTTACATTACAGTATAAAATGAAAAAAAACAACAATATTTTCTACATTTAACACATTCATATCCATTATACTATCCCAATAGGTCAGTCATAACATACTTCTTCACATCCTGGAAAAAATTAGACATAGAAATGGGTGAGCTCTGGTGCTCAGTAAGGATAAAAATATAGAGGAAACTTTCATAAATAAGAATAAACATTTAAAGAAATGTATAGGACTAAAAACAAGCCTTTTAAACATAAAATTCAGAATAATATGGAAAAGATAAATCATATAATTACATTTACATATTCACATGGATATTCTAGTTGTCGAATAATCACATGCAATATCAATAGCCAATTTTATAATAATAGAATGCCTAATTACGGACATCAATACCACATAGTTAAGGCCTCGTGCCAAGAATACAAATAATATTTTGTCAAGACCTTATGCGAAGACACTAGTTTGTCTGATGAGACCTACTGATGCATCGAGGAGCTATAGTGGACTCCACTTATCACTTAATAATTCCAATGCATTCCTTGTATGAAAAGGTAGTAAAATAATATAAAAACTCATATTAAAACAAGAATATGAAAGGTTAATACTTTAACCATAAACCATGAATGGTATAAAAATAAAACATCCATAGAAAAAAATATCACAAAATCATCAATGAAATATGAAAGATTGTATCATAATAAATCAACTTTAAACAAGTGTAAAATCCATCAAAGGATGTTGACATAAATGAATTCAAAACTATTTGATAGAAATATATCTTTCTATTTTGTAATTATTTAAAAGTCACAAAATTATAAAAGAAAACATTTATTTTTATAATATTCTTAGAATCTTGTAAGGGATTCTTCAAAGGTGCTACAATGGCAAAAAATAGCTGCACTCACCGTATAAGTTAAAAAAAACATTCTTTCCACAATTTTGTCGAAAAGGTCGTAAAAGATCTTGATTGGAAAACAACAGAAATGTTCGTATATAATTTTTGTATAAAAATTCAAACAAGGGTATAAATTAATTTAACCCATAGTCTGGGAAATAGTAAAAATGATTCGAAATACATTTTTAAGAAACACTGATGTGGATGATAAAGAGGTCCAAGTAGATAATCACATATAAAAAACATTGGATAATGAAGAGATTGTAGAATTAACCCTCACCTTGTACTTTTACTTGATAGAGGCCATGTTAACCTCCTGTATAATATTTTGATAATTTTTATTAAATTATACAAGAACCAAATATATAAATAGGATATCATATATGATCTTCTAATATTACTTTGTTAATAAAATTTCAGTAGTATCATTGTTTCAGGTGTTAACTAATTCATTTTCCTTTATATGCTTTGTTACATAAGTCATGGTTGTTATGAATAGCATGTATTTGATTCATATGTATAATTTCATTAACTTCATGAACAGTATTTTTAATCAAAAAAATAAAATTATTCTTGAATGTTTATGATGGGGAATGAATCTCATCTCATTCGTGGAGATGTTAATCCGTACGTACACACGAGCGACAATATCATTAAATTGATGGTGAAATAACATGTAATTGGATGGTATATCATATATACATAATAATTAAAAAATTTAATTTATTATTTAAATCACTTATACTCATCATTATATCCATACAAACAATGAACTATTGAATAACGAACTACACCATGACGTGGAGACAGTAAGTCGTACGTACGCATGTATGGTGACTTGTCATTCATAGGATGGATAGAATAATGAATATGGACGTACCATATTTATAATAACATCACATTATGTTTAAGGTACTAGAGTTATTATTTTGGTACGGAAACAAAAAATAAAGAGGATGTGGAAGACAAAAATAACTTTGAAAGAGGTGGTGAAAATATTACCTTATCTTTGGATGCTTCCATTTGATTTGATCAAAAGGTCTCCTCAGGTTGGATTCTGATCAATTTAATTCCTCTAGGTCTAAGTTAGGGTAGTTGGGAGGATATTTGAGAAGAGTTTGGCCGATCAAAATGGCTTTGGAGGTGTGATTTTGAGAGAAGGGGAAGTACCCTTTTATAAGAGTGGTGAGGGTCACTTTAGGGAAATCTTGAAATATTATTTTATAATACAAACATATTCGGTTTATAATGACTCCAAAATGATTTATTTAGAGGATAAGGTGGGTCTGGGTCGAAAACCTCTCAACCAATAGGTTTTAGATAGGTTTAGGTCAACATATTAACCTTATATTTTAGATTTAACTCTTAGTTAAATAGTTTATCTTTCACAATGTCTTCTTATATTTTTATATTACATGGTTAATAAACGTACTATAAAATATCAAGAGAACCCCAAGTGGTTAATTAATGAAATTTATAATATTATTCAAGTCTTTGGCTGAACCTATGATTTTTCGAAATATTATATACATTAATTATATAGTATTTGTTTTAAAATCTCATTTTTGTAAAATTTGACCCTATTTAGTATTTGGTTTTTGTGAATTTCATAACAACTTTATAACTTAGAAAAAAAATATTTAATCAACCCAAAAATTCCAAATTAATCTGTATAATTCGTGGAATACATCAAATGTCTAAATTTACAATTATTTTAAGATTTATAACATATATTTTTTTAATCTTTCAATAATAAGGTAATTACTACATTATCATTGCGTCAAAAATAAAATAAATATTTAATGTATAAAAATTATAAATAAACATCCATTATGTAGGAAAACTTTTTATATTTCTAATGAATATTGAATTTATCTTGTGTGTGACCCTATATTAATAATGTTTTAGTTAATAAAAATTAAATTTAAAACTTTTAACTCTTTTTTACAGAAAATAATAATAAATGTCCTAATCTAATCTAGGCGGAACAAAAGGATCATATTTTATTCATAAGTTTGATTTTTGTTGAAAAATACTTATCCAATAGAATTAAGAGATGTGTTAGGGTCTGTAACACCCCGAGAGTTTATAAGATATATTCCTTTTAATTTCCTTCATATCTTTTTTTTACGCTACACTAATATTATCGTACTCTATATGCAACACCGTATTAGCTTGCAGTATACGCAACACTATCATGGATTGTGTTACACAAAATTTCAATTTCGTTTAATAGAAGTTACTCTACGCGACATTGAGTGTATGTATATATATATATTCAATGTATAAATAAAATATGGTTGGATTATATTATACACAACAATAAAGGAATCTTGTACTACATGCAACCATGACCTGGCTTTCTTTACACACAATCACGACCTTCTACAATAGCGTGTGTGGTACGCAATACCAAGTTTCATAAAACAACGATATGTTATTAAAATATTATATAAACTAGCTGTTATGAATAGTAATGCAATCTTTTTAAATTTTATAAATTTTATCTTTCAAAATGGACTTCATTTTTGGATTCAGAATATCAAAATTATCCTAGGGTGATGTTTTGGTATTTTTCTAAAAACTTTCAATTTTTGATGAATAGGGAAAACACTAGGTTAGTATTTAAAAACCGAATATTTATTTAAATAATTATTTATTTTATTTAAATTTATTTTAGTTAAAAATTTATATATAATACCTATATAACTTAAATGAAATTCATTTGAGTCATTTAATAAAAATTTTATATATATATAATTTTTATTGAACTTTTCACCGTCTTTTACCCACCTCCTAGGAGAATTCGAAAATTTACATAAAACATAATTTTACCACTTCTGTGAGTGGAATTTCAAAAATTCGAGAGACACGATTAATATCAAGGAGTAAAATGTGATTCAAGAAGATAATATTTTTTGCTGAATAGTAAATTTTTACTTTTATTTACCACGGTTAAAAGTAAATAGGGAAATTAAGGGTAAAAATGATATTATTATTACCCTAACACATGTCCTATTTCTATTGGATAAGTGTAATTCGGCCAAAAACAATCTTAGGAATAAAATATTACACTTTAGGTCCACTTGTATTAGATTAGGACATTTATTATTATTTTATTTACAAGAAGAGTTAAAAGAGTTAAAATCAAAGCTTAATAACTAAAATTTTTTTAATATAGGGTTATACATAAGATTAATTAGACAATAAACATTAATTAGAAAGATAAAATTATTTACTACATAATTTTATTTTATTTATAATTTTTAGATATTAAATAATTTAATTTATTTATGACACAATCATGATGCAGTAATTACCTTATTAATGAAATATTAACATAATTGATATTATAAATACCCAAATAAATGAAATTTGAGACTTTTTATGAATTAAAAAAAAATTATAGGTTAATATGACATGTTATTATTTATTTAATTAATTTTTTTCTAACTAATAATGCTTTTATGATTTTCACCCAAATCAATTACCAAATAGTGTCAAACTAGACATTAAATAGTTTTTGAAAAACATATTATATTATTAATTGTTATTTTATTCCTAAAAACCTAAGGATCGGCCAAATGACTTAGATAAGGTCATATATATTAATAATTAACAACTTGGGGTTCTTTTGACTTGTTATAGTAGGTTTATTAACCATATTGTGTTAGAAAAGAAGAAGACATAGAAAAAGTTAAATTATTTACCATTGAGTTAAATATAAATCATAAGGTTAAAATAGTTACCTAAACTTGTCTAAAACCTATTGGTTGAGCGTATTTAGACCCATAACCACCTTATATTCTGAATAAATCAATTTGGAGCTATTATAAACCGAATAAAAATTTATTATAAAATACCATTTTAAGTTTTTCCTAAGGTTCCCTTCTCCTCCCTTATAAAAGGGCACCTCCTCCCTCTTCTCTTTACATAATTTTGATATTTCAAGCTCGGAAAAACCCTTCCCATTTCCATTCTCAACTTCCCTAGAAATATTATATAGGTTCTGGTCTCCTCAAAATACCAACTCTAGTGCCTTAAGAGGAAGCTTGAAAGAGGTGCGTCGAAGAAGAGGTAATCTCTTCTACCGATTCTTTCAAATTTCTTTCTTCTTCTACATATCCTTCATTAGTTGTTTCATAATAAAGTAATAACATCAGTATCACTCATATACTGATATGTTATTATTAATATGAAACAACCCTATTTTACCTTCTATCCATCCGACAAAAAACAAAATCACCGCGCGTGCGTACGTACGGAATACCGTCTCCACGCCGTGGTGTAATCTGTTTTTCCACCATCACCTTACTTGGATAGGTATAATGGTGTAAAGAATAACTATATATAGTTATTATAAAATCATAATAATTCTGAGATATTATATAATCCACTCCAATTCAATTCAATAATTATGGGATGATATCATCACTTGTGCGTACGTACAGATTATCATCTCCACGATGCGATGAGATTCATTATCCATGTAAACCAATAAGGAATGATTATAAAGATTATATAATGAATATCAATGAAATATATTACATGATAAAGCTAATGGATTAATACATATATATATTTCATCTACTTACTTCCATTCAAGTCAATAAGGAAAGGAAAATAGCATTCATGCGTACATACGGCCTACTGAATCCTTGAATGGTGTATTTCATTTCATTTATCTATCTCTTACATATATATATATAATGAATATATATGATATATAAATCATGATTTATATTCTGGAAGTAATTAAAACATTATATAAGTAATAATAATATCAATAACAACAAGTCCAAACACGTACGATAAATAAAACGATTTCACCCAAAACGCTACTTTAACATGGAATTTACAAAAGAACGGGTAATATAAAGTCATAAGTGAACCATATATGATATATTAATAATTAATATGATTTTTTAATAATTAAATGACATTATTTAAATCATCATACAGTAGGTTCGGATACGTACGAAGCATATCGTACCTAAGGTAAGGGATAATTATTTCAATCTCGTTCTTATCTGAGATTGTTTATTCATAAGTATTTACTTGGGTTATATTTATCATCCATGTCCATGTTTTCTAAAAATGTTTTCATGTATGTTTAAAGTCATTTTTAACCATTTTTACTTTTACTAAATGGAATTTAAATAATCTTTCTTTTGTTTACCATAATAGGTACTTTTTTGACTTTTCCAGCAAAAGTACGAGAAGAATGTTTTTTTAACTTATAAGACATGAAAATATTTTATGGTTTTATAAAGCCTTATTTTAATGAAGCTTTCTCTACAAGATTTCATGAATATTTTCAAGAAAATACTTTTATTTTAAAATTTTCATGTAATTTTGTGAAAAGAAAATGATTTTGAAAAAGAAAGGATATTTTCCTAAAGAATTTATTTCAAGTGTTTTATCAAAAACATTTTACATATAATATGAAATTATTTCATATGTGTATCTTTCAAGTATAATGTCTCTATGATTTACATGGTTTCACTTCTCTTATGATGAAATGATATCCATTTGTTTTATACGGATTATGTTATGATGCGATGATGTTTATGAAACCAATTTTATTCTTTGGGTTATGATGAATGATTTATGTTTATGTTGTGGCACACTTAAGAATGATTTCATTATGATATGGGTGGGACTTATATCTCCCTACAATTCATTGGGAAAAGATTTATATCTCATGAGATAGACAAGGCTGGAATGGAAAGTTAATCCGGTTCAGTGATACATGACTGGAACGAGTAGTGGACTCGATTCAGTAAGGGACTTTTTCCACTAAGATGGTCTTGGCAGCAATGCCTTGGATACTATGGAAATCATATCATGTGCTTAATGGTTTTCCACAATTTCATGTTTTCTTCCCATGCTATTTTATCATTATTTATGTTCCATTATGATATATTCCTTATGTACTTCCAAGATTTATGTCTTTGCTCAAGATTTCTATGTTTAGATTTTATGTTCATGTTTTTGAATTCAAATGTTTATGGATTGTTTTATGTTCTCTATGTTTACCCTTACTGAGCATTTGAGCTCACCCTTTTTATGTTTTCTTTTTCCTAGGATATAAAGAATGTTTTTAGGTATGAAAACAAAAGGGGATGATCTTTATGGGATATATTGAAGATCTTCCACCATGATTAGAAGATTATGTTCAAATTTTCCAAAGACACTAAACTATTATAGTCCTTTGGTGTTTATTTTTGTTATGTATTAAGTATTCCACAAAATTAATGTAATTCCTATGCACGTTAAGTTAGGGGTCTTTATAGTTGGTATCAGAGGAAAGCTTTAGTCAACCTTTGGAAACTAGGATGCGAGACCTTTAATGAGATCCCTAGAGATATTTCTAAGGTATGTCTAGGGATGTCCCTAAGGTTTAGTATAACTATATGTTACGATACTAGAAATATTTTGACAATAATGAATAACCTAGGGTGAACCTTGGGTGCCATGTATTAAAGAATGTGTGATAAGATATACATCCCATAAGTGACTTTTTATGATTATATGGTTCCTTGTTATTTTAACAGTTTCTTACACCATGGTTTTTGGTTTTAGTCAATGGAGGGAACCAGAAGGAATTGGGTCAACATTGAATCCAATGGATAAATTGGTGACAATGAGCAATGAAATTTCGTAATTCCTAGAAAGAAAGATTTTGTGATTATGCCAAATCAGTCATCGCGATATATGAGAAACATGGTGAAATTTAGTTGTATTCCTAATTCATCATATAAGAGGAACATGGAATTTTATGCATATTCGCATGGTGGGGAGCATAGAGAAATAAAGATTGAGATTTCTAAAGGAGGGAAGAATAACCTTGAGGAATACCTCAAATGGAGGGGAAGATGTTATCTATGTGGAGAAAAGTGTCATATAGTGACAGATTGTTATGGAGTCCAATGTCTTATCTGTGGTGAACATGGGCATTACCCAACTCAATGCCCTGACCTAAGAGGTTACTTCTAAATCAAGGAAGGAATTTTTCCATGAAAATCATTGAAGATGATTTATTGAAGTGTTTATGTATTGGTATTCAAGAATAATGTTGTTGAGTTACTTTTATGGTATATTGGAATATCTATGTATTGGTCCATTGTGGTTTTCAATAATTTTATGGTAATAGTAACCATGAAAAGTGATTGAAATATTTTTGGAAAGCAGGTAAATGTGCATAATGAAGGGATAAGGAGAAAATAATATGTATGATAGTATTCATGATCCCATGACTGATATAAGGACAATGTGATATCGTGGATTGAGTATATCAAAATTTTGGGATTTTGGTATGTTGAAAGAGTTAACTTTTGACAGCATTCATGTTTTCACTAAGGTTTAATGGGTATTAATTTTTCAATAGAATACATGATTAAGGTATTCAAATCTTTTGAATGTGACCAACAAGATATATCGTATGAGATATGGGTGATAAATGATGGTATTCACATGCTCGGTAGATGACATTTCTATTAACTGTTTTCTTTATACTATGAGCTTGGATAGAAGTATTTTGGATAAGAATAAAGATTAGAATGGATTATTTTGGAAATATGATAGTATTGTTTAAGGATAGAAATTTTTGATATTATTTCTAGAATGTTTTAATAGTATAGTTTTAGAAAAAGGACAACCTGCAGGATGGGTGACAACCCGTCGCGTCAGACAAGGTTGCGGGAACCGAACCCACACCCGAAGTGTGACAGGCCTTTATCACCTACCTCTAGCCTACAAGAAGTCCTTGGATAGTAGAAACAAGTTATATTTTATTAAGCGCTATGATAGATGAATTATAAGTCCATTTTAGTAACCATATAAGATTAATCTCAGCATAGATAGAGTTATGTATATTTAATAAATTGTGCTAAACTTTTTGTGACAGAAACATATGTAATGGCCTATCATTCTATCGCATGATCTTCTAAAACTTCACGAATGACAAATTCTACTTCATTTGTTTAAGAGATGAAGTGGAAATAGTTCAAGGCACGAACAATAGTGAGATTGTACCAAAATCAAGTACATATTTCTTTTAATTCAACAATTCTTCAACATTAGGGAAATGATCTTGAGAACTAAAAAAGTTGTCCTAGTACCATCATACCCAATGAATTAGATGGTACCTTAAATCGTCACAAATTTATGGCTTTGTGATTGTTGGATTTTTTATAGCCATGTTCTCTACCACTCTCCGTCAGAACATGATGGTCAGATTTCTCTTCTATATCCATGTTTTCACCTATGTTCTATTATGTGGAAACCCAGGGATAAGTTAATTTGGGAAACCATTGCGTTTCATATATTAGTTTTTAAAATTAATCTTTAGTATTCATTTTTACGTTGTGAGTTTATATTAGAGAAACTTTCAAGTAGTAAATGATTTATAAACCCGATGAATTTTGAGGGTGAAATTCATTTTAAGGGGGGTAGAATGTAACACCCCGAGATATTATAAGATATATATTTTTTTAATTTCTTTCATATATTCTGTTTTATGCTACACAAAGATTATCGTGTGCTATACGCAACACCGTATTATCATGCAGTATACGCAACACTATTCTTGGATTGTGTGTCACAAAATTTCAATTTTGTTTGATAGATGTTATTCTACACTAAATTGAGTGTATATTAATTTATATATTCAATGTATAAATGAAATATGGTTGGATTCTATTATACAAAACAACAAAGGAATCTTGCACTACACACAACCCTGACTTGGATTGATTTAAATGCAATCAAGACCTTCCACAATAGCGTGTGTGGTACGCAATACCGAGTTTCACTAAACAACGATATGTTATTAAAATATTATATAAACTAGCCGTTATAAATAGTAATACCAAAATTCTGAAATTTTTTAAATTTTATCATTCAAAATGGACTTCATTTTTGGATTCAGAATATCAACAATAGCCTAGGGTGATTTCTTTGTATTTTTCTGAAAACATTCAATTTTTAATGAATAGTGAAACACTCGGTTACTATTTAAAAACCGACATTTCATTTAAATAATTATTTATTTTATTTATATTTATTTTTTAAAAAAATTGATACATAATACCTATATAAGTTCAATGTAATTCATTGGAGTCATTTTATAGTAATTTTAGATATATAAAAATTTTATTGAACTTTTCACCGTCTTTTACCCACCTCCTAGGAGAATTTGAAAATTTACATAAAACATAATTTTACAGCATCTGGGAGTGGAATTTTGAAAATCCAAGAGACACAGTTAATATCAAGGAGTAAAATTTGGTTCAATAAGATAATTATTTGGGTGAATAGTAACATTTAACTTTTATTTACCACGGTTAAAAGTAAATAGGGTAATTAAGGGTAAAACTGATATTATAATTACCTTAACACATGTTATAATTCTATTGGATAAGTTTAATTCGACCAAAAACAATATTAGTAATAAAATATTACACTTTAGGTTCACTTGGATTAGATTAGGACATTTATTATTATTTTATTTAAAGAAGAGTTTAAAGAGTTAAAATCCATGTTTAATAAATAAAACATTTTTAATATAGAGTTATACATAAGATTAATTCAACAATAAAAGTTATTTAGAAAGATAAAACTATTTCCTACATAATGGTATTTTATTTATAATTTTTAGACATTATATAATTTAATTTATTTATGACACAATGATGATATAGTAATTACCCTATTATTGAAATATTAACATAATTGATATTATAAATACCCATATAAATGTAATTTGAGACGTTTTATGAATTAAACTAATTTAATAGTTTAATATGACATTTTATTATTGATTTAGTTAACTTTTTTCTAACTAATGATGCTGTTATGATTTTCACAAAAATCAATTACCAAATAGTGTCAAAATTGACATAAAATAGTTTTTAAAACAAATATTATATTATTAATTGTTCTTTTATTCCTAAAAATATAATGTTCCGCCAAATGACTTAGATAAGGTTATATATATTAATAATGAACAACTTGGGGTTCGTTTGGCTTGTTATAGTATGTTTATTAACCATATAGTGTAATAAAACAACAAGACACGGTAAAAGTTAAATTATTTAACTTAGAGTTATATATAAATTATAAGGTTAAAATAGTAACCTAAACTTGTCTAAAACCTATTTGTTGAGAGGATTTATACCCATACCCACTTTATATTATAAATAAATCAATTTTGAGATATTATAAACCGAATATGACTTTATTATAAAATAATATTTAATGTTTTTCATAGGTTCCCTTCTCCTCCCTTATAAAAGGGCACCTCCTCCCTCTTCTCTTTACACAATTTTGAGATTTCAAGATCGGCCAAAACCTACAAATTTCCATTCTCAAATTCCCTAGAAATATTATAGAGGTTTTGGTATCCTCAAAAGACCAACTCTAGTGCCTTAAGAGGAATATTAAAAGTGGTGCGTCGAAGAAGAGGTAATCTCTTATACCGATTCATTCAAGTTTATTTCTTCTTCTACATATTCCTCATTTGTTGTTTCAAAATAAAGTAATAAAATCAGTTTCACTCATATAATGATAAGTTATTATAAATATGAAACAATCCTATTTCACCTTCTATCTATCCTACGAAAAACAAAATCACGGCGCGTGCGTACGTACAGAATACCGTCTCCACACCGTGGTGTAATCAGTTTTTCCACCACCACCATACATGGATGGGTATAATGTTGTAAAAAATAACTATATATAGTTATTATAACATCATAATAATTATGATATATTATATCATACACTCCAATTCAATTCAATAATTATGGGAACGATATCATCGCTCATGCGTACGTACAGATTACCGTCTCCATGACGCGATGAGATTAATTATCCATGTTAACCATTGGAGAATGATTATAAAGTATATATAATGAATAATAATGAAATATATGACATAATAAAGATACTGTATTTATGTATATATATATTTCATCTACTTACATCCATTCAAGTCAATAAGGAATGGAAAACAACGTTCATACGTACGTACAACCTACCGTCTCCATGAACAGTGTATTTCATTTCATTTATCTATCTATTATCTATATATATATAATGAATATATATGATATATAAATAATGATTTAAATTATTGATGTATGTAAAATATGATATAAGTAATAATAATATCAATAACAACAAGTCCAAACACGTGTGATAAATAAAACGATTTTACCCAAAACGCTGCTTTAACAAGAAATTTACAAAAGAACGTGTAATATAAAGTCATAAGTGAACCATATATGATATCATAACAATGAATATGATTCTGTAAAAACTCAATGAAATTATTTAAATAATTTTATAGGAGGTTCAGATACATACGAAGCATATCATACCTAAGGTAAGGGATAATTATTCTAATCTCGTTCTTATCCGAGATTGTTTATTCGTAAGTATTTACTAGGGTCATATTTATCATCCATGTCCATGTTTTCTAAAAATGTTTTCATGTATGTTTAAATTAATGTTTACCCATTTTTGACATTTACTACATGGTATTTAAAGAATATTTCTTCTGTTTACCATATGAGGAACTTTTTTGACTTTTCTGACAAAAGTACGTGAAGAATGTTTTTTTAACTTATATGGCATGAACGAATTTTTACGGTTTTATAACGCCTTATTTTTATGAATATTACTCTACAAGATTTCATAAATATTTTAAAAAAAATACCTTTGTTTTAAAATTTTCATGACATTTTGTGAATAGAAAATGATTTTGAAGAAGAAAGTATATTTTCCTCAAGAATTTATTTCAAGTGTTTTATCAAACCCATTTTCCATCTAAGATGACATTATTTCATATGTGAATGTTTCAAGTATAATGTCTCTATGATTTACATGATTTCACTTCTCTTATGATAATATTATATACATTTTTTTATATGGATTATGTTATGATGGGATGATGTTTATGAAACACATTTTATTCTTTGGGTTATGATGAATGCTTTATGTTTATGTTGTGGCACAAGTAGGAATGTTTTAATTATGAGATGGGTGGGACCTATATCTCCCTCAAATGCATTGGGTAAATATTTATATCTCATGAGATAGACATGGATGGAATGGTAAGTTAATCTGGTTCAGTGATACATGACTGGAATAAGTAGTGGACTCGATTCAGTAAGGGACTTTGTCCACTAAGATGGTCTTGGCAGAAATGCCTTGGCTACTATGGAAATAATATCATGTGCTTAATGTATTTCCACAATTACATGTTTTCTTCCAATTCTATTTTATCATTATTGATGTTCCATTATGATATATGCCTTACGTACTTCCATCATTTATGTCTTTGCTCAAGATTTTGATGTTTAGATTTTATGGTCATGTTTTTGCATTCAAATGTTTATAGATTGTTTTATGTTCTCTATGTTTACCCTTACTGAGAATTTGAGCTCACCCTTTTTATGTTTTCCTTTCCCTAGGATATAAAGAAATGTTTTAGGTGAGAAAAAAAATGGAAAGATCTTTATGGGAGATGTTGAAGATCTTCCACCATAATTAGAAGATTATGTTCCAAGTTTCCAAAGACACTAAACTATTACGGTCCTTTTGTGTCTATTTTTGTTATGTATTAATTATTCTGAAAAAGTAATGTAATGACTATACACGTCAAGTTTGGGGTCTTTATAGGGTCATTATAATATCATTTTTACCTTTAATTACCCTATTTACTTTTAACCGTGGTAAAAAAATTCAAAATTTACCATTCCCCAAAAATTATTTTCATCCCGTTAAACCACATTTTACTTACTGATGTCAACCGTGTCTCTCAGATTTTTTGAAATTCAATTCAAAGAAGCGGTAAAATTACATTTTATGCAAATTTTATAACGTGCCTAGAAGGTGGGTAAAAGACATTAGAAAATTCCATAAACTTTTATACATCTAATTTTATTATAAAAAGACATAAATGAATAACATTGAAATAATATAGGTATTAGGTATCTATTTTGAATGAAAATAAATTTAAATAGAATAAATAATTATTTAAATAAAATGTATTTTTTAAACAATAACAGAGTGTTTTTCACTATTCATAAAAAATTTAATGTTTTCAGAATAATACCCCAAACTCACCCTAAGCTAATTTCAATATTCCAAATCCAAAAATAAAGTCCATTTCGACAAATAAAATTTATAAAAGTTCAAAAAGTGGTTATTACTCTTCATAACGGTTCGTTTGGTTGGTCGTCATGTCTTAGAACATGAAGTTGCGTATAGCTCAAGCTATTGTATTATTCAAAGGGAAATGTACTATGGATTCTTGGGGTGTTACATTCTTCTCTTTCTCAAATAATTTTATCCTCAAAATTTATAGAATATTACTGCATAAAAAGATTCGGGTGGTTCTTCATTATAAGTTCCTCATGTTCCCACGTTGCCTCTTCCATCTTATGGTTTCTCATTAGAACTTTCAATAGATGAGTCATCCAGTTTCCCAACTATAACGCCCCGACCCCAGTTACCCAGAGTCGGTGCATTATTGCGTAAAATTGGCATGATCACAAAAGATCAAGTCTCGAAAGACCGATTATTTTAGTAGCCTTGGAAATACTAGATAAATTCATAAGTATTACATTACATCATAAAGTGAAAAATCACAATAACAAAGTCTCCATTTTCCACACTCATATCCCCTTCAAAATATCCCTGTAGGTCATTCCTAAAATACTTCTTCACATCCTAGAAAAATTAAAACATAGAAAGGGGTGAGCTCAGATGCTCAGTAAGGATAACAATATAGCGGAAGCTTTCATAAATAACCATAAACATTTAAGGCAATGTATGACTAAAACAAAATCTTTTTAAACTTGAACTTCAACATAATATGGCAAAAGTAAAATGAGATAATGCCATTTACTTATTCACATGGATATTCTACTTGTCGAATAATCACATGCAATATCAATAACCACTTTCATAATGATGGAATTCATAATGTCAGACTATCATAACCATGTATCCAAGGCCTCGTTCCAAGACTACAAATAAGATTTTGTCAAGCCCTCGTGCCAAGACACTAGTTTGTCTCATGAGACCTGCCGATTCATCGAGGAGCTATAGCGGGCTCCACCCATCACTTTTTAAGTCCAATGCATTCCTCATATGAATAGGTTTAAACATATCATAAACCATAACATAATCATATCACATAAAATATGCATAAAGGAAACATAAAATTTCCACATTTCAATCACAAGATATCAATACAACACATTTATATAATAAAAACACTTTTAAAACCATTTTCAATACCAAAATAAAATAAAACTAAATCTTTGTATTTATTTTTCATTAAAAGAAGTTATAAGTTGTAGAGGAAGACGAAACTCAAATAATGGTCACGGCGGCGGAGAAGTCGTTTTCGCCGAATACGTATGACAAGAAAAACATTCCTTTTTGTATTTTAGTAAAACACTTCATATAAAAATATTCCTTTTAAATAAACGTAAAAGTCATAGGGGTTTATACATCGTATACAATAAAGTTGTGTATAAAGCAAAATATGCCTCAATGAAAGGAGATTGAGACGAAGTCACTTTAAAGATCATTTTTTTAAATAAAATAGACCAATTATGTGTATTCACTATAAGTGCACGAACCGGATGTACAAATACAAGATAGAACATAATAATATCATGACATAATTGGAAAGTAGGAGATTAACCCAAATAATGGAAATTGGGTTAAGAAGTTTCCTTACCTTGTGTCTGACTTGACTCGACCATTCTTTAACCTCTTGAGTAATAAACTAGAGTTAATCTCTACTTTCTTAAGAACCTTTTTCAAGATCATTATCCCTTTTATATCACTTATTAAAATGTTATGACAATTATGTAGTCATTTAAGTTAATAACGGTCGTTTTGTCGATCTTTGGTACTTGAGTCAATAATAAACTTCTTATAATTACAAGTTGTTTATGTGGTAGAATATCCATTATCTCCAGAATAATATTCATGATTTAGATATAATATATATCATATATATCCAGTATATACATTCATTTATAATATTACATAACATTTAGAGGTAAGAAATGAAATGCACCGTTCATGGAGACGGTAAGCCGTACGTACGCATGAACGCTACTTTAATTTCTATTTCATATTTAATGGAATTAATATATAATTATATAAAGGTATTCCAGTATAATATAATGTATAATACCATTTACTCCATCCTTTATACGTCCCACATATGGCATTAATGATTCAAATCACTTTGAATGGGCGGTAGTCCGCACTTCCTAAAATGAAAATATCACGTTTACCCATAATGGAAACCATAATGGTATGAATTAAATGAAAAATACAGAAGCTTAAGTAAAAAATAAACATATTATATATCATATATAAATATAGTGACATCTTAATGGCCACCTTTTAAGGTGTTATATGAGTGTTTAACAATCATCGTTTCGTGAGGCATAAATTCGCCATCCACAGAAACAGTATGTTCTTTAACCATTAGATATAGGTGTGTGTAAGTGTAGCTCGAATAATTATTATAACAACATAATAGTATATTGAGGATACTGGTGTTGTTAAAAAAGAAATTAATAAAAAGAGTTTAGGGGGTTGTAGAAGCAAAATAAAACAAAATAACATAAGAGAAGACATTATCTTAAAATCGGGTAAGCCTTTTTTAGTTTGAGACAAAGGCTTCCTTGGGAAGAATTCAGCCCAAAGCGAGTCTTCTAAGAGTAAGAGGGGGAATTTGAGAGAGTATTTGGGCAGAGTTTGGCCGATCCAAAAGGTTTTATGGTGTGAATAAGGTGGTAGAGGTGGGGGCCTTTTATAAGAGGAGAGAAGGGGCACTCTTGGAAAGATTGAAATGTTACTTTATTATGAAATTTTTTTCGGATTATAAAGGTCCCAAAATGATATATTTCGAGGCTAAGGTGATAAGGGTTCGAAAGCTACTCATCCAATAGGTGTTTTACAAGTGTAAGACTTAGATTTTACATTATCGTTTCATTTTATTTAAATCGTTAATTAATGAGGTAATCACTGCATCATCATTGCGTTATACAAATTTTAATTTATATAACATCTAAAAATTATATAAAAAAGTATCATGATGTAGGAAATCGTTTTAGATTTCTAATGAATATTTATAGTCAAAAATATGACTTGTATAAACCCATTACAAAATTGTTTTAGTAAAAGAACTCATGTTTCTGACATTTTTATTTTAACATTAAATAAAAAGTTTTTAATGTCATTTTTTACCAATTTGGCTCCATGGGGTCCCCAAGTCGACCCATGGATTGTCTTGGTCGGCCATGACTCATCCAATAAGGGTAGGAAAAGTGTAATGGTATTTTAAAATTTTTATAATATCATTTTTACCTTAAATTTCACTAATTACCTTTAATCGCGATTAATTAAACTTAAAAGTTACTATTCACAAAAATATTATTTTAATCCCATTGAACCAAATTTTACTTCCTAATGACAACCATGTATGCCGGATTTTTGAAAATCAAAACACAGAAGTGGTAATGTTTCATTTAAATGAAAAATCGGTTTTTAACTACCACTTAGTAGTTTCACTATTCATCAAAATTGAAGTTTTTCAGAACAATGCCAAAATTACACCCTAAGCTATAATTGATATTCCAAATTCAAAAATGATGTATATTTTAAAAATTCCAAACATAAAAGTTTCATTAATTAATTTTATAATTAATTTCTACTGTCACAACAAATAGCGTGTTTTTAATAAACAATATATATCAAAAGATTGACAGTTGTTTATGTCGAATTTCAAAGTGAAATTAATTCTAATGACCACCATTGGATAAAATGGTAAAAATATATTCTAATTAAACTTTGAAACCACTCAATAGTATAATTTATCAATATAAGTTATTTTGATTAAAAAAGTTGTTTTTAAGTATTTTTCACTATTCAAAAACAATTGGAAGTTCTCAGTAAATTACAATAAATTAAACTTAGGATAATTTCGATATTACGAATAAAAAAATGAAGTCCATTTTGAAATATAAAATTTCTATAATTTTATAAAGTGGGTATTACTATTTATAATGACTACTTTGATTAGTTGCGGTGTTTTAGAACTCAAACTTGCGTACAATGAAAGCTATTGCATTATTGAAAGAGAAGCATATCATGGAAGCTCGGGGTGTTACATTCTCCCATCCTTCAATAAATTGCATCCCCACAATTTCAAAATTTTCTTTGAAAATAACAAGTTGAAAAAAAATACCTTTTTGGAAAACCCACATCAGAAATAGGGTTAATAAAAATATAACATTAAAAGAAATAAAGAAAAGTACAAAGGTCGCCCGAGATAGCCCATACCAGGATTCTATGAAAATATGGATATGGAGGAGAAACAAACCATCATGGTCTGATGGAGAGTTGTAGAAAATAGGATTAGGAGAAAGTTAACCACAAGAAAATCACAAACTTGTGATTGGTTTAAGGTCATTGAATCCCCATTTTGAAAAGTTAACCGACAACGTTTTTATTTTAAGTTACATTTCATAAAGCTGAGGAATTTATTTAAGATATTTACTAAGAATGTATTTAAATATACTTACTTGTCATGTAGACATTCATTCTTTAATAAATTTTTACCACAAACCCATCTTTCACTCCAAATGGTAACAGAACTCAAAAATATTCTATTTATCCTAATTGTATGAGGTTCCAAATATTACCGCATACAATTTAGATTTGGAAAACTATTTATAATTACCATGGACATCTTGTAGGCTAGTGGTAGGTAATAAAGGCCTTTCGCACTATGGTTGTGGGGTCGATTGCTAAAGCTTTGTCCGACGCGATGGGTTATCCCCCAACATACAAGTTGTCCTTTTCCTAAAACTATAGTATTACAATATTCTAAAAATAATATTCAGAAATGTTTTAACCTTAAACAATACTATCCAAGGTTCACCTTAATCTATTCCAACCTTTATAGTTATCCAAAATACTTCTGTCCAACTCACAGTCCAAATTTTATAAGGAAGGTAAATATAATGAAGATTCTTTTTTTTTCGCATAACAACATGTGAACACCTTCATCATGTATTCTTTTAAAACACTGCAACATCCTGCATTACCATAAATCCTTATTGATTACATTCGTCATCCCTTATTCCTTATAGAATACTAGATATACTCCTTCTATCCAAAATGTATACAAATCATTAATCAGTTTCAAGGAAGTTAAGAATATCCAATATAATTTATCCAAATCAATCATGTATTAGTCCAAAATCACTATCTCTTTATCAGAACCATATTATGGTTTATCTTTCTCTCAACCATATATTATCCAAAAATATAACCTGTTGTGGAGTCACTTTTCTTGGTTCCACACAATCTCAAGTCCTTGATGAAATAGTACTGCAGTACAATCCTTATATACTCCATAATTATTATAACCAGTACATCATTAATACATCACTCAAATGCCAAAATTCTTTAATAACAACATAAGAACTCTAATAATTCCTCCTCATATGTGGTAGTATCATAACTTGATTATTATCGAATAACATCATTTGAGGCATACTCTAATGATTTGGATATTGGTTTGCATAGAGTCCCCACTCCTTGCAGATGAAGCATTTTACATTTGAAACCTTTTTTTACCCTTGCAGTCATGCACTTGGTGTCCTTTTTCTCCACACTTATAATAAACTCTCATCCCCTTCAGGCAAGTTCCAAGGTGTTTCTTCCCACAGTTATCACATATTGGAAAATTATTCTTTTCCCTCATCCCTTTATCCATCATTATCTCTTCCATCCTTTTTTCTCTTTCTTCCCTTCAAAGCCATAAGACTCAGAGAATTCTTTATTTATCTTATTAACACATGATACTATTTCTTCATATGTTGAGAACACATGGGATATTATTTCCCTTCTAAATGTTGGCTTAATACCATGGAAGATATGATCCTTCTTACTCTTTGGATCATACGTATTGATGGAGTCCACATTCCTTCTATTGGGCGTCATTTCTATACAATGGCATAAACTAGGTTAGTTTATGAATCAAAATACATAATTCCATACTTGTAAAACACTTAACATAAATTGAACGATTTATGGATATAATCCATAATCATAAAAAGAAATGTTTTCTTTGAGGATGTATATACTCATAAACCCTTCATAATTGTTTGTAAATAAAATTAGAATTATCCTAAGCATATCCCCCGGGAGTGTCGTAACCAAGAGTGCAGCAAGGCCCGTTGTCGTGCACCAGTTCCCATTCGAGTCTAGCTCAAAGTGGTGTTTTTGGGTTTTACCCCTAGGTACATCTGTGCCAGAGCCGCCTCTACCTGCTCATATCCAGACAGGGATGTATTTCTCGAAAAACTCACAAAATCATTATAATACCAAAATTATAGGAAGTTCTTCTATACTAATCCTCAAAGTCTATCTTCGGGCTATGTGCTCTAATCAGAGTTTATCTAAATCTAGCTTCCAAGGTTAGTACTAAATTGCCTCTGATACCAACTATAACGCCCCGACCCTAGTTACCCAGAGTCGGTGCATTATTGCGTAACATTGGCATGATCACAAAAGATCAAGTCTCGAATGACCAATTAGTTTAGTAGCCTTGGAAACACTAGATACATTCATAAGTCTTACATTACATCATAACGTGAAAAATCACAATAACATAGTCTCCATTTTCCACACTCATATCCCCTTCAAACTATCCCTACAGGTCATTCCTAAAATACTTCTTCACATCCTGGAAAAATTAAAACATTGAAAGGGGTGAGCTTAGATGCTCAGTAAGGATAACAATATAGCGGAAGCTTTCATAAATAAACATAAACATTTAAGGAAATGTATGACTAAAACAAAAGACTTTTAAACTTGAACTTCAACATAATATGGAAAAAGTAAAATGGGATAATTCCATTTACTTATTCACATGGATAATCTACTGGTTGAATAATCACATGCAATATCAATAACCAATTTCATAATGATGGAATGCATAATGCCATACTATCCTAACCACGTAGCCAAGGCCTCATGCCAAGACTAGAAATAAGATTTTTTCAAGGCCTCGTGCCAAGACACTAGTTTGTCTCATGAGACCTGCCGATGCATCAAAGAGCTATAGCGGCCTCCACCCGTCACTTTTTAAGTCCAATTCATTCCTCATATGAATAGGTTTAAACATATCATAAACCATAACATAATCATATCACATAAAATATGCATAAAGGAAACATAACATTTCAACATTTCAATAACAAGATATTAATACAACACATTGATATAATAAAAACACATTCAAAACCATTTTCAATACCAAAATAAAAGAAAATTAAATCTTTGTATTTATTTTTCATTTAAAAAAATTTATAACTTGTAGAGGAAACCGAAACTCAAATAATGGTCACGGTGGCAGAGAAGTTTTTGTCGCCACATATGTACGACAAGAAAAGCATTCCTTTTTGTCGTTTAGTAAAACGCTTCGTATAAAAATATTCCTTTTTAATAAATGTAAAAGTCAAAGGGGTTTATACACCATATACAATAAAGTTGTGTATAAAGCAAAATATGCCTCAATGAAAGGATATTGAGATAAAGTCACTTTAAAGATAATTTTTTAAATAAAATAGACCAATTATGTGTATTCACTATAAGTGAACAAAAAGTAATTAAAAATAAAAGATAGAACATAATAATATCATGACATAATTTGAAAGTAGGAGATTAACCCAAAGAATGGAAATTGGGTTAAGAAGTTCCCTTACCTTATGTCCGACTTGACTCAACCATTCTTTAACATCCTGAGTAATATACTAAAGTTAATCTTGTTGGAATCACCTGTTTTGATAATCCCAAATCATGCTTAAACATTGATTATGATGTATTAAACCTTTGCATTAATCTTATTATTCTATGCTTAAATGTATTTTATTCTAAACAGTTCATATTCTTACTCTCATAACCTTACTGTAACAGCTTACAGTAGTATTTACATAAGTTTGGTATTGTTAGCCAACAGTCAGAGTTTTATTTTCAAAGTCACAGTTACAGTTAACTGTCACCTTAAGTTACTGTTGCAATCAGTTCACAGTTACAAGGTTACAGTCGAAGACTAATACAAGCTTACAGTTACGAGTCTACTGCTATCTATTGTCAAAGCTCATATACGAAGGTTACAGTTACAAGACTTCTGTTCAAAGCTTTCTCTGCTCAAGTTCACAGTCGAACAAGTCTACAGTTGGAACAAGTTCACAGTCGAACAAGTCTACAGTTGGAACAAGTTCACAGTCGAACAAGCCTACAGTCATAAGTCTACAGTCAAGGTTACAGTTAGACAGCTTCTGTCTACTAAGTCTACAGATGATCGAAGTCTACAGTTGACAAAGGCTACAGCTCAACAAATTTGATGTTACAAGTCTACAGTTAGAAAGGCTACAGTTACATGGAGTAAAAGCTACCATTGCAAGCCTACAGACAGCAAGCCTTCTGTTTGAAATCAGCAGTCAGAAGGAAGTCCACAGTTGGAAGTCCACAGAAGGAAGTCCACAGTTGGAAGTCCACAGTTGGAAGACCAGAGTTGATGTCCATAGTGACATACTTTCTCGACCAGTTTATTATTATTATA
Source organism: Viscum album (assembly GCA_963277665.1). Taxonomy (NCBI): domain Eukaryota; kingdom Viridiplantae; phylum Streptophyta; class Magnoliopsida; order Santalales; family Viscaceae; genus Viscum; species Viscum album. Next base: position 309,281,090 of record OY728120.1, read on the forward strand.
TTTCTACTTTTTCTTTACCAATTTGATTAATACTAATCTAACGGTCATGTCTAGCAAGATGAATACATCTAACATTATTTATTGATATTTGCAGACATATCAAGAAATAATACAATGTACGAGGAAGATCGCACGTGCACCTCCAGACTATCTATCTTGTCGGCCTCGGGTGAACAAAAAGGGAATATATGGAGGAGTATAAAAAGAAGAGAGAAGCATTCAAGAACATACAGATGAATGGAACAGTTACACTGAGTCTAACATCTACAACTGAGAAGGAGATACGCATATACACAAAAAGAGGAAGAACTCTCGAGCATTCATTCTGAAGAACAAAAGAGTCTCAGTGAACCGACTGAAAGAAGCGTCTCCTAAAAGCCATGCACTCAAACTCAAAAAGGCTGATCACTTGAACATCTGGAAGTCTGAAAATCCCGACACTCTGTTTTAGTGTCAACTTACAGAAAAAGGACCAAAGCTTCAAGTCACTCATTCCTACGAGTCCAGAACTGATCTGCCAACACTATAGAGCACTCTAAACCTTCTTCATTCTATCTATTGCTCTACTGTGTTTTAGTTTTCTACATTTCGAGCAGTGTGTGTTATCTGCTATATCTAACAAACACACTGACTCCTGTACTTTCACTGGAGGATCTGTAAATCCTCAGCAAATCTTTCTGCACTCCATTTCCCACTGTGGATAGTGGTAGAGGTCTTGTGACCTGGACAGCTTGCTGCTGTTGTTTGTTTTCCCACGAAGAACTGTGGTAGAGGTCTTGTGACCTGGACAGTGTGTTCACTGTTGTTAACCCCGATCCAGGGTGTGGATCATTCTTATATAAAATTTTGAGAGGACTAAGTCTCGGCTTGAGACTGAACCTCTTGGTTAATTTTCTGTGCTTATAGTTATACTCTATATCCATACTATACATATTTATTTCATTTTCCGCTGCTATTACTTTGAAATATAATCTATCTTCAAAGCTACTTTGATAATTAAATTAGCAAGTGTTTATATTTTTTATAAATCAGTAAGTTAGTTTCAAAAGTTAATTTAATCATAAGATTATGTTAACTGAGAATTAATCAATCTTTGAGAATCTAATTGAACCTTTATAATCTATATAAATTCACTACAGTTTAATTTGTTTTTGAAATTGGGGGATTTTAACAGAAATTGTTTTTAACAGAAATTTTAATTGGAACTCAATTCACCCCCCCCTCTTGAGTGTCCACTCCGACCAACATTTGGTATCAGAGGTTGTGTTTAGCTCTGTTATACTTGCTCAAAGTTTTTTTTTTAACTCTCTGTTTTTAAACTGTGATTGTAGTTTTATCTAAAAGATCTTAAATTTCTGTTAGTTCTAAATTTTATCTCTTTAAAACATTTTCTAGAATTTCCTTATGGATAATAGACTAGAAGGTGCTGCTACTAACAGGCCACCCTTCTTCAATGGTGTGAATTATGCCCAATGGAAGCTCAAAATGAAAATTCATTTGGAAAGTATGGGTTTTGATATTTGGACTGCTATAGAGTCTCAATACAAGATTCCAGAAACTGAAAGAATAACTTGGGATGAACCTACTAAAGTAGCTTACAATAATAATTGTAAGGCTGTGAATGCTCTCTACTGTGCTCTAGGAGATGAGGAATTCAATAGAATTTCTGCATGTAAAACTGCTTTTGAAATCTGGGACACCTTAGCTGTTTCTCATGAAGGAACAACTAATGTCAAGGAAATGCGGTTAAACACTTATACTATCAAATATGATAACTTTAAGATGAAAGCTGATGAACCTATTTCTGATATGTATCTCAGGTTTAATGAGATAGTCAACACAATGAGCTCACTCGGGAAGATTGTTCCAGCAAAGGAGCAAATCATGAGATTATTGAGATGTCTGCCCGACAGATGGAGAGGCACATCCGTTTCAATTAGAGAATCCTGTGACATTGGAACTTTGCCTGTCAAGGAGCTAATTGGTAAGCTGATGATGTACGAAGAAGAGCTAAAGGTGAATAAAGAGGAAGATGAGGAACCAAAACGAAAATCTGTAGCTTTTAAGTCTACTGCATCAAAGAGCAAAGACAAGGAGAAAGTACATATACCAACTGAAAGCTCATCTAGTGAAGACTTAGATTCTGACAGTGATGCCGAGATGGCACAAATAGCAAGGAGATTCAAGAAGTTCTATAGGAAGAAGAAGTTCTTCAGAAAACCAAACTACAAGGGTAAGTATGATAGACAAGGTAAGTGGAAGAAAGATTGGAAGAAAACTGATAAAGAAGAAGACATAGTTTGCTATGAATGTAAAAGGAAAGGACACATCAAAGCTGACTGTCCTAAGCTAAAATTAAAGAAGAAATATGAGTACAAGGACAAGAATTATAAGAAAGCTATGAAGGCCACCTGGAGTGCTTCAGAAGACAGCACACGTGAATCAGAGTCCAGTGATTCTGAAAGAAATCGTGCTAATATGTGTTTCATGACAAACACATCTGAGGTAACCTTAGACACTCCCACTTTAAACTCTTATTATTCTGAAGGTGAAGCAGAATCTGGTTCTGATTCTGAAAATATGTCTAAAGATGAATTGACTGAATACTGTAATATGCTGGAAGAAACGTGTAATGAACTAAAGGATAAATATAAGTCTTTAAAGAAACAACATGCTCTTACTGCAAGTGTCAAGTCTGCACTTGATGTAGAAAAAGAGAAAAATGTTCAATTATTAAAGGAGAATACAGAACTGAAACTATCTAATGAACAACTTAGAAAGTACTTAGAAACATTCACAAATGGAAAAGATACTCTAACCCAACTGCTAGGAAAGCAAGTTGCACCTAAGTATGCTACTGGATTGGGATACCAACCTGGACAAAGACAGTTTGCTAAAACCCGATTTATTTCCAAGTCTGGAAAAAATCCTGCTAGTTCCAGTTTTGGAAATTCATATGCCTCAACTGGTTATTTAAATAGTTGTCGATCAAGTAAAGTATATCTCTCTAAATCTGTTGCATCTATTAATTGTATGGGACCCATAAAACAAATCTGGGTACCTAAATCCTTGATTGCTAACATATCTGGACCCAAGAAAATCTGGGTACCAAAGTCATTTCTTGTCTAATCTGTTTTGTAGGAAATCTGTTTGAAAAGCAATTACAAGAAGGTATGGTACTTAGACAGTGGATGTTCAAGACACATGTCTGGGGACTATTCGTGCTTCAAAAGCTTAATAAAGGTTGATGGAGGATATGTCACTTTTGGTGATAACTCAAAAGGAAAAATCATCGGCCTAGGCCAGATTGGTAACTCTGACTCAGTATTAATTTCCAAAGTTTTATTTGTTGATGGACTTAAGTACAACCTACTTAGCATTTCTCAATTGTGTGATGATGGCTTTAATGTCAAGTTTGAAAACAATTCTTGTGATGTTTATAATTCCAAAAATGCTTTAATATTTTCTGCCTTAAGAAATGAAAATGTTTATGCTGTTGACTTAAACACTTTAGCTAAACATAATGTTACTTGCTTAAATGCTTTTCATAAAGAGTCTTGGCTGTGGCATAGGAGATTAGGACACTGCAACATTCACTCACTTAGAAAACTCTCTAAGAAACACCTAGTTAGAGACCTACCTAAGCTTGAATTCCCAAATGACAAAGTGTGTAATCCCTGTCAGAAGGGAAAACAACACAAAGTTTCTTTTAAACCAAAGAAAGAAGTTTCAACTTCTCAACCACTTGAACTGGTTCACATGGATTTGTTTGGACCATCAAGAATTTCAAGTCTAAATGGGAAGCACTATGTATATGTTCTTGTAGATGACTTTTCTAGATATACTTGGGTATACTTTCTAGCTCACAAAAGTGAAGCCTGCTCTTCCTTTGTTAAATACTCCAAGTCTGTAGAAAATCTTAGTGGAATCAAGATTAAGACCCTAAGAAGTGATCATGGTCGTGAGTTTGAAAATCGAGAATTTGAATCTTACTGCTCACTCAATGGCTATTCTCATAATTTTTCTGCTCCTAGGACACCCCAACAGAATGGTGTAGTGGAAAGAAGAAACAGAACCCTGCAAGAAATTGCTAGAACTATGCTTAATGAATATGACCTGCCAATTTACTTTTGGGCTGAAGCTGTTAATACAGCTTGTTATGTCATTAATAGAGTCTTGATCAGACCAGTTCTTAAGAAAACCCCTTATGAATTGTGGAACAATAGGAAGCCTAAGGTTAATTACTTTAGAGTTTTTGGTTGCAAAGTCTTTATTCTGAATACTAAAGATAACCTTGATAAATTTGCTCCAAAAAGTGATGAAGGAATTTTCCTAGGTTACTCTATGTCTAGTAAAGCCTATAGAGTGTTCAATAAGAAAACCAAATGTGTGGAAGAATCTGTTCACATCAAGTTTGATGAGACTGATCCACATGAGTCTAAAACTTCTCTTGAAGATGTTGAAGAAGACTTATCTGTTCCGGACCTAAATGACAAATCTAAAGAACCTGTAATAAAAACATCCAGTTCTGGACTTTTTCCAGAATCTTCCTCTGTGGAACCCGATCCTATAGATGAACCTGAAATCTCTAGTCCAACCTTTACCAAATCAACTAGGATTCTAAAGAATCATCCTTTAGATGCTGTTGTTGGTAATCTTGATAGAGGAACACAAACTAGAGCTTCTCTAAGAAATCAGGTTGAACATCAAGCTTTTCTTTCACAGCTTGAACCCAAAAATGTCAATGATGCTATCAGTGATGAATTCTGGGTAATGGCTATGCAAGAAGAACTAAATCAGTTTGAAAGAAACAAAGTTTGGGAATTAGTGGAAAGACCTAAAGACACTCTTACCATAGGCACTAAATGGGTGTTTAGAAACAAAGTTGATGAGTTTGGTAACATAATCAGAAACAAAGCTAGGCTAGTTGCACAAGGGTATAGTCAGGAAGAAGGAATAGACTATGAGGAGACCTTTGCACCCGTGGCTAGACTAGAGGCCATTAGGATATTACTTGCTTATGCTGCTCATCTGAATTTCAAACTATATCAAATGGATGTTAAAAGTGCTTTTCTAAATGGATATATAATTGAGGATGTATTTGTGGAACAACCTCCTGGTTTTACAAATCCCCATTTTTCTAATCATGTTTTTAAACTATCTAAAGCTTTATATGGTTTAAAGCAAGCTCCAAGAGCTTGGTATGATAGGCTCAGCTCTTTTCTTATTTCAAAAGGATTTACTAAAGGGATAGCTGATCCTACTCTTTTTATTAAATGGATTTCTAAAGATGTATTAATAGTTCAAATTTATGTGGATGATATTATTTTTGGATCTTCAAAAAATTCTTTATGTGTTGATTTTTCAAAAATAATGCAAACTGAGTTTGAAATGAGTTTAATGGGAGAACTCAAATTTTTCCTTGGATTTCAGATCATTCAAAATAAAAATGGTATTATTTTGAACCAAAGTAAATATATTAAAGATCTTCTAAAACGTTTTTCTTTGGATGGCACCAAAGGCAGTGACACACCTATGAGCACCACTTGCAAGTTGGACAGTGATGAAACTGGTGAACCAGTGGATCAAACCAATTACAGAGGTATGATAGGTAGTCTACTGTACCTTACTGCCAGTAGACCTGACATCATGTTCAGTGTATGCATGTGTGCTCGATTTCAAGCCAATCCAAAAGAGTCTCATTTGACTGCTGTTAAAAGGATTTTCAAATATCTAAAACATACTCCCAATTTGGGATTATTTTATCCAAAAGGACAATCATTTGATTTATTAAGTTATTCTGATGCTGATTTTGCTGGCTGCAAGTTAGATAGAAAGAGCACCTCTGGAACATGTCACATTTTAGGCAAGTCACTAGTATCTTGGTGTAGTAAGAAGCAGAATTCTGTTGCATTATCTACTGCCGAAGCTGAGTATATAGCTGCTGGTAGCTGTTGTGCACAAATCTTGTGGATGAAACACACTTTACTAGACTATGGATATCAATTCAAACATGTCTCTATAAGGTGTGACAATACAAGTGCTATTAACATTTCAAAAAATCCAGTATCTCATGCTAGGACAAAACATATTGATGTGAGACATCACTTTCTGAGGGATCATTATCAAAAAGGTGATATCACTCTTGAGTTCATTGGCACTGAACATCAGTTAGCTGATATTTTTACAAAGCCTTTGAATTCTGAGAGATTAAGTTACATCAAACATGAGTTAGGTATGATTAACTATAGCACAGTTGAAACCTCACAGTTGAAACCTCACAGTTAGACCTCACAGTTGAAACCTTACAGTTAGACCTCACCGGTATACCTCACTGTTACATCTCTCTGTAGGCTGTTTCGCTGTTTAAACTTATTTTATTTTTGCGGGAATTCGAACCGTTTCTTTTTTTTTATACTTTTATTTCTAAATCCCTAAATGATAAAATTGAGAACATCGAACATATCTCAATCCACTCATCTCGACCCTTGCTCTCTCAAGTCCTAAACCCTAAACCTTCAACCGAACCTCGAAACCTCATTCAATTCCAATGGCCAGAACAAAGCGACCCCCGACTGTCAACGAAGATGCACCAATGCCAAAGAGGACTCAAGTCGAATCCAGTGGCACCGGGAACGCCTCGATAAGACCGGTTAATCCACATCTGACTAAGAGAGAAATAGTTACTGAGAAGGAGCTAAGTGAAGAATGGATTTTATCGAGCAGATCATTAGTGCTGGCAGTGCTTAATGATCAAGGATGGACCGAATGCTTCGCAAACAATAATGGACCATACTACCCGAAGCTGGTGAAGGAGTTCTATGAATATCTACAGTTCGAGGAAGAGGATGATCTGCATAGACTGGTATCCAGAGTAAACGGCAATGAAGTCAGTTTTTCATCCGTTGAATGGGCTGCATGTTTAAGAGTTCCTCATGAGGGTATTTACAACTACTATTCTGGAGCGGCTCCTCCAAATAGTAGAATCTTTGATCATGAGACGGCTCTGGAAGAATTGACAGGCAATGGCACTGTAAGGAAGATTATTGCTACTGAAATGAATGGAGAGGACAGGCTTCTGTTTAAGTTTATCCAGCATGTGCTGAGTCCTAGAAGAGGAGATTTTGCAACTTTGAAGCATCAGGATATTTACTTGATGTACTTATTAAAACATGGAAGGAAGGTCAACCTTTGTAGGTTGCTGATGGCTCAGATGGAGGACATGATAAAGGCAAGCTCAAAATCATGTGCCTTGTTTCATGCTAAACTCATTTCGGTTATGTTGAAAGTGAAAGGTGCAGCTGGAAGTCAGGAAGAGTTGATAGTGGCAAAGAACAGTGTATGTATCTCGAAAGTAATCTGCAAATTCATGAAGATCAGTTGGAATCCCTGGAAGAAATCATGGGTGAATGATGAGGAGAGAATCTATGAGACTTTTAGCCCTTCTACTCATCCCTCTAGACCAAGAGATAGGAGAGATCCAGGCTTAAAGCCTGATGAGCCTGAACCTGTATACTCAGATGATGAACAGACTGCAGTAGTTGGTAACTCTGCAAGAGAGAACACTCCTATTGATGAAGGGAGTGATCCTGATACTACTCACAGTCCTGTCAGGACAGTGACGTTTGGAGCAGCAAGCCCTCCAAAAGAACTACCTAGTAAAGAACCTGTTCTAAGAGACAGTGAAACTGAGACTACAGAAGAAGAAGAAGAATCTCAATATTTTGTCAAGGACACCTCTGATGAGGGTGATACAGTCGAAGCAGAAGAGGCTGGAGCTTTAAATGAAAATCAAGAAACTGTTGGAGAAGAACTTAGTATGAGCCCTCTGATAGGGTATACAGACAAGTCAGTGTCTGACCAGGAAGTAGGAGTGGTCTCTACTACTGTTGTCATGGAAGTGGTTGATGACCCAACAGAGAAGGAGGCTAACCTCACTGCTGAACCTACAGAGGAAGCAAGTATGGAACCTGCTAGAGCTACAGAAGAGAACCTAGAGTTACCCACAGTTGAGCAGATAGTAGAAAGTGTTCAGGAAAGACCTCCAAGTGAGGGGGAGCGTGTTGGTTCAGTCTCTGTACTGTATGATATAGAAGGATGGACCTCAAATCCAGGATACATGGTGTTAGGACTCAATTATGAGGATTCAGATGAGGAAAACCAACCACCAAGAAATCCAGTCATCCTACCTAACAGCTCTCCAGTGTTAGAAACTGAGAAATTGGCCACCAAGGAAGACCTTGAATCCTTAAAGAATGAAATGAAGGAGACCATCAGACAGTCTGTTGCTGAATTGAAAACCAGTCTTTTTAATGAGCTGAAAAATGTAGAACAATCCTTAGAACTATCTCTAGGATGTGTTGTGGGAAGTCCAATAAAAGAAGTGATGGATGAAATGAAAGTGTGCCACACCCAAATTGAAAGCTGGACTGGAGCAGTAGTGGCCCTCAGACAATCAGTTGCTTCTTTAACTGCCCTGAGCAGTTCTCAGACACAAGTGGCCAGTGAGATTCGATACATCAAAGAAGTGGTCAAGCAGTTTGTGTAAGTATTTGAGGCTTTCAAGAAATCAGTAAAAGAACACTTTAGCAATCAGGATGCTGTCATTCAGAAGGTGATTGGAAATCTGACTCAGTCTTTCAAGGAGACAGTAGCATTCTCAGTCAAGTCCCTTCCTTCATCTAGCTCTCCTGTGGACCTTGAGCAGTTTAGAAGCCTGCTCAGAGAAGAGCTTACTCAGGCCCGTGCAAATGACACATCAGATCTTCAGATTCTTGCTACTACAAGAGAAGTCAGTGGCTTTGTTCGTGAGCACCTGCAGGCTGCTACTGCTTCTCAGGAGGCCATCAAAAGTAAAGTGGATTATTACTTTGATCGGATTTTCACCAAGCATCAGTTGAACAATCACTTCAAGCTCATGCTAGAAACTATGAAGCTACCTCCTGTAACTCAAGCTTTCAAAGAACAAGTTAGCAAGCTACGAGAGTTGACCCCGGCTTTGGATAAATTCTTGGAAAACAAAGATGACTTCTTATCTGCCATGGACAGAGGAGGAAACATTATCATGGATTTTAGGAATCTGCTCCTACCTTTTCTTCATGTGGACTGCACACCTGTTATAGTTCCTTCTGCCCTACCAGTCTCCAACCCCAGTGGTTCTTCCATAATGTCTCCTGCTGATGCCCTCAGAAGCCTTAGACCACTGATCCCTCGGCAAGCTACTCACTACCGGCCTTCAGGAGCCTCTGTTGCTGCCCCTCCAGACATTCCTGCTGCCATTCCTCAGCCTGTTGATCCTTCACCTCCTGCTCCATCTTCTTCCTCCAAAGGAAAAGATCCCTTACCTCCAGATGACGAGGATTGAGTCTGTTTATGTTTTTTTTGATAGGGATCATGTATTCACATTTTGGGTCATGTATTGTACTCCTTATTAATACAATGTTTATCTTCTCTCTCTCTGTCTTTCTTTTTGTTAATCACAAAGGGGGAGAAATAAAGAGAAATAGATAGGGGGAGAAATGGGGAGAAATAGGAAACTCAAGGGAGAAATGAACCTATACAAAGAGGAGAAATCCTTGCGGATTATACCTAATTTTTGTGCTCATTTTGCTAATACTGTGTTTTGCATACTTCTCTCTGATACTTCTATATTTCATACTGACATAATTTGTGATTATCAAAAAGGGGGAGATTGTTGGAATCACCTGTTTTGATAATCCCAAATCATGCTTAAACATTGATTATGATGTATTAAACCTTTGCATTAATCTTATTATTCTATGCTTAAATGTATTTTATTCTAAACAGTTCATATTCTTACTCTCATAACCTTACTGTAACAGCTTACAGTAGTATTTACATAAGTTTGGTATTGTTAGCCAACAGTCAGAGTTTTATTTTCAAAGTCACAGTTACAGTTAACTGTCACCTTAAGTTACTGTTGCAATCAGTTCACAGTTACAAGGTTACAGTCGAAGACTAATACAAGCTTACAGTTACGAGTCTACTGCTATCTATTGTCAAAGCTCACAGACGAAGGTTACAGTTACAAGACTTCTGTTCAAAGCTTTCTCTGCTCAAGTTCACAGTCGAACAAGTCTACAGTTGGAACAAGTTCACAGTCGAACAAGTCTACAGTTGGAACAAGTTCACAGTCGAACAAGCCTACAGTCATAAGTCTACAGTCAAGGTTACAGTTAGACAGCTTCTGTCTACTAAGTCTACAGATGATCGAAGTCTACAGTTGACAAAGGCTACATCTCAACAAATTTGATGTTACAAGTCTACAGTTAGAAAGGCTACAGTTACATGGAGTAAAAGCTACCATTGCAAGCCTACAGACAGCAAGCCTTCTGTTTGAAATCAGCAGTCAGAAGGAAGTCCACAGTTGGAAGTCCACAGAAGGAAGTCCACAGTTGGAAGTCCACAGTTGGAAGACCAGAGTTGAAGTCCATAGTGACATACTTTCTCGACCAGTTTATTATTATTATATTTCTACTTTTTCTTTACCAATTTGATTAATACTAATCTAACGGTCATGTCTAGCAAGATGAATACATCTAACATTATTTATTGATATTTGCAGACATATCAAGAAATAATACAATGTACGAGGAAGATCGCACGTGCACCTCCAGACTATCTATCTTGTCGGCCTCGGGTGAACAAAAAGGGAATATATGGAGGAGTATAAAAAGAAGAGAGAAGCATTCAAGAACATACAGATGAATGGAACAGTTACACTGAGTCTAACATCTACAACTGAGAAGGAGATACGCATATACACAAAAAGAGGAAGAACTCTCGAGCATTCATTCTGAAGAACAAAAGAGTCTCAGTGAACCGACTGAAAGAAGCGTCTCCTAAAAGCCATGCACTCAAACTCAAAAAGGCTGATCACTTGAACATCTGGAAGTCTGAAAATCCCGACACTCTGTTTTAGTGTCAACTTACAGAAAAAGGACCAAAGCTTCAAGTCACTCATTCCTACGAGTCCAGAACTGATCTGCCAACACTATAGAGCACTCTAAACCTTCTTCATTCTATCTATTGCTCTACTGTGTTTTAGTTTTCTACATTTCGAGCAGTGTGTGTTATCTGCTATATCTAACAAACACACTGACTCCTGTACTTTCACTGGAGGATCTGTAAATCCTCAGCAAATCTTTCTGCACTCAATTTCCCACTGTGGATAGTGGTAGAGGTCTTGTGACCTGGACAGCTTGCTGCTGTTGTTTGTTTTCCCACGAAGAACTGTGGTAGAGGTCTTGTGACCTGGACAGTGTGTTCACTGTTGTTAACCCCGATCCAGGGTGTGGATCATTCTTATATAAAATTTTGAGAGGACTAAGTCTCGGCTTGAGACTGAACCTCTTGGTTAATTTTCTGTGCTTATAGTTATACTCTATATCCATACTATACATATTTATTTCATTTTCCGCTGCTATTACTTTGAAATATAATCTATCTTCAAAGCTACTTTGATAATTAAATTAGCAAGTGTTTATATTTGTTATAAATCAGTAAGTTAGTTTCAAAAGTTAATTTAATCATAAGATTAAGTTAACTGAGAATTAATCAATCTTTGAGAAACTAATTGAACCTTTATAATCTATATAAATTCACTACAGTTTAATTTGTTTTTGAAATTGGGGGATTTTAACAGAAATTGTTTTTAACAGAAATTTTAATTGGAACTCAATTCACCCCCCCTCTTGAGTGTCCACTCCGACCAACAAATCTATACTTTTTTAAGAACCATTTTCAAGTTCATTATCCCTTTTATATCACTTATTACAATGTTACGAAAATTATGTAGTCATTTAAGTTAATAACGGTCGTCTTGTCGATCTTTGGTACTTGAGTCAACAAAAAACTTCTTATAATTACAAGTTGTTTATGTTGTAGAATATCCATTATCTCCAAAATTATATTCATGATGTAGATATCATATATATCATATATATCTAGTATATACATTCATTTATAATATTACATAACATTTAGAGGTAAGAAATGAAATGCACCGTTCATGGAGACTGTAAGCCGTACGTACTCTTGAACACTACTTTCATTTCTATTTCATATTTAATGGAATGAAATTATAATTATATAAAGGTATTATAGTATAATATAATTTATAATACCATTTACTCCATTCTTTATACATCCAACATATGGCATTAACGAATCAAATCACTTTGAGGGGGCGGTAGTCCGCACTTCCTAAAATGAAAATATCGTGTTTACCCATAATGGAAACCATAAAGGTATGAAATAAATGAAAAATAAAGAAGATTAAGTAAAACAATAAACATATTATATATCATATATAAATATAGTGACATCTTAATGGCCACCTTTTAAGGTGTTATATGAGTGTTTAACAATCATCGTTTTGTGAGGCAGAAATTCTCCATCCACAGAAACAGTATGTTCTTTAACCATTAGGTGTTGGTGTGTGTAATTGTAGCTCGAATAATTCTTATAACAACATCCTAGTATATTGAGGATACTGTTTTTGTTACAAATGAAATTAATAATAAGAGTTTAGGGGGTTTTAGAATCAAAATAAAACAAAATAACATAAGATAAGACATTACCTTAAAATCGGGTAACTCTTTTTTGATTTGAGACAAAGGATTCCTTGGGAAGAATTAAGCCCAAAGTGAGGATTCTAGGAGTAATATTTGGATGTTTAAAAAGTATTTTGGTAGAGGTTGGACGAGCCAAAAGGGTTTAAGGTGTGAATAAGGTGGTAGAGGTGGGGGCCTTTTATAATAGGAGAGAAGGGGCACTCTTGGAAAGATTGAAATGTTACATTATTATGAAATGATTTTCGGATTCTAAAGGTCCAAAAATGATATATTTATAGGATAAGGTGATAAGGGTTCTAAATATACTCATCCAATAGGTTTTTGACAAGTATAAGCCTTAGATTTTACATTATTGTTTCATTTTATTTAAATCGTTAATTAATGAGGTAATCGCTGCATCATCATTGTGTCTAAATTTTTTAATTTATTTAATGTCTAAAATTTTTAGAAAAAGTTTCATGATGTAGAAAATCATTTTATATTTCTAATGAATATTTATATTCAAAAATATGACTTGTATAACCCCATTTAAAAATTGTTTTAGTAAAAGAACTCATGTTTGTGACATTTTTATTTTAACATTAAATAAAAAGTTTTTAATGTCATTTTCCTACCAAAGTGGCTCCATGGGGTCCCCAATTTTACCCCTGGATTGTCTTGGTTGGCCATGACTCATCCAATAAGGGTAGTACAAGTGTAATGGTATTTTCAATTTTTTATAATATCATTTTTACCTTAAATTTCACTAATTACCTTTAATTGCGATTAATTAAACTTAAAAGTTACTATTCACCAAAAAATTATTTTAATCCCATTGAACCAAATTTTACTTCCTAATGAAAACCATGTATGTCGGATTTTTGAAAATCAAAACACAGAAGTGGTAATGTTTCATTTAAATGAAAAAGTGATTTTTTATCTACCACTTAGTGGTTTCACTATTCTTCAAAAATTGAAGTTTTTCAAAACAAAGCCAAAATTTCACCCTAAGATATAATTGATATTCCGAATTAAAAAATGATGTCTATTTTAAAAATTCCAAACATAAAAGTTGCATTAATTAATTTTATAATTAATTCCCACTGCCACAACATATAGCGTGTTTTTAAGAAACAATATATATCAAAAGATTGACAATTGTTTATGTCCAATTTCAAAGGGAAATTAATTCTAATGACCACCATTGGATAAAATGGTAAAAATATATTATAATTACACTTTAAAACCACTCAATAGAATAATTTATCAATATAAATTATTTTGATTAAAAAAGTTGTTTTTAAGTATTTTTCACTATTCATAAAAAATTGGAAGTTCTCAGTAAATTAAAAAAACATTCAACTTAGGATAATTTCGATATTACGAATACAAAAACAAAGTCCATTTTGAAATATAATATTTCTATAATTTTAAAAAGTGGGTATTACTAATCATAACGGCTACTTTGATTAGTCGCGGTGTGTTAGAACTCAAACTTGAGTACAATGAAAGCTATTGCATTATTGAAAGAGAAGCGTATCGTGGAAGCTCGGGGTGTTACATCAACACCGGTTCTCTAGTATCAAGAATCTTGACATGCTCTTCACAATAAGACAGATCAGGTTCTACTTCTATTTCTTCATAGGTGAGTACATGTGTTAGGTTAGGCATGTATTTTCTTAATAGTGATACGTGGAACACATCATAAACATTTTAGAGACTTGGATGCATCGCCAAACGGTAAGCTAAAACTCCAATTTATTATAGAATTTTTAAAGGTCTAATGTACCTGGGACTTAATTTACCCTTATTACCGAATCGTACACCACCCTTCCATGGATATACCTTCATGAAAACATGATCTCCTACTTGAAATTCCAAATCATTCCTTTGGTTATCGACATTTCTCTTTTTCCTAATTTGAGATTCTTTGACGTGGGTTTGGATAATCGTCACATTTTCCATTATTTCCTCAACATGTTCTGGGCCTACGAGTTTTCTTTCACCAATATCATCCCAACAAGTTTGCATGCAACATCTCTTTCTATATAATGATTCATATAGTGCCATCTGAATACTTGAATGGAAGCTATTGTTATAGTAAAATTCTACTAGAGGTAATTACTGATCCCACATACCTTGAAAGTCAAGTGAGAAAGATCTCAACATGTCTTCTACGGTTTGAATAGTTCATTCTTATTGTTCATCAGTTTGAGGGTGGTAGGCATTGGTCAAATGAAGTTCAATATCTAGGGCCTTCTGAAGACTTTTCTAGAATCTTGATGTAAAATGGGGATCATGATCAGAGACAATTGATAGGGGTAATCCATGATGTTTTATAACTTCATTGATATATAGTCGTTCATAACTTTCAAGTGTTAAATATTCTCTTATATCAAGAAAATGTTCTGACTTGGTAAGACGATCAACAATGACCCATATGGCATCATTCCTTCTCAGAGTCTTTGGTAACCCCATGACATAGTTCATCATAATATCTTCCTAGTTCCACTCATTTATGGGAAGAGGTTTCATGAATCCTCTAGGATGTTTTCTTCTAGCCTTCAACTATTGAAAAACTGTACATCTTGATAGATAATCAAAAATCTCCCTCTTTATGTTGTCCCACAAAAAATGATCCTTCAAATATCTACACATCTTTGTGCTACCATGGTGTATCATGAAATTAGAGCTATGAGCATTATCAAAGAATTCCCTTTTTATATCAGGTATTTCAGGACCACAATGTCTCTTCCCAAATTTCCAAATCCCATCTTCATATAAGAATTCGATCAATTTCCCATTGTTCGCAGCTTTAATTTTTTTTGAAACTCCTCATCATCAGTTTGAGAAATTTTTATCCTTTCTAGTAAAGATAGTTTGGAGACCATTTGAAAAAGTATTGATGTTTCACCTTTTATCATTATTCCCATATCCATATTTACTAGATCCATGAACATATGATCCCTTTCAACTCTCATCTTGTTCAAAATGCCATGATCCTTTCTACGCAAAGAATCTACCACCTTATTTTCCATCCCTAGGTGATAGTGTATAGTGAAATCATAATACTTTAGAAGCTCAAGACATCATCTTTTCCACTTGTTGAGTTCTTTCAGTGAGAAAATATACTTCAAACTCTTTTGATCAGTATATATCTCACATGTTTTAACATAGGGATAGTGTGTCCATATATTCCAAGTAACGATTGAAGCTGCTAACTCAATATCATGAGTGGGATAGTTTTTTTCCTGAATTTTTATCTGTTGTTATGCATATGCAAAAACTCTATCATAATGCATAAGGACACAACCGATTACTTTCTCTGATGCATCACTATAAATAACAGACCCATAATTACCTGATAGTAGAGTTACGATAGGAACATTGACTAATATATTCATCAATTATTCAAAACAATCTTCACACTCTTTTTTCAAAAAAAAATTAACCCCTTTACGTGAGTGATTGGTTAATGGGTTATCCAATCAAGCAAAAATCTAGACGAAATTCTAATAATAACTTACTAAACAAATAAAACTACGTACCTCAATTATACTCGTCGGTTCTGGCCATTCTTGGATTGACTTATTCTTTAAAGGATCGACATAGATTTCATCCTTAGAGACAATATGGACAAGAAAAGAAATTTCATAAATCCAGAGTTCACACTTGTTAAACTTGAAATGTAATTAATTTCTTTTGAGGGTTTTTAGAATAGTGCACAAGTGATTTTCATGATACTTTCCTTAGGATTTTATACTCACAACTCCCTTGTTAAATCAAATTGGAAGTATTTAATTTTCTTAGAAAATTTCAAATATATGAAACAATGTGATGATCCAAAATCAAATAAATCCTTGGATAAATTTTAGGAAGCCATTTAATTACCTGGAACCATGTCATTCAAGCATCAACCTCAGCAGTAGTGATCGCATATGATTGGACTTTCTCCATTGGCTTTTTTCCGTGGTATGTTTCCTTGGCGCTTAGTACATTCATTTTCATAATGTGCCATTTCTCGACAATTGTAGCATTCAACATTGACAACCTCTTTCTTTCCAATTAAATCATGAGCCTAGTGGCCTTTTTCACCACACATCTAACAGACTCCCATTCCCTTCAAGAAAGTACTAGGGTGTTTCTTCCCATATTTTCTACAGGATGGAAATTAAAATTTTTTCTTTCTTCCCCATATTTCCATTTCGAGAGTGTTCATAAAATATCTTCTTCTCTTGATTTTCATTAATGTCATAAGACTTAGACAATTCTTTTTATGTCTTGATAGCACATGAGACAATATCTTCATACTATGAGAAGGATTGTTATAATAATACTCAACAGAGAAATGGTTTTAACCCATCAAATAATCGATCAATATTACTCCTTGGGTTAGTATATAATCTCTTGCATTCCTTTCTGACTATGTAATGTTATCCTCATACTTTGAGATATTCTCATCCTCCATTTTCCTCAGACTCAAAAATTTTCATTCCATATATGCCCGATGGACACGAGGAGATTATTTTTCTAATAAAAGTTCTTTAGAATCCCTCCATTATATATTTGATACTTCTTCATCCTCCTTCATGTCTTGAATTAATGACCACCACTAATTTTCCTCTCATGTGAGGCAATAAACTGTAATGAAAAATTTTTCCCTTTCGCTACTCCCCAAATCTTGAAATATTTTATCTATAGAACTTATCCATTACTCAGCTACAAGTTTATTTGTTGTCCCATTGAATGTTAGTGGTTTTTACCTAATGAATCGGTCTAACATTTATCCTCCATGTTTTGGAACAGGGCTCTCCATACGGGTAAGGTTATTATTCATAACCTGAGTGAGTTGTTCCAGTATGGTAATAAGTTGTTCAACACCGGTTTCATCACCAGCTCCACTATAATTATCTTGACTAGGAGGGAAATCCCAACATGGATTATGTGCATTAATATGGTTTCTATTCCTTCCACTACGTTCCATTTATAAAACAATAGAATACACTATATGTGTTTATATATCAAAATACATAATTCCAAACTAGTAAAATACCTAACATAAATTGAACAGTTTATGCATATAATCCATACTCATAAAAAAAATCTTTGAGGAAGTATTTATTGATAAATCGCTCATAATGGTTTGGAGAATAAAATGTAAATTATCATGAGCATATCCCCTTGGAGTTTCATAACTAAGAGTGAAGAAAGGCTCGTTTTTGTGTACCAGGATACCCCGGGTCAAGCCCGAAACTCCATCTCAGAGTTTTCACTCATAAGTACATCAATGTTAGAGATTCCTCTACCTTCTCATATCCAGACAAGGATTTATTTCTTGCAAATACACAAAATCTCTACATTAAAATATTCTATGATGTTCTTATATACTAATTCTCAAAGCCTATCTTAGGGTAATGTTCTTTAATCAGTGTTTTTTAAATCTAGCTTCCAAGGTTTGTACTAAACATCCTCTGATACCAACTATAATTTCCTGACAGTAGTTATCTAGATTCGGTGCATTATTGCATAGCATTAGAATGATCACATGGGATAAAATCCTAAAAGAATGATTATTTTAGTATCCTTTGAAGTACTAGATACATACATAAGTTTTAATTTACATTATAAAATGAAAAACAACAACAACGTTGTCTCCTTTGAACAAATTCATATCTATTAGACTATCCACGTAGGTCATTCATAATAGACATCTTCACATCCTAGAAAAAATAATACACAGAAAGGGTGAGCTCCGGTGATCAGTAAGGGTAACAATATAGAGGAAACTTTCATAAATAAGAATAAATAGTTAAGGAAATGTATAAGACTAAAACACGAGACATTTAAACATAAACTTCAGCATAATACGGGGAAGATAAATCAAATAATTCCATTTACTTATTTAGGTGGATATTCTACTAGTCTATTAATCACATGAAATATCAATAGGTAATTTCATAATGATGGAATGCATAATGCCAGAAATCATAACCATATAGTCAAGGCCTCTTGCCAAGACTAAAAATAATATTTTGTCGAAGCCTTCACTACCACAAAAATAGTTTTTCCCAGTGCCAACCTTTATCAGTGCTATCGAAAAAGTTCTGATATAGGGGGGTGCCTTTATCAGCGCTAAAACAAGAGCTGATAAAGTGTTCCTTTACCAGTGCTAAGAAAAGCGCTGATAAAAGCACCCCATTATCGGTGATTTTTTAGTGCTGATAAAGGTACCCCCTTTATCAGCCTTTTTTTTAGCGCTGATAAAAGGCCAACTTCAAAAAAAAGTTAATTAAAAATAATATATTAATATATAAATATATAAATATAGTTATATTGATATAAATATAATATATAATTCTTAAATATATTTTAGATAAGTATAAATATATATTTACATTTAATATATTTAATATAAAAGATATTTAGTGAAAATGGATTATAAAAAAATTTAAAAAAATTAATTAATAATTTTGTAATTATTATGGAGTAGTAGTCATTTAATAACATTTTAAATATTAAAAAATTAAAAAAAATTAAAAACAGATCCAAAATATGTTGAAAACGCAACTCGAACATCAAACGACCATAACTTTTGATCCGGGTGTCTGTTTGATCTCTACCACATATCAAATCAAAGCATGCAATAAGATCTACATTGCTGTGACCGGGGAAAGCCCCGATCAAGGTTTTTTATAGGCAAAAAAAGGCCATAAATCCTACGAAACTGAGTTTTTAGTTGGGGTACCCCGATTTTTTAACATTTTATGGATTTTCAGCCTCATTTAAGGGGGTATTATTGGCTTTTTTTGGTGGGGACTGAGATTATTCCAAGGTATTACATTTATATTGATATTATTTATGTGAAATTTCATTGTTTTTTATAATGCACTTCTATTTATAATCAAGTATATAACAATATATACATATTTTTTATATATTACTTCATAGAAATTTAATTATAAATATAAATAATAAAATATATTTACATATAAAATAAATTATCTTTATCGAAATAAGAAATAATATCCATTTTATTTAAAATACACGTATAAAAATATTTATATACCTATATATTAATCTAACTATATATATATATTAATCTAACTATATATATATATTAATATAACTACATATGTATATATTAATATTACTATAAATATATATTTTAAAATTATTATAAATATATATAATAATATCACTATAAAAAAATATATTAATATAACTATATATATATATATATATATTAATATAACTATATATATATATATATTAATGTAAATATATATTACTATCCGAATAAATATAATTAAATATATATATATATATATTGAGATATATATAAATATAAATATAAATATAAATATATATAAATATATATTTATATGACTATATATATATTAATATAACTATATATATATTAATATAAATATATTTTACTATACGAATAAATATAACTAAATATATATATATAAATGGAGATATATATTTATATAACTATATATATATATTAATATTAATATATATATATTACAATATAACTATATATATATTAATATAAATATAAACTACTATATGAATAAATATAACTAAATATATAATATATATATATATATAGATATCATGAATTGGAAAACAAATCAAAATAGAGGAGTGGTAAGGGCATATGCCTGTGGGGGGGGGGAGGTATCGAGTTCAAATCCTGGTGGAGGCAGGGGCGCGCGTGCATGGGGGAATATGGGAGAATGAGCTGTTAAAGGGTGGAGGGGGTGTGTGGGGTGCTATAGTGGGGCGTAAAAGCGCTGTAAAAGGGGGGGGGGGTTCAAGTGCTATAAAAGTCCCCCCGATTGGCAGTTTTTTTTTAAATTTTTTACCTTTTATCAGCGCTTTTTCAAAGCGTTGATAAAAGGGGTCCTTTATCAGCGCTAAAATGAAAGCGCTAATAAAGGGGTATTTTATCAGCACTAAAACAAAGCAATGATAAAGGACCATTTTATGAGTGCATTGTTTTAGCGCTGATAGAAGACCCCTTTTATGAGTTATTTTTTAGCACTGATAAAAGGGGTCTTTATTAGTGCTTTTTGGAGCGCTGATAAAGGGGACCCCCATTATCATTGCCAGCATTAATATCGCTTTTCTAGCACTGTTAAAGGCCATTTTGAATGCTGATAAAAGCCGTATTTGTAGTAGTGATTATGCCAATAAAATAGTTTGTCTCGTGAGACCTACCGATGTATTGAGGAGCTATAGGGGGCTCCACCCATCACTTAATAAGTCCAATGCATTCCTCATATGAAAAGGTTGAAAAATAACAGAAACATTCTTATTAAAACTATCATACGAAATGTTAATAATTTAATCATAAATCAAAAATGGTATAAAAATAATTCATCTATAGTCAAACATATCAAAAAACCTTAAATACAATTTCTAATATTGTATCATAAGAAATTAGCTTCTAACAAGTGAAAATCCATCAAAGGATATTGACATAGATGAAATAAAAACTTATGGAGAGAAATGACTCTTTCAATTTTGAAATCATTTAAAAGTAACATAAATATAAAAGAAAAAATTTATTTTGAAAATATTTTTATAATCTTGTAAGGGAAGCTTCGAAGGTGTTATAATGGCAGAAAATTACCACATTCACTATGTAAGTTAAAAAACATTCTTTCATTAATTTTGTCAAAAATGTCATAAATGACCTTGATTGGAAAACAATAGAAAGATTCCTTTATAATTTTTTTTAAAAAGTAAAACAAAGGTATAAATGACTTTAACCCACAGTATAATAATTAGTAATAATTTTTTGAAATACATTTTATTGAAAAATAGACGTGGATGATAAAGAGGTCCTAGAAGATACTCTCATATAAACAACCTTGAATAAAGATGTTATTGTATAATTAACCCTTACCATATACTTTTGCTTGATAGAGGGTTTGTTAACCTCTTGTATTATATTTAAACAACTGTTATTAAATTATACAATAACCACACACATAAATCTGATATCATATATGATCATATAATATTGTTTTGTCAATAATATTTCAGTAGTATTACTATTTTGGGTGTTAACTAATTTATTTTACTTTATATTCATTATTATGTAAGCCATGTTTGTTATGGATATGATTTATTTTATTCATATCCATAATGATATTAAGTTATTAAAAAATATTTTTAATCATAAAATGATAATTATTATTGAATGGTTATGATGGGTAATGAAACTCATCGCGTTTGTGGAGAGGGTAATCCTTACGCATGAACAAGCGACAATATAATTATATTGATGGTGAAATTGTATGTAAATGGATGGAATATCATATATAAATAATAATTAACATGTTAAATTTATTATTTACATCAGTTATACTCAATATTATATCCATCCGAATAATGTAGTGTTGAATAAAAAACTACACCACGATGTGGAGACGGTAAGCCGTACGTACGCAAGTATGGTGACTTTTCATTCATATGAAGGATATAATAATGAATATGGTTGTACCATATTATAATAACATCACAATATGTATAAGGTACTGAAGTTATTATTTTGGTATGGAAACCACAAAGATATAGGAAGTGGAAGAAAAAAACATTGAAAGAGGTGGTGAAATTATTACCTCTACTTTGGGTACATCCTTTTGATCCGATCAAAAGGGCTCCTTAGGTTGGATTCTGATCAAATTAAGGAATCTAAGTCGAATTTAGGGTAGTTGGGATGATATTTTAATATATGTTTCCTGATCTAAATGGATTTGGAGGTGTGATTTTGAGAGAAGGGGAAGTACACATTTATTAGAGAGGTGAGGGTCACTTTAGGGAAGTCTTGAAATATTATTTTATTATACAATCATATTTGGATTATAATGGCTTAAAAGGGATTTATTTCGAAGTTAAGGTGGGGGTGGGTCGAAAAAATATCAACCAATAGGTTATAGACAGGTTTATGATGCCATATTAACCTTATCTTTTAGATTTAACTCTAAGTTAAATAGTTTAACTTTTACAATGTCTTCTGGTATTTTTATATTACATTGTTAATAAATATACTATAAAATTCTATGAGAAATCCCAGTGGTTTATTAATGATAGATATATTATTATATAATTCCTTTGGATGATTGTTATATTTTTATGAATATTATATCAATTAATAATATAGAATTTGTTTTAAAAACTCATTTTTGTTAATTTAGACACTATTTAGTATTTGGTTTCTGTGAAAGCAATAACAACATTATCACTTTGAAAAAAATTTATTCAATCAACCCTAATAAATCATATTAACCTATAAAATCTGTGTAAGACATCAAAAGTTTAAATTTAAATTTAAATTAATATTTATAATATAACATATTTTAATCTTTCAATAATTTGGTAATCACTACATCACCATTGTTTCATAAATAAATTTAATTATTTAATTTCTAAAAATAATAAATAAAAAACCATTATGTATTGATTTTTTTTAATTTAAAAGTAATATTTATTTTAGAATTTATCTTATGTATAACCCTATATTAAAAATGTATTACTTAATAAACTTTGAATTTAACGCTTTTATCTCTTCTTTAAATAAAATATTAATAAATGTCCTAATCTAATCCAACTAGAAAGAAAGTATAATATTTTATCCCTAATGTTTCTTTTGGTCAAAAAACACGTATCTAATAGAATTAGGACATGTTTTGGGGTAATTATAATATCATTTTTACCTTTAATTACCCTATTTACTTTTAACCATGGCAAATAAAATTCAAAAGACATACACCAAAAATTATGTTCATCCTATTGAACAACATTTTACTTACTAATGTATACCATGTCTCTAGGATTTTTGAAATTCAATTCACAGAAGTGGTAAAATTACGGTTTATGAAAATTTTCCAATGTTCCTAGAAGGTGGAAAAAATACGTTAAAAAATTCAATAAAATATTATACATCTAATTTTATTATAAAATTATGTCAAGGAATTAAATTGAACTAATATAGGAATTATGTATCTATTTTTACATACAATATATTTAAATAAAATATTTATTTATTTAAATAAAAAGAATTTTTTATACAATAACATAGTGTTTTTCACTATTAATCAAACAATCGAATATTTTTAGAAAAATTAAAAAAATTAACCGTAAGCTAATTTCGATATTCCGAATCCAAAAATGAAGTCTATTTTGATAAATAAAATTTATAAAATTTAAAAAAGTGGATATTAATATTCATAACAGCTAGTTTGATTGGTCATGGTGTGTTAGAACTTGAAGATGCGTACAACCCAAGATATTGTATTATTCATATTGAAGTGCAACGTGGAAGCTCAGGGTGTTACAATTTTCATCAAGGAATCTTATTATAATATAATGACAAATATTTCATGGTAAAAATTTGTTTTCTGAAACTAGTTTCACTATATATATTTCACACAATCAATTTACATACTTTTACTGCTAATAAAATGTTATATTTTTCATAATACCATAATAAAATGAGAAATTTTCATCATTTATTAACCAAAAAAACATTTTTGAATAGTTCAACTGTTCATCTATAACCATTTTTTTTCATTTCCTCAGTATAATATATATCACAATATACCGTTATAATGATATCAAATTCCTGATAAATTGTATTATTTCCCACTCATTAGATAGATGTAGTTATTCTTTATGTTTAGTCAAAAGATAATAAATAAGGTCAATTATTTTATATATAATGTGTATTTAAGCCATATAGACCAATTAACATTTGGTAGAAACAATATAAACCTAAATAAAAGATTCATGGAGTGTTTATTTCATGCCATATTGAAAACATAACTAATTCTTTTCCCCTATAATCATACTCATTTTTTGAGAATAAAACCTAGAGATTTTTTGTTCATATTTATCCTAATTGTTTCTATAATATTCATATTTCACATAATAAAAATACATTAAAAAGTTCAATAATATATTTACTTTAAAAAACATATATAAACACATAATAGATAAATAAACACACACACACACACATGTGTGTGTGTCAATCTATGTAGACCATTTATTTAGGAAAGTGGATTGCATTTTAAGAGTTTTTGAGCTTAAGTCTCAACATCCTTGATTTTCAAGATACTGTAGACACAAATATAATGGGTACCACATTGGTTAATATAGTGGTTACTATCCTTTAACTTCCCCAACATGATTCAAATCCACCATGGGAAAACTAAATAACTACACACCCCAAGGAAAACTACCTATATGAAATAGGCTATCTAATAGAGGTAAGGGTCTATGTATATCATCGAGACACTATTCCATCTCTTGTACATAAAAAAACAATTCAAAATATAAGTAATATCAAGAAACTTTTATCATAATAATAGAATCATGAATGGATAGACATAATAGCTAACTGATAACAAAAATTAAATATATTCCAATGTGGTATGAAAAAATGATTTACTATACAATTCTCACAAGTTATTCAAGTTTAAAAATATTTTTCATTGATATGGTCATATATATCATGGACTAAAAGTAAACCAAATAACTGATACCACTATTAAATTCTGTCTTGATTCTCTACTTTCTCTCATATACCAACATTATCCATTACCCACAACATAATAATCCACTATAGTAGGGCCCTTACCCTTACCAGGGTGATTAAACATAAAGTTACCTCAGGTACATCGACACCTATGTAGTGTGTGATAAAAACTTAGTATTAAAACACAAAGTGTCTCCCTATTATATTATAGTAAATAAAATTTCCTGTTTAATATGTAATAATAATAAAGTGATAAACAAATTTCTCATCATATCATGTAATTCATGTTAGAAAAACCATGGGAGACAATATATACTTCAACCAATGATATAATGAGTTGATATACCCATAGTCTAAACACACTTTAAAAATGAACAGTATATCACTCATAATATCATAATAAATGTTATAAAGATGTCAAAATTATGCAAACTAGGTGAATGATGAATCACAATCAAAACCCATCAAGGTAAATGATCTATCACCATTCAAATATTATGGGATAATGAGATATCTACAAGTAAATATGGAATAACTAAATCCATGTGAAATATATAACACCATTAAACATCATAATGTGGATGACGTACCACAAATATACATCACATATGGATTATGAAAAACTAACTTGGAACTCCATGGGTTGATAAGGAACCAACAAAGTCTATTCCTCATGTAGCACCCCCCAGTTTGAGGTATGTTTAATTTTATGCCTTTTTATGTGTTTAATGTTCTTGGGATGATGTTGTAAGATGTTGGGAAAGTTTTTAAGGGTTTTGAATAATTTTGGAGGATTTTTTATGGTCGCATAGTTTGGGCACAGATAGGGGAAACCATGCAGGTTCTCTAAGAAATCATGTAGGGGGAGACATGGTGCTTCACATGGACTACACAGAGTTTTCCAAAACATGAGAGGAAACCATGTGTACCCATTCTACTGAAGTAGTGGAATGCACACAGTTAGCACATGATTTGAGAAACCTTTTTGACTAACCGTGTGACCACTTAAAGATGGGTTTTTAAATATAGGCTCCTTTGGGGTTTCCTCATTTTATTCCAAACATCCTCCCACTCAAGTATAACTTGAGATTTTGGGTTCTGAAATGATGTAGGTGTTCCCCCATATGTTTTGGTATCAAATCTAAGGGGTTTTCTCAGTGGATTGAAAGATGTTCTTCTCAGGTAAGTCTTCTCTCATGGTTCATTGTGGTTTCCTCTAGATCTATATCTACCTCTATCTCGGTTGTCTATATATACACCCATTGTATGTAGATATAGGGTTTTTGTTTCATTAAGTGTTGATTTTTAGGTGTTCTGATGATAGTTAATGAGATCAAGAGTGGTTTTCATGTAGTATTTTCCCAGATTGGGGTGCAGTTGCTTATGGGTCGAATTCGCCGGAACCCTAAATGTAGGTGGATTCTCTATTGACTCCACATGGTTAGAACTAGTGGTTTGATACAATAAATTTAGTTTTCTTGAAATTAGTTGGGATAATGATATTTTAATCCTTTTGGAAACCCATTTGGTGGTGACTTGGGTATTTTGGCAAAAAATGGGTTATTGTTGCAAAAGGGGCTTGTTGTGTGATTTTAAAATGTTTATTTTAAAATCGTTAGTGGTTGATTATGAAAAATATTTTTGGAAGATGGTTTTAAATAAATATATTGTTTATTGAAATGTGGTTGGGAAGGGAAAATTTGGTAAAGGGTGTTTTCAATAAATGAG
Organism: Viscum album; assembly: GCA_963277665.1. Taxonomy (NCBI): domain Eukaryota; kingdom Viridiplantae; phylum Streptophyta; class Magnoliopsida; order Santalales; family Viscaceae; genus Viscum; species Viscum album. Next base: position 309,307,946 of record OY728120.1, read on the forward strand.
TTATTTATTGAACTGAATTGACATGTGATGGGAATGATGGTGTGCTTTTGTGTGGACTTAATGCTTTGTGATAGCCAGTTGATTATGTGTTATAGCTTATGTGGATTGTGTAAAAGTGTGTGGGAAGTAACACTATAAAAAGGGGATGGATAGTGGAAGGAAGGGACACCATAAAAGGATTAGTGTGTGTGATGTACCACTAGTTGGAAATGTAGTGAACGGGTTGGACGAAAGCTCCACCATTTTGGTTGCCTTGTTTTGCATTGTTTTGCAAGATGAAATTTCATGTGCTAATATGATATGGTGGAATGAATTGTGGAATGTTTATTTGGATTTCCCTTGGGTTTCTTTATTTGGGAAAAGGTGGCATGGTAAGGGTGTTTTTGTCTTGTTGAAAGTTATTGCACTATTGAATGTTTTATATAATCTATTTTATATGAATGTGAAAATGGATTTATCCTAGTGGTGTGTGTGGGGAAGTCATTTGGGGAAATCCTACTATGTATTATTACACACCCCTTCGTTGGAACATGGGTTATTTTGAAAATTTTGTTTTCTAAGGCACATGTAAGAGTAAAGAATCTCATTTTTCTAGGAGTTCAGCATGATTCTTGGGCGATGTTGTGGTGCTTAGAGCATGGAGCTTGATGTGAAACGATGGATGGTGTCCTAGTTCTGTTGGAGTCTAGATGTTGTCATCTACTTAACACTCTTATTTTTTCTTGGATGTATTTTTCATGTGGGATTGTTATGGATTAGTTGGGTTTCGTTTGGTAAATTACGAATTTGGTTTTTTGGTTGACATTCATAAAGTAGTTTGTGGATTGTTTGGTTGGTCGGTTTTTTAATACGGACTAATCGTTTCCCAATTTATTCTTAAATACCAAGGCATTTATTACAAGAATTTTGTACCTTGGTAACGTCACTTAAGGCCTTGTATAATTTCTCTTCCCTCTTAATAAAATGAGGTGGGTTGGGATGTTACAAGTGGTATCAGTTTTTTCAGTCCTTGGATTTCAAAGGAGAACAATTGTTTAGTACTTTGGTGTTGATTTTTGGTCTTTTTGTTGAAATTCATTATTGGTATATTCCTTGAGTTGGGATTCTAGAAAGGCATTGGATTTTTAGAACATATAATGTATAGCATAAAATGACGTAGGTAACCCTTTTATGCTGAACTTCATCTTACGAGGGAGTTGGGTACATGAGTGTTTGTAGACACTTATAGGAATTGGAAGTCTCATTTTCGTTGGTGTATACAATGAGATAAGCATGGAATGAATTATAGAAATTAATTCCCACTAGGATGCATATTTTTTGGGCATAATGATTTCTGGGTGAAATTAATGTGTGGATTTTGAAAACATGAATTGGGTTTCAAAATGGAAGGATTTGAAACATGGAAATTTGTGGTATCTTGAAAATGGGTCAATTTTCAAAACATGGGGGATTTTTCAAAATAGTGCAACTTCGGAAATATGAACTTGTGGAAAGCCTAGTTGTTATAGTTTCAATGTATTGAAATTGAAAATTGAATACCCTTTCTTGTTAGGGAAATGGAACTTATGGTTGTTTTTTTTTGTTGATAGAAATGGCACAGAGTATGCATCATAGAGAACAACTCGAAGAATCTACTAAAAATGTGGTTGCACCTAAGCCTTAGGTGAACCAACAGCTAGTGAAGAGAATAGTGAAAGCATTCCAAGTTGTGGAAAGTGGGAATATAGCAGAAGAACCATTGCATGCGGATCATGCAGTTCTGTTTCAAAGGTAGAATCCACCATTGTTTATGGGGGATTTGAAGCCAGAAAGGGGTGAAACATGGATGAATAGAGTGAATAGTATATTTGACTTCATGGGAACACCAAAATATCTAAAAGTGAAGTTATCCACATATAAGTTGGATGATATTTCCCTCTAGTGGTGGGAGATGGTGGCCCAAGCTAGGATGGACCAAATATGGGACATGAGAGGGGTTTGATGAATTGATTAATAAATAATTATAAACTCATAAATTTAGAAATCAGCGTACAATATACTTCTTCTGTTTGAAGTAAGGGAACATTGTGATGATGGAATATATAGCTATGTTTATGAAATTAGTATGGTTTTCAAATGAGGTGGTGGGTAGTACATCATTGAAGGCATGAATTTTTGAAGTTGGGTTAAACTAGGAAATTTGGTCTAAGATAGCAGTTCTGTGTATAGATGATTACACAAAAATGTTGAATAGAGATATGATGGTAGTGTGGAATCTTGTGGGGGATACAGGTGAGGGTAGTATATTGGTACCCATAGGGAATAGTGGGAACTTGAACACTAGGTTCAAGAGGAAAAGGGACACTTATTTCCAGGGTGGGGGTATGGTTCAGAATCCCATGGTAGGATCAGTGAATATTATTCTAAATCCTCAGAGTAAGATGAGATGTTTTTAATGTGGTTCTATGAGACACATCGGGAGGGATTGTATGAAACAACCTCGATCATGTCATAATTGTAAGAAATGGAGAATCTGGATCATTATTGTCAGAATTTTTGAAGGTCATGTGTTTGTGACACTCCTTGTGGGTCACATGGGTCTTATGCCTCAATGGGATGGGGGTAGAAACATACCGCTCGATGTAGAGTAATGTGGGTAATAGTGATTCTAATAATACCATGATTCCTCAGTAGGGTAATAAAGAGTAGAGCTTTGTAAGAAAGTAGTTGTTTGGAGATGAGCAGGTTGTGGTGGACGATTAGTTGTGACTATCCATAGTGCAAGGTATGCTTCATATAAATTCAACATTGATGCATGTTTTTTTGATATGGGTGCTTAACATTCTTTTATTTCTTCTCGCATCGTTGATTGGTTGGGTTTACACATGGAAATGATGATTTTATTTTAAAAATACAAACTCCTCTGGGTAAAAGAGAGTGTCAATATTACCTCAGTAGAGTGTGTTTCTTAGTTGTGGATGGAATTGAATTGATGTGGGATTTCTTAGTGCTTGATATGGATGCTTATGATATAATCTTGGAATTGGATTGATTGGTACTATTTAAGGCCCACATCGATTTCTATGCATCAATGGTTTTTTACAATAGATGATGGGGTTGAACATATCTTTAGAGGGGATAAGAATGAAAATCTAGGTGCAATAATTTTGTTCGCACCAGATGTTGGCATTATCTCCTTTCAGTTATAGGCTTTGTCACTGGTTTCCGGGAAAGGCGTTGAGCATTGCGTTCTTCCGACAGTTGTGGATCAATTTGTGGATGTATTTCCAAAATAATTCTTACGGTTTTATACCTGTGAGAGTAGTGGATTTTATGATTTATATCTTTCCGTGGACCAGTCTTATCTCAGTTCTATCATACCGAATAGATCCAGCATAATTTTAGGAATTAAAGTAGCAGTTAGAAGAGTTATAAAATAAAATGATTATCTGAACTAGAACATATCTATAGGAAACACCAATTTTGTTTGTTAAAAAGGTAGATGGAACCTTGTGGATTTGTGTTTATTATCATAGATATAATGAGGTACCTATAAAAAACTAATATCCACTTCCATACATTGATGATTTGTTTGAAAAGTTGATGGGAACTCAGTGGTTCTCCAAGATTTACTTGAGTTCAGGGTATCACCAATTTCGGATGAGGAAGGAGGATATTCTAGAAACAACTTTCAAAATTAGATATGGCCATTACGAGTATGTGTCTATGCCCATTGGTCTATAAAATACAATGGCATTGTTTATGGAATTGATGAATCATATATTTCAGAGATATCAAGATTATTTTATGGTGGTATTTGTGGATGACATACATGTGTATTCAAGGACAAGGGTAGACCATGAGTATCACTTGGAGATCGTGTTGGGGATCTTGAGGGACCAAAAGTTGTATAAAAAATTGTCAATGTGTGTCTTTTTTGGATATAGGATGTTCATTTCAGTGGCCGTGTTATTTCCGTGATGGTTTTTTAGTTGATCCAGAAAAGATAGAGGCAGTTATCTCATGGTAACATCCAAATAATGTTTTTGAGATACAGAGTTTCATTGGTTTAATAGGGTATTATCGACATTTTGTTCATGATTTCTCATGATTGGCTTCACCGATGAATGCTTTACCACTGAAGAATATCTCATTCCAATTGGATGAGTAGTGTAACAAATGATTTATAGAGTTAAGGGTCACCTTACATCATCCCCAATCTTGGTTTTTCGTCAATGAGGGAAAGTGTATGTGGTGTATTGTGGCACATCAGGATCATGGTTGGGGTGTGTTCTAATTCAGGGGGATCATATGGTGGCATATGGCTCATGGAAGTTGAAGTTTCATGATAAGAACTACCAAACAGATGATTTGAGTTAGCAGGAGTGGTTCACACTTTAAAAATGTGGCGTCATTATACCTTCAGTGAGAAATTCATAGTGTTTACCAATCATAAGAGCATAAAACATATTTTCTCACAAATATATTTGAACATGAGGCAAATAAGATGGATGGAATATCTCTAGATGATTTATTTCAACATAATGTACACATCGGTTAAGGGAAATTCGGTGGCAAATACATTAATATGGAAATTATATACTCAAGTGGTTAAACATGAATTGGATCAATGGTAATTGATGTCATCCATAGCTAACATGCAATTAAAATGTAAGGAATAGTGTGTAAGAGTGGTTATCATTCTATTTTCATTGGTTTCTGACTTGGTTAGTTTGGTTAAAGAGGCATCTGATTCCAAATGTGTGGTGATGAGGTTGAGACTCAATGGTGGGGAGACCATTGAGAGCTAGGAACTGAATAATGATTCAGTCTTTTATTTTGAGGATTGGATGGTGGTACTAGTGGATTTTCATGAGAAACTTCTTAGGGATTATCATCATTCTATGTGGGATGTCCATTCAAGAATTCATAATATGTACAATGTGTTGAAAGTATAGTTTTGGTGGGCTGGAGTGAAAAGGGATGTGTCGAGGTTTGTCTTGAGATGCTTGACTTATCAGTATGTTAAGGTAGAGAATCCGTTGGCAAAAGTGAGGTTACAGTATTTACCTATCCTAATGTGTAAATTGGAGAAAATAGTAATGGATTTTTGGATGGGACTCCCAAGAATAACCCAGAAACAAGATGCCTTATCGGTGATTGTGGATCTGATAAAAAATTAGCACCATTTCATCCCAATTTGTGAAAGTCATATGGTGGAGGATCTGTCCAAAATCTATATGTAGGAGGTGGTAAAGAGGCATGGAGTTCCAATTTTTATTGTATTAAATAGAGATTCAAGGTTTAGATATTGTTTCTAAAAATACTTGCAGCAATCCCTTAGGACACAGTTGACTATGAGTATGGTGTATCATCCACAGACGGATGACCAATCTTATAGGATGATACAAACCTTGGAGGATATATTAAGGGCCGGTGTGATAGTTTTTGGTGGTTCATGGGAGGATTAATTACCATTGTTAGAGTTCTACTATAATTATAGTTATCAGGTTTCAATTCATATGACTCTGTTTGAGGCATTATATGGGCATCTGTGTCATTCTTCACTATCATTTTTGGAAACAGGTGATACTTCAATGATTGAACTGAGCCTTATCCAAGAGACTATGAAGAAAATCAGGTTTATTAGGAAGAATATGGAGATGATTCAATGTACTCAAAAATTTAATGCAGACAATCTTCAATGATAGTTGTCGTTTGAGGTGGGTTATCATGTGTTTTTGAGAATCTATCCTAGGTTGGGACATCGTCGGTTTGAGAAGCCGGGAATGTTATCTCAAAGGAATATTAGTCCTTTTGAGATAATTTAGTGGATTGGAGAGGTTTATTACTGTTTGGATCTACCTCCATGGTTTAGTGCAGTGGAAAATGTGTTTCATGTGTCGTAGTTGAAAAAGTATCAACTAGATCATGACCATGTGATTCGTTGGGATCATGTTGAGCAAGAACCAGATGCTTTATTGGTGCACGTTCTGGTGAAGATTGTGGATAGGTAAGAGAAAGTATTTTTTGGTAAAATCATTAGTTTATTAATAGTTTTTTGGAATCATGGTCACATTCAAGAGGAGACATGGGAGTGCGAGAAAGAGATGGTCGGGCAATGGCCCGAGCTATTTCACATAGCCATGGTTCCCCACTTTCTAAGGGTAGAAATTCCAATGGTGAGGAGAATGTAGCACCCCCAGTATGAGGTATGTAGACTTTTTTATGCTATTTAATGTTTTTAATGTTCTTAGGGTGATTTTGAAAGAGGTTGGGAGAGTTTGGGAGGGTTTTGAATTAGTTTGGAGGCTTTTCTAGGGGTGCATGATTTGAGCACGGTTAGGTGAAACCGTGTGGGTTCTCCAAGAAACCGTGTAGTTGGAGATAGTGGGCTTCATAGAACCTACACACAGTTTTCCAAACAGTGAATGGAAACTGTGTAGACCCCTTATCTCAAGGCAATGGCATGCACATTTTTAGCGTACTGTTTTCCAAACCGTATGGGCTAACCGTGCGACCACTTAAAAATAGGGTTTTAAATCTGAGTTCCCTCAGGGTTGCCTCATTTCATACCAAACATCCTATGACTCGAACCTCCATTGAGATTTTGGGTTCTCAAATGTTGGAGGTGATTTCCCACACATTTTGGAAGCAAATAGAAGGGGTTTCTTGGTGGAATGAGGACTGTTCTTCTTAGATAAGTCTCATCTCATAGTTCTTTGTGTTTTCCTCTAGATCTACTTATCCCCCTCTCTCTATTATCAATATCTACACCCCTTGTGTGTCTATATAGAGCCTTGGTTTCCCTGGGTGTTGATTTTATGTCTTTTTGATGATTTGAAATGAGATCTAGAGCAGTTTTCATGGAGTGTTTCCCCGGATTGGGGTGTAGTTTCTTATGGGTCGAATTCGCTGGAACCCTAAAGTTAGGTGGATTCTATCTCAACTCCACTGGGTTATAACAAGTGGTTTGGTAAAATTAATTTTTTTATTGATATTAATTGTGATTATTATGTGTGAATATTTTTGGAAACCCATTTGGTGGTGATTTGGGGAGTTTGGGAAAAAATTGGTTATTATTATAAAAATGGGCTTGTTGTGTGATTTTAAAATGTTGATTTTAAAATCATTAGTGGTTGAATATGGAAAATGTTTTGTGAAAGTTGGTTTTCAATAAATATTTTTTATATTGAAATGTGGTAGGGCATGTAAATTTTGTTAAAGGGTGTTTTTAATAAATTGGTGATTTATTGAAGTGTATTAGCGTGTGATTTGAATGATGATGTGATTTTGTGTGGACTTGGTGCTTTGTGCTAGTTGGTTTATTAAGTGTTATGGATTGTGTGGATTTTGTGGAAGTGGGAAAGATATAACACTATTAAAATGGTATGGATAGTGTGCGTAAGGTCCACCATCAATGGATAAGTGGGCAGGATGTACCACTAGTTGGAAATGTAGTGAACGATTTGGATGGAAGCTTCACTGCTTTCATTACATTGTTATATATTGTTTTGAAAGATGGAGTTTGTTGTGCTAATGTGAAATGGTGGAATGAATTGTGGCATGGTTTTTTGGATTTCCCATTGGTTTCATGGTTTGGTAAAAGGTGGATTGGTAAGGGTGTGTTTGGATTCTTGAAAGTGATTGTAATATTGAATGTTTTCTATAATCTGTTTTGTATAAATGTTCTAACGGTTTTATACTAGTGGTGTGTATAGGGAAGTCATTCGAAAAAATCATACTGAGTGTTATTACTCACCTCTACTTTGGCACATGGGTGATTTTGTAGATATTGTTTTCCAGGATACAAGTAAGTGTAAAGAATCTCATTTTTATAGTGGTTTAGCATGATGCATGGGTGATGTTGTTTTGCATGGAGCATGGAGCATGGTGAGGATCTATGGATGGTGTCATAGATCAGTTGGAGTCTTGTTTTCGTCTTCTACCTGACACTTTGATTTTGGATTGGTTGTATTTAGAATGTGGGATCGTTATGGATTAGTTGGTTGTTTTTTGGTAATGTATGCGTTTGGATGTTTTCTGGACATGCATCATGTAGTTTTTGGATTTTTTGGGTGGTTGGTTTTCTCTTATGGTAAAATCATCACCCAATTTATTCTCAAATACCTCAGAATTTATTTCCAAACTTTGGATCCTTCGGAACGTCTCTTAAGGCTATGTAACATTCCTCCTCCCTATCAAGACAATGAGATGGGGCGGGATGTTACACCTCAGGTGGACGATATACAGCCATATAAATCTATTTGGGTGGATTATAAAAAACTAATATCAATCTCTAGGTCAAAGATATTCCACCAATATACCATGGGAAAATTATATAATGCCACAAAATATCTCCAAATTGATGAGGTTACACTAATGTCAACTCCTTGGTTGGATGATTCACTATTTCTAAAATTATAATTTAGTGGAGGATATAACACCAATATAAATCTCTAGGTTGATGATGAAATACCACTAACCAAATCTAGGTGGATGTGGTACCATTAATACAAATACCTCAATGAGAATGAAGGATCACCAGATTAAATTTTCTAGAAAGTATTTTTCTCTCACTATTTTTTACTTTTAATGATCACAAACACACATAAAGTATAAAATACTTTCATTTAATTGATGTTAAACTATCATGATGAAATTTTATTATAACCCTTTGAAGGATCCCTAAATAGGTCATAAAATATATTTTGAATCCTTAAAATAATCCTAGAAGAACCATAGTGGAACATTGAAGGAATTAGAGAAGTCACTTCATGAATATAATGGATGAATCCAAAATCATCTAGCCAATGTAGTGTCACTATCCAACTTGTGGAAATCCCTGGAGGATACCCAACATGAAGGAACCAATCGACTATTGAGTAGAGAAGAAATGGATCTTTAGTATTGATGTGAAATATCCATGAGCTACTAGATAATTGATGGATATAGTAAACATGCATGTATCTCTAAAAACTCCATCAACTACCTGGTGAAGGCTACTAGGTACTAAGTGGTTTCAGGTTAGAATCTCTATAACTATCAATTATGGTTGTCCAAATATTCCAAACACGGGCATCAATGAATTAAATACTCATAATGTATTCTGATAGAGAAAATATTTTCAATTAAATTTACATTGAATTTAATTGTTTTATACCCACAAAAGTGTTAATCTAAGATGAATTTCTAATTTTTTATGATATTGGTGTTATTTTGAGCTGAATAGTAAAAATGGGCCATTTCGAGTTTTTAACAGTTTTAAATTATTTCAACAGATTAACCATAACATTATTTAAAATAATCCAAAATGAAAAATTCTTTCTCTGACATATTATACACATCAATAAATTTATTTACTATTTTTGGACGAATTACAAAATCAAAAATATGGAAGCTCAAAAGAAGCTCACATGTTGGAAAAAGAAAACTATTTGCAGTTTTGCCTAGTTTTGGTGTGGGGTTCATACCTCATTCATGGTGGACCCAAATGTCCTGATATTCAGTGTGTGGACACGCACATAGTTTTTTAGCATCTTTAATGGAGAATGACCACGTGAATAGGACGTTTAAGGGGTTATTAAATCACCCTAATCCGGAGTTTTTCAATTTGGAGAGTCCGTATGGACAAAATAAATTCTCAAAGTAAAACGACCATAACTCTCGGCATACATGTCCAAATCCACTAAGAATTTTCGGGGACACGCAAAAGACAATTATGAAATACATTCAAGAAGTTATCAATGTGTGAAAATGTGATTTAATGGGGACACAATTCATCAACATCTGAGGGAAAATTCCGGATATAAAAGGAGGAGAGCTCCATCCTCTCAAGGCATCCCATTCTCCATCCCATTCCTTCCGGGACACCAAGAAGGAGAACTTTTCAGCTTTATTTCTTATTTCTTTTCATTTTCATAGTTTTTTAATGCCTTATTCATCACCATGGATCTCTATTATCCTTACCATAGTGGGGTAAACCTTTGGAGTGATTGAGGAAGGGTGGGTTTTCTACATTGTAATGCATGAGTTCTTGGATGCAAGTGAATAAATTTCTTTCTTCTTAAAAGTTGTTTTCAATTTCTTATAGCGAATTTTATTATCAAGTGAGGTCGTTATAAAATATTAATTCTTTTATTGATTTTTTTCTAGGTAAAATAATCATAATGTCCCTCCATTAATTTCTGGTTTATATACGATGGAATAAACCAAGAATTTGTTGTGAAGTAATTGATGATTGTTAGTACGTGTAAAAGGTGTAGTGAATGTTCTTGATTGTTTGGGATAAACAAAACTCAATCAGGTATTTCCCATTTCAATTAAGGATATTCAATAGAACTATTTTACACATGGAAGGGGAGTTGACCAAACTGAGATCTTGGTAAGGTTTTCTCTCATAATAATAATTTCACCAAGGAAGTGAGAGGAAACGATTGTGAAAACTCACTTTAATCAAAAAAGAAGAAGAGGATTGAATTAAATTGAACAAGGATAGAATTAAAATTAGGAAACCGACCCCAACCTAGTCACCTTTTTTAATATCATAGTTTTTTTCAATCATTTTAATTTCAAATTTCATTTCAAAAACACAACAATTTTACCCTTGTTTTAAAGGGACAACCTGTTTTGTGTGCACTCCTCGACAGAAGACATCCTAGGTCAACCACATTACTACATTTTAACTTAAGAAATAATTGTTTTTCCATGCCCTATGATAGGTGTGCATCAAACTTGGCTCTGTTTCTAGGGAGGTAGTTCTATAAACTAGTTGTAAATATTTGTGTTTTTCAATTTAAAAAAAATTAAAAAAATATCATTTTACAAGTTTTTTTCGAATGATTATTTCTTTAATTCATGGAACAATTTCCCACAAGTGCAAGAACCAATTATTGAATCACCTTGGTCTATAGAGTATAAAGTTTCTTTCTTGGCTAAACAAATTTGGGGAGCTTGAATCCAAATCATAATAGAGGATGAATTCAAGGATCTCATTGAAAGCCTTAAAGAGAACCTCGAATAACCAGTGTTGGAGGGTTTGGAAAGAGTATTAATTGAACATTAGGAGTATTTTCTAGAATTTTATCAACAAATTATCAATGTACAACACCAATAAGAAGATGTTCATAGGGATATTGATGCCTAATTTGAAAGAATTATTCAAACAGTTCAATACCTGGAGACCTCAATAGAGTGGATAGAGAAACAAGTACATGCATCCCATGATCAAAAAATGGAGCCAGAACAAGCACCAGAACTCAAACCATTTATGGAAGATGTAGCCCAACAAATCCTTCAAGTTAAAGAACCCATGGAAGCCTTGATGAAATAAAAGAAGATCCATTGATCCCAACTTAATCAATGTTGGAGGAAATTGATGAATAATATTTAGCAATTGAAATTCATATGGTAGATCCAAAAGATCTAGATAACTTCTGGAATGAGTGTGAGGACCTTCTTGATCTAACTATTCATCATAATGTAGATGATTCAACAAAATCGATGGAAGAAACCAACCATGTAATGGAATTTGAATAGAAGATAGAGGAGTCTAACTACATACCACTATCTAGGGAATTTCAACTCCAAGAGACACCTCCCATTGAATAAGAAATTGAATCCAAACAATCTCATGGAGTTAATATTTTCATAAACTCATTATATTTTGATTTTGTTGAAACTAAACTGAGTATTACCTCCCCTTCTTTTAATTTTTCAGATTTAGCCAACACATGTATTTCCTTGGCGGAAGACAATGAAAAAGAAGAGTCATCCATAGAAGAACATCTAGAGCTCCCCAAACCTGTTGAACATTTAATGGAGGGAGTACATGAGAAGATCAAAGTGAATTTTTGGAGAAAAATTACACACAAGATACTTACTTTGAAAGGGAAGAATTTTATATTGATTCTTCATGCTTTAATTTTTTTCCCAATAGAATTAAACTCTTACATTGTCTTTTAATTTTCTATAGATGTATCATACCTTCAGAAACCACTATAGAATAAAGAAGAGATTCTTCATGCGGAACCCAAGATAGAGGAGGACTCATTCGTTGTCCTAACCCCACCATGCATGTTGTATATCATTACAATAGGGGTGGACTTGTTGCATTTTATCAATGAATCCCTCATGAAAAAGTAAGAAGTTCATCCTGGAAAGAATAATTTTTGTTGGTTTATGAGAAAGAATCCTCACCCTCCATCAGATTAGGGATAACCGATTAGAACTGCCCCTCTGGAGGCAGTCAAAACCCAGGTCCCACTAGGGGGATTGAGCCAAGTTTTATCCTTCTATTCTCATCCTATTTATATTTTCATTTCATTCAATAAATATCTGATGTGTTTATTTGTTCTTTTATTTGTAGGTTTTTAGAGTGCAACAATTAGGAGGATAACTCAATGTTGCACTGCGAATAAATCAGGTTGTACCTCTCCTTCACAATTGCTTGATGGTGTGATTCATTTTAAAATTGGATAACATGTTAAATCCACTTAAATGCATTAAGGACACTGCATCATTTTAGTTAGGGGGAGCGAACCTTTATAGTTTAGTATTTTCATTTTGTGTTCGTTTTTCAGAAAATAAATTTTTTTTGCATGTTTTCCTATTTTTGTGTGTTTATTTTTCAGTTTTTGGTGTGTTTTTCAAACTTTTGAGCTGAAATGATTATCATTACCATTTTTGAAACCCATGTCAATGAGTGAACCGATCTATTTCATGAAACCGAGCTTAAATGAATGCTGAAATAACTTTTTTTCAAGTCCAAATCTTTTGGAATTTCATGAAAAGTACACTGATTTTTGAAACCCATGCCATATTTCACTGTATATATCTTTGAAATCACATTACTATGAGGCTTCTGAACCATTTTTGTCATATTATTTTCATTCACCTCATTTCTTGAGAGAACTAGACCATGCTTTCTTTAACCAGGATATGATTTATTCCTTTCAAAACTTGAGGGTTTGGGGTATGTGTGTTTTCAATGATTGAGGCATTTATTTGGTTTGAAGCCCCCTTTTCAAAATAATCCTTTTCATTATGGTCCACCTTTACATTTATCAATCATAAGCCCTTAGTATCCATTAATATCATGTTAGGTTAGCCACATTACAAGCCAATTCTCCCTATCCAACCTGCTCTTGAAATGAAATTGCATGATCTAGTTGAACTTAAGTTTGGGGGAAGATGTCTTGTGATGTACTACCTCATTTGGTGATACATTTGGTGGAATATAAAATGTTGAAGAGATGATTAATATTTCATTTTGTTGAAAGGTGTTCCTTTTCTTTAGCTTTCATGACAAGTGAATCTGTGCCTTTTTAGAGCTTCCGATGTAGAAAGAAAGTTGTGCCTATCTGGAGCTTTTAAGAAAAATAATTTTGAAAAGATTGAAATTTTTTCTGCTGAAATCTTGAGTTGATTTAATGATTATGGAGCCTTTTTTCTACAAAGGGGAAGATAAGGAGACCATATTTGAGTGAAAATTAGAATCTTTCAATTTTGCTTCAAAAAGAGACAAGCCCTCCTTTTTCAGTCTCAGAATTTTGAACATCTAAATTCTACCAACCGGAAGCCACAAAATAACCCTAAAAAGTCCACATGAGAAACACATTTCCTTGACTCACATCGGGTGGAGAATTAGGAATTTATCAAGCCTATGGTGACTCTTGTGTGAGTTTGGATGAGAGAAGCCTTTTTGAACATTTCCATTTGTGAGATGAGAGAAACATCATGTGAGGTAGGTGTTTTGTGTGCATGGGATATGAAATGAAGTGGAAATATATTAAAATTTAAAATCGAGAACTTGAAATAATTATATTTGATGAGGAATTATATCTTTTTGTTTCTTGGAATTGATTTGGTAGATCTCATTGATATGTATTTTAGATTTGATTTGATTTGATTTTTATTTGTCCAGGAGTCCAAGTGCTAAGTGTGGGGGAATTGATAGAGAAAATATTTTCAATTAAATTTACATTGTATTTAATTGATTTAAACCCACAAAAGTGTTACACTAAGATGAATTGCTTCATTTTTATGATATTGGTGTTATTTTGAGATGAAAAGTAAAAATGGGCCATTTCATATTTTTAAAATTTTTAAATTATTTCTGTAGATTGGAAGTAACATTATCTAAAATAATCCAAATTGAAAAATTAATTATCTGATAGATTCTACACATCCAGGGCTTCATTTACCATTTTTGGACTAATTGTTGAATTGACCATATAGAAGCTAACAAGTTGGTTAAAAAAAAATATTTTCAGTTCTTCCTAGGTTTTTTTTGTGCTCCATACCTCATTCATGATGGGCTCAAATGTTCTGATATTCTGTGGGTGTACATGAAAGGAGTTTTGGAGCATCTTTAATGAAGGAATGACCATGTGAATTGGACGTTTAAGGGGACATTAAATCACCCGAATCTGGAGTTTTTCAATTTGGAGATTCAAACTGGACAGAATAAAATCTCAGAGTAAAACGACCATAACTCTCGACATACATGTACAAATCTTCTGAGATTTTTAGGGGACACGACCAAGAAAATTATGAACAACATTCAAGAAGTGATCAACGCGTGAAAATGTCATTATTGGGGTCACAACGTGTCAACATCTGGGGAAAAAATTCTGGCTATAAAAGGATGAGAGCTCCATCCTCTCAAGGCATCCCATTCTACATCCCATTCCTTCTGGGACACCATGAAGGATAGCTTTTTAGCATTCTTTTTTATTTATTTTATTTTTCATAGTTTTGTATTTCCTTCTTCTTCCCCATTCATCTCGATTACCCTTATGATGGTGGGGTAAAATTTGGATGTGATTGAGGAAGGGTTGGTTTTCTACATTGTAATGCTTGAGTTCTTGGACACAATTGAATAAATTTCTTTCTTCTTGAAAGTTGTTTTCAATTTCTTATAGCGGATTTTATTATCAACTGCGATCATTCTTGAATATTAATTCCATTATTTATTTTTTCCTTGGTAAAATAATCATAATCTCCCTCCACTAATTTCTTCTTTATATACGATGGAATAAACCATGAATTAGTGGTTAAGTACTCGAGGATAGCCAGTAAGCGTAAAAGGTGTAGTGAATGTTCTTGATTGTTTGGGATAAAAAACCCAATCGGGTATTGCCCATTTCAATTAAGGATATTCAATACAACTATTTTTCACATGGAAGGAGAGTTGACCAAACCAAGATCTTGTTAAGGTTTTCTCTCACAATAATAATTTCACCAAGGAAGTGAGAGGAAACGATTGTGGAAACTCACTTTAATCAACAAAGAAGAAGAGGTTTGAATTAAATTGAACATGGATAAAATTAAAATTAGGAAACCGACCCCAACCTAATCACCCTTTTTAATATCATATTTTTTTTCAATCATTTTAATTTCAAATTTCATTTCAAAAACACAACAATTTTACCCTCGTTTTAAATTGACAACCCATTTTGTGTGAACTCCTCTTCGGGAGACATCCAAGGTCAACCATATTACCACATTTTAAATTAGGAAATAATTGTTTTTCCATGCCCTATGACAGTAATGTGTTAGATTCCAGAATATTTCCAACAGTATTAGAGCCTATAAATAAAATCCTTGGTGGCCTTTGAATCATAGTTACTCATCTAATCTCCAATTAAAATTCTCAATGATTCTCATCTTCCCTTAAAGATATCTCTTTATAAATATTAATTATCCTTTATAGAGTGTGTGATAAATTCTAATATTCATTTATTATATCTATTTTCTCATTATATCCTACTATTTTATCATATTCTTTGGGATATTTGAGACTACGATAAAAAGTGATTTCTCATAATGAATCTCCTTCTACCTTTTATTTCATCAATATTTGGTGGTAACTACCATTAAAGTGAGACAACAAAGTGTACTTATCTTTCCAATAATAGGGAAAGGTACTATTATTATTTATGTTTCGGTCTTTGCTATTAATGAGGATGTGTATTCATTATTTCGATTTTCTTTCTATAAACTAATAATCAAGGGAAACTTTTAGTATATTGGAAACCATTAAACCCAAGAGACTAATATATTAAATACTTAAGTCATTTAGGTGGTATATATATAGGATATTTTAGATATATTATTGATCTTCATTATTGAATATATTGTATTATTTAATTTATGTAATTTATTTTATTTTTTCTTTCATTTTATCATTTATTCAAATTTTTTAATCCATCAATTATCCCTTAATAAATTTGTTAAATCACTTAATATTTTTTATTTTATATCACTCTTTATTTTTAATTTTTAATTTTTTTTACTTCTTTGTGCTTTATACTATTATTATTTTCTTTTTCTCTTTAAACGATTTTCATTTCATCAATATATTATAATGATATTTTTAAAAAATGATTGTTTTCCCTTAAATTTTAAATTGAAATTCACCCCCTCTTTCTATTTTACAATACTTAAACATAAATTTGGTATCAAAGCGGTTTTTATTTATTATGTTTCTTTCTTTAAAATGATTTCAAAGATTTTTTTTTATTTTTCATAGTTGTTAAATAGTTTCTTGAATAATTATATCTTTTTCCAATGGATTTTTTAAACACCCATGGTCGCCTAGAAGGTGAATCCTTATGCGATGATCCTTTTTTTGTTCGAAATAACTATGGTTATTGTAAAACTCACATTAATACTTTTCTTATATCCATTGGGTATCATGTTTATAATAATTTATTACATTTCTATACACCTATAACTGAAAAAGAAGATAAATGGTCCCCGAATAGTATTTATTATTTTGAATGTATTGGTAATGTCATGTTTGTATTAAATTACTGATTAAATAAAAACTAATTTAAAATAATTTATACATTAAAAATAGATCATGAAATTTAAAAATCTCTATAAGTAACACATGAAGGAACTAACAAAGTGAAATAAAACAATTTAGATATGTATAAACAAGAATTTGATAGTTTCCCTATTCATCCTAGAGAATCTATCTCTGAACTGATTAATTGATTTACTCAAATTTTTAATCGGTGAAAACATTATGGTGATTTTTTTCTATGGAAACATTAGTCATGAAAATACTTCAGATTTTACCATGTAATTGGGAACTTGAATTCACTACAATCTAAGAAGATAATGATGTAAAAACCATGGTGGTTGAGAAATCATTGGTTATATCATGACATAAGGAATTAATATTAGAAGGAAATACAAAAAGGAATCTATGAAGTTGGAATAAACTAAAAATAAAATCAATTTCAAAGATATCAATAGTCAATCTTCTAAAAGATGACACAAAACTTCTTAAATTTCAAAAATGGTAAGAAATTACATGGATAAGGAAAGATATTCCCAATGATTTAAAAAGGAAAATCAAGACATGAAATTCCCCTACATTCGTTTAAAAAGAAATGGACACATAAATATAGATTTTCCCTTAAGAGAAGTTCAAAACGAAGAATCATGTTACGAAATCTCCAAAGGTTTCAACTTGGAGTGAAAGTGATGGTTCAATTTAAACATATGAATAAATATATGAATGTACTAAGTGTTTGATGGTCAATTTTGATGTATGTGATGAAATAAAAACCACATGTCCTAGATCATACTACTCTAATTCTTCTACATTTTCATTAATCTATGAATATATTATTTCATATAGAGATCAAATTCCTGATGGTTTTGGAAAACCGTTTTTCAGATTAAATGATCTTATAAATTAATTTCAATCATGTTGTTTATAAAAAAGATCAAATTTTAAAAGAAAAATTATTTGATTTTAAATTAAAAGGTAAACCAATTGTTGGATATTTGCAATGTAAAATTAAGGATCTTAAGAATTATCTATCGCATTTTATTCAAGGAGAAGACACCTTAAAAAATTGGGATCTAAATGTGTTGTTAAAATTAATAATGTTATTACTTATTGAAAACCATATAGATTTCCCAACATTACTAAAATGATTAATTTTTTAAATTAAAATTTTCTAATTAAAAGAAATACATGTTATAAATAGGTTTGGATTCAGAAATCTCCATTGGATAACTTTTGTGGACTAAATATATGGTTACCAAAAAATTCAATCTCTTAAATCCTTCTATTAAAAATTCCTTTAAAGAAAAACACATGAATTGACTATTTATATATATGGTGGATTATTGAGGTACATGTGTGGTGATCCTAACAAATTCAATCATCTTGTGAATTTTAATGGAAGAAATATCCAATTTGGATATGATTAAAAAGGTAATCTTACGAGTATAGGTATTATTAGTTTCTCTAACCATTATTTGTTTAAATATATTTTATTTTTAATTAGTAAATAACAATTACCTATGTATTAGTCAATTATGTGGCAGCAGAATCAAAATTAAATTTAGAAATTATTTTTGTAACATTTTTAACTATGAAGAAAATATTTTCTTTATCCCATATTGATTAAAAAATTATTATATTATTGATTTACAATCTATTACAAGTTAAAATTTTATGTGTTTAAGTGCACAAGATAACGATTATTGGCTTTGGCATTGGTTCCTTGGCCATCATAATATCTACTCTCTTATTAATATCAACCATAATCAATATTTTATTTTAAAGATAACTTAGAATGTAAACCTTACCAACTTGAAGATGAAACAAAAATAATATTTTGGATCTAAAAACATTTTTTCCTATTCTAATGAATTAGAACTAGTCCACCATGACCATTTTGGAGAAAATAATACTGGTAGTAATAAAGGTAAAAATTACAGATTTTGTAATTATCAACCACTTTACTAGAGTTACGTGGGTTTTTTTATAATATCATAGTAATGAAGATTTTAATTTATTTATCAACTTTTAAATGAAATAGAAAAATGAAAAGGCTATAAAATCTTTTTCCTTAGATGTGACCATGGTTAATAATTTGATAAAAAATAATTTGATGAGATTTTTTATTCTCAAGGTTATCATCACTGCTTTTCCTCTACTAAAATACATCAAAACCATGGATTTGTTAAAAGAAAAAATTTGACCATATTATAAATATCCTGGACTATACTAAATGAGTTTTCCCTTCCTCTTTTCTTTTGGTTGAAGGCGGTCAATACCAAATGATTTATTCTGAACCGTATCTTAATAAGAACCATCATAGAAAAAAACACCTTAAAATCCTTATAAAGGTAAAATTCAAAAGGATGGTTTATTTATAGTCTTAAATTATAAATGATTTAACCTAAATACCGAGGATAATCTAGAAAATATTGACCCTATTTCTGATGAAGGAATATTTATAAGGTAAGATTACTCATGTAATGGATTTTATATCATTAATATGAGGACTATGACCCCAGAATAATCAATTCACATATAATTTTATGATAATCCTCCAAAATATCATACATAAAGTGTTGATGATGGTGACTAAACTGGTATTACATTACCTAAACATCAATCTTACAAAGTAATTGATGACGATATTGAACTCTCATCTAATCCTTTTACCATGAATTGGATTCAATCCAAATACCATCACCGTGATAATTTTATTAGAAAATTAAAATTTGGATATTATAAAATAAGGTTAGTAATAAATGGTTTTGAACATCATGTTTTCTCTCATTTTTAACCTAATTACATTAATGGTTCTATTAATGATGAAAATTGAATACATTCCTTACAAATTTAGTTAAAATTATTTCAATGAAAAAATATTTAGACTCTTATAGAATGTCTCAATAATATTCCAATTTTTGGTACCATGTTTGTTTTGTCAAAACAACTTGACTAACAATGATATTTTATCAACAAAAAAGATAAAATTGTTTCAAAATGATATAATAAAGAAAAATACATTGATTATTGTGAAACCTTTTCATTTTTTAGATTGCTACAAATCCAGTAAAATCTTATTGTAATTCACCAAACATTTTAATCTCAATTTTTTTTCGAATAGATATAAAAAGTAATTTTCTATATGGTTTTATTTCTAAAATTATGTTTGTAGACCAACCACCCAGATTTTAAAATCTTGAATTTTTTTTCATGTAACCGAAGATCTATACTATTTAAAATAATCCCCTTAGGATTGGTATAATAGGTTAACTAAATTTATTTTATTAAATTATTTCAAAATGATAACAATACGATTGAATCCCTTTTCAGAAATCATATTGATATTATATATTAATAATTAAAATTTATATTGAAGTTGTTATTTTTGGATCAATTAAATAATATGTTTGTAATTATTTTTCTAGTATAATGAATAATTAGTTTGAAATGATATTTATAGGAAAGCATAAATTCATCCATGATTTTAAAATTTAGTAAAATTCCAATTGATCCATTTTAAAATAAATTAAATACACAAATGAACATTAAAAGAATATTTGCATTGATCATGATAAGGAAATTAGAACACATATAAGTAAAATCTATATGCTAATATTGGATTAAACTACTCAATTGGTTGACAATAAGACTTATCAATGTATTATTTGAAACCCAGTTTACCTTAATACTACCCATCTAGGATTCATGTTTATTATACACCTTTGTGACAATTTTCAATCTAATTTAAAGGAATTTCATTTAAAATACCAAAAAAAAATGATCATTTTGATGAAACTAAAACCCTTGAATTATTTTACCTTATGGAATCCTCTTATGAGTTTTCGTATTTTTACAATGCTGATTTTAGAGGATTCCAACTAGATAAGAAAATTACTTATGGAAATTTTCATCAAATAGTAAAATCCCTCATTACTTGGAGTAGTAAGAAGAAAATAATATATTTCTATTCCTATAAATGATGAATAATGAATAGATGTTGGGATTTGTTATGCCTATGTTACATGGATAAAATATACTCTCTTGGAATTTGGTATAATATATTCTTCATTCCTTATCCAGTATAACAATAATACTATAATTAATGTCTCTAAAAATAATATACAATACTCTCACACTAATAAAATTGACTCGAGACACAATTTTCTATGAGATCACAATCAAAAAGGAAATAACGCCCTTGATTGTTTTCCACTAACCTTCAAATTGTTGATTTATTAACAAAAACACCACCTCTTCATCATTTTGACTCCATTAATGGCGAGCGTGGTGTGATTATCTTAAGATTTTTACAACATAGTCATTTTAAAATATTGAGTATTTATAACTTGTTTTTAAATTTTTTTAAAATATATTTTAATTTAAAAAATATTTCCAAAATTTTCATAAATTTAGATATGTAAAGTGATGATGATAATATAAGAAAAAAAATCGTTTCTAGATAAACTTATGTGGATTTAGTTCTCATAAAAATGATCCTATTGATTTATCCTAAAATATGTTTATTTTGTTTTTAAACCATCATCCATCCTAGGCATGGTTAATGGGCCTTTACTGCAAACATAGATTGACACTCTTGATGAATTTTCTAAGGTTTATTAATAAAATATTTACTATTTCATAATAATCAAATGATATTTCAAAATATGTTTCTAAATTATTTATTTATTTTACTCTTGACCAGTGGCTATGATATTTTAAACTATCTTAATGTGTCGTATTAGGGGAATTTAATCTTATTTATACTGAAATGATCATATAAGAGACATTTTATTTTTAAAAATAAATTTCAATATATATATATATTCATAATAAAATTGTTTGGACTTTTTATTTTAAATTTTTTATTTCACTCGTGAACTTTTTTTTTCAAAAGTTTTTTTTCTTTATCTTATGATTTATAGGAAATACATTTATAATTTTTTTATAATGTTTTTGAACTATTTAAAAAAAATTATTTTTATATATATCATAATATCATTAATAACGTTAAATTATTTGTTAAAATTATCACTTAATTTTATTACCCTATTTAAGACTTCATTTTGATAATCCAAATGGGGGATAAGTTTTAGACTTTATCTCAATGCAAGATAATTTTTCTGTTTGTTGTTAGTATCCTTGAACCTGTTCGAAAAGATGTTTTTAAGAATTAAAATAAGGATAGAAGAAACATGGATGATTTTTTGAAGTATGTGGATAAGCCAATTCTTGAATCCCAAGGAATAAGGTAGAGCCGACCAGCAGGTGTAGTGCCACCTGCCAACCAGTGGCATGCCATGGAGCTTCCCCAGCTACAAGAACCCCATCATCTACCTGGTGGTGAAGCATGGGATAACCAGTGCTAATGTGTAGTATCTATGATCTCTACATGAGTCCACCATCTAGGTAATTCAGGCACATCTACTAGCCTATATAAGATGGAAGTGTGTAAGTATCTCTATCAATCTCATGGGCAACCTAGTAGAGGCTTTCGATTACTTAGTGGCATCATGTCAGAAGATCCGAGCCTAGATATTTGGGCGAAAAATTGTATAGAACATGTAATACATTGAATTAAATACCCCTGATGGATTTCATAACATTATTTATGGAATAAGAGACTATAAATTGATACCTTTTTGTCCTTGTAAATTTACTTAATCATCCAATCTCTAAATCCAATGATCAATGGTTATCATGTTTTCTCAAATATACCTATTTTTAAATATTATTTACGATTTATAGAGGGTGTTCCAAATTGTAATATTTTATGAATATCAATATTTTCTCATTCTCACATAGTTATTCTCTATATTATATTGGAAAATAGAGACTAGGATAAAAAGTCATTTCTTATAAGCAATCTCCCTCTTCCTCTTTTGTCATATATAATTGGTGATCACTACAATTAATGTGAGGGGCCTTTGTTTTATTTGTATTACATTAATATGGA
This sequence comes from Viscum album, assembly GCA_963277665.1. Classification (NCBI taxonomy): domain Eukaryota; kingdom Viridiplantae; phylum Streptophyta; class Magnoliopsida; order Santalales; family Viscaceae; genus Viscum; species Viscum album. The sequence goes on from OY728120.1 coordinate 309,330,691, forward strand.
ATGGGACTACTATTCTTGAGATTTTTATCTTTATTCATAAATATCTAGTGTCTATTTTATTTCAAGTTTCTTTTTATAACAAGAAAATCATGGTATAGTTTGGGTATCTTAGATACCATAAAATCCAATGGAATAGTACGTGAAATCCTCAAGATATTGAGTTGGTAAGAATATAGGAACTTTTAGAACTAATTCCAAATATCCTTACCAAATATATTGAATCTTTTAATTTCTATAAAATTGGATTACTTAAAACTTTCTTTTATTGATTAACTCAAATTTCTTAATCCATCAATTACCTCTACACCATTTTTTGAATAACTAAAACATTTAATTTTTGAATATCACTTGATTTTTACAAATCCAATTTTATTATTATCTTATTGTACTTTTTGAAATGATTATTTATTATCCATTTAAAATATTTATTTTTCTAATCTTTTATTATAACATATTTTTAATTTGGATTATTCTATTTAATTTTGAAAAGGGATTTCACCCATATTTCCATTTCATCATACTATGACCTACAAAGATACCACAAAAACGTCTCACATGGTAGATGATTTATCAATAACATCAATATAGTTATCAATTTTTCACCTACAATGAAAAATATAGAATTCGAAATCATTTTATACAAAAAGGTGCATGATGTTAAGCCACTGACCTTCTGGATATATTCTGACTAAGATATGAAAACCTTATCCTATAACAATCTAAATATATTACATATTAAGGAATGGTCTAAGGAACCACATGAGGATCCTAAGTTCATTATTCAAGCCAAAACACTCTTTATAGGATGCATGTAATGAACTAGCTATCATGCAACCAAATTAGTACATCAGTCGATCTTTCAAATGGTTTGAAGGGCATTATCAATCCCCTTGGACAAGAAACAAATTTAAATATAATTAAAATGCACTAATGTGAGATATTTTACCTTCAAATAATAATTATAATGTAATTTAAACTACCATGGATCTGAGGTGAAATATCCAAAAATTAGATATCCATGTACATATAATAAGCATGTAAAATAAAAAAGTAGGACAAATAAGTAACAAAAAAAATAACCATCAAAAGAAGACATAACATATAATAATATTCATTATGATTTGAATATATAAAATGGAATCAATATTCAAAAAAATGGAATGAATTATAAAAATAAGTGAAAAAATAAAATTAAATACATTAGAAGAAATTGGATGTTACATAATCATCCAAAAATAAAGAAACCACTGATATAATACTCAAAAATCTCTATATAAATTACAATAACTCACCATATCCCGAGCATTAATTAGTGATATAAGAAATTAACTATTCCAAAATCACAATCTTGGACCCTATATTAGATATGATAGCTTTATAAATTCACTTAGTTGTGCATGTAGGTTGAGAGAAAAACAATCCCAATAGATTGTAGCAATGTGTCTATGAAATTAATTTCATAAGAAAGTTAATAAATTCTACTTTGAACATCAATTATAAGAAGGGGGTTTCGAAATATAAATTATGTTGAATAAAAATATCATACTTGAACTCTTTTCAAAAAATATAAAATATATCCTTTGTAAATAATTCAAAAATTTCCTTTAAGATCTATTTGAAAATTCCCTTATTACTAAGGGGTGGTATCCACCATTTAAATAAGGGAAAAAATATAAAACATTTAAGAGAGTGGGAATCCAACTTTATATAGTAATAAAAAACATATTTCCTTCCTTATGGATTAAAAACCCATTTTAAAAACAAGTTAAATTGTAAAAAAAAACATAGATTGAAGGAAGATGATAAAAAATAGGAACCATCATAATAAGTTTCACAATGTAAAAGAGAACAGAATGAAAATTAAAATGGTTCACCCAGGCTAAACAAGTTTAAGGGGATATGTAAAACGTTTTAAGTGGAAATATACTATGTAATACAATTAATCATGGAATATGTTTAATTAAATACTCCCCAGGTCCTAATGTGAGATGACCCAAGACATACCCCAAAGAGTCAGTCATTCAGTTCTAAGGACTAGTTTAGGATATACCTAACACTAAGAGGTCGGTGAATTAGTGTTGGGGACATTTTAATCCAATTCCAATTTTTTATACCTATACCTATTAGACCTATTAGGTTCTTGATTCTGTTATTGTCTATTACATTCACATGAATGTATATGAATGTAGTAGAGAGAACACGTGATATTTATAAAAGGTTAACTACTCAATAAGAGTAATTAGTCCTTGTCATGGTCTAGAAATAATTCTGACCACAAAACCACTTAAAAATAATCCTTTCAACGTGGTTACAATAAGTAGTAAATACCCTTTCTCTTTATATACAATATATTCAATTTATGGTTCATGTTTTACAAAACATGGATGGATATTTATACTACCTATCTACAAAATATTCTCCTTGTTGATAAGGGATTATAACTACATGAAAATCATCCACCTGTTGAGTCCTGTTGTATGTCATAGTTCTTCTTTGTTATTCAAAAACCATCTTCTCCACATCTTTACTTGAAAAAAACCATACAAGAAACTATTATTACTTCTTCCCAGTATAAAACATGATATCCGCACTATCTAATCCATATTTTAGTCACATTAATATGAATTTAGTAGACTAACTGAATGAATTCTCCTTGAACAAAATGTTGAGAAACTGATATCATTTTGGTCAACCACTTCCTCATCTCCCTTTTATCTATGATTTAAAAATATAGGAAATAGTGTATAGATTTTTCTTGATATATCTTTATTTTTCAATGAAAGTTTAACTACACTAAATCACCTTCTTCTAATAATCCTATAATAAAAAACTACTTTTTGACTATTAATACAATAATGATCAGATCAACACAATATCATCAAAATTAATCTTCCCTGAATAATAATCAATATTTTGTGGGAAATTATATTCTTATTCTACACACAATATTGTGAAATTTTGTATCAATGAATTATTTTTTTCTTCAAAAACTATATTCCAAAAATTTAGTGTATCACATTACTTATGCTCTTCCTGTTATAAATAGGAACTTAGTTGAATGTCTAGTTCTTCTTCCCACAATAAATGCGTGTTTTTATTATATGTCTATTGTGTATAAATTGGGAATACACATGGTTTACCTTTAATAAACACAGTTGAGATATTGTACCAAAGCACCAATTCACATCATTTTTCATTACGAATCACTATGAGTGTGTGAGTTTAACATGTTTTGAGTGTCCACAGACCATCTTCTTCATGAACCATGATAAGGGGGCAAACACACATTACATGTATGTAGTTTTTATCTTATAAAATAGAAAACCATCTTATATAGTTTATATACTTCCTTGAAACATGTGTCATAGTGCTTCATAGACATTATCTTCTTTATGAGGATCAACTCTCCTTTGGTGGGATCCCTCTCCTTCTATAGACCGCCTCTCCTTTATTGATGGATGATACCTCCATAAACCACTAATGTTTTTAGCCAATTTTTATTTTCAGTCTATTTAACCCTAAAAACTACTTCCATAGATATCTTCCTCCTTCACAGAATCATTCATCCATGAACTACTTCCCTTCGTGAAATTCTCCCATGAGAACACTTATCCTTTATGGAAATATCCCATGTGAACTCTCTTTGAATTATCCAAATTCTTCTAGAAAGAATGATATATTAAAATAAAATTTTATTCCTAATGATATGATTAGTGGTATTTATATAGAAAAATGAGATTTGTAAAACCTGCTAATCTGAAATACACATAACTTTGATGTGGTAAAACCTTCACAGTAAACTGTGCTATGTGGTCTGCTTTGCGCCATTATCCTTTGCAGCAGCTATTGTCTCCCATAAATGGAAACCCTTTAAGGATTTAGAAATCACATACTCTCATATACAAATTATTATCCTCCCAATAAAGATTAGTATCTTGATAATTGTAATAATCCTATGAACTGTTTTTACCTACATGGTTCATATAACATGCTTCACGATCTACATAGCACTACTATTCGTAAATATTCCTTTTTTGATATTCCTTCTCCATTCATCATACTTCTGTTTTGGACTAAAAACTATTCTTCATGGTCCGTGAACTACATATTGTGAACTTATTTGCAGAACCCCTTCCTTTTCTGTAAAACAAACTCTCTATTTTGAGGCCCAAAAATTTAGAAAACACTAGGAAAATGTAGCACCTTAAATATCTTCCTTAGAAACACCAACCATACCTATTTATGATAATCTATATATGTTAACAATAGAAAATTGATACATCTTTAATTATTATACAATATTATCCCAAAATTCATTTCTTATTTCGTTATAAATGTTATATGTCATGATACTTAACCTTTTACATATCATTTTTAGCATCATCATTTTTTCTAAGGAAAGTATTGTAGCTTCCTAGTCTTCTACGAACATGATTATTTCCAATAAAACCTGAATATGATCAGAATAACATCTTTTCTTCTAACCGTATGCACAATACTATTATCATCACTTCTTTTCCTCCTTTCTTTTATTAGGATAACATCACATGTTTTACAACTGACTTATGATTTGTTTGAAATACAAAACAACAAAGCATCATCATATTTATATAGGATAATTATTAAACAATATAATCCAATGTCATCTAATGAATCCATAACAATTCCTAAATAATCTCCTTGAAACTCAAAGTATAAAAAATATGTTTCTTGAATTATGAAGACATTATGACTTCATATAGGCTCCATTAACTTTGGAAATTCCTCACCATATTGACATCAATGTAATTTGACTATTTCATTGATCAAAATTATCCACCAATGACAACAATTTGAAAAAAAATAAAATCTATACACAAAGTGGGATCTTCAATATATCCCTTTTTATTTGTTTGGAATAACTTTAAAGTTATTCAAATAAATGTGTGAAGATGTGGAACTATTATATTCTATCTCCTTAACCATTCAAACATTAATTTCAATATCTCTTCCCCTTATTGAAAAAAATACAATGTTCCTGGGAAAAAGGGTATTATTCCGTATATAAGCATCATGTCGTATGTCATTTCTGACTAAGTCTACTTGATCTATGCTCAGTGTAGAATATAATAGGATTTTATTTAGACAACATTGATCTCCCTTAATAACTAATCATAATTCCACAAGAAATGAGAAATCATATACCTGGCTTCAAAGATTATTCACATTAATTCTAGGATGAAATTATGAAATGTGATAAGATTATTTTTTTGAACAATAAACATGAAACTCCTTCACACACTTCATTAAATAGATAAAAAACATTCAAGTGCAATAAATAGGATATAGGACCTTGGGGTACTTCCACATTTCTTATGCCATTAATTAATTTAATTGATCCCCCTCTATAAAAAGTTTGTTATTTTTGATAACCAAGGATGAGAGATTAAAAGATACATACATTTTCCAAAGACATGATCTTCAATTAATTTATAGAATAATCAGATTTAACACTAATTAAAACACTAATTCTAAAATCATCTTTAATTGTTTCCCCTCAAGGGAAAAATTTATCATTATCTTCATAATGGTTTTTCTAATCATAAATGGATTTAAGAAATATTCCTGTAAGGAGAATACACCAGAATGGGTCTTCAACTTGTGATCGTCTATATCAGAAAAAATTCCTTACTTCATGAAGGATGTTCTTATAAAACATTTTTTCATAGGGATATCATGAAATGAGATCAGAACAAAATGGAATATTCTTTGTCATGTCTATCTAGAATAAGAGATCACATTATTCAACATCATCATAAATGATCATTACATCTCAGGTTATCCACCTAAGAACATCCTTTACCATCAGTTACCTACATTATAAACTCAAATACAATAAAAAAATATACATGGAATAAGGTGGATCTTCCTAGCTTCATTAATAAAAACAAAAAAGTTAAGAAGGCCATTTAAACCAATATGATCTATTTTCTTTAGTATCCATTATTGAATATCTGAATATTTTTTTCTAATTTTTTCTAGAGGAAACATGGATCTATCTATATCCTCCTTTAATTTATGTGGATAAATTTTATTTTTAATAACCATCATATATGATACATTAATAGTCCTCTTGAGGAATTCTTCTCGCTAATGAAGAAATCATAAACAAAATTTTTCAATGTGACAAGATTTCTCACATCTATCACATAGAAAAACATTAAAACAAGAGTTTCCCTGTCTTAAAAAACCCTCATGCAATTTTTCTCCATCACAAGGAATCTTTTCTACCCCTATTTCACTAGATTTAGCATGTGAATCTTCCATTTTCCACATTCTTTCAAAATCTTCAGGCCAAACAACTAACATGTCATTTGGAACTGTGGGAGAACGTTGTGATCTTACAAATGGGTTATTATTAGTTTCAACCCTTTTATTAATTATTTTTGATGCACTACCCTTCAATTTCATGGATTTAGAGTCAATGGTTTTCTCAATATTCTTCTTTGGTTCCTTCTCAGTAGGATACTTATTCACATCATTCTTATGATATCTTTCCATGATTTGTTCTTCATTCTTTGGATTTCTCCTCCTTGATATATTATTCCTTTATTCCTTTACATTTTTAGAATTATACCAATAATTTAATGCATCATTCCCGAATCTATTTCATGACTAACATTGACGAAAAAGTCTTGATTTTTTAGATATCATATGTACTAAAAGTAGGTCTTATTTAAAAATTATTGTGTAATTTTTGTGGAATCAGATTCTACATTCATCTTCCAATCGAACCTAGTCATGTAGGTAGGTTTATTAACACATGTATTTATCCATACTTGTTTAGAATTTGTCTTCCAACCTAGATTGTTTTGTGGAAATATATTTAGAAACATTAGTACAAAATTGTATGGATGACACATTTTACTTCCCATATTCTAGTGATAGATCACTGATTGAAGTCATGATATTCTTATCCCTTGTTGGAGGTCTTTCGATAGTAGTATTATCCAGTAAGAATTGATTTCTGTTAGAAACTATTTCCTTATTTTATGATGTCTCAATATGTGTCCTCTCAAAATTGGCCAACTGAGCTTAAAAATCAGGACATTCCATATTGAGGGTTATTTTCAGATCATTCATTATAGTCATCTTCCCTTGACATAAATTAATCATTATTTCAAAATTATCTTCATATAGATTTACATTTTCATGAATAAAGTTATCACGTTCCATGATCTTCTTGTATGTTACATCAAATTATGAATCCTTGACATCAATGATATTTTTCAATTTTTATTTATATTCATGGATCTATTCTTTAGGAGTTTTATTGGGCCCCTCTTTCTCTTTAGAATCTTTAATCGATTTTATGAACTTATTTCACGGTACGTATTTTTTGTTTCAAATGATCCAACCCTTTTTGAGAGCTTTAAACATTCTATAATTTTTTATAGCAATCCCTTCTCCAAAACATCAGTTCCTCTTTCTATTTGGGTTATCTCTTCTAGCATATATTGAATGGAACAAAAAATGGGATTCCATTTCTTTAGTAACACCATGCATAATAACTCTTAATCTATCATCAGATAATTCTTTATAAGTTTTAGATCAATCATCATCACCACTTGTGATAGCATTTTCATCTAGATTAATCTTTTAAAATGTATTAACACATACCTTCTTATCACTATAGGTAGAAAGTTTATCTATATTATTGTTGGTGACTTGTTCCACCCACTCATTAAATTCCCAGAATGAAATTTCGTCACTGTCATTAAGGTATGGAGAAGAATATACTTTCTATTATTTATAATAGGGGAATATTTTTAAACTTCCACTTACCCTTCTTTTTCAAAATCAACATGGTCTTGGTAGATATAGAATTCTTCAAAGACATAACCAAATATTAACTAAAACTACACTTCATTGATGAGTTAAAAAAGAAACTCATGTATTCAAAAGAAAATAAATTTCACTATAGAGATTAAAATAGAGGCCAAACATGGCTCTGATACCAATTTTAAGGAAGAGTTTTGGATATACCTAACACTAATAGGTGGGGAAAATCAGTTTTGGTGAATTTTTTAATCCAATTCCAACTTTTTATCCCTATACCTCTTAGACCTTTTAGGATCTTGATTTTCATATTATCTTATCCATATAGATTGAAAGTGTGTGAATGTAGTAAATACAACTCAAGATATTTCTACAAGTTTCACTACTCAATATGTGTACCCAGTCCTTAGCATGGTCTGAAAATAATCTTGACCACAAAACTAGTATAAAACAATCCTTGGAATGTGGTTATAACAAGTAGGAAATACCCTTTAACTTGAAATACACTATTTTCAATTGAAACTTAATTTTTTATAGAATTGGGATATATATTTAAACTAACTCCCAAGACAGTATTCTCCTTGTTGATAAGGGTTTTTAACCCCAAGAATGTCCTCTACCTATTGAGTCCTATCACATTTCACAGTTATACTTTGTTCTTCCACAAACTTCTTCTTCACTTTGTTACTTGAAAAATACACTACAAGAAACTTTTCGTACCTCTTCCTAAAAGAAAATATGATAGTCACACTATACTTTTCTTATATCAGTCACAATTATATGAATGTATTAGAATGATGGAATAAATTATCCCTTACCCAAATGATCATCAAATAATATCAATTTGGTCAATCACATCCTCTTCTCCCTTTGATATATGATTGAAAAATATATGGAATAGTGTATAGAAGTGTATTGATATCTTTTTCTTCTTTAGTGAAAAACTAACTAAACTAAATAACATTCTTATTACAATTCTATAATAACAAAAATTATTTTTTATTATAAACAAAATAATGATCAACTAAACACAACAACATCGCAATTAATATGACTAGAATAATAATAAATATTTATGTGGGCACATTCTAATTTTCATGGACACACAATAATGCACTATTATGTAGCGGTTTCTTACACTGAAAAAGGTTAATTAGTGGTGGATTTTTCATGATCTAGAAATGGTTTAAACCATCACCTTAGGTTTAGTGCTTCTTATAAAAACAGGTACGAATTGCATTATTGCGTGTCATTTTTTAGTGATTTTTTATTATTTTGCAGCTTTTTTATTTAGTGGTGTTTTTAACGAATTTAGGAACAATTACCAATTTTTTTATGGGTGGATTTTTTATTTTAGAAAATATCTGGGGGAAATATAAAATGTTTTAAGTGGAAATACCCTATGTAATACCATTAATCAAGGAATATGTTTAATTAAATACTCCCCAGGTCCTAATGTGAGATGACCCAAGACATACCCTAAAGAGTCAATCATTCAGTTGTAAGGACTAGTTTAGGATATACCTAACACTACGAGGTGGGTGAATTAGTGTTGGGGACATTTTAATCCAATTCCAAATTTTTATCCCTATACTTATTAGACCTATTAGGTTCTTGATTCTATTATTGTCTATTACATTCACATGCATGTATATGAATGCAGTATAGAGAACACATGGTATTTATAAAAGGTTCACAACTCAATACGAGTAATTAGTCCTTGGCATGGTCTAGAAATAATTCTGACCACAAAACGACTTAAAAATAATCCTTTCAACGTGGTTAAAATAAGTAGGATATACCCTTTCTCTTTATATACAATATATTCAATTGATGGTTCATGTTTTATAGAACATGGATGGATATTTAAACTACCTATCTACACAATATTATCCTTGTTGATAAGGGATTATAACTACAAGAAATTCATCCACCCGTTGAGTCCTGTTGTATGTCATAGTTCATCTTTCTTATTCAAAAACCATCTTCTCCGTATCTTTACTTGAAAAAACCATATAAGAAACTATTATTACTTCTTCCCAGTATAAAACTTGATATCCACACTATCTAATCCTTCTTTTAGTCACATTAATATGAATTTAGTAGACTAATTGAATGAATTCTTCTTGACCCAAATGTCGAGAAACTGATATCATTTTGGTAAACCACTTCCTCATCTCCCTTTTATCTATGATATACAAAAATAGGAAATAGTGTATAGATGTTTCTTGATATATATTTATTTTTCAATTAATGTTTAACTACACTAAATCACCCTCTTCTAATAATCCTATAATAAAAAACTACTTTTTGACTATTAAAACAATAATGATCATCTCAACACAACATCATCAAAATTAATCTTCCCTGAATAATAATCAATATTTAGTGGGAAATTATATTCTTATTGGACACACAATATTGTGAAATTTTTTATCAATGACTTATTTTTTTTCTTCAAAACTATATTCCAAAAATTTAGTGTATCACTTTACTTCTGCTCTTCCTATTATAAATATGAACTTAGTTGAATGTCTAGTTATTCTTCCCACAATAAATGTGTGTTTTATTATATGTCTATTGTGTATAAATTGGGAATACACATGGTTTACATTTAAGAAACACAGTTGAGATATTGTACCAAAGCACCAATTCACATAATTTTTTACTACGAATCACTATGAGTGTGTGAATTTAACATGTTTTGAGTGTCCACAGACCATCTTCTTCATGAACCATGATAAGGGGGTAAACACACATTACATGTATGTAGTTTTTATCCTTATAAAATAGAAAACCATATTATATAGTTTATATACTTCCTTGAAACATGTGTCATAGTGCTTCGTAGACATTATCTTCTTTTTGAGGAACAAATCTCCTTTGGTGGGCTCCCTCTCCTTCTATAGACCACATATCCTTTATTGATGGATGATACCTCCATAAACCACTAATGTTTTCTAGCCAATTTTTTTTTCAGTCTATTTAACCCTAAAAACTACTTCCATAGATATCTTCCTCCTTCACAGAGTCATTCATCCATGAACTACTTCCCTTCGTGAAATTCTCCCATGAGAACACTTATCCTTTATAGAAATATCCCATGTGAACTCTCTTTGAATTATCCAAATTCTTCTAGAAAGAATGATATATTAAAATAAAATTTTATTCCTAGTGATATTATTGGGGGTATTTATATAGAAAAATGAGATTTGTAAAACCTGCTAATCTAAAATACACATAACTTTGATGTGGTAAAACCTTCACAGTAAACTGTGCTATGTGGTCTGCATTGCGCCATTATCCTTTGTAGCAGCTGTTGTCTCCCATAAATGGAAACCCTTTAAGGATTTAGAAATCACATACTCTCATATACAAATTATTATCCTCCCAATGAAGATTATCATCTTGATAATTTTAATCATCCTATGAACTGTTTTTACCTACACGGTTCATATAACATGCTTCACGATCTACATAACACCACTATTTTGAAATATTCCTTTTTTGATATTCCTTTTCCATTCATCGTACTTCTGTTTTGGTCTAAAAACTATGCTTCATTGTCCGGGAACTACATATTGTGAACTTATTTGCATAACCCCTTCCTTTTCCGTAAAACAAACTCTCTATTTTGAGGCCCAAAAATTTAGAAAACACTAGGAAAATGTAGCACCTTAAATATCATCCTTAGAAACACCAACCATACTTATTTATTGTCATCTATATATGTTAACAATAGGAAATTGATACATCTTTAATTATTATACAATATTATCCCAAAATTCATTTCTTATTTCATTATAAATGTTATATGTCATGATATTTAACCTTTTACATATCATTTTTAGCATCATCATTTTTTCTAAGGAAAGTATTTTAGCTTCCTAGTCTTCTACGAACATGATTATTTCCAATAAATCCTGAATATGATCAAAATAACATCTTTTCTTCTAACCGTATGCACAATACTGTTATAATCACTTCTTTTACTCCTTTATTTTATTAAGATAACATCGCATGTTTTACAACTGACTTATGATTTGTTTGAAATACAAAACAACAAAGCGTCATCATATTTATATAGGATAATTATTAAACAATATAATCCAATGTCATCTAATGAATCCATAACAATTCCTAAATAATCTCCTTGAAACTCAAAGTATAAAAAATATGTTTCTTGAATTATGAAGACATTATGACGTCATATAGGCTCCATTAACTTTGGAAATTCATCACCATATTGACATCAATGTAATTTTCTTATTGCATTGATTGAAATTATCCACAAATAACAACAATTTGAAAAAAAATAAAATCTTTACACAAAGTGGGATCTTCATTATATCCATTTTTACTTGTTTGGAATAACATTAAAGTTATTCAAATAAATGTGTGAAGATGTGGAACTATTATATTCTATATCCTTTACCTTTCAAACATTAATTTCACTATCTCTTCCCCTTATTGAAAAAAATACAATGTTCATGGGAAAAAGGGTATTATTCTGTATATAAGCATCATGTAGTATGTCATTTCAGACTAAGTCTACTTGATCTATGCTCAGTGTAGAATATAATAGGATTTTATTTAGACAACATTGATTTCCCTTAATAACTGATCATAATTCCACAAGAAATGATAAATCATATACCTGACTTCAAAGATTATTCACATTAATTCTAGGATGAAATTATGAAATGTGATAAGATTATTTTTTTGAACAATAAACATGAAACTCCTTCACTCACTTCATTAAATAGATAAAAAACATTCAAGTGCAATAAATAGGATATATGACCTTGGGTTACATCCACATGTCTTATGCCATTAATTAATTTAATTGATCCCCCTCCATAAAAAGTTTGGTATTTTTGATAACCAAGGATGAGAGATTAAAATATACATACATTTTCCAAAGAATGATCTTGAATTAATTTATAGAATAATCAGATTTAACACTAATTAAAACAATAATTCTAAAATCATCTTTAATTGTCTCCCCTCAAGGGAAACATTTATCATTATCTTTATAATGGTTTATCTCATCATAAATGGATTTAAGAAATATTCCTGTAAGGAGAATACACCAGAATGGGTCCTCAACATGTGATCATCTATATCAGAAAACATTCCTTACTTCACGAAGGATGTTATTATAAATTTTTTTTTCATAGGAATATCATGAAATGAGATCAGAACAAAATGGAATATTCTTTGTCATCCCTATCTAGAATAAGATATCACTTTATTCAACTTCATCATAAATGATCATTACATCTCAGGTTATCCACCTAAGAACATCCTTTACCATCAGTTACCTACATTATAAAAAAAATAAAATAAAAAAAGATACATGGAATAAGGTGGATCATCCAAGCTTCATTAATGTAAACAAAAAGGGTAAGAAGGTCATTTAAACCAATATGATCTATTTTCTTTAGTATCCATTCTTGAATATCTGAATATTTTTTTCTAATTTTTTCTAGAGGAAACATGAATCTATCCCTATCCTCCTTTACTTTATGTGGATAAATTTTCTTCCTAATGACCATCATATATGATACATTAATAGTCCTCTTGAGGAATGATTCTTGCTAATGTAGAAATCATAAACAAAATTTTTCAATGTGACAAGATTTCTCACATCTATCACATAGAAAAACTTTAAAACAAGAGTTTCCCTGTCTTAAAAAACCCTCATCCAATTTTTCTTCATCACAAGGAATCTTTTCTACCCCTATTTCACTAGATTTAGCATGTCAATCCTCCATTTTCCACATTATTTCAAAATCTTCAGGCCAAACAACTAACATGTCATTTGGAACTGTGGGAACAAGTTGTGATTTTACAAATGGGTTATTATTAGTGTCATCCCTTTTATTAATTATTTTTGATGCACTACCCTTAAATTTCAGGGATTTAGAGTCAATGGTTTTCTCAATATTATTCTTTGGTTCCTTCGCAGTAGGATACTTATTCACATCATTCTTATGATATCTTTCCATTATTTGTTCTTCATTCTTTGGATTTCTCCTCCTTGATATATTATTCCTTTTTTCCTTTACATTTTGAGAATTATACCAATAATTTAATGCATCATGCCCGAATCTATTACACCACTAACATTGATGAAAAAGTCATGATTTTTTAGATATCATATGTACTAATAGTAGGTCTTATTTAAAAATTATTGTGTAATTTTTGTGGAATCAGATTCCACATTCATCTTCCAATCGAACCTAGTCATGTAGGTAGGTTTATTAACACATTTATTCATCCATACGTGTTTAGAATTTGTCTTCAAACCCAGATTGTTATGTGGAAATATATTTAGAAACATTAGTACAAAATTGTATGGATGACACATTTTACTTCTCATATTCTAGTGATAGATCACTGATTGAAGTCATGATATTATTATCCCTTGTTGGAGGTCTTTTCATAGTAGTATTATCTAGTTTGCATTGATTTCTGTTAGAAACTATTCCCTTATTTTATGAAGTCTCAATATGTGTCCTCTGAAAATTGGTAAACTGAGCTTAAAAATCAGGACATTCCATATTGAGGATTATTTTCAGATCATTCATTATAGTCATCTTCCCATGACATAAATTAATAATTATTTCAAAATTATCTTCATATATATTAACATTTTCATGAATAAAGTTATCAAGTTCCATGATCTTCTTGGATGTTACATCAAATTATGAATCCTTGACATCAATGATATTTTTCAATTTTTATTTACGTTCATGGATCTATTCTTTAGGAGTTTTATTGGGCCCCTCTTTCTCTTTAGCATCTTTAATCGATTTTATGAACTTATTTCATGGTACGTATTTTTTGTTTCAAATGATCCAACCTTTTTTGAGAGCATTAAACATTCTATAAATTTTTTTAGCAATCCCTTATCCAAAACATCAGTTCCTACTTCTAGTTGGGTTATCTCTTCTAGCATATATTGAATGGAAAAAAAATGGGATTCCATTTCGTTAGTAACACCATGCATACTAACTCTTAATCTATCATCAAACAATTCTTTATAAGTTTTAGATTGATCATCATCACCACTTGTGATAGCATTTTCATCTAGAGGAATCTTTTAAAATGTATTAACACATACCTTCTTATCACTAGAGGTAGAAATTTTATCTATATTATTGATGGTAACTTGTTCCACCCACTCATTACATTCCCAGAATGAAATTTCTTCATTGTCATTAAGGTATGGAGAATAATATACTTTCTATTATTTATAATAGGGGAATATTTTTAAACATCCACTTATCCTTCTTTTTAAAAATCAACATGGTCTTGGTAGATATAGAATTCTTCAAAGACATAACCAAATATTAACTAAAACTACACTTCATTGATGAGTTAAAAAAGAAACTCATGTACTCAAAAGAAAATAAATTTCACTATAGGGATTAAAATAGAGGCCAAACATGGCTCTGATACCAATTTCAAGGACAAGTTTTGGATATACCTAACACTAATAGGTGGCGAAAATCAGTTTTGGTGAATTTTTTAATCCAATTCCAACTTTTTATCCCTATACCTCTTAGACCTTTTAGGATCTTAATTTTCATATTATCTTTTCCATGAAGATTGAAACTGTGTGAATGTAGTAAATACAACTCAAGATATTTCTACAAGTTTCACTACTCAATAAGTGTACCCAGTTCTTAGCATGGTTTGGAAATAATCTTGACCACAAAACTAGTATAAAAGAGTCCTTGGAATCTGGTTATAACATGTAGGAAATACCCTTTCACTTGAAATACACTATTGTCAATTGAAACTTAAATTTTTTATAGAATTGGGATATATATTTATACTAACTCCCAAGACAATATTCTCCTTGTTGATAAGGGGTTTTAACACCAAGAATGTCCTCTACCTATTGAGTCCTATCACATTTCACAGTTATACTTTGTTCTTCCACAACCTTCTTCTTCACTTTGTTACTTGAAAAATATACTACAAGAAACTCTTCTTACCTCTTCCTAATAGAAAACATGATAGTCAATATATACTTTTCTTATATTAGTAACAATTATATGAATGTATTAGAATGATGTACTAAATTACCCCTTACCCAAATGATCATCATCTAATAACAATTTTGTCAATCACATCCTCTTCTCCCTTTGATATATGATTGAAAAATATATGGAATAGTGTATAGAAGTGTATTGATATCTTTTTCTTATTTAGTGAAAAACTAACTAAACTAAATAACATTATTATTATAATTCTATAATAACAAAAATTATTTGTTATTATTAACAAAATAATGATCAACTAAACACAACAACATCACAATTAATCTGACCTGAATAATAATAAATATTTATGTGGGAACATTCTATTTTTCATGGACACAGAATAATGCACTATTATGTAGCAGTTTCTTACTCTGAAAAAGGGTAATTAGTGGTGGATTTTTCATGATCTAGCAATGGTCTAAACCGTTACCTTAGGTTTAGTGCTTCTTATAAAAACAGGTATGAATTGCATTATTGCTTGTCATTTTTCAGTGATTTTTTATTATTTTACAGCTTTTTTATTTAGTGGTGTTTTTAACGAATTTAGGAGCAATTACCAATTTTTTTATTGGTGGATTTTTTATTTTAGAAAATATTTGGGGGAAATATAAATAAATGAAAAGAAACCATTGTGGAAAAAATAGGCAATAGTTATTTGTAATCACCACTAAACATTATTTACTTATTGTATTTAGAAGCAGATACAAAAAAATGATAGTAAATCAAATTTATATTTTTTAAAAAATTAATAAAAAAATACAAATATAAAAAAATGACATATAATATACTAAAACATTAATATATGGTAAACTCATCAGACATCCTTAGTCATATAAAAATATCCAGTCATCATAACCTCAATCTATGTGAAACCATACATCTATCAATATACAAATACAATATGTTCAACATTAACCAAGTACAAATATATATCCATGTAATGAAATCCACCACATCCATTTTCCTCAAAATAGCATCAACAATTAAAACCATCCATGTCTTCTCATCAACTGTGGAAAAAATAAACAAAAAATAAAACAAACCATAAAAATTCAGAATTAGAGTAGACTAATTGATAGAATTTTAACATGTCATAGAATCTAAGAACCAACAAAACTTCCTTCTTAAGAATGTTTTCGATTTTAATGGTCAACCTCTTACCTACATCCAGCATTTGGGACTTATAATGAAAGCTATAACTTTTACGAAATGAAATGTGAAAGAGAAAAGATAGAGAATATATTCAGAATGATGCAGATAATTTTTTTATTTTGTTAATCAAATAGAAGGTGTTTTATCATAAAACAAATAATATATAATTGAAAACAATTTGAAAATAGAAAAAATACCTATTTAAGATAACATTCAACTCTTGAAACTGAAAAAGGATAAGTATATATTCAAATTTATTTTAATGTGATGTGTGGTGTGCTAGAAATTTATTTAATAATTTTTTTTAAATTTATGATATCACAACATGTGCTATATTTCAATAAAATTATAATAAGTGGTTTTACCTTGTTTTAATAGTTATATGAGGTTATTTTCTATGGTTTTGACCATTCCACAGATGTTTTTGTTTTTTAAAACATTAAAAATGGATTTAAAACCATAATGGGAAAACCATCATTCAGAATGACATGTGGTCGGTTCCTACAATTCAAAATTAAATTTGTTATTTTTCTCATGATTTCTAGACAATCCATCATTTTTAGCTATTTTTGAAAATTCCACACATGTTTTAGTGCTTTAAAACACTATAAAAGGTCCTAGACATAATGGGAAATACATATTTTTTAATGATGTGTCGTCGGTTCCAATATTTCAAAATTAAACTCTTGGAATATTTACCTATACCCATAGTTTAGAACCTTGGGTATAGCGCAGAAAACCTTGGGTATATGCTATACCAATGGTTCTGAGAACCCTAGGTATAGGATATACCATCGATTTTGAGAACCGTGGCCTATTAAGGCATCAATATAGTCCTATACCCATAGTTCATAAACCATTGGGATAGAAAATTTTAATGGAAATAACTATAACCACAATTTTACCAAATTATGGGTTTAGGTTTTCCCATTAAAAAATCCACTGGGATTTGATCCCAATTCCTTTCACCTATTAATGAATGAATCTATCACTATCGTAAATCACATTTTATGGTCTTATACACACACACACATATTTACATTTATAAACATTTATTAATCTTAATTTATTTATTATTATTATTTTTATTATTGAATAATAGAGGGACAACTAATACCCATAGTCTGGACAAACTGTGGATTTAGGTTTTCAAACCTAATTTTTCCCACACATTCTATTGATTTGGTTTATAGAAACCGTGGGTACATGGGTGATCTATACCTAGATATTTTTGAACCACAAGTATAGGTTGTCCCCACAAAATATTTCTCCCCTGTGAAGCTTATACCCAATATTTTAGAAAAAACATGGGTATAGGTTCCCACTAAGGAAACTAAACCCATGGTTCTCCAAAAACCGTCTCTATATGTACCCCTATACCCATGATTTTTGGAGAACCATGGGTATAGGTTCTTAACAAATTTTTCTTCTACTGTTTGATACATGGGTCACCTATACCAATAGTTTTTTCTAAAACTATGGGTATAATTTCATTTTATAGAAGTGAAATATATAGTTTAGGCCCCTAATATTAGGGAAATATGACGTTATTTTCTAGGTTTTGACTGTTGCACATACGTTTTATTGATTTAAAACAAATAAAATGAATTTACGACCATAATGAAAAAACTTCATTCAGAATGACATTCTATAAGTTCCAACATTTCACAATTAAATATATACTGGTCATCCCGTGATTTTAAAATAATATGGCATCATTTTTCCATTATTGACCATTCAACAGATGTTTTAGTGTTTTAAAACACAAAAAATATTTTTATAGCCACAATAGGAAAACCGTCCTTTGAAAGGAGTTTCCATCAATTAATACATTTCAAAATTAAATCTATAATCATGTTCACCTAATTTTAGGGAAATATGCTGTTATTTTCCTAATTTTGATCCTCAACACTTGTTTTTAATGGCTTTCATGCCTTTTATAAGTGTTCACTGAGTAATTCTGAGAATACCACATATCAAATTGACGTTTTGTCATTATATGCAAGTAAAAAACAACTAATCAGTGGTTTTACCTTTATTTCAGGACAATATGATATCATTTTCATAGTTTTGACCATTCTACACATGTTTTAGTGTTTTAATACAACAAAAATGCATTTACAACCATAACAAGAAAACTGTAATGATCCAATCAATTTTGAATAAAATAACACTATTTAATTTAATGTCTTCTAGATATAGAAAACAAATGATATTATTTTTTTATTATATAAAATTATATTTAAATGATCATTATGTATCATTACTGTTGATAATATATCCGTTGAACATTGATCACATGACTAATACAAATATAATGTTTTAACAAATCTTTTTGGCATTTACAAAGGATGTGATGGCATAAATTAATAGGTTCGTACCCTCTGAAGACCATTTATAAGAGCTTGTGAGGGGTATAAATTTTTTGAACATTAACCTAGATCAATACCAAGATTATATCCAACAACTTAAGCACGATCGAAGCTATTTACGGGAGAAGTTTAAGCTCATCAAGATCATGACCCAAACCATGTTCCTCAAATGGCCCAATAAAATCCCAACCATCACACACCTTACTCTTAGGGAATATGATGGTGTAATAAAGGGATATGTATTACAACCCTAGAAATAATATGATGTACATTATTTTTTATTGAATAAGTTACATACTTTCTACGTATTATTGTTACTTTGTATATGATTTGTAAATCACAAATAATATTTTTGGTTAACTTAAAATTCTATTAATAAATCTATTTTGATGAATTAATGGATTTTTGAAATAATTTTTTTTTTACTAAAATATTATGACTAAATTATTATTTTATAAATATAAATTATCACATAATTTTTAGGTGGTAACATGTAATTTTTATTTAGATTTGAAAACTATTTTTGTCAAAACCCGTCAATTTCCAATAAAAGTTAGTTCTTATTTTAAAATTTAAAATTCAAATATTTAGAAAATTATTTAGTAAAAATGAATATTATTTATATAATCAGGATTTTGAAATTATCTAATGGTTGATGTTTCATAATTTTTTGAGACAATTGAATTTTTGGGTAAAAATTAAATACTGTATAAATATATGGTGTGACTTATGACATAATAATGAACCAATAGTTATTTAAAAAATAATATTAAAGGTATTATCAGCCAAATATATGTTTTTTATTTAAAATTATTTGATAATATTATTATTTTATTTATTTTATAATGCTTGGGTGAAACCTCTAAGACTTATACTATATTTTTTGATTTTTAAAATCATTTCCTTAAGAGTGTGACTCACCTCCATGTAAGAAAGGGAATTATTTTAATATGTTCATAACTTGTCCTTATAAAATATTTTATCCAAACTTTGGAAGAAACCATGGGAAAAACTAGGTTTTGGTTTTTGGTTTTGAATATATTATTATGTAGTGTTCAAAAACAAAATAATAAAGAAATCCCCCTTTTTTCCTTATATAAACCCACAAAATCTCCCATTCCACTTCACTTCTACTCTGTGAAGAATGACCAAAATCTCCCCTATAACACCTAGATACCTCTCAATTTTCCCAAATTATTTCACTAATCCCCTTACAATCCTTTTTAGTCCAACACTCTAGTAATGGTTATTTCCTTCTTCATCTTTACCCATGTTTCTTTATCTTGTTATGTGCTTTTATTTTCAATTATTAATTATGGGATATGTTTTATTCACCTCACTATTAATTTATTATTTTATTTATAAATGATGATATATTCCTTAAAGTATTATTAATCCACCCCTATAATCCTTTATGAACACTTGTTACTATGCTGAAAGTTTGTAAGGGATCTTTCACCCCTCTCTTTTATCAATCATCCCTTTTATGTAATGTTTTCTAATTTCATTTTTAATTCATTGGGATATTTCTTTAAATATCCCTCAAGATTTCAATTTCATTTATAAATTATTACATAACTATTTAGCGCTAATCAACCCATTTTATTTATTTCAATTTTATGTCATTATGCTGCTGAAATTGCACAGTGATTTTTCATGCCAAAATCATTGGGTAATAAATACCATACCCATTTCTCTATCGAGGTTATTCACCTTCATTAAAACATATACTTATTTATTGTTCATATATATGTATTTATTAAAAATTTAAATGAACATGTAATAAATTATGATGATTAATGAATCTATGATGTAGGATATATGTGGCACACTTAAGCATTGAAACAAAATGATTCTGAAGGGTAAACCCTGATAGTGCTCGAATGCCATGGGTAATGTTTAGTATCATGGAATCTTATGTCCAATGATATTTGACTCATGATCCTCTATGTTCAATGATACTTTACTCATGATCCACTATGTTTAATGAGTCTTGACTTAGTAAAATATCATGTTGTATGTTGTTTCCCCATTTCATGTGTTATAATTATCATGCTATATCATGCCCTATTATTCAGGTTCCTTTATAATCCCTTGATATGCATATGATTTTACTTGTATTTTCATCCTGATGTTATGTATTTTTTATTCCCTTACTAGGCTTCATATGTAACCCATTTCTTATGTACGTCCTTAGGTTATCCCATGCTGTGTTAAGTGTGAAAAAATGATTTGGTTTTGTCAAATACATTTTCAATAAAGATGTGGTATTTCATGTTTTTATTTGTTTTTCAATGTTCATAATTTCCCAAATACACTATACCTCTCAATATTATATGTTTTTCTATGTTTAATTTTATGTTATAAATAATGTTTAAATATTAAATAAAGATAAGGGATGTTATAGTTGGTATCAGAGGGTTGGTTTAGTTATTTTTTTATTAGGATTAGAAAACCTTAGTGAAAACCCATAGAAATAAGAATAATTGAATAAAAACATAACTATATTTTGGTAATTATATATTAAGTGGTTTATCAATCAAATATATCCTTGTATTAATATTATAAGTGGATGTGGTTTTGGAACATATGTAACATAGAGCAATAACTCCGACAAGGTGTTCCGGGCCTGACTTGGAGTAACCTGATACACAAAAACATGCCATATTATGCTCCTAGTTTGACAATCCTAGGGGATATTCTCTGGTAATGTCATAATTTCATTATGATCCACTATTAAGGGACTGAAAAAATGGCTATAAGAATTTATGTCAGGAAGTAAATCATAGATAACATAGACTAGATCCTATAAACTCATATTTTAAGGAGATAAATGTAATTTATAAGTTATCCCTTTAATATCAATATATTCCACTTTATCTGTTTAACTATTTAAGATACTCATCCTTAGTTTTACTTTTATTCTATCCAATGGCCATAAATAGGAGGAATCGTGCTTAAAACCAATGCGAAGGGTTGTCTGAGGATTGCTGAAATGGGATGCCCAACGGGATGGGAGTAGGAATCACAAACTTTGTGATGATAATCTCTCAGTTAACTCATGTTATGTATAGTAACCTAGAATTGTAGGACCTCCCAATAACCCTAATAGTGAGAAACCCATATTTGAGATATTTGTTTGATAAGGGCCTCTTACATTCAATGGATAATCTAATCCCTTCATCATGAAACAATGGATTAACTCCATTAAAAGGATCTTCTCTATCATTAAATGTTCAAAAAAAGATGTTTCTTTCAGTTTCTTATAAAATGGAGGGTGACTCTGATTAGTGGAGGAAATCTATCATGAATAAAAGCCTGAGTAAGAGATCAAATCAATGGAGTAGAAGTAATTCAAGAAAATGTTTTTTGATAAATATTTTCCATGCACCATCTTCTTAAGATGTAATGATATTTCCATGAACTCATGAAAAATGATGAAAAAACTACTGGGACCTATTAGGAAAACATCAAAAGACCTATAAAATACACCTTTAGTTTAATCAATACCCCCAAATGTAATGTTTACAACTTATTTGGTGGGAAAAATCGTATTCAAGTAAAATCATTGGGAATCCACATATTTGATAACTATGAGGATATTTTCCGATATGACCTCAAATTCAAGATAGAGATAAATTAATATCAGGGGTATCATGGGGAAAAGAATTAGATAATGGTATTTAATTGTTTTTATCTGATGTATAAATCCAATGATGATAAGAAATTCCAAAATCCCACTTGTCATAGTTATAGAAAGAAAAAACCTAGAAATTAACTAAGGGGATCAAGGAAATTCTTCAAGTGTAGAAGAGATGTGAACATGGCCAATAATTGATGACAGGATAAATCCAAAAATGTGAAATAGAAAAGGTACACTCTAGTCAACATCAATGCATTTTTCATTTCTTTAACTACAAAGAACTAGGGAACATTTCGAACCAGTACCCTAGGCTAAGACGTTTTCGGAGGCAACCAACATCCTCAAGGGTAGAATGGGAAATATTTTTCCATTACTACTAACTAAGTGATTCCTAACAATAATATTGTGATATATATTCTATTTATACATTCAAGAATAGGAAATTTTCTTTTTGATTTTGGTTCTACACATTTCTTTATGTCACAAAAGTTTAGAAGAACTATTTAAACATTACCACAAAGCATGAAATAATAGATTATGGTGAAAATGGAAAATGGGGAAATTATTTCATCCCATGTATATAACCCTTCCTCTGTCATAATTTTTTGTTTGAACTTGCTGAAGAACCTTTTCATACTTCCTTTAGTGTAATTTGATTCAATTCTTGTCATGGATTGGTTTTCCCTATATAGAGCGAACATAAATTTCTATGAGAGGGAAATCACTCTCCATATTAAGAATCGATTCCCAATTATATATAAGTACAAGGGGGAGGATGAATCTTATTTTTCACCATCATCTAAAGCATGGATATTATTACCATATGAGAAAGTGTATCTATCTCAAAATATTGATTCTAAGGAATGAACCATCCTCCAAGACATTACTATTGTAATGGAATTCACTAATGTTTTTCTTGATTAATTTCATGGTCTTCCACAATTTAGGGATTTTGAGTTTTTGATTGAGCTCATACCTTGGGAATTGAAAATATACAAGAATACAAATATGATAGATGTTGTGGAACCTAAGTAACTGAAAAAACAACTATAGGAGAATCTATATAAAGGGTTTATACCACGATGTACATTAAACTGGGGTCTAACAGTCCTCTTCATCCGAAAGAAGGATGGTTCAATGCACCTTCACCTTGATTATCGTAAACCCAACAGAATCATGATAAAGAAAAATTATAATTGTCCACAAATTAATGTCTTGGATGATCAGCTACGTGGATCATAATAATTCCCCAAGGTGGATCTGTGTTGGAGATATTAACAATTAAGTGTGAAAGTGGAGGATATCCCCATTAATTTATTTTGTACAAGGTATGATCATTAAGAGTTGATAATGATTCCATTCAAACTCACTAATGCTCTAGAAATCATCATGGATTTGATTCATAGAGTATTTATAGATTATTTCGACAAATTATTGGTAGTGTTTTTAGAAGACATTCTAATATACTACAAAACCAAGGAGGAGCATGAGGATCATCTAATCACTGTGCTTAATAGATTAAAAAAGGATAATATATATGTAATGTACAAAAAGTTTGAGTTTTGTTTGAATGTATTATCACTCTTATGGAATATCATCAAAAACAATAGGTTATCTAAGGATCCCTATAGGAAAAATCAATTCAGGTGTGGATGAGGCAAACGTTTTTGACAGATATCCTTATCTTCCTTAGGTTAGCTGAATATTATCGTAGATTTGTGATAAATTTCTCATGATTTTAAAACCCTCTTTCCAAGATAACTTTAAAGGGATTCAAATTTTCATTGAATGATGAATGTGAAGAAAGATTCATGGAGTTGAAAAGGAGGCTTATCACATACCTTGTGATCACACTACCCATAAGTGGGGAGCTAATCATAATTCTACGTGATCCTTTAAAGAAGGGATTGTGATTTTTGTTGATGAAAAATCACCGTCATTTCCAACACCTTAAGGAAGTTGAAAATTTAGGAGAAAAACTATCACACACACGATATGATGTTGAAAGCTATGATCTTTACATTTAAATTATGGAGGTATCATGTCATTAGGGATATGTGTGAAATAGATATGGATAAAAAGTCCCAAAAATATATTCACATAGAAAGAGATAAAATGAACGAACGAGTATGGTTATATCTCATCATGTATTATTTATTCTTAATCCTCTACCATCCTGGGAAAGAGAATGAGGTAGAAGGTACTCTAATTAGAAAGGAATCTACAATTTTTTCATTGATGTGAATTGAGAAGGATCTGATCTTCTTAGACATGAAGAATATGGACGTGGGAATCATAAATAATGTAACATCATCAATCCATTCAAAAATTATTTACCAAATGTATCTTTTTTAGAGATTAAAGGATTCTAAAAAAGATGATGTGGGAATTCAGGAAAAAGTGGAAACTGCCAGAAAAGGTAAATCCTTAGATTTCAATGTTAATGAAGAAGGAATTGTGAGATTTGGGTCAAGACTATATGTTCCATCAAATCTTGAGTTAATGAATGAAATTATAGATAATGAAAATAGTTCGACTTTCTCCATTCACATAGGAAACAAAACGAGGTTTTGAGATCTCTGAGGGAACTATTGGTGGGATATCATAAATAAGGAGATCACATAATATACATCAAAATGTCTTGTATGTCAGAATGTGATGGATGAAGGAAAAATTATAAGGGGATGATGCAACCATTACCCATAACAACATGGAAATGGGAATAAATCACCATGGACTATGTCACCATACTTTCAAACCAAGCCAAAGGAAATAATGTTATCAAGGTTATTATGGATTGTCTTACAATGACTCTAGACTTAATTGATATTTGAGAGGATTTCACACTAGACCAACTGGAATGGATATACATCAAAGAACTGTTAAGGGTACATGGAGTACCACTTTCTATTGTATTCGATAGATACCCGAGATTCACCTCCATGTTTTGGAAAATTATTTATAATTCTATAAACACTAAGCTTAATTTTAGTACAGCCTATCATTCTCAAATAGATGGCTAATATGAGTGGAATATTCAAACACATGAGGACATGTTGTGAAGTTTCTCAATAAACTTAAAAGGTGGTTTAGACCAACATCTTCCTTTGGAAGAGTTATCATAAAACAAAAACTGCCACTCGAGAATCCAAATGTATCCATATGAATTCAATTATAGGAAGTGGTGCAGAACACCAGAATGTTGGGATGAAGTTGGAGGAAGAAAGCATCTAGGTCAGAAAATAGTCAAAGAAATGGTGGATAATTTTATGACCATCGGGGAGGAAATTAAATATTCTCAGAGTTTATAAAAAAGATATGTTGGAAATCATCAACATGACAAAGTGTTCGATGTTAGAGAAATGGTATAACTCTGAATATCTCCATGGAAGAGAGTGATGATATTTTTGAAGTTTGTAATTTTTTGTACAAGGTACATCGACCCTTATGAAATCCTTTATTGCATAAGAGTAGTGGATCATCTACAACCACTCCCACCAAACTAGTATAAATTACATGATGTGTTCTAGGTATCCCTCTTATAAAAGTAAAAAACCAAACCAATCACATGTACTCAATCCAAAGGTGGAACCAATGGAGAATGAACTTTCCTATGAGGAAAACCCAGTGATGATCTTATATCATAGATAAAAAGTTCTACTAAAAAAATACCCTCATCAATGTTTTGTGGAGAAAATAGACATTTGAAGAAGAAACATGGGAATCAGATGAGGTGATGAAGTAGAATTACCATCATTTATTTTACTATGGGAAAAGGAAATTTTGATGGAAAAAATTTCTTAAGGGGGAAGGTTATAACGACCAGAAAATTTATGAATAAAATTACCCTTTTTATTTAATGACTTATGGATATAGAAAACACAAGAACTTATTTTTTTTTACATTATCCAAATGGATTTAAATGAATGTTATGTATAATCACCACTAATAATATATCCATTGAACAATGATCACATGACTAGTATAAAAATAGGGTCTTAAAAATCATTCTTCCATAGACAAAGTAAGTGATATCCTCAACCAACATTATCATACCCTATGAATCCCATTTATAGGTGATTACAAGGGAGATATCATTTCTAGGATTTTCCCAAGACCATGCCTAAGCTGAGGTCTAACAACTTAAGCTTGAGAAAAACCGTTTATAAGAGAAGCTCAAGCTCATCAGGACCACGACCCAAACCTTGTTCACTGAATGACCCCATGAAAGCCCCACCATCACACACCTTACTCATAGGGAATATGTTGGTGTAATAAAAGGATATTTATCACCAACCTAGCAATTATATTATGTACATTATATTTTTGTAGAATAATGAATATTTTTTTCTTGTTATTGTTACTTCATAACTAATTTTTAAAGCAAAAATAATATTTTCCATTAAATTAAAATTCAATTAAGAAATATATATTTTTGAATTGAAATATTTTTGAAATAAATAATATTTTAATAAATTATTTTTATTAAATTATTTTTTATATAAAAATGGTCAAATAATTTTTAAGGGGCCAAATGAAATTTTTATTAGGGCTGGAAAACTATTTCTGTCAAATCCCATCAATTTTCAATAAAATATGGTTTTTATTTTAAAAGTTCAAATTCAAATATTTAAAAAATTATTTATATAAAATGAATAATATTTTTGGAATCTAGTTATTGAAATTATCCAATTGTGAATATTTCATGATTTTTTAGGTAATCAAATTTTTGGGTAAAAACTAAATACGGTGCCAATACATTTTACGTTTTATGACATCATAATGACCCAATAGTGATGTCAAAAATACTATAAAATGTATCTGAGGAGAAATATTTGTTTTTAATTTAAAATAATTTCATTTTATGATTATTTGATTTATTTTATTAGGATAAGGTTAAACCTCTTTGACTTATAATATATTTTAAGATTTTTAAAATAATTTAAATTAGAGTGTGACTCAACTCTACATAATCAAGGGAATTATTTTAATATGTTCACCACTTGTCTTTATAAAATAATTAAAATTCACCAATTTGGTAGAAACCATTGGAAAAAACAATGGGATGGTTTGTGATTTTGAATATTTTATTATATAGTGTCCAAAACCAAAATAATAAATAAATCCCTATATTTACCTATATAATCCCATACAACATCCCATTCCTATTCACTAAAAATCCTTGGCAAACAATAAAAATCTACCCTCTACCCCAAATAGACCTCCTAAGGCACCCCCATGATTTCAAGAATCCCCTACCAAGCCTTTGGGGTCACACACTCAGGTAAGGGTTATTTCCTTCTACATCTTTACCCAAGTTTATTTATCTTGTTATGCCATTGTATTTTCATTTACTAATGATGGGGTATTTTTTCTCACCTCCCCTTTTATATCCATTTTATGCATTAATTATGAGACCATTCTTTCACTCTCATTATGTAACTCATAGACCCCAAAATCCCATAGCTAGTGTATTATTTAATTACATCTGCATGATTATGAGGAATCATATCCCAAAGGAATGATCATTCTAGAGGTCTTGGAAACTATATTATA
The DNA here is from genome assembly GCA_963277665.1 of Viscum album. Lineage (NCBI taxonomy): Eukaryota > Viridiplantae > Streptophyta > Magnoliopsida > Santalales > Viscaceae > Viscum > Viscum album. Next base: position 309,359,289 of record OY728120.1, read on the forward strand.
TACATGATACCCCTAATACATTAGGAAAACAAAACAAAACATGAAACAATATGAAATGAAATAAATTTTATCATTGAAAGATTATAGAAATTTTTATTCTTCAAAACATGGGGAAATGAAATATAATAATGAGGTGAGCTAAAATTCTCAGTAAGGGTAAGCAATACAGTATAAGATAGCATAAACAATAGGCATGGTGAATAACTATAATCACATGCCTTTAAAAGTAAACGTGATCATAATATTACAGGAATGAGATACGAGTAAAAAAATCAACATAACATATCACATGAAACATTAACATGGGTATTCTACTAGTATAATAATTTCACGATTTATCATTTATTAAAATCATAATTATGGAATTCATATGTCAGACATCTTGAAAATGTCATTAAGGACTCGACTAAGACTTCGGAAAAACCTAGGGTAAGGACTCAGCCAAAACCCGATTCTATTTTGCCTCATGAGATCTACTGATGCATCGTGGGGATATAGTGGTCCCCACCCATCAATTTCTAAATCCAAAAAATTCATAATATGAATGGGTATATATATAAACATCGTATACATATTCCATGTTAATAACTTTCCCCAATCCATAAATATAATAATTAAACTTTCTGGGTAATATGGTGAATGGAATTAAGATAACATATCCACAATCGAACTAATCCGAAAACCATCAACAAAATAATTTAGATGATATAATAATATATAAATCTCAATGAAGTACAAGATTCCACATAGGATGTAAACATAGATGAAGATAATTTTAAATGAGACAATTGAATAATTCTTGAGGGAATAATCGCTAAACATTCCAAAGTATCCCATACCAATTTGAAACATTAAAACAATAATAACTTAGAATATAATTAGAATATGTATACTCTTGATATCATATATGAAATGTAATTACATACAATACATGAAAGTAATAAGTGGTGAACAAGTAATATATATCGTAGAAGTAAAAGTGATAAGAGTAAAATCCTTTTTTACATTGGAATGAAGCGATCTTTTGAAAACCCTTTTTTGGATTGTCATGAAATCAGATTATAAAAATATATATCTTAGAAAATAAAATTGAAGGAAATGGAAATTATATTTTAGGCATAAATTTTTTCCAACTGAAGTGAAATCACCTTAAATGTGTTTTTAAAGAATCTTTTTCAGTAAAACATTTTAGTGGGGTTCAAGTAAAATATTATAGTGATTTTAAATAGGAATATAATGTTTGTTTTCATAAAAAAAATAAATGAGAAAAATATAGTTTTTAAAGATAAAATGTATGATTTTAGGTGGGTAATTATGGCATAAACTGATTATAGAGTACACTTTTTGTAGGTAATAATTTTAGAAGTTCCCTTGAATTAGGCTTGTTTATCAAGAAAATGTTTGAAAGATGATTTTAAAACATGTAAATCCCATAAAAGAAAGAAGGATTATGATTTCTACACATATATAGAACTTTATCATAGAATCTATGAGGATAAAATAATAATAATTAGGAATTTATTTGGGTTAATGATTGAAAATAATGTATCCCAAAATTAAATGGGGGTTTGGGTAGAAATCCCTTACCACATTATAATCAATCGACTCATATGCCCCAAAATTAATAATCATCAATTGATATATTGAATAAAATTAAAATAAAGATATTAATGATATCATAAATCAATGGGAAGTATACATACACCATAAACAACTAATAGTAGTTAATAAGGTATATCTCATAATAATGGAAGTGATATGAGGAAACTCTTACCATATGCACAAATATTTTATGCACTTGGTCTTAATGTACGGAATAATAAAATTAGATACATTAATTAATAATAAGAGAAAATTATATACATGTAATTTATTTATTATTTCATTGTTATGTTTATTGATGGACATTTATATGGGTTAATAGATTTAATGTATTCATTTGGGAGTGCCCATTTACTTAGTTTTTATGATCGGTTCACTTGTATAAGATTATGGAAGTTTATGTAAAATGGAAATTTAAATCCATAATTGTTGTTATGAGTTATTCATGATAACATAGAAGGTTAAATGAGCATTTAAATACTTTTTTTTATTATTATAGAGGATCAATCATTAAATAAAATGTGAATGATAAACGCATGGATTTATTTGGTGGTTCTTCGATCACCACGAACTCATTTTGTTTTATAATTTCATAACATGTGTATATGATGATTATAAAACATTAAATAGGATATATTAAATATATTATTATATAGTTAAACCATAAAAATGGTTTCATGACTAAAATGGAATATTGTAATTTAAATTGAAAACCCATCGTCGTTGAGTGTGATAAATTAACACATCTCAGACAGTGTAATCATTTTTAGTATAAGAGGAGGGGGAAAGAGATGATGATTAAATATTCTATTATCAAAACAAGATTACTGTAAATTTATGTTAATAGAATTATTATATTATTTTGTTGACTAGAGGTGATTAGAGAGAAAAAACAAGAATGAAACATTTAAAAGAAGTTGAATGAAAAACGAAGAGAGGTTTACCTCCTGAGTACTCCATGAGAATCTCTTTATCGACATTGTTTTTGGCTTTTAGGTGAGACCAGAAGGTCTAGGATGTGGGGGGAAGGATTGGGAAGAGTATTTTGTATAACATAGACAAGGATTAAATCTTTAGTGGTGTGAGAGGAAGAGGGAGTGGGGGGGAGGGGTGGATTATATATTGGGGAGAGGAGGGTTTTTGCATTATTTTAATCATAGTTTATTATTTTTCCTCAAGACTATGAGTAGTCTTGATTATTATGACTACAAATAGTAATAAGAGGGTGTGAGTTAGAACCAAGTGTTCTCACATCATCCTTACATCACCTATGACTCAATAAATCTTGTATTTATCATTTATCATTAATTAACATGTTTTCACTATTCACAAAAAATTCATTTATTTTAGAAAAATCCTAAAAATTCACCATACCCATTTTCAGTTCTTAGAATACAAAAATGAACTCCATTTTATGAAAATTAAATTCTAAATATTATTATTTTAGTTTTTAATTACAACTACCATTTACTTGAAAAATATAGTTTTTAAAATTATAACTGTTTATATAATACCAAAAAGAAAACTAAGGTTTCATTAATTAATCCCAAAATAATAGGACAACAAAATATTGATTTACGAATAAATTTTATGAAAATGAATATTCTTTTAAATGAATTTGTGAATTATCAAATTGTAATTAAATATCTATTTCTTACAAAAATACGAACACTTAATTGTTAATATTCAAAATATTCACTCACATTTATAAGGTCCCTAAATTTTATTGCCACTTACATGGATGAGGTCAATTTTCATAAGGGATGATTAATATTAATATTGGACATGTTACTCTTTATAAGGGCACATTACTATTAATAAGGTTAATGTAACAATTCATAAGTGTAAATCACTATTCATAAGGGCCAATTTACTATTCATAATTGTACATTTTTATTCTTAAGGGGAATGTTATTATTCATAAGGGTGTGTCACTATTCATGATGGTGAGTTACTATTCACCAAAAAATAAGTTGATTTTATCAGACTCTAAGTATCTTATTGAATGAAGCTGTGTATATATTTATTTCTAAATTCAAAACACAAAAGTGGAAAAATTATGTTTAACAGCTAGGTTATAGCAAACAATTATTTTGTAGAGACATAGTGTTGTGTGCATATAAGCTATCTAAATAATTGTAACTATTTATGAAGAAACATACCAAAAAAATTTAGGGCATAAAAATAATAGTGAATATATTAATAACATACTTATAATAGTCAATATATTATATATTTTTAAAATAAATATATACAAATTAAAATATTCTTTTACGTAAAATAATACTGTAAAATAGTATTTGTTTTTAGGATGATAATTTAAAATTAATTTGAAAGAAATAATTTTGAAATATAAGTATTATTAATTAAAATATATAATTTTAGTTTATTATTTTTAATCACATAATGTATTTAAAAATTTAAAACAAATTACTGGGGTGTTACACATTAATCCCCCTATGATCCTTGAAGTATGCCTTTAATAATGCCAAAATTCTATAAGGGATCTTCCACCCACCTCTTTTATCAAGAATCCCTTTTATGTTTTCTATTCAATTTTCATTTTTCCTATATGTTGGGATATATTCTTAAATATCCCTCACACTGTCCATTTCATGTTTAAATGATGAGTGACCTCATTTTCTCTCATAAACCCATTTTATGAATTTCAATATGGCGTCCTTATACTACTGAAATTGCACCATGATTTTCCATGACTAATCATATTGTAATGAATACCATAACCATTTCACTATCAATGGTATTCAATTTCATGTTCATATATACTTTTTGATCAGGGATCTATGTGTATGTATTCCACATTTCACTGATTGTGGAATAAATTATCATGATTTACAAATCCATAATTTATGATCTATGTGGTAAAATAAAGCATGAAAACGAAATTATTATGAAGGGTTCACCAGAATAGAGCTCCAATGCATTGGGTAATGTTTAGTGTCATGGTATATCATGTTCAAGGAGCTTTTAATCATGCTCCTTCATGTGCTATGAGTCCTGACTCATGGTTCGAAAAGTGTAATGAACCTTGAATCATGTTAATATAATATTGTTTGTCATTTCACCATTTCCCATGCTATGATTATCATTCTATATCATTCCTTATTATTCATGTTCTTTTTGAAATATTGATATTCCTATTGTCTAACATTTATTGTCTTCCTCATGTTATGCCTTTTTTATTCCCTTAACAGGCTTTATAGCTCACCCCTTTCTTATGTATATCCTCAGGTTATATAATGTAGTGTTAAGTATGAAGGAATGATTTGGTCATGTCAAATATGTCTTTAATAAAGATATTGTATTTCAGGTTTTATGTTGTTATGTAACCTACCTAATTTCCCTAGTACACTAGACCACTCGATATTCTGAGTTGTATTAAGTTAAATTTTATGTTGTAATTCATGTTTAAATATAAAATAATGATACGGGTTACTATAAATATATTCATTTGAAATGAAGATTAAAAAATTCCTTTATTTTAAAATTAAATCTACAGTGGTCTTCCAATGATTTTAAGACAATCTGACACCGTTTTTATGGTTTTATCTGTTCCGTGCATGTTTTAGTGTTTTAAAACACTAAAAACTAATTTTCAGTCATAATGGGAATTCATAATTCATAATGAAGTTAAATAATTTCCTAAATTTTAAAATTAAATCATTAGGGGGATTCCTTGATTTCATGACAACACAACATTAGTTTTCTAGTTTTTCCCACTCCACGTAGGTTTTGAGGTTTAAAAACACTAAAAATGCATTTATAGAAAGAATTGGGAAATAATCATTTATAATGACATGAAGTCAGTTCCTGAATACAACAATGAAATCTATGGTCATTTTCCAATGATTGTAGTACAATCCAATCTCATTTTCATGATTTTGACCATTTTATGCACGTTTTTGTGTTTTAAAACACTAAAAATGCAATTACGACCATAACGGGAAAAATATAATTTGGAAAGATGTGACATAGATTCCTACATTTCAAAATTAAATATATCATGGTTTAACCTTGATTTATTTATAATCAAACATCATTTTTTAATTTTTGACCATTCTATGAACATTTTACTATTATAAAAGACTAAAAAAGGTTTTTACAACTAGAATGGGAAAATCAACATTCATAATGAGGTATTGTCCATTACTAAATTTTAAAATTAAATCTACAGTGGGTTTACCCTAATATCAGGACAAACCAAGGTCATTTTTCTAGTTTTTACCTTTCAACAAATGTTTTAGTTTTTTAAAACACAAAAAATGTCTTTACAATAATAACAGGAAAAATGTCATTCAGAATGATGTGTTGTTAGTTCCTACAATTAAAAATTAAATATCAGGTTGTTTTACACTTATTTCAAGACAATATGAAATTATTTGGATGGTTTTGACTATTCCATGCATGTTTTAGTGATTTAAAACACTAAAAACACGTTTATAGCATAATAGGAAAACTGAAATTTAGAATGAAATTCGGTCAATCCCTATATTTAAAAATTAAATATATTCTCATTATCTCATTATATAAGGAGAATATGACATAATTTTTTTGGTTCTTACCCCCTAATTATTTTTTCTAAAATAATTATATATTTTAAAATTTCTTATTGAGTCATTCGGAGAACACCTCATGTTGAAGTGGCACATTGTTTGCTTGGACATGCCAAAAAAACTCAATGGTGTTTTTCCATGATTTAACATCAATAAATAATAACATTTTAATTTTTTAAAGTTAAACGTTCATTTTAGTTTTTTTAAACATTAAAATCATTTTTATGAGCATCACAAGAAAAATGTAACTCAGATTCATTTGGCGTTAATTCCTACATTTCAAAAATCAATATGTGGTTGCTGTCCTATGATAAAATTTGTTATCCTAATTTTTTTTAAATTATAGTCCTTTAAATAATATATTTTTAATAAAATTAAATAATTAGATCTATTGAAAATATTAGATTAATTAAATACTAATTTGTAGATTGGATATTTTGTATCATTCGGTGGTCAAATTTGATTGAAGAAATATAAATTTAATTACTAAAATTACATTTATTTCATATTGAACAATAATTTAGTGGAATTTTTTATTGTTAAGTGGTAGATTTTATATATTTTGTTTTTTGGGTACTCATCGGTGGAGTTTTATTCAATTGGAAATAATTTTTTTAACTAAAAATAAAATAAAAATAAACGGGAAAAGTTAATTTAACCATTGCTATATTAATTAGAATAGTTTTTCTAGAACCACTGATAAATATATAGATTAACATTTTTTAGTGATGGTTATTAGAAATTACATTCACAAAGATTATTAATATCTTACGTGTTCTTGAAAAAATTTTGAATTATTTATTAAATTTCAAATTTACCTCACAAGGAGGAGCTATAAGGCCTGATATTTTATCAGGGATTAAATACTAATTTCTAGATTGGTTATTTTGTATCTTTCGGTGGTCAAATTTGATTGAAGTAATATAAATTTAATTACTAAAATTACATTTATTTCATAGTGAACAATAATTTAGTGGATTTTTTTATTGTTGAGTGGTAGATTTTATATATTTTGTTTTTTGTGTACTCATCGATGGAGTTTTATTAAGTTGGAAATAATTTTTTAAACTAAAAATAAAATAAAATTAAAAGGGAAAAGTTAATTTAACCATTGATATATTAATTAGAATAGGTTGTCTGGAACCATTGATAAATAGACAGATTAACATTTCTTAGTGATGGTTATTAGAAATTTCATCCAAAAAGATTATTAATGTCTAACGTGTTCTTAAAAATTTTTGGAATTATTTATTAAATTTAAAATTTACCTCACAAGGAGGAGCTATAAGGCCTGATATTTCATCAGTGATCCTACCATTCATCCATTGAAATACAAAAACTAAAGCATTTCATATTAGTGAACAGCACTAATCATGTATTTGACTATAACAATATTTTTCATGCACTTTTTCTTTCAATCTTTCAAATTACCTTTGTGATTACCAATCAAAGACACTACTAAATCCCCCATTGGGTGTAGGAGTCAATAATGATGTTGTACTACCAATGAAACCTGTAAGACTAGGCCCATAACTGACCCCCCCGTACACATCTCAGATGCTCCTCCCCTAAAACTATTCATATTGAATCATTCATGGAAGATGATGCTAATTATGAACGGTTGTCATCCCCGAGATTTTCAATTTTAGCCTATTAATATAATAATTTTAAGAATTTTTTAAATAACTGAACATCATAATTTTATCTAACTAATAAATTTTTCATTAGTGTTTAATGTTATTTATAAACTATAAATACATAATATCAAAAAGTTAATTATAATATCAAACAATCCTTAATCCCAATTAATTGGTTCCAACTAAATATATCAAATGATTCCAAATTGACACAATTTGATCCATATAGCTGGCCCCATTTTATTGGGATTAAGGATTTTTTGTTTTTCTAATATATTGTTTATTAATATGTTTTTAGGGTAATGAAATATTATGAAATGGTAATGAAAATTATTTACTCCAACATATTTGGAACGATAATTTACAAAACTACCATCTGGTTCCCATGCACGTTAAACCCCATCTATGTTTGACCAATAGACTGACCTAATTTGTTATCATTTATAAAAAATGTAATCAAGTTAAAAAACCATGAGTTATAATAAAATGATATAAATAATTTTGAATAAAATACTAAACAAAATTGTTCTTTTTCTTAAAAAACTATAAGACCCACCAATGTCAATAATGACTTTCTTCTCATGATTTAAAGATTTATTTTTGATAATTCCTAAAAAAATAAAAATATTAACAAAAAAATTATTTTTATTAAATTTATGTTATTAAGATAATATAAAATATGTAATTACATCATGAGATTATTCACTATTAATATCCAAAAAACCTTACATTTTGTATTATAAATACATTTAGTAACTTTTTCATTCATTTTTCATGAGATCAGAGAAGAGTCATTAAAATAATTCCATAATCTCCATTTAAAACCTATCCATTTATTTCACAAAATATTCAACGTCCATGGGAATGAAAATAAGTTAGGGACATCAAAATGAAGAAACCTATAGAAATACAAAACATAACACATTATCTGTATATGAAAAAATTATACTCATGTATTTTAAATTAGTTTTCAAGGAATATTAATTTAATATTACCATTACAGTAGTATCAAAGACGTCATTTTTTAATCTATAGGAATATGCCTAAAATATTGATAATTAATGGAAAATCTCACCCTCTCGTAAGAAAGATACCCATGAATCATCCTATTGATTCTATAAGCATCACCGATACGGTCCCCTAACTCATGAAATGGAATGATAATCTTGAATCCCTTCAAGTACCATACATCTGTTGTGTTCATATTTGTATCCATTATATCTTTGTCGTTATTTATTTGACAAATTAATTAATAAATTAATAAAATATATTGTTTTTTTTTAAAAATGACGTGCATAACAATAAGAGAAACTATAAAATATATCCTAGATAGAGGGGGTGATGAAGCACTCCATCATTGGAGGTGAATCAGGTGGTGGGATACCAATGAAATCTGGGGAAATAGTGGGATCACTTACTGTCTCAGGTGCAACAAAATAACAAGCATCAAAATAAGATGATAGCAGTGGAAGCATTGCTTGAGATACTGATTGGATAAGATCCTGAATTGGTTTAGAATTCATGCCTTTAAAATGATTAAAGACCATATTTTTACAAATTTATGATGTAGAAAATTGATTAAAATTTTGGGAAATGTTTTTTTCCAAAAATTAAAGTTTTTTATAAACCATTGTTAATGGAGTTTTGATAGATTATCATAGAATTGTTAAGTATTACAAATAATCTTTAAAGTACATTATTACATGGGTAAAACTGATAAATACTCAATAAAATGGGTGAATCTTATAGTATTAATAGCTATTATATTTTATTTTTTTAATATTTTATAAATCAAACACAACATTATAATCATAAATGAATTATCAGGTTTTTATCAAAATCAAACACAACATTAATACTTTTGTAATAATTTACAGAAATTATTATATAAAGCATAAATAATTTTTTGGCTACAAATTATATTTATATATCAAAAAATGTAATTTAATTAAGTAATGAAAAACAAGGAATGTTATCCATACATGTTTTCAGCTACCAAAAAAATCTAATGCAATAGAAATGAAACCTAGCTTCCTGGTTCCACTCCTTAGCTTGTGATGTGGTGAGTGTTATAGCCCAATCCCTCCTAATTTATGATAAGGGATGATTACTAGCACCCTAAATGAAAAATTATATAATAGGCCTTAAACTATAGCAATATATATATGATAAGAAATAAATACACAAAACATAATCAATAACCACCATAAATAATCTGGTAACTAATTGTATAACTAATTTATGCATGGAAAAATAATTATTTAATACAATGAAAAATATAATACCTCCCCTGGGAAATATATATAGATAATAAAAAATCACTAGATATAATACACTTCAGAAATGTTACAATAATAGTTTAGTATAAATTTAATGTTCTGTAGGGGAACTGAACCGGGGTGAGGGAGGTCGGGGGGGGGGGGGGGGTTGTCTCCAGTGAGTCGGAAAGAGACGAGTTTAGAGGGGTGGGGTGGGGGTCGTGGGGGGGTCATGTGGGTTGGGACTCATGGGCTTAGGGTTTCTATCGGGGAGAGGATTGGATGATGGTTGGAGGGAAAGGTGGTCGTGGGCTGGGGGCCACCATTGAAGAGATGATAAGATGAGGGGTGGGGGAAACAAGGTCATGTGCTCAGGGTTTCCATTCGAGAGCAGATAAGAGTCCAAGGAAGGTTGGGGGGGAGAGGTCAGGGTTTTATAGAGGGAGCAGAGGAGGCAGAGTGATTATAGTTTTTTTTAAACGTTTTGAATCCATTTAATTGAAACCGCTGGTACTTGAAATCATAAAAAAAATATCATGATGGTTTCATGAAACCACCGTAATATTATATTTATTTAATTTGATTTATTTTGAGGAAGTTACTATAACCATCAGGAATAAACTTCCACTAACCATCCCTATTACTGTAGTTTTATTATCTTTATTCAATATTAAATACCAACACATAAGTGTATCTGTTTACTTCTCTTCTTACCTTTGAAAATTTGAAATTAGGTGAACGATTAGTTCTTCTTCAGAATAAAAAACTATGTGCCTTTTATATTCTTTTTTTTGTATATCAACTGGGTACACACATAGTTTACCTTCAAGAAACTTAGTGGGGATATTTTAAGCATGAAATATTTCATATAACCATTCTTCATGAATCATAATGAGTGTGTGAGTCTATCATTTTTGGAGTGTCCAAATATAATCTTCTTCAGAAACCACGATGAGGGTGTAAAAACATATCATGTGTATTAATTATTTCTCCATCATAAAGTATAAAACATTCTAGTGTCCTCCCCATAATTCCTTGAACATGCATGGAATAGTGCTTCAAGGAAAAATATTTCCTTCAATGGACCACCTCACCTTCCAAAGACCCCTATCCTTCAATGAACATTGTCTCCTTTTGTGGAAAACATACACTTTGAAGATGAATGATTTATCCATGAACCACTGATTCTTTGAGGCCCCTTTTTCATTGTGAGATATCAAACCCCACAAACTATTTTCGTAGACAACTTCTTATTTTGTGGAATCTTTACTCTGTGAACTACTTCCCTTCATGGAATTCTCCCATGTGAACACTTAAACTTCTTGGAATTCTCCCTCATAAAATATTTAAGACATAGACGAATTATTAATGCAACAATGATCTTTTCTAATAAAATTATCTCTTCCTAATGATATGAATAGTGGTATTTATATAGTCAAATAAGATCCCTAAAAACTGGTAATCAGAATTACCTTTATCTTCTATGTGGTACAACCTTTACCGCGTACTGTGCTATGCAGTCCACATAGTTACATTATCCTTTATAGAAGTCTCTACCTTCTATAAACAAAAACTCTTTTGGCTCTTAAAATCACCATCTCTCATCTAAAAACAATTATACTTTAATGAAAACTATGCCTCCCATGAACTATAATCCTATCATGACTTATTTTTTCCAATGCGGTCCACATAGTATGCTTCGTTGTCGACATAGCGTTTCTATGAGGAAATATTTTTTTCCAATTCTCCTTCACCATTCCACATACCTTTTTTGGAGTCCATGAACTATAAATCACAGTCTGTGAACTACATTACATGGAATTATTAATATAACACCATTCTTTTTCATAAAACAAACTTCTGATTTTAAGGTCCAAAAATTGAAAACAATGGGAAACAAAAGAACCTTAAATATATACTTTTTCAACACCAACCATTCTGATTTGTGGTCATATAACTGCATAATCAATCAAAAATTCATAAATCATTAATTATTCTACCATTTTCTCCCAAAATTAACTTTTACATTCTTATAAATCCTTAACTATAATGATATTTAACATTTTATAGATCATTTTTAGCATCATAAAATTTTAGAGGGAACATATTGTAGATTCCCAATCTTCCAGTAACCTAATTATTTATAATAACAACTAAACACGATTGACATCACCTATTTTCTTCTAAACATATTTTCAATACAATTGTTAGCACTTCTTCTCCACTTTTATTTATCAAGATGGCATCACAAGATTTACCACTTAATTATGATTTGTGGGAAATAAAAAATAGAAAAGAATAATAAAATTTATTTTAGATAATTTCTCAACCATAGAATCCAATACTATCTAATTAATACATAGAAATTCTCTAGGAATCCCCTTGAAACTAAAAGTAATCAAAACATGTTTCTTGAATTACCAAGACTTGAGGACTTCATCCAAGATCCATAAAATTTTCAACATGTCAATCATATTGACATGAATGTAATCTTCCAATTTAATTGATCATAATTATCCAAAAATGTTAATAATTTTTAAAAAATTTCAATCAATTACTAAAGTGGTATCTTCATTAGTAAGCTCACACAATATTATCAGGTTATATTTATCTTATGCCACATTGATTAGGTTATATCGACTATCTCCTATAGTCTAATTAGATCTAGAAGTTAATATGGAATAAACTGAATCCCATAGTTAACTACCTTAGATCCCATTATATATAATATAGAGGTGTTGTCAATAAAAATAATAATTACCAAATGAACCAAGGTTCATAAAAAATAAACCTCATCTCAACTCCAACACCCTTGAATTATGAAACCCATTTTTCAATAATCCAACATCATATATCAATAACCATAATTTTATATCCCATAAAATGGAAAGAACTAAGTATGGAAAATAGGCCACAGACCTATAAAAAGGGTGCTCAATCATCGAGGAAAATTATCTCTATAATGATTCAACTTGGTATTTTAGAAACCCTGAATAAAAACCAATTTAAAAACATTCATTGAAAAGAAATAAGGGACCCATCACAATAAAAACATCACATATGTCCCATTGGATACATTAAAAAGCCAAAAAAAATTATTTAAAAATTTAAAATATCAGTTACCACCCTTATAATTTTAAATAGATCTATGCCCATATTTTCTCAACAAACTAATTAGAAACAAGCCTCATTTTTCTTTTTACAAACACATGGAATATAACAAAATTAGTTAATAATAAATTTCCAAAATTCACTAAAATATTCTTTTATACCAAGAATGAAAACACATAAAACATATTCATAAACCCTATAGTGTAATTATATATATATATATAGTGATAAGAAGATAATTCCAAAACTAATACATTTACTAAAATATAGGGGAAATAAAATCTCATAGAAACACCAAACAATTATCAAAAAAAAGTTACCTTTTATGGAGAAAGAAAAATTGAGAAAAATTATAAGATCATAAATAACTAGACACCAAAATTATTATAATTACAACCAATACAGAACCAAAATTTATCCCCCGTGGTCATAGAATTTTGTATATAATGAAAAACGAAGAGAGTACGAAGGAGGAAGAAGAAGGAATATAAAAGAGAGAAAAACCCTTCAAAATCTAACTGAAATCAAATTGGAAAGGCCTTAAATTCATGTGGAAAGAAAATATAGAGATTATCTTGAGTTATATATGATTTTCTATATAAACATAGATAAAATGTGTTCCAAACAATCACAAATCAAATGGGGGTAAAATTGTAAAATTACTCATCAAAAAATTTTCCACACATCCTCCATGGTGTAATCCCATGAAACATCCCATGGTAAAACCCTAACCAGACACTGTATGTGGCATGATCTCAATACCATGATTCATGGGGCCCCAAAACAAAAGTGTTTACAAACCCTATTGGTTTCCCAGCATGGAATAGTCTTTTAGGCCGTAATAGTGGGTGAATTCTTGGGGTTTAACAACCACATCTAGATCCCCATCCCTATTTAATGTGGTCTATGGACTAAAATTCAAGATTACTCAAAAGGTTAGATGGGAAAACCCCATAAAAAACACCACCATGGTGTAGCCACTTTAGCATATTTGATAGGCCAATCTTCATAGACCCCCTACGACATGTTCTTATGGCCTTTGTCATGGAGTACATCTAAGAGGTAGCTTGAGGGTTCCAAAAACTGTACACATCTATGGTGAATTATAGTCCACCACAACTTAATTCTCACCCGTAACAACTCACCATGACATAAATACCACCTTAATTGGGTATTCTATTTATAAATTGAAAAATTAAATTCCAAAATTCACAAAACATTTAAAATTTCTAAAAAAATAATTTTTTTAAAAAAAATACCCCAAAATCATATAATGTAAAATACCACAGTGATATGGGGGTGTCATATTCTAATTCATGGATAAATAACACATGTCATAGTAAAAATGGTCATGGGTGAACATGATTATGAGGCACAACTTTTATATAACAACTAAAATTTATAATAGGTCTCAATCAATTCATTAAGATAATAAATAGAACTTAGAATTTAATTTTAGGGAAAATAGAAGGCAATTTATTAAAACATTACATATGACCCATTATATATTTTTAAAAACCAATTGGAAATAAAGGGATTATATACAAAGTTAGAGAATGTTGTTTCTCATTTAATACAACATTAATTTTTTTCCTCAATCGGTTGATGCCAAAAATCATTTCAAAATCCATAAAATTAGGTTTAAAAAGTGAATTATAACAAAATTTTGAAGGAAACCACAAATAATGGGAAGGGTATGGTTAACCTTACCCTCATAAACCCTACATGATGATCAAAGTTTGATTCTATCTTAGAAAAATGGATAAATATCCTTAAGGAATAAAAAAAAAGAGAAATGAGGAGAATTATATAGCTGGTAAAGGAAAAAATGATGTGAGATTATAAATTTAATCAAAATTTAACAATTTAATTAATTAATTTTTAAAAAACCCCTCCATCCACCCATTGGGGACCATACTTTCCTTCATTGGGTACATGAAACCCACAGGGTACCTGTACTAGGAAAGATAACTACCTCGAAAACCTCACTAGAGCAAACCCTCTTCTTAGGGGATATAAATTACCCAATACAAGAAAATTATGTTCATAGTGTAGTTTTTATTAATGCAAAAACTCTCGAAATTCATTTTGAAATACGAAAAATGACCCGCCGAGTGCCCAATAAAACCTCCAAAACTCTAAAAAACCAAAAAACATTAGGTTTAGTGAAAATTATATTTAAATAATACCTTAAAAAGGATGGGGCATCATTTACACCCCACTATAAAATAGATCATCTCAGAGATGAATTATTGGGCCTCACTAGTGAAAATTTCGACCTTTACACCCACATATCAGACTCCCACTCCTATGTATTTTTCTAGATATATCTGTTATTCCACTAGACACATACAAGAGGGAATATCTACAATTATAGGATCTTATTTCCACAGAACATGATACAAATTGGTCATTACCTGAAAAACACATCAATCTCTAGCTTAACTTCATCAACATTAATAACAAGAGAAGGGTTATAAATAAATATATATATATATATATATATATATCATAATTTGGGATACATGAAATATATAATTTATAACACTATATCTATAAGGAATCTCAAAATGATGTGTGCCAGTATCAATATTATAAACAACCTCAAAATCCCAATGAACCTAGTGAAAAAATTACCTTTCCAAAATATATAATGGAGCTCAAAACAAAGAAATGCCTCAAATAATACCTTCCCACCAACCTTAAACTATAGTGAAAAAATTAACCAGTTAGTAAAAGATATATTCAAAATATATATTAGCTCACCCCATTTAGATCAGCTGAATATTCTATAAAATCTCCAAAATGAGACTCATCATTATGATAGAGGACTCTACAGTCTCTAACGAGCATAACACTGATTGAAAAAACCATCAATAAATGGCCTGAAATGGTTCCATATGAATCCAAAAAGAATAATTTTTTATAATAAAACTGTAAAATAAATTGATACATATTCTTAGAACCACCGAAATAATGGAAAAATTCTTGAAATAGTTTATATAACACCCATGTAGTATTCTTATAATTCCCATGAAATTGAGTATGGTAGGATGTTCTGAAGTTCATATATATATGAATTATCTTCCACATATATACAACCAACCCAACTATTTGGCAGGATATGTCATCCATATTTGATGGAAATGTAGGAAATTCATCAACAGATATAGGATAACCCATACTATATCACTACCACAATATGACCATGAAAATACTACCATTAATTCCATTATCATGTTTTCCCACTTCCACATAGGAATGGGTAATAATATAATAATACATATGGGACAATGATGCTTGAAAATCACATTATAAGATGTTTGGAATCATTATATGAACACTTCTATTCCTATATTTATCCTAGTAAAATAATACTTCAATTAGATGTCATGAACCATCTTGGTAAGCCCTGGGTAAACAACCCGTTTTGAGGTGTTTGGGTCCCTCATCAGCTCCTCATATATTCTTGACAGACCATAACCCTACCTAAAATGTAAATAAACCACAACCTCAACCTTCATAGGTTCTAAAGATACTCTATCATTATTTATCATATTTCCCCAAATTTATTCATCACTGATTTGTAAATGGCACTTTGATATCTTCACATACAATGGATACTCTCACAGTTGGATCAAAATAATATTCATATTTCGATTAAGATCCTCCAATGACTAGGAGTATAATAGGATATGATTGAAAAATAACCATAATGAAACCCAAATAAGGTTGGAAGACCTAATTCATTATGGCCGTAAAGATGTTCTCTATATTCATTAACCCTAATGACATCATGAGAAACTCATACATGCTATATTTACATATGAAATTAGAATAGGTAATATATTAGGGACCCACTAAAAATGGTGAAAAACCAACCTTAATTTGATCATGGAGAAACACTATTATCTTCTAAACCAATCAAAGAGATCATTGATATGAGGAGCATGACACTAGTTCATAACCACCACTTGGTCCAACCTATGGTAATCCACATATAACTATACATAACCATTCTACTTTTTGGGTAACAACACTAGATCACCCCATGTGGAGATTCATTGGTGAATAAATCCATTTTAATCTAGATCCACTATCAAATATTTCGTATTACTAAGAATTATAGGATCTATCCTATAAGGTAGAACAGATATGGGAACTATAGAAGAAATAAGATCAATCATAAACTCACCCTTCATCATGGCTAGAAACACATACAATTACTTAAGAAATAAATCATAAAACTTTTAAAAACCAAGTAAAGAGATAGTCTTATGTCTCTTAATATCATCTACAACAACACTGGTCAACTGAGTTGAGACCATCCGTAGATTCTCATGGTCTGATCTTGATCATCAAACCTATAAATCACTCTCATTCAGTAGGGTATAACTATAACCCAATGTAGACCAAACCGATACCCACATATGATAACAATCAATGAGCACTTGAAAAAAAATCAACTAATAAATACCAAATATCACATAAAATATAAAAATGTGAAAATAATTAAATCCTAGAGAATACCATATAGACTAATCTTGATAGTTCACTTAAAACTTATCTGAAATACCTCTAACCACACCCAAAATTTAATATTAATGGACATCACCCAATAAAAATTATCTATAAAACACCCAAAATCGCTAAAAAAATTTGTTTATAAACAAGTGTGAATAACCAATATTGAATAAAATAGATTCTTGGGTTGATGCCATAAGAATCACACCTCTAACTCTATACAGATCCCAACCTTGCATAGTAGGAGACCACATCATGGTGTGGAGCTAGACTGAACCCCATTATTGCGCTCATGATGATTTAATCCCCCAAGGGGATTCACCCAATTGGATATTGTACACAAATCCTTAGGAATCATGATCTGATACACCAGATTAATGAATAGAAGATACAAAACTACTCGACTACTATTTTCTCTTGGTCTGGATGATAAACCATGAGTATTAATATATCCACTCCCACTATCCAAACATGGTTCTATTCTATATAAGATCTATAGGTTCCCCATCTACCTATAATAATAGAACTCCTTCGATTATCTATCTCAAACAGGCTAGGTATTCCCGGATAATCCATATTGATAGGACTAAACAAAGGCTCTACCACTTATAGGAAGTGATGTAGCTCTTTTCAGTATGACCTATCTATCTCTGGTCTAGAGAGACTCCTCATACCTCTAATCCCTTGTAGAAGATACATTCTTCTATTTTGATCTACCAATCATTTAGTTCCACTCCAAAATATGGTCATAATTCATGACCTTAAATAAGGATATTAAGATGAAGATATGATACCATGATCAAATGGAACACCTCAGACCATCTTCAAAATGCATTATATTGGTAAAATCATCACCCACTAATGCAAATAAAAATCATTATATATTAATTAACTAGGTTTTATAATCCACCACTAAAATTCCCACCTAATCTAGATGTATAATTTCACTAGAACCATTATCCCTAAGATTATAGGAAAAGAAATACTTGATAAACTGTGTATACAAATCCATCTAAGATATCCCTACATTTTATGCATCCTAGGCTATAATTCCCCTCTAGTGATACATTGGTCCTCAATGTATATAGGTGGAATGCTTCACCAACCTCTCATGGGGTGTCTTGAGATAGTCTAAGATCATCTATTTATATTATATCAACTTAACATTTATCTCTAAAACACATTAATCATTTATAAAGTCACATACCAAAAATGTTTATTCCCCAATCATATAATCTCCATAATATGAAAACTTTTTACATAAATAACCTAAATCACCATAAATCCGTAATAAAGTTATATGAACATTCAAAATATAAGTCAACATTTATTCCTCAAATAAAATCCCATATTAACAAGTAATATAATGATTTATCTTAATAATATAATGTTAATAATATATTGGATGATTTAGAATGTGTTTGACACACTTTGTCACACCAAAATAGTGTATTTAATTAGTTATTTAAAAAAGTGTTGAAAATGGTTAATTACTAACATTTTTTTAAAATGAGTATTCAATCAACATTTAATAAAAAGGATATTAAAGAAATGTGTGTACATGTTGTTTTAATAACATAGTTTTTTGTGAGTTTATTTTCAAAATATTTTAAATTAAAATCATTTTTGGTGTGATTTTAATGAGGTTGGTATTTTTGGAAATAATTATTTCATTATTAATTATTTTAATATCTTTAATTTCATATGATAAAATTTGAATTTGGAATTGATTTCCTAATTTTAAAATTTATAATTATGGATGAATAATAATTGAAGTTAACTTTGGATTATTTTAATGTGTTTTTTATGTTTGAATTAATTATTTCATTTTTCTATGATAATGTGAAATTCCATTAATTAAAACCATTAAATAATGTATTATGTTCAATTTTATTTGAGTCTATAATTATAAAATCAATATTCTTTAGGTTCTAATTTCTTAAAAAATGGTTTTTTAAAAGTTATGAAACTGTGTGAAGGAGATTTTATATGGTCCGTCTGTCAACCACATGTTGGAAAAGTGGGTATAGTGTGATGTTACCATAAGAAAAAAGTTCAATATTTTATTTCAAAGTTTTTTTGAAAATTTTATAAAGTATTGAAGCTTCCTCATGTAGAGGATAGGGTGACTGCAAGGCAAAAAATCTTATGAGACTAAAATGGAAAAGGGGAAACTAAAACACATGAGAAGTTACGTTACCTTTTAAATGTTCCATTGATACACACCTTACTCTCAATGGACCATGACCCCTCAAAAGCTACCATATGAGAACCACTGATTGACCACACCGAGAATAATTGGTTAACTGTGAATATAATTTTTATCATACTCAAAGGAATCTTACTAAGGAAGATGACAATACATATTCTTTTTAAATGTATAAGGACTAGGATAAAGTTTAACATTGAAGTAATTGAAACATACTAAGCTTGAAGATAAATATTTAAATCAATGGGGGATTAAAATTAGACTACATGTAGTGAACCATTGAGTATGATTTAATAAGAACAAAAGATTCCTAAAACCAATCCAGTGCCAAGAATAACCAAATTAATGGTGATTTGACTAAATATAATAATTTAATTATGTTGAAACATATATGAAGCTTGAAAACACTTGAATATTATCGTAAATTTAATTGAAGATCTACTGAAGTTGATACCAGATCAAGTAAGATGATCTTGGATGAAGGCTTTTCTAAAGTTAAATGACGTCGCAAGAGAATTACATGGATTTCATTGAGGATGGTTTAATGAAGGTGAAATATTTATAATTGTTAATCTATTATAACTAAAATAAGTTTCCAAATTGATTTTTATTGATCATCAATAATTCTAGTGATATGATTGGATCATCAAGCCTAATAAAAGTTTTATAAGATACCCCAATTTTATAAAAAGATACCTTATACTAAAAAAGGAGATTAGACTATGATTAGCCACCATTTTACGCTAAAATACACATATGAGGATGATTCTTATCCATTCATGAGATCTTAACTTTCATTTTGTCCTCATCATGATGGGAGTCAGTGATGAAGATCCCCAAGATGAGATGTGATCTAGAATACTAGTGATTTATCTATTTGTGGTAAATTATGGAGATGAGTTAAAAAGATGAAGGGGTATCTAACTCCCTGATTAACCCAGATATAGGATTTTCAAGGGGATAACACTACCTACTTGATCCTATGCATCAACGAACGGAATAATACTGAGGATGATTGAATAATTTATTTCAACATTTCTGTTTTACATGTTTTTGAGATGGGGGAGTACTTAAAAGTGATATGGAAAGAAGCTTCATCCAAAATACTTCTAGCTTTTCCAAGTGGATGAAAATCATGTTTGGTACTTGGGATTTATTTATTGAGTTAGTTCTTTGAGGTTTTCCTGATGTAGTGATTATTTTGGCCGACAATTACATCAAGGTATATTAAATAAATGTAAAGGTCCAATAAAATTAAAATTCAAACTTGTATATCTAATTGGAAATTTGTGTCACACTATAAAAACCCAATTAATTTTATATTGGGAGACAAAAATTATTATCAATTCCTCAGAAAATAAATCATGGTAATCAAAATACATGGAGGACAATGATAATAACCCAAATTTGAACACCTCATCTCAATGTAAACTTTACATTTTTTGTTCTTCGAGACGAAAAAGTAATGTAAATTTTAATAAATGTAGAAGGAGATTTTGGGTTCCAAAATAATATTTAGCACCTCAAGATATAAAAATATGGTCATGTGGTTCGATTTCATATACAACTCACAACATCAAGTGTATACTAACCTTGATATAATATTAACATATTATTATTTAATGTGATAGTTATCACCTAGCTGTTAGACTGGATGGTATAGATAAGAATAAATATATTTTAAAAAAAGTATAATTTAAATTTTTATTAAATTAATTCCCCAGTTATCAATTTTTTATAAATTAAAATAAAATCATTTTAATGTAAAAAAAACCTTCTTAGAAACTATTTTATGAATGTAATGTATTTTTATCTTAATAAATTAAATCAATCACTATTGGTGAGTTATTTTAATGAAATTTATATATTATATATTCAATAAAATTTTTATCATTCATCAAATATTTTTTTATGTTATGGGATAATAATAAATCCAATTTTCTTCTTCAAAATATATTTCTTTTAAAAAAATTATTTATTTTTTCTCATTTTTCACACATAATTTAAAATTTAAATTTTCCACTTATAGAAATTGATCCATGAAAAATGGATTTAATATTTGGAATGATGATGATAAATTTTTCAAAATATATCAATTTTATTTTTTCTTAATTTGAATTGTAATCATATTAAATTGTTGTCACCACAGTGAGGGTAAAATGAGAAAAATAGTGTTAAAACATTCAGATAAGGAATTAAAATTTAACTAAAACATTATTTTATAATATTTTATGAGTTTAACTCATCTATTTTATATAATTATTTAATATATCACTACTTGGTACAATCTTTATTTGAATATGACCCTTTTATTAATTTAATAAAATAAAAATACAAAATGTCACTTAGTTACTATTAAATTCATATTATGTTTTCACATACGGAAAAAAATGTTGTGGAGAATATTAATGGTCACTTTAATCCTAATGAAATTATTTTCATGATGGAAATTTATTTATAATTTTTAGTAATTATATAAATACAATAAATTCTTACACAATATCGACAAAATATATTTTCTATTAATATAAACATAAAATAAATGACTTAAAATATTAAAAGAAATGTAATTTGAGTCAGATATATTTTTCCATTTCTTTAGATACATATGAAATATTTAAGATGATTGAAAATATTAGATTATAATTCAATTTTTTTAGTTTCATTAAATTCCAGTTAAATTAATAGTTCATAAATTTGACATTAATGATATTTTATAATTAATAATTTTTTATTAAATGATACTAATAAAATCCTTATCTTAAGAAACATGAATATAATATGACTGAAAGTGTTAACCATGGTAAATTTATGAGTCAATTTTACATTTATTGTAACATTCCTAATCATTTAAAATTTAAATAGTTGTTATTGTGATTAATGTTAAAAACTGATTAAAGAAGGGGTTAATAAAAAATATAAAGTTTATAATGACACCAAAACCAATATAAATTAAATTGTCAGATTCTATTTTTACCCTATACTATTTTTATTTAAATTAATTCTATTTAGAAATTTTTTCTACATAATTACCTTTTTATATTTTAATATTATAAGAAATTCAATGTGTGTCCTCTCTTTCCCTTATAAAAGGGAACCCATCCATTCTATTATTCACACCACATTAAGCCTTCAATAATCACTAAATCCTTGAAAATTATCTTATATAATTCCCATTGACACATTCTATAGGTTATGTTATCCCTAAAATACTAACCCTAGGGTTCAAAAGAGGAGATCTAAAAGAGTTAATTCAAAGAAGATGCAATCTCCATAACTGATCACATTATTTTTAATTATAAATTTTCTTCCTATAAATATATGGTGTTTATCATAAAATAATAAATTATGTATCCTAAATATACTAAAAATATTATTATTATTATTAAATAACCTTTATATACCTTCTTTCCCATCAAATGGAAAGTGAAAGGATTATGCATACGCATGACTAACTGTCTCCCCACAATGATACAAATAATTTTTCATCAACATATTTTATGGATGGAAATTATTTTGGGTTTTATTTATTTGTACTAAATTTAAGAATTTTTTTTTCTTATTCATTTATAATATGATATCTACCTTCTAACATTCCAATCTTTTGGAATATGAAAACATCGCTCGTGTATATGTGTGGACTAGCACCTCCACGAAGAGATGTGATTCATTTTCATTTCTGTTATACATTGATAGTAATAAGGATGAAATTTATGAATATATATTATTTATATGATATAATAATTATTCAAAAAGTTTAATTATTATTTACCAATATTTCATTCTATTATTGGAAATGTAAAAATGATGTCTATGTGTACATACAACCTACAGTATCCATAAACGGTATACATAATTTTTCTATCTCTAAAATGTATAGATAACTAAAAATATAAATATAATTAATATATATTACATTAAAATCCTGAATATAATTATTTATTTTTATGGAAATATTATGAAAGTACAAGGATAAATATCTATATACCAAAACATACATAAAAGACAAAGCAGTTATCACCCAGAACAAAGATTTTAATAAAAATATTTAAGTAAATAAGTGATAAAATATCATGAGTAAATATTAAATGGTAGGATAGATATTATAATGGTTCTATAATACTCTTAACAGAAACCAATATTAAATGTATATGAGGTTCAAATGTGTATCAATAAAGTTAATACTTGTGGTTAGAGATTTATGTTTAAATCCTTTTTTAGTCAGGATTATTTAAGATTGAATTTACATTGAGGAAATTATATGATACTTATATGATAAATACATTTAATTATCTTATCCCCTAGTTATTTCTTGAGAATAAATTTCTTCATTTCATTTTCTTCATTTTATGTTATCAACATTCGAAAATAATTTTTTTTATCAAAAACTAACTATGTTTTACTATCCGGTCCGAAATATTTCATTTTCAAGACCAATATTTGTAAAAATATTTTTAATGATGTCTCTATTATTCTATAATTATTTTTTAAATTCATTTTTACACATTTTTGAACTTTTTTAAATATTTTAAAGTAAATCTTCATATCATTTTCCTAATGAGGTAATTTGTGAATTTTTACGAAGGGATTTCCAATAATAGATGTATTCTGTATATCATTACTGGGTCTTTATGATTGGATTTTAGTCTCATTATAAGTGGGGATGCAAATTTCCTTCATTATTTACACCCTTGGATGCATGAAACCCCATTTAAATATTGGAATAAAACGTTATTTTATAATGAGTGGTCGAAATGTTTTTTAACATATATATAATGAATGAAATATCATTTCATCAAAGACACTCAATGTTTCGAAATATCATTTACAAGAGTCCAAGAAAAATTTAAAGAATTTTTTTTCATTAATATTTTGGTAATGTCTAAACTTTAAATAAGGGATTTCAAAATGAAAACAATATTTTTCTCAAGAAAGTTTATAATTATTCTTTAAAAAAATTCCATCTATGATTACATCATTTGATGTTTTTTATGATTGACTAAGGATATCATCCCTCACATACCAACCCGTTTTACTATATAAATAGTAACTAAAATTATTATAGATAAGTTATTAAGTTCACCTCCCCATATTCAAGAGGCCCCCAACTAGCAGTGATGTTCTTTGGTTGAACAATGGGGAGACTATACCCACTTTATTAGACATAAAAAACATTAAATAATAATAATTAAATAGAAGATACAAAAACAATATAATATAGTAGAACAAATGAACCATCCATAAAAAAATAACCTATAATTTTCAATAATAGTGAAAAATACTGAATACAGATAATGTCACGATGATACATAAATGAAACATGTATAAATGGAAGCATACATACATACATAACACAAAAAGAAAAATAAAAATGATTAAAGAAAAAATCAACATGTATCTTTGGAAATTAGCCCAGTCATGTGATTCTATATATATAAATAAAGAATCCATAATAGGGACCTTCCCATTATCCTTTCCCTTAACCATGAGCTCTTTCTAGGTACCAAACAATGACATAATCATCATTTTTGTAAAACATAGTAGGACACCCACAATGGAGTCTATAACTAATCTAGACTGAAAATTTAAAATGATTAGTGTAAAAGTATAATCAATAAAAGACTATATTTTAAATAAATAGTAAACATATAGACTTGGGTTCCCTATGAAACACCCAATTGATTTTCCCCACTTTGGAATATGTTGGAATATCTGTAAATATTTTATTTATTTTATAAATAAAGATGGGACAGATAGTATATAACTAATTAATCCATGTGTAATGATAATCATATGGGTTTTTGTATCTAAATAAAGACAACTGTCCAAAAATCTATCCAAGGGGACACATATCATCTTGACCAATAGAAATTAATGAATAATAATGAGTTTTATGTTCATAAATGATAGAGTAAGTAGTGAGGACCATAATGTCCAAAAAAATCAAGTAAAAAAATGAGGAACACAATATTTATAAAGGATATAGTAAGTATTGAAAGGCATCATGTCCAATAATAATCAAGTAAATAATGAGGAACAATATTTAAACAAATGATAAAGTAAGAAATGAGTAGTGACATATATATTAGTAATCAAAATGACATGTATATATATATATAATAGTTCAAAAGTCCATGTTAGTGTCCTTTCCATTTATCAACTCATTAAATACATTAGACCATTACATTTATAAATAACCAAAACGAAAATGGTAATCAACCCTGTCATTTCACAGTTGATTTCTATTATTTACACATCTATCATACAAGGGATAAAAGGTTCTATGAAAGTATACATACCTTTATAATTCATATTATTCATTTACACAAACATGTTTCCCACAGGTATCCCATTCGACACAAAATTTCATTAATTCCATTTAAATCATTCAGTCTAAAATGATAAATAATGTCCACATATTTCATACATTCCATTTTATAATACACCTACACTTTAATATTACCATTGGGTAACTTCTTTTATTTAGGGACAAGCCATAAAAACCATAGTTTTGTTTTTACCTATGGAAAATAGTAAACATGGTATATGATAAAACTGTCCCATGAGTTGGTTTAGGTTGAGGTCATAAAACACTACCCTTTATACCAATGTCAATTTATATCAAAACATGGTATAGGGGATCAGGTTAATCTATTTCATATCTTATGAGTAACACATGGAAATTACGTCATGCATCACAATGACAATAGTTTAAAAATGACGAGACTTTGAGGGATAAGTCATAGAACACCCACCTGATTATTATTAAGATGTACTTATCCATTCATATCCTTTTATTTTGAGATGGAATGAGAGGAATCATAGAACTATTAAAACACCCTGAAAATCAAACATATTAGTTAACACAATGATCATATTTACGAGGGAAAAGGGAAAAATGAAGGAAACATGTGGACTTGTAAACTCACCATTAGTATTCGATCCAATTTAGTGACATTCTATTTTGAATAAGAATGAATAAAAACCACACATGAATCAGAAGAATATAAGAGAGAAACAGAGGTATATTAGGTGAAATATGCGTGGAAATTGGGAAAAACACATCTATGGTTGGAGGGGAAAAATAATTATTTTACAACTTTTTTAGAGGAAAATGGTTAGGCCACATGGTTAGGAAAACCATGAACTAACCATGATGTAAGAACCGAGTTTTTCACTCAGGCATGGAACCTTTAATTTTTATTCTAAATATTTATTTCTGACAAATATGGATTCCAACTTAGTTAGTAAGGGTACCGAGGGTTTTTGGGACTTTTTCGGATCAGAGAACCCATTTTTATGGGGAAAACTACCTTAGCACATGGTTTAGAGAAAACCCCTAAAATAATTTTGTACGGTTTGGAAGACCATGAAGAGTTTGTTTTTCTAGATAGAACCACCTCCCACGGGTTTCACACACCCTTGTGGCCTAACCGTGTGATCACCCCTTTTCCCTAGGTTCCCATTCACGGCTTGTTCACATTTTGATCAAAATTTGTGGATGATTTTTTTTCTGGAAGAACTATATCAAAAGATCTCCATCTTCCAGCATCTGATCAAGCAATTGTTTGTCACATTGGATACACAATGGTAGGTACTCAACTTCTCTTGAGCCATTCTTCTTCTCTTTTTCTATTGACCTAGATATCATCATGTGATCATTTTCCACCTTCTCTTCAATCTACTACGATTCAAAGAAAATCAAGGGATGATACCATAGGAGGAGAGTCATAAACCCTAAAGTGGGTAGCCCATAACTCGTCCCTAATGTTTATTGATTTCTTAATATTCATGTGGGGCCTTCGAATTTCTTTGGAATCCAATTCGTAAATTTACATGCCATGATTATACTGCTTTTAATCGTGTGATTATGCTATTTCAAAATACGTGATTAGTTGTTAGTGGTTACACCAACAACTCAATCCTCCTCATGTAAATGTTATGACATAATTGGTTTTAGTGTTTCAGAATGTTTATGCCATTGTTCAGATGTGCCCTTGCATGGCCTTCCCTAAAGGTGAGTCTTATTTATAAATAAAACTTGTTATTAATGAGAATTTCATAATGTCATGTACCGTGTATTGTCAGCACTTAACCCACATAAGGTATGTGCTTTAAATTTTTTATTAAATGAGAAATGTGAAATTGAAAGTTTACTAAGTATATAACATGTCCATATATAACAAGTTTGAATAAAGTTTATAAGTTTATAGAACCCCTTTTCATATTGATGGAAGGTAGATGAGTGAACCTAAATCATTGAATATGACATAATGGTTAATTAATACCTGATAAAATGGTTACACCACTAAATTCTTATCCACACTAATAGAAGTCAAGGATTTATCATAAATAATGATTAAATTATTACAATATAAAATAGGAATGGTGTGAATCGAGTTCACCTTGGATTCAGAGAGGAGAATACTATGGATCTTGGGAACCCCATTCTGATTCAAGGATGTGGTTTTCTTAGGTTGATACCCACCTAGACTCTGGTTCTTTCCAATTCCTCAGATTCCTAGTATACTACCGTAGGTTCCTTTACATTATTACATGATACCTTAGATTCACGCCTTTGATCCAGCATTGACTAGAAGGTGCCACGGTGAATGAACATAGGGCCCTATCCTCAATTTTCCCCATTTTACTTTGGTTGTTCCCCTTGGACTCAGTAGGTTCTTTATCGTAGAATGCCTTAGGCTATACTCCTTGGATTACACTCTTAACTATTATCTAGATTCAGATACTACTGATTTAGATATCTGTGAGATCTATGTTACCTTGGTTGTTGTCCTGGAACTTCCTCACTGGAAATCATTTTCAGGTTGCCTTGTTATGTCTTGGGACCCTCACTACTTATACTATCATGATTAGATGTTAGTGATGGCTATGCCTCACATGACCTATTAATAGTAAATGGTAATTAATTAATTAATTAATTATTTACATGTTCAGACGCCAGCCAGGGGCTGAAGCTGGTACTGGGTATTTAGTTATATTTTAATACTTTCTTTAATTTATATATGTATGCCTTCACACTGCTATATTCCATTATACAGGACGAAGGTTATATACACCATTGTTGGAAGCCCATTGAGATTTATCCCACACCCTCTCTGGGTGCCGTTTGGTATAAGGAGTTGATTTCACGGTTGTAGGAATTGACAAAGGGAAGCATACAACTTCCAACACTTGATCGTGTGCTGAAAGGATAGAGCTTAATCGCATATGAACAAGTAAGAGCTTGGGATTTTGGGAGTATACTTTGTTTTCTTTTACTTGGTGAAACATGTTTTCCCTACTGTCTTATATCTAGGGTTCCAGTTTTATAGTATCAAGTCATTTGATCATCTTTGTGCCGGTTGATACAATAATTGTTATGGTAATTTATCTATTGCATCTGTTTTCTTCCGCTATTTAATTATATTGATTCCTCTATTCATTATTTATTTATATTCCTTTCACTGTGATACACTCTACTAATGAGGGAATATTCTCCCCAGAGACACACCCAAGGCCCTCACTACTAGTCCACAGCCTCTAGCATTTGGGGAGATTCCCTTGAGGCCCTGTGGCCCACCAGGCATAAGGAACTAGTTAAGTAGAATTTGGTTCTAGGATGTCAAAAAGTGGTATAAGAGGGTTTTATTTTCTTAAATTACTATTTGGAGAAAATATATTGGAGAATAAGAATGCTTGGGACTTGGTCATAAGCCGTTCTTGGGTATCGCGAACCCATGTTTAGGGTAAAAACCATGTTTCCAAAATTATAATATGTATTTTGCCTTTTCCTATTATAGATGATATGATTTCACTATTGGGTGACACACAAGTTGTGTAATGTTATTGATTATTATTGTATTTTAGAATTTACTTCATCCATAGCCCGATGATATGAGGTCAAGGAGTATTGCTACATGCATAATTTTAGGCACCTAGAATTCACATGTCATGCATATTTTCATGCCATATAGGTGCATTTCACTACTTTGCATTGATTTATATGCATGTCATTGTTGAGTGATTTTGTGATAGTTTACTTGTACTTGTATTACATTGGATGTGATTTAGTTATTTCCTGTCTCAATTCATGATGTTTATGGGCCCTCATGGGTAGGGATGAGTAATTTACTAGGTTGAGCCATTATGAAATAAGTAAGCGGGTCCTTTTTCTAGTGAAAGTTGTATAGGAACTGATTAATCAGAAATGGATATACAATATAATGTAAATCCTAAAATTAAAAATTAATTGGTTGAACATCCATATCCCACCATTAAACATCTATTAACAGTAAATGAGTGAATATGGAATATTAACTGAAAAATGACCTAAAACATATACTTGAGAACTTACTGATACTTGGCCGTCTAAGCGGGTTGTGTGTATAATATGCCTTGGGTAATATGTTTTCTTATGTTTAGTTTCCGCTAGTGATTCTATCTTATTATCCTAATCTTATTCTAAGGTGTGTGTTTGAAATTTGTATACCAATGCAACCAATACATCCTCGTGTCATTCGCCTGGAGGGAAGTGAAAACCATGCTCCAGACATGGTGGGCCCTGAGCCACCAATCTTACCTCCAAGAGGGACACTTGAGGAACCACCTTATGTTCCTGATCCAGGATCTAATTCACATGTTCTTGATAGTTTCCTATATCTGATTCAGTCCTTTTATGGTTCTCTAAAGGTTGAACCTTTTATGGATGATCTAACCCACGAGTTCCACTAGCCACATCTTCCTATGTTTTTAGGGGATGGTGGCTCTCAGGTAGCTGAGTCTTAGCTAGAGGCCATGATGTCTATATTTGAGCATCTGGAAATTCCTCTATAGTGGAGATCCAATACTTATATTAAATTCTGAAGGTTTTGGCTATTCATTTCTGGGATGTGTTTACCCAGGTCACTCGTCATCAAGGCATGTTATGGGTTGATTTCCATACTACCTTATGTGATCAGTTCTTTCCTCGGGCATTGAGAGCTAACAGAGCCATAGAGTTTATTCATCTCAAGAAGTTTTCTATGTCTGTTATGGAATATTCAACATGTTTCAATGATTTACAATGATTTTCACCACTTCTATCGGGTTATGAGATTTCACGTGCTACATGTTTTGAGGATGGGATCTAGTATGCCATCCGAACTCAGGTGAATATATTTCAACTGCCTACCTTTTCTTCAATATTTGATAAGGACATTATCACTGATAATAACCTGAGGGATGAGATATGTTCTATGTTTAAGGGATTAGTGTTGCATCAGGAAAGTAGTTATTTTGGTGACATAAAACACACCCTTGAGGTTTCTTGTTAGGGCAGTGGTAGCCAACGTATCTAGTTTGATAGCTATGTGGTGTGTCATTACTGTGGAAGACTAGGCATTAAGTATCCCTAATGTGATAGAGACCCTATAGAGTGTTGGGATTATATTTGTATGAGTCATCATAACCATTTATGCAGGACCTTTACACCAATTTCAAGTGGAAAAGGAACAGCATCCACTCCACCAATAGGAGCAAGTTCTTTTGCGCCCCATTTGGCAGGGATTTGGAATAACTACAACAGGTCTTTCCAAGGAGGAGGTCATGGTAGTCCGACCCCTGATCACCATAAATTCCAGCAGAGCAATCATGATTGTGATAGTCTATCTATTGCACAGGGCTGTAGATTAGGTCAGTTTCATGCTTTACAGCAGATACCTGAGGATCAGTGTAATGCCCCGACCCCAGTTACCGAGAGTCGGTGCATTATTGCGTAACATTGGCATGATCACAAAAGATCATGTCTCGAAAAACCGATTAGTTTAGTAGCCTTGGAAACACTAGATACATTCATAAGTATCACATTACATCATAAAGTAAAACAAAACTACAACAACATATTGTCTTCATATCCCCTTATACTATCCCTGCAGTTCATTCATAATATACTTATTCACATCCTGGAAAAATTAAAACATTGGAAGGGGTGAGCTCAGATGCTCAGTAAGGATAACAATATAGCGGAAGCTTTAATAAATAAACAATAACATTTAAGGCAATGTATTACTAAAACAAAAGCCTTTTAAACTTGAAGTTCAGAATAATATGGAAAAAATAAAATGAAATAATTCCATTTACTAATTCACATGGATATTCAACTAGTCTAATAATCACATGCAATATCAATAACCACATTCATAATGATGGAATGCATAATTCCAGACTATCATAACCACGTAGCCAAGGCCTCGTTCCAAGACTACAAATAATATTTTGTCAAGGCCTCGTGCTAAGACACAAGTTTGTCTCATTAGACCTACCGACGCATCGAGGAGCTATAGTAGGCTCCACCCATCACTTATTAAGTCCAATTAATTCATCATATGAACAGGTTTAATCATATATTAAACCATAACGTAATCGTATCACATAAATCATGCCGAAAGGAAATATAACATTTCCACATTTCAATCAAAATATATCAATACAACACATTGATATAATAAAAACATTATCAAAAGAATTTTCAATACTAAAATAAAAGAAAATTTAAACATGGTATTTATTTTTAATTTTAAAAAATTTATGGCTTATAGAGGAAGCCGAAACTCAAATAATAGTCACAGCGGTGGAGAAGTTGTTGTCGCCTCATACGTAAGAAAAAACATTCCTTTTGTCGTTTAGTAAAAAAGCTTCGTATAAAAATATTCCCTTTGAATAAAAGTAAAAGTCAAAGGGGTTTATACACCGTATAAAAGAAAGTTGTGTATAAAACCAAATATGCCTCAATGAAAGGAGATTACGACGAAGTCCCTTAAAAAGATCATTGTTTACATAAAATAGATCTGTTATGTGTATTCACTATAAGTACACATAAAGAAATTACAAATACAAGATAGGACATAATAATATCAGGACATAATTTGAAAGTAGGAGATTAACCCAAAGAATGGAAATTGGGTTAAGAAGTTCCCTTACCCCGTGTCCGACTTGACTCGATAGTTCTTTAACCTCCTGAATAATAAACTAGAGTTAATTTATAACTGATTAAGAACATTTTCCAAGTTTATTATTCCTTTTATATCACTTATTACCATGTTATGAACATTATGTAATTATTTATGTCAATAACGGTCATTTTGTCGATCTTTGGTACTTTAGTCAAAAATAAACTTCTTATAACTACAAGTTGTTCATGTGGTAAAATATCCATTATATCCAGAATTATATTCATGATTTAGATATAATATATATAATATATATCCATTATATACATTCATTCATAATATTACGTAACATTTAGAGGTATGAAATGAAATGCACCGTTCATGGAGACGGTAAGCCGTACGTACACAAGAACACTACTTTCATTTATATTTAGTATTTAATGGAATGAAATCATAATGAAATAAAGGTGAATTATAATTCCCGTATAATATCTTATATAATATCATTTACTCCATCCTTTATACGTCCCACATTTGGCATTAACGATTCAATTCACTTTGAGGGGGCGGTAGTCCGCACTTCCTAAAATGAAATTATCGCATTTACCCATAATGGAAATCATGAAGGTATTCCATAAATGAGAAATACAGAAGAATAAGGAAAAAATAAACATAATATATATCATATATAGAAACAGTGTCATCATAATGGCCACCATTAGAGATGTTAAAAGAATATTTAACAATCATCGTTTCGTGAGGCAGTATTTCGCCACCCACATAAACAGTATGTTCATTAACCATTAGACGAAGGTGTGTGTAAGTTTAAATCAAATAATTCTCATAACAACATC
Organism: Viscum album; assembly: GCA_963277665.1. Taxonomy (NCBI): domain Eukaryota; kingdom Viridiplantae; phylum Streptophyta; class Magnoliopsida; order Santalales; family Viscaceae; genus Viscum; species Viscum album. The sequence continues at coordinate 309,392,987 of OY728120.1, forward strand.
CTATTATATTGAATATACTGGTGTTGTTACAAAATAATTTAATAATAATTTTTTAGGGGGTTGGAGAAGCAAAATAAAACAAAAGAACACAAGAGAAGACATTACCTTAAAATCGGATAACTCTTTTTGATTTGAGCCAAAGGCTTCCTTGGGAAGACTTATACCCAAAGTGAGGCTCTTAGGACTAATAGAGGGAAGTTGATAGAGTATTGGGGCAGAGTTTGGCCAAGACAAAAGGCTTTGAAGTTGTGAATAAGGTTATAGAGGTGGGGGCCTTTTATAAGAGGAGAGGAGGGGCACTCTTGGAAAGTCAAGAAATATTACATTATTATGAAATGATTTTCGGATTTTAGAGGTCCACAAATTATGTATTTCTAGGATAAGGTGATAAGGGTTCGAAATAGCCTCCTCCAATATGTTTTTTACAATTGTAAGTCTTAGATTTTACATCATCTTTTCATTTTATTTAAATCGTTAATTAATGAGGTAATCGCTGCATCATCATGGTGTCATAAAAAATTTAATTTATTTAATGTCTAAAAATTATAAAAAAAATAATGATTTAGGAAATATTTTTATCTTTCCAATGAATATTTATAGTCGAAATGTTAACTTATATAACCCCATGTAATAAGTTTTTTAATAAAACAACACATGTTTGTGACACTTTTATTTTTACTTTAAATAAAAAGTTATTAATGTCATTTTCTTACCTAAGTGGCTCCATGGGGTCCCCAAGTCGACCCATGGATTTTCTTGGTTGGCCATGACTCATCAAATAAGTTTTGGACAAGTTTGAAGATATTTTCATATTTTTATAATATCATTTTTACCTTAAATTTCCTTAATTACCTTTAATCGCGATTAATAAGACTTAAAAGTCACTATTCACCAAAAATTATTTTCATCTCATTGAACCACATTTTGCTTTCTAATGACTACCATGTATGTATGATTTTTGAAATTCTAGACACAAATGTGGTAATGTTTCATTTACACAAAAAATTAGTTTTTAAACTACCACTTAGTGGTTTCACTATTCATCAAAAATTGAAGTTTTTTAGAAAAATACCAAAAATTCACCCTAGTCTATAATTGATATTCTGAATTCAAAAATGATGTCTATTTTAAAAAATTCCAAACATATAAGATGCATTAATTAATTTTATTATTAATTCCCACTGTCAAAACAAATAGTGTGTTTTTAAGAAACAATATCAATCAAAAGATTGACAATTGTTTATGCCCAATCTCAAAGTGAAATTAATTCTAATGACCACCATTGGATCAAATGGTAAAATTATATTATAATTATACTTTAAAACCACACAATAGTATAATTTATCACTATAAATTATTTTGATTAAAAAAGATGTTTTTAAGTATATTTTTACTATTAATCGAAAATTGGATGTTCTCAGAAAAATACCAAAATTTCAACATAGGATAATTTCGATTTTCCTAATCCAAAAATGAAGTCCATTCTGAAATATAAAATTTTTATAATTTCAAAAAGTGGGTATTACTATTCATAAAAACTACTTTGATTGGTCACAATGTTTTAGAATCTCAAACTTGCGTACAATGCAAGCTATTGCATTATTGAAAGAGAAGCGTAACGTGGAAGCTTGGGGTGTTACATTCTCCCCTCCTTCAATAAATTGCGTCCTCACAATTAGAAAATGTTCTTCGAAAACAAAAGGTTGAAAATAGAAAATACCTTTGTGGAAAACCCACATCGGAAATAAGGTTAAAAAAATTTATCCTTAATAAGAGGGAAAGGGAAATGAAAAAGTCACCACGAAATTGTGATCTTCCTTAGGAGAACATTGGTGGAAATTAGAGACATATAATTGGAGGGAAAACGTCAAAATTTTTTGGGAGTTATTGAGGTCATCAATCACAAACAAGTGTAAAATTGAGGGCCTCAAAGCCATCAATCTATGTTGATTTAAAATATCATCAGTTCAACAAAACATAAAGTATTAGGATAACACATTTTTTTGTTTTAAGGTACATTTTATAAAGTTGAAGAATTTATTTATGACATTTACTAAGAACATAAGGAAATATACTTACTTATCATGTTGACATTCATTCCTTACTAAATTTTTACCGCAAACCCATCTTTCACTCCAAATGGTAATAGAACTCAAAAATATTCTATTTATCCTAACCATATAGGGTTCCAAAAATAAATTTATAATTCCTCTTTCAGAACTAAAAAAAACTACATTATACACTCCAGGGACTTCTCGTAGTCTAGTGGTAGGTGATAAATCCCAATCACACTATGGTTGTGGGTTCTATTCCCACCGCTTTGTCCGACACAATGGGTTGTCACACGGTCTGCGTATTGTCATTTTTATAAATATCCAAAAATAACCTTAACAATAGTATCCAAAGTAAAATATAATCCATTATAACCTGTATAGTTATACAAAATACAACTTTCCAGAATTTCTATAAAAGGTCTCTAAATTACAAAATTGTAACATCAGATTCCCCAAAAAAAGTAAAGTTTCTCTTATTGTCACATACTTAAAATATTATTACCTTCATAATATTAAATCCTTAATTAAGACAACATGTACTGATGTACAATACATATATATATCACATTATTATTTTGACCAGAATATAATCCTTGAGTCCAAAAGCACAAGTACATTAATTTTTCCACTTCAACTGTAGTAACAAAATAAGATTGGCCTTGATCCCTTGGCCTTTTATGAGGTAAGTTTTCCTGAAGATTACGAAATTCATTTTCATAATGCCCCATTTAACTACAATTGTAGAATTCAACATTTATATCCTTTTTCTTTCCCTTGCAATCACGATCCTGGTGACATTTTTCTTTACATTTATAACAAACTCCCATTCCTTTTAGGCAAGTACTGGGGTGATTCTTCCCACAATTATCGCATAATGGAAAATCCTTCTTTCCCCTTTTCCCTTTATCTGTCTCTTGTTCCACTGTTTTCTTCTTCTCTCTCTTTACTTTATTGTCATAAGTTTTAGATAATTCTTTTTCTGTCTTGATAGCTCATGAGACAATGTCTTCGTACGATGGGAATGTTTGTGAGACTAATTCTCGATGGAGAAATGGTTTTAACCCATCAAATAAATGATCAATCTTACTTCTTGGGTTACGTATATAATCTGATGCATGCCTTGCTAACCTTGTAAAGTTAGCCTCATACTTTGCGATATTCTAATCCTCCTTTTGTCTCAGACACAGAAATTTCATTTCCATATATTCTCGATGGTCATGAGGGAAGTATTATTCTAAGAAACGCTCTTTGAACTCCCTCCATTCCATTCTTGATACTTCTTCATCTTCCTTTGTGTTTTGAATCAGCGACCACCATTGATCGGCATCTCCAGTGAGGCGGTAAATTGCCATGAAAACCTTTTCCCTTTTGCTACTCGCCAAGGTAGGGAATATTTTCTCTAATGAGTTTATCCATTGATCAGCTACTAATAGATTTGTACCCCCATTAAATGTTAGCTGTAGTTTCCTCATGAAGCAGTCTAACAATGATCCTCCACGTTGCGGATCAGGGTTCTCCATACGAGTAAGGTTATTATTCATAACCTGAGTGAGTTTCCCCAATATGGTGATAAGCTGATCAGTACCAGTTGTATAACCAAATCCATTATAATTATCTTGAGTAGGAGGGCAATCCCTACATGGAGTGCGTGCATTGATACGGTTCCTATTCCTCCCACTAGGCCCCATTTCTAAACAGTGGCCTAAACTAGATTAGTTTATGAATCAAAATACATAATTCCATACTTATAAAACACTAAACATAAATTGAACTATAATCATAAAAATGTTTTCTTTGAGGAAGTATATACTCATAAACCCTTCATAATGGTTTGTAAAGAAAAAGAGAATTATCCTAAGAATATCCCCTAGGAGTGTCGTAACGAAGAGTGCAACAAGGCCCATTGTTGTGCACCAGTTCCCATTTGAGTCTAGCTCAACACGATGTTTTCGAGTTTTACCCCTAGGTACATATGTGCTAGAGCTGCCTCTACCTGATCGTATCCAGACAGGGATGTATTGCTCGGAAAACTCACAAAATCTCTACAACAACAAAATTCTAGGAAGTTCTTCTATACTAATCCTCAAAGTCTATCTTTGGTCTGTGTGATCTAATCAGATTTTATCTAAATATAGCTTCCAAGGTTAGTACTAAACTTCCTCTGATACCAACTGTAACACCCCGACCCCAGTTACCCAGAGTCGGTGCATTATTGTGTAACATTGGCATGATAAAAAAATATCATGTCTCAAAAGACCGATTAGTTTAGTAGCCTTAGAAACACTAGATACATTCATAAGTCTTACATTACACCATAAAGTAAAAAAAAACTAAAACAACATCTTGTCTTCATATCCCCTCATACTATCCCTGCAGGTCATTAATAATATACTTCTTCACATCCTGGAAAAATTAAAACATTGGAAGGGGTGAGCTCAGATGCTCAGTAAGGATAACAATATAGCGGAAGCTTTAATAATTATACATTAACATTTAAGGCAATATTATAACTAAAAAAAGCCTTTTAAACGTGAACTTCAGCATAATATGGAAAAGATAAAATGAAATAATTCCATTTACTTATTCACATAGATATTCTACTAGTCGAATAATCACATGAAATTTTAACAACCACTTTCATAATGATGGAATGCATAATGCCAGACTATTATAACCATGTAGCCAAGGCATTGTGCCAAGACTATAAATAAGATTTTTTCAAGACCTCATGCCAAGACACTAGTTTGTCTCATGAGACCTACCGATGCATCGAGGAGTTATAGCGGGCTCCACCCGTCACTTATTAAGTCCAATTCATTCCACATATGAATAGGTTTAAACATATCACAAACCATAACATAATCGTATCATATAAAACCTGCATAAAGGAAACATAACATTTCCACATTTCAATCAAAATATCAATACAACACATTGATATAATAAAAACATTATCAAAAGCATTTTAAATACCAAAATAAAAGAAAAGTAAAACATGGTATTTATTTTACATTTTAAAAAAGTTATGGCTTATAGAGGAAGCCGAAACTCAAATAATAGTCACGGCGGTGGAGAAGTCATTCTCACCGCATACGTAAGAAAAAGAATTCCTTTTTTCTTTTAGTAAAAACACTTCATATAAAAATATTCCTTTTTAATAAAAGTAAAAGTCAAAGGGGTTTAGACACTGTATAAAGGAAAGTTGTGTATAAAACCAAATATGCATCAATGAAAGGAGATTGAGACAAAGTCCCATACAAAGATCATTTATTAAATAGAATAGATCTATTATGTGTATTCACTATAATTAAACATAAATAAAGTACAAATAAAAGATAGGACACAATAATATCATGACATAATTTGAAAGTAGGAGATTAACACAAAGAACAGAAATTTGGTTAAGAAGTTCCCTTACCTCGTGTCCGACTTGACTCGATCATTCTTTAACCTCCTAAATAATAAACTAGAGATAATTTATAATTGATTAAGAACATTTTTAATGTTTATTATTCCTTTTATATCACTTATTACCATGTTATAAACAATATGTAATTATTTTTGTTAATAATGGTCGTTTTGTCGATCTTTGGTACATGAGTCAAAAATAAACTTCTTATAATTACAAGTTGTTCATGTGGTAAAATATACATTATATCCAGAATTATATTCATGATGTAGATATCATATATATAATATATATCCAGTATATACATTCATTCATAATATTACGTAACATTTATAGGTCAGAAATGAAATGCACCGTTCATGGAGATGGTAAGCCGTACGTACGCATTAACACTACTTTCATTTCTATTTCATATTTAACGGAATGAAATAATAATGATATAAATGTGTATTATAATTCCATTATAATATCATATATAATATCAGTTCTTCGATCCTTTATACGTCCCACATATGGAATTAACGATTCAAATCACTTTGAGCGGGCGGTAGTCCGCAATTCCTAAAATGAAATTATCGCGTTTACCCATAATGGAAATCATAATGGTATGCCAGAAATGAGAAATACAGAAGCATAATGAAAACATAAAAATAATATATATCATATATATAAATAGTTTCATCATAATGGCCACCATTATAGGTGTTAAAATAATATTGAACAATCATCGTTTCGTGAGGCAGTATTTCGCCACCCACAGAAACAGTGTGTTCATTAACCATTAGACGAAGCTGTTTGTAAGTTTAAATAAAATAATTCCCATAAAAACATCCTAGTATATTTAATATATTGTTTTTGTTACAAAATAAATTAATAAAAATATTTTAGGGGGTTGGAGAAGAAAAATAAAACAAAAGAACACAAGAAAAGGCATTACCTTAAAATCGGGTAACTCTTTTTGATTTGAGCCAATGGCTTCCTTGGGAAGAATTATGCCCAATTTGAGGCTTCAAGGAGTAATATAGGGAAGTTGAGAGATTATTTGGGTTGAGTTTGGCCATGCCAAAAGGCTTTGAAGGTGTGAATAAGGTGGTAGAGGTGGGGGCCTTTTATAAGAGGAGAGGAGGTGCACTCTTGGAAAGTCATGAAATATTACATTATTATGAAATGATTTTCGGATTTTAGAGGTCCCAGGTTATATATTTAGAGGATAAGGTGATAAGGGTTCTAAATACAATCATCCAATAGGTTTTTGACAAGTTTAAGTCTTAGATTTTACATCATCTTTTCATTTTATTTAAATTGTTAATTAATGAGGTAATCACTGCATCATCATGGTGTAATAAAAAATTTAATTTATTTAATGTATAAAAATTTTAAAATAGATATCATGATGTAGGAAATATTTTTATATTTCCAATGAATATCTATAGTCGAAATGATAACTTATATAACCCCATGTAATAATTTTTTTAATAAAACAACACATGTTTGTGACAATTTTATTTTAACTTTAAATAAAAAGATATTAATGTCATTTTCTTACCGAAGTGGCTCCATGGGGTCCCCAAGTCGACCCTTGGATTTTCTTGGTCGTCCATGACTCATCCAATATGGTTTGGACAAGTTTCAAGATATTTTCATATTTTTATAATATCATTTTTACCTTAAATTTCACTAATTACCTTTAATCGCGATTAATAAGACATAAAAGTTACTATTCACCAAAAATTATTTTCATCTCATTGAACCACATTTTGCTTCCTAATGACAACCATGTATGTTATATTTTTTAAATTCCATACACAAAAATGGTAATGTTTTATTTACATGAAAAATCAGTTTTTAAACTACCACTTAGTGGTTTCACTATTCATCTAAAATTGATGTTTTTCCGAAAAATACCAAAAATTCACTATAAGATATAATTGATATTATGAATTCAAAAATTATTTATATTTTACAAAATTATAAACAAATAAGTTTCATTAATTAATTTTATAATTAATTCCTGCTGTCAAAACAAATAGCATTTTTTATGAAACAATATCAATCAAAAGATTGACAATTGTTTATGTCCAATCTCAAAGTGAAATTAATTCTAATGACCACCATTGGATCAAATGGTAAAATTATATTCTAATTATACTTTAAAACTAAAAAATAGGATAATTTATCACTATAAATTATTTTGATTAAAAAAGTTGTTTTTATGTTTTTTTTACTATTCATCAAAAATTGGATGTTATCAGAAAAATACCAAAATTTCAACATAGGATAATTTCGATATTCCAAATCAAAAAATGAAGTCCATTTTGAAATATAAAATATTTATAATTTCAAAAAGTGGGTATTACTATTTATAACAGCTACTTTGATTGGTCGCGGTGTGTTAGAATCGCAAACTTGCGTACAATGCAAGCTATTGCATTATTGAAAGAGAAGCATACCGTGGAAGCTTGGGGAGTTAAAATAAAGCTATGGGACTATCTACATTACATGTTAGTATTCTAATAGCCTCAAATATTTTCTCTTCTTTGTTTGATATAGGTGATTCGATCTCTTTTATTTATAAATCTATTTTGGAATGTCTTGGACTTGAGATAAAATATCACTTTTGTGTAATGACACTCGATACACCATTGGGAATAATGATGGAGGGAATACACCAGTTCAAGGATTTTCCCCTTGAGGTAGGAAGTTACCCTTTCTTTTGGAGTCTCATTGTTCTCTAGATGATGGGATTCGACATCATTATCAAAATGGAATTGTTAGTCCACTATCACTCATTTGTAGACTTTTATCCCCGCAAAGTCTCTTTTACATAACCATAAGGTAGCAGTTATCTTTTCAAAGGCGAGTAGGATGTTTTGGCTAGGAGAGTGGGACAGAATCATCATAGGATAAGTGAAGGGACCACCCATATTTCTAATCTTTTCATGGAAGATCTTTGTTTGCTTAATACTAATTTCTCTTCAGTAGTTGATTGTTTCTGGGAATTCTTTCTTGATGAATTTTATGTATTAACTTATAAAGGAGAGGAAGAGTTTAAAATTGATCGTGTTCAAGGAGAAGCTCCGGTTTCCACTCCTCTATACAGGATGGCACCTGCTAATCTTCAGGAGCTCATGCGATAGATAGAGGTACTAGAGGATGAATGCTTTCTAAGGACTAGTACATCCTCTTGGGGTTCACCCATGATTTTCTACATGAAGATGAATGGAAGCTTATGTGTATGTGTGTATTACCGAAGGTTGAACTAGCTTATGGTCAAGAATTAGTATTGACATCCTTGAATAGGTAATCCATTTGAAAATCCCCAATGAGTAACGGTGTTCTCTAAGATCTAACTGAAATTGTGTTACCATCAGGTGTGAGTCAGACGATCATACATACAATGTACATCTTTTTGCAGCAGGTATGGTCTGTATGAGTATCTTGTTATGCCCTTAGGTCATACGAAAAAAAAGTACTAATTTCATGACTATGATGAATAGGGTTTTCCACCCCTATTTGGAATCTTTTTTTCATGGTATTTATAGAATACATATTGAATTATTTTCTCACTCTTATCGACCATGAAAAAAATCTTGATATTATGCTATGTATACCGATAGAGCATTAAATTTATGCCAAGATTTCTATGTGTGACTTCTAGTTCAATAGGGTCCACTTCTGGGTCATATAATCTTAGAATCAATAGTATTTGTTCACCAGAAAAAAGTTAGTGCCATAGTTTCTAAGGAGAATCCCAAGAATGTGTTTTACATCCAGAGATTTTTAGGGCTCGCTGGATATTACAAGAATTTCATAAATGAATTTTCTAATAATTCTTCACCTCTTACTAGACATACAATGAAGGGTGTTTTGTTCCAGTCATCAGAAGAATGTGAAAAATACCTTCAATAATTGAAAGGGATGATTATCTCGACACCAATTCTAATTCTTCCAGAACTATGTAAAGATTATATCATCTAATGTGATGCATCTAGAATTTTCCTTGGAGTAGTGTTGATGTATGAAGACAATGTTGTGGCATACAGATCGGTAGTTGAGGCCTCACGAGATAAATTACCCGACGCATGACCTCGATCAAGAAGAATATGTACACGTCTTTTATTGCTGAAGAGATTATGTTTTGGGTGATCTCTTTTTGGTGTATACAGATCACAAGAGACTCAAGTATATATTTTCTATACATGACTTGAACCTTAGAGAATGGATATGGGTTGAATATCTGCTATCCTTTGATTTGGAGATTTCCTATACACCTATAAAGGCCAATGTGGTCTCTAATGCACTGAGTTGGAAAACTCATACACATGCCATTCAGAAATCTAGTGATGAATGGAAGTTAATGGCCCCCTTTTCTAAACATCATCTAATTTTTTTTGATATTCATGAACAATATTACCTCTCAACCTTATAATTTAACTCTTCCCCCATTGAGAAGGTGAATATTGGGATGTTTTCAAATCCATAAGGTTTGGTTCTCCATGAGATTATATCTGGAGATAACCCACATCTGGATTGGTCTATGGACAAATACGGTGTTTTGCGTCTACTTGGATGTATCTGGGTTCATGAAGATATGAGAGAGGAGTTTATGAAAGGGTCCCATGCATATTTGTGGGTTTTTCATCCAGGAATCTTAAAGATTCATTGAGATATGCAGTGATAGTATTAGTGTCCTGGAATGAAATTCCATATTACCGGCTTCATCACTAGGTGTTCCACCTATCAACAGGTGAAGGCCGAACACCAGGGACTTGCAGGCATATTACAACTTCTTCCAATCCTAGAATAGAAATGGGAAGATATTCCTAGGGATTTCATATTTGGATTACCTAGGTCTCCGATGGGTAGCGACACTATATGGTAAGTCATGGACCAACTAATGAAGTCATCCCTCCTCATTCCTATATGTGAGTCTTTCACAATTGATGAGTTGGGAAGACATTATGTCTATGAAATCATATGACTACATAGGGTTATACATACTATCATTTCAGATAGAGATGCTCATTTCACATTGCAGTTTTGGAAAAGTTTGTTGAATGCTATGGGGACTCAGGTGCTTATAAGAATAGATTTTATCCCTCAGACTGATAAAAAATTAGAACCGACAATATAGGTTCTAGAGGATATGCTCTGAGCATGTGTCCTTGATTTCAGCAGTTCTTGGGAGAAGCATATCCCTCTCATCGAGTTCTATTATAATAAAAGTTTTCAGGTGATGATTTAGATGGCTCCTATAGAGCCCTTATACTGTAGGACAAGTCATCCACCCATGTAGCGGCTAGAGGCAGGAGAGGTAGCCCTACTAGGTCATCGTCTAGTTCAGCAGACATCAGAACAATTTTAGTTTATTAAGAAGTGTATAACTACTAATCAATCTAGGAAGAAATCTTAAGCTGATTATCATTGATGAACTCTTGAGTTCAAGGTTGGGGATCATGTTTTTCTTCAAGTATCACCTAGTCTTGGGCATAGAGGGTTAAATAAGTAGGTGAATTTGTCACCTCATTACGTTAGGCCATTAGAAATTCTAGAGACTCGGGCCAGTAGCCTACTGGTTGCTACCACCTCAGAGGTACCATTCCATGAAATATGTCTTTCATGACACAAAACTTATCTAATATCATGACGACTCATATCATACCTTTGATTCCAAGGAACTTGAGTTAGATGTCGATGCTACCTTTGAGGAATATCGAGTACGCATCATTGACTGAAGAACGAAGGATCTCTATGGAAAGTATGACCCTCTCATATGGGTAGTATGGTAGCATGAGAAAGTACAGGATGAGACATGGTAGAGGGAAGCTAACATATGAACCCAATGGAAAAATTTGTTCTTAGGCAGTGTTTCTTTACCCATTGAAGGAGAACTCTGGGGTGAGTTCTTTTAAGGGGGAAGACTATAAGAACCTAAATTTTCACTCAGGTATGGATCATTTAATTTTTAGTATAAATCAATTCTCTGGATACAATATGGATTTTTAGTGAGTTATTAAATGTTCAAAGGGTTTCCGAGGATTTTTTAGATCTGTAAACCCATATTTTAAGGGAAAACTGGCTTGGTGAACAGTTTAGTGAAAAACTGTGCAGGGATTCCGAACTGTTTGGAAAACCGTATAGATTGTGTTTTTCAGTATAGAGCTACATCACCTGAGTTTTTCACAACCATGCATCCTAATCATGCGAACTCCCCTTTTTCCTAGGTACTCATTCATGGATTGTGCATGGTTTGATCAAAATGCGTGTAATATGTTTATTGGGACAAACCATCTGGCATAGTTTTTGCATTGTATGAAAAACTGTGCAGAAAAACTGTGCGCAGGCTAAAATTATAGGTAATTTTTCGAAAATACCCTTAATTATCTATTTACGCCCTCTTTTTAACTTCTCTGAGAACCAGTGAGATTAATCCCTTTTCCTCTCATTTTTTAGCTTTTTGAAGGTGAAATATATGGATCAAGAGATATTTCTCATTCGTCATCTGATTGAGCTTCTATTTGTCATGTTGGATGCAGAACAGTAAGTATTTGAGTTCTCTTGATCCATGATTCTTCTATTTTTCCCTAGACCTACATATCACCATGTGATCATTTTCTACCTTTTCATATATCTACTCTGATTCGAGGGAAATCAATGGCTAATACCGAAGGAGGAGAGTCATACAACCCTATGGTGGGTGACCTATAACTCGTCCCTATATTTCTTTGATTTTGGAATATTCACGTGGGGCCCACTGATTCCATCAAAATCTATTTCTTAAATTTGCATTCCATGATTATACTTGTCAAAATCATATGATTAGGATCTTTAGAAATATGTGATTAGTTGTTAGTGATTACACCCACAAGTTAATCTGTTTTGTGTCAAAAGTTATTTTATAATTGGGATTTACTGTTTCAGCATGTTTGAGCCACTATTAGGGTGTTCCCTTGCACGACCTTCTTAAAGGTGAGTCTTCTTATAATAAATGGATTATTATTATTGATAATTGAATAATGGATTGTAAAATGTATTCTTACCACATGAACTGCCTAAGGTAAGTGATTCAGATTGATTATTAAATGACAAATGTGATGTGGATATTATATCAACTATATAACTTTGCCTTATTTAGTGAGTTTGAATAATGGTTACCTGTTCGTAGAACCCCTTTCTATATTTATGGAAGGCAACAAAGTGAAACTCAGTAATTGAATATTCCTTATTGGTTAATTAATAATTGATTTAATGGTTGCAACACTACATGGCCTATACACACTAATCAAAGACAAGGATAGAACCTAAGGAATGATTACATGATTACAATATCAAATAGGAATGTTCTGACTCAAGCTCACCTTGGATTATGAGAGGAGAATACCTTGGGTCTCAGGATCCCTGTTCTGCTTCAATGATGTTATTTTATTGGGTTGATACCTAACAAGACATCGGTTCTTGTCCATTCCTCGGATGCTCGGTATACTACTGTAGGGTCATTTATATTATTACATGATACCTCAGATACACTCCTTGGATCCAGAATTGACTGGTAGGTTCCATGGTGAAAGACCATAGGGAACCTCCCTTTCTAAGCCCCATTTAACCTTGGTCGATCACCTTGGACTCAGTAGGTTCCTTACTGAGGAATGAATTGAATTACACTCCATGGATTATGCTCTTACCCCTTATCTAGATTTAGATACTATTGAGTTAGATATTCAAGAGCTCTATATTACCTTGGTTTTTACCTTAAAATATCCTCAATTGATATGATTTTCAGGTTGCCTTGTTACATCTTGGGACCTTCACTACATAATATCATGAGGTTATGTCACTGTTGGCTATGTATTACATGACCTATTATCATTAAATGGTACTTAATTAATTAATAAACTGGTTACATGTTTAGATCCCCACCATGTGATGAAGCGGGTACTAGGTATTTAGTTCTATTTTACATCTTGCCTTACTTTATATATGCATGACTTCCCGCTGCTATATTCCATTACATGGTCCAGAGGTTATAGAAACCATTGGTGGTGGCCCACTGTGATTTATCTCACACCCTCTCTAGGAATCGTTTGGTACCCATAGTAGATTACATTGTTGCATGCATTGAAAATGGGAAGCATACAACTTCCAAAACTTGATTGCGTGCTGATAGGATGGATCTTGACAGCAAATGACCAAGTAGGATATTGGGATTCTTGGAGTAGAATTTTTTCTCTTTTACATGGTGGAACATGTTATTCCTACTGTCTTGTATCCATGTTTTCTAGTTTTCTAGTGACATGTCATTAAATTATCCTTCTATTAGTTGATATAGTTATTGTTATTCTCATTTATCTATAGCATTAGTTTTCTTATGCTCTTCATTATTCTTTTATATACCTTCAACTATGCTACATTCTTCTAATGAGGGCATAGTATCTACACAGACACAACCTAGGACTTCGTTGCTAGTCAGCATCCTCTGGAGTTTGGGGGGATGCGCTTGAGGCCAGGTGGCTCACCGGGCTCGAGGAACCCTTTAAGTGGCATCCAGGTCTGTGACGTCACACATTCATACTCATTTTACACACATTCTCAATCCATATGGTTGTGTCTCACAATTTACCCAACCATACACCAGCCATATAGTGCTACTATCCAATAACCACCATTATGTACAATTGCATCACATAGTTATGAAAAAATGTTCCCCGACCATGTATGTGACTATGTGAATATTTAATAATCCCCATAAATTCCTATAATTTCATTTCCTGGTTAAACTATCCATGTTCCTTAACAAAACAAGTAACAAAATTTAGCCGCACTATTAACACTAACCATGTGCCAATTGTGTGCCATGGGTTATCTCCCTCGAAACTGAGCTTTTAAATTAAAAAGTTCTTGAAACTCTGTAGGGATTCCAAGACTCCCGTCAGTCACTAAAACCCATACAAAAAAACTTTTTAGAGTTCCAACAATTAGAATTAAATTTTGAATCCTAGTTTTCAATTTCTACTTTATAGGAAATGACAAACTCAAATTCCTTTGAATCAATTAATCTGTTGAAAAAATGATATCTTGTAACCCCACAAATTAGAACATATAATCTTCATGAAGAATTTCATGAAATTGGAAATATAAATTAACATAGTAGGGTTATGAATTCCCACACAAAATGGCTATGTTTCATTTTTGATTGACCTGGAACACCTCCATATACCAATTTAGTCATAAAATATTTAACCCACCAAAAACCGATCCAACACTCGTAACCACTAAAGAAATGATATTATGGACTTAGAAAATAATTTATAAATTGATACATGATTGAATCAAAATAACTTTAATTAATCAGCCTATGGTGCTACCAAACATAGGTTTTATCTCTCACTATCAATCCCAAACCACATTACTCCCATTGTTAGAATGGCCTTATAAAACAAATCCCTAACATCCTGGTGACTATCTTGATATGATTCTAATCTCACAAAACCTGATTACATGTGATTAAACTACCTATGGTCCTTGAATATTTTTATATGGTTGAATTTCCAAATAATATAGTTATCCGGGTCACTTGGGGTTTTCCTTGAAAAGCCCAACTGAACCTTTAAACTAAAACCATCTCATCCCAATGTCATGCCTGATGCGATTACTCACCATACACATATAACTATCTATGTAAATCAATTCAAACAACATATAGCTAATTAGTTTCATAATTTATGGACTTTAATAGTTGACACATCACCAAAACTGGATTATGAGGCCTTTATCCCAAGGAATACTGATATCATTTTGGGAAACTCATCAAATCCCATACCCATCTTCTGATGAAGTATCCTTGTCGAACAATACCCTAATCATTTATATTGATGTTCCACATCAAAATAACCAACACATACATGATCCAAAAATATTGGATTGTCCAAAGGCATCCGTGATATAATCCCACACTCGAACTCCACCCAAGTCCATATTGAATTATTTACCTAGAATTTATTGAGAAATCATGTTTCACTTTGATCTTGTTATCTAATCGAATCCAAAATCCAAAAAACAACTACCACACAACTCGTCTCAAGTCACCTTTAACCTTCTAACATAAGGGTTTTCCACCAGGGACTGATGTCTCACTCCCCACCTTAGGATAATCCTTTTCATTTCACAAACAACACAATTTCTCAATTACCACTACCCATGCCTCGTACATCCATAAATATAACTATTAGTATGGATAAGAACACAATCATCCTTGAGTGCTAAATTAAATGTCACAAATAACATTTCTCACTTTTTTAGAATGGTTCCCATGGGTTACACTAAAATTAAATGCACAATAAGGGTCCCGACCCTCAAACATCCAATGTTGTACTCTTTATAATATGAATTACTTTAAAACACTCCTTGAGAACTACTCATAAGGAGTTTCACCATCAAACCATAAAAGTAGATAGATAACATGGTGTATAACTGATTCTATCTCAATATAGTCTGGATGATAGAAATATATTGTTCGTGATTCTATCTAAAATAGGAGTATATTATGATTCCATCGACTAGAGGTGTACCACTATCCCTGAGAAACTCTCACAACAAACCAGGAAATATTATCATTAACTGACTACTTCAACCACATCTAATTATAATTCATGTCATGGTCCACCCACATTCAACCATATGAAAACATCTGGCTTACTTCAAAATCATAGGGATCTTCCTTAAATTTACCAAAATATGTAGGTCCCCATGACAACAATATTTACATTAGAAACTATCAATCCTCATCCCACACCCAGTTTCTCACTGAAGTTCTATATTAACTAGTTACCACAATAATTTGGTGCGAACTAATATTTCCAAATGTAATGTGTGTAAAATCTCATAAAACTCTATTCAAGACCTGAATCTCACTTCCATGAGACATCCACCAAAAAATACATATGACATTTCGTTATGACACATAAATTATTAACATTATATGATCTCCTCTTAAAAAATGGGCCCCACACATGGGCTATGATTTATTCTATGACTTCCCACCTCATTGTGATGTTTTAGGAAATAAAGTGTCAATTAAACACTACTAGTGAACTATGATAGGCACCTGAATAGTATTTTTCATCGAAAACTATCTCAATACCAAACCACCTTGGGTGCATTCTTGAAAACTAAAATCACCATAATTCCTATATCGTAATACCTAGAAACCTCCAGTGCATTGGTCTCAGAATGCGCATACAACCAACCTCACAACCTCCATGGAATCCATAAATCATAGTTAGCCTTTATCAAAAGTTTCACTCAATCAAAGTAATAATGTTGACTCACTAGATCCTAATTTTAAGCTAAGGGATTCTAGGTATCCCACCTAACCCTACTAATCAATCCTCAAAAAAGGGATACTAGGTCCATCCACCAAGCCCTAAGGTCATACACATGAGAACCATAATCCACTTAATCAACTATATTTCATTCCATTTTAATTGATTAACAAATCACAATAAAGAGGTAAATTAAAGGTAGGTAAGGAAATCATTGGTCCTCATGGATTGAAACCTATCAACATGAGTCTAAAAAAATAACCTGACTAGCATCGAACCACCATTTCCTGATCCTCTCTGAGCATCTTCATAGGGGGTTCTCCCCATAGGATCACTATTCTAACATTAGAGGATAAATAACTATCACTCATAGGGTATCTATATATGGTGATACCCCTTAAAGGTTCAACTCGCGAGACAACCACCCATCTATATGAGGATTTCATTTCATTTACTAATAGTCCTACACAACTCAAATATCACATGGACATCACATACCATGATATGGACATTGGTGGAAAGTTATTCCATTTTCCCATCTCTAAGGGAGATACCATGATGGTTATCCCCTCACATACACATGGAGTCAACCTTTTATGTAGAGTCATTACTAAAACGTCTCTATGATCTACTACCTAACCTTTATGTCCAATGAAACTGAAAAATTCAATTGAGATCCACTGGAGACATTCACATTCCCATTCACAGAATTTATCAATGAAAAAATAAATCTAACCCTTACTGGAGGAATATTCAATAATATCATAAATAAAATGTTTTAATTAAACTATTTCATAAATTACCATTTATTATAACATTAAGGAGGCTCAGATATTTGAAATTTCAAGTAGTAGTTATAATATTTTTTTAAACTATACTTGGTACTGTATTTAGTTGACACATCATAAAAATCAAGGTAGATTTTCTCATAATTTCCGTTGATCTTTTATTTTACTTCCAAATCCCAAAAATGGTCTCAGTTAAAGAAAAAGTCAATCAAATGATATAGAAGAAAACACTCTATAGGTTGAAATGGGAATTTCTATTAACTGATGCCTCATATCCAAAAGGTATAAAAGTAATAAAAAATTGTTATCATTTTAAAGGGAATCATTTGAGTAAGATTCCACCATAAACTTATACAAAACAATTTATGAGTGGCTATTAATACATTAAATAACCATCCCATTGAACATAAGCATTCACCGAAGGGGTTATGTATATGGCACATGATGAATATAATCAAACTAGAAGGGTTAAGTCTCCCAAACCTAGGTCCAGTTATACAAGAATCCATTAAAAATTTATGGAGGCAAATCCCCATAAATTACAATTTTCATCCAATTTAAGTGAAACCCATTCGTAGTTATTTTTTTCATGATTCATCACATATTTTATGGGATATATAGTAGAAGAAACATGGAAAAACTTTCCTACTTCAGTCTAGTTGTGAATTTAAGGATTTATTTATGTCGATTATCATTACCATTTTATAAATTCATTAGGATTTATAAGTTCCAATTGGAACACCATTTAACTAACATACTCCACTATGAAATTTTACCAACTAAGAAACAAATCATCCAATTAATTTAACTACTATAGAATTTATTATCAAGTTTAAATTTATATGATTGACCCACAAGGATTGAATATAGAATATAAGGACTCAGTTTTGTAGGTATCCATTTCCATGTTATGGAGGTACCCACATTGTACATAATAATTGGAAATCTCATTTAACTCACATCAATAAGAAATGACTTGAATGTTTCAAAAAACATTACTTGAAATTTTAAAAAATATATTCTTCTTAATTCAACAATCATATCATTTAATTAATTAGTTTTAGGATGGTTGATAATAATGTCACAATAAAGCTATATAGGAAAACACCATTTAGGTTAATTCAAACACGTTATTTAACCAACCATAAATTGTAAGTATTATGATGCATGCTATTACAAGGCAATGAATATAGATGAACAAGGAAAGATACAACATAATTAGATAATATTGATATAAAATGTTTGAAATCACATAATCATGGTATACATATAGTTATGATGATGTTATGTGAATCATATGTGCTTGAAATGATGTATGAACAAACATATTCTCTAACCATATTGGGATAAGAGGTAAATCCCATAAATCACTAAGAATAATAAATATTTTCATCCCATATGGTGAAATACTAATCAAATATAATAATGAATAACATGAACGACAATATCATCCCTAGAAACTTGATCCTTCCATGGTGTGTGGGTTAGCCATTCCTTAACACGAGCTGATAAACATGTTCTTACACATTCCCACACTCTAGTCTACATGCCAAAAACTATAATGAAATATGAAAATAAAAATATATGAAATTGTTTTTTCATGTTTGGACATGGTTTACTCAACAATTAGTAATTTCACCTCTTAGTAACAAGGTAACAAGTATTCCTCCCCGTATTCTAGAGGATTTTGACTAGCAGTGAGGGTTTATGCTCATATAGTGGAAATACTATGCAATATTTATTATATTTGAGGAGAAAAATATATAATAATAACAAAATAGAATCAACAAAAACAATATAGGGTAGCAGAAAAAATGAAACATCAATAACAAATACACTATACGTGTCTAATAACTGTAAACAATATCAGATATAGATGATTTCATGATGATATATAAATGAAATAGGTAGTCATGTCAACAATCATATATAAATTACATGATATAAAAAAGTAAAAAAATACTAAATCTAAACCCCACAAGTGTGTTGATCCTTTGGATCAGTCCTCTTCTCCCACCAAAACAAATCAAGCATCAATAAGAGAGAGTTTCCAATTAACATGACCTACAACCCTGAGGTCTATCTGGGTACTGAATGACGACCTAAATAGGGTGTGAGTAATACATACTATTCCACCACCATTAGTGAGAATAAATAATCCATCTAATGAATATAAAATGATTAGTTTCTAGGTATAATTAATGTAAGGAATTAGTGTAAATAATTAGTAATAATATCGGCTTGAGTTCCTCATGGAACACCCAGTTGATTCTACCAACTATTTCCTATGTCAAAATATCTCAAAAAATTTTATATCATATATAAATATACCAAATACTTATGGAATATAACCAAGGTATCCATATGTAATGACAATCATTTTTGGTTTTGTATCAAAATAAAGAAAATAGTACTAATATCCATTTAAGGTGTTGTACAGTGTAATACCCAATATTAATTACATTAATGATGATCCATAAATGAATTAATAATATGCGAGGACCGTCATTTCTAATACTAATCAAGTAAAAATATGGCACATCGTGTCAAAAAATTATCAAGTAATAAGTGAGGAAAGTCATGTACAATATTTATCAAGTAAATAATAAGGAACGTCATGTACATAAATAATCAAGTATGAAATGAAGAATTTCATGTACATTAGTAATCAAATATGACTTCTATAAATATATGAAAAAGATAAAAAAGCTAGTTTAATTTCAAATTCACTTATCAATTCATTAACTGCATTAGATCATTCCATTTAAAATAAACAATAAGGCCATGGGAATCATCCATTAAATTTTAAAATTGAGTTAAATCATTTACATATCATACTTAAAAATGATAAAAAATGTTCCATGTAATTATATATACCATTAAAATTAATTTTATTCATTTAAGTAAACAATTTTTCCATGTGTATCCCTATTCCATATAATATTTATTTAATTAAAATTAAAAAATTCTCTTTCAGATGAAAAATAATGTTTATTTGAATCATCTATTCCATTTCAAAATTATGTTCTATCATTTAAATATCTCATGAACAAGTGATAAAAAACTTCTATGTAATTATATATACAATTACAGTTCATTTTATTAATTTATGAAAACAATTTTTCCATAGGTATCCACATTCCAAAAAATATTTATTTAATTCCAATTAAACCATTATATATCAAATGATAAAAAAGGTTATATATTTAATATGTTCCATTTTACCATTCAATTCCAATTAAATATGATCATTTGGTCACTTGTTTTATTTAAGGACAACCGAAAGACACCTTAGTGTTGTTTTGTTCATATGGATAATATTCATCATGGTATAAGATTGAACTTATCCCTGGGTTGGATTGTGTTGAGGTTGTCAAACTCCATCCATGTATATGGGTGTCAAATTATGTCTAAAAAGGGTCAAGGTGAACAATGTATAGAATTTCTTATTTTTTGAGAAATGATTGGAAATTATAGCATGTGACATAATGGAAACATTTTATAAATTAAAAGACCATGAGGGATAATTTATAGAAAACCTACCTCATGATAAGGATGCTTCACTCATCCATTATCAATCTTGGATTCATGCTGGAATGATATGAATCAATGAATATAACAAACACCCCAAAAATAAAACATACATGGTCACTAAAAGATAACATTTATGAGGGAAATAGTAACAAATAAAGTATGTAAGATGGATTGTAGATTTATCTTTATGATTTTAACAAATTAAGAAATTTTCTACATAGAAATATAATATATAAAAACAACACATGAGTAAATGGGGAATTGTAGGGTTCACACAAAGTGATACTGTGGGAAATGAGGGCACAAATGGGGTAAAACCCATTCACGGTGAAAGGAAAAAAATGGTCATTTCCCCCATTTTTTAAAAGGCACATAGTTAATCCAAAAATATATGAAAACCATATTCCAGTCATGTGAGATAATTATCCCATACACTCATGCAACATGGTTTCCTCACATATTTTTCCCTATCATGTGACAACTATTCAATGATACTATCCAAGAACACCGTTCCACATGGTTCCAACACATTATTTGGAAAACAATGTGTCAACCATTCAAGTTTCTTTGAGACTCTACATCAATACTTATAAATTCATGGAATTACCTTTCATGGTTATAGTCATATCATGATTTAAAAAAAATTGAAGCATGATTTTGCTGTTCGATTATCATTAACAATGTTCCCAAGGATGTCACACCCCAAATCGAGATTTAAATACCTGAAGATCCAAGAACTCATCGAGGCTTCAGAGACACCACCCACGCCTTAACAACTATAGAAAAACACTTTTATGTGTTCCAACACTCAGAATTGATTTCTTAATATTGGATTCTAATTAAGACCATCTACCAAATGATGAACTCAAATTCCTTTGAAGATGTCAACCATTTAAAAACATGGGATATTAAATGATCCAATGATACCAATATTATTATTTATTTGGATGTTGTATGATTATAATCATAAGAGTCTTATGAAACCCATTTAATTTCCATTGGTAAAGCTATGATGAAATGTTGAAATGTTTATAAAACCTATTTCATTTTTATGGGTTATGATATATGAGGAATGATTTATGATCTAGTGGTGAATATATTATTGGATTATTATTATGTGATGTTTGGGTCCATTATATCTCTCCAATTCATTGGAAAAATATGGATAAATCATGAGAGAAATATGTAATGCATGAAACAAATTTCATGTTCATAATTTTAAACATGGTCATAGTTTTCATGTCCATAAGATTATATGTGGTCCATTGATTCATGTCAACATGTTTTTGGATTGACTTGGATTTAATGTCCATAAGATTATGTGTGGACCTAGATTTATGTCCATAAGTTTATGTGAGGTCATGATCTATTATCATTCACTGAATGAGTGAACCTATTTCCTTTCATACATGTTCACAATGTTATAAGCTCTTTTTTAACTTAATCTTATTTCTATATTAGGATCTCATCGCTCGTGTTCTTTGACTGCATTAAAATTCATGCCTTATAAACTAAAAATATTTGTTTCATGACTTAAGATTATTATCTTTGATATGTAGGGTATAGTTTTCAAATGTTAATCACATATTGTCATACTATAATGCTCATGTAATTCTTATGTGATCATTGATATCTACGTTTTTTCCCCTTATTAAGCATCTGAGATCACCCTTTAATATGATTAACTTCCTCTATTTATGAACATAGTTTTTATAAAAGGAATTTCTAAGAATAGTATTTTATGGGAAGATCTCTATGGGTGATATTGATTATATATCAAGAAATAAAATGATTGTGTATCTAGTCTCTAAAGATACTAAATATTTATAGTCCTTAGGTTTGTATTTGTAAAATATGTTGGATATTTTTTTATTAAGATGTAACATATATGTATTAAAATATTTATTCATTATAGTTATCAAAATATGAATAATATATCTGATATTTAGAGATTACTATTTGAAAACATTGGTGAAAACTCTATGGATAAGTTTATGTATATGATTACATCCAAAAAGTATTTGTAAATAAGAAAATATGTGATTTTCAATAAATACATCCCTGTGTGGATATTACATGTTGATATTGTTTTGGGACATATTCATCTAGGGGTAATAATTCCACGAAGAGTTGGTGGAGTATATCTCAACTATCATTCTAGTGCATGGTGAGTGTGTCTTTACTGCAAACATGGTTTGAAACTTTCATGAGATATGTATGTGTTAACTCACATTTTTATTTAGGAACCATTAAGAAGGATTTGAATATATTATAATCAAGGATAGTCTAGGTTAAATTAAACAATTTTTAAATTTAAAATAAGGTGTCATAATTTAGTCATCCTACGAATAATTTATCATTATTATATAATTTTTCACTATAATTATTATTTCTCACAATATAGTTTATTTTTCTTCAATGGATGATACCCAAAGGAATTTTGTGATCAAAAAATGTGACGACCAATGAAATCAAAATCCTCATGAGAAATAAAATAATATAAGAGTTTGAATGCAATATTTTTTTACTTTTCTCACTCAACACTCTCAAGAAATGATTGGCAACATTGGTCAATTTAACCTAAAAACTCACCAAGGTGGGTGAAATATACCAATTAATATTTTATACAAAAATGTAAACCCACATTCTATGAGTGTTTTTATCTATTTTTTTCTAAGAAATATATCACCATGATGGAATATATATTTATTATTCTTTAGTTCTTAGACCATGACAAAGTTGTCCTTGTCCTTTATTGTTTGGAAAGAGAAGAAAATAAATGGTAGAATCTTATTAAGATTACGAAGAACGAGGATTAAATTAACTCCATGTAATGTGATGATTATAAGAGTATATGTTTTATTAAGTACCTCCCTTATATTCCATATACAAAAAATAGAGAAGGAATTCCTTCAGCTGAAGCAGAATGATGATTAATCCCTTGGTACTTATTGGAAATGTTTTACAGTATATACATGGTATTCTAAAAGTTTAATAATGAACCCTAAAAGATGAATATATCAATTATTTAGTGTATTGAAACCAATTATTTTAAATTAATTAACTATAAGGGACTTTTGATGCTATGATGAAATCATTCATTGTGAACTCAAAGTGGAAATAGAAGCTGGAAACCATTATTGTTTTAGTAATAAGTAAAGGACGTCAGATTTTTAAGGAAACTCTATCAGTATTTCATATATATGTAAGATAAATTTTCAACAACATATTTGAAATTTGTTTTGAGAAGGATCTATAAGGTGAACTTCCAAAAGGAACAAGAATATGAATCATGTGTGGTAATCTAAGAAATCAACAAAATAATGTCAATGTTATGTGAAAAAAGCTATTCAATGAAATGAATATATTGAGAGATGAACATAATAAACTACTAACAATTCAATTCTATAGATTAATGGAATTTTGTAATTATGAGAATGAATACCCTAATCCAAGGGATAATAGGGATAATAATCTAGAACAACCTCTAATGGTAGTGGAAAAGGAAATGCTTATCCAATTGAAATAATAGAAGTGATTCATTATAATTAAAAATAATTATTCTCCAATCTAGAGTTAGGGACTCCATTATAATGACATCATTAGTGAGACCAATGAAGATATTATTGTTCAACCATTAGAAAAATATTATGTGATTGTATGAATTTATTATCTCCCTAACATAGATTCTATATAATTTTTTGTAATAATGAAATCATATTTTATATCTTGAATGAACCTATTATCATCAGATACTGTGAGGTTGGCACATAAAATCCAATTGAAATATTTTTTCATAATACAAGAGATTATTGAATGAATAAAAGATGAATTATATTTTGGAAGCATATTTTGAGTTTATTTTGGTAAGTAATTAGTATATTTTGGAGATCATATAATCAATGTATTCACACATTTTTTATGTAGCATTTATAGGTACATTATATTGGTTTTGGGAATAATGTTAAATAGATTTTGTAAATTTAGTGACCCTCTTTCTTGATTTTTGGATTTTGAATTTGTTCAGACATATTTTGGAAGTGTTTCAAGGTGAACTACTTATAGAATAGTGGAATTTGAGAATTATTTTTTTGTGGTTAATGTATGATTTGTAATATTAGATAACTAATTATAATAATTTTTATTTTGGTAAAAAAAGATATATGAGGAACTAATTGAAATTATTTTATGGATCTTAAAATCTATTATAAGTTAATATTATTTCTTTAGGTTTGAAAAAATTCATCTTGAATACTTATTTTATTGAGTAAGATATGTAGTGGAAATTGATATAAGAATAATTATGTGATTAGTTATGTTTATAATATGGAAAGCATTATAAAAAATATATTTTTTTATGTTCACAATATTCATAGTAAAAGAATACCTAAAATTAAGGAAAAACATCTTGAAGACCAATATTTTACTTTTAACTTTTTTACGATGAATCGATGGTATTTTAACCCATCAAAGATATATAGTTTTTTGGATGTTAACATTATCCCGACCATGTTATTTGTCATTATATATTAGTCCTTGGGAAATTGTTTTCTCTTCCATGTTTATATTTTCAATTAACATTAATATTATCCTATTTTGAAACCTAGTTTTGTGTTTCTCTAGATGACCTTTGTATTTATCTTTCCCTATTTTTAAGATGAAATTTTATTAACCCATTTCACGATGTGGGCTTTCCATAAAGAAATTTTCAAACAAAAAAAACCTTGATTAATTAGAAAGAGTTCAAACTGCAAGTAAACAATTTATTAAATAGGCATAAATTTAATACCCTGATATTTTTTTAAAAATATCATCATGTTCTATTTTATATATGACACACAACAACAAGTTTAAAAAACCATGATAAAAAATTAAAATATTGTTATTTAATTTTATAGTTATTGCATTTTGATTGGATGAGTGGTTATAAATATGACTAAATAAATTATTAAAAACAAATGGATTATGTATGAATAAAATATTTTTTTTGGTTTTCAATTAATTAGAAATAAAAATTTTATTATTTTAATGTAAAAGAAATATTTTTTCAAATAAAAAAATTTTATGTGTGCATTGGGTTTTTCTCTTAATAAATTAAATTAAACACAATTGGTGAATTATTTTTTTAAATTTTATATGTTATATATTCAATAATTTTTTATAAAAAATCTATTATTTTCTCTAGGAATGGGATAACAATAAAACCAATATCAATCTTAATTTTTTTAAACTTTTTTTTTCATCAGGTTTTATGAACTTATTTTAAAATTTATTTCAGCCACTTATACAATTTTAATATTAAATAATGGATTCCATATTTGGAAATATGAAGATAAAATTTGGTAAATATATCTCTTTTTGTTCAATATGAATAGTAATCAAAATAAAGTTTATCACCACTATAATGATAAAAAGGTAAAATATAGTTAAAAAATGGGAAAAGGCTTCAAAATTTGCCTAACACTTGAATTTTTCATATTTTATGAGAGGAATTTATAAATTGCCATCCACATATTAAATATATATGATATTGGCTTGATATTTCACTTCATATGATATTTATACTAATTTTTTAAAATAAAAATAAAAAATGTCACTCTCTTAGTTTTTAATATCTCTTATATGTTCACATAGGGAAAAATAAAGTTAGGAATGAATAATAATAGTTATTTTGATCATAATAAAATTATTTTTCTGATTGTAATTTATTTATAATTTTTATTAATTATATAATAACCATAAATTATTTGAAAATGCCGACATAATATTTCTTCAATTAACAGAAAAAGAAAATAAATTCTTTTAAAAATATTAATTTTTTAGGAAGGTGGCAACATGAATTTGTCTCCCAATTCACGACCCGAAGGAATTTATTAAAAAAGAAAGTGACAATACAATCATGAGGTGTAAAGCGCTTAAACCAGCACGGAAAATATGGGGATACAGAGAGATAAGTCAAGAAACCCAAATACTCCTAATAGAGGTAGTGGTACCTTCATTTTCTCAAGGTAACCAGATCCTCAAAAGTCCACCCAACTCAAATTTCAAATTAGGATGGTAGAGTAGAAAATTCATTATTTCTGATCTTCTAGGATAGCTCCTCAGCATGGAAAAGCCGCAACCGAAGAACCGGTGCAATGATCAAGCAAAAAGTATCAGAATCAATCAAATATACAAAAACAGAGTTAGAACTAGACCACTTAAGTTGGTACAGTGTGAACAGGTTCTAGCTAGATAGGGTCCAGATAGAGAAGTATAAATTCAATGTTTCCATACAATAACCAACATGATCGTCTCAAAAATAATTCCAAAGATCAGAACAGAGCAAGACAATAATAGAATCCCATAATCAAGGTCTTCTAGCTTCTGCCTGACCAATAAAATGAGTTAGGGTGTTTTTTGAAACTCCTTCTTCATTATTTCATTGAATATATCTGACTTTATGGCTAAGAAATTATCCTTTTAAATCTCTCCAATTCTAAAAGATTGATATAGGATTTCATCTCGAAGATACTCTGTAGATTTATGATCTTTACAACAAGGTACATTATGTGAATTGTCCCATGTAGCATGTTGTTGGGCCTCTACATGCTGAGTTGTGTCAGTGGGAGATACTTCTTGTCTTGAGATGTCTAATGAATGTGTGACTATGGTTTTTTCAAGTTGAGAGTAGTATTTGGGTTTCCTCATTTTTGTAGGGTTAGGGGTGATAAACCCATCAACACCAACTATTGGTTTTTCCCCTTCCAGGCCATTGCTTGTAAATAATATTCCTCAATTTGAGTAGTTTTATCTTCTTCCTCATGAGGTGAATCAATATTTTCAGATGGTTCACAACCTTCATTTTCATCCTCTGGAGTATCATCTTGTATTTGTACTTATGTAACATCCCCACGAGATAGGGGTGAACTGTAATGGTTATTTGATTCCACAACTGGAGGTGGAACCTCCTTGGGAGAGGTCTGAGCCCCATCTTGCAATATGCTATGTGTATATATTGAAGGAAGTGGTTGATTTTTCTTTCCATTCTCAATCCAAATACTCTTTTTAGTTTCATGATAGGAATATTTGATTCCGCATTCCTTTTAGGAATGTCCTAGTCTATGGTAACATTGGCAGTATAAAGGTAAATTTTCATAAACAACATCCTGAAAGAAACCTATTTAACCAATCTGAATCCAGATTTGGGAAGGAAATTCCCTATAAACATCAGTGTCAATAAAGATTTGTGCAACTGAAGGCCTTGAATGATTCCTAATGGTGGAGTCCATCTTTAATGGGGTTCCAAAGAGATTGGAAATTGGGAAGAGGGCAGGTTGTTTGAACAAGTGCAGGGGTAGGTCTGGGAGACCAACTCAGAGTGGAACAATTGGGGATTCCTTGAATGGGTCAATATTCGGGGTCAATTTCAGGACATTCATGGGGTATCAAAAAAACACGATTTTCTAGAACAAAGTCTATAGTAGTCATCCTCAGCATCAAATTAGAAGATAGTTATGTGCGAGCTAACCTGAACGATGATAAAATCAAAAAAACCAATCCCTTATAATGATCTTCTAAGGAAACTCAGAGAAGGTCTAAAAACAAGAAATTTACCAACCAGAACTAGGTTTAAATCTGAGGCAAGAGAAATCACCTCCAAATCTGAAAAAGAAATTGCAGGCTGCTCGTGGTGTCGAAAATACTTTGGATTAACTTCAATATCCAGAACCGTGTTGTCTTATAGTTGAATGTAATATAGATTAATATATATACCATGGTCTATTTATGTTTCATGATTCCTTTTTTGGTAACATTATTAACCCTATAGGATTAAAATAGCTGTTATTGTGGTTAATGTAAAAAAATGATTAAATAGGCGGTCAATAAAAATTATAAGGTTTTAAATGACAACAAAACCTATATAAAATTCATGGGATGATGTTATTCATACCCCAAAATATTTTTATTCATATTCATATCCATTTGAAACAACATTCTCAAGAATGACCTTATTGTCATTTAATGTTATAATAAATTATAATTGTGTCCTCTCCCTCCTTTATAAAAGGATAGTCCTCATTTATCTACATTACACCACATTTATCCCTCTATATTAGCCAAAATCCACAAAATTATCTCTAAAAAATCTGTACCCATGTTTTAGAGGTGATTGTCTCCCCAAAAGACCAACCCTAGGTTCCAGAAGAGGATAGCCAAAGGAGTTAACTCAAAGAAGTGGAAGTCACTGTATTCAAACAAATTATTTTTAATTCTTTATTTACCTTCTTAAAATCGGTTGTACTTATCATAAAATAAGAAATTTAGTATCCTAAATATGGTGATATGTTATTATTTTTATGAAACAACCATTATAAGCTCAATTTCCCATTAAATTGAATGTTATAGTACCACTCATGCATACGTACAACATCTCGTCTCCGCATATAGATACTTGGTCGATTGCATCAACCATAATGTAACACAATTCAAGGAAGTAAATTGCAATAAATTTCAGGACTGGTGACTTGACCCCATGAACTACCCCTCACCCCCCAAAATGTGAAGACCCTAACCCCAGACGCAATGATTCGATGCATTATATTAATACATTGGAATAAAAAATTGTTGAATCCGAAATGACCAATCAATTTAGGATTCTTGGAAAAATATATTACATAGGTAAACCTTATATTACAAATTTAATGATGAAAAAAATTTCAACTCCATTGGAATGACCCATAAATTCCTAGATTATTCATGCAAGTCATTCTTAATATAAATATTCATATCCATTGGAAAAATAAAACATAATAAAGGGGTTAGATCAGATGAACAGTTAGGGTAAGAAATACAGTGGAAGATATCATAAACATAACCAATAATGCATGGGGAATAAATAAAATCACATTCCATTAAGACATAATTTTGAGCTTAATATGGACGGAATAAAATATGATAAAATAATTCCATAAAAAAATATAACCATTGCTAATTTAATAGTCAAATCATCAAATTGTCTATCAGTTACTAGATTTTTAATAAGGGAAATGCATAACTATGGATATCTAAAACATACATTCAAGGATTCGTGGAAAGAATATATTACGATAAATGCTTCATTCCAAGAATCTATTATTGCAAGGCTTCATTCCATCAATCTATTAAATGGGTAATGCCTCGATCAAAACCATATCCAGTTTTCCTCATGAGACCTACTAATAGATCAACGAGCTATAGCGGGCCCCACCCATAACATACATAGTCCATTTCATTACTCATAAAAATGGGGTAAAACATAAACAATATATTTATATACAAACATGTAAATAACTTTCCCCAATTTGTTGACATAATCACTAACCATTCTGAGTAATATGGTGACCGGTATCGAGATAGCACATCCATAGTCAAATGGATCATAACTAATTTAAAAAAATACTGTATATTATAATCATAATATATCAATCTCAAAAGATGATATGATTCAATAGAGGTGTTGAAATAGATAAAAATACACTAATAAAATTATCAAGGTATTCTTGAGAGAAATACACTTTTACATTTAAAAAAGTGTTCTTTTGGGAAAATCATTTACATTTGTCATAAAATAATATTATAACATGTATATCCCAGAAGAGAAAATAGTAGGATAGTGAAATTATATTTTAGGAATAAATGAAATCCTTGAAACATGATTTCTTATCGAGATAAATTGAGGGAGAGTCCTTATAAACCATGTAAATCCACATCACATAAAGATGTATTATATTATGTAAATAAATATATAACCATAAAATATAATATAATATGATTATATAATAATAATTTATAATTTTATTGGTGTAAATAGAGAGGAAACATAACCCAAGTGAAAAATGAAGGTTGAGGTAGAATCACTTTTAAACATCATATCATTAGAGAGAGGATAAATTAGTGAAATATTTTTTTTTGAAAAATATAAATAAAAAATATAAGTTTATATATAGTATAAAACAATCATAGGACATTCAAAGATATTATTGAAGAAAAACAACCAATGACATAGATGTTTAACTCAATGAATGGAAATTGAGTTAAGATATCCCTTACAACTTTGCAATCAACCAAACCATATGTCAAAAAATTAATAATCATATAATAAATCATTTAATAAAATTATGATAAATATATTCATGACATTATATATCAAATTAAAATATACATACACCACATACAATAAATGAGTGGCGAAAAATGGAAATCTCGTAGAAAAAAAAGTGAGATGAGAAACCCCTTACCTTATGTATGAAAGTGTTCTTCACTTGTACTTAATGTCATGAAATATGAAATTAGACTCATTAATAATTTAATTCAGAACTTATTCATCAAGTATTTTATTTATTATAATTTTATTATGATATTTTAAGGCCTTTTTATGAGCTATAAGATACAATTTTATCGCTTGAGAGCATTCATTTCCTTGGTTTTCACGATCAATATCCATGTATATGAGCATGGAAGTTCATGTGGAATGGGTATAATTGCATATAATTTAATTTATATGATAATAATGAAATTAAAAAATATTAAATGTGTATATAATTAATTTTTTAGATGGTATGAGGATAATTCATTAGATAAAACATTAATGATAATCATTTAGATTATTTTTAAAGTTTTTCGATCATCACCAACCAGTTTTATTGTATGAATTAACATAATATATATATATATACTTGTTCTAGAACATTAAATAGTTTGAATTCATATATTATATTCTTTTTTAACAATAATAATTGTTTCACAACCAGCCTTGTAGGAGAAATTTAAGAAATAAAATCTGTTGTCCATGATGGTTGTAAATCAGCACCTCACAGATGATGATTTCGTTTTTAAAATAAAAAAGGGAGCGAAATGTGTTTGATGAAAGATATTTCATTAAAATGATATCATTACAATATATATATGATACTATATTTATCATCCTCATTTTTAAAGAGATTTTGAGGAGAGGATAACAAATGAAAAATGAAATTAAAAGGAAATTAATAGAAAAAGAAAGAGGATTTACCTCTTGAATTCTTTTTTTGATAACCTCCTTTAGGAACCATAGCTTGGTATATTGTTTTTGTGACCATAACCATCTGGATTTTGGGTACAGACTTTGGAAGAGTATTGGGCCAATTTCGGTCAAGGCTCAAAGCTTGTGAGGTTTGAAGAGATGGGGTGGCGAGTGGTTGTATTTATAGTGGAGGGGAGGGGTGTTTTTTTGAATATTTTAATCATTAGTTTTTTATTTGGGCGCAAGACTATGAATAAATTAATCATTATCACCAAATATTTTAAAATATTTATGTTTAGGTCTATATTATGGGATTTCATTATACATAAAATAACTATGACTCAATAATTCATGTATTTAATATTTATATAAAATTATCATATTTACTCATCAAAGAATTGAATTATTTTAAAAAAATCCAAAACAAATCACCATAAAAATTTCTTGTCATTTATAATTCAAAAATGAACTTCATTTTAGGAAAATATCTATCTAAATATGAGATATTTAATTTTTAATTAAAACCATCACTTACTAAAAAATACATATTTTAAATTTATCCCTAATTTTATACCACTATGAAAAATTAACTAACACATCATAAAATTTTACTAAATTCATAAGGAAACACGATATTAATATATGAAACTATTTAATAGAAATTAATTTTATTTTAAATTATTATATAAATTAAAAAAATTTAATTAAATATTTTTGACTTATGAAAATACAAATTCTTAATTAATAATTTATTAAAAGTTTCGTTTTCTAATATTATGATATAATTATAACATATTACCAATTTTAAGAATCCAAAATTTTATCCATACATTCATAGGTGATGTTACTATTATATTGATCATATTACTATTCATAATGGTAACATTACTATTCCAAAGGGTCAAGTTACTATTCACCAAAAAAATAATGTTAATCCTATGAGACTCTAAATATCTTACTAATGACAACTGTATATGCAAATTTTTCAAAATTCAATTCACACAAGAAGAAAAATTACATTTAATTCTAATCCAACTGTTGTGGTGAGAAGGGAGGTAAAAAGAGTTTTCAAATGTTCAGTAAGTATTTATATCTAATTCCAATATAAAAATGATTCTAATGATATATATTGGATTAATATATTTATAACTAATATATTGTGACATAAAAAATAAATTTAAAGTGTAATAAATATTTAAATTAAAAAATATTTTTTTTAACTACAATTCATCATTTTTCACTATTCTTCAAGAAAACGAAACTTCCTAGGAAAATTCTAAAAAATCAACTGAAGTTAAAGGTGATATTCAAAATTCAAAAGTGTTTTTTATATTACCAAAATTTATATATTTAATAATTTTTATTTATATAAAACCATTATAAATAACATTTAATAATAGTTTTTACTATTCATATAATTTTGTTTATTGTCTAGGTAATAATTATCTCTTTTAAGTAATAATAATAAGAATGTTCGGTTTCACATACCCTTAGTGTTATGTGAATTTAATTTTATATTAAATTTATTTTTAAATCATTGGGGTGTCACATTCTCCCATCCTTTAATAAACTATGTCCTTGAAATTTGAAATTGCACATTGAAAATTATATCTTGATACTAGAAACTTAATTTGTAGGAAACCCACATCCTAAATTGGGTTAATAAAACATCCTCTTAATAAGAGGGAAAAGGAAATGTGATGATCATTATAAAATTATTCTTTCAAATAAGATAACATTACTGTATTGTGAAAACATAGACATGGAAGAGAAATATAACCACCAATTTATGATGGATATTGATATATAACATGTTCATTATAATGTTAAACATCATAAAACCATACATATATGATTTTTTAAAAAACCATTTATTTTTTAGAGATAATAAAAATCGGTTGATGTTTTTGTTCAAAATTACTTTTCCTAGAGTTGAGGGATTCTTTTACTATCTAGAGGAGTACTTCAAAAAAACTTATTTAGTGGTAATATCTCATTATTTAGTTTCTCTTAGATCTATCTTTACTTAATATCTTAAAAAAATATGGGTATTATGGATTATTTTTTATACTTGAATCCCTTTGATCAAAAACTCCATAAGTAATTCTTTCAACTAAATGATTATTGAATACAAAGAGGTTAGAACAGGTTATCCAAAATTATACTTTAGTCTTAATACATTCCAAAAGTATTTAACTTTAATTATCATCAAAATTATGTATATCCGATATTTAAAGTCCATAGATTTATATGAAAGGTCACTAAACATCATATTTTACCCAAAATAACATAATGTATCTCTTATTTTCACATACCAAAAATATAAATACTTTGAGCATCTTTAAAGCTTTATAAAACATGCTTGCTTCCAATTCCATAAAGTTCTACTATAATAAAATAAAATTCATGAATATAAATAAAAGACAAATAATTTAATTATTCCACTTCATCTATAGTAACAACATAAGTTATTCCTTGACCTCGTTTCTTCTTTGGGGGTATATTCCCTTAGTTCATAGAGTATTCATTTTCATAGTGCCCCATATCCATATAGTTGAAGAATTGTTAATTAGAAAAAATTTCCTTTCCCATGATATCCTTAACATGGTGGCCTTTTTCTTCACACATGAAGCAAATTATTTTTCCTTTAAATTATATAGAAATTTTTTTCCTTCCACATGTATCACATGTTAAAAAATACAACATTCCCTTATTTACTTTATCACTAATTTTCTTAAATATCCTCTTTACCATTTGTTTACCTTCAAAACCATAAGACATGGGGAATTATTTCTCTATCTTGATAGCACAAGATACTATATCATCTGATGATGAAATTTTTTGGGAGACTAATACCCTTCATATAATTGGATTAAGAGCATAAAATAAATGGTAAATCTAACACCTTGGATTACGTATGTAGTCCTTAGAATACCATACTAACCATTTAATGTTAGATTCATACATAGCAGTATTTTCATCCTCATTCTCTCTTAGAATTAAGAATTTTCTCACCATATCTACTCACTGTTCATGAGGGAAATATTCCCCTAAGAAAATTTCATTCAAATGCATCCATATCATATTTTCAATCTCTTTATCCTCCGTTGTGTTCTGAATTAATGGTCATCATTGATCTACATCTCTCGAGATATGATATAATGCATTGATAACCATCTCTCATTAAATATATCCCAAATCTATAAATATATTTTCTAAGGTACTTATCCATTGTTCAAATAAAAATGGTGGTTTAGTACCATTGAATGAAGAAGGTTGTTGTTCCATGACACAATCTAACATTTTTACTCCTCATTGTGGATCAGGATGCTCTATATGGGTATGGTTATTATTCATAACCTGAGTCAGCTATCCCAATATAGTTAGAAGTTTCTCTTCTCCATTTTTAGGTCCTACTCGAATAGAATTATCTTACATAAGAGGGAAGTCCCTACAGCGATTACTTGCATTGATACAATTTCCATTCCATCCAATGCGTGCCATTTCTAGAAAATGGAATACAATAAATTAGGTTATGAATCATAATGCATAATTTTGAACATGTAAAACACTTAAGGCATAATTAATCTCATAATCAAAGACATCATTTATTTGGGTACATATTTACCTTTAAATACTTCAGAATGGTTTGTAAATATAATGTGAATTATTCTAAGCATATCTCATAAGACACCAAAAAAATATATCACTTTTTCTATCGTGGGGATATCTATTGGTAAATGTACATTTTAATTTGGTAAAATATTTTACCAACACATATGTCCTTATCACTAAACTATCAGTAGAAACATTTTTGCTAAATTTTTTTGAGGAAAATAAAATAGGTCTCTTATAATTACAATAATACAAAAAGATAATATATATATTGGTTAATGTGTTCTGAATTAGGTTATAAAAAAATTTGGTAATAATATTACCAATATATCATATATGTTTATAAAATATATTTGAATACAAATTACATATTTGTTTGATAGTAAAATTTCATATCATATTTAATAATATATTTATCATATATAAACATATTAAGGAGATTTTTACACATGTTCAATTATAGAAAAAAATATTAATAATGAAATTAATAAAACATGATCCATCACCCCCACCCACACAATGATGTGACCACCCCAAACTACCCATCCATTCTAGTGAAACAACAACCCATACATGACAGCGAACCAGATTTCACGCCAACGAACAACGAGTAGAACTAAGGACCCATCCATGCCATGCTGGCATAGAAGTTTCCCATACAGGTCAGCGATTCCATACTCATCTGTGTTAGCAAGACAGATCTAGCACCAGCCACTCCATAGCTCTAGCACAATCCCATCGATGTCGTTGGACACCATCGACCCTTTTGTGAAGCAAGTCAACTCCAATAGTAGCATGTCAATTCCGATGAGCCATTTACAATGAGCAGTGATCATTACCGACCCATACATCCAAGTTATATTATGGTAAACCCTATAATTTTTCTCTGTACATAAAAAACGAGTTCAATAAACAAAGAAACGTTTCATTTTACAAGATGTAAATTCAAGAAAAATAAAAAAACTAACTAATATTAACCATCCATTACCCTACATAATTTAAGCCCATAAATCCAATACATTATGAAACATAAATAGAGACTAAATGAAATTCAATTTCACTACCTGGGTTATCATTCTGAGCCAAGTATTCTATGGTAGTAAGGACATCAAAAATCAAAGGTCAATGTTTTGGCTTCTTCCTGATCCAAATTGAAACTATAAGATATTGGTAAAAACAAATAATTGGATGCTTATTTCCGATAAAAGGATCATCCTTTATAGAGGACCTCCTTCTATATTTTAATAAAGGTAGAGGTGAACTTACTTCTATCATTAAATATAGGTAGTACCTGCTAAATAGGAAAATTAAAATTCAATGACAAAATTTTATATATAAAAAATGTATACATGGAATTAACCTTAAAATAATAACTTGTATAAGGTACCCATGATATCAGAATATATTATACAAAATAGACTAATTTTATCCCATCACACATTTTATTCAAGATAATTCAAGGATATTTTTAGTATAACACCTCAAAATTTTGGATTTAGTAAATATTTATAGATATAGAAAAACTAGGAATATTATTGATCAATAATGTATTAGGAATAATATGAATGGTTGATTATAATACATACTTTAATATATTAATTTATTAGATGAAATATGGCCATATAATATGTTTTGAGTAGGAGGGGGTTTAATATCTGAATCAGTATGTTGAAACTACATTTTCGAATATAGATAACCTTGGAAGGAAAATGTTTCCTTTTTTACTGTCTGATATTATATGGTTAATACAATGTATTCTTATTCATTATCTTATAACTATGTCATGTTCCAACACTTTATGGCGTTTTCCCCTAGGGAATATGTCACAAATTTAAAAGAAAATATTTCTTATTTATTATACTTTTTCTAATATGAAGTGAATTTTGGACCCAAGCCTATCTCAAATAAAAAAATCAATTTTCTAATGGAAGGAATGAAAATGTAAGGTATTTTGTATTTAAAAAATTTTCATACTATTACTACCACTAACTTTATACTCATCCCAACATAGTGTAGTGATGCCACATAAGATTATACTGGATGGTAAATGTAATGGGAATTATTAATGTAGAATTTTTGTGAATTGAAATCATCTTGGAACTGAGTATATTACTTCTAATTAATGGAATATTTCATCATAACCTTAGATTAATTATGAATCCTACAATTCCTCTAGGTCTTAATCATATGCTACACATCTGTAAATAGTATTTATGCCGATATAATGACATTATGTAATACCGAACAGATTGTTAGGAAGTCGAAAATACATCCAAACTCTATACAACACATTTCTCCATGTGATGGCATATTTTAGAGTCCATTCTAATGGAATCTCCAGACAACATTACCATCGAAATAAATATCGACAAAAAATGTAAACCATGTTAACAACATGATGTTGTCTGATCTAGAATGTATGAAAGGAAACACATGATACTGGTAGAGCCATAAATCCTTGTGAAGTACATATTGAATTCATATAAAGGATACATGGAAATGGGAATATTAAATAACAATTTTTAACTATATTAAGAAATTATATAATGCACTAATAATTTTTTTGATGATTTACAAGATAAAGAAAATACATTGAATTAATATGAGTGAACCATTTAACTAATAATTATATAGATAATGAAATAATCCATGTGTAAAAAATTAGTAGCATCTAATTGACCTAAGGAATGACTTGGGATGAGGGTAAATGAACTAAAAGGTTGAAAACATCTTCATTAAAGGTGAATTTTTTTCCATTAATAGGATTTTGGTTGAAAACATTTTATATTATATATATCTTGATGATTGTGACTTTGATCTATCACATTGAGAGATTGAAAATTATTCAATGATAATCTATTGTGGGAGATAATTCTTATAATTGATTTTGCAAAACCATATTCTATTCATCCTTAATCGAGTTATATTACTTTATATATAATGATATGTGGTTGAATGTGATTGTGATAAATTTTCATTTCATTTTTCTATTTAATAAACTATTAATTAATCAATTTTCTTCCTCTACTCAATAAATCATGAATATGATGTTATATGTGTGGTAGGTTATTAAAGTGGTTGGTGATAGTTGGAAGACATGTGGAAGAAAGAATATGTCACTAAAATACTCAAGATCAATGTCTTATAATCCAGATGTTCCTTCATAGTTGAATATGAGACCTCTATAGGAGGATTAGATAATCATTATCTATTATATTTATTCAAAAAGGTGATAAAATTATCTTAAAGGCATTTTTATAATGTTATAACTCCACAAAACTAGAAACCATATGTGAGAGTATCTTGATAGCAACCCTCTAAAAAAGATATAGAGAAATGTTTTATAAATTTAGGAATTTCTATAGAATAACATTGGATGTTTTATCACTTGGATGAGTTAATTATCTATCATCTAATTCAAGGCATTGCATGTTTTTTGATGAATTTTCAAAAGGATTTCTTGGCCAAGAATAAAAATAAACATGAAGCAACACCGCTAACTTGTTTAAATATATAAAACACTTAAAAACAACAATCCAGAGAGTTCAGTAATTTCACGGAAAAAAGTGCAGAATTGAAAATAATTACTCCCTGTATTAGTGCCTCTTTGACTTCTAAATTCACCCATACGAAATTAAGTCTTCCAAATTATATAAAATAATCTTGTTGAAACCATTGAAGTTACTAAAAAAGATGATGTAACATTAAGAACCGTATTTAAATTCAATTAATATTTTTACCATAATTTTAATAGGTTAAAGAGATGGGGTCCCCAAATCATCCATGTTAACATTTGGAGTGAAAAGAAGCCATTCTAAATCTATTTTTTCATATCTTAGTTTAATTAGTTCATCAAAAAGGCTCTAAGAGAGTATCATATAGTCTATCATCAATTTATACAACTATAAAATGAAGTAAATGTACGTAAAACTTATTAATTTCAAATAGGATTCATTCATATCACCCATTCAAATCATTAATAAAAGAATGGATGCAAAATAGTTATAAAAAATAAAAAATTGGACTTTCAGAATAGAAGTGAATCTTGATAAAATATCAAAATATTTTTTAACAATAAAGACTTTAGCATGTTAATTAACACCTAAATAAACCCAAAACATACATAACCAATAGTCTAGCTATTTTTGTATTATATTTTCAATCAATATTCTATCATCTAATTGATAAACACGTTTATAACATCATACTTCTATCAATTTAACTCAAAACTACAAAACCCCATTTTAACACCTCAATTCATCACTACCATGAAATTTCACCCCTGCCAGGTGATACTATAATATTAAAATACATTATATTTAACAACATATTCTATTTTTTATTCAACCACCTCATGATAAGGTGTTCTTCTACTGAATCACTAACACCATTATAATGGGATTATGGGCACAATTTCATAACACAAATTAACTATCTTATATATTCATGACCTATTATAATTATGGAAAATTGTTCAATTTTGATATAGATATTGATAGATAAATTGTAACTAGAAATAAATAACTGAGATACATTGACATTCAACACACTAAATTAGAGGTTATTTCATTGAATGGACCCGGTTAAACTCAATGTTGTCATTGGTAATTTAATTAAGAATCTCACTGAATTATATAATTAGGAGGCATATCGAAATATAATTTCTAGAATAAAAATAATTAGATTTTATATTCTACTTGGAATGTAAATTTTAAATTGAAAATTTGAATGATTTAACAAGTGAAAAGTTTTAGTTTCCATACTGGAGAGGATCTGAGGAAATAAATCAACATGTTTTTTGTGGTAAATGTTACTTTGAATCCATGAGGATTAATAGATGTTCATGATAAATAAAGATTATTACTTGTCTCTCCTAACTGATCATCAAAAGAGTGGTTGTACAACCTCTCTCTCAGAGAGGACACCATATGGAAATAGATTTAGTGATTTTTCCTTTAATTATTATTTTTACCTCAAATAAGTCTTCCATGAAGAAAAGTATTTGTTGAATCCAATAATGCACATGAGAAACATTGTATTAATTCATATAGTGATTCATTATTATTTAGTCTATAAAATATGAAATATAAAATAGAGGCACTCACTTAGAGTTCACATCCCTAAATTGGGAAGTAGTGATAGAAATTTCACAGTTTTGCCTCTAATGAGTTCTTCACAATCTAAATCACTTAAATTTTATATGAAATTAAAAATTTCTATTGTTTCATAAATATTTTGAGTATTGTTGAAGAAAATGATTAGAGAAATAAAGATTTCCTACCAAAAGCGATGATATGCAGAAAATATGGAGAATGAACGTCGTTAGTGAACTGAAGGGGTGGATGGTGAAGGGAAACATACCTGGAAATGAGTGGACATGCGTCGAAAAGGTGGTGACATAACAAGGGTGGATGAACCGAAGATAAATAAATAGTAACTTGGAGAAAAAGAGGACACCAGTCAAACCCAATGGACTGGTACGCCGATTCTTCGATATAAATTTTTTTGGGTGAGGGGTTAGGGGCTAAGGGAAGTGTTTTGTACTGTTTATTTACTATATATTCAATTGAATTTATCTTTTTAATAATTTTTAAAAATTTAAAGTTATGAAAAATAATAAATCGAATAAGTTATTATAACAAATTTATCTATTTGAAATAATGTTTGTATAAGAATGATAAAGTAAAAGATCCAACATTAAGTAAAATATCTCTTATTATTAAGTAGTTAATATCAACATATTCATTTTCTGGAAAAAAAGTTGTTAGTAATTGTAATTAAGATCATCAAAAATTATTTCTTTTTGAATTAATTGTTTTTACCAACATATGATCTATATGTCACTAATTTTCTTTTAGTATAAGGAAATTTTTGTTGTTGTGACAATGTCAAATAATGGGCAAAGTAAGACCCATTATCATGTACCATATTACCCTGAATTTGGCCTAAGATACATTGTATGATTTTTTACTCCTAGGTACATCTATGCCATAACTACATCCACTTGTAGTATCCAGATAGGTATGTATTACTAGGAAGACCCCCATGATCTCTAACTTAGAAAAAATCTATAATGTTATTCTATGAATATCCTCAATTTCTATCTTCTGTTTATGCCCATTATCCATGTTTTCGAAATCCAATTTCCAAGGTTCTACTAAATGTTTTCTGATACCAACTGTAAAGACCTTGAACCCAGTAGCCCGGGGTCGGTTCCTTTTGTTAATAAATTGGAATGAATACACGGTTCGAAGACCAAAGGACCTATTAGGTGAGATGTATTGGAAAATATCTTTCATACATGAATATTACATTAAAACTTTAGGGAAAAACAAAATTTCAACTCCATTGGAAAGACGCATAAACAACTAGATTATTCCTGCATGTTGTTCTTAATATACTTCATCACATTCTGTGGGAAAAATAAAACATAATAAAGGGGTGGGATCAGATGCTCATTAAGGGTATGAAATACAATAGAATCTATCTTGAACATAAAAAATAAGGAATGGTGAATAAAAAATTCCATTAAAATATAATTTTGAGCAGAATGTGGAAGGAATATATTATGACAAAATAATACTATAATAAAACATTACCATAGATATTATACTAGTCGAATAATTATACGAACTATTAATTACTAGATTCATAATGATGGAAATTCATAATTATGGATTTCTAAAACATACCTTCAAGGTTTCATTCTAATAATCTATTATTATCAAGACATTATTCCATGAACTTATTAAATGGGAAATACCTTAGCCAAAACCGTATCTAGTTTGTCTCATGAGACCTACCGATGCATCAAGAGTTTATAGAGGGCCCCAAACATCACGTAGTTATTCCAATTCATTACACATATTAATGGGGGTTAAATATACATAATATATGTCTAAAAAATGTAAATAGCATTCCCTAATCAGTAATCCTAATCACTATGCATTCTAGGTAATATGGGGAATGGTATTGAGATGGCACATCCACAGTGAAACTGATAATATAAAATTTAATAAAATATAGTAGAGGATTGTCATAAGATATAATTCTCAATAATTTTTTTATATTTAATTGCGGAGTTGAAATAGATAAAACTACTCTAATAATTTCATTGGGGAATTCTTGATAGAAATAATCTTTTACTTTAAAAAGAAGAGTTCTTTTGGAAAAATCATTTTTATGTTTTTGAAAATCATATTGTAACATGTGTATACCTGAATAGAAAATGGAAGGAAAATAAAATTATATTTTATGCATAAATCATTTCTAGAAAAAGTGGAAACATGTAAGAATGGAATTTAAGAATCGTTAGAAATGATTCACTTTAGTGTGGTATAAGGGGTAAATTTAATGATTCTTTAAAAAAGAAAAAGAATTTGTTTTTGTATAAAACTAGAATGACCAAAGATAATTTTTCATGATAAAATGAGCGATTTTAGAAAAATTACTATGAATTAAAAGATACTATGGAGTTCACTTGAAGACAGGTGAGAAATTTGGAAGTTCCCTTGTATCGGGCTTGCTTATCGGAAAAAATTGAGGAAGGATCCTTATAAAACCTATAAATACATAGAAAATAAAGAAGTATTATACCAGCTAAATATCTATATAAAAATCAAAAATAATTTACAAGGATTACATAAGAAAAATTAAGAATTTTCTTGGGGTAAAGGGAGAGAAAACATAATCCGAATGAAAATGGAGTTTTAGGGAGAACTCCTTACAAAGATCATATAATTAGAGAGAGGATAAATAAATTACATAATAATGCATGTAAAACATAAATAAAAAAAGTGTATAAATAGTTTAAAACAATTATAGTTCAATCACACATATTCTTGGAAAAGCATAAAAAATGACATAAATGTTAAAATCAATGAATGCAAATTGATTTAAGATATCCCTTACTAGTTTGTAATCAATCGAATCATATGTCCATGAATTAATAATCATCAAATGAATAATTTAATACCATGAAGATAAGTATATTAATGATATTATATTTCAAATTTCAGTATATATACTCCACATTCAAGAAATAAGTGTCATATAATGTAAATCTCACGAAAATTAAAGTGGGATGAGAAACCCCTTACCTTATGTTCAAAAGTATTTTGAAATTTCAATTAATGTATTGTAATATGAAATTAGAATCATTAATAATTTAATAAATAACCAATTAGACTTTTATTTTATTTATTATAATTTTATTGAGTTCTTTTATGACCTTTTTGAAGAGTTATACGATACAATTTTGTCGTTCGAGAGCGTTTGTTTCTTTGGTTTTCATGAACGATATACTTGTATATGAGTATGGAATTACATATTGAATGGGTATAATTGTAAATAATTGAACATATATTATATTAATTAACATAAAAAATATTAAATTTTTATATTATAAATTCGATTATACGGTAAGAGGATGAGTCATTAGATAAAACAATAGTGTTAATCATCTAGATTATTTTTTGCGGTTTTTCGATCATCATGTACTAGTTTTGTTGTATGAAGTAATATTATGTATATATACATCATACATAAAATTAAATAGTCTTTAATACATATATTATATTCCATTTTAACAATAA
Organism: Viscum album; assembly: GCA_963277665.1. Taxonomy (NCBI): domain Eukaryota; kingdom Viridiplantae; phylum Streptophyta; class Magnoliopsida; order Santalales; family Viscaceae; genus Viscum; species Viscum album. The sequence goes on from OY728120.1 coordinate 309,437,322, forward strand.
TTTTTTTAATGACCAGCCTTGTAGGATAAATTGAATAATGAAAATCTTTCATCCAATAATGTTGTAATTCAGCCCCTCACGGATGATGATTTTATTTTTAAAATAAAAGATAGAGAGAAAGGTGTTAGATAGAGGATAGTAAATTAGCATAAAATAATTACATTATATATATGATATTTTAGTTATGATGATCATTTGTATAGAGGAGGTGAGGAGATGATAAGAGTTGAAAAAAGGAATTAAAAGAAAATTAAAAGAAAAAGAAATAGGATTTACCTCAAGAATTGTCATATTTGAGAACCTCTTTAAGGAATATTGTATTAGTATTTTATTATTACTAGAACCATATAAATGTAGGGGAGATACATTGGAAGAGAATTGGGTAGAATTCCGAAAAGGGTAAAGGCTTGGAAGGTGTGAGGAGAAGAGGTTGTGTGGGGTGGTATTTATAGAAGAGGAGTGGGGTGTTTTTTTGAATATTTTAATCCTTAGAATATTATTTTGGCTCAATAATATGAATAAAATGATAATTATCACCATATATATTAAAATAATGACTAATAGTTCTATATTAGGGGCCTACATCAACATTACATTACCTTTGACTTAATTCATGTATTAAACATTTATCGTCAATTATCATATTTTAATATTCACCAAAATTTTCAATTATTTTTGGAAAATCCCAAAAATTCATCCTAACCATTTTTCAAGGTATAGAATTAAAAAAGGAACACGATTTTATGATAGAATTTTATACATATCATAAATATAATTTTTAATTAAAACGACCCTTTACTAAAAAATATATTTTTTAAATTTATAATTGATTTTATACCACTCTGAAAAATTAACTAAGGTCTCAAAAAATTATCCTCAAATAAAAGGAAAATAAGATATTAATATATGAATCCATTTCAGGATAATAAATTTTATTTTATATAATAATATTAATTACAAAATTAAAATTAAATATTTATGAATTATATAAATACAAAATGTTAATTGATAATATTTTAAAATATTCATTTTCTTATAATATTATATAATTATATCATTTTACCATTTATTATATGCCTATATTTTATCCATAATTTCATATGTGAAGTTACTATTCTATTGGTCACATTACTATTTATAAGGGTAACATTACTATTCCAAAGGGAAAAGTTACTATTCACCAAACAAATCATGTTGATCCTATAAAATTATAAATATAATACTAATCACAATGGTTTTTTTATGTTTTCCGAATTCAATTCATAAAAGTTGTAAAATTATTTTTAATTCTAATCCTACAGGTGTGGCGAGACGGTGGGTAAAAAGAACGTTCAAAAGTTTAATAAGTTATTATATCTAAATTAAAAAAAACATTTATAATGATATAAATTGGATTAATATATGTATAATTGACCTATTGTGAGTTCAAAAATCATTTTAAATTATAATAATTATTTAAATGAAAAAACACATCTTTTTACAAATATTAAAATATTTTCAACTATTTATCAAAAAATGAAACTTCTCATAAAAAGACTAAAAATTCACGCTATGTTAATTTCGACCTTCCAAACTTAATAATGATTTTTATTTTAATATATATATATATATTAAATTTTTTTATTTATATGAATCCATTATAAATAACATCTAATAATAGTTATCAATATCCATGTTATTGTGTTTAATGGTTAGGTTTTAACTACATCCTTTAATTAAATATAAAAAAGTGTTGTTTCTATGAGACATAGTGTTTTATGAATTAAAATCTATATTAAAATTATTTTTAATTCCTTGGGGTGTTACACAAACCCCTCCCATCCCTCCACCAACGATGGGGGAACCATCTCTACAGAGAGATACATTTCATTTTTCATCACCAGATTTTATGGATGGATAATATGATGGGATTGGTGTTTATATATAATATTAAGGACGTAGTTATGTTTATTAATTGATATTATCTTATCTACCTTATTACATTCCAATATTTTGGAAAATGGTAATGTTGCTCGTGCGTATGTGTTGAATACCACCACCATGAAGCGATGTGTTTCCTTTTTTGTTTCCATTTTACATGAATGGTAATAAGGACGGATTTCATTAATATATATGATTTATATGATATGATAATAAATATATAAATGTGAATTATTATTTACTTTTCACTTTTTTCCATCTGAATTTAAGTGATAACAATGTTCATGTGTACGTACGACCTACTATCTGCATGAAAGTTTTAATTACTTTTTGAATATCTAACTTTTATGGATAAATATAAATATATTTAAAATGAATGTATATTATATTGAAATCATGAATAAAATTATAAACATTATGGATCCATGGACAATGTATAGGGATTAATAATTCTTAATCGAAACAGACATGAGAAATGAAATAGTTGTCAACCAAAACCATGATTTTAATAAATATTTGTTATGAGATGTTTGATAGGATTACATAAGTAAATAATAGATGGAATGGTAGATATTATTATGGTTCTATAATTAATTTATAATAATCATATACTTATTATATTGGTGGTTCACATGTATATGTCAAAATTCGAGACCTAAGGTAAGAGAATTAAGTTTCAATCTTATTATAATTGGGATTGTTTATGATTGAATTGACATTGAGGAAATTATGTGGTATTTATATAAAAAATACATTTTATTTTATTATAATTTGGTTAATTATTTATAAAAAATATTTTCCTTTCATTTTTCTCTCTTTAAGTTCTCAATATAATGAATTAATGTTTGAAATGATATTCAGTTTTGTTTTAGCACTACTAGAAAAATTTGTAATTGTGATGGGTTATTTGAGATGAGGAAGAGAACCATAAAAAATAGTCCCAAATAAATAGTTATTTTTATGGAAACATTATATTTTTTTAAATATGTTTTATTTATGATGGAAAATGTATCCCTTCTAAAATACATTTGACATGAATGCATTTTATTCTGTATGAAACATTATTTCTTATGAAAAATAAAGAATAACATAAAAATATGTCACTATTATCCATCCCACAAAGATATTTTTCGATAGATATTTATGTCCATTTTAAATGGTCTAATGTAATTAAATTTTATATATTGAAAAAAATACCTTGATAATAACCCATCACAGTTAAGAATTTATTAAAAACACATGATCATCTTTCTCCTCCCCTCATCCCCATTTATACCCTTCACACATTGTTCCTCCTTGAAACCCTTAGACACCCCACACCAAAATTTAATGTCACACCTAATTTATAGTAGGTTTTTGTTCAAATACTCTATATATGAACTCCTCTTACCGCTTCCATCACTCTTTTTTTGTGATTCATATTCAATCATGAAAAAATTAGTTTGGTCAAACTCCAGGTCAAAATATGTACCCAATTGTTATGGTTTATTTTGTACATAGGTTTAGGAAAATATTATTATTCCATTCAAGGGTGACCACTAGAAATTCACGGGTTATCTCCAATTGATTTGAGGAATTTTCCTCAATGATTAAAATTTATATTTAATAGATTTTTATGTTTGGTATTTTGGGATACAATAAGTTTATTGTGTTATTTTATTATTGGAAGCAATACTATTATAAAATATAATTAGAGTGAAGTTTTATATTTATATAAATTTTGATATATTCAATATAAATCGTTTTAATTGTTATATTTTATTGAAATCCTATGGTGATATAATTTTTGATTAATTATGAAAATGCTTGGATTGAGGTTGCAATGCTAAACCTTGTTTGATTGTTAAATTTTGATTGGTTTTTATTTATTTAAAAAATGTGAATACAGTATTGTAAACGTTTATATATATATATATATTAACATGTGAATATACATATAGAATCATTAAAAAAAATGTGTTTGGTTATATATATATATTTGATATGTATATTAGTTTAAAAATATGTAAAAATATATTTTATTTATATATATTTGATTAATAAATCATGTAATATATTCATACATACATATATATACAAATATATATATATTTATTTATATTAACATGTTCATATACATATATATGAATTTTAAAAATCTTGTAAGGTTTTTAATATATATATATATATATATGCTTGTATATATAGATTTGATATGTATGTTTGTTTAAAAAACATGTAAAAATATATTTTATGAATATATATATGATTAAAAAATAATTCAATATATACAAATATATCTATATAATGATATATATATAAATATTTCATATGAAATAAATAGGACATGACTGTTCTATAAAAATGTTTAAAAACAAATTTTAAGAAAATTGTTAAAGAAAATAAAATTTAAAAATTTATTTATAAAAAAATATTATGAAATGTTTCCTAATGAAAAAATTATTAATGTTTCTTTAATGAATAAAAATATATAATAAAAAATGTAGCCATAATTATTAATGGTAAAAAGGATTTATTTTTTCTTGAAAATGTTTTATGGAGGTTCATAAATGTTTTGAGACTTTTTTATGACAATATACTCTTTAGTGACCTTCATTAAAATGAACGAAAATAATTGTGATAATAAATATCTTTTGATAAATTTTATTAATAATTAATAAATGATTAAAATTTTATAATAAATATATGTAATATTTAACAAAAAAATTATAATTACTTGTAAAAGAAAATATATAATACAAATTTTTTTAAGAATCTTAGAATAATATGAAAACATATAATAACAATTAAAAAAGCGCAATAATTATTTAATAATTAAAAATTAATTAATTGATATTAAAAATAATTAGTAAGTATTATTAAATTAAAATAATTTTTATTATATATATTTATATATAATATTAATAAAATATTAAAAATGTCACCCTCACATGAAATGTTACAAAATAACTGACACAACCAAATTTAATATCACACCTTGGAAAAAACTCACATCCCAGAACAAATTCTTATATCATATTTCTTATATGATATGCTATTTGGGAAATAATTCAATTTTTCATGAAAAATTATAATGAAAATATTAGATGAATTTCCTTCGTGTGCATTGTTAACAAACATAAGACACTCAAAAAATACTTTTCATGCCTAGAGTTAACCTTGCATCTCAAATATATTGGTGGTATCACATTTCCCATATAAAGCATCTATCCGGATATATTTCATTATTTTTAGAAAATAATGCATGTGTGATATTATATATTTAATTTGTTTATTCTATTTTCGATGAGCCTTTACGGGCTCGGAATCCCATGCTAATGTAGCACCTCACCCAGAAAATATTCCATAGAATATTTTATGGTTTTAAAATATAAATTTAATTTGTATAGGTCATAATGAGTAATAATTATTCACATTTATATTGTATTTAGGTAACAATGAACACGTTACATAGAAACTTATTTCTATTACACGATAATGATTGGACAACTCATCACCAAAATCCCAATTAATATAGTATAAATCATGTCTACATTAAGGGTGTTGAAACATTTATATCTTTTAAGTCTTGAAATTGATTTTTTTCTAGAGGAATAATTAATTTTATATGTAATAAATGTGATCTTAATTGATTTGAGTCATTTTACAATGATATAATTCATCTACAATATTTTGTTTTTTTAGAAAGATTATATTTTTTTCTATCAACGTGGTGAATGAAATTAAATAGAAAATAATAATTTTTTCATTATCAATTATTTCAGAATATACTATATGAGTGGTTTGGGCCATCTATTCCGGAAACAACAAATCAGAATTATATTCCAAATCCTGAATCAGAACTATTCAGTTTTTAAATTTTAGAAAATATGCTGAGGAGGCTATTTATTCAAGATTCCACATAAGAAAACATGAATCTTTTAAAAACATTTTGACTATTAAATAAAATTTTTGAATGTAAAAGAGTTCCTCAAATAAAATATTTTATTTATTTAAGTCATTATTTCCTGAGGAAAATAAATTATAAGTTGGTTTCTAGAAAATTAAGAGGTTGGTAAATAATTTGGGTCTTAGTTATGGGATGAACCATGAATGTTCGAATGGATACATCTTATATTATAGTGATTATGAATCATTAGTTAATTTCCAACATATTGAGAATCGAGGTATAGAGAGGAAAAATAATGAAATTATATATTTCCTATGAAATATTTGAGATATTTCCCAATTACACCCAATTTAAAGTATTTTTTTATGTCTCCCAACATAACTTTATTAATGAAATGAAATAAATAAAATATTTTCATCAGAAAAATTTTAATTTATCTATGTGATGGGGATTTATTGAATCATTTTCTTCATATAGATCCTTATTTTTATTGAGAACATTATAACCTACAGTTGCATATTATTACTGATTTTATATATCCATTTGGTACATTCATTATTCAATATTCTTATCGGCCTATTTTTGGTACATCGTATAACTTACCTCCTTGGATGCTGATGAATGAACCACACACACACACACACACATAGTAATTATATGAAATTTGAATAAGAATATAGATGTTTATTTGAATTCATTAATTGATCAGTTAATTTATTATAGAAAAAATATGTAACTACATTTGATATATTAGTAGATTGAGATTTTACATTGAATGTTGGTTTAATGTTGAAGACCAAGGAATTTTTTTTCTTATGGTATATTATCTTAATGGAGTACATATAGTCTAAAATCATATCCCTAATGCATGGATAAAGATATAGTGTTTATGATCTGAAATTAGATGATGATTAGTTATTAGAAGCTTCATCAAATATTTCTTCTTAAATATCATAATTTTTTTGATGGAATTGAAATAATTTTATAAATGGTATAATTGAAAGAGATAAACCTATGATAGTGCTATCAGTTATTCCGAAAAAATATGTCATCTCTACAATACATCCTGTTATTTTTGAAAAACCCATTAACAAAAAAATAAATGGTTTTGGGATAGATCATAATTGGATAAAGCAGATTATTTTTTTGATATACCATATTGTAGGATTTTTTCGTTCTTCACAAGTTAGATATAATGGATATTAAGAATACTTTTTTTGATCAAATATTTTATACTATGTTGGAAAAACCAAGTAATAACAATGATAATGTAATTCCACATTTAGATCATTCCAAAATTTGAATATTTATTACAGTTGAATATTTTGAATATGAAAGATCACAAAATTTTATGGAGATAAAAGTACCTTACACACTTTCAAAAATAAGTTCATTTATTACTCTTTCAATGGACTATGGATTTGGGGTTACCGGTCGACTATACTTCTAATTTTTTTTGTTGTTTCAGAAATGGAAATATTACCAGGTTAAAAATTCATTACTAACATGTCAGAATGGAATGGTTATTACCTATTGGTATTAAAGAGATGTTGAATATTTTAATATAGGACCTATTGACAGAAATTTCACATTTCGTTCAAAATATTTTTATGGAAACATTGGGTTATGATGAATTGAGTATGATAAAAAAATATATTGTTTTATTTTTTTGTGAATTGGATAAATATTTCCCTCAGCCTTCATTGAATCAATAGAACATGTAATATTGCATTTTTCATATGAATCTATGTGTGTAGTCCTAATACAAGTCATATATAATTTACCCCTTTAGAGGTTTATATAAAAAATAATGAAGAGACTATGTACCAAAACATATATTAAAGGGTCAATTGTTGAAGCGTACCAAGAGGATAAAATATCAAAAAAATTATCCTATTATTTTCAATTGGAATATCCTTAGAAATTATATTTCATGGGTTGGAATGAGGAATTTTTTGATGATGTTAAAGACCATCAATAGTTAATTTTTAATTATTATTAGCATGGTTTTATTGGTTATCATGAAAAATGTGTTTCCAATAATGAAATTAATAGATCTTATATATATATTCTACTTAATTGTGAATAAATGAAAAAATGTTTCCAATAATTAATACTTTTTATTGTTTTTTAACTTCTTTAAAAGAGACATTTATTTATATTATATTTCTTACAGACTATATGATGACCATATCAAAAAACAATTTATAAAATTACCTCATTTACTCTTAGATAACGCATTAAAATAATTTTGAATATTGGTTTCAAAGACTGGAAATTTAATTTGTTTTAGGTAACATTATGTCTTTTTTAATGATATAAATTATTTAAAAAAATTATTATTTTCTAGAAGAAAAACATTGAATTAAATTTTATTTTTGACCATCTTCATAGGAAAAAACACAATCAAAATGGGTATTATATTATAATGGTTATTTGTTTAGTGGGTTTTGATTTCATACATGCATATATGGTGAATCAAATAAATTAACGAATTATTTTTTTCAAAATAATTTCATCATAATGAAAGTGAATTTCACTTTAATTATATGATGGATGAAATAATTGAGTTATGTTATATGAGACCAAATTATATAACAATGTTTAAATTCTATTGGTTTTATACTTATCATGGGTAACAATTTCATCCACAACATAGAGTCTTTCACATTAAATAAAATATAATTATTACATAAAATGATCCATTTATTTTGGAACATAAAGGAAATCATGTTTATTATAAAAAATTATTACAATTATTTGAAATATTTGAATTATTTGTGTAGTGTAATAAAAACAAAATCTCATGAAAATTAGATTCTTAAAAACCAAAATCATTCTATATAAGTTCATTATAATAATATGTTTCATGAAACATCCCAAATTATATATATTTCTTAAAGATATAAACATCGATGATTAAACCACTTAGTTAAGGGCCAATGATATTAACAATGTTTACCATGTAATGAGTAATGATGAAATTTAATGCCATATGGAAGTTGAATATGTTAAAGATAAAGACGGAGAAATTTTCCTAAATAAAGATGAGGAAGAAGATGATGATTGAGGTAATATCCCATGTTTTTTTTTAGATTTGTACCTCTTTGAGTTTATTCGTATAACCTCTTTTGTTTGGTTTCCTTCTTCTAAAAACCTTATGCTCAATTCTCATTTAAAGATGGAGATAAATTGTTAGGGAAAATTACCTAAAGTTCATGGATTTAATGTTTTTGTGAATTAATTTAGAATTTCTATTAACATTTTAAAGGGTATTATGAGTGTTTCTTTTGAGTTTAAAAGGACATAAATGTGGTTTGGGATCTTTTGGAGATGCTGGGATTAAAGCTGTGTACATGGAATTCACAGACCATGTTAATGTTACATGATGTGTAACTGCTGCCAGGATGATGCCGTGAATTGGCTTCATGATGTAAAATGAATACATGACCAGAAATTTGTTCACATCCTGTAATGTTCAAGCATTATTATTTTAACCGGAGATGATGTGTTTTTTTATGTAACTCTAAATTTGAGAAATACATGACAAGAAATGTTTACACACGGTTTATTTCTCAGGATTAGTAGTTTTAAGGCCACAATGCATGTATAATTGATTATTTATTTATGAGAAACCCTCCTATATTAGACCCTAGTAATTTTCCAGGTGATTTTAGAGTGCCTTCCACCCTTCCATTTATCTTGATCAATTGTCCAATCCTTTTTTAATCATTTCAATTTGGTTTTCCCCTCCCTTTTTTCTCTCTCCATTGTATATGTATAAATATCTTATCCATGGTTGTGTTGGGTGTTAACATTGATATTGTGTGATCTATTTTTACTTTATTATCACCTTCATGTTCTTTCTTATTGGTGTTTTCTATTGAATGTTTTTTATTATTCAGTGATTAATGCTAGGCAGTCTAAAACCAAACCCAATGGTTTGTTTCTATTGTTAAAGTATGTTTAATATTATGTGATTACACCAACACAATGTGCACATTAATTAATTGAATAATTGATTATGATAAATCATTTGTTGGATTATCCATTGGATCCATTTGGATTCAATGATGTTGATACATGGCTTGGGGCTACCCATTGGGTGAGCCTACTATGGAATGATAATGAATTAGATAATGTATTAATGTGTGTTTTAGCACGACATGAAATCACATGTGATAGTTTATGATAGATTCACCTTATAAAATTTATATGTAGATCATTAAATGACTAATTATTCTTTGATATGAAATGGGAATGAAAATTTGAATGTAAATGAATTAAGATATAATGTAATTATGAATGTGTAATTGAAATACAATTAGTAATTATAAAAATTATCCACAGTGGATTGTGATGTTGTGTGGTGTTATCCTATCCATTATAAATTATGTTGTGAGTGATGTTGAAATGATTATATAGAGGTGTATTCCTTGTGAGACTAATATTATTATATAGAGGGATATGTCTGATGATTCAAAAATGATTATATAGAGTGATATTCCTAGTAAAGTTGAAATACTTATACAGTAGAGTTTGATAAGTTATATAAAAATTATTATAATGGGGGATTGGACTGAATTCTTAAATTCTAATATAGAGAGGCTGGCCTAAATGCGGAAATTATTATACATTGAGATTTTTTTTATGTGATCTTTCCATGGTTTTTGGTTATGGTTGGGATGGTTGTGTTACATGATCAGACATATCCCAACATTATATTGATGTTTCTTGATAATTATTATATATTGATTATTTAATTAAAACACATGTTTATCAATTTATTTCATGCACATATTATCAGAATAGTTTTCTTGACATGGTGTTGTCAACCTACTATGTTTTACTCAAAACCTATTCAGGACTCTATTTGCCACTTGAACAAATTACATAGATGTGGGTTTAGATAAGGGAAAGGGATTTTATAGTTGACTGGTGCCTGCTAGATGGGATGGAGCATGGATATAGGACTGACATGGTGTTTGGTACTATGTTATTTAAGTTTTTTATGTTTTTATGGACTTTTATATATACTAATTTTCATTTGATATATAGATACATTCCAACCTATCATTACATGGTTCACTATTATTTAGTTATTGGTTCTTCCTTTACATTACGGTTGTATGATTCTCTGTTTTTAATATTTTTTATATTACTATGAAAGTTAGTATTATTTCATTTTTTCACTATATTGTAACACTGTGCCATAGGGTATATTATTCCCATTATATTCTTGACACCTTGTGGTTAGTCGGAAGCATATATTTTATGGTGAGGTGTAGTTGAGGTCCCTTAAACAACCTTATTTGTCCACATGATAGTGTTCTAGATTGAAGAATATTGTAATGATATATCATAGGTTTAGGTTTTTATTTTTATTTATTAAATTACTAGTTTGGAAAGGTATAACGGAGACTAGGATGTGTCAGGATTGGGTAATGAGCATGTGCATGGGTGTAGAAAACCCATGTTTTTGGGAAAATTCATGGGAGTAGGAAACCCACATATTTGGGAATATTCAAGTGATGAGAAATGGGATTGTTTTTCATGATGTTTGATTGTTATGGTTGTTTTTATTTCACCATGATTGATTCAGAAGTTGTGTGATGATATTGATTCATGAGATTTATAATTGTGGCCCTATATGGAATGATATGTATATGTATGCATAATGATAAGCACATGGGGTTATATCATGACATGAATTGTTCATGATAAGATCATATTTAATGCATACGATATATTTTCTTGTATAAAATGTAAAATTATATACTTAATATATAAGGTAATGAAACGAAAAAATTATCAGGTAATTCCAAAAATACATGTAAGACATTTTTAGACAGGTCATGAGAGATTGGTTCTCTATTGATTTCACTTGTTGAGGACGACTTTTTGTTATCCAATGTTCTAAGGAGTGAATTTGTCATGGAGATAAAAAACATCATCATCATCTTCGAATTGAGAAACATGAGAGTCGAAATCATCACGATCCAAACATAGCTAAAACAAAAATTAATATAGATCATGAGGATCATATGGATGATCATTTTTGCGATTGTTTCTTTAGGTACATGCAATCCTTGAAAATTGAGACTTTTCACATCATTGCATCAATGTTTGAGTTGACGAGAGAGTTTCTAAGGCCTCATCCACTAATGGTAAATTGGGGGAGGCCCCTAGGAAGTTCATTTTTGGATTGATTTTGTCCATATGATCTTATGGAACCTTAATAAATCCAATGATATGAAAGTAAATCTTGATTCATACATGATTCATGGAAATATCTAGCATTGGTGAGAAATTCTAGAGAAAGCTGGGAAGTAAGAGGAGATATCCTGAAAGAAATTCATGGAAAAGATCCTAAACCATTATTACCCTAAGACATGGAGGGATAATAAATATTGAATGTTCATGAATCTGATATAAAATGGAATTTTGGTGATGAACTACACTTTAAGTTTCACCTACTTGTAGCAATTTTCACCATTATTGGTTTGGTGATGATATCTCCAGGGTAAGAAGTTTTTAGGATAGGCTTTACAATGTGATAAATTCATAAGTTAATGTTTTATTATTGTGTAACTTTTCATATGTGATTAATCAAGAACTCATCATAGAAGGGAATATAAGACAAGACGTGAGAATTGGCCATATTGTTTCAGCATGGCAAAAGAGGATGTCTTCTTATTTTAGAATGATGTGCCACTATGGCAGTTATCTCTATGACAAAAATGGGTAGAGAAACCAAGGAAACATGAATCCATCTATTGAAAATATTTAATTACAATGCTATAAGTGTGGAATCATGGACCACAAGAGGCCTTAGTGTCTTTACACTACTTTGGAGTTCCATTCTTAAGGGACACCAGGTCACCTTCAGTGGGTTTATAGAGAATTGTAGAAAAAAAGTAGTCGTAGGTGATCATGACTAATATTAAAGTGTGAGGAGTTAGATACCCCCCACCAAAACAGGTAGCTAGTGGTCCACTAGAATGTTTTGCTAAAGAAGGGGTTTTTGGTACCCCATTGTAGGATTAGAAGTACCATATTAAGGGAATATCACAAGGGATTCATACTAAAGCCCAGGGTTGAGGGTCTAGTTAGCTGCAAGCTATGAAGACTACTCAAGATAGTGTGGATACATGATATTCTACCATTATAGGTATGATTCTTGTATTGTCTACCGTTATTTATATTTTTTTTTTATATAGGATCATCAAAATAATTTTTTATTTTCTCCTTAATAAAACGGTTTGTTCATGGTTATAGAAAGATTATATGGAATATTTATCATTGATACACCATTGTGAAGGTAATCAGAGAATATCAATTGTTTTAAGATGTGTTCTATAGAAATTTGGGGTTATCATTTATTTTTGAGACCTTTTGTGAATGAAATTATAGGTTTATATTTTGTTTATGGTTTTTATTAGATAGTTATATATCAAGCTAATATTGACTATTATTGGAGGAGAGTTACCTATCAATCTCTAGAAGAGGGTTTCAGTTTTCACTAGGTTGAGTGAAATCATCAGTAGTGTCGTGAAGGACAAATTCAGTGAAGATTTGATTTTATAATGGCTTAGATTTCATGTATTACTCTAGGTGATGGTGGAATGTAGCATGATAATTTTCCTTAAGTGGTGTACCATTTTCAAGTTGTTTTTCTTCAAGATTTCTATATCTTACCACCTTAGTGGTAGATTGTGTTCAAGATCGAGTTGGTCTTGAGAGTAGTGACAGTCTTTATTTCACCTTATAGGATAGCACCACTATATATTGGAGAGTTGAATATTCATTTTGAAGACATGGAATCTAAAGGGTTCAAATGGACAAATACATCTCCATGGGTTTCTCTAGTTATTTTTCAATGAAAAATGATGTGACATTGTTCTTACGTATAACAATCATTTTCATTAGTTATTTTATAAACACAATTAATTAGATAAAATTATAATTTATACAACTCATAAGATCGAGAGGTATAATGTCTTTGGGAAATTATATAAATTACATAACAACTTAAAACATGAAATACAACATCTTTATTGAAACCTTCTTGGACATGACTAAACCATTCCTTTCTATATAACACTGGATGGGTTAATCTAAGGACGTACATAAGAAATATGTGACCTATCAAGCCTATTAAGGGAATAAATAAGGAATAAAATGAATAATAAAATATGTGTTATACAACAATCATACCAATGGATCATAAAGGAACATAAATAATATTTCATCATATAACAAGATAATCATAACATAGGAAACGGGGAAACAATATGCAACATGATATTATCATGAATCAAGGATCATTACACATGTTAGAGTATGAGTAAAGGATCATTTCTCATGAAGGATAATGATTAAAGTCACTTTGAACCAGTAGGATATTGAGTCAATGATCATTTCACATGATGTACGGTGATACTAAACATTATCCAATTCATTAGAGTGCTATCAGGGCGGGCACCCTTCATAATCATTTTATTTTCATGCTTCTTAAGTGTGCCACATAGATCATACAACATTGAATAATTAATCATAATAATTTATTACAATATCATGTAAATTTGGAATAAAAACATATATATTCACAATAAATATGTATATGTCTCCATGAAGCTGTATACCCTTGGTAGAGAAATTTTTATGGTATTAACTACACTGTGATTTTGGCATGGAAATTCATGGTGCAATTTCAGCAGCATAACATCATCATATAGAAATTCATAAAATGTTTTGATGAAAGTGAAAGTGGTTTCTAATAATTTATAAATTAAATGGATTGTGTGAGGGAAATTTAACAATATATCCCAATATAGAAAAAGTAAATGTAGAAGACATGACATAAAAGGAATGAGTGATATAATTGGTGGGTGGAATATCCCTTACATAATTTCCACATAGTAATTAGGGTACTTAAAGAATAATAGGGGGTTAATGAGTGTGAAAGGAATATTGAATCATTTATAATTAAAAATTAAAAGTAAATGGTTTGTTTTAAAACATACCCCATCCATAGTAATTTAATATAAAAGGTCATAACAAGATAATGAAGGAAAGAACCCTTACTTGAGTGTGTGACTCTAAAGGCCATTGGAGGGGCTTCTTGAAAGCTTGGGGGTGAATTGGTAGGAATATAGTGAGTAGAGTTCAGAGTTTTTACATGTTCCAAGGAGTTTTAGTAATGATTAATGGGATCATGTGTGGATTTATATAGGGAAATGGGAGGATTGATTTAATATTTTGGTTTTGGAAAATGCATAAAAAACACTCAAAACCACAAACCATACAATGGGTTTTCCCATGGTTTCATCAAAATGGAAGTGTTTTATATTATTTTATAAGATAAAGGGATGAAAATATTAAAATAATTCCCTTGATTATGTGGAGGTGAGTCAAACTCTCAGGGAAATGATTTTAATAAACAGAAAATATATTATAAGTCTTGTATGTTTGAACTTAGATTTATAAAATATGTCAAATAGTATAAAAATCACATGATTTTAAATTAAAAACATATATTTTTCTAATTTTACGTGTTATATTAATTATTACATCACTATTGGGTCATTATGGTGTCATAAAATGCACCATATATTTATGTAGTATTTAATTTTTACCCAAAACTTTTACTGTCTCATAAAATTATAAAAAATTCACTATTCGTTAATTCAAATTTCCAGATTCTAAAAAAATTACTCATTTTATATAAATAATTTTAATTATATTTTAACTTACAATTTTAAAATAAAAGCTAACTTTTATTGAATGTAGATGGGTTTTTGAAAAAATAGCTTTCAAACCCTAATAAAAATTACATTTGATCTAATAAAACATATGTGATCAATAATAGTTTTAAAAAATTAATTTATTAATAATATTTTTTATAATTTATTATTTATTTAAAAAATCCATAAATTCATCATATTATATTTCTTAATAAAATTTTTATTTAACCAAATAAATATTTTTACTTTAAAAATAAAAAACAAAGTAACAATAATATGAAGAAAAAATATTACCCATTATATATAGAAATAATGTACATATCCTTATTTCTAGGATCATGATATATATACCCATATTACACTTGAATATTCCCCAAGATTATGGTTCATTATGCTGGGTCTTTCATGGGGCCATTCGATGAACATGGTTTGGGTTGTGATCTCAATGATCTTGAAATTATCCCATAAAGGATTTCACATAGGCTTATGTTTTTTTATCCCAATTTGGGAATGGTATAATAAAAATCCCAGAAATGTTATCTCACTTGGAAGATCAGATAAATGGGTTTTATGGGGTATTATCCTACTAGTTTAGGGAATAACTTACTTTTTCAGTGCCAAAAATTATTTATCGAAACCCTATAATTATAATCGTCATGTGATAACTATTGAAAGACTATAATATAAATAGTAATGATACTTAATGGTCATTAAAATCTAATTGGATATAATAAAACAAAATAAGTTCATTTTTTTCATTTATCCATATTACATTAAATAAAAAAAAGTTAATTCAATTAATAAATGTTTAGAAAATTACTAACATCCCCCATTAATAAATTTTACACTCTAAATATCCTTTTCACACAATAAATCAATGTTGGAAACTCTTCTTCATCACCTCCTCACGATTCCACATTTATTTTTCAAAAATGTTGTTTCTCCACAACACTTTTATGTGGGACATTTTTTTATTTTTTAGAAATTTTTATCTAATCTATGTTCTTCATTGACCACTCCTCATATAAATGTTCATTCTACAACGGTATCACCTCTAGATTGAGTATATGTAATTGTTGTTGTATGTAATTTCATAAGAGGGATACATGGAATGCATCATATACATGAGACATGTTCGATTAGATTTCTAGTCGATAAACCCCTGATTTGATGTGATCAAAGATCTCAAAAGGGCTGAAGTACCTTACACTAAGCATTACCTTCTTCCCAAATCCAACAATTCTCTTCCATGGATATATATGAAAGAATACCATTCCACCAAAATCAATCTCTAGGTCACATTGATGATTATAAAAATATATATTTTTCGACTCTGAGTAGCATCGATGTAATGCTAGATGGTCTCCACATTGTCCCCCATTTCATAGACCATTTCCAGACGTAGAAGTTTTTGTTTCCCAACTTCATCCCAACATGATAGAATTCTCCACATATTCCCATAAAGGGCTTTATAGGGAGCCATTTGGATGCTTGAGCTTAAGATATTGTTGTAAGAGAACTCCACCAAAGGAAGATGTCGGTTCTATCCACTTTTGAAGTCAAATGAGTAATATCACAACATGTCCTCATGTGTTTTGATAGTTTGATAAGATTGTCAGTTATTTTGAGAATGATATTCCGTACTAAAATTCAGATAAGCATTTAGATCATGCAAAAGTCTTTTCCAAAACATGGAGTTGAATCTTGGGTCTCGATAAGATACATTCCATAGTGGTGACCCCAACTTCCTTACCACATTTCTGATGTATATATTTGCCATTTTATTGAGTAAGAAGTCCTATATAATTAAAATGTGGTGTGTAGTCTTCATAATATGATCTATAACAACCCATATAACATTGTTTCATAAGGATGTCTTCATATGTTCGGTGACTAAGTCTATGGTGACATTTTTCCATTTCCTTGTTGGTGTGGGTAATGTTTTCATCTTCCCCTTAGACCCCTTCCTTTTAGATTTAACTTGAGGATTTACCAGACACATTGATGTATATTCTAGGATATCCTTATTCAGGATATCCCACTAATAGTTTCCTCATAGATCTCGATACATCTTTTGGTTTTCTGGATTAATAGGGAAATTCGTACTATGTGCGTCATCCATGAGTTCTTTATTTAACTCATAAATTTATATAACACATATTATTGACCCAGATATCACAATTCCTTCTTCCTTAGCATTAAACTATGGGTATTTCCCTTGTCTCGTAGTTTACACTTTCTACTAAATTCCCACATCTTCTTTTTAGGCATCCTTTATCCTTTCCAAAATAGGTAGTTGAGAAATTATTTATGAGAGGATTAATGATGTTCCTTTATTTATAATTCCCATGGACATATTTATCTAGTTTAAGAAAATTACATTCTTCTCAATTTTCATCAATTAAAGAATTTATGGGTCATTTCAACTTAGAGTATCCACCACCTTGTTCTCATTCCAAGGATAGTAATGGATCGAGTAGTCATAATCCTTGATGAGATATAAAAATATTCTTTAGGTCATATTCATCTCTTTCTATGTGAATATATATTAGAGACTTTCATTATTCTTATATATTTCACATTTCTACCCAAAGAGATAATGTTTCCATATTTTCAATGCAATGATAACACCTAACAACTCCAAATCATGCATGGGATAGTTTTAGTTTCAAATTTTGAACTGCCTAGAGATGAAGAAAATGAATATATTATTTCGGATCACCACACATCCCAATCCCTTCTCCGAAGCATCACTAAAAATTACAAATAGCTCCCCACTTATGGGTAGTGCTATAATAGGTGTAGTGTTACGTCTCCTTATCAAATCCATAAATATTTCATTATATTCCTCATTCCATGAAATTTTTACTCCCTTACAAGTTATCTTAGTAAGAGGGTTTGAATATCATGTTAAATGTCAGAAAAATCGGTGATAATATCCATCTAAACCAAGGAAGATATTAATATATGTCACAAATGTTGGCCACATCCATACCTGAATTGATTTTTTCTTGGAAGAATATACTATTATCCCATATCATGTAATGATATAAACCAAGGATTATATTTCCTTCAACTAGAACTCACACTTTCTAAAGTTTGCAGTGAGTTTATCCTTTCTCAAGGTCTTAAGAACATTTTGTAGATTTTTCTCATACACCTCCTTGGTTTTAGATAATACTAGAACATCATATATAATGACTACCACATATATTTTGAGTGAATCTACAAATACTTTATTTATTAATTCTATGAATATTACTAGAGCATTAGTGAGTCGAAATCGAATCAATATGTACTGATAATGCCTATACCATGTACTAAAAGAATTCTTGTGGATATCCACCTTCTTCACCGTTATTTGGTAATATCCTCAACACAGATCTAGCTTGGAGAAGTGTTGTTCTCTATGTATCTAATCTAACAAGTCATTAATTCATGGAAAATGATACTAGTTCTTTATCGCGAAAGTATTGATTTCACGATAATCAATGAAAAGCTGCATTGACCCATCCTTATTCTTAAAGAAGATGACGGGTGCATCCCCGGATGAAGCACATAGATGTATAAACCATTTATTTATATTCCCCATTAGTTATTTATTCAGTTACTAATGTTACCCAATAGACATCCTATACTGATTATTGGATATTAGAAATGCCCTAGGAATGTGCTAGATTGAAAACTCAGCATACCTTCTTTCAGGAAGACCTGAAAATTCATTCGGAAACACATTAGTGAATTACCTCACAATAGGCATGTCATTGAGGATGGTTTGATCCTTATAATCAATAATTTGAGCTAGATATTCTTTTTGTAGGGAAATAATATCCATGATTGAGATGATGGTGCCAATGAAGATTCTCCCTCCTCCTAGAACTTATATAGAATCAAGGATGGATTTTCCATATGGAGAGTAGTTTTTGTCTCACAGTAATTTATTTTGGCCTTATATAGGTAAATCTAATCCATCCATCTATTTGAATCAAATTACACCAAGGGAAGTATGAAAAGGTTAACCGGGAATTTATATTAATAAATTGCGATAGGGGAGGAGCTTTATACATAGGAAGCAATTATTTCCCCATTTTATATTTCCATTGCTTCTCTACTTCCATGCTTTGTAGTGGTGTTTGAATAGTTCTAATAAAAATTCATGATATGATGAAATTCATAAAAATATAATAAAAAAGTACATTCAATATTTTTGAATGAATAACTACCAAACTTGTCACCACTTCATTGTCTTGATGCACTTGGAAAGTAGTGATGGAAAATGATTTACCTTGATGCCTTGGAGTTTATTGGTTTTCTCCAAAAACCCTTGTATTTGGGTACTGGTTCACAATGATCTCTCATTCCTAGTGGTTCATATAATAAAAAACACGTTGAGGGTCTACTATGGAGTTCCTTTCCAATTTCACATTGGTGGGTTTCTCTTGTTGTAAATTATAGGCTAGGTTACCTTTTTTTCTTCATTTAATGAATTTCCATGATCCCCTTAGGGTATTTTTAGGGTTCTTTTTTCCGCACTATTGGCAAGTGGGATGCTAGAATGTTAAAGAACCATTTTATTTATCTATAATATTTAATGAATTAGAGTACAATTTCCCTTTCTCATACCCATTATACCTATGAGATTCACCGATATCTATCTCGACTTTGAAAGAACATCAGAAAATTTCTTCATAGCTATCAAATTTGCAGATTTACATGGATTATTATAGACTAGGATTTAGCACAGAAAAGATGTGGTCATTCATGCATTCTTGGGTAACAAAAAAACATAGCTGTATCATGTAAGTATCATAAATTTTTCCTTTTACAGTCAAATAGACACATCATCATTTTTCTTAACTGTAAAGAAATCTATTTCCATCTTAATATTGATGGTGCATGGAAAATAGTAATCAGAATTTTTTTTGGAATTCATTCCACTCCATTGGTTCATTATCATCCTCACGATTTGTGTTCTTTATCATTTTCCATCAATGATCGACTTCACCTTCTAAAAAATTATTATCTAGAATAACCTTATCTTCTTCGAAACATATGAGGATAGAGAATATTTTTCAATGGAGTTGATCCATTTTTCTGTGATTATGGGACTAGATGATCTATTGAAAGTATGAGGCCTTTATTGCATAAAGATCTCCATTGTGGGTTTGTCTCTCTTGGGGGGGGGGGGGGTTCTTCAACTCATCATGGATTCTATTCATAACTTCATTTCATTAAGATATTATCATGAAATGTTTTTTGATTCCCGCTCCCATTAGGTTGGGATTCTCATTGGGGAAATATTTACACTGCCCTTCACATCAGTTGAAAGAATGATTCCTCGTTTTATTGGACAATTTATAGAATGAAAGGTCAATTAGGTACGATTTTATTAAACAGTTAGACACATAAAGGGCTATCTAATGACATTAAAAGGATAAATTAGAAATTAATTTTTTTCCTTAAGTTATGAATTTCTTGGCTTCAGTTCATGTTTTCTATAATCTACAACTTAAAATATATTCTCACTATGATTTTTTTATTCCCATAATAATGATCTGTAATTAGATTATGAATTTACAAAAGAATATATCATGGGAGTGTCGAAATAGGTTCATAGTAAGGCCCGTTGTCCTGTACCCTGTCACCTTGAGTTTGGTTTGGAACACCTTATAGGAGTTGTTACTCCAAGGTATATCTATGCCTAAACACATCCTGTTTTAGTATCCATACATGGACATATTTCCTTGATAAATCATTTACTCCATACTAACAAAAAATTTGTGTTATTTTTTAACAATTAGTCTTATCCCTATACATTTTCACTATGGTTTTCTAATCATTTAATAAAAATAACTAAACCTACCATATGATACCAACTATGAAAACCATACTCTTTATTTCATATTTAAACATGATTTATTATATAAAATTTCACATAATAACACTCATAAGATAGACAGGTATAACATATTTTGGAAATTAAGTACATTACATGAAAAATTAAAACATTAAATACAACACCATTATTGAAAACATATTTTATATGACGAAATATTTTTTTGTGATTAACACTTCATGGGATAAACTGAGCATATACATAAGAAATGGGTGAGATATAGATCTATGTAACGTAATAATCAAGGCATAAAATGAAAAATAAAATACATGTTCGAAAATAGTTATATCAATGGTGAATAAATAATCGAAATAATAAGGCATGATATAGAATGATAATCAAATCACTGGAAATGGGGAAACAACATACAACAAGATATTAACATGAGTTGAGGCTCATTGCACATGGTCGAGCATGAGTCAAGGTTCATTGCACATGGAGGGACATCTGTAATGCCTCATTTAACATGTAGGACCATGAATCAAAGGTCATTTAACATGGAGTTCCATGACACTAAACATTACCCAATGCATTGGAGTGCTATCCGGGTGCACCCTTCATAATCATTTCGTTTTCAAGCTTAAGTGCGCCACATAGGTCATAAAACATGGATTCATTAATCATAATCATTTATTACACAATCAAGGAAATGTGGAATACATACATACACATCCAAAATAAATAATTATATGTGTGTATGAAGTTGAATACCATTGAGAGATAAATGGGTATGGTATTCACTACACTATGATTTTCGAATGGAAAATCACGGTGCAATTTTGGCAGCCAAACAACATCATATAGAATTTAATAAAATGGGATGATGAGATCAAAAAAGGTATCCAATCATTTATACATGAAATGGGAATTATGACGGATATTTAATAGAATATCCCACCATAGGAAAAATTAAATTAGAAGACATGACATAAAATTATTGTTTGATAAAAGAGGTAGGGGGAAGATCCCTTACGTAATTTCAACATAGAAATAGTTGTACTTAAAAGATCATAAGGGGGTTTAATGAGAGTGAAATGAAGCTATAATAATTTATAAATCAAATGGACTGTAAATGGGAGGTGAGAAAACATTCCCCATCATTATTTATTTAAAATAAAAGGGAATAATAAGAGAAAGAAACTTGGGTAATGATGTGGAAGGAAATAACCCTTACTTGAGTGTGTGACTTCACAGGCATTGGAGGGGATTATTAAAAGCCTGTAGATTCTTTCGGAATAACTTATGGAGTATAGGGTAGATTTTGATCATGTTCCAAGTATTTTTAGTGATGTGGAACGGGAGATTTGGTGGGTTTATATATGGAAAGTCGAGAATTTCTTTATTATTTTTCGTTGGGACACTATATAAAACAATATTCACAACCACAAACCATATGATGGTTTTTCCCATGGTTTCTACCAAATGGTGGTGTTTAATATTATTTTATATGTAAAATGGTATAAAAATTTAATATAATTCCCTTTCTAATTTTTATGTGAGTCACACACTCTAGGAAATTATTTTAAAAATCATAAAATATAGTATAAGTCTTGGAGGGTTCATCCTAGATTTATAAATTAAATCAAACAATATTAAAAAAAATTAGTTTAATGTAAAAATATATATTTGGTGGATTATAACTTCTATAGTATTTATTACATCACTATTGGGTCATTATGATGTCATAAAACATATTATATATTTATACGGGATTTATTTTTTCACAAAAATTCGATTGTTTTAGAAAATTACGAAAAATTAATAATTAAATAATTTTGATGTCCTAATTCCAAAAATAATATTCATTGCAACTGGATGTTTTTATAAATATTTATTTTATTTTTTAAATAAAAACTGACAATTACTGGAAATTTATGGGTTTTGACAAAAAAAAATTTCAAATCCTACTAAAAATAACATTTACCCACATAAAAATGATGTCAAGATTTATAATAAAGAAAATTAATTTATAAATATAAATTTACTAAAATATTATCTATTTCAATAATCCATTAATTAATTAAAATATATTTCTTAATTGAATTTAAATTTTTCCAAAAGCACAATTTGTGCATTAAAAACCTTTTTCTAAGTAATAGTAATAGGAAGAAAATATAATAATTATTCTATAAAAAATAAGTTTTGTAATATTTTTTCTAGGGTAATTATACATATCCATTTATTTCACCTGCATATCCTTTAAGAGTAAGGTACATGGTTGTGGGGAATTCATAGGGGCATTCGGTGGACATGTTCTAGGTCATGATCTCGATGAGATTGAACTCCTCCCATAAACAATTTCGCTCTTGCTTAAGTTATTGGATTGTGACATGGGATTGGTCTAGGTAAATGCACATATATGATATCTCCCTCATAAGTTATGATAATTGGGCTTCATAGTGTACAATCCAACTGGTTTAGGCCATCACTTTGTCTGTACCCAAAGGATTTGTCACAACCATATATTTATTCTATTTATGTGATCACTGTTCAATGACTATATTATCAATTGTAAAGATACCTAATGATCATTTAAATAAAATTGGATAAAATATAATAAAATAAGTGAATGTTTTTTCTATATCAACAGGACATTAAATCAAAAAGAGGAATTTTATTCATAAATATTTTGGTCGTTACATTATGTATGGATTATCAGAGACTGATCCAGAATATGGGGAAGAATCTGTATCTCCATCCTTTAATTGATGACCTAAAAATTATCTAATAAGTTCTAATATATTCTCCAAGATTAATTAGAGATAATGACACCACCAATTTAGGGTGAGATTATCTTATATAACTCAATCATTTTTTAGTAGCAGTTATGAATTAAATGAGTTTGTAGTGATGTTATTTTTTTAACAAACATACTGGTGGTATTGATGGACTTGATGAATAAGATATTTCCTCCTTTTCTAGATCAATTTTAGGTAGGTTTTTATGATATATTTTTGTACTCTCAGTCTATAGATGATCATTCCCAACTACTTGACATCATCTTGAGTAAATTGAGAAAACATCTATTTTACACCAAGATAAACAAATATAGTTTTTAGATTGAAATGATAGACATCATAGGTTAGGTAAACTCAAAGGCTAGAGTGTTAGTGGACCTAGAGATGTTGGAATTTTTGGTTTATTAGAAGTGACAAATTAATTTCTTCAAGATTCATTGTTTTCTAGGATTAGTAGATTATTACCAATGCTCCATCAAGGACTTCAACCATCTAACAACACTAATGTCTAGGATGATAAATAAGGGGTAGTGTTTGGTTGGCTGGATTCCTGTGAGAGATATTTTTAATTTTTCATGATAAGGATATCCTCAACACCTATCCTAAGTTTTACTATGATGGGTATAGCATATACCGCATATTGTGATGATTCTGAAGTTGGAATCTGAGAAGTTCTGATGGAAGAGGATTGAGTGGTTGCTTATGGATCAAGACATATGATACTACTCAATATGAATTAACCTACTCATGATCTAGTGTTAGATATAGTGTTATATTCCATGATATTCAAGAGACATTTACTTATGGGATAATGGGTTTTGGTGTAAATGGACTACAAAAGCCTCAGGTATAACTTTTCTCAGCAGGACATGATCCTTTGGTAGAGATGGTGTGTCGAGTTTCTATAGTCTTTAAACATTGAGTTGGATTATACATTGGGAAAGGGATACATTTTTGTTGAATCCTTAAGACTGAATATGCAAAAATATGTAGAGTCAGATTCTTGTGATGAGTGGCAACTGATGGAACACTTTTTAGAAATGATTCTAGATGTTTAGGTGTCCTAGGAACTAGTATATCTCACTTCAACATCTAACATACCCATGGTTCATAACTAGATCTAGATGGAGAAGTTATTTGATCTAGAGGGATTTGTTCTGAGAGATAACTTATATTGTTGGGGTCCACCTTCATTATAGTGTATTTTCAGTGAAAATTCTATTATTTTATATGGATGAGTATATGTTTCTATAAGGAGTTGATGAGGGGTTTTAATGCTTATATATGGTAGGTAAAAACTTATTTAATAATGATGTATCATAATATCCATAAATAGTACTAATGACCAGGGATGAAGAAGGAATTAGCAAGACTTTTGAAGATATGTCTCACTTATCAGCAGGTGAAGGTTGAGCATCAGTGGCCCACTAGGCTGTCATACCCTCTTCTCATTATGGAGTGAAAATGGGAGGATGTAAATATATATTGTGTGATTGGATTACATTGGAAACCTCACATGAATGATGTAGTATGGGTGATTTAATATTGACTGATTAAGGGTTCTCAATTATATCGTATCATGTAGACCTTCAATATTGATGATGTGAGTAGTCTTTATGTGTGTGAGATAGTTTGGATTCCTAGTGTTTAGAGGAGTTTCATTTTAAATAGATATCCCCACTTCCCATCTCAGTTCTGGAAGGGTCTTCATAAGGCTCAGGGATTTTAGGTTCTCTTGAGTATGACCTATCATCCTCAATATTACATCCAATCTGATTAGAATATTTATACTGGGTATGTAATTTTATGATCATTTGTTTTGGATTTTTGTGGTTCATGGGAGAATTATATGGTACTCATGGTGTTCCCTTATAATAACAGATTCCAATAATTGATTCAAATGGCACATTTGAAGGATTTTGTTTAATTCCACTCCATTTATCTCATTATTGATTTTAGTAAAGTGATTAAACTCTTATTATACCTAGTCTCATGGAGGAGACATCTGAGAAGGTTTAGTTGATCAGGATGTGGTTGGTGATCATCTAGAGAAGACATTAATCTTATGATGAACATCAGAGATAACCCATGGAGTTTAATGATGGTCATTATGTTTTCCTTTAATTTACTCCAAGGTTAGGGAAACATAGTATCTGGAAACAGAGAAAGATAAGATCAATGTTTCATGGCTATTTCAGAATGTGGGAAGGGTCAGTCTAGTGGAAAACTGATTAGACCTTCCATAATGCTTTTTCCCTTCCACAACATGTTTCACAATTTATAGCATTAGATATCTTATCTTAACCATTATTGTAGTGTAGATGTCGAGTACATAAATCTTGGTGTTGATTCTTCCTTTTAGGATCATCTGAGATGGAATGTGGGAAATGAAGAGAACTAACTCCAAGGAAATACTATATCTATAGTTTGAGTGTAGTGACAAAAAGGGTATGTGCAAGAGCAGTCCTGGTAGAGGGAGTTTTATATGAGATCACAGTGACCCAAATTATTCTCCAAGACACAATAGTGATGCTCAGAGAAGATTGAGAATGGGATGTTATATGGTGGGGAGGTTGTAAGATCCCATATTTTTATAGGTTAGTCCCTCTTTTAGTTTTTTCATTGAACCACTTTTTGGGGGTTTCCATATTCTTAAAGAACTAGTAGTAGAGTATCATTTGGCGATTGCGAGAATTTATTTGGGAAAATGACCTAAATTTTGGTGATGTATTTTTTTTTTCAATTAATGGATTCTTGTAATAAAAATTTTAAAGGGGATTATGAGGGTTCCCCATGAGTATGGAAGGCTTTGGAGTTGGTTTGGGATATTTTTTATAATATTGGATTAAAGTTGTCTGTTGAGACACTACACATCTTGAATATATTACAGAGAATGTAACTATTTGTGGGACGATATAATGAAATGGGTTCATAATGTGAATTTAATACACACAATGAAATTGGTTCACATCATGTAATGTCTGAGAAGGGTTATTTTAACCAGAGATAACATGTTTTTTGATATAATTAATTATTTTAAAAATAAATGCCATTAATAGTTTAAACACCATGTATTTATTCAGATCAACTATTTTAAGGACACAATATGAATATGATTCAATCTTTATTCATGTGAATCTCTTCTCTATTGGTCCCTATGAATTTTTCAAGAGATTTTAAAGTTATTTCATCCCTTCTAGACATCTCAATCAAGATTCTGATCCCCAGTCAATTTTTTCTCTCTCATTTTAACGTCATTTCCATTTCTCCACATTATAGATAAACAAATCTCCATACCATAGATGTTTTGGTGTTGATATTTATCTTTTCTGATCAAGTATTTCTTCCTGATCATCCTCATCAACATTCTTACTGGCATTTCTTATTGAATACATTTCATTAATCAACAGTTAAAGGTATATGGACTAAAGAGAAACTGTATTGTATGTTTCTATAGTTCATGTATCTTCAATATTATGAACTTTAACGGACATGATGTGTGTATTAATTAATTAAAGAATGTATGATGATAAATCTTAAGTTGGATTGGTCATTGGATCCCTTTGGATTCAATGATTTTGCAACCTGGCTTGCAGCTACCCATTGGGTGAGCCTACATTATAATAGTAATGAATTGGTTAATGGATTAATTCATATTTTAGTATGAACTGATATATCATGTGATTTCTTGTGGTATATTCAGCCTATAAAATGGCTAAGTGGATCATTAAATTACTAATGATTCCTTGATATGAAATGGGAATGAAAATTTGAGTGGAAATGACTTAATATATAACGTAATAAATGAATGGGTAATTGAAAGATAATTGGTAATTGGAAGAGTTAACATTCGTGGACTATTATATTGTGATATGGTATCCTTTCAGTTATGACTTGTGTTGTAAGTGATGCTAAATCCTTAAATAGAGGGCTATGGGCAGTGATGTTGAAATGATTATATAGAGGGATATGATTGGTGATTATGAAATTCTTATATAGAGGGATATTCCAGGTGATGCTAAAATGATTAAATAGAGGGCATTGATGAGTTATGATGAAATGGTTATATAAAGGGCTTGTACTGGATGCATAAATTCTTATATAGAGTGCTTGGCTGAGTATTGAAATGATTATAGAGTTGGATTTTACTTATTGTGTGACTAAGCCCTAATTTTTTGTTATTGTTGGAATAGTTGTGCTTCATGTTCAGAGATATTAATTATTGGTGTCGAAGCAGGTTGATCGTTATTCTATATTAATTATTTAATTAATACACCTATTTATCAATTTATTTCAAGCCCTTATTATTTGATTGGTTCTATTTAGACATTGTGGTGTTGACCTACTGATTTTCAATCACACACTATTTGGGCTACCATTTGGTACCCGAGAAGATTAAATGCATATAAATCTATATATGGGAACTGGAATTGATATTTGATTTTTTTCTTTCTTGATTTGTTGGAGTATATAGGTGGGACCGACATGGGGTTTGGCACTAGGGTTTTGGATTTATTTATGATATCATGATATTTTAACAATATTACATTCAGTTTGACATCTATATATACTCCATCCTATCATTTCATGGTTCACTATTATTTGGCTATTGGTTCTTCCTTTAACTTCCAGTTGAAAGTTTCACTATTTTCTCTATTTTTATGTTACTCTAATATTTTTTATTTTTAATTTTTAATTGTATTATAACAATGTAAAAGGGGTATAGTCTCCCCAATCTTGGATTTATACCCCCATTTCTATTTTAAAGTTTATCGAATATGGGGAGGCATTCTTAAGGTCCCATAACAAACTCTATTTTACCACATGAGAGAGTTTTAGATCAAGAGATGTTAAAATTGATGTATTATATTAATGTGTTAATTAGTTTTTTTTATGTATTTTATATTTCTATTATAAATTATTTTTAGTAATGATTGTTTCTTTGTGATGGCTAGACCCAATGATCTATTATGTTCATTTACAGATGCTATTAATTATCATCTTTTTATTTTGAATTTGTATTACCAATTATTTATATGTATGAATATTATATTTCATAGGGTATTTATTTGTTTTTTATATTTTATATCTATAATAAAAAATATTTATATGTTATATTAATATATACTTTTATTTTTTATAGGTACTTTTTATATTATGTTATTTATTATTTTTTATAATTGTTATATGTATCAATAATTATTAACTTGTATGAATATTATGCTATATTATTTATTTGATTTTTTATATTTGGTATATTTATTAACACATTTGTATAGGTAATATAATTTGTTTTAGATGGAAAGAGATGACCTAACTGATCTATTTCATTATGTCATTGATGCTCGACTACCTAATGATGGGCCTTATTAATCTTATATTTAAGATTTTATGCCTATTTGGAGGGTCAATGAATTTTCTCGATTGGTATTTCTTGATCCCATTCTAGAGTGGCATCCATTTCTTTCATTTAATCATCTTTTATGGAAGTATGTTCAATTTGTTAATGTAATTGTTTATATTTTTCTTTAGTATTAATTTTTTTTAATAATATTATGATTATTGATTTTCATTTGAATAGTGTTTCATATTTAGCTATTGGGAAATATTATGTGATTGTAAGAAATTACTTTTTTTGATCCATGTGCGTATTGATATCAGGTTACCATTTATATTCATCAATATATGGTTTACCACTAGAGTGTACGTTATTAAATAATTTTTTTTCATATTTATTTAATTAGTAACATGTTTTTTAAATTGTATTTCTGTATTTATGGTATCTGATTGATGATAATAATAATGAACCTATCCAAGAAGCATGAGAGATTTGTATAAATGATCTTTTTCATAATTTTTTACACAATCATATAAATTAATAAATGTATAGAGCTTGTTTTACTTTTTTCGACCATCCCTTTATATCTCGTCGACTAGACTTTACTACATCTCAGTTGTGGGATTAATTGTAACCTAATTTTTAGAAGAAAATATTAGGAGAGGTAATCATCTGGATATTAGAATCAGGGGAGGTGGGAGGTCACACATAGCGACCAGAGTTGAAGATTTAGTATACATAAACAACGTATGAGAAGATTTATTATTTGGTAATGTGTATATGATTTAAACATATAACGTTTTATATATCATATAGGAAACTTTAGATCCTTATATTATAGAGTTTTATATTTATATGAAGATATAAAATGATCCCCATATTGGAAAAGGTTTTGGTGAAAGACAACACAATATTTTATTTAGTATTTTTCCTAAAATTTTATGGATATTAATTTTATTGTTATTCTATTTTCAAATTATATTTGTAGGAAATGAATGAGACTATGGTTTCTTATTCATGAGAGATTAAATCAAATATTTAATTATAAATCACTTACAATATAGGTTTCGATGATGTGTCTTGGATATAGGTGACTATTCAAAGTGTCAAGAAAGGCTTGGTGACATGTACATGTTCATAACAAACACCTAAATGTTATTATGGTACTTTTGTGATGTCATTGGTCTTATTGAAGGGAGATTATAGAGAGTCTTTGTCAATAGACACTAAAAAATATGAAGATATTTTTAGAGATATGGATGAGATGATAAAATGGATGTGGAGATAGGTAGGGAAGCATGTGCAGCAATATTATAGAAATGGGTAGATGTTGGATTATATGCAAAGTCTTGTGCATGGTGTTAGTATAGAGTTTCCTCCCCATAAACCTTCATGTTTTCCACCCCCACCTGATTAATATTTATTTTCATATATTTTTATGAGAGATATATATTTTCGGTGATAAACATAATATGTGTGAAATAATGTAAAAATTCTATGACTGTTTTTATATATATATTAATTTTTTTTAAATTTTATTTCAATTAATATAATTTTAATTTATTATTTTTTCAAAAAAAAGTAATTTTATAAAATTACAATATCCATCACATTTTGTTTTATATTGTTTTGATCTTATTTGCAGTCGATTGAAAGCCTGTTCCAAATAACAATTATTTGTGATGGGTTATCACAAAGGATTATTAAAATAATCACAGAAATATAATTTAAGATAGATGATTCACCCATCAAAATAATTTTTATTAGCAATGGTCCATTGAAAAAAAAACATTAATTTTTAATCCATTTTCCATGATGACACATCAACTACAGACTCCCACAACAAAAGGTCATTAAAAATAAGCATATGTCACTAATATCCTACTGCAAAAGCATTAAACTCCAATAGTGTACTATTTTGTTGGGAATATTTATTTTCGATGTACTTATTTTCTAAAAATATTTTTTCCAGTATGTTTTTTATATTCTAAAACGACTTATAATGTCAATTTTAGCCATGTTATACATTTTCAAAATGGTTTAAAAGGAATATCCTTGTTGTTTTTTGAATGAGAAACTTTTTGGATTGTTGTAAAAATATGGCAGGATTGTTTTTTTACTTATACAACATGAATTGAATTTCCCACATTTATAAATGATAAATGATTTCAATATCCTTTTACATGTTTCTAGGGATCTTTCCAATTATATTTTTTCCTTAATTTTTTGAAAATATTAGGATTTTAAGTATGGGCTTTCAAAATGAAAAGGATATTTTTCTTATAAAATATTCTGGTGATATTTTATAGAAAATTTTAAAATATGATAACTTCCTTTGATAATAATTATGCTTTATAGGGGATATGATCAAATTATTCAATCCTTATTCTTTCTCAGAATCATTTATGAATATAATAATGAGAGGTTTCTGAAACAAATTTATATTCCATGGGTTAAACTATGATTTATTGTTGAAATATTTATGAAACTAATTTCTTTTCCATGGGTTATGATATATGATGAATGCTTATAATCTTATGTAACACATACAATTGGAATATTGTTATATAATTGTTGGTTCTGTTAAACACCTCTAATTCATTGGGTAAATATAGATATATTATGAGATATTTATGTTATCTTTAAACCTAATTTCAATTTCAAAGTATTATGTGTGGACATGGATTTCATGTCCATAAGATTATGCATGGACCTGGGTTTCATTTCCAGGAGTTTTTTCATCAACCTAGATTTTAAACCCATAAGATTATGAGTGTACATGGTTTCATGATCATAAGCTTATGTGTGTCCCTAATTTAATATCTTAATCTTAATGACCAGACCCACTTCAATTTACACATGTTCCCAATGTTATATGTTTGTTTTCACTTAACTATGTTAATTTTATGAGCTAATGAATCATTTACATTTATTAATTTATGATCCATGTCTTATATACTACCAAGATTTATTCATTGTCTTTGGATTAGGATCTATGATGTCCAGGGCATGGTTTTAAAATGTTATGCTCATTTTTTCATACCATTATTCACATTTTATTCTTATGCGATCATTGATATATACCATTTTTTACCCTTATTGAGAATCTTATCTCACCCTTTCTTATTTTCACTTTCCCCTAGTAGGGAAGAATGGTTTTAATAACAGTTTGTATAAGAAGTTTACTATATGGGAACTTCTTTGTGGGATATGTTGATGAACATTCAAGATATATAATGATTGTGTATCTAATTTCCAAATATCCTAAACCATTAAGGTCCTCAAACATGTATTTTTATAATATACTAAATATAAATCTATTAATATGTAATATCTATGTATATAAATTATGATTCATTATAAAAGATTCAAAAAATCATAAACCTTGAGATTTCTATGTGGAAACCATTGAGGAATTGGATTGTGGTCACTATATGACATGGATAATTTGAGATGAATCACATGTTGTTACATGATCATGGATATTTTCATTTGGAATTTACTAACAGATGATGATGACCACATTAAAGAAAACCATGTGGATGTTTTTCAAATTTTATGTTTTGATATCACCTATTTTATATTTCTATTTTCAAATAAGAGGATTCCTCCTTTCATTGTAATGTTTCCCAAGAAAAGGTAATTAATTAAAATTCTTGGAGATGAGAACCACCACACACCTTTCCCAAAATTTTATTAATCAGTTGTTCTTTATTGTTTTTGTAATTTAAATTATCATTTTATTCTTCTTTGTTGTGTAGTGATCTCGATCCTTCATTGATGAGCGTATAATTTAAGAGTCTAGATATATGTAGTGAAACTAGAAAATTCTTAGATATTGTAATTGTGTTAGCGTCACATTCTTTTTCTCTGTAAGTAGAAGATGATAGTAATGTGAAGGTGTAGTATCCAATATACTCACAAGAAGTGTTTTCCACTCTCTCTCCATTGATTCTCCAATCTTATTATCTTAGATTTCTGAAATTAGTGTCTTGGGAGGTTGGGTGATTCATGATATCATTAATATCACATTGTTATAGAATATTTTCTTAGATGATGTAGTTAGATTGAGAGATTATTTTACTTCTATGGGAGTTTCTCTATACTAGAAGCTGTTTTGTACAAGGGAACTCAATGTTTTTGTTGAGAAAGGTTTTTGAGTTGGTAATTGACCCATCATTTAGTTATATTGACGGTTTATTATTTATTTCTTAAAAATATTTATGATTGATTGTTTATAATGAACAAAACTTATTCTATGTTATTTTACTATTAATTTCATGTTTTTTCTACATTCACCTTTTTCATTTCTCTTAATTAAAAAATCAGTCTTCCAACCCCTTCCAACTTTTTACCCTATAAATAATGAAAAAAATAAAACTGTAATAATTAAATAAGATAAATAATGAGACAACCACGTACTCGTAGGGAAAGAACCTTGGTTGGCCATATGCTATATTCTAGGGAATTTCCTGAGCATGAAACCATTTTTGTAGAGTTTTTTTGGAAATTTATTTTCTCCTTCACCTATTAATAATTTAGTATTTCAAAATAAAGGAAAATAATAATAATAATAAATTATTTTAATTATTTATATAATGGGAACTGGAACACCATTTGAAGACATTGTCATACACTTTTCCTATAAAATTATGGAGATATAAAAGAATTTATGTGTTGAAGATTTTGAATAATTCCTTGATGTATTAAAAGAAGACTGGAAGTAACACTTTGGGATTTAGTATTTAATGAACTGATGGTTTTTTCACATTTTCCATCAATTTTATGTAGGATAACTAGAGTTGTACAGTGAGATTCAAATAGAAGAACCAACCCTAATGAACATTCATGAATATATCTAGGATATAAAATATTTTACGTTTGTTACAACATTTAAACATCACTTTAAATGGTTTACCTAAAGAATTAAAAACTGAGAACTATTTTAGGGGCTGAAAGGTGATGGGTCACATTGAACTAAGGGTAAAATTTGGTATCTCGGCCCCAAAGCCTGCCTGACCTTTCCCAAAACTTAATCAGGCCTGACCCCAAAATCATGACATAGGTTGAGCCAGGATTGGGAAAAGGGGTTGGTCAATTAAGGCCTAATATTCTCAATTTTGGTTCAACCAAACCCAAAGGCTTTTTCTATAATATTTTCCTATATAAAATAATAATCCCTAGAAAAATACAAAAAATTACCAGAAAACATGTGGTAGGGTTGATTTGAACACCGTACCCTTATCTTCCATGTTGTTTACAAGATCAACTAGTACAAAAATTGAACCTTGTATGTTTATATGGTATATTCAATTATTTATTTATTTTAAAAAAATATTATTATTTTAATTTTAAAAATATAATATTTTTTTACATTGATTTTAAAGGCATGATCACCCTTTCCCAGGGCACAGACCGAAGAACCTAGTATGATATAAAGAATCATGTCAACCCATGGTTGGTCTTAGGAAATTATTAAACCCCTAATAAGAAATTGAGGAAGTTTGATATAAATTAGAATTTTATTTTTGCATTAATTTTTGATGATTTTTGTGTTATTACTTTTCTATTGGGGTTTCAATGTATCAATGGATCAAACTAGTATAATAAATCTGATCACTTTCCTTGAAAGAAACATTAAAAGTGGTGATTTATTTTAACATGTCAGTAGAGGAGGATTTATACCTCACACTTATCCAAGAATCACTCCAAGGATCACAAAATACGCTTATAGTAGAACAATATGCACATATTTAGGGGGATAATAATTTTATTGATGAATCCATATTTATTTTTAATACTGATTATATTAAATTTGATTTTGATATAGATTTTCCATGTGTAGATATTAAAAATTCATCAAACTTTTGTGACCTCCAATAGAATTAAGAGAAATTAAAAAATGAACCTATTGAGAAACATTTTGATCTAAAAACATTTTATAGAAATTACATTCTAGGTAATTTTGAAGAAAATAATTTATTGGAGCTCTATATAGGTTCAAATCAGGGTGTTGATACATTTTT
Source organism: Viscum album (assembly GCA_963277665.1). Lineage (NCBI taxonomy): Eukaryota > Viridiplantae > Streptophyta > Magnoliopsida > Santalales > Viscaceae > Viscum > Viscum album. Next base: position 309,472,875 of record OY728120.1, read on the forward strand.
TTATCTAGGAATGAATAATTTTTTGAACTGAACCGGAATAAAATCATTATCCTGCAAATTAATTACTTTTTCATTTTCACACATTTTTTCAATATTATGAAAAAGGTGAATACACCAATATCCTATTTTCATCTTTGTTACTAAATAAGTAATACAATTTCATGTAGGAGTCTTGAAGAAAATTTTACATGGGGTACACCACATGTTACGTAATAGTAAATACAAAAAGAGATGAATTTGGTTATTATTAAAGAATAATAAACATCCTCTATCAGAATGGGGTTAAAAAAATACAATCCATCTATGGATAATCTAAATAAAAACCCTTAGTGGATTATCCCAAGATTATCATATTTAGTTTATTGTTTCATTTTCTTAGTACTTATTTTTTATTATTGATAACTCTTGTAGTAATAATAATTATGTAGTTGATTCTATATGGAAAAAATTCATGCCTAGGAGGTGATACGCACTAAATCACCTTGATCAATCCTTCCTAATATAGTCCATTTTTTATGAAATATTGGGTCTCAAATTATTTTATTACAATATTAATATGTTTTGTTAATTTGTAGGACCATTAATTATGAATATATGGTACTTTATCATAAGCTCAATGGGAGTATTCAAATGAATGATATTAAATGTCAAAGACTTCTCCAAAATAAGAGTAATTGTTTTAATATATATAAATTTTATTTTCACCCTCATCTATTTAGAAATATTTCCGCCTGTTTTGTTTTTTAAATGAAAATTCATTTTTTAATGTGTTGTGTTACCTGATGAAATTATTGATTATGACTGTTATCCATTACTAGTTACTTGATCTTATTTTATTACTAAATTCATATCCTTACATTATTTTTCTTAAAACTCATTTTAAAATCATTTTAGAACCTAATATAAATCAATCTTATATTTAAAAAACTATATTATATTCATAAATATTATATTTTATATTAAGTGTTAACAATTTGCATGTTATGACTTGTCTGAATATTTTTTTTATGTGGAGAACATATTTTTGAACTACACAAAAAACCCTATGAACATACTATTTTCAGTAATAAATGTCAACAAAATTCGATCAAAATCAATGAAAATATCCACCCACCATAAGTCTTATGTGTGGGGTACAAAGTATTTAATTGTTCTAAGTCGTGATTTAATGTTTAACTCATCCAAAACCCCAAAAAAATTACAATCCCCCCCCCCATTTTAGGATTTTTATCAGATCCCTATCAATAAATAATTTTATTTTTGTTTTTAGTTTAGGAAGGTTTAAAATAAATGTTGTATTTCCTTGTGATAATTACATACTATATTGAGTGATTTCACTAATTCTGAAATTTTTAGATTTAAAATAATTTTAAGTGAATGTTATCCACTGAGTTTATGGAAATATTATTTCAGTACTAATAATGGGTGTTTCATAGGATATATCTTTATGGAATTAAGATTATATCATGAGGAAAATTGATGTTGGAACTTGAACCTAGTCAATTATCCCTTGTGAAATGAAAAACCACCTAGAGCCAACTGAATAGTTATTAAAATAAGTCCTTTTAAAATTAGGGTAAAATTGGTAATTGGGATCCCACCGTGACTCTATGAGATATTAGGGAATAAAATAAAAAATAATAATTTCCACCTTTTCATTCAAAAAGTTCTTTCTTACATTCATGATATAAAAAACCAATGAAAAAACGTTCATAACTTTCAAAAAGTAATTTCATTCAAGTTAGGGTAATATTAGACCTAGATAAAAAAGTGGGTTATTGATTTATAAAAATCTATTTTGAGTTGTATGAAGGAAGTTTAAGGTGAAAATTCGATTAGAGGTACTTGGGAGAAAACAAAAACCAGCAGTTCTTCTTTTTATAGATTTAATCCCACATGATTTTAATTAATCTTCACTTTTAGAACCATGGTCTAAAATGGAATTGAAGATATGTAGTGAGAGATAATCCCATAGGAGACCAGATTTGTTTTTTGGAAATGGTTGGATTAATGATTTTCTCTAATTTCATCATGTACATTCAACCTAAAGAGGGATAATCCATTTTTTATAGGATTTTTTTAAATAAATAAATTATTTTTAATTTATCTTGTGTGGAAATGGATAAGTGTGAGGGAATATGATGTGGTATGAGTTTAAAACACTTTTCTACATCCAAAATAGGTATCTATGGAATATATATTAATTAAAATTTGTGAAAATGGATAATTATTGATTTTTGTTCTAAATTTAGTATTTAATGAACATTCTTTGAAAATCACGTCAAAAATATGTGTATATGGTGTTTTAATTTATTAATTTTTCTACGTTTTATTTTCCAATTATTTTCAAGAATAGTTTTTTATGATTTTTTAATGTTTTAATTTTTATTAATAATTATTTTATTATTCCATGTTGTAATCTTTAACATCTTATTTTTGGAACACATTAAATATTTTAGAAGCAAATTTGAATTTGGAATTTGTCTTCTAATTTTAAAATGTAGAATTATAGACGAATAACAATTGAAATATATTTAAGATAGTTTGAATGTGTTTTGGATGTTTTAATTTATTCATTAATTCTAACATTTAATCATATATTTTTTTTGAAGAATTAATCTTATTATGATAAATAAAAATATTATTTAATAAAATTATTTCAAAATTCGATTTTTTAATTTTTTATTTAATTTTTTATTTTTAAATAATAAAGATTTTTTGATATTATTTTAGGAAGAATTGATTTTGAAAATCATGGTTCAAATGTGAAGTGGAATTCATGTGGTTATCTATTGAACACATGTTACAAAATTAGAAAAGGCATGAAATCATTACAAGAAAAAAATGCAAGATTCTTTGCCAAATGTTTTCTAAATATTTTGAAAATTCATGAAGCTAACACAAGAAGAGGTTAGAGAAACTGAAAGAATAAAAATCCAACTGAACATATAGACTTTTCCAACCAATCACAATTCTAAAATATTGAAAAATTATATAAGTGACCATTCCTAGAGTTTAATTGATAGTAAATGAATACCAACATACCATGAACCTATTAAAATAGACCGTGCAAAAATGTTTTAGGAAAGGAGAAACACCTACTGCATTAAGTCATGTATATCTCATGATATAATATTTGAAAATGGGAATATACCATATGTGAAAATTTAAGCTACCAAAGGAAGATTCAATCAGCTGCACACCATACTCTCAATCGGTTGTGATCCTTTTAACACAGTCATACAGGAACCAATAACCAATAAGACCTGAAAGATGATGTCGATGGTGAATGGAGATTAAATCATTCCAGAATGAATATTTATAAGGAAGAAATTATTTTTCATACTTGTGTGAGGTATATGGATGCAGGATTAACTCCAAAATATGAGGAATCAATACCTCCAGAGCATGATGATGCATATGGAAATCCATAAGTAATCAAACATAGATGAATTTGGTGATGAATTGAGATAGAAATAACAAGAAAAATAGTTTCTAGAATCCAAAATAGTTAAAATATAAACCAATTTATTGGAGTTTTATTGAATTCTAGAACTGATGGAAGCTGCAACATCTTGAAAAATCATGAACATGAAGGAAGATAGTTGGAAACTTAAACATATACCGACTAAAGAAGATTCTTGAAAAAGGAAGACGTGATCAGTGTAATGCACTATGGATTTAAAAATAAATTGAAATGCATCAATATTTGTTTTAAGTATATTTTTATATACTAGTTTTCAAATATGATTTTTCTTCTTTTGTGATTTGAATTTTAAAAAGTTCCTATCAACGGTTTTGATTAGTATGTTATTTGGAGTCTGATAAAACCAACTTGTTTTACAGTGAATATTAACACACCCTTTTGAAATGTAATATGAATAGTAATATGACCCTTTATGAATAGTGAATCATATTTTTATTTTATTTTCTTAAGGGTGTAAGATAATGAGATCTTGATTAATTTCTCAAGGTGATATAAAATTAGCTATAGTTTTAAAATTGTTATTTATGGAATAGAATATGAATTTATTTAAAAATTGAATTAATCAAATTTAGAAAATTATGTTTGTAAAAATGGAGTTCATTTTTGAATTTTACCGGTCAAGAAATGGTCAGGGTGAATGTTTGATGTTTTTAGGAAATATATGAATTTTTGGAGAATAGTGAAATTTGATAATTATGAAATATGATAAATAAATAAGTTTCTACATCATAATTGAGTCATGGAAGATTTAAATGGAAATTGGATAAAATTAGCATTAACTTATTACTATTTTTGTTCACATGAGTCCAAAATACTCCTATTATTGAGAAAAAATATTAATATAAAGATTAAAATAACATAAACCCCTCCTCTCCTCCACTATAAATACCACCCTCACCCCCTCTTCCTCTCACACCCCTCAATCCTTAATCCCAATCCATGTTCTAAAGAATACTCTTTCCAAGACCCCCTCCCCCCCACGTCCAAGTCCTTATGGTCTCATAAAAAGGCTAAAACCAAGGGCCATATGGATGATTTCAAGGTGAAGAGATCGTGTGGTTAAAATCATCTTTTATTTTCATGCGATTTTCCCAATTCTATTATTCTCATATAATATATTCCCTTACCCTTACCTAAGAGGCGTGAATTCTCCAGAATAATAAATTTTCTATATTTTAGCATTTTGTTGAAAAACTTAATCAATTTACTTCTTTCCCTCTCATATATTCTATAAATAAGAACATCATCCGTGATGTGCCTATTTACCAAAAGTGTGGTCATTGCGTTTTCAATTTTGATTACTTCCTTAAATATGGTTTGAAAAACCATTTTTATGGATGAATAATATTTATATGTGTGTGATATGACATCTATTATGTTCTTTAATTAACATAAATGCATAATATTAATGGTATATGATGAAAAAGGTTCATGATTATCAGAGAACAGCCAAAATGATAAAAATGGATATCATTAAATATTTATCTAATGATTCATCCTCATAATATATACCCAAATTGAATTATGGACATATTAATATCATATCATATCATTTCTATAATTTTATTTCTATACGAAAAGAAAATCAAATAAAAACAGACCATCAAAATTATGTAAAGAACACCCCCGAACCAATGGAAGGATCAAAATACTAATAATTATAAGGAAAAATGATGTTATTAAATGACCATATAATGTGTTATAAACATTAATATGTTTCATTAATATATTAGAAACACTATTTTAACAATTATTTAGGAGGTTTAAACAATTTTTCATGTAATATGAACTCAAGGTAAGGTAATTCTAAACCAAATTTCCATTCTTTAGGTTAACCTTCTACTTCATTAATTATGTGGTATTAAAATTGTTTCTATGATTAATATTGTCTATATTATGTTTATTTATGTTTATTTATATTTTATATACATATTCCATCCAATCTATTAAGTCCCACTTCAATTATATGATATTTGTAAGGGGATTTTCTTTTAAAATCCTATTTTAAAATTCTATTTTACAACATTAAAAAGAAATGTTTTTTTGAAATTATTCATGTTTTATATTATGTTTTGGTTCGTGTGATTTTTTTTTATAATGAACGGTGGTACCTATATCTCCCTCCAATGCATTGGGTATGATTAAATTGGAGGTCGTCTATATGGTTACTCCAAGCGTAACTACAATGGTTACACTATAAGGTAGATGTTCGGGTTAAACTGTAAGGTAGTCATGGGGGTTACAGTTTATAAGGTAGCCACAAGGGTTACAACATAAGTAAGTGATTCCCCAGTATACCTTTATGGATCTATTCATGTTCTTCTTTTTGTGTGTGGAAATATCTTTGAAATCTCATGTTTCATAATGTAAGTATATATGGGTGACAAATATGTCTTTTTTTACATGATTTCATATGTTTACAATTATTTATGGAATAAGGTTTTATTTCCTTTTTTCCAATAGAATTTTTTTGTGCTCACCCAATGTTTAAAAAATATTTTTAGAGGTTATAAGTTTGTGTAATAAAAACAAGTAATCCATATTAAATTTTTTAATGATTTTTAAAAGAAAAAATGTTTTTTATAAAAAGTATTACATTTTGGATGAAATGGATACTATTATTATGGTATAAATTTTGTATAAATGATGAATTTTATGTGTGTATTATATCCAAAAGGCTCTAAAACTATAAACGTGAAAAGATCATCAATGTTAAAGTAAGCCAATTCTTGTAAAAAATTCAAGATTCTGTAATGTATTAAGGATGGGTCTTTATAGTTGGAATCAGGGGAAAATTTAGACAACTACATAGTTAATAATGATGTTAAAAGAATAAAATACATTTTTTACTCTATAGATAATTTTAAATTTAATAGAATTTAAATATTACCATGTTTCTTCAAATAAGTAATGTTTTTTGATAATGGTTTTCCATATAAGAAGCTGGGAAGCTGAAGTGGAAAGGCACTGAGAGACCAATATCATTCCGAATATACAGTGTGTAATGGTAGGGATTGGAACTGAGTAGTTTCTGATAGTAATGGATCATATAACAATGTAATTAAATGGTGTTGGCATCCATGACTGAGAACAAATAGAGTTTCCACAAAGTTACATGACGATAGTTAAACATTTTACGAGGAAACACCCTACTGCTTTCAGTGGATCTTCTGACCCAATAGTATATGAGGATGGATTAAATCCCTTTAAATGAAAATTGATGTTATGGGATGTTAAAATAATCAGAAGGAATTTATTTACATTTATCATTTTTTAGTTGAAGAAGATCAGTGCTGGTCAATAGTCAATAATATAAAGGATAGATATGAGATTGATGCCGTAGAGTGGGATGAATTTAAATGTCTTTTTCTTGGGAAATATTTTCTTATGGTGTTTAGACATAGGATGGAGAATAAATTTAGTTGAATTAAATCCAAATGTAGAAGATTTATTGGTTGTGTATGAAGCAATATTTACTTGACTGGTGAGGTGTTCTCAAAATATTATTCTAGATCTTGATAGAAAAATCAACCATTTCTACTCAGAATTGATGCCAATATATCAAAGGGCATTGGATTCCCATGAGTTTAAAAAGTCATGAGAAAATTATTAGATGTGATGAGATGGTAGAAATAGAGTTTTCTAATGACCATGAGTACCTTGAGAAAAAATAGAAGAAGAGGTCTAGATAGAATGCGATGGATAAGAATCATTCAAAGGAATCTGATGGTAAGAAAGCTCTATTTCCAGTTTGTGAAAAGTGTTGTAAGAATGTCCCTGGGGAATGCCTAACTAAAACCAGGAAGTGTTTTCGATGTTCTAATTTTTGAAATATGGAATGATATTGTAATGAAAATGATTCTAAGACTAACTATTATTAGAAAACTATTAAGTGAATTAAATGTGGTGAGATGGGTCATTATGAAAATGTCTTCCCAAATAGAGATTTGAATGATTCAAAGCAGCTATACTATAAGAAGAATGATTTAGTGAGATCCTTTGTGACTATGTCTTTAAAAATAGATACATCAAATGAAGTTTTATCAGGTACCTTGTTTATTTTCGTAGATTTTTCTAATGATCAGTTTGATATGGGGTCTACACATTTTTTTATTTCTGAGAAATTTTCTGGTAAATTGGAAATTGCACCTCAAAAAATGAGACATGAACTTATTCTTAAAACACCAGGGGGAAATATTGCAGAAAATTGGAATTATAATAATATTTATATTGTGTTCTGTTGAAAGAAATTACCTAATAACCTTGTTAGTTTTTCCATAGTAGTGTTTGATGTCATTCTGAGTACAAATTTTCTTTTTTTTAGTATGCTAAGATTGATTATAGTTTTAAAAAATTTTATTTCTGTGAAATAATTTCGGTTTTTATACAATATTAAAAACATAAAATTTATAAAATATTTTGAATTTATGAAACTGTTAAAATTTGGAAATGAATGTTATATTTCTCATATTATTGAAATCTAGGGAACTATTCATATTAATGATGTGATAATGGTAGATAAATATCATGATATTTTTCTTGATGAGTTTCCCAATGTTATACCTGACTGGGAAGTTAAATTCAAAATTTAATTATTTACTAATGCAAGGCCAATTATAAAACCACCTTATCGAACAGCTCAAATGGAACTTATTGAATTAAAAAAATCATTTGTAGGAGTTTCATGATAAATGATTCACCTATCCCAGAAATTCGCCATGGGGTGATCCTATTTTGTTCATTAAAAATAATGATTGTTCCTTGATACGTTTCATTTATTACAGAGACATAATTAACATCACTATTAAAAATAAGTAACCATTGCCTCATACTAGTGACTTGTTTGATAAAATCCTGGGAGTACAATATTTTTTTAAGGTTGACCGAAGTTCAAGGTACCATCAATTAAAAGTAAAGGAATCATACATCCTAAATACTACGTTATATACTAGATATGGGAATTAAGAATTTGTTCTTATGTTGTTTGGATTAACTAATGCAGTTACTATATTCTTCGATCTTATAAATAGAATATTTCATGAGTTCTTGGATAAGATTGTAGTTTGGTTTATTGATAAAATACTATTATTTTATAAAAGGAAATAGGATCATGAAAAACATAAAAGGGTTGTTTTTCAAACCTTAAATTAAATAATACTTTATATAATGTTTAGAAAGTGTGATATTTGGTTACAACATATTTCTTTTATTGAGAACATTATAAATAAAGATAGAAAAAAAATTTGATCCTGCCAAAACAAAAGTAGTTAATGAGTCGCCAAAACATACAAATGTTATATAAGTACATAGTTCTATTATATTAGTAGGTTATTATTTTCCTGTTTTTTAAATCTATTCATGGTTATATAGCCTTCTAACTAAGATAACAAGAAATGGTGTTTAATTTATTTGGACAGAATAATGTGAAGTATGTTTTTTGGAACTGAATAAGAGATTAGATAATTCTCTAGATTTGGTTGTTCCATATAGAGATGTTTATTTTTTCCTCTATAGTTATTCTTCTTTGAAGGTAATTGGTTGTGTTTTGATGGAAAATGGTCAGGTAATTTTTTATGACTCAAGACAACTGAATCCTCATAATGTGAATTATCCCACAATTGATTTGGAAGTAAATTTTTTGTTTTTTATTAGAAAATGTTGAGGCATCATTTATATGGAGCCAAATTTAAAATATATACTGACTGTAAATGTCTAAATTATATATTCAATCTAGAAATACTTCAACATGAGGAAGATAAGATGACTTGAACTGATAATGGATTATTATTTCATGATCCATTTCCATCCTAGAAAAGAAAAAAAATTGGAAGACTATTGAGTCTAAAACATCATGAATCATTAACCATGTTATGTTTAGAACATGATCCATTGGTTGATGATTTGATGAACTTCGGTTGAGAAGTGGTTGGTGCAGAAAATACCTATTTTTTGTTCAAGGTTTCAGTGCAATCATCATTGTTAAACAGAATTACGAAAGCGTAGATGGAAGACGGTGAAATATTGAAAAAGGTAGAATTGGATAAAATGGGTTGGTTTCCATAATTTAACCTTAATAAAGATTTTGTTTTATGATTTGGAAAAAGATTGTGTGTGCCTTTTGTTTCCCAGTACAAGAAAGATTTATTGTTTGAAGCTCGTAGTTCTCTATTTTCAGTTCATCCTTGTAGTACTAAGATGTATAGAGATCATTGGGAGTATTAGGAGTGGAATGGAATGAAAAGAGATCTTATAGATTTTTCCATGAAATGTTTGACATGTGAATAGGTTAAAAAAGAGTGGAAGTTACCCAAGGTAATAATTCATCCTTTACTAGTTCCAGAGTGGAAATGGAAAAATATTACAATGGAATTCATTATTGGACAAGTAAAGTCTTCATGAGGAAACAATGAAATCTATATTATTATTGACTGACTAAATTAATCTTATCATTTCCTTTCAATTCGAGATACAATGTATTTGCATCAACTTTATCAAATGTAGCTCAAAGAGATTGTCATGATACATAGAGTTGTATTATCCATTGTATTTGATCAGGACCCTAGTTTCCCTATTAATTTTTAGAAGGCCATCCAGAAGTCATTGGGCATAAAATTAATTTTTAGTACATTTTTTCATCCTCAATCAAATGAGAAGTCAAAAAACTATTCATAATTTGGAGGATAGACATATAGAATGTTCAATGAGTTGGAGTTGGTGGTCTATAACCAACTACTTTGTAGTTTATTCAGTAATAAAAGCCTTATCACATTTTGAATGTTCTTCTGCGTGAGAATGCATGTGATAATGTCCCAAGGATAGCTATTTCATTAAAGGGTCTTAGAGGATCCCTGTTATGATGAGAACCCATAAGTGCCATAACACTGTTCTTGAAAATATTTTCTATGGCCGGATGATGTTATTTCAGGGACACAAATAATATAGTCCATTAGGGGTGAGGACTCATAAAACATTGAGGCACTTTCTCATGGTGTGCGCCCTTGGTAATATCCAATAGGATATTATGAGAATGAGACCCTCCAGAAGGAAATCCAAATTTCATAGTGTCATTGGATGTTCCTATCTTCAGATGTGTGTATTGGTCCTTGGACATTAAAATTATTATTAATGGGTATTAAAACTCATGCACGTAGATGTATTGACGAAAACTATGATGACACGCTATTCGCAGCGAGGTAGGATTTTTTTTTGGTGCATAACGAGTAACACCGCATTAATAGATAATGCGAGAAAGGATTTGTCCCTTTTATTCCATAACAGAAGTAGATAACTTTGGCCTTTGGATGGAATTGATATATCCTACATAAATCCATGGCCATGGTAAGGTATGGGCGAGTTCAATTCTGGGAAGTCAAAGAATGAATAATCGAGAACATGGGTTGATGGCACTAGCATGCAACCCACTTTATTAGAGATATCGAGACAAAGAAATTATATTTCATGGTAAACATTTGTAGGAGGTGACATGTCATTGTGGCATTAACTTATTTCTCTATGGGTGCCTTGGCGTGTTGCAAGACGCTAACCTTGATCTTTAGGCAGGCATCGCCTAATGCCACTTAGAAAGGGGCCTACAGTGTCACACACTATGTGTGTCAATATATCTTAGTTAAATATTAATTTAACAAGTTAAATAAAGATTATCCCCGAATATGGTTTAATAATTATTTAAGGATGCTAATCAAATTTATTTCAACACTAGTTATTTGAGAGAATATATTTTGGTTGAAATAAAAAATTTATTAGCGGGTAATGCCATTACATTTATTTAATAAATAAAGAGCCATTACTCAAGGTCTCATCAATGTGGTGGAGGAAATAAAAGAAAAATGGAAAATAAAAGTACACGCTGTGTATATTAAAAATACATGCCATGTAGTTTTATAGAAAACAAGTACACACCTTGTATTAATGATTACATGCCGTGTAGTATTTCCAGTCGGGTTTTTTAGGATAGAATATTTTTTTATAAAATGATATTTATTATAATCAACGTGGGCGCATTTCAAGGAATTAATAATTCGACATGGGGGTTTTCAATAAGAGTTAATGAAAAAAATAAAATGCGTAACACGTTTATTTTTTTTCATAAAGCTATAAGCCTCAAACCTGATTATAAATATCCTCACAACCCCATTAATTTTCCTCAATCATTGTGCACAACAATTTTAAATAATTATATCAAGGCCGAAAGAACTACTTCCTCCAAGAACGCTCTCAAGACTGAGAGAGATCCTCCTCCATCAGATCAAGGTGGACATCACAATAGATGGTTCTTCTGCGCTGGCACTCGGAGATCCCTTCTGTGATGACCAGAGAGATGTGGCACACATTTGGATCGCCACTAGACGAATCCTACACTTGGATTCTACGATGCAATGACGGATCACATCAGATCATGACCGGAGACATCAATGAAGCAATAATTCTACCATGGTAATTATTATAATTTAATTAAATTAATTATAACCAACATATGATGATCCTATCTCTATGGTTCTGGGATTCCCTATTTTTTTCATTATTCGTTCTATTCTGAAGATCCGAAATTTTATATAATGATAGATCTCGGTTTGATCATTTTTTAACGCTAAAATTAAAGTTGGTCCGCCCCACCAATGCGCTTCCGCAGTGCCCGGAACCTACAAGTGGTATCAGAGGGGTCATATTGTTGATTATAATTATATAGTTTTTCAATGGAGATTTACGCATTTAATAATATAGTTGTTGCAATTCAAGTTAGTCGTTCTTTAAATTTGAATCTTGAGATATGTTCATCCTCTATCGTTTCTAGTTCACCATACAGAAACGAAATTTTATTTTAATTTTTGATTAAAAAAAATATAGGATCTCATCCGGAGGAGACAAACGTTCCTTCCCATACAACACGAGAATACATGGCATGTATTCGTAAGTACACGTCGTGTAGTCTAGGTTCATTCATCAGACTCATCTTCCAAATCAGGTCGTGTATTGATCCTATCTAAGTCATTTCTGACACCGTGTGTTGACTAGGAACAGGTGTCACACAGTTTCCGGATTACACGTTGTGTGGTCCAATAGAACACGACGTGTAGTCCCTTCGGGTTAGGGTTGGACCGTGTACCCCATACACAGTTTGCCGGCTGGAAACCATGTAACGCAGAAACTACACAGGATGTGTCCCACTGAACACACCATGTAAATCGAAAATTTCCAAAGTACATTAACACGCTATGTCCCCGGGCATGTACTTCGGATGGACGGTGATGAAAAGTACATGCCATGTAGACGGAACTACACGCCGTGTAGTCACCCAAATTATGAAGATTTATTAAAATTTATTATTATATTATACAAACCCTTGAGACGTGTCCGATGGTGTAGGCATAAAGATGAGGCACAACACGTGATAGTTGTTTTATACATATGTGTTTAATTTAACATCTGTGTAATGAACGAGAATTCATCGGGTTACATCCAAGGTACAAGTTACATACAATGATAATTTTAAATGAATTTATTTGTTTAAAATTATTATGGATGAGAATATCAAGGAAATTCCAAAAAGGGTTTAAGATAAAAGGATTGATTAATTAAAGATAATTAATTGATTCGATCATGATTTTTCATAAACAAGAACGATTAAAGAATTTAATGCCAGTTTTATTAATGTGTAATATCATTGCATGTATGGATGATCATGAGATAGACCAAGGCCTTTGTATGTGAATGGTTTCTTTAATTTATTTATTAAATTTGTTGGCCTGTGACCATTTTACTCAATAATATGTAGGGATGCAAGCCGAAAGATTCTTTAATGTAAAACCCCTTTTTACCCCTCACCTACATGTGAGATAAATGCATATGTGATGGATGGATCTCCCAAGCTAGTAGAGGCGGATCAAGTTAGGAGCCAAGGAGAAAACAATCCAAGGAGATACAAAGGTGGATAGGTGGAAAGCTGTAAACACGAACCCAAAAGGATCAAGGTATTTCTCCCCTTGGTCTTGGGTTAGTTTATCAACCTCTAGGTAAACTAACCAATAGAAACATGTCATGATCATACCATTTATTTTATTTCTATCAGTTTCGTGGTTTATTTATTGTGGGTGTGTTGTCACGATCACACAATTAATGAATTAAATGAGCATGCAAGATAGAACTAAAATAAAACCGGCTTATACGTAAATATTATCTTAGAAATGGTTAATCACTTAAGTATATCCCACATAATATTAACAAGAATGTAATAAAAGATAATAAAATTAAAATTTCCATATCATGACAAAATCCCTCAAAGAAATTTTAAGTCAGTACATCCTTCCATATTTTTGGTTAGAATTGAACCATAGTTCAAAGTACTTGACCAACCCTAGTTGGGGTACATTAAATTATCGAGAAATTCTAATTCAAGGTTTTTGGTTGACTTGACTTGGTTCACATCAAGGGTTGACTGCCAGTAGGACATGGTGTGACCAAGAGGCAATGTTTGAGGAAATCCAAAACAAAAGGATTTCAGGATTGGGGAGTCCACTCAACGGATCAAGGAGCTGCGAGTTAATGTAGTTGGCATTTGGAATGCATACCTAAAACCCCTAAAGTTGCTTGACCAACCATAGTTGGGATAATGAAAAGAGAAATATGAATCCTTGACACTAGAATATTCCGAAAACATAATATTCTGATGTCAATGGTGAGGGATATTGGATTTCGATAAAATAGTGGGAGACTATCAAGTATTAATTTATTTATTTTTCTCAGTTTTGTAATAAAGTAATAAAACTTTGATCATCTTAATTTTTAGAAAAGGCAAGAAAAATGACTTCAAACATATCATTGCGAACCATACTAGAGAAGGAAAACCTTCTCACTAGTACCAATTTTCAAGAGTGGAAGAGGCGTTTATGAATCATCCTTTACCATGAAAGGAAATTGTATGTGCTGGAAAATCCTATTCCAGTTGCACTTGGAAAATAGGTTAGTGATGAAAAAAATATCTCTCTATGTGAAACACATGGATAATGCCACAGATGTCCAGTTTTTCATGCTATCAGCCATGTCCAATGAGCTCTTTAAGAAACATGAAACCATGGATGCGTATAGCATGATGTCTCACCATAAGGATATATACCAAGAGAATGCGAGATAGGAGAGGTCTTAGATCTACAATGCATTGTTTACAACTAAGCATGGAGTGTCTGTACCAGCTGGGCCTCATGTAGTCGAACTTATTGGCTACATCGAACACCTGAACATCATAGGGATTAAATTCCCGGATGAGTTGCGTACAAATCTCATCCTATCATCACTTCCCAAGACCTTCTCTAGCCTTATTTTCAACTACAACATGAGAAACAATGAGAAGATTCTATTAGATCTTCTGACCTTGATTCACCAGGTAGAGAAGGACATTGGGCGTGAAAAACCCACATTCTTTATGGTGAATAAGAAAAGGAAGGAAAAGGAAAAGGGGCCAAAGACTTATAAATGGTCTGAATCCCCCGAGTGTCATCCTTCCAATAAGGGGAATATCCATTGGTAGGGAATGGAACGGGGGGCAGTGTGTTTTTCATGTGGAAATCAAGGCCTCTAGAAGAGTAACTACACCCAAAAGCATGGTGATGCTAAAGGTGCATTATTTATCGAGTTTAATCTTTCTATTTATACATATTGGGTATTAGATACAGCTTGTGGTAATCACACCTGTATTAAAATACAGGAACCAAGTTGATTTATAATGATTTCCAGAGGAGAGTTAGATCATTGGGCTGCCAATGGCGCAAGGCTGGCTGCGTTGCCTATTGGTGATTACTAACATTCACTGCCAACTGGCATGATTTTGGTTTTACAAAACTGTTATTATGTTCCTAGTGTTACCATGAAAATAATTTCTGTATTTTGTTTGGATATGGATCGATTTATTTTCAAGTTTGGAAATAAGGGTTGTCTCTTTTATAAGAACAAAGTATGTTATGGTATGGCACATTTAAATAATGGTTTGTATGTATTATATTTCGAAAACCAAGTGTAGGAAATCGATATTGAAAAAAACTCACATGACTCATACATCACCCAGTTGTGGTATCACCGTCTCGGTTATTTAAATGAGAAGTGCTTGACAAAGCTAGGCCAATATGGCTATTTAGACTCTACTGAGATAAAACCACATGATAGATATCACACCTGTTTACAAGGTAAAATGATTATGCTGCCTTTTAGTGGACAGGGTGAAAGGTCCATAGTGCTTCTAAGATTGGTGCACATAGATATATGTAGACCATTTCCAGTAGAATCTAGAGGTGGATATTATTACTTCATTACTTTTACTAATGATTTATGTAGATATGGATATGTCTAATTAATGAGGTGTAAGTCAGAGTCCTTAGAGAAATTTAAGGAATTCAAGAATGAAGTAGAGAATTAGCTTGTTAAAAAGATAAAGAACCTTTGATCGGATTGAGGTGGAGAATATCTGAACCAAGAGTTCATCGAACTTCTAAGAGAGTCTGGGATTCTATCTCAGCTCACTCCACTTTATACACCATAGTGGAATGGTGTTAGTGAAAGGAGGAACCGCACCTTGTTGGACATGGTGAGGTCGAGGATGAGTCATGCTGATCTTCCATTAGTCTTTTGGGGATATGCATTACAAACTTCAGCATACACATTAAACTGAGTACCAACTAAGGTGGAAAATGGAATTCCCTCTGAGCTATGGAATGGAATGAAACCCATTTTGTCGCATACACGTGTATGGGGATGCAAGTCATTTGATAAGGACTTCTTAGGAATCAAAATGGCACCCTAGAGCACGAGGTGTATCTTTATAGGATATCCCATGGAAATTAAAGGATATTACCTATATAACCCTTCAGACAGGAAAGTTTCTGTCGCCATACATGTCGTCTTTCTTAAGAGGGAGCACATCATCAAGAAGGACAGTGGGAGGAAGATTGACTTTGATGAAGTTGATTCTCAAGATACACAAGAGTTGGTACAGGAAATATTTTCATAGGTCCCTAGGGAAGAGGTTCCAGAAACCCAAGTACTGCATAGAAGCTCAAGAGAGGTAAGAGAATCAGAGAGATTTGGTTTCCTAGTCACCGAGGATGGTGAATCGTTTTTGTTGGACAATGATGAACCTCTCTCCTATAAGGAAGAAGTAGAAAGATTAGAAGCTACAAGATGTCTAGAAGCTATGAATTTTGAGATGAATTCTATGTATCAGAACCATGTCTAGGATCTAGTTGATGAGCCAGTTGATGTAAAGACTGTTGGATGCAAATGGGTATTCAAGGGAAAACTGGACATGGAAGGTCAATTTAGCACCTATAAAGCAAGGCTAGTGGCTAAAGGATTCAGAAAACAACAAGGAATTGACTATGATGAATCCTTCTCACCAATTCTCATGTTTAAATCCATAGAATCATACATTCCATAACATCTTACCCTGACTACAAGATTTGGCAGATGGATGTCAAAATGGCATTCCTTAATGGGAACCTTCAGGAAGATGTCTATATGACATAACGAGAAGGGTTTGTGACTCCACATGAAGCCAAACAGGTTTGTAAGCTGCAGAAATCCATTTATTGATTAAAGAAATCATCCAGGTCATGGAAAATTTGATTTTATGAATCCCTAAAGGAATTTGGGTTCATTAAGAATGAATGTGAGCCATGTGTTTATAATCAGTTTAATGGGAATGCGATCGTTATCCTATTAGTATATGTTGATGAAATATTTCTTATTGGAAATGATGTACCGGTCTAATAGTCAGTTAAGAACTAGTTGAAAAAGTGTTTATACATGAAGGACATGGGCGAAGAAGCCTACATTTTAGGTATCAGGATCATTCGTGATAGATCCAAGAGGCTAATTGGACTAAGTCAGAGTATATACGTTGATCAGATACTGAAGATATTTAGTATGGATCAATCCAATAGGGGGTTGGTTCCAGTGTCACTTGGCCTAAATATTACTAAGAAAATGTGTCCGTAGACACAAAAAGTGAAATATAGATTGAGTAAGATCCCATATGATTTGGCTATAGGATCCATCATGTATGCCATGTTATGTTCTAGGCTTGATGTTGCCTATGCACTGAGTATGGCAGGCAGATATCATGCAGATCTAGGAGAACATCATTGGACTATTTTTAAGAATATACTTAAGTATCTGAGAAGAACTAAGGATATGTTCTTGGTGTATGGAGGAGATGAGGAGCTTGTCATCAGAGGGTATGTTGATGCAAGTTTTGAGACAGATCAGAATGATCTGAAGTCGCAATCTAGATATTTTTTCTGTCTCAATGGATGAGCTGTGAGTTGGAAGAGGTCAACGTAGCCAGTTGTCGCTGATTATATAGTGGAGTCCGAATATATAGCAGCTTATGATGTAGCTAAGGAAGCCATTTGGATTCGGAACATTGTCCAGGAGCCTGATGTGGTGCCTAGTAGTAAAGATCCCATTACATTGTATTGTGATAATACAGTACCGGTGGATCTTGAAAAAGAACCAATGTCACGTCAACAGACAAAGAACATACTCCAAAAGTATCACCTCTTGAGGGATTTCTATCAAAGGGGTAAAGTTTCATTGAGTAGAGTTTCCACATAAGAGAACGTGGTGGACCCCATGACTAAAGGCCTATCTCAGTAGAAGCACGAATATCATGTGAGAGCTAACAGGTTAAAGGTTGTTAGTAGTTGACTATAGTCCAAGTGGGAGTCTATTGGAGTTCGTGGTATAGAACCAAATACTTTGTACTTTATTCATTAATAAAATCCTTATCACATTTTGATTATTCTTCTGTGGGACAATGCATGTGATAATGTCCCAAGGATAGCTATTTCACCAAAGGGTCATAGTAGATCCCTGCTATGATGAGAACCCGGAAGTGCCATAACACTGTTCTAGAATATATTTTCTATGGCTAGATGATGTTATTTGAGGGACACAAATAATACATGCCATTAGGGGTGAGGACTCATAAAAATTTGAGGCACCTTCTCATGGTGTGCACCCCTGGTAATATCCAGGAGTATATTATGAGAATGAGACCCACCCGTAGAAAATCTACATTTCATAGTGTCATTGGATGTTCCTATCTGTGGATGTGTGTATTGGTCCTTATACTTCAAGATTATAATAAATGGGTATTACAACTCGTACACTTAGATGTATTAATGAGAATTATGAAGGCACACTGTTCTCAATGAGGTTTGATACGTTGGGTGCATCACGAGTAATACCGCATTAATAGATAATGAGAGAAAGGATTTTTCCCTTCTGTTCCATAATAGAAGTTGATATCTCAAGCTGTTTGATATAATTGATATAGCCTACATAAATCCATGGACATGGTAAGGTATGGACGAGTTCAATTCTGGGAAGTCAAAGAATGAATAACCAAGCACATGGGTTGATGGCACTAGCATGCAACCCACTTGATTAGTGATATTAGGAAAAATGGGTTATATTGAATGGTAGAAGTTTGTAGGATGTGACACATCATAGCGGCATTAACATATTTCTCTATGGGTTCCTTGGTATGCTGCTAGATGCTATCCTTGGACTTTAGGCAGGCTCTGCCTAATGCCGCTGAGAAAGGGGCCTAGAAGGTCACACACTAAGTGTGTCCATGTATCTTAGTTAAATATTAATTTAAAAAGTTAAATAATGATTATCCCCAACTATGGTTTAATAATTATTTAAGGATGCCTAATCGCATTTATTACGACACTAGTTATTCGAGAGAATATATTGTGGGCGAAATAATACATTTATTAGAGAGTAAAGAAGTTACATATATTTAAGAAATAAATAACCATTACTCAAGGTATAATAAATGTGGTGGAGGAAATAAAGAAAAATTGAAAATAAAAGTATACGCAGTTTATATTAAAAATACACGCCGTGTAGTTTTATGGAAAACAAGTACACACCATTTTTTGATGATTACATGCCGTGTAGTTTTTCTAGTCGGTATTTTGAGGGTATAATATTTTTTTTATTAAATGATATTTATTATAATCAGCGTGGACACATGTTAAGGAATTAATAATTCGACATGGGGGTTTTCAATAAGAGTTAATGAAATAAATAAAATGTGTAACACGTTTATTTATTGTCATAACTCTATAAGCCTCAAACCCGATTATAAATATCCTCACAACCCCAACACTTTTCCTCAATAAATGCGCACAACAATTCTAGAGAATTATTTCAAGGATGAAAGAACTACTTCCTCCAAGAACGATCTCATGACCAATAGAGATCCTCCACCATCGGATCAAGGCAGACATCACAAGCAAAGGTTCTTCCACGCTAGCACCCAAAGATCCCTTCGACGACATCCAGAGATACATGGCACACATGTGGATCACCTCTAGAGGAATCCTACAATTAGATTCTACGACACAATGAAAGATCACATCGGATTTTGACCAGAGAGATCAACTAATAAATAATTACACCATGGAAATTCTAGTGAATTAATTAAATTAATTATAAACAACATATGATGATCCTATCTCTATGGTTTCGAGATTGCCTCTTTTTTTATTTCTTCATTCTACTCCAAAGATCTGGAGTTTTATATCGTGATGGATCTCAGTTTTAATGTTATATTATTCTAATATTAAAATTGGTCCACCCCACCAATGCGCTTCCACTATGCCCAGAACCTACACAACGGAAAACTAAGGATGTTGGGATAACCCTATTTCTTTAGTTATGTTTTCTTAAAATAATATTTTTCATTATCATATATAGATGGATCCTTTTGAGGCATTGTATGGGATGAGGTGTCGAACTACAACTTTTTTGGGATGAAGTAAGGGAAAGGAAGTTGATAGGACCAGAATTAGTAGAGGAAGTGGCTGTGAAAGTGGATATGATCCAACAATACATGAGGAATGCTCAGAGCAGGAAGAAAATTTATGCAGACAATAGGAGGAAAGAAAATTCTTTGGAGGTAGGTGAT
Organism: Viscum album; assembly: GCA_963277665.1. Taxonomy (NCBI): domain Eukaryota; kingdom Viridiplantae; phylum Streptophyta; class Magnoliopsida; order Santalales; family Viscaceae; genus Viscum; species Viscum album. The sequence goes on from OY728120.1 coordinate 309,493,349, forward strand.
CATATTTTTCTTATATTATCACCATTAAAAAGTGTTTTTCATTTTTGTAAGAAATTAAAGCTATGTCCCCGGTACATCAAACCTTAATAAATCCTAGGGAAAGTTGGTCTAGTCACCTACCGAGTAGCTTTGCCTCTGATTTTATCTTAGGTACAAATTTTTTTTTTCATGTTTAGATGTTGAGAACGTATGTTCCCGATTTATCTCATGTCTTGATCGCAAAAGCAGTTCCAGTAGATGAGAACCGTTCTTAGGAAGAGAAAGTAGTTTTGAGTATTGATCAGAGAGATAATGCATTATGGAATATGGTAATCTACCTAGTAAATGTTTTTTTGGAGAAACCAAAAGGATGAATAAGAAACATAAGAATCTAAAAATATTATGAAGTAGTGGTACCCTCAATGGTTTCTAATTTAAATAAAATAATGCGATGATGCAATTTCAAGAAGTTGGTGAGAATGTAACAACACGAGGATTTAAAAATAAATTGAAATGAATGAATCTTTGTTTTAACTGGATAGGTATAAACTATCTTTCAAATATAATTTTTCCTCTTCTATGATTTGAATTTCAGAAAATGGTCTTCTATGGTAGTGATTAGAATGTTTTTTGGAGTTTGAAAGAACTAACTAGTTTTTTTGGTGAATAGTAACATTTCCCTATATATAGAAATATCAACACTAACATGAACCTTTTGATTAAATAATAATAATAATATTTTATTTTCTTATGGTTATAAGAAAATGAGATCTTGATTATTTTTTCTGGATGATATAAACCCAACTATAGTTTTAAAATTATTATTTTTGGAATAAAATATAAATTTATTGAAAAATTATATTAATCATATTTAGAAAATTATTTTGAACAAAAGGGGTTCACTTTGGAATTCTACACATAAAAAATTGTTATGTGGGAATTTTTGGAATTTTTATGAAATAGTTTACTTTTTTGTGAATAGGGAATTTTGATAATTTAGAAATATGATAAATAAATAAATTTCTGCATCATTCATGAGTCATGGATGATGTAAATGGACATTATTTTGAACTGAAATAAACTTATTACTATTTTTGGTTAAATTAATCAAGACTATTCGTAGTCTTGAATATTTTTTAAAACTAATGATTAAAATAATGTAAAACCCCTCCTCCTCTCCACTATAAATACCACCCTCACTCCCCTCTTCCTCTCACACCACTCATGCCTTGAGCCATTTCTATTTTCTACCAAATAATTCTCCCAAGACCCTCCCAAATTCTTCAATACCTACTGGTCTCACCAATAGGCCAAAACCAAGGTCCTTAAGGAGGATCTCAAGGAGAAGAGAACATGTGGTAAAAATCCTCCATTATTTTCATATTATTATTTTTAAATTATTTTCTTTTATTATACTCTCTTGAAATCCATATTCCAAGAGGAATTAAAGGTCTAGAATCTTATTTATTCTTTATTTTATCAATTTTATGTAAAAAAATCATCAAATGACTTCTTCTCCTTCCCCCCTCTTATTCTAAAAATTAGAATACCCTCTGTGGTGTGCCAATTTACCAAAATTGTGGGCGCAATGTTTTTAATTTCTTTTAACTCATCCAAAATTTTTTATAAAACCACTTTAATGGTTAAATAATATTTCAATTAAAATTATATGAAATATCTTATGTTCTACAATTAACTTATATTCATAATATTAATAGTATATGGTGAAAAATGATCGTGATTATCAAAGAACTACATAAATGATCTAAATGGATATCAGTAAAGAATTATATAATGATTAATCCTTATACCATATAAAAAATTATTGATGGAATCATTTAATATTTTTTAAATGTATAAATACTATTTAATTCCACTTATGAAATCTAATTTCTATATGATAAGAAAATCAAATACAAACCAGCCCTGGAAATCATGTATTGAACGCACCCAAAACAATGGACAGAACAAAAAACTAATAATTATAGGGTGAAATGATTTTATGAAATGATCATATAAGGTATTATAAACATGAATATGTTTCCCTAATATATTAATAACACTCTTACCATCATTATATAGGATTTTTAAACACATTTTGAAGTAAGATGAACCTGAGGTAAGGGAATTCATAACCCAATTTCGATTATTTGGGTTGACCTTCAACTTCATTAATTATGTGGTATTAATTATTTGGGATGAATTTAGTTTATAATATGTTTAATTATGTTTATTTTCATTGTATCAAAATATTAAATCTACTATATTATGTCTCACATCAATTATATGTTATTTGTAAGGGGATTTCTTTTAAAATCCTCTTTTAAAATTCACTTTTACAAAATTTAAAAGCAATGTTTTTATGAAATTATTCATGTTGTATTATTATGTTATAGTTATCAAGATTTTTTTACGATGAAGGGTAGGATGTATATCTTCCACCAATTCATTGGGTATGTGTATGATGGAGGTCGGCAGTATGGTTACTCCAAGTGTAACTGTGATGGTTACACCATAAGGTTGCCGTGAAAGTTACAATGTAGGGTAGCTGTAGGGGTTAAAATAATAAGATAGTCGTGAGGGTTAAAATATAAGTATGTTATTTCCAATGATACCATGATATATCGATTTATGTTTTTTATGTTTTTTGGAAATCTCTAAGAAATATAAAGTTTCACAATGTAAGTATATATGTGTGACAAGTATGCGTTTCTAAAAATGATTTCATACATTTACAAGTATTCACAGAATAATGTTTTGATTCCTTTTTTTATATCCCATAATGAGATTTTTGTTCTCATCCAATGTTTTTAAATGATTTTAACAGGTTATATGGATGTGTAAGACGGATAAGGAATCCAAGTTAAATGTTATGAAGAATTGTCGAAGAATACATGTTTTATTTTAAATGTTTTATATTTTGGAAAATATGGATACTGTTATTGTTTTATCATCACAATATAAAAGTGTAATAATATGTATGTATTATATCCAAAATATCTAAGACCCAAAACATTAAATGATCCACAATGTGGAAGGAAGTGAGTTATTGACTAAAATTCATCATTATGTAATTTAATAAGGTCGTTTCCATATATCCAGACCAAGGATTTGCTAACATCAAATAAATACATAGGATACATTCATGTATTTCATTTTATATCATTTGATGAAGGTGAAATCCATAGAGTATGAATCAATTTCGATGGAAAAAAATTTCTAATGTGAAGTTAATTGAGTGCCAAATGGTTTGGTGGGTAGAAATGATAAGGAAGCCTGATCCAAGTGGGATAAGATGCTCCAATTTAATGAAGTGATTGACTACAGAAAAACATGAATATCAAGCTAGAAATTGACCACTATTTTCACAAAACGTTTTATCCAAGGATGACACTATGACAACCCTGATCTTTTATTACATGATTAAACATAATTTATTACATAAACATCATTTGATTCAACATAGAAGATTGAGAGTTCTAGTGTATTTGGGGCTTAGTATCATTACAAAACAACTTAAAATATGAAAAAAAACATATTTATTGAAAACTTCTTTTACATGACCACTACATTCCCTCGTACTTTGCATTGAATGGGATAACCTGAGGACATGCATAAGAAAAGGGTGAGCTATAAGGCCCAGTAAGGGAATAATAATGGAATAACATGAGGAATAAAATACATGTTAGATAATAGGAATATCAACATAGCACAAGAGAAGCATAAACATGAAGGAATGATAGAGCATGATAATCATAACAAGGAAATGTGGAAACAACACTTAACATGGAATTAGCATTAGCCCAGACTCATTGCACATGGAGCATGAGTAAATCCTCATTGCACATGAATCATGAGTAAACCCTTATTTCACATGAATTAGAATCAGTAAACAACCATTTAACATTATGTATCATGATACTCAACCTTACCCAATTAATTGGAGCACTATCAGGGCACACTCTTCTTAATCATTTCATTTCATGTATATGTGTGCCACATGGATCATAAAACATTGAATCATTCAACATAATCATATATTCCATGATAAAAGAATGTGTATTACATACATTAAACTCTTTAAACAAGAAGTAAATGTTAAAAAAGGTGAATACCCTTGATAGAGAAATGGTCATGGTATTTAATACACAATGACTTTGTCTTGGAAAAGCGCAGTGCAAATTCGGCAACATAATGGCGTGACATAAGAACTCATTAAAATGGTTTATGAGAGAGAAAGGGGAATATCATCATATTTACCTGACATGGAAAGTAATGGGTTCATATAGATACATGTCCCATCAAATTTAATGGGATTTAGATTCCTGATACTAAAGAATTTAATGAATGTAAATGAGGAGATATAAATTCCTTTCGGAATTTAGGCATAGTTACGGGTGTACATGGGAGGAATTTAATGAGAGAGAGATGGGTCTACCATAATTAAAACATAAATAGGGCAGTATGTGGGAGGTGTGAAATAATACTACAACAATTATAATTGAACTTGAAAGGGAATAACAACTTAAAGAATATTTGACAAAAATGAGAAAGGAAGAAAATATTTACATTGATGTTTGCTTCCAAAGGCTTGAGAGTGTCTTGGGAGAGGCTTCTTGGGAGCTTGAGGAACCTTGAGAGGATTATAGAGAGATTAGGTTAGAGTTTGGACGAAATACAAAGGCTTTGAGTTTGGAGGAAATGGGAGTTTGGGTGGGATTATATAGGAAAGCTGAGGGAATTCTTTATTTTTTAGGTTTGGGACACCTCAAATTAAAATAATCCAAACCACAAAACAGACCATGGTTTTTGCGAATGGTTTTTGGAAAATGGAAGTGGAAAAAATATTTTATATTTCCAAAGTCTTAACTTTTTAAAATAATGGGGTTTCTTATGTGGGGGAGAGTTACCCTCCCATGGAAAACAATATAAAAAGACAAAATGTTTAGTAACTCTTGAAGGGTCCACTAAAGCTTTGTAAAATAAATCAAAAAAACCCAAAATTGGATTATTTTAATGGTAATGCATATATTGGGCGAGAATAAAGTTTATAGTATTTTATTACATCACTATTGGGTCATTATGATGTCATAAAACACATTATATATTTAAACGGTATATAATTTTTACCCAAAAATTTGACTGTCACAGAAAATTATGAAAAATTCACCATTGGATAATTTCGATGTCCTGATTCCAGAAATAATATTCATTTTATATAAATAATTTTCTAAATATGTTAATTTTCACTTTAAATAAACCCAACATTTATCAAAAATTCAGGGGCTTTGACAAAAATGGATTTCAAACCTTAATTAAAATTTCAATTTAATTCATAAAATTATATGATCATTTATATTTAATAAAAATTAATTTAATAATAATAATATTTTATTAAAATATTATTTAATTCAAATATCCATTAATTCATCAAAATATATTTCTTAGTTGATCATTAACTAAAAATACTATTAGTGCTTTAAAAACTATTTACAGGGTAACAAAAATAAAATGAAAGTATATTCATAATTATATACAAAAATAATGTACATAATAATAGTGATAAGGCCTTGTTACATAACCCATTATAACACCCTCATAAGACCAATGAGTAAGGTGTTTGATGGTGACAGACTCTTGGGGTGGCTCGCATAACATTTCTCGGGTGGTAATCTCTATCAACTTCCACTTCTTTAATAGGTGGTCCCACTCTATCATAACATATTCAAGATCATCTTAGGCTTTTTCAAGTGAAAAGACCAAATACGAAACCTCCTTTCTGAGCTCTGACAGAAGGGCTTCGTATGGGGAACGTCTACAGGATGAGGCCATTGCTTCCTTTGTCTGAGTAAATTGGATTTGTTAAAGCCCTATATTTATACTAATCATGTGATCCCTATTAAACAACTATATTAGGAACAATAATAATTTATAATAATATTTTAAAATCCAAAAACATAAAACAAAAGAATTTGACATTTTATATAAACATTTTAAATAATGTGAAATTTAATTATATCTAGAGGGATTTCAATTAGTGAAAGTTTGGGTTGTTAAATCTTCCCCCCATTAAGAAATTTCAACCTCAAAATTTCCTTTTCACACAATAAAACAGATGTGGGTAACTCTGCTTCATCATTTCCTCCGATTCTGAAGTCGTTTCTTCAAACTTCTGGTTTCGTCACAACACCTTGATGAAGGGAAATGACTTATTTCATATAAATTTTTCTCTACGATCTAAGATCATCACAGGTTACTCCTCAAAAGAAAGGTCATCCTCTAATAGTACCACTTCTGAAGAGAGTACATGTGATGGGTTTGGAATGTACTTAATTAAGAGGGATACATGAAATACATCATGTACTTTGGCCATGGTAGGTGGAACTTCTAGTCGATAGGCCACAACCCCGACATGATCAAGAATATCGAAGGGGTCGATGTACCTTGGACATAACGTCCCATTCTTTCCAAACCTCATGAACTTATTCCATGGAGATATGTGTAGAAATACCATGTCTACAACTTTAAAATCAAGGTATCATCTATGGTTATATGCATAACTCTTCTGTCGACTCTGGGCTGCCTTGATATGCTGCCGAATGGTTTTCACCTTCTCCACCAATTCTTCGACCATTTCTTTCCCAAGGAGCTTACGATCACTGACCTCATCCCAACACATCGATGTTCTACACCTTTTCCCATAAAGGAATTCATATGGATCCATTTGGATGATCGAGTGGAAACTGTTATTATAAGAGAACTCAACCAGAGGAAGATGTTGATCCCACCCTCATTTAAAGTCCACTGAGCACTCTCTCAACATGTCCTCAAGTGATTGGATAGTTTGTTTGGATTGGCCCACAGTTTGAGGATGATAGGCCGTATTGAAGTTCAATTCAGTATTCAGATCATGTTGAAGACTCTTCCAAAACATAGAGGTGAATCTTGGATCTCGATCAGACACAATAGATTGTGGCACTCCATGAAGTTGTGCCACTTACCTGATATATATCTATTCTAGTTGATCCAATGAGAAATCCTCTCAAATAGAAATGAACTGTGCATCCTTTTTAAGACAATACACAATAACCAAGATTACATTGTGACCTTTGGATGTCTTCAGAAGTCTGGTGACAAAGTTCATGGTGATGTTCTCCCGTTTCCATTCTGGTATGGGAAATGGTTGCATCATCCCCTTAGAATTCTGCCTCTCTACCTTCACTTGCTAAGAAGCCTAACACTTTGATGTATATTCAATGATCTCCTTCTTCATATTATCCCACCAACAATTCTCTTGGAGATCTCGATACATCTTTGTGTTTCATGGTTGAATAGAGAAATTTGAACTATGTGCATCATCCAAAAGTTCCTTCTTCATCTCCGGACTTGATGAAACACATAGTATTTTCTCAAATCTCACAATTCCTTCTTCATTGACATTAAACTCCAAGTATTTCACTTTTTTGATAGCTTCCTATTTTTCCTAAATTCCCACATCATCATTTTGAGCATCCTGTAACCTTTTCAAAAGAGTCGGTTGAGAAATAATTTATGAAAGGATTTATGATGTTCCCTACTTTATGATTCCCATGTCTATCTTAATCAAATCTAAGAATATTGTATTCTTTTAAATTCTCATCAATGATAGAATCGCTGGGTCCTTTTTACGTAAGGCATCTGCTACCTTGTTCACATTCCCATGGTGGTAATGGATTGAGCAGTCATAGTATTTGATCAACTCTAACCATCTTCGTTGGAACATGTTCAACTCTTTCTGTGTGAATATATACTTGAGGATTTGTGGTTTGTATATATTTCACACATCTCCCCAAAGAGATAATGCCTCCAAATTTTCAAATCGAAGATCACTACAGCAAACACGAGGTCATGTGTTGGATAGTTATGTTCATGAACTTTCAATGACCTTGAAGTATAGGCAATGACTATGTCATTTTTCATTAACAAACATCTCAGGCCCTTCTTCGAGGAATCAATGGATACCACAAAAAGTTCTCCACTTGTGGGTAAAGTGAGCACAAACACAGTGATAAGACTCTTTTTCAACTCCTTGAAGCTTTCTTCACATTCATCACACTATGAAAAAATTACTCCCTACCAAGTTAGCTTGGTAAGATGGTTGGACAATCATGAGAAATTTCTCAGAAATCATCGATAATGTCCAACTAAGCCCAAGAATCTACGGATATGAGTTACTTATGTTAGCCTCGACCATCATTCAATTGCATCTGTTTTGGAGGGATCCACAGATATCCCATTACTTGTGATGATATGGACCAAGAATGAGACCTGCTTCAACCAGAACTCACACTTTCTGTTCAAAAATCAGTCTTGGTGATATATTCCTTCTTCACCCTTACTTGATAATATCCCGACCACAAATCCACCTTGGAGATGTATTGTGCTCCACTCAGCTGATCAAACAAGTCATCAATTCGTGGGAGAGGATACTTGTTCTTTATCGTGATTTTTTTATGCTCACGATAATTGATGCAAAGGTGCATTGAACCTTCATTATTCTTGACGAAGAGGACTGGTGTGCCCTATGGTGAAGCAATTTGGCGTATAAACCCTTTATCTAGATTCTCTTGTAGTTGTTTATTCAGCTCCTGAAGCTCCACAATAGCCATTCTATACGGTGTCTTGTATATTGGAAAATCCCTAAGTATATGATCAATTGAGAATTCAACATCTCTTCTAGGAGGAGGATCAGGCAATTCCTTGAGAAACACTTTCGTGAATTCCCTCACAATAGGCATGTATTCTTGGATGGTTTCCTCCTTAGACTCAATAATCTGTTCCAGATACACATGCTCATAGGGTTGTAATATCCACACTTGAGATGATGGAGATAATGAAGATTCATCTTCGTCCTTGCACTTGTAAAGAATCGGGGATTGATTGTCCACATAGTGAGTGAATTCCCACTCACGACAATTTATGTTGGTAGTATATAAGGAAAGCCGATCCATACCATGAATTGCATCAAATTCCACCAGAGGGAGTATGACGAGGTTTTTCGGGATGTTCAATATAGATATTATGATAGGGGAGGAGTTATATTCATGGGATGCAATGATTTCCCCATTTTTTGTACTTACCGACGTCTTTACTTCCATGATTTGTGGTGGTTCTGAGATTGTTCTACTAAACTTTTGAGATATAAAAGAATGTTTAGAAATTAAAACCAAAAGTACGATCGCTATTATTGAATGAATAAATAGATTACCTATCACCACTTCGTTGTTGGGGTTCACTTCGGTAGTAGTGATAGAAAAAGCTCACCCTTTCTACCTTGGAGGTTTTTGGTTTCCTCTTAATACCCTTGGCTTAGGGAAGTAATTTCCAAGATGCCCCGGTTCTTTGCAGTTTTAGCAATGAACCAAGCGGTGAGGTTCGAACGGAGAGTTCCTCTCCTCTTCCGCAGCCGCGTGACTTTCTTTCCCACAGTTAATAGCTAGGTGCCCTTATCTTTCACACCTAAAGCATTTCCTCATTCCCTTTAGGGGATTTCTTGGGTGCTACTTTCCGCACCTTGGGATAGTAGGGTGCTAGATCTTTTTATCACTATTGGATTTATCTTATGGATCGCTGCATTGAAATCCACCTTATGCTTCTTATCCCCATGACACCCTTGAGATTCTCCGATCTCCATTTCAACCTTGAGGGCACATCAAACAATTTCTCCATAGCCATCGAAGTCACGGATAGTCGGCGCTTTCCGCAGGCTAGGTTTCAACCCAAAAAGGAAGCGGTCAACCTGGATTTTGGGGGTAACGACAAAGCTGGAGGCATATCGTGCAAGCCTTGTGATTTTTTCCTTATACACTCTGACAGACTCGTCATTTTTTTCATGAGGTTAAGGAAGTCCCATTTCATGTTAAGCCGGAGGGTGTGTGAAAAATACTTTTCGAAAAACATCTTCCAGAAATCCTTCCATTGAAATGCCTTGATCTACACCTCAGGCTTCATATTTTTGATCAACGTCTAGCATTGATCATATTAAACCTCTATATGCTAAGAATCCAGGAGAACCTTATTTTTTTCATAACACTGAAAGATGGAGAATATCTTTTCAGTGGATTTTATCTATTGTTTAGAGATTGAGGGATCATATGATCCATTAAAAGTAGGAGGCCATTATATAATGAATCTCTCGATAGTGACTCATTCTTTATTGGGGGGGGGGGTTGAAAATTCCTCTTGACCCATGTTTCTTTTCAATGCATTAGTTAGCTGAGAAAGAATCATGACAAAGTTCACAATTCCTACTCCCATTGGATTGGAAATCTCATTAGTACAACCATCACATTGATCTTCACATCAGTTGTTAGCCCGAGTCCTCATATTACCAGCCACAATATAGAATAAAATGAAAGTTAGGGGTAACACATAAAGGGTAATACAAGTAAAAAACTGATGACTTATAAATAATTGTTATTTACTTAACTTATAAATCCATATGATTCAATCCATGCTATCTATGATATACTTTATAACTTATATTATTAGGGGCATTTTTTTAATTCCCTTGATAAGGGTTCACACTAAGCTTATTAATTTACCGAATCCTATCCCTTGGGAGTGTTATAACCAAGAGTGTAGCAAGGCCCATTTTCATGCACCAGTTCCTGTTCGAGTCTAGCTCAATGTAGAGTTTTCATGTTTTACCCCTGGGATATATTTGGGCTAGAGCTGCCTCTACCTGCTCGTATCCAGACATGTATGTATTTGCTTGATAAACCACTTACTCAATACTCACCAATACTTAGGGATGTTTTTATTATACATATTATTTTCTCTATGTCTTCACTAGTTTTTCTAATCCTAATCCAAAAATTAACTATGCCTGTCCTCTAATACCACCTATAACAACCCTGATCTTTTATTACACAATTAAACATAATTTATTACATAAACATAATTTGATACAACATAGAAGATCAAAAGGTATAGTGTCTTTGGGGCTTAGGATCATTATCTAAAAACTTAAAACATTAAAAACAACATCTTTATTGAAAACATCCTTTACATGACTACTACATTCCATCGTACTTAGCATTGCACGGGATAACCTAAGGACGTGCATAAGAAAAGGGTGAGCTATAAAGCCCAGCAAGAGAATAATCATGGAATAACATGAGGAATAAAATACATGTTAGAAAATAAGAATATCAATAGAGCACAAGAGAATCATAAACATAAAGGCATGAAAAATCATGATAATCCTAACCTGGAAGTGTGGTAACAACACTTAACATGGAATTAACATTAGCCAAGGCTCATTACACATGGAGCATGAGTAAATCCTCATTGAACATGAAGCTTGAGTAAACCCTTGTTGCACATGAATTGAAATGAGTAAACACCAATTTCACATGATGTATCATGATACTATAATTATCCAATGCATTTGAGTGCTATCAGGGCGCACCCATCTTAAATATTTCATTTCATGCATAAGTGTGCCACATGGATCATAAAACATTGAATAATTTAACACAATCATTTATTCAATGATAAAAGAATGTGTAATAAATACATGAAAATATTTAAAAAATATGTAAATGTGCATAAAGTTGAATACTCTTGATAGAGAAATGGGCATGGTATTCACTACACGATGACTTTGGCTTGGAAAAGCACGGTGCAATTTCGGCAGCATAACAACGTGACATAAGAACTCATAAAAATGGTTGATGAGAGAGAAAGGGATTCATAATCATATTTTAATGACATGTATAGTAAGGGGTTCATAGAGATACATGTCCCATCAAATGTAATGGAATTTTGATTCATGATACAAAAGAATTTCTTGAATATAAATGAGGAGAAAGAAATTCTTTTCAGAATTTCGGCATAGTAATGGGTGTACATGGGAGGAATTTAATGAGAGAGAAATGGGGATACCATCATTAAAACATAAATAGGGTATTATTATGGAGTTTTGAAACCATACCCCAATATTTATAATTGAACATAAAAGGGCGTAACAACTTCAAGAATATTGAACAAAAATGAGAAAGGAAGAAAATCCTTACTTGGAAGTGTGCTTCCAAAGGCTTGAGAGAGGCTTGAGAGAGGCTTATATGCAGATTGGGTCACCTCAGGAGGAATCTAGAGAGAGTAGGGAAAATGTTGGACGAACTCCAAAGGCTTTGAGTGAGGAGGAATTGGGAGTATGGGTGGATTTATATAGGAAATGTGAGGGAATTTGTTATTATTTAGGTTTGGGGAATCTCACATTAATCTAATCCAAACCACAAACCAGACCATGGTTTTTGCCCATGGTTTTTTGGAAAGGGTAGTGGAAAAATGTATTTTATAAGTCTAAAGTCCTAAAATCTTAAAATAATGGGGTTGCTTATGTAGAGGTGGGTCACACTCCCTAGGAAAACAATTTAAAAATTCAAAATGTTTAATAAGTCTTGAAGGGTCCACTAAATCATTGTAAAATAAATCCACAAACAAAAAATCGCATTATTTTAATGGTAAAAAATATATTTCCCAAACGTAAATTTTATATCACTTTATTACATCACTATTGGGTCATTATGATGTCATAAAACACATTATATATTTAAATGATATTTAATTTTTACCCAAAAATTTGATTGTCTCTGAAAATTAAGAAAAACTCACTGTTGGATAATTTTGATATCATTATTCCAGAAATAATATTCATTTTATCTAAATAATGTTCTAAATATGGTAATTTTCACTTTTAAAAAAAACTGATATTTATCGAAAATTCATGGGTTTTGAAAAAAAATGGCCTTCAAACCTTAATAAAAATTAAAATTGCTTTCCTAAAATTATACAATTATTTATATTTAACAAAAATTAATTTAATAATAATAATATTTTTTTAAAATATTATTTAATTAAAAAATACACTAATTCATCAAAATAGATTTCTTATTTGAACATTAACTAAAAATACTATTTGTGCTTTATGAACTATTTACAAGGAAACAATAATAAAATGAAAGTATATTCATTATTATATAAAAATATAATGTAAATAACCATAGTGCTAAGGTCTTGTTACATAACCCCTTATATCATCCACATAATACCAAAGAGTAAGGTGTGTGATTGTGATAGACTTTTGGGGTGGCTCAGATAACATTTTTCGGGTTGTAGTCTCTATCAACATCTACTTCTCTTGTAGGCGGTACCAATCGAGCATAACATATTCAATCTTGGCTTGGGAAAGGTCAGGAGTGATGCCCAAAGATGCAACCAACTTTCTGAGCTCTGAAAAATGGGCTTTGTATGGTGCATGTCTACTGGATGAGGACATCACTTCAATTTTCTAAGTAAATTGTATTTGTTAAAGCCCTATATTTATACTAATCATGTGATCACTATTCAATGACTATATTAAGAATGGTCAAAATTCATAACTATATTTTAAAATCCAAAAACATAAATCCAAATAAGTTGAAAATTTATATAAAGATTTTACATAATGGGATAATTAAGTATATCAAGAGGGATTTCCATTAATGAATGTTTGGGTCGTTACAGGGCCTTTTCTATTCATGGTATTATACCTAGCATTTTGTTCTCTGCGTGATGAGAGTTGTTGATGAAGATAACCAAGTCGATATGTGATTAAGATTTTTGGTACTTTATTTATTTATATTTAGTAAAAGGGATGAGTTTAGAAGAAGAATGATCCATGAACACTCCAAGTCTCTTGACTAGAAGTTCGTTCATGGTTTCACACTACAAGTTCGACCCTACGAACCAGTATAGGGGAAAATGTTTTAGGATTATTGAATTATATTATTAAATGTTTCCAATTAACAAGTTTTTGTGTTGAGGTAGTTTTTCCAGCTATTATTATATGAAGATTCAATCAAGATCATTCTATCTTTTCTAAGTGGGTGATAACATGGTTGGGATCGTTGGTTTTATTAATCAAAATAATTCCTTTAGGTTATCCTTATGTAGTTATTATGTCACCCTATATTAACAGAAGGGTACATCCAAGCTACATTAAGGTCTGAAAACATTTATATTCTATCATGGATATCTAATTTGATATTTGGGATTCACCGCACAAAATATTGTGTATTGATTAGTGGGATAGACCCAAAACATTTCCGGGTGTCAGTATAACCAATCAAGGGCTTTAAGATATAGCAGAGAGTATATATAATTTCATAAATTAGAAAAACTCATCTAAAAGTCAACATCACATTGTTATATTCATATCGATGAATTAGGAATGAAAATTACAATAAAAAGATAATGAGATCATAAGAACCAATAGAAGACCCTAGAAATCATGAACCTTTATCTTTCCATGTTGATACCATATGGGATTGGGATTATGGTCACCGCATGGCATAAAAAAATTAATACGAAGAACATGTCATAACCAGATCTTTTCTATATTCAATGGGACAACATTGGGAGATGAGGAAGAGAACCTTAAAGTGTGCCACATTGGTATTTTTCCTCGTATTATTTAAGATTTCATTGATTTTTTGTTTCATTTTTTAATATGTGGATCAATATTCACCCTATAATTTTCTTTTTGGACTTGGGAATCAATTATTTTTTCTAGAGAATGGAACCAAACTACTACTTCTTCTTCTTCAAAAATTTCTCACTCTATTGTTCTATCTTTTACTATAAATAAAAGTGTTGTGTTATATTATTACATATTTTATGATAATGAACCTTCATTGATGGAGGTATAATTTGTGTTTATGGAGTTAGTATGTGAATATTTATACTTCTATGAGGTCATACTCCTGATATCATTGAATTATTCTTCGCTCTCGGAAGATAATGATGGTGAAGTGGATATCTGACATCAAATTTACTCATGGTATGTGTTTGTTACTCTCTATTCCATGATTCTTCCCATTCTTCTCTTGGATTTTGAACATCAATGTCTATGGTAGTTGTGTTATTGAGGATATCCTGATGACTAATTCACTCTGGAAGATGTTCTTGGATGATGTGGTTGTATTAAGTGATTAATCTACTTTGGGGACAATTTTTATGTGATGAAATCATTTCTATAAATGGGATATCAATGTTTTGGGTGAGAGTGGTGTGTGAGTCTGGTATTGAACATGAATTTAGCGAGGTTAAGGGATGATGATCTGATATTTTATAAAATATTGGATAAGAAGTTGAGAATTGGTCAACCTAGTTCTAGTCCATTTTTATGTTTTTTACATACAATATATTATCATTCATTTGAATCATCAAATAAATAATCAATCCCCTTCTATATTATTTCCATCAATATAAGGAAAATAAAAAATAACAAGTAAATAATATTAATGTAGAAATGTCAACACACTCCTTAGTAAGAAACATTGTTCTTCCCTATGATGAATTCTGGGATAAAATATTAATTATTTGATGAGGCCCCATGAAAGTACATACATCAATAGACTTATTTGAAAATAAATTTTATCTCTCAGTTAGTAAATCTCTTTTCAATCGTGTGGTCGAATATAAGAAAAAACATTTGTTCCCAAAATTTAAAAACAGTTTATCATAATTAACAGCAATTAACATAACATCAAAGATCATATTACCCCGAAAGTTTATAAATTCCTTTTATATTATGTTCAAGAAATATAAATGAATTATTCCTAAAATAACCTTTTAAAAAACGTAGATGTTACTATTAAGGGTTACATATACCGTAGAAATCTATAGAAACTTAATAAATATCTTCTTTTGTATTCCCATTGCATATAACATAAATAGGGTATCAATTATGATAATGATTTGATGATATGTAAATTCAGAAAACATTAAATAAAATTCAAAAAAATTATAACTCATGAAACCCTAAATATAAAGGCTTAAATCGTTAGACCTCTATTACAAACCATTGTATATGAATTTATATTTTATTCTATAGAAACATACATAATATAAAGAAATATAAATCATGTCCTATGAATCATCAATATCAATCTAATAAATGTTTCCACTTTAATATTAGAGAAAAACTATAATTCATAAATTTTACATATCATTTTCATTTTCATCCTCTTCATATTAATTTAAAAGACAATTATTCATATAATCTTGCTGATACCCTTCCTAAGCATTCCATATTGGGAATTTATTTTTATAATTCCCATACTCTTCACCTTTGAATCATTTAATTGATAACTTAGGAATAATTTTATTCCCCAATATTTTTTTGAAAAAATCTTCGTTTTTCATCAAATATAATGCTTTATTCCCTCTATTGAATCGTATAAAACATCTTCCTGTCCCTTTTAGAAATTTACCTGGGTGTTTATTACCGTATTATTGACACTTTTTATGTTGAATAGTTTTATCTTTATGAGATTTTTCACCTAAACATCCATGAAATTAAAATTTTCTCTTACTTGGTGCATTAGGAAAGTCACCTATGCTCAGGTAGATAATAACTACTCAAGATAACTGGTTAGAAATAACCCCAATATTTTTCAATCCAGATCCAAATCTATTTTTCTGTCATTTTAACGACCAGAATATTTTCATTTAAAAATATTTTTAAATATTTTTCTTATGGTTATATAAATTTACTAAAAAAACATTTAGTGTGATTATATCAATTAAAATCATAATAATAACATCTTATGAATAGAATAAATACTAAGACGTCTTTAACTATGTCACCTTCTATTCAAATATTTCATTTCTACCTCTAATCCCCCACAAAAACCATAATTATACTTAACAGACTAACCTTTAAATATATTATTCACTTCTAAAATATGATTCCTAACAATCATAATGGATCATGTATTTTTCTCATAAAAACATCTAAAATTTTAATCTTTTAAAAAAAATTGTTGATAACAAATTTAACAACCTTTAATATAATAAACCCATAATTACATGATTTATGAAAAGGGTTTCACTTTATTAATCTCCTATAATCTATTACATTTAGCATTTTTTTGAAAAATGGAATCCATTATATTACATAATAAAGACACATAATGTTTATTTTTATGTAGAAATGGGATTCTTATATTCACAACCCTATTTCATTCATGACACATTGGCTTCATTGAAGGATAATTTACATTATATGTAGAAATAATTTGTAATAGTACCTACTCATCCTTAGGCCTTTGAAAACCATTTAAAATTTTTGAATTTTCATAAGAAGTGTAGTAAGGGACATAAAAGTAATGGAAACCAATTAGTCCAATCAAAAATAAGAAAACACATGATTTTTTTTTTATTTTTTTCAATAAAAAATTCAGCACAAAAATAATGTATATCCACATTAAAAAATAATCATTTTCTCAAATAAAACCATTGAAACTTGTGAGAAAATATAAGAAAAACGAAAAGTCATCACGAGAAACAAGAGAATCCAAGAAAACATTTCTTTGATAAAAACTATTCACTATTAAAAGTTAATAATGTTTCCTTACCCCATTAAATCAAAATATTTTCATAAATACCCATTTCAAGTATAAAATAGGTATATTAGTGAATCATAATCACAACTTGTCTTCCCTCATGTTTAAACTATATCTTAAATAACTAGGAATTATAAATTCCCTCGGATTTTCCTACCTGGTTATGTCTCTCATTTATCATCATCAATGACAAATCATTGCCCCATTCATTGGAGATCTATATTAGGCTCACCCATCATCATGAGCTATATCTATCTCACCATTTATCATATATAATTCCAAAGTACTATTTCATGTAATTTTTTAAAGATTTAATATATTATCATAAAACCACTTAAAAAATTCATTTGATCCCACAAGTAAAATAACATTCCATTTTTGTATAAAAATTTGGTGAAATTTATCTTCCATTAAAGAATAATTAAAATAAAAATTCTCTAAAATTGTAAATTGAGATTAATATGTAAAAAATGTAAACTGGTATAGGAAGATAAATTATAATTAATTTATATGAAAAATTAAATATCTAGTAATTCAATATACGTTGAAATACATTATTTTTTATTTTAGAAAATATTTTAAGAAGTTACGAATATAAAAATGTTAAAAAAATTCCATTTTTGAAATTTTGTAAAGAAAGTAAAAATTAGTTAAAAATAAAAATTAGAAATATTTTAACGATATATAAAAATAATCTACAATCATTTAAAATAACGTGAACATGAAGTAAAATATTATTAAAACATTTTAATAATCACTTTTAATGAAAAATACATTACTTAATACTAAAATATTGAATAAAAAGTACATTAAAGGAGGTAGAATGAAATGTATTTGGAAACAAAATTAATTTTAGTGAATTAATGATACAATAAAACAAATTGAAATTTTGTACACCACCAAAATTAAAACATGTTGTCAAAATGAAATAATATTCAATGAAATGAAATTTGGATGAGAAATCCCTTACCTTTAGTCCTGTATAGCATCAAACACTCTTTAAATCCAAAATAAAAATATAATATTATTTATTTAATGAATAATATTTTTCATGTTCAGCCTATTATCATTAATAATTTTATTTAATTTATTACCATGTTATATATAGTTAAAAAATTAGTTATGTTCATGTCATATGTTTTGAGGATATTTGGTTAATAATCCCAAAACAACTTTGATAGGTTTACCATAGCCGAACGGGTCATTATTCCGTAATCTAGAGAATATTAATTATAAATTAATTTTAATTGTTATTAAATAAATTAAAGTATAGAATGATACATGAATGTTGGATATGAAAATCTATGTATGTTGTATCATGGGGGTGGTCATTCGCTTGTACACATGAGTGAAATTTCCATTTGCCTACTGGGTATAAAAGAAATAAACCTGATAAGTTAATATATGGGTCATGTTAAAGTTGAAAAACCAAAGTTCCAATATAACATGATAAGGGTAAAAATAATGTAATCTAATAAGTTTTATGATATGATTTTTTAACCTTATCACAAAGATTTAACCTTAATTAACAAGTTTTAAACATTACCATGGTGACAACATTTGATGATGGTTTCTGTTCATTATGTTGGAAATTTAAATCGAAATAATTAATTATTTTAAACCTCATGATTAAAAATATTAAAAAAAAATTCAAGAATAATTTTTTTTTATTTTAATACAATATTAGAAATCTTTATTAACAATTGTTTTTTAGAAAAATGTATTTTATATTCCTAAAATAAATTTATACCAATGTCAAGGATAATTATGATTCATATAGAATTAATTAGATTATTTCTATTCAAATGGGACTAATTTTTCTTTAAAACAAATCCAAAACACAGAGTGAATTTTAAATACTTAAAAAATAAATGATAGTTTTATAAAAATTGGTATTTATTTCTATTCATCCAGATATCAATATCCTCAGAAAAATAAAAAACCATTCACCCTAAGGTAAATTATATATTATTATATTAAAAAACTCAATTTTATGAAATAAAATTTATAAAAGAGGCATACATTAATCATAATATCCATGAATAAAATACAATAAATACAATCCTTTAGAAAATTTATTTTAAAAGTATAAAATGAATTTATAGTCATTCCATGTCTTGTAAACATCATTAAATGAATGTTAAATTTACGATATATACATTTAAATTAAACCATTCAGATATTATTATTATCTTAATTTAATTTGATGGATGTATATTCTGAATATAAATTATATTTTTTTTGAAAAATAACTATTTTAATCTTTTATGATGTTATTTAAAATAGAGCTCTTATTTATAGGAATTAATCATTACATTTTTACGAAAGAAAAAATTTCTAAATATGATTCATAATAAATTTACTCATGTTCATACTCTATAATAAAATTACTAGGCTATAAGAGTCATATATAAAAAATAATATTTTAATAGTATATCATAGTTCATTTTACACTCAATATTTCAGGTGGTTGTTGAAATTGAACATAATATTCATTAAATTAGTATAACTAATTTTTATGAGGTGTTAATGATATCCTAAAAATAATAATTTAATGATAACAATTTTTTGTATAAAAAAACAATAACTCCAATTTTATTGTTGTTTAAACTTCAAAAAATTCTAATCTTCTACCATAATGGTTAGACACAAATTTATATACCCTGAATTCATTTTTCGACTCCATATTATGATTTATAACACTTGAAAAATTATAAATGTATTTAAAAACACATTAATTTCTATTCAGTCTAGATACCTTTTAAAATTACAACACCTCTTGTAATTCTATATTTATCATGATTCCACTTCAATTGTTATGAATTAGCTTGAAAATTTATATTACACTTTGAAATAATATGTACTTTATCTAAAGATTCACTATTTTTTTCAAATAGATCCTTTATTCCACTATCACATGACAATACATTCACCCCATGAATCATATCTCCCCCTTAGGCACTAATCACACCAATCCTTAGATATAATAAAAAGTAAATGAGGAGAGGTTCATTTCCTAAGAATTCTTATATAAAGGAATATGATTGGTCTTAGTGAACCAACTATTTGATTCCATCTTACTTCTATGCCTTCTTAGCGGTTCTCCTTGTAACCTCACTTTTGGTAATCCATTATCTTCTTTTCATTTTCTATATGTTATATTATGATATAAATCCCACCTATACATGCCTCTTTGATGAATTTTCACATCATCCTTTTTCATGATTCCTTCTCCATAGTACGTTACTTAGAACTATATTCTACACTTTCCATATAGTTCTATTTATGAAGCTACTTAAGAATGATTCATTCTTACCCTTCTTGATAACCATTAAAATCACTTCAGGCTTAATTTTTCCATGAGAGTATATATCATGTACACATTCACCGCTTATATAATTGGGTTATCTTATATATTATTTATCCTCCATACTTATTTTCATTATCCCCATCAGTAATAAAATTAATAAAATATAATTAGTGCTTGATTTTTTAATTTTTTTTTCATTTCTTTCTATCAATTTGGTAATATTTCATCTATATAAAAGATTATTTTTCATTACTTATATCGATCTTAACATAAATTATAAATACATGTCATTCTCTAAACATTACATTCACCTTTATTTATAAATTTATTTTCAAATATATTTATTTATAGTGAAAATGAAAATTATCCCATTTAATCATACAGGTTGAATCATTTCCTTGGTTAAAATATCACTGTAACTTTCTTCCCACAATTGAGACCTTGGTATTCTAGAGAAATATTAATGGTGTGTCCTAGGATTCCAAAAAATTAGACCATTGTATCTTGTTACTTTTTGATACATGATTTCCTAATTTATTATGGTTATTAATCTAACTCTTCGATTCTAGATTTCCATGATTGTGGACCCAACATATGGAGGCTTCTTTAAGAGGGATTTCTATTATTCAACATGTTGTTATTATAATTTACTTATGATCCTTGATTATCAAATCCTTGTCCTTTATTTTTGTATCCATGTAATACATCCATGATCCATATTGTTTTTTCTATTTTTTCTTCATATTAATTATTTTTTAAAACTAATAACACATTATTTTAGCTCTTTCTATCTAGAAATTTTTTGTTCTATATGATGTGATAGTTATTGAGTAATTTTATTTTTCTATTAATCTATTCAAAAATAATATAAATGCATTCATTCATAACCAAATCTTTTTTTTAAATAATATATTATCTAGAACAATTTCAACTATAATTTCTTAGTCCACTTCATATATTATACTAAGTGGATCCATATTTTCATATAAGGAGTAGATATCTTATTGGTTACTATATAAACATTCTATAGATTGATGAATACATTTCATTTTAACTTAATTTATAGAATCACTATTTAATATAGTCCTAATGAGGGGATTTGAGTTTCTATATTTGTAATTATATTCCATAATAACATTAGTAATAGAATTTTTCATGAAAAATAATCACACATACCTTAGTGGATGTGTCTTCCTTCCTAGGAGCCTCATTAATTTTATACCTCCTCTTAATGCGCTTTGACCTAGGTTTGTATTCATTTATTTTTTCAGGGTAATAACTCAATCCCCTTTAATTCCAAATATTTTCCATTAATACATTCTAAAATTTTCCATATTTCCAATACTTTATCCAAAATAGTGGGTTTCTTATAAGACTTATATGATATAAAACCATCCATGATATTTTCTAACCTTGTATCACCAATTATTTAAATATGATTTTTCATGTTATAATATCATCTTATATATTACATGGATTCTCTTACACAATACTATAAAAAAATTATCTCTTTCATGAAAAAAAACATATTTATAACCATTAAAAATAGAAGTATTCATCATCAAATACGTAAATATAATAAATCTAAAATAAATTTAAATATTGAACCTTAAATTAGAACCATTATTCTATCACACCACTTTTTAGGACCAATATGGATATATGGACATTGATCCAGGGGATAATCCTAGTGTCTCTTAAATTAAAAATTATCTATAAATTATGATCACACCTTAATCATATCTTTTTCCCTCAATTCAAGGAACACATTCAATATCTCAATCCCCAATAATTAATTATAAAAAATACTATGTATGAAGGAAATATTGAAAAGTACAAAGAACAATATTATTTTGGTTGATATACATGCACTATTCTCAATTGATGGATAATTGAAAAATGATTTGTCAATATGTAAAAATAAACTATAATAAATTTGACTGGATACAGGTTTTGATCATAGTATCTCCATGACTTTGTGATCTACCTTTACAATGGGTTATGGATATTATGCATTCTCTTAATGGTCACTCCCTATTATTCTCCTTAATACACTACTTAAGGAAGGTATTTATTAGTTTATAGACATTAAGATCACTTAAATAATGTATATACATCATGGTATCAAATATATTAGTATAAGGAACACATTCCACTTGCATCTTCACATGTATAATAAATTATATTTTTTGATCAAGTTCACTATGAATTTAACATTTGTTCCCAGATGGGTGGGATCAAAAACATGCAAAGCGTTTAGTATTTTTCTTCCAAATATAAAATAGAGTGAGGTGACCTAATCATAATTTACATACATATTCCATCATTTTTTTAATACACAATACACCTAAAAAAATACATGTTTGATAGCAAAAAAGTTTTAATTTCTTTCGAGACTAGATATGTTGACAACTTATTTATACGCAATCTCTACATCTCTAACAAACATTCTCCACATATGGTATCCTTATAGAATTATCATAAATAATAAATTTATCCATATAATTGGTAAATGGAATCATAATAAATGATGACCTCAAATTATCAGTAAGGGTAAATATGGGAGATAATAATAGAAGATACTAATAGAGAATAAGATGAGAATAATTCTATGATAAAATGTTCAAAACCTATGGAAATTAATACTAAATAAGTCATATAATAAATCATGCATCTTGGTATAAGGATTTATAATAATAAAATACATGAGTCAAATGAGTTTGTAAACATCATTAATCAATTATGA
Source organism: Viscum album (assembly GCA_963277665.1). NCBI lineage: Eukaryota > Viridiplantae > Streptophyta > Magnoliopsida > Santalales > Viscaceae > Viscum > Viscum album. Next base: position 309,516,819 of record OY728120.1, read on the forward strand.
TCCAAGATTATATAAAACAAGCATAATAATATGGTATTAGAGTGTGGTATAAACATATAAATATAAAATAGTTTCTTTGATCATAGAACATTGCTAGGACCCTCATAACATAGTGAAAAGAGTCACATAGTTTATTAGTTTTAGTTCCCATTATAATTAATAGAGTACATAGAGTCCAAAAATTGATTGGGTTCACCATTGAGGTTACCAAAGTTTAAAATGCCTTTATTTAACATATTTTACATTATTAAAAAATTAAATTACATAATAAAATTAACAAACTGATAATAATGAGGATTAGTGTCTTTGGAGACTATCTACACAAGAGAGTTATATGGAAATTTTTGTAAATATTTCTTCATAATTTTATCATACCAAATGTTCCCCTAGATGTCTCAGAAGTTAAACATATCTCCATGACCTCAGAAATGGTAACATAAGAAAGGGTTGATCTCAAATGGATAGTAAAGGAATAATTAACATATCAAACAATTACCCATGGTGGGATCATAATCATATAGAAAAACATATGTTGGAGATAAATCTCAAATTAAAACAACATGTATTTATAGAAACTTTCCATATTTCACAATCACAGAACATGTAAACCTATATGATTATTCATATAACATGGTGTAAAGATAGTGAAAATGAGATACATAAATCATGATCCATGGGAATAACATAGCCATATATAAAAATAGCATTGAACCAACAAAAGAATAGTAATTCAATATTATGGATCATGAATCAACACCTATTTAACATAGTTTAATAGGTAATACGATCTGTCTCCCCTAGAATATTTTGCATCATTACATATTTCTCATTTTGGATCAAGCATTACTAATTATTTCAACATTATCTCAGGAGACGTAATGCTTTAACCAAATTCATTATAGGGCTATATAGGGTCCACCCATCACTTAATCCTGAAACATAATTCTATATAATAATAAAACATCTAATTATCACATAACTAATACCCATGAATAAAAATGGGTTGGATGTTATAATTTAAATGGTATCATATAAATTTCCACATAAACCATATCAATAAATAATGAATTCAATCTCCCAAAATAGGAGCTTTATATGAACATTTTGAGGGTGGTTTATAAAAATTAATTCATCAAAAATATCACACTTTATATAAGGATAAAAATAGAATCTAATGTTATAATATTTAATTTTTAATGTAAAATATTTTTAAATGTTTTTTATATGACGTTATTGAAAAGCCACATTGAATAAATAGATAATAAAACATATCATTTAAATTAGAAAAAAATGAAATTATGGTGTCACATAAAATGATGCATAATCATAATTAAATACCTTAATGGATAAAATTGATAATAATTGAAAATATAGAATTGAAATACTGATACAATTAAGAGATTAACGTTTGTTACTGATAATTTAATACTTTTAGTGAGAGAACAATCAAGTAGGAATATTTTAATCAAAAGAGTCAATTTATCCAAAAAATATAAAATATAAAATATTATAAAATTTGAAATTAATTAATAAAGAGAATATTGGAGGCTAGTGATCAAAAGAAACCATATAAATAAAATAATTATATTTGAATTACTAAAGTCCCTTACAGAAAACATATTTTAAAAAGTAAGAATATTTCAAGACGCGGTATATGTGTTAAAAATTTAGATCCCATGAATTCAAAGAGAAAATATCACTCAATAAAATCATTGGGACTAATTTAGCCAACTTATATGAAATAATTTCAAGATTAACAATTATATATCAATGAATAATAATTGAACTATCAAAACCCTTAAATTTGTGGAGAATTTAAATTAATTTTTTTTAAAGAGATATCATTAAATAAAACATAAATTACCCTAAATTAACTGAATTTTATGATATAATATATCAATTAGGTATCATATTAAATACATAAAAAATGAGTTTCATAAAAAAAATATGTTTCAAATATAGGAATTTGAGACGAAAGACCTTACCGTAGTACTTATTTATTCTATAATTTCAACAAAAATATAAAATTATTAAATTTTGATTATTATTTACATACCAAAAAAACATATTAATAATTATAACCATTTTTTCTCCCCATTTATAATAATTCAATATATATATATATATTATGTTTTTACTTATTTTCCCACATCAGGTGTTTATGGTTTGTTCGAGTTTCACCAGAGGGATGCATGTATTTTTTCTTATTATAATGGTAATTTTTAAATAATAATTAATATTACTATAAGGGATGATTTTTAATGAATTTTAATGTTTAAACAACATTTCATGTGTTATTTATTCTTTATCCTTAAATATATAATCGATCACCAACATATTATAGTAATGTTTAACCCATGAATGGTGTTTTCATAGTTAATGAATTAAATATTGATATAATCATTTGATAACCATAAAAAATAGTTATTTAAATAATAATATTATATCAAACCATTAAATTTTTTTTCATAATCACCCATGATATTATTTCATTAGGTCATTCATGTTAGTGGTCAAGACGATCCAAACATGAACATTCCATGATTAATGGATGATTACGAAGGGATTTAGTTTCAATACAATCATACCAATAGAATAATTGGTGTCTATTAGTGGGATTTATCCAAATTATAAAAAATTGGGGAATAATTAATGTATACTGACTAGTAACATAGTCGGAATAAATTGTTTTTTCACATTGTTCACTTATTTATAATGATTAATTTAATGACAATTGTTTATGATTCATATCATTAAGAAGTTATTAATTTTATATTACTGAAAGAAATTAATGTCTTCAAACTAATATTTACCCTTTAAAACCGTTTTAGGTCTATCCATTATATGATACATTGAAAAATGGAATGCATTTTTCTATATAGGTGGTAGTCCGCATGTACACATGGATAATAATTTCATTTTTTGAGGAACAATATTTATAAGTAACATGGTTTTGTATTAAAAAAATATAATTAAGATATAAATTTTAAAAATATATATTAAATTTCATTTTTTGACAATCCACATTAGGCAATGAAAGAAAAATAAATTGTTTATTTAAGGAGGTCGTAGTCTTTGCACACACACATTTCATATTTTCTTTTTTCTTAATAGAAAAGGTATAGGTGTTAAATGATTATACCAATATTATTATAACATATATATATATATACAAAGGATATTAATTTAATAATTTTAGAATGGTGCAGTAAAATGTTAAGGAGAATCGGTGATCAAAATGAAATAGAAATGAGAAAGGGATTTTAAGAACTAATACCCCACCTCTTAGATTATATCCATTATGAAGGAGTTAAGCCATTGGTGAATGGTATTTTTAAAATAAAAAAAACTATTCAAGATGTCTAAGAATATATTGGATAGTTTTTTGTTGTCAGAACATATAGGTTTTCGGTATCAATGTAAGTGAGGAGAGGAGAACCCCTTAAATAAGTAAAAAGGGATGACATTTTTGGTAAATACCCACAATTCTTCAATAATTGGAAGTCATTATCAAGGAAATTGGATCCATAATTTGAAAAATAATGGTATGGGGAAAGTGATATGGAATATAATTCCATAAAAATGTTTTTTCACAAAGTTTTTACAAAATTTTCAATCCTATTACACCATGATTTATTACTTTTACATTTCAGGTTTTATTGTAGAAACAAGTTTTTTACTACAGGTTACTTAATATTTATTCCTAAAAAAGTAGAAAGTATTATATAATTTGGATATAATTATTAAATGTTTTAAATAATTTTTTTGATTCTATTTCTAAATGTACTAAAAATAATTTTAAAATAAAAAATATATAATATATTAAAACAATTTTGAGAAAAATATTACTTAAGGTGTAAAATATCAAATATAGGTTTAAAAAATATAATAAATATTCCAAAATATTTAATATAAAGTATAAAATACCCATATTTTTTACAAATGGTTTCATAATTTTTTAATTCATATTAATATAATAATAATTTCATAGAAGACACAATGTTAGTAAAAATGGTATATTGCATTATTAAGCTAAAAATTAATTTTTTGAAAAATATTAAAAATTAATAATAGTGTAATATTATAATTATTGATCTAAAAAATAATTAAAATTTATTTCAAAATTTTCATTCTAAATTTTAGAAAGATTACTTTTAAATAAAGTCAATAATATACTGAAAAAAGTTTTTTAAAGTAAAATGAATTTTGGTATATTAAATATTACTTTTTCTTATAAATTACTAGTTAAAATTTTTATAAGTAAAATATATATATCATGTTATTATTGATTAATAATAATCCCAGTTCCTTTAAATAAATCCCCAATTTTGATAAAATACGTTTTTAAGATTAAAGTTAATTTAAATAGACCTTTTAAAATGTATAAGAACTCTAGATATATATATATTATTAGATATAGATATCTTTATAATTTTTAATTAAATAACCCCTTTTGATCTTATTAAAATACATAAGCATCAGATATGATCGGGTTGTTATTATAGGTAGTGGTTCCACTAGTATAGTTATTTTGGGAATCTCAAGGAGATTATACATCTCCCATATTATATTTCACTGAAACCATAATGGATTGACTTTTGTTTTTTCACGGTAAATGTAAAATCTTAAAAAATATACCTCTCTTCTAGTATTAGACAAATTTTCTTTATAAGGATGAATTCCACTTCTAGATCCCATTTCTTGCTAATTTATTTTTTGATTTTTCAATATGGTTAATTCATTTTATACATGCTAATTTAATGTGTATTTTTTAACTATAATATTTAGTAATAAAAATATATCATGGTTTTTTTAGTTTGGTATAGTGAGTAAATCATAATATTTAATATATTATTTATTTTAGGAAAATATACAATAAAATCAAGGGTCATTACAACACCCCATTCCATTATATATTAATTATTGTGTTATAAAGATTTATACAACTCATTGGAGGTATATATCATTATTAATCCACCCATAAAATATTTTATACAATATAAATGTGTTCCATAGTATCATAAAAATATTCATTATTCAATCGTGTATTAATTTACCCAAGGGAAAGAAATATGATTTAGGAAATCTTCCTGAACAAAATAATTTTCTTAAGGCATCTAGAAAGAGAATATAGATGATATCATTAGATAATATCATAATTAAGCATAACAATCCTTAAAATATGTTTACATACATTAAATGTATTATTTTTAAAAACATTAAACATTTTTGAAAAAATAAGAAGAAATATCTTTTTTTGTTTGTAACATAAAAAAATCAAAAGTATCAAGAATAATGGAAATAATATTTTCATTAAAAACCCATGTAAAATTTTAAAGGGATATTGATAATGATGAATGAGCATTATGGATGGAAATTATGGGAATGTGCTAAATATTAACAAAGTATTATTCCTACACCTTTATAGAGAATATAAAAAATGACCCATTTGAAAAATGTAAAAAAAACAAAGTTTAAATATATTAATATATAGGTGAAAAATGACCTTGAAAAATAAATAAATTATATATAAGGTCATTCTTGAAGCAATATAATGATTATGGACACAAACATGGTTGATTCTTGACTAGAAGAACAAAATTAATGTTATATTTTTTATTAAAATTATTACAAATAATTTTCGTATAATATAGTAGAGAAATTAAATTAATACTTAAAAAAATATAAATAACCAGATTATAATGAATTGTTTTATTTTTAATATGAATATAGCATACAATTACCCCAATATAAATTCAAACATGAACAATTCTGAAAAAAATGTGATTTTAAAATAAACCCTTTCCTACACTTCTTCTAGATCAAACACACTATAACCACCTAAATAATAAAAATAAATAAATTATAAATACATATTATATCCATATATAAAAATTATTTGTATATACCATTAAATTATAATTTATTACCACTCATTTATTAATTATTATTCTTTAAAATTTGTATTTTGTTTCTTAACTATATTGTTTTACAGGCATGCTCTGATTCAGAGATTCCATTACTTGAACCATGGTAATGAATTAATGATATATATAATATTAATAATTTCATTAATATAAATTTTTTTCATTAAACAAAATTTTAGAATCATCTATGTTGGCGGTGATGAAAAATTAAAAGTGTTGCTTTATGATGGTGGAAGTGGATACCTACCAATAGATGAAATTTTATTTTTTTAATGGACGAAAAAAGTTGTATAAAAATTTATCCTTCTATAATAATAACTATTTCATATATATAATATTTATTAATAAAATACTTATTTATAACCATCTATAAGAAACTATGATAAAGAATGAAATATGTCACCTCATGGAGGCTGTAGTCTAAACGTACAGACGAGTGACATTTTTATTTTCCATTGAATGAAAGGGAAGTCGATAATGGTTGTTTCATAAATATATTAATTTTTATACTAATTATTTATGTAATTATATTGGTATGGTTATAATATATTCAGATGAGGTGGGAAACGAATGAAAGTTAAAGGAACTCGATAATGTTGATTACCTCTTCCATGGATATTGTCCTTCGAATCTCCCCTTTATCCCTGTTGGGTTTGAATTTTATTGAGAGAAAAAACTATAGGTCATGGTTAATTCTATTATGAGGTTATTTTGGTAGTTTTTTTCAATAGGAATCTCTCAAACTGTGTGTATAATGGAGGGGTGATAGAATCCTTTAATAGATAAGGGGAGTGGCACCCTTATAAATTCTATGAACATTAAAATAATATAAATATACTTGGTTAAGGGGTGAATATGAAACCAAAATTAAAATATAAGATATTATAGGTTAATATAAAATCATAAAATTAAGTTACATATTGGATGTTGCGATATTTGTGTTCTTAACACATAGTTTTAACAGTTTTAAACCCATTTAACCCATATCGAGGTGATTAAAAATTACAATGGAAAAATATGTTTTTGAAAAAAATTAATATTATTATAAATTTAGAAATAGTGATAAAAAATTTGGAAGCCAATTAATAGAATTAAATTTATGAAGTTGAATGAAATCAATTTAAATTCCACACACAAAATAAATAAAAACCATTTTTAGAAAAAAAATATTTATCAAGAAAAAAATGAATTCATTCCCATTCCATTCGTAGTAACCTCCATTTGATGAATGTTAATTTATTTTATGGGTTTTTTTATCTCCACATTTCAGGATAATAATTAATAAAAAATTATTAATTTAATTCCTTAAAATATAAATACATTAAACTCATAAAAATTGTTTTCTAAAAAATATATAATTTTTACCTTCAATTAATTTTATCTTCATTTATAACCAATTGATAATAAATGTATGTATAATCATTAATCTACTAACATGTATAAAATACTATTCATTAAGTTAAATACTCTAAATAATACAAATTTAATTTTAAATAAAATATATATAAACAATATTTGTAAAAAAACATTTCCATTATGCCATGAATTATTAATCTTGTGTTTGTTATCCTCACTCAACTGTTAAATAAGAACAATTAATTTATTTTATTTTTTTATCAAATTATTATTTGGAATAAATTGTATTTTAATAATTCCTTAAAATAATAAATATAACAAAAATAAAAAATCATTCAAAATAATTCCTAAAATATTCTATAGTAGAAAATATATTTTAGTAAGTGAATTTTACAATATTCCAGAAGATATTTATTTTATAAATTTAATTTAAATAAATAATAATGTGTTTATATTTTATTATTATAACTAATTTTCACATATATTTTCTGTTACTTTTCTCACATGCTATCAAATTCATCTAAATTATTTTAAAGGGAAATATATTCTAAAATCATGGGGTGTTATATTATACTCCCATAAAAGAATTTATCTGATAAAATTTCATTACTCTTATGGATACAAACTAGTATTCTTCTATCTTATTTTACATTGGTTCCCACATAACACTATAAAACTTATAATATATCAAAAAAATTTACTGTGTTAGCAGTCTTGATCCACAAAAATTTATTTCATCGAAAAAAATCACCATTGGCCATTCCTTATAATAAAAAGCATTATCCGATTTTATAAATTACTAGATTATTATATGTGATGACTCTCATATGTAATCTCTCAATATTTTTAAATGAGACACAACTTTTAAAAAATATGGGTTTTGTGTAAGTGGAAACTGATTTGCTACATTTCTGATACGATCAAAAAACTCTAAGAGACCAATATATCTAGGGATAAACATCCCCTTTATTAAAAATCATATATCTATCTTCCATGTATATTTTTAAAAGAATAACAAATCCAAAAAATTTATTCAATATATCCCTCAGATGATTATAAATAGAAATTTTCTATCAACTATCATAAGCCTAAAGATGATACTAAAAATATAACAAATCTACCATTCTGTATCTTGTTCAGGTCCTAGTATCTTTTTATCCAACTTTATCCTAATATTACATAGTTTTGTACTTCATTACATTGATGGTGATATAACGATCCATCTATCCTATTATGTGAAATCTATTTTTTTTTTAAATATTCTACCAGAGGATGGTGTAGATACCAACCTAATTTTAAAACCATATACTAATTTCTTAGAATATTTTCAGGTGTCTAGATTGTTCTTATAGATTGGATATCATTTTTGGGTGATAGGAAATACTAAAATTCAACACTATATTCAAATCATGAAAAAAAAATTTCTAGACCATTGATATAAATCTTATATAACAATTAGATATTTTTGAGAGTGGTACTCTATTCTAGTGAACCATATTCTTAATATATATATCCTTGAACATCGTTCATGTGAAAAATAATGTTTAGTAGTAATTAAATGAGTTTAATTCATATGATGATTGACTAAAAACCAAATTTATTTATATAATTTCTATATATTTTGGATTTATATGATTAAATACATATTGTTTTTATCAAATTTCCAAATAGGTATGGGTAATCGCTTCACCTTCCACATAGAATATTTAAATTCATCCTAAAAATTCTAATATACCTAACATTGAGATTCATACATTATAATATCCTTCTTAATGTTTCCACCCCATAATAACACCTTAATTTTTCTATACATATTTGGGATTTGATGATTGATTGGGAATAATGATATATGTTTTTCATCCAATAGCTCCCTCTTTAACTCAGTTATTGATGAGAACCATATTCGGTTCCTAAATCATTTCATTCCTTCACAGTCATGGTTAAACTCTAAAATAGTCATTAGCCTTCTTTTTCAGCTCTAAATCATAATTTTACACCTCTTAAATATTCACATGGATGTATGCATGAAAATCCATTTTAGAAATAATATAATTATCCCTATCCCCCATGATTGTATGTTTCGTCCTCTACCAATACATATGTATTGGATATCTTTTAATCCTCAGCATAAACAAGCTACTACGATCCTTTTTAATTGAAGCATCAACCATCTTTTTTCCCTTTATTGGGTGGTAATATATTCAGATGTTGTAATATTTAATCAACTATAACCATATAACTTGTTACATATTCAACTCTTTTGGTGAGAATATTTACTTTAAGATTTTATGATCAGTATTTATTTTACACCTTTCAATAGAGGGATAATTCCCCAATATTTGTAATGAAAAAATTACCACTACTAGATCCCAATAATGAGTTATATAATTCTTCTTATGAATCTTCAATCTAAATTTTTCATACACTACCATTATTCCATTTCACGTGAGAATATATCCCAATACCTTCTTTGATTTATCATTATATATCATAAAATTTTCTAAATTGTACGGTAGTTTTAGAAAAAGTGCAAAACCATCCTACACTTTAGCTCCTTGAAAACATATTTACATTCATCTATCCAAATTATCTTGTCTTCCTTTCGAGCCAACATTTTAGTTGATTTTATTTCTATGTTAAATTTCTCAATTTTTTTGATAACATCTAGAAAATATAAGAATGATATAGATATCAATCACACTGGTTTTTCATGAAATTTTTTCAATATACTCTATCTTTGATGGATCTGTATATATAACCTCACATTAAATTATATAACCAAATAATGATACATTTTTACCAATAATTCACATTTGGTAAATGTTTTATACAATTTCTATTTCATTAAGGTATTTAACACATTCCTCAAATGATCATCGATGTCTTCCTTACAAAATGAATTTATGAGAATATCATGTATGATGAATAATAAATACTAGTAATGGTAATATCTCAAGAATCTATTCCTTAAATAAATGATGATGAAAGGTGAATTTCTAATTATTAATGGGATAACTATAAATTTATATTATCCATACCTTATACAGAAGGTTGTCTTCTGAAAATCCCCCCTTTTGACCCTTAATTGATGATATTTAGATCAATGATAAATCATTGAGAATTATTGTTCACCCTTTAGTTAATAAAACATAACATTGATATGTGGTAGATGATTATTTTTCATAATTTTGATCTTGTTAAGTTCTCAATAGTCAATGTTGAGTATCAATAAAAATTATTTGTGGATAACAAAAAGAACTATTTCACCCTTCAGTGATACACTAGGGAATATAAATTCTTTATATTGATTCTCTTGAAGATGATTCTTAAATTCATATAACTAAATAAAGTGTATTATATTAGAATTATTTGAAATATGAAAATCCTTGGGTATGATTTCTATCAAAAAATCAACTTCATAAATTGGGGGAAGACTATACGACTCTTTGTGAAATACATTATAATATTCTTTAATAATAGGAACATATTTAATTTTGAGTTTCTCTAAAACCATTGGATTAAGATAACCACGATGAGAAGTTATTGAGAACTATATAATTGAAGAAATTTCTCTTAGATGTTCATATTCATCCTCACAGTAACAGAAAATTTTCAGTTGATTCAAAATATGAAATGAGACATCCCTTATAGGGAAATTTAGATGGGCTCTATAAAGGGAGACCAAATACATGCCCAAAATCACAAAAATATTACTATATGGTGAATAACAACATTTATAGGAAGCACATTTCCATCAAGTTTTATAGTAGAGGATTTATACATTTGGGATTACATCATCATTCCATTAAGATTATTTCACCTATATTTCAATATCTAATAATTATGGTTGTAAATAATGGGCATTTTCGAGGAAATGTATTTTAGTTATATTGCAATTTTACGAGTCTGTGGCTTCTAATGACACTTGATTCTGAGGCCCGGTGTGCCAGGAATCAATTCCCGAAGTTTTGTTCGGGTACATTCAGTAAAAGTACATGCGGGTTTTTCTTTCTTTTGAACCAGTGCTCGGAATTGAAATCCAAGGGCACTGATGAACTCACAGCGCCAGTATTCTCTTAAGGGTACTTTTACCACATTTTCATTTTTGTGGGTTGATAGTTAAAAATTAGGGTTTAATTAAAAAGTTAAAAAAAATTGGAATAATTTTATTAACCTTGGTAGTTTAATACTACATAGGGACGTTACTAGTGGTGCCCACACCCACATAACTTCCCATGTGTGGATATTTGTGAGGTGGCGCCCACACGAGCCCCACCCTTTCATCTCCCCCATAAATCCTCCCAACTCCCTTGAACTCCCCTTCTTTTATTATGACAATTCCCCATTATTGAATGAGAACTCTTCCTCTCCCTCTCTCCCTCTTTAATATTTGCTGACACATGATAATTAATGAATTCAAACTCTTCAATTAATTAATTAAAGGGATTGGATTTTGAATTACATGGGTGAGTAAAAATAATAGGATTAGCTATTATTTTACTTTGGTGGCATTCATTGTGTGGAGATGATTTGGGAGAGCTCTTGAGTTTTTGAAGAACACCGACCCTCTGATGAAGAACGACCTTCTCCTTCAACGAAGAATGCGCTGCAATTTGAAGAACTCGAAGTCGCCAACGATGCTTATTCTTCTGGTGCACTCCGACGTCAATGGAATCGACATTGTTCTTTCGCGAAGCCCGACCACCGCGAACGTTATTTCAAGTAGGGGTTTGTTCGTTTTGAAGTTATTATTTTTCATACCCCATTCTTCATTGTAATCATACTTTATTTTCGGGCAAATGCTTCCACCTAATGCGGAGGGCGTGGGTAGAATACACACGGCCTGACGACCCTCTGTAGTCTATTTTGATTGTGATGGAAACCGTGATAGGAAGGTGGGGACAAATGGAGAAGCGTCGGCTATGCGCCGGCCGCGTGCCGAAGAACCGCAGCCCGCAACTGCGGGCCCCTAGACCGGGGTAGAACCGGCCGGCTAAAGCCGTCCAGGCCGAAATGTGGAACCGCAGCGTCCCACGACACCGTGCTGCATAGAACCCTGGCCTGTATAGGGTAGGCCACTTCGATAGAAGAACCGGCCCGCTCGTCAGCCAACCGGGCGAAGGAAGGCCGTGGAGCCAGGAGGGCGCTACACTGGAGAACCCGCATCCCGCCCAAGCATGCCGCTTGCGCTGTGAAGGCCGACCAGCTTCAGCGGGCCGATTATAGAGGGCAGAGCAACTTGGAACCGCCAGTTTGGGCAGCCGTGGGCTGCGCCCCCCACCTTGGACCGCTCAGCCCCCTCGGGCTGAGCCACATCTGGGCCGTGCCCTGCCGGGCCGCACCGCCCCGGCCTTGCACCTTCGGGCTGGGTCGCGCCCCTCGGGCCGGGCCACGCCCCTCAGGCCGAGCCGTGGGTTTCATTGAGTCGGTCTGACACCCCTGCTGGGTCGGACCCGCCAATCCAGGTTTACCGGACCCACCAGCCCACTGGGCTTAACGGGTCAGACCCATTTTCACTTAAGGGTGAATATCTTGAAGACCGCGCATCCGATCGACACGCCATCTGTGGCACTGGGACCCTCATGACGTGGAGGTCTTTTTCGATACTCTAAGTGAGTTTTGGATAACATTGGAAAATGGCCGGGTTTGGAATGAGTGTATTTCCAACTGGGCCCCCGGAGCAAAAATGTTAATAACCATCAGACCGGGTGTCCAATTGATGTGCCGTCTGTCGCGTTGGGTTCCTTTTGATGAGACGGATCTTCGGGATACATCAATTCTATACATCGTGATAGTTGATGTATTGACCACTTGGATGGAGGAGCGGATCCTCCCGGAATTGAGCATGTTGTGTGCGGGAACCCTAGAGCTGGCTACGACTGCAACAACTACCATAATGGAATCCTCTGTGGGTTTGATGATGATGGAAAATGTACTCGAATACTCCGTGGGTTCAACGAAGATGAAAAATGTACTGGAATCCTCTGTGGGTTCGATAGTGATGACTACCATACTTGAATACTATATGGGTCTAACGGTTTGAATTATGTTCCAGTATCCTACGTGGGTCCGACAGAGTAGCTGGTCTTGTATCCTACGTGGGTCTGACAGCTTAGCTGGACTAGTATCCTACGTGGTTCCGCTAGCTTAGATGAATCAGGGACTGCATCTGATCATCTTTATAATTACGAAAGATTTATACCTGTGTGAGCTGAGTCTTGAATTTCAATCATTATCATGGATCTGATTGACTTCTTCCCTGTGTGGACTGGGTTGTACTTGGGCTCGAGAGTTGGAGCCGAATTGGGATTTTTGACATAGGTATATGTATGGGAATATACCTATGTAGGGTTGGTTGATACTTTGTGATTTTATCTTTTCTTTGTGGTTTATCCTTCGTGGATTCTGGGAGACCTTCAGGGGTCTCGGGGTCCCTACTGAGTATCTTTATACTCACCCCTACATGGGCTATGCCCGTGTAACATTGTGTTGGATGCAGACGATGGACAACGCTGATCGTGGTAGAGGCTTGTAGAGCTAGACGGTACCCGGTGGTGGACCACTTTGTGAGATGTACTCAGAGCAGACAGACAAACCCAAGGTGCTGAGGAGACTATCTGTACCCACCGTTCAGGTGGGATTTCCAGAGGAAGACTCAGTGGATGCTGCATTACTTTACTGTTGTTGTACTAGTCTTTCAGCTATTCTGTACTTTCAGTTGAGTTTGTATACTGGCCCATTTACTATCAGCACTTACTTTTTGTACTCAGTTTACTGAGTGCATACTTGTGTTGCATACATTGTTGTGCTTGTTTACTTTATAAAGGAAATGCCTTCCCTTTTTGTTGGGATTTACGCCTTGGTGTTAGTCACCAGCCCCTGGACTATGGAAGACCGGCTTGGGGTAGTCACGGAATGGGCCCGAAGGACGGGTCGTGAAAAATTGGTATTAGAGGAGTCGGTTCTACCGTAGAACTCAAGAATCTGATCATTCCTTTATGTAAAGTAATAGTGTTAAGAGTATTGAGTGTTGTTTTTAGTCCAGGGAGTTCAGTGTTGGTGTGGCGGCCGACGTATCCATACACCTGGACCCTGACCCCTGATTTCCGACTCAGTGTAAGAAAACACTGATTGCATGTCTGTTTCAAAAGTTTTCTTTTTGATTACTTTGTGTATGATCACCATGTAAACTATTTCATCTGTGGCGCACCTGTTACTTTTAAGGATGGCCCCACGAAGGCAGCCAGCTAGGCTTCCATGTTACATATGATATGGCATCCCACCAAGCGACGAGGCCTCAGTGCAGGGCCCCATCACAGCGGAGGCACCAGGGGTACCACTACCCACTGAGCCACTGATACTACCTGCCCCAGCAGTAGAGAGTGCACGCCGCCTGAGTGCGTTGCACGAGTTTCGACGAAAGAGGCCGCCCATGTTCCACGGAGAGGCGGACGCTCATGTAGCCGAGGATTGGCTGGAGGCTATCGTCAGAGTCTTTTGATTGGTAGGGACACTAGCTGACCTTATGTTGATCCTTTTCGTGAGTCTACTACATGAAGCATTAGGTAGATGGTGGAGCTTGAGGCTCCAGGTGCATGACGAGGCATCTCTACTTTGGACAGACATCTAGAGTCTCTTCCACTCGAAGTTTGTTCCATCCACCCTCCATGCGGTGCGCATCCATGATTTACTTTATCTACGGAAGGGTATCATGACAGTAGCTCAGTACTCAGCAAGGTTTACCAACCTCTCGCGATACTCCATGGACATGCTATGGGACCCATTCCTCCGGGCCCGGACCTTTGAGCATGGACTAAGACCCGAGATCGGGTCTTCGATGATCTCCCTCAGCATTCCGACGCAGGTGGGAGTGCTAGAGTGAGCCCTTCCTGTGGAGAGTATTCTCACTGAGCCGACACCAGCTGCGAGACCCACCGTAGGGTGACATGTAGTGGAGTCTTCTATAGCCAGCTGTAGACAGATTTCGCAGAAGTCCAGGAAGACTAGGCCATCAAGAGAGCGACCTCAAGATACAGTTTTCGTTGTTTGGGGAACCCGAAACAGAGCCAGCTATACGAGGATCGGGCAGTGCTATGCATGCGGCGGGCAGGGTCACATGGCTCGATACTGCCCGACCCACCTTGAAGATGAGCAGCAGACAGTGAAGGGACCTCCCAGGCAGAGGTAGAGGTTCGACCGTGGTGGTCCGCAGGGAGCAGACGGATAAGGATGAGGGGCTGTCCGAGCAGTAGGTGGTGGACGAAGTTTTGAGGCTCTACCACCGCCAAGATCAGGAGGTCCACCTCGACCACAGGGAGTTGGCCGACAGAGGTAGGCTCATCTCCAGGTAGTGGAGTCTTATGACCATAGCGCACCTAAGATGATTCAAGGTACTATCTGTGTCTATTCCACCCTTGATGCAGTACTGATATACACAGGTGCAATTCATTCTTTTATTTCTGATGCCCTTGTTCAGAGCTCGGAGATTCCGACGGAGCCGTTGGCTTGATCCTTGTGGCTAGATACTCTTACGGGAGAAGACTCGATGATTATGCACTGGTGATGTCAGTGGGAGATTACTCTAGGAGGAGAGAGCTCCGACTGGGATCTTCTTGTAACAGCGTCGAGGCCTTATGATGTCATCTTGGGTATGTAATGCTTTTCTACAGTCCATGATCAGATCGACTTCATTAGGCGTGAAGTGTGGTTTATCCGCACGAATCGGAGCAGGTTCACCTTCACTGGTGAGAAAAGAGCCTTAGTAGCTCAGGATGGACTTACGTAGAGGAGAGGGTAACCGATCACACATCAGTTTTCTAGTCTCATCCTCGGATCGGTTGATGTGTGGAGTCCGAGTTTTCCTGTTGTGGTGGATCAATATGCAGACGTTTTTCCTAATGACGTACCAGGACTACCTCATCGTAGAGAGGTAGACTTCTATATAGACCTGTACCCCGGGACATCACTAATATCTACTCCAGCATAACGGATGGCTCCTGCTGAGCTTCGTGAGATATGTGTACAGCTGGAGGACTTGTAGGGAAAGGGATTCATCCAACCTAGTGTTTCACCCTGGGATTCTCCAATTCTATTCACCAAGAATGCGAATGGGAGTTTACGACTATGTGTTGACTACCGCCGCTTGAATCAGGTGACCGTGAAGAATAATTATCCTCTCCCAAGGAGTGAAGGACTCTTTGATTAGCTCAAGGGATAACGTTAGTTTTCGAAGATATACATCAGGTCTGGCTATCATCAGCTCAGAGTTAGAGACGAGGATGTGCAGAAGACGAACTTCAGGTTTTGGTACGGCCACTAAGAGTTCTTGGTTATTCTCTTAGGCATAACCAATGCTCCAGCAATGTTCATGAGTCTCATTAACAGGATCTTCAAAACTTACCTCAATCGTGTTGTCTTAGTCCTCAACGACGACATTTTGATATACTCGACTACTAAGGAGGAGCATGTCTACTACTAGCGGGTTCTACTGGATACACTCTGAGAGCACCATATTTATGGTAAGCTCTCGGAGTGCCAGTTCTATATTCGAGAGATACACTTCATGGGACACATCATCTCGGAGGTTGGAGTTGCAGTGGATCCAGTGAAGATCGAGGCAGTGCTTGTTTGGGAGCCACCCAAGTGTGTGATGGAGGTGCAGAGTTTCCGGGGTCTGGCAGGGTACTATCAGTTATTTGTGCTAGACTTCTCCAGAGATGCAGCACCACTTTCATCTTTGACTAAGAAGGGGAAACCCTTCAGGTGGTCAGATAGATATCAGCAGAGCTTTCAGGTGCTGAGACAGTGATTGACCAGTGCGCCTATCTTGAGGCAACCAGAGGAGGGCATAGTGTACGCTGTTTACTATGACGCATCAGGGACCAGACTCAGGTGTGTCCTGATGTAGTAGCGAGCAGTGATCACATATGGTTCATGGTAGTTGAGACAACAAGAGAAGAACTACACAACCCATGACCAGTAGTTAGCAGCAGTGGACTTCGCCTTCATGATGTGGCAACACTATCTGATGGGTGAGCGCTTTATAGTCTAATCTGACCACCAGAGTCTCAGGTGCATCTTCTGGCAGAAGTACCTGAACCTAAGACAGTGGCGATGGCTCGAGTTCCTCCAAGACTATGACTTTGAGATAGTATATACTCCTGGGGAGGGGAACGTTGTAACTGATGTTCTCAGAAGGAGGTCAGGCATTCAACTACTAGGAGAGGTGATGGAGCAGCTAGCCGTGTTTCAGATATTCTTTGTGGATATAGATGGAGTAGCATTTATAAAGTCACTGACAGTCGCTCCTCTACTCCATCAACGAGTCAGAATGGCTCAACATGGGGATGTTGACTATGAGACATGACGTTCTCAGATATCCACAGGGCAGACACCTGATGAATTTTCTGAAGGAGGGGACCATGTCATCCTCTTCAGGGGATGTACTATGGTACCAGTTTCACTACAGGAGGAGGTGCTAAGGGAGTTCCACACTTCCCCTCTAGCGGTACATCCAGGAGTGGAAAAATGTACCAGGACCTCAGATGACAACACTGGTGGCTAGGTATAAAGAAGTTTTTGGCATAGTTCGTTTCCCGATGCCTCACTTGTCATCAAGTGAAGGCAGAGCAACAGGGTCCAGCAGGCTTGGTACAACCCTTAGAGGACCCAGAGTGGAAGTGGGACATGATATCCATGGATTTCGTGATGGGTATTTCATGTACGTCTAGGGGCACGGACTCTATCTGGGTGATCATCGACCGACTCACCAAGTCGGCCCACTTCCTACCGTTTAGAGAGCATGGATCAGTGGAGAGCTTGGGACTCCTCTACATTCAAGAGATCATACGGCTTCACGGTGTCCCATCGACTATTTTATCTGATCAAGATGCTTGCTTTACATCCCGACTTTGGAAGGGGCTGCAGGAGGCCTTTCGGACGCAGCTGCGTCTGAGCATCGCCTTCCATCCTCAGATGGATAGACAAACTGAGAGGACCATATAGACACTCGAGTAAATGCTCCATGCATGTGTCCTTGACTTTGGTTTCATATGAGATGATCACATACCCTTGGTGGAGTTTTTTTACAGCAATAGTTACCACTCCACCATCGGGATGGCACCATACAAGGAACTGTACGGATGCCCTTGCAGATCACCTCTCTGCTGGACTGACCCTGGGGAGTCAACACTTGTAGGACCAGAGATGATTCAGGCTATGATGGAGAAGGTGAAAACCATCCAGGAGTGGATGAAGACTGCATAGAGTAGACAGAAGTCCTATGATGATAGGAGGCGGAGACCACTGTAGTTCGAGGATGGAGACCACGTCTTCTTATGGGTCTCACCTCGACAGGGTCTACGGAGATTTGGCCGGGGTGCCAAGTTATCTTCGTGTTTCATCGGACCATTCTAGGTCCTCAGTAGAGTAGGTGAGGTTGCTTACCGCCTGCCCCTTCCACCTCAGATGCACCAGGTGCATGACGTCATCCACATATCTCAGCTACAGAGATACGTTCATGACCCGACCCACATCATCGATCACGGGGAGCCAGAAAGAGATGACGGGGTGACATTTTCCGATGTCCTAGTGGAGATTGAGGATCGAAAGGAGCGGGTCCTTTTTGGATGGTCTATTCCTCTGGTGCGCATTCATTGGCACCACGGGAACCTCTAAGAGAGAACATGAATGCAGGAGGCACAAATTTTATCTTAGTATCCCCATTTGTTTCCCTAGTGTGTGTTGTAGCTTTACGGGGACATACATCTCTGAGGTGATAGTAATTTAAACAACCAGAATTTTCAGGGAAATTTCTTTTAGTTATATTGGAATTTTACAAGTTTGTGGCTTCTAACGGCACTTGATTCCGGGGCCCGGTGTGCCCAGAATGAATCCCCGAAGTTTGTTTGGTTACGTTCAAAAAACGTACATGCGAGTTTTTATATATTTTGAACCAGTGCTCAGATTTGATATCCGATGAAACTGATGAACTAGTATTGCTAGTATCGCTTAAGGGGACCTTTACCGTAGTTACGTTTTATGCGGGTTGAATGTTAAAAATTGGGGTTTAACTAGAAAGTTAAATAAAATTGTTTGAAACAATTTTATTCACCTAGGAAGTTTAATCCTACATGGGGAAGTCATTGGTGGGGCCCACACCCACATAACATCCCATGTGTGGATATTTGTGAGGTGGGGCCCACATGATCCCCAACCTTGCATCTCCCCCGTAACAGCTCCCAACTCCCTTGAACTCCCCTTATTTTATTATGACAACTGCCCCTTATTAAATGAGAACTCTTCCTCTCCCTCTCTCTCTCTTTAATATTAGCCATCACATGTTAATTAATGAATTCAAACTCTTCAATTAATTAATTAAAGGGTTTGAATTTTGAATTACATGGGTGAATAAAAATAATAGACTTAGCTATTATTTTACTTTGGGGGAATTCATTGTGTGGAGAGGATTTGGGAGAGATCTTGAGTTTTTGAAGAACACTGACCCTCTGACGTAGAATGGCCTTCTCCTTCGACGAAGAACGCTTTGCGATTCGAAGAACACAGAGTTTCCAACGACACTTCTTCTTCGGATGCACTCCGACGTCGACGGAATCGACATCGTTCTTCCGCGACGCCCGACAACCACGAACCTTATTTAAAGTAGGGGTTAGTTTGTTTTGAGGTGATTATTTTTCTTACCCCATTATTCGTTTTAATCATAGTTTATTTTCAGCCAACTGCTGCAACGTAATGCGGAGGGCATGGTCCGAACGTGCATGGCCCGAAGACCCTCTGTAGTCTATTTTTATTGTGATGGAAACCGTGATAGGATGTTGGTGATGAATGGAGAAGCGCCGGTCGTGGGCCAGTGGCGAGAGGAAGAACCGCGGCCCGCAACTACGGGCCACTCGATCGGGGAATAACCAGCTGGATAAAGCCGAACGGGCCGAATGGCGGAACCGCGGTGCCCCACAGAGCCGCGATCCAGAGAACCGTGGCCTGCATAGGGCAGGCTGCTTCGGTAGGAGAACCGGGCCGCTCGTATGCTAGCTAGGTGGAGGAAGGCTGCGGCGCTAGGAGCGTGCCACACTGGAGAAACTGTGGCCTGCCCGAGTGGACCCCTTGCGCCGTGATGGCCGGTCGGCTTCGGCCGGCGGGTTATGGATGGAGGTGCCACCGGTTTGGGTAGCCAGTGGGTCGTGCCCCCTGCCTTGGACCGCTCGGCCCCCTCAGACTTGTCACGACCCGTCCTCGGGGCCCGTGCCGTGACTACCCCAAGCCCGCCTTCCATAGGCCAGGGGATGGCGACTAGCACTAAGGCGTAAATCCCAACAAAATGGGAAGGCATTGACTTTGAAAAGTAAACAAGAACCATATAGTAAGAATGCGGGAAAATAAACACTAAGTAAAAAACGGTACAAGCTGTGCTGAAAGAAAAAGTGGCCGGAAATACAAGCCCAACTATAAAGTACAACTGAAAGGAAAAACAGCAACTGAAAGGAAAAACTGTAGCGTCGAGCCGTCCACTGGAAGTCCCACCTGAAGGGTGGGTACAGATAGCCTCCACTGCTCCTCGGGTCCACCTGACCGCTCCGAGTACATCCCGCCCAGTGGTCCACCACCAGGTACCGTCCTGCTATGCACGCCTCCACCACGATCAGCGTTGTCCGTCGTCTACAACCAACACAACGTAGTGCGGGCATAGCCCGTGCAGGGGTGAGTATAAGCTACTCAGTAGGGACCCCGAGACCCCCGAAGGTCTCCCGAAATCCACAAGGGATAATCCACAAAGGAAAGATACAATCACGAAGTAACATCTGACACGACTTAGGTATATTCCCATACATATACCTAAGTCATCAATTCCCGTTCGGCTCCAACGTCTGAGCCCAAGCACAACCCAGTCCACATAGGAAAACAAAACGTATACCCACACAGGATTGATCAACACAATCCACAAAGGAGAGTAAACAGTAAATCCACACAGGATAGCTCAACACAATCCACAAAGGAGAGTAAACAGTAAATCCACACAGGATAGCTCAACACAATCCACAAAGGAGACTAATAGAAGATTCATCTCACATAGGTATACTTCTTCGGATGAGGATAAAGATGATCACTGATCTATCTAAGTCGTCGGACCCACAAAGGATCGATAGGTAACTAACCCCCGCAATGAACCACACATGATCGGGCCCACACATGACCTGGAGGCGCTGGCTCACACAGAACCGCTAAGCGCTGACCCACACAGGACCTGTAGCACTGATCCATGTAGGATCGCTAAGTGTTGTAGTCGTCGCAGTCCACTGAGGATCTCTGCACAGTCTTCGTCGTAGTCCACTGAGGATCTATGCACGGTCGTCGCCGCAGTCCACTGAGGATCTCTCCACGGTCGTCGCTGTCGAAGTAGCAGTCGCAGCCAGCTCTAGGGTTCCCGCACACAGCAAGCTCATTCGGAAGGGTCCGCTCCACGAGTCGAGAGGCTGATACATCAACTGTCACAAAGACCGAAGTTTATGTATCCAAAAGTTCCGTATCGTCAACAGGAACTCAACGTCGCAGACGGCGCGTCAATCGGACGCCCGGTCTAAGAGTTATTGGCTTTTTCGTCTCAAGGGCCCGGTTGGTTTTTAAGGCAAAACCAACCCGACTGCACTCCACCTTCGTCCGAACGTCGGGCGGATTGTGCCAAAAGATCCGCCTCACTTAGAGGAATTCAACGAAGCTGACGGCACGTCAATCGGACGTCCGTAGCTCAAGATATGAGTGTTTCCGCTCCTAGGGCCCAGTTGGTTTCATGTACGAACCAACCCGGCCGAACACAATGTACTCCGAAACTTTGAGTGCGATATACCGAAACGACCGTCTCGATCCAAGGATCGCGTTGCCGCTGACAGCGAGTCGTTTGGAGGCCCATAGCTCAAGATATAGCCATTTGAACAAAAACCGTCCGAAGACGGGGGGTCCGGGCCCGGGCCGACCCGGCCCGACCCCCCCTGGGTCGGCCACACCCGGTCAACCAGGTCCGAACCGGGTCAACCCGGTCTGACCCGGTCAGACCCGGTCCGGGCCGGCCAGGGCACGACTCGACCGAGCAGTGCGGGGGGGAGCTGCCACCCCCGCGTGACACCCCCGCGGCACCCGCGGGGTGTCGGCCAGACAACCGGACGCGGCTGAAGCCGCGTCCCATGTGACGCGGGGGGGAGACGCCGCCCCCGCGTGACACCCGCGGGACACCCACGGGGTGTCTCCCTGGCACCAGACGCGTCTTCAGCCGCGTCCCGCGAGCGCCGCCGCCGGCTTCCGCGGGCCGCCAGATTCGCTCCGGTGGCCCGATTTTCTTCCCGTCTGCGCCATTGCTCCTCCCGGGTTCCGTTATTTACTGCGGCATCATCAAACATCCGTTGTGGCACGTTCCGTCGTCTCCCATCAAATCCGCACAAAAACGAAGAATGGCGGAGGGTCGTCAGGCCGTGTTCATTTGGCCCGCACCCTCTGCGTTAGAGATAAACAACGGGAGGAATTAAAGTTCAACACATGAACGCATATCCGAAACAATTTTTAATGAAATAAAATTGTTTCATAAAAGGGGTTCCTTATTTGAACGGAAACAACAATTTTAATAAATTTCAAATTGTTCACAAAACCAGTTCTTTAACTTTTTAAGGAAACATTTACGGGAAGATAAAAAGGGTTAATTCCAAAAATAATATCCCTACCTCGAAGTCATCGAGCGTGAGCGTTATTTGCGGAATTGCACGTCGCTGATAAGCTGGATCGTCGCGTCGTCGCGGGAAGGCGTCGCGTCGTCGCGGAATCCGACGTTGAGTCGACGAACTCAACGGACCAAGAAAAACAGATTTAAATTATAAATAATTAAATCTGTGTTTCGTTTTAAACCAAAAAGAAATTTTAGAAGAAACCCGAAATCACTCACCTCAAACGGTTGGTGATCGGAGATCGGGGCGGGGAAGAACGTCTCGGATTGGAGTGTCGTCGATTTCCGCGGATGACAACATTCTTCGCATTCTTCGCTTTCTTCGCGTTCTTCGAGTTCTTCGCAAAGGAGAAAGAAGATTCAAGAACTCCTCTCAACGAGTAATCCTCCAAAAGATAGGTTGGTGTTATTTTATTATTATGCCAACAAATGAAAACGGGTAAGTAACGACTCATCAATTCGTTGAATTAATTCAATGAAAGAAATATCTCATTTAATTTACGAAATAAACCGCCCAATTAAATGGTCTATTAAAAAATTAAGAAAATGCATCAGTAGACTTTCACAATGACGGGTTTTCGCGGGTGCGTTACTTAGCGGAAAGAAACAGTGGGGCTCGTGCGGGGCCCACCTCACAAATATCCTACCAAGGGGGTAGGATATTTTTGGATAGCATCCTATCCGGATCAACTCAGTTTAAGCCGTCCTTAAGTGGCTTCAAGTGGCTTTTAAGTGGTTTAAGAGAAATAAAATAAAGTTGTCGCAAATTTTTTTTATTTCTTAACCTTAAGCCCGAAAATTAAAAACCACACCCGAGAAAACGCAACTCCGGAAGACGAGTTTCTAAGCGAATATCGGCGCTGCGATTTCATCGGTGCCCTCAGAATTCGATTCCGGGCACCGGTTCAAAAGTTAGAAAAACCCGCTCGTCCGTTCACTGAACGTACCCGAGCCGAAATTCAGAAAATTATTCTGGGCACACCGGGCCTCAGAATCAGGTGTCGTCAGAAACTGCGCTCTTGTAAAATTCCAAACAAAATTAAGAAAAAAATTTCCATGAAATTTACGGATCTTTACATTACTCCCACCTCAGGTCTTTACATCCCCGTAAAGATACATCATAAACTAGGGAAACAAATGTGGGTACTGAGCATGCATCTGAGCCTCCCGCTCCCATTTGCTCTCCTGGAGGTTCCCGTGCTGCCATCTGATGCGCACAAGAGGAATAGATCACCCACATAGGACCCGCTCCTGTCGATCCTCTATCTCCACCGGGACCTCCACAAAATTCACCCCATCATCCACGTCTAGCTCCCCATGGTCAATGATGTGCGTCAGGTCGTGCACGTATCTCCTCATCTGAGATACGTGGAAGACGTCCTGCACCCGGTGCAACTGAGGTGGTAGAGCCAGGCGATAAGCCACCTCTCCAATCCTGTAGTGGACCTGGAAAGGCCCGATGAAGCGTGGAGACAACTTGTCGCCTCGTCCAAATCTCCGCAACCCACGTCGAGGTGAGACCCGCAAGAAGACGTGGTCGCCATCCTCGAACTCTAGTGGCCTCCGCCTCCTGTCAGTATATGACTTCTGCCGACTCTGTGCTGTCCTCATCTGCTCCTGGATGACCTGGACCTTCTCTATCGTGGCCCGGACCATCTCTGGTCCCACATGTCCTGACTTCCCAGGGTCTGTCCAGCACAAAGGAGATCTGCAAGGCCTGCCGTACAACGCCTCGTAGGGTGTCATCCCGATGGTGGAGTGGTAGTTGTTGTTGTACGCGAACACCACCAAGGGTAGGTGGTCCTCCCAGCTGCGACCGAAGTCGAGGACACATGCGCAGAGCATGTCCTCGAGAGTCTGAATGGTCCTCTCCGTCTGACCATCCATCTGAGGGTGAAAGGCGGTGCTCAGACGTAGCCGCGTCTCGAACGCCTCATGCAACCCCTTCCAAAGCCGGGAAGTAAAGCGAGCGTCCCGATTGGAGACGATAGACGATGGCACACCGTGAAGCCGTACAATCTCCTGAATGTAGAGACTCCCCAAGCTCTCCACTAAGCCTTGCTCTCGGATGGGTAAGAAGTGTGCCGACATGTTGAGTCGGTCAACAATCAACCAAATGGAGTCGTGACCTCTGGAAGTGCATGGAAGTCCAGTCACGAAGTCCATAGATATTCCGTCCCACTTCCACTCCGGGACCTCCAAGGGATATACCAAGCCTACTGGTACCTGATGCTCTGCCTTCACCTGCTGGAACGTGAGGCACCATGAAACGAACTCTGCCACAGCCTTCTTCATGCCCGACCACCAGTGCTGTCGTATGAGATCCTGCTACATCTTCGCCACTCTTGGATGTACCGCCAAAGGAGAAGTGTGAAACTCTCTCAGCACCTCCTCTCTTAAAGCAACGGGTACCAAGGTACGTCCTCTGAAAAGGACATCGTGCTCTTCTCCAAGGGAGAAACAATCAGGTGCCTGTCCCGAGGATATATGTGCACGCCGCGTCTCACAGTCAGTGTCCCCACGCTGTGCCTCTCTAACCCACTGCAGTAGTGGAGGAGAGATTGTGAGAGACTGAAGGAAGGCTGCTCTATCTCTATCCACGAAGGATATCTGCAAGGCGACTAGCTGCTCTGTCGCCTCCTCAAGTAGCTGGATGCCCGTCCTCCTGCTGAGGGCATCGGCTACCACGTTCCCCTTACCAGGAGTATAGACTATCTCAAAGTCATAGTCCTGTAGGAACTTGAGCCATCGCTGCTGTCTCAGGTTTAGTTCATTCTGAGAGAAGACGTACCTGAGACTCTGATGGTCAGAAAAGACTGTAAAGCGCTCGCCCATCAGATAGTGCCGCCATGTTTTCAGAGCGAAGACCACTGCTGCCAACTCCAGGTCATGGGTGGCGTAGTTATGCTCATGCGGCCTCAACTAACGTGATCTGTAGGCAATCACGGCCCGCTCCTGCATCAGGACACACCCAAGTCCGGTCCCTGATGCATCGCAGTAGACTACGTATCCAACTCCCTCCTCAGGAAACCTCATGATAGGTGCGCTGGTCAACCTCTGACCACACGAAGGGTTTCCCCTTCTTCGTCAACACTGAGAGTGGGGCTGCAACTCTGGAGAAGTCCGGCACAAATCTCCGATAGTATCCGGCTAGGCCCAAGAAACTCCGCACCTCTGTCACGCTCTTGGGTGGCTCCCAAGCTAGCACTGCCTCGATCTTCACGGGATCCACTGCAACTCCCACCCCAGAAATGAAGTGCCCCAAGAAGTGGACCTCACGTAACCAGAACTGGCACTTCGAGAGCTTGTCATAAAGCTGGTGCTCTCAGAGTGTGTCTAGTACAACCCGCAGGTGGTAGGCGTGCTCCTCCTCCGTCGTCGAGTACACCAAAATGTCGTCGATGAAGACCACGACAAATCGATCGAGGTATGGCTGGAAGATCTTATTCATGAGGCTCATGAACACTGCTAGAGTGTTGGTTACGCTAAAAGGCATAACCAAGAACTCATAGTGGCCATACCGACATCTGAAGGCCGTCTTCTGCACGTCCTCGTCTCGATCTCTGAGCTGATGATAGCCTGACCTAAGGTCTATATTCGAGAACCACCGTGCTCCCTTGAGCTGATCGAAGAGGTCATCAATCCTCGGTAGCGGATACATGTTCCTCACTGTCACCTAGTTCAGGCGATGATAATCGACACACAGTCGCAAGCTCTCGTCCGCCTTCTTGATGAACACAATAGGGGAAGCCCAGGGTGAAACACTGGGTCAGATGAACCCCTTGCCCTGTAAGTCCTCCAACTGTACCCGCAGCTCTCGAAGCTCAGCGTGGGCCATCCGATATGCTGGAGTGGATATCGGGGCTGTCCCGGGGTACAGATCAATATAAAATTCTACCTCTCTGCGAGGATGTAGCCCTGGAACGTCATCGGGGAAGACGTCTGCATACTGATCCACCACTGCAGGAAAACTAGGACTCCGCACGTCAACTGCTCCAAGGATGAGGCTAGCCAACTGATGAGTGATAGGCTGACCTCTCCTCTGCGTGAGTCCATCCTGTGCTGCTAAGGCTCCCTTCTCACCGGTGAAGGTGAACCTGCTCCCGTCGGTGCGCACACATCGCACGTTGCGCCTAATGCAGTCGATCTGTGCATGGACCGTAGATAACCAATCCATGCCCAAGATGACATCGTAAGGCCTCGACGCCGCTACAAGAAGATCCCAGTTGAAGCTCTCGCCTCCTAGAGAAAGCTCACATTGTCGGAACCAGTGCTTAATCGTCGAGTCTGCTCCCGTAAGAGTCTCTAGCCGTAAGGATCGAGCCAACGGCTCTGTCGGAATCTCCGAGCTCTGAACAAGGGTAGTGGCTATGAAAGAGTGACTCGCTCCTGTGTCTATAAGAACTACAACATGGGTGGAATAGACACAGATCGTACCTCGAATCATCTCTGACGCGCCGTGGTCATAGGCCTCTGCTGCCCGGAGCTGTGCCTGTCTCTGCCCGCTAGCTCCCTGTGGTCGGGGCGGGCCTCCTGGTGGTGGTGGTGGCAGAGCCTCAAAGGGTCTCCCACCACCTGCTGCTCGGCCAGCTCCTTTGCCTTGTTCGCCTCCTCCCTGCGGACCGCCACGGTCAACCCTCTGCCTCTGCCTGGGTGGCCCCTCCACCGTCTGCTGCTCCTCGGTACGGCGGGTCGGGCAGTCACGAGCCATGTGGCACTGCCCGCCGCAGGAGTAGCATTGCCTGCCTCTCGGAAGATTGGCCCTGCGATGTGTGCCCCGCACTGCTAAGCCAGTGTCCCGAGGTCGTCTGCCGGAAGGTCTGGTCTGCCTGGAACCCTGAGTCATCCGTCGGCTACCAGCTACCGAAGACTCTGCTACCTACCGCCCTGCGGTAGGTCTCGCTGTGGACTCAGCCGTGAAGCTCTCGATCAGAAGGGCTCGCTCCAGCACTCCTGCCTGGGTCGGGATGATGAGGGAGATCAGCGATGCCCTGATCTCGTGTCTCAATCCCTACTCGAAGGTCCGGGCCCGGAAGAAGGGGTCCCATACCATGTCGGTCGAGTAGCGAGAAAGATCGGTGAACCTCTCCGCGTACTGAGCGACCATCAAGCTGCCCTGCCGCAGCTGAAGAAACTTCTGAATGCGCACCGCTCGGAGGGTGGCCGGGACGAACTCTGAGCGGAAGAGGCTCTCGAAGTCCGTCCAAATGAGGGAGGCCTCATCGTGTACCTGGAGCATCAAGCTCCACCATCGCCCTGCTGCTGCGTGCAGTAGGCTCGCCGCGAGGATCACCATGAGGTCTGCTGGTGTCCTCACTAGCCTGAAAACTCGGACGACCGCCTCCAGCCAGTCCTCGGCGGCCTAGGGGTCCGTCTCCCCACGGAACCTGGGTGGTCGCTGGCGCTGGAACTCGTGCAGAGCTCCGAGGCGTCGTGCATCGTCAGCTGCCAGTGTTGGAAGCATCGGGGGCTTGGCGGGTAAATGTACCGTCGGTGCCTCTGCTGTCAACGGGCCCTGTACCGAGGCCTCGTCACTCGGCGGGCTATCGTCGCACTCTACTCTCGGAACCCTAGCTGGATGCTGTCGTCGGGCCATCCTGAAAAGGAAACAAGTGCACCACGGTCAAAACAGTATACCTGGTGAGCTGACACAAGTAATCACCAAGAAAACTTGAAACACACATGCAATCAATGTTTTCGTACATTAAGTCGGAAATCAGAAGTCAGGGTCCTAGTGTACGGATACGTCGGCCGCCGCACCAACACTGGACTCCCTGGACTGATAACCACACCCAATACGCTAAACACTATTGCTTCACATAGAAGAAAGATCAGAGTCTGAGGTAGAACCGACCACCTCTAATACCAATTTGTCACGACCCGTCCTCGGGGCCCGTGCCGTGACTACCCCAAGCCCGCCTTCCATAGGCCAGGGGCTGGTGACTAGCACCAAGGCGTAAATCTCAAAAAAAGGGAAGGCATTGCCTTTGAAAAGTAAACAAGCACCACAGAGTAAGAAAGCGGGAAAGTAAACACTAAGTAAAAATGGTACAAGCTGTGCTGAAAGAAAAAGGGGCCGGAAATACAAGCCCAACTGTAAAGTACAACTGAAAGGAAAGACATCAACTGAAAGGAAAAACTGTGGCGTCGAGCCATCCTCTGGAAGTCCCACCTGAAGGGTGGGTACAGATAGCCTCCACTACTCCTCGGGTCCACCTCACCGCTCCGAGTACGTCCCGCCCAGTGGTCCACCTCCAGGTACCGTCCTGCTCTGCACGCCTCCACCACGATCAGCACTGTCAGTCGTCTGCAACCAACACAACGTAGTGCAGACATAGCCCGTGCAAGGGTGAGTATAAGCTACTCAGTAGGGACCCCGAGACCCTCGAAGGTCTCCCGAAATCCACAAGGGATAATCCACAAAGGAAAGATACAATCACGAAGTAACATCTGACACGACTTAGGTATATGCCCATACATATACCTAAGTCATCAATTCCTGTTCGGCTCCAACGTCTGAGCCCAAGCACAACCCAGTCCACACAGGAAAGCAAAACGTATACCCACACAGGATAGCTCAACACAATCAAAAAAGGAGAGTAAATAGTAAATCCACACAGGATAGCTCAACACAATCCACAAAGGAGAGTAAATAGTAAATCCACACAGCATAGCTCAACACAATCCACAAAGGAGAGTAACAGAAGATTCAGATCACACAGGTATACTTCTTCGGATGACGATAAAGATGATCACTGATCCATCTAAGTCGTCGGACCCACGAAGGATCGATAGGTAACTAACCCCCGCAATGACCCACACAGGAACGGGCCCACACAGGACCTGTAGGCGCTGGCTCACACAGAACCGCTGAGCGCTGACCCACACAGGATCAAACCCACACAGGATCGGGCCCACACAGGACCTGTAGCACTGATCCACATAGGATCGCTAAGTGCGGTAGTCGTCGCAGTCCACTGAGGATCTCTGAACAGTCGTCGTCGCAGTCCACTGAGGATATCTGCACCGTCGTCGCCGCAGTCCACTGAGGATCTCTCAACGATCGTCGCTGTCGAAGTAGCAGTCGCAGCCAGCTCTAGGGTTCCCGCACACAGCAAGCTCGTTCGGGAGGGTCCGCTCCACGAGCCAAGAGGCCGACACATCAACTGTCACAAAGACCGAAGTTGATGTATCCAAAATATCTGTATCATCAACAGGAACTCAACGTCGCAGACGGCGCGTCAATCGGACGCCCGGTCTGAGAGTTATTGGCTTTTTCGTCCCAGGGGCCCGGTTGGTTTTTAAGGCAAAACCAACTCGACTGCACTCCAACTGTGTCCAAACCACGGGCGGAGTGTGCCAAAAGATCCACCCCACTTAGAGGAATTCAACGAAGCTGACGGCACGTCAATCGAACGTCCGTAGCTCAAGATATGAGCGTTTCCGCTCCGAGGGCCCGGTTGGTTTCGTGTACGAACCAACCAGGCTGAACTCAAAGTACTCCGAAACCTTGAGTGCGATATACCGAAACGACCGTCTCGATCCAAGGATCATGTTTCCGCTGACGGCTAGTCGTTTGGAGGCCCGTAGCTTATGATACGGCCATTTGAACGAAAACCGTCCGAAGACGGGGGGTCCGGGCCCGGGCCGACCCGACCCGACCCCCCCTGGGTCGGCCGAACCAGGTCAACCCGGTCCGAACCCGGTCAACACGGTCCGAACCGGGTCAACCCGGTCCGACCCGTTCGGACCCGGTCCGGGCCGGCCAGGGCGCGGCCCGGCCGGTCGGACCGGCCCGGCTCGGCTCGGCCGCGCGGCGCGGGGGGGAGCCGCCACCCCCGCGTGACACCCCCGCGGCACCCGCGGGGTGTCGGCCAGACAACAGGACACGGCTGAAGCCGCATCCCGAGTGACGCGGGGGGGAGCCGCCGCCCCCGCGTGACACCTGCGGGACACCCGCGGGGTGTCTCCCTGGCGCCGGACGCAGCTTCAGCCGCGTCCCGCGAGCGCCGCCGCCGCGGCCGGTGCCGCGGCGGTCTCATCCGGCAGCGCGCCGGGCGCCGTCGCCTCCGAGCGCCGGTCCCGCCGTGCCGGCGACCCGCGCCGCCACCGTCTTCCGCGGGCCGCCGGAGTCGCTCCGGTGGCACGATTTTCTTCCCGTCTGCGTCGTTGCTCCTCCATGGTTCTGTTTTCACTGCGGGATTGTCAAACATCCGTTGCGGCACGTTCCATCGTCACCCGTCAAATCCGCACAAAAATGAAGAACGACGGAGGGTCGTCGGGCCGTGTTCGTTTGGCCCGGACCCTCCGCGTTAGAGATAAACAACAGGAGGAATTAAAGTTCAACACATGAACGCATATCCGAAACCGTTTTTAATGAAGTAAAATTGTTTCATAAAACGGGTTCCTCATTTGAACGGAAACAACAATTTTAATAAATTTAAAATTGTTCACAAAACCAGTTCTTTAACTTTTTAAAGAAACATTTACAGGAAGATAAAAAGGGGTAATTCCAAAAATAAAATCCCTACCTCGAAGTCGTCGCGCGTGAGCGTTCGTTGCGGAATTTCTCGTCGCGGAAGAGGTGGATCGTCGCGTCGTCACGGGAAGGCGTCGCGTCATGGCGGAATCCGGTGTTGAGTCGGCGAACTCAATGGACCAAGAACAACAGATTTAAATTATAAATAATTAAATCTGTGTTTCGTTTTAAACCAAAAATAACTTTTAGAAGAAACCTGAAATCACTCACCTCAAACGGTTGGTGATCGGAGATCGGGGCGTGGAAGAACGTCTCGGATTGGAGCGTCGTCGATTTCCGCGGATGACGGCGTTCTTTGTGTTCTTCGCGTTCTTCGCAAAGGAGAATGAAGATTCAAGAACTCCTCTCAACGAGTAATCCTCCAAAAGATAGGTTGGTCTTATTTTATTATTATGCCAACAAATGAAAATGGGTAAGTAACGACCCATCAATTCATTGAATTAATTCAACGAAAGAAATAGCTCATTTAATTTACGAAATAAACCGCTCAATTAAATGTTCTGTTAAGAAATTAAGAAAACGCGTCAGTTGACTTTCAAAATGACGGGTTTTCGCGGGTGCGTTACTTAGCGGAAAGAAACGGTGGGGCTCGTGCGGGCCCCTCCTCACAAATATCCTACCAAGGGGGTAGGATATTTCTGGATAGCATCCTATCCAGATCAACTCATTTTAAGCCGTCATTAAGTGGCTTCAAGTGGCTTCCAAGTGGCCTAAGTGAAATAAAATAAAGTTGTCGCAAAATTATTTTATTTCTTAACCTTAAGCCCGAAAATTAAAAACCATACCCGAGCAAACGCAACTCCGAAAGAGGCGTTTCTAAGCGAATACCGGCGTTGCGATTTCATCGGTGCCCTTAGAATTCGATTCTGGGCACCGGTTCAAAAGTTAGAAAAACCCTCTCGTCCGTTCACTGAACGTACCCGAGCCGAACTTCGGAAAATGATTCCGGGCACACCGGGCCTCGGAATCAGGTGCCGTCAGAAACTGCGCTCTTGTAAAATTCCAAAGAAAATTAAGAAAAAAATTTCCTTGAAATTTACGGGTCTTTACAGGACTGCTCGGCCCCCTCGGGTCGAGTGGCGGCCTGGCTGCGCCCTGCTGGGCTGGGCCGCGCCGCGCCGGGCCGGCTGCGCCCCGCCGGGCAGGGCCACGCCCCTGGGGCCGAGCCACATGTTTCATCGAGCCGGTCCGACACCCCTGTGAGGTCGGACCCACCAAAACTGGGTTCACCCGACTAGCCAGCCCACTAGGCTTAAGGGGCCCGACCCATTTTCACTTAAGGGTGAATATCTTGAAGACAGCGTGTCTGATCGACGCCCCGTCTACGGTACTGGGACCCTCATGACGTGGTGGTCCTTTTTTGATACTCTAAATTAGTTTTCAATAACTTAGTAAAATGAATGGGTTTGGAATGAGCGTATTTCCAACCGGGCCCCTGGAGCAAAATTTTTAATAACTCTCAGACCGGGGGTCTGATTGATGCGTCGTGTGTCGCATTGGGTTCCTTTTTACGAGACAGAACTTTGGGATACATCAACTCTAGAAATTGTGACAGTTGATGTATCAACCATTTGGCTCGAGGAGCGGACCCTCCCGGAATTGAGCATATTGTTTGAGGGAACCCTAGAGCTGGCTGCGACTACAACGACTACCGTACTAGAATCCTCCATGGGTTCGACGATGATGGAAAATCTATTGTAATCCTCTGTGGGTTCGACGAAGACGAAAAATGTACTGGAATCCTCCATGGGTTCGACAGTGATGACTATCGTACTTGAATCCTCTATGGTTCCGATGGTTTGACTTCTCTTCTAATGTCCTACGTGGGTCTGACAGGGAAGCTGCTCTAGTATCTTACGTGGGTGTGACTGCTTAGCTGGACTAGTATCCTACATGGGTTCGCCAGCATAGATGAATCAGTGACTGAATATGATCATATTTATCATTACGAAAGATGTATACCTATGTGAGCTGAGTCTTGACTTTCAATCATTATCATTGATGTGATTGACTTCTTCCTTGTGTAGACTGGGTTGTACTTGGGACCGAGAGTTGGAGCCGAACTGGGATTGGTGACTTAGGTATATGTATGGGCATATATCTTAGTAGGGTTGGTTGATACTTTGTGATTATTTCTTTTCTTTGTGGTTTATCCTTCATGGATTCTGGGAGACCTTCAGGGGTCTCGGGTTCCCTACTGATTATCGTTATACTCACCCCTTCACGGGTTATGCCCGCCCTACATTGTGTTGGATGCAGATGATGGACAACGCTGATCATGATAGAGGCTTGTAGAGCTAGACGGTACCCAGAGGAGCACCATTCGGTGATACGTACTTAGAGTAGACAGACGGACCCGGGGTGCTATGGAGACTATCTGTACCCACCCTTCTGGTGGGATTTCCAGAGGATGACTTAGTGGTTGCTGCTTTACTTTAATGATGTTGTACTAGTCTTTCAGATGTTCTCTACTTTCAGTTGGGTTTGTATACTGGCCCATTCACTATCAGGACTTACTTTTTTTACTCAATTTACATAGTTCTTACTTGGGTTGCATACTCTATTGTGCTTGTTTACTATATAAAGGCAATGCATTCCCTTTTTGTTGGGATTTATGCCTTGGTGCTAGTCGCCAGCCCCTGGCCTATAGAAGGCGGGCTTGGGGGTAGTCATGGCATGGGCCCCGAGGATGGTTCGTGAAAATGGTGGAGATGTAATTCCCTTATTAAATTCTCTATATATATAATACTGTGTAAAACATGAATCAAATTTGGAATTTTTAGTTATAAAGTGGATTATAATTGTACCTTTCAACACTTCACTCATTTAAAACACTTCAGTAGTTGTGATTTTATTGGATTTCCCTGTTCTATTATGATTAAGTGGGTTTTGATACTTATTTTCATCATTAACCATTATATTCAAGAACTTGTAGGTGCAATTTCAATACATCCTGTGATCAGATCCTTGAAGTATGGATGGTGCATTTGGTTGAGCTTTCTCTTCATCCCTCTCATTAACTGATATCTTTATATATCATTGACATTTATTTTCTTTGTGGATTTGTTTTTCAAACATGAATCATTTACATTTACACTTATTGAAATTTCCTCTATGAATCATTCAAAATTTTCTTCATGAATTAATATTAAATGTCTTTCTTTCATCAGTTTTATTCATTAAATATTCTTTTTTATCATTTTATCCATAAAATGATGAGAAATATGGGGGTCTCTAGTCTCAATTTCCTCATTGAGAGTACATCGAATGATTAATTATTATTCATAAAACTCTATTGTATATATTTCTTTTAGATACTTGTTTTTGGGTCACTAAATTGTAAACAAATTTTTCTTTCATGGTTTATGATAAAGCTATAAAAGTACCATTACTTTTTGGTGAATGTTTTCACATAAGTACCAATATATTCATCATTCTTCTAGTTTAGTTTTTGGAATTCCATATATAATTAGGTATACATATTTAGGGGGGAATAATTATTGATAAACACCTTAATAAATTCTTACCATTTCATGGAATCATTTTATTTCTTCTGCAGTGAATTCATGATAGGAATTTACCATTGATCTGGTCCACCGTCGAAATGAATAACTATAAAAAAACCATATTATGGGCATAGTACTAAAGGAAAAAAATATCATTTCTATTATCTTTATTTATTGCTTAACATTTTGTGTATTAGAGTACTCAATAATAGAATATGGACATTGATGCGTTAATGTATCAATGGTTAGTTGTTCCTTTCATTGGTTATTTGTATATTCAACATGATTCATGTAATTTTTGTTTATTAAGAGATATGAATGACCATCGACATAGGTTTTTTAATCCCAACTCCCTTGTGATTTGGTTTCTCATGAGGGCCATCATTGCATTGGCTATCAAAACTATTTTTACCATGATTCTCCTTAGGTTTATCCATTTAGTAAAATCCAAATGGTTTCTATGTGTACATATTAAACAAATTATAGTAATAAATAATATGCTAATGAAAATAAAGCCTAATTTTTCTAAATTATTACACATTTTTTAACCTATTAATATTTAGGTCCATACCATATCAATTTTAATTTATAATATATTTTTATAGTGTGTATCCTCATATTCAACAAAACATTATCTATAAAAATAATGAAACCCTACTTTAATACCAACTATGGTGACTCGAGAATAACCTATATATATAGTATATCACATTTTGACAAATACACAATTGATTTCCCAATAATAGATTCCCGATAACCGAAAATGATTAGTGTATTTGGAGAATAGAAAAAAATAATTTACAATAAATATTCTACATCTCTAATATACTTTCTTCATACATGGTAACCTTATAGAATTTCCATACCTATTACCTTCCATCATATACATGGTAAATTGAAACATAAAAAAGGGTGATCTCAGATTATTAGAAGGTGTATCCATGGGATATAACAATAGAATATCATATTTTGAATGAGATGAGTGTATGATATAATAAAAATATTAAAAAATTTAAAAAATCATACCCAATAAGTCATAGATAATAAATCAGGGGTAATTGAATAATATAATACATGAATCAGGATATTCTGAAATAATCGTTAATCAATCATGAGACGTGATAACAAAACATGGGAATAAGTATATAAAATAAGACATTAGCATACACATAATCATAGAAAATCATTTCCTTAATCAAGGATAATCTCCAAAACCATCATCACATTGTGTAAGGATTCACGTAGTGGATTAGTTTCACTCAATATTCCTATAAACTTATTGGATTGAGGCCCATTGTGGATTGGGTTTACTCCCTAGTCCATTTCATATAATTTAAATATATTAAAAGCTTTATACAACTCATTAGTGGTGAATAAAATTCTATTCCCACATGTCAAATAATTTAAACCATACATATTTGTTCTTTATGATCATAAAATAATTCATAATTGCATAATAGAATAATTAACTAGTGGGAATGTGACGAGTTTCATGAAAATTTATTATAAAACATTATCATCACAATCCATCTAGATAAAAAAGGTGGATGGTATAATTATATAAATTACAAGTGAATCCAAACAATCATTAAAATAACTTGACATCAATGTAAAATAAATATATAAAATCCTTAAAAATTCATTGAAAAATAACAATAAATATCCTTTTATTTTTTCCAAGTTAAAAAAACATAAAAATCCAAAAAATGGGAATTTTTTTATTTTTAAAATCTATAAATTCATGTAAAAGAAGATTACTAATGAAGAAGGTAAATTATGATGGGAAAATTTAATCAAGTGGTAAAAAATAAAAAACTCAATTTAATAGCTTAATAATGAATAAAAAATTTATCCTAATGGATAATATTAAAAAAATACCTTTTTAAAACATTTAAAATATAGTTGAAAAATATAATGAAAAAAATATTTAATTATTGAGGGGTTTCTTATTGAAGAAATATAAATAACATGGACATGGTGGTGAAACTTTCCTGACCAAATGAAGGAAAATATGACTAATTTTACGTATAAACATTATTTTGGATGATTTCAGAAACAGAGTAAAAATGGAAATAATACCTGAGAAGCACAGAAATAAACAATGGATAAAAAAGTATATTGTGTATAAGATAAAAATAACATATAATATCCTCATTTTAAATTTAAACATAAACAATCCTGATAAAAAGTTAGATTGAAATATAAAACCATACATAAAAAATCCACTAGGTCGAACACACACTACCCTCCTACATTATAAATTTAAATATTTTATACATACAAATTAGAGTCATATATACAATTTTATTACTGTATTTTATTCCCTTAAAATTTATTATTACACAATTATCAATAATTCATTTTTAGAATTAGTTTCCTTTTTCACTATTTTGTCTTCCATGCATGTTATGATTTAGTGGTTACGTTCCATGAACATTGGTCATGGATTCATCAAATCTAAAATCATAAAAATATTAAAAACATAATATTTTTTCATTAATCACTATTTAAGAACAAACTATGTATGTAGTGATGAAAAATGAAATATGCCACCTCATAGAGGCGAGAGTCCATATGTACACACATACTCAATTAGTGGAATGAAGTAAGATATTTATTTATATTTAAAAAATCATTATTATTTAATTGATATAGTATTTATTCTTTAAATAAATCTATATAACTATAAATAAGTTGTAGATATCTAAAATGAAATATGTTGCTTCATCGGGGAGGTAGTCCATACGTACATACAAGAAATATTTTCATTTTCCTTTAGATGGAGGGGAAGAAGATATTGGTTGTTCAATAATATAATAATTAATAACTATAATATTTAAATTTATTTAAGTATATTATTATAGTAATAATTTATTTAAAAGTGTGGAAAGAAAAAATAAAATGTAATGAACTCATTTTGGATGAATAAATATTCTTTATATCCTCTTTTATATCTCTCCTTAATCCTTATAGGGTTGGTATTTTTCTATGAATAAACCACTAGTTTATGTATAAGGGTGTTAGTATATTACTTTTGAAAATTTTAGTAAGTAAAAAGTCCTCAAAGTGTGTGGAGAAGTGAGGGGTTGAGAGGCCCCTTTTATTGATGAGACAAGTGACACCCTTGTCAATATTCTTAACATTAAAATAATATAAATTTAATTATCAAGGTTTAGTGGAACAAAATAATCCCAAGTTACAATATAGGATAATTTAGGTCTAAATAAACTCATAAAATAAAATTATAGAGAGTATTTTATGATATTTGTGTTCTTATCACATATTTTAAACCCATTTAACCCACATAACCCTTACAAAGATGATTAAATTTTACAATGACAAATTTTTGTGACCAAAAATAAAATTAACAGTATATATTTTTCCGAAACTTTGATTAAAAAAATGAAAACCATTTTATCAAATTATATTTATAAAATTTTATGAAGTTAATTCTAATATCCACATACAATATGTATAAAGATCATTTTTAGAATAAATATATTTTTTAATAAAAAATGAATTTATTTCCAATACATTCATAGAAAAAACCATTATGTGAATTTTTGATTATATAATATAATATATTATCTAAAAAATTAATTAATATAATTCATTAGTATTAAAAAAATTAATTTTTAAAATAAAAAAAAACATTATAGAAATAATTTTTAATAAATGATCTCCATTTCTACTATCAAGAGATTTTATCCTCAATTATAAACAATTTATAATTGTTGTATGAATAATAATTAATTTTTTAATGTATATAAAATAATATAAAATAAAATTTTTATTCTAAATATTGTAAATTAACATTCAAATTAAATAATAAAATGTTTGTAAACAAATTTTTATTATTAGCTAAGAATTATTAGACAATTATTCCTTATCATTACATAAAAATTAAATGGATTTAATTAATAAATTTCATTACTTATAGTTTTAATTTTACTATCAAATTTTATTTAAATAATTCCTCAAAAGTTTAAAATTTTACAAAATTTTCCAATTCATCAAAAAAATTCAGAATAGTTTCTACAGAATCAATAATTTTTTCTTGTGAATTTAACCCCTTTTAGAGAGTAATTTACTTTATCAATCTCATTTAAATATATAACAATGTTATTAATTTCTTTTTATAATAAATATTTTTTTTATTTTCTCATTGTTTCATGCATCATAATCTATCAAATACATAATAATGTTAATAAGGTTAATATATTATAAAATCATGGGGTGTTATAAAGAGAATCCCCCTAATTTGAGGTTTGACTATTTATCTTCCACATTAATATAAATATTTCTTCCAATTCCTTCTAGAAAAATATAAATACACACTTAAATTATACTTTTAATTATCTTCCTTTAAAACTAAAATTAACCAGATGTTGCAATGGAAATCTATTATCTTTGGGCCTTCTTCCTTCAATGAAAATGATAGTAATTATCATAAAATCTCTATGTCTCTCATATTTTCATCATCTATTTAAACCATACATGTTAATGATATTCTCTATCAAATAATTTTTTCAATTTTATTAACATATGACTCCTTTCTATAACTGCTATGATCTATTTTATAGACTTCCTCCTAGTCACCAACCCTTAATCATAGGGTTGGAGTCAGTTAACATTTTCCTAAATTATATAGTATTAAACCATGTATAACACCCATTTATAGTGCTAAAAATTTTCATCTTCAAATGGATTCAATTCCCTAAAACATGATCCAAATATTCCACTTTTTAAAAATTGTTTAAATCCTCGTGATATTCCTGAAATTTCTCCATCTTGGTATAATGCCTATAATTATAGAATGAAATGTCTTGGTTTTACCCAAATTAGGGAATGATATCCTCCATTTAGGTTTGATTCTCAATAAAAATTCAATGATTTAGGTCTGATATATAAAATTATATTGTGAGTATTAATAAAAAAACTAGATTAAAAATTCTAGGTAAATAACATTTAAAAGGCCTTGAATATCCTAGAATGATCCAATAAAATATATTTATTACGTGTTATTGTTATGATGTGATTATACAATTCACAGTGAAAATAAATTCATTTTGTGATTTATTATCTATACCTAAAATGTTCCCCTCAATATAGAACCACCATGATATAGTGTAATACTTTCTCAATCTCCATAAGTTGAAACATGATGTAACTTTTGTGGCATGATTCCTTCAGTCATAAAATTATGGTGCTACACTAAAATTATATAACCTCATTCTCATAATGAAAATAATATATTCACATTTCAACTAGATGTGTTATTGAATGATGATTCCTTAATCAACATCCATTTAAGTACAATCATCATCTTTCAAACACAACATTCTAATTTTATGGGACTTTCCTTGAGGTTCTTATGTGATACATACTTTATTGACCCAAATTCATCTATTTTTCTCCAAATTCCTGAATAGATGTCTGCACTTCTTCAACTACAATAATATTTCTGAATAGAAATATTATTTTTTATAAAATATCCTTCCATGAAATACATAACAATCATCATATTTTATATGCCAAATTTATTATTTCCATGAAGCTTCACTATCTATGTTTCCCATATATTATAAAAATCCCCATCATTATCTAAATCAACATGTATCTCTATGACTCATTGACAAGTAGTATTTATATACTCTTTTGATAATTGAGATAAATTAAATACATGTGAATGCATTTAAAGATTAAATAAGATACAAATCATTATTTCTCATAATGTGGTATCAATCAATTTTATAAATGACTTTCAATATTTGGATACAGAATACAGGTTTTTCTGAGTAATAGATTAATTTAAAGAGTTAAAAATTGGACAACATGTGTTCAAAATGCAATTAATAGTGAGTAGTACTACAATGTAATTCAAAAAAATGCATAAATATTTTGTTAATAGAGGTAATTTTTTTAAAAATTAAATCATATACAATTTGTTAAAAGTTTGAAAAGTTGATGATTATTATCTGTATGTGTTTGAAATAGCCTATTGTTTTGTATGTAAACAAGGTGACATAAATGGATGCCAAAGTATTTTATCCCAAATTTAGAGTTCTAACAAACATAAATCTAGATTTCAAAAATATATACAAGTTTTTGAGATATAATTTGATAATTATTTTGTGTGTATGAAAAATAGA
The DNA here is from genome assembly GCA_963277665.1 of Viscum album. Lineage (NCBI taxonomy): Eukaryota > Viridiplantae > Streptophyta > Magnoliopsida > Santalales > Viscaceae > Viscum > Viscum album. Next base: position 309,558,023 of record OY728120.1, read on the forward strand.
GACTGCTTATTCTATATATATACATATTTTCAAACTAGTATAGGATGATATTGTACTAAGGATAATGTAAACCCATCTTAAATTCCAGGGTAGGGTTTATTTTGAAAATGGGGTAGAATCTATGACTATGACACCCGATATAGTTCAATGATAAAGGTAATGTGTACATGATTAAAAATATTTAAATAATAAAGGAACATCTAATTAAGGTATCCATTACATTATATTGAAAAATTTGGAGTGAGAATAATTAACCAAAAATCCTTTCATTATTGTAAAGAATTTTTTGTTTCATTATGGAACTAGATTTATATTTTTATTACCAATATGTCCACTAAAAAACATATTAGTGACAATAAAATTTATCAAAACACTAAAATTAGGTAATAATATTGAAAATAGAAAATTAATTAATGAAACCGTTATTACAGGGAAGTGTAAAGGTATAAATTAATGTAACAACTAAACATGATGATTTGATATTGATTATAGCAAAGAACACTGTAGATATTTCTTTTATCTGTAAGGAAAATGAGAGAGGAAAGGATAGTGTCAGATGATTGTTTGAGGAACAAATGAGTAGAGGATTTACATTTAATAAAAGATTAATATTTAAATTAATTATTTATTTTGAATTATTCTAGGTAGCCACTAGGTGCCCACCTAACCTCCATATATCACCTAGTATACATTAGGTACACACACAAGGGGCATTAACCACCTGTTGTACGTCATAGTAACACCCCCTCCACTTTGAGTCTATCAAGTACCAGATATGACCACTAAGTACTCAGTGGAGTATCACTGAATGAACCTATTTAGGCCTTTACAATCTCATCCAACACCATAAAGTGACCAAAATACACGATGTTTGGTTAAAATTTGAATGAAATAACACTATCAAAAATTGATATGTTACATATTTATAGTATTATTTGTGTGTAGTTTTTGTGGTTACCATCTTAATATACCATTTGAGGGTACAATTTGTTAATATTATCCACATATAATTCTATGGTCACTATCATTCAACACTATTTTTTGGTACTATACATTAGTAATATTTTAAGGTACTATTTTTGGGGCATGTTTTTAGACTCTATTTGTTGGTGTTGTATGTGGGTGTTATTTAAAGGTATAAATTTTTGTTACAATTTTTTTGGTATGATTTGATGGTTTTATCTACATATTTTGTATGACTTTAAAAAATTTGTTTATCATTTCATGGATGGAAAAGTAACAACGATTACTTTCTATATCAACTTCTAGTAGGTACCTCATGAAAATAATTGGGAAAACATTGACAAATCTCATAGGGTATATTAGGATTATAGATCTTCTATTAGTATAACTAGTCATTATTTGTCACAATTAGGTTCATTTATTCACATACCTAGATGGTCAATCAACCTGTCCACTATCAAGGGTGCATTTCATCCAACTAAATCTAGCATTTGAGATACCCGTCCGATAAATGGTCTTGGGTTCAACTCTTAAATTTAAATCATTTATACCACCATTATAATATAATTATTTATTCCATTAAAATAATGTAAAAAGGCCATTGACTACCTTAAAAAAAATATATATATATATATATATCTGTGTGTTTGTGTGTATAATAAAATAAGTGACAAACTACAATCAATATTTGTAAAAACAATTTTTCTGTACGAAAATACATTTTGAAGATATTGTAATTGATATAATGAGTGTCTTGGTTCTAAATTATTAAAAAACATGAATAACCTTGAGAATGAATATCAAATTATAAATTTTTTGTATGAAGAAAGATATTGTAGAAAAACATTAATAGAATCGACAAGGATATGGTTTTAAAATATGTGACTAAAACATTATAGTTTATTATGTAAATATATTTAGAAAGGAGTTATTTATCAATAATTTTTTTTATCAAGAAAGATAGTACTTCATATCAAATTATTTTATAAAAAGGTATTAGTAAATAAAAAAGGTCACAAGGATTCTATTACTAGTCGATCCTATGAGGATTTGGTATTTTTAGTGTTTTCTATATTATTTAAAATTATAAAATATGAATTTTAAGGGAAAATACTTTGATAGGAAATCAATATAGGGATATAAAATTTACTAAATATATTTCATTTTTCGTTTAATCAGTGTTGGATATTTAATATAAATATATGAAGTGGAATTTGGGGATAAAAACATGACATGAAAACAACACCATATTGTATTAAAAGAGGCCATGGTTTGTTATGGTGATAGATTAATGTAATAAAATGATCATGCTTTAGGAGATATTATGGATTATATGGAAGATATATATCATGACTTGAATAAAGATTCATTATGTTAGAGGCTCTGTAATGGTTAAGTTGAAAAATCATAGTTCTTTGTGATATTTTTAAAATATTTTAGTGATGCTACTTGAAGCGTGGACTAATAAAACAAGATAAGGGTTACTAATAAATTTCCTATTATATTTTGTTAGGAATTATGTGATTTTGATAGTTTATTTGAGTAAGGGAATTTTCATTGTTTTAATTAATTGTTATCATATAATTGTCTAATCATGTTACGTTTTTTTAAATAGGTCATGTTTAATGTTAGATAGGTCTAGTTAGAATTAGTAAATCGATTCATATTTTATAGAAAAAACAAAACACACTATAATATCCATATTAATCTCTAATAAAAGGGAAAAAATATATGTTTTAGGGAAATTTTTTTTTTTAGAATGAAAGTTAAAAATATTGTAAAACTCCTTTAACATCATTATTTTCTCTTGGAACCTATATTTGATCTTTGGAAAGAGTAGGTGATGAATTCTGTAATATTTTTTAGGATCATTAGAGTCTATTAAATAATTTCATCATAACAATGATCAAATTTAATAATGGATTGACGTTAAGTTTGATCCATGAAGAATAACTTTATATCAGATTAGGGGACTCTGTATATTCATTAATCTAATGAGTATTTGTAGGAATATAGATAAAACATTGGGTTCTATTGATAAAAATATTCACTAAGGATAAAATCGTTCCACAATTGTTTTAACCACATCATGCTCTTATGAACAAGACATTATGGCTATATGAAAATGCATGTTTTTTTAGTTTTTAACCTAAGATATTATATATTTATATATAATCATGAAATAATGATTCTATGGAGTTATTTTGATGCGATATTAATTTTTACAGGTGGTAAAGATAACATTATCTATGTCCATGGGGTTACCAAACATTTTTAACACTTTTCATAGTAAAAAAATGTTTATTAAATGTTCAGATCCTGAAGGAAAATCCAAACTAACTATAAATAAAGGCCGAGACCATGATATGTTTACAATACACATCCTTTATATCGTAGAAGTTCCCAGTTCAAAATTATGCTTAGATTTTATTTTCTTATCCTTTAATAAACAAAATATATTTGACCTTGGATAGAAATGAGTCCCTCCTAAGTGTTTCGAGATTCACACAACCTTGTGTTACTCTTCGAGGAATGATTTATTTAAATGATTTTTATTAATTCATATCAAGACCATGTCAAGGATCATGGATAAACCAAATCAATAGATAAATGTTATGAATTCATCATTTTTTATGCTTTCCAATAAATGGAATATGCAAAAATAATATACCGGATTTTTTACCGTTTGTACTTTGTTTAGACTAGGGATCTACCCTCTAAAAAATATCATTGGTATCAAGTCCAATTTCATATTATTTGGATTTATTTTAAAAAATATAGAGAAATTAAGGAGAAGTGATTTTTTATAAAAATGACATTTTTTGTTTAAATGGTTATGGTTCATGATGTTTTTCATAAATGTGATGTGTTTTTAGAAAAATCATGCATAGAAAAATAAAAAAACAATGTATTTCATGATAATATGATCATATAGTGGTTTGAGGAAAAAATTGTAGCTCTTACTATTATATGTGATTTCATTAGGATAACCAAGATGTATCCATGTAAAACCAAATCAAGGTTTCACATGTTATACCTGTAAAGGATATACTAAAAATGGCCCACCTATGTAAAAATAGTCATTGTTTTCATGGAATGTATTTTCACATTAGAGGAACAATGTCATGATATATATAAATATGAACATGTATTTTTATAATTTTATAGAAAATCTAAAATTAATAAAATTATCGAAAACCATCATTGATGATGGACCATTGAGAAAGGGATTTATACAAGACCAAAAACATATTTTTAAATGTGATATATAATTAATTTTGATTTAAATCATGAATTTTTAATGCATTTTTAAATTGAAAAATTGGGAAATACATAATCTAGATTATATTAATTTATAAATTTTTAGAGATGTAAAATTTTCTTAACAATGTTTTTTATTTTTAAATTTCTTTAATCCATTCAAAAAATGTGTTTTGAATAATTTTATAGAATATTAAAATAATATATAAATATGTGGTATTTGGATTATAAAAATATTTGACATAAAATATTAAATGTTTATATAATTATAAATTATTTTATAAAATATCAAATATTATAAAATACTAAGAAGTTCATATTACATTTTATTTAAATGATGAAATATGAAATTATAATATTTCTAATATAGATATAAAGTGTATAAGTTTTTATTTTCTAGAATGTCCACAAAATATTTCCTATATTATAAAGTATTGATAATTTTATTTAGTATTTTTTCATAAATATATATATCTAATGTCCAAATTTATGAATTATTTTTTTATGTAATTTATTAAATTTTTATTATTACTGAATATTAATTATTCATATTATTAATGTATCTATGATTAAGTTTAATGTGTTAAAATACTTCTTATAAATGTCATATAATCCTTAAATAGAGTTACATTCTAATGCATATATATGATTTAGTTATGTCCAAATATGAATATAATTTTTTTGATGGTTATGAGATTGATATTACTATTTGGTAATGATTTAAATAAATTTGGTATTATTATAATTGTTGAATTGAGGTATCCATTGAGTAGTTATCTGTAGACTATGGAACATGGGATTATACTTCTCACTAGATTAAGAGATTATCCCTTTTTATGAAAAGTAGAGGTTAGATATCAATCCAACCATTATTGTATTTATAGAAATTTTGGTTTAATATGATTCTAATACCTTACAAGAATCTGTTTCATTTTCCCTATTCATGTGTTTCATTTAGATATTAATGTATATAATTAGATTTTATAATTTTAATATATTACATTATTCATGAGTTGTATAATGGTTTATCCATTAATAAGTTATAGGTTATTATTTTTGCTGAATGTATATGATGAATAACTTGATTTTTATAAGCATGCATAAATAAAGGGAATATAAATGATTAGGTGGTGATACTTTACCATCCCTTTAAAATACTAATTGTTAGATTCCATTCCAAGGAAGTACATGTCTTTATATTTATAATCCAACTAGGCAGTTTTATACGAAATATGGTCTCCCATTGATTATCCATTATATAGAATATAAGTGATGGTTAACCATAGAATGTTTGTAACCAAATTCTAATGTAAAACTATATTATATATAACATGGAGACCTCATGATTTAGGATATTAGATGAAGATGGTTTAGTTAATATATATAATGTATTAAGAAGAGAGTTTCCCACTCAACTATCAAATATTCATATATGAGATGATTGGAATGATGAAATATCTAAATAGATATTTTTTGAGAGGAATGACAGAGTGAAATCATTAAAAAGTTAAATATGGAACATTTTCCATGAATATGATTAAATTAAGAATGCTTCACCTTTTTGGGGGGATAAATGTCAATAGAGTTACTTGTTAAATTATTATTAAATATTATAATTGACTAATAAAAATTTATATTTTAAATAAAATGGAATCATCATTATAGATCATTATTTTTGAAATCTATTTTTGAGAGATAATATTTTACTGAAAGTAACTTTATATACTTGATTAATAACATTAAAATCATAGTAAAAGCAGAAGGTATGTCTTATTTGTCTGAGAAAAAACTACTTGAGAGTACTCATACAAATAAATATATTAAAGAGGAGAAAAATGTTAGAGGAAAAAATGACATTTACTTTTTATATATGAAGTAGAACTTACAAATAACAACATCAATTCCAAAAAATAAAAAGAATATATTCTTGGGAATCTAGAATAAATACACAAAAAAATGAGCCTACAACCCACACAACCAAAAAATAAAAAACTAGATAGGGTATACAATAAGAATCTTATAAAATGAAAAAAATCTCTCAAATCCTTCATGACTAAACAACTTGATTATTTGGGTATAATCAAACAAAAATAGTCACCTAAATGGATATCCAAAAAACTATAAAAACTATATACAAAATACATCAATATATACATCCTAATTTTTAAAACTACCACTATCCAAACACCAACACAATCATAGTCACAAAAATTCCATCAGTTGATTTCACCCCAGAAGGTTGAAAGACCTCAAATGACCACAAAAATGTAGTTGAAGAGATACAGTGGTAACCACTAAAATAAATTCCTTTTAGCCACCAATCACACTTCTAAATCCCAAAAAGGGTGATGGAAATAAAAACAAAAATTCATGATTTTATCTTCTTAATTGAAAAAAACTATATAGGAACCCTTGAAATCAAATATATACCTTTGTTTCATGATTATATTGAGAACAGGGACCCCAAAAATAACACAAACCATCTGTAAAATTTTAGATCCACTTGGGAAGAGATATGGGGAAATCCTTACATAAAACCATCATGATTAAAAAAAATGATATTATAACAAAACTAGACAACATAATAATGAAAAAATAAAAAAAAAACATCCCCCTATAATAAATAATAAACTAGTAAAACCCAGATTGATGAAGAAGTATAACCCCCTTGAATCTCCAACCATAAAACTCATAACCACCCAAATACATAACTAATATGTGGAAAATCCAACACTATTAGATGTGAACATGGTTTCACTGGCTAAACCATCTATAAACCACCATCCTCTTATCACCCTACCCCCTGTATGTGGGAAGAACTAGAAAATTAATATATATCCCCCAATAACACATTAGGAATGAATTAAATTAATGATTGAATGGATATCTAAAAAAAGCCATCTCCAAATCCTTGACATACCCACAAAGACATAGTGTAAATGATGAATATACACTTCCTAATAGAGAATTATAATTTTCAACAAGAATTATCCTTCTAAAGAAGAAGAATCCCCTTAATCACAATGATATGTTTCCTAAAATAAAAAAACCAACAATAATAATTACCATGTTGAATAAATATATTATTCGCCAACTCTAGACTTAAAAATCGTTGATTCGAGTAGAGAATAAGGGAAAAAAGAAGAGTGGGTACACTAGTAATTATTAAACGGAGATTTTCATAGAAATTCAATAAAATCACCTAATAAAAAAACAAATGAAAAAAATAAATAATAAAGGAATACAATAATTCATGGAATGCACAATTGAACACTATAACAAACCACAAGATAATGGTGTAGAAGGAACTCTCCATGTTAAATATCATGCAACATGCACAATTAGTAGAGAAAAATTCATACTGTAAGCATGATAAATACTATATGGGTATATATATATATTGATGGTTTTTTATATTGATTCCAAAATTTAATAAAAATGACTATATTGAAATTTTTTACATGAGAGATAAAAAATTTAAATAGCACCATTATTGTGAAAGATATATTAGGTTAAATTGGTCTCAAATAACATAAAAAATAAAACTAGATTTTATTATGAAATAAAGATATTCAGTTCAGCACTCAATATTTAAATAGAAAATTAATTCATTCCATAATCACTTGAAAAAATGTTTCAATTTTCTATTACTAATTTTATTTTTAATGAGTTTAATTTTTTACCTAATATCCTCAATATATTGTGTATTTCTGAGGAGGGAAAAGGTGGTCCAACCTTATGTTCCATGATAATGGAATAAAATGGATAGTGAATTTTTTCCTATAAATAAAATAAAAGAACAAATAAATAGAATATAAAAAATTCATTTAAATTGAATAAAAAGGTGTTAGAGGAAGGTAAAAAAGTTTACAATAGAATACATGGAAATGTGATGATGAATTGTCATTAATTTTTGAAGGGGTGTAAGAAGAATCATAGCGATTCCATGTTAGGTATTATAGTTATATAATTCAATTATATTGTTTTAAAATATGTATCATACCATCTATATATTAAAAATAGTGTAAATTTATAGAATTAAAAAATTGTAGAAGGGTTTATGGTTACACTACTACAAATACGGCCTTTATCAGCGCTAAAAATGGCCTTTATCAGTGCTAGAAAAAGCGTTGATAAAGCCAGCGTAGATAGGGGGGGTCCTATATCAGCGCTTTCATTTTAGCGCTGATAAAGGACCATTTTATCAGTGCTTTTAAAAAAGTGATGATAAAAGTTATAAAAATTAAAAAAATTAAAAACAATTAAAAAACATTAAAAAAATTAAAAAATACTGCGAATCGGGCGGGCTTTTATAGCGCTTGAGCCCCCCATTTTGCAGTGGTTTTCTGCCCCTGTACAGCACCCCACGCACCCCACGCACCCCCTTCACCCTTTAACAGTGCTTGCTGCTATATTCCCCCATGCGCGCGCGCCCCTACCTCCCACAAGATTTGAACTCGAGACCTCTCCCATAGGCGCCTAAGTCTTTACCACTACTCTATTTTGATTTGTCTTCCAATTCATGATATCTCTATACATATATATATATTTAGTTATATTTATTCGTATAGTAATATATATTTATATTAATATATATATATAGTTATTAGATTATAATATATATATAGTTATATTATAATATATATATATATAGTGATATTAATATATATATATATATATATATATAAATATATTTAGTTATATTTATTCGTATAATAATATATATTTATATTAATATATATATATAGTTATATTAACATATATATAGTTATATGAATATATATATATAGTTATATTAATATATATAGTGATATTAATATATATATTTATAGTAATACTAATATATATATATATGTAGTTATATTAATATATATATAGTTATTAGATTAATATATATATATAGTCAGATTAATATATATATATTTATAGTTAGATTAATATATAGGTATATAAATATTCATATATTGGTATTTTAAATAAAATCGATATTAGTTATTATTTAGATAAAGCTACTATATTTTATATGTAAATATGTTTAATTATTTATTTAAAAAATTTAATTTTTAGGTGCGAATATATAAAAAATATGTACATATAGTTATATATTTGATTATAAATAGCAGTGCATTATAAAAAAGGATGAAATTTAAAAGAAATAATATCAATATAAATGTAATAACTTGGAATAAATTAAGTCCCCACCAAAAAAGGCAATAATACCCCCTTAAACGAGTTTGAAAATCCACAAAATGTTAAAAAATCTGGGTACCCCGACAAAAAAATCAGTTTTGGATTCCTTATGGGCATATTTTGGCCTCGAAAAACGCTTGACCAAGGTCTCCCCAGTAACACTGACGTAGAGCTCATCGCAGGCTTCAATTGGATGTGTGGTAGAGCTCAAACGGACACCCGGATCAAAAGTTATGGCCGTTTGAAGTTTGAGTTCCGTTTTCAACATATTTTGGATCTTTTTTTAATTTTTATAAATTTTTTAGTCCTCAAATTGTTATTAAATGACTATTACTCCATAATGATTATCAAATTATTAATTTAAATTAATTTTTTTTAATTTTTAAGAATCCATTTTCACTAAATATCTTATATATTAAGTATAATAAGTGTAAATGTACATTTATACTTATCTAAAATATATTTAAAAATTATATATTATATTTATATAACAATATAACTATATTTATATATTTTTAAATTTTTTTTGAAGCTGACCCTTTATCAGCGCTACTAAACAAGCGCTGATAAAGGGGGGCACTGCGAAAAACTGTTTTTGTGGTAGTGTTAGACACTGATGTATACATTCATGTGATGAATAAAGGGATTAATAAATGATGGATTTTTATATGGTGGATTAATCTGAATCTAAATTGGATCAATAATAATGATTTTTTATTTTCATGCTTTTTTACACTAAATGATTAATAATTTAGTTTTAGAAAATGGATATTTTAAAAAGTGAGATGATATTTTGTATACACATTGTTTATGATTTAATCCAAAAAAAACATTCCTATAGAGGGGATAATAGAAATAATATTTTACCTAATATAAAATATTTAAAATATTATATTTTTTAATAGATAAAGGATATGATCCCAGCACATATTTATGTAAAATTTTAATAAATAATATATTATTTTTAGAGTATTGATTCAGACATATATAATATTAAATAATATAGGGTAATAATTTTTTTTTGTTCAACTAGGATTAGTGAAACCACATTCTAAGGCATGGTGAATAGATAAGTTCTGGTTATACCAATTTAAAACAACATTTAATTTATCTTTTAAAATTTTATGTTGAATTGATCTTGATTATTTAATAACCATTAGTTTACATTTAAGTAATATGTTTAGGAATGTAAAAAAGAAAGAATATATTAATTTGTTAATGGTGTATGCCACCAATGTGGATGACTATGTCCTTGATTTTGGATGGTTTCTATCTTAATCACACACTGCATAAATATTATTATTAATATAAAGGACATGTATGGGTATCTCATTGAACATGTATCTTTGGGACCAAAAATAAAACCAAGAACATGCATTCCATCATTAGATTTAATAACTAACCATGTCTTCATATTTAAATACTATATTTATATTGCTCCTCCTCAAAGTGGAATTAGTAATATATGAACACGTCTCATATTAGATTGGATTGATATTAATTTCATAACACAATTGTGAAGTAATTAATTTGGGTTTTCTCTCTCATACATAACAATATTTATGTATGTATCATAATTTCTTCTTGTTTATCCAAAATTCTCTTCAAATAGTTGAATAGATATTGGTATGTCTGTTGATTTTTTCTTCTTATTCTACACATAAGTAAATTTATCACCTATAGCTATTTTGTATCTCCCTCTATGATTTACTTTGACCTTATATAATATAATAAAGTTGTAGGATGGTCTCTCTATTATATTATTCATTTTAGAATATTAAAATCAATGAATTTCAAGATCTAAAACTCTATTATACTCATTCTTCTAATTCTATTGGTATATTCATTTCATCTCAATGACATGAATATTTCCATATAAAAAATTAAATAAACTCCATTGAAAAAACATTGTATCATGATCTACATTCCTATTTCGCACAATGGATTTCAATATTCAAAATTCCAATGACCATTGGTCTCTAAATAAAAACAAATAGTACGTCAATGTTATTTTATTTAATAAAATATATTATCATGGGATCTGTATAAATCACAACATAGTCCCCAAATAATTTATCATTTAATAAAATAATCATAATTCAATAAATAATATTGACTCTCATTTTCTTTGAATTTCCATAAAACCAACAAGAATATTCACACAAAACACTCATTTTTAAATTATATTTTTGAATTATCTCATGTAAAAAATTATTATGGTGTGGATACTTATTTCACTTTAAAATAATCTCATTTATATAACAAAATAACCTCATCAATAATCACAATTAATTTTAATTATTGTGATGTTTATTTCTTGAATAAAAACTTAGTGTATTCTGGATTTAGGGTTTACAATTAATCTAGAAGACTCATTCATCCAGATATAAAAATATTACTTGAGCTTATATGGACTATGATTCATTTGAAATAGTATTTTGGTGTATCTTATATAAACATTATACCATTAAAATTAATCCTCTTTAATGATCAATTAATATTTAATAGTGAAATATTAATCTAATTTAACATTTAATGACACAAAATTACTCTTACATAGATCATATAAAACTATTTCTAATCATACATAAAAAATCTATTCTTACAGAGCTCTGGGAGATGTTGTCGGTATATTCAACACTTTTCCAATGTTATCATTGAAGGATATTATGCATCATAATAAGTTATTACATATCCTTGTACCCATAGAATATATTTTTATATAGGATAATAAATTATGGATTATTTAATAGTACCTACAATTCCTTTTCCACATATCCATAATTTTTATTGTTTTAAACACTAAATAGTTAAGATTCTAACACATTGGAAACCTGATTAATCACTATCTTCATTTATCAACATTATTTTTTCAATTCTATAATTATTTTACAATATTTATCATCCAAAACATTAATCATCCATTGGATTTCTTAAATGTGAACTATTTAAAATGATCTACTTAGGTCAAGGTGATATATATGCAACAATGATTCTTCTTCAAGGCATGGACCTCAGATATAGGAGATTCCAAACCTTGTTAAAAAACTGATGTTTTGAAATGGTATTCCAAAACATAATGGATGGAATCATATATATATATATAATTAATTATTAATTTTTTTAAAAAACATTTCTCTATAAAATTTTAAACATAGTACCCCTTTTTTAGAAAATGAATAACATATTTTTAGTGTTTAATTTCAATGAAAAATAAATATTTCAATGAAAATTCAACCATATCACATCCCTTTGTTTTTATAGAATATTGATCATGATTTAAATAATTATTAATAGATTCAATAGAATCATTATCTAAAACATGCCAAACTAACATGATATATATAATTCTACACTTTTAATAATATGTAATAAAAATACACTATATAGATGAATATCATTTTAGTTAACTAATGTTTTTCTTCGTCATAGAGAAATATCATGAAACATTCTCCATAATGAATGTATCTTCATCACATATCAATTATCTTTTCCAACCATCAATAGATATTTAATGTCCCCACAATAATAATTACGATCATGTAATTATTTAAACTCATTATCCTTAAGAATAATGAAAAAAACAAACTTCAAAATCCAATATTCTCGGTGTTCATAAATCTTCACCCAGTAATAAAAAATTAAAATTTATTTACATCTTTATTGGGTACTTTTCTTTTCATAAACTCATTATCTCTTCTAAAAAAATATTCAAATCATTATTATTAACAAATGGGTTCAACAATCTCCCAATTTGTATTTTTTATCAATACCATTATAGAAAATATATGTCAATATGTATTATTCCAATTTCTTATCCACACCTTATTAAAATTAAATACAACGACAGATACTAATATTTTATCCTATTAATTAATAAAAAACAAGTATAGATGAAAAATCATGGTGTAAAAGAAAAAGTGATTTATCAACTTACCAACACTTGATATTTATATCCATCTATTCTAAAAAAATGTCTCACTATTCTTATCAATGAAAAATAAAATATATCTCACCGAAAATTAACATTGATTATTTAATACAATGATGAGAGAATTTAATAAACATACATTTTCAATAAATATTTTCATGATCTTTCTTCAAATAATATATTTTCATGATTAATTCTAGAATATTTCTTAAATCTTCCCTACCTAAATTGGTACATTCTACCTTCTCCTCGTCAAGGTTTTTATATTCATCAAGTAAACTATGAGAAAATAATTTTTAGGATCACATCAATGAAAAATTATCCTAAATTTTTATATTAATTTCATATTATTCTCATTTAATAAATTATCCACTATAAAATATGCGTCACCTTCAATTCCAAATACAAATAGATAATAAGATAATTGTATATAAGAATAAGGTGGGATCTCCACATCTTCTTGGTGATATAATCAATGCTCATAGTTTCTTATAAACCAAAATAACCCCATTAATGTTGGCTGTGTATTTTAGAGAACCATTTAGGTTTTTTATAAAACATAAAATCAATATTATTTAGGGGAATCATGTTATTACAATTATTTTGAGTTATCATCAAACATGTACTGTTTTTATTTTCTATGGAATTTAATGAACAAAAAATTATTAGTGATGGATTATTTTACATCAATACATATTCTTGAGCTTGAAATATGATCAATAATTATTTTCTAAAATATATATCTTTCTGGAACCTTCCAAATTGGTTATCCTTAACTCTTGGGTCAAATTCCATTAGAAACCATTCATGAAATCTGATTTCTCTATCATGTGAAACTTATTTTTTCAATATATATATTACACTATCCTTTCATGTATTCATTTTCTTTCCATTACCGATTATCCTCTCCAAATAATAATTTATTCGTTAGCTAAATTATTACATTTAATGGATTTTACATAAGGTTTCTCATGAATCTTTAAATTTCTATTTTTAGAAAAATCTTATGATATTTAATTTCTTCTTTGTAGATGTATTACACTAAATCGATCATATTATTTATTTCCTTTATTGACTCAAATTTTTATTTTACCATTCCTCCATCAACACCAATATGTATTTTTTTACAATAATCCATGGTGTTTCCTCTTCTTACACAATATAATTAAGCTTCTTATCTTTGGTGTGACACCCTTCCTTTATCTTCTTGGGAATATTGTGATCAATATTTTTTGTTTAATTTTTTCCCAAAGAAAACTAAATTTATTTCAATTTATTTATTATAAAATTAGTCATTATTATTTATTAAAAATACTTTCGCACATTCTTAGTTGATTTATACCATCATGATTCTACACCATGTTCAAATTGATTAAAAATTTTACATAGTTTTTATAAACTACCAAACTTGTTTCATAGAAATATAATTTTATACTTCTTATATGTACTTTTATTAATCACATCATTTATCCATTTGATGTATTCTTTCTTTTTCATCCATGATTTTATATTTTATGATTAAAATATATAGAATTGTGACCAATGTTCTCACAAAACTAATATTATATCACCATTATTGATCTTCTTCTTTAAAAATCTATTTGGAATGCTTTGACATTTTGGTGTTTTGTGTATATTTAATCTATAATTTTTATTATTTTATAGTAATGTTTTTAAAAACTCTTTTACACCCACATTTGATGTAGTGGGGGGGGGGTATATCATTACTTTTCCATATCCATATATGTTTAGAATTTGAGTTAAGATTGACACTATGAATATAAATAGTTTTCATGAAGATAATAATTTTTTAGAATAAATTGTAATGTTTTCATTTATATTTTATGATATTTAATATTATATAATCATATTATTTTATTTCCTTCTGATAGAGTTATTTTAATATAAATATCATCATTATAATAATTTCTAGAAGAAGCTATTTTCTAAATTTCATATAAAGTCAATGATTAAATAGATTCATGATTTCACAATTTTGATTTATTTTTAAGAAAATTTATATTAAGAATGTTTTTTATTATATTCAAATTCCTTGACTCTTTATCCCCAATAACATCTTCTATAATAAATATTCTTCTAGTGATCTTCATGAAGTTTATTAGTCTCTTCATACAAATTTCCATGATCTCTTATATTGTTTTCTTTGATCTCGAGTTGAGAATTCACGGAATCCATAATATTTATATGATTTAATTATAATTCATGGATATTGACCTTAAGTGTTTTAATGGAATTTTTTTGAATGGATTATATTAATCCAATCTATATCAAGTTTTAAGCACCAATATTTTATCTCTACATTCCTAGATTTTTGGGCCTCAAAATATTTGGTTATATTTTTATATAACGAATCCTTGTTTTCTAGGGACCTATGTATCACGTTATATAACTCTTCATGGTGGATGATTACTTCCTATAAGTTTCATAAATAGACACTAATAAATGTGACTATATCTCTAAGAATTTTTTTAGGGTCTCCAACAAATAAGGATATTACTCATCATATGGTGTATCAAGAAATTATTTTAAAATATTATTTTACCCATTTATAAATTTTTCATTAAAGGGATAGTCAATACAATAAATTTAAGTTACATCATAACAATATATAATAATTAAATATATTGATATAGATTTTTTTTCTACCTTATAGACAATATATTCTTTTTAATAGTCCTTTATTATATATTTCACGATTGATTTATATATTATTACAGAATGTGGAATAAATTTTTTCCCTTTAATTAATAGATATTTCTATTTATTTTCTTTATTTGATGAGTAATTTCTAAAATTATTATAATATTTCATATTATTAATCTAAAAATTGTTTGGATGAAACTTACTCCAGAGTCTCACTTGTAGAGAACACACTAGATTATTTAGATATTAACTTCATAAGGACTTGGGTAGAGAAACTAAATTATTAAAATCTTTAAATTAATTAAAATATAATTAGATGTGGAACTTGGAGCCTTGATATTTATAATTTTCTCACTAGGATAAGTGAAATCATATCTAATCGATGGTAGATCACTGTGACACGCTTATACTAATTTAAAGATCACTATCGTTACCTATACACCGATTAGGGTGAATGGATATCATGAAGAATTTTCACCATTGGGTTTTATTCAAATAATAAAAGCACAAATAATATAATAAGGATCATATGAATTTGTTAATGAGGTTTTACTTAAATATAGATCACTACGTACCTACTGACTAGTGGTATGTATCCCAATTATACATTAATTTTATATAGTTTTCACGATAAATCATTTAAAATGGATTATCCTTGAAAATGTATTCCTATAACTGTCAAGGTTACATTGACAACACTAACCTGTAATGAAATAATCTACTTTAAATCTTCAAAATTTGAAAACAACTACTTCATCCAATTCAAATACTAGATTTGGATACATACTCCATGACTGCAAATAATTTTTTTCACTTCTAAAATCCGGTTTATGGGTTCCAGGTACCCCAACTTACAACCATAGACAAGTCAGACAACACAAACCAACAAATACATACACATCATAATAACCAGATTCGTCACTGTATCCTAAGCAGGAGTCCTCTTCACTAGTAGCTGATTCTAATTCTGGATGCCTCCAAAAGCTTCCACTTTGAACCTGACTCCTAAAATGATCAAGAACAGACTGATCTGGGTATGCCTTCTTGATCACACTACCCTTTTTAAAATCCAAAGTCACCTTGTTATTCCTCTTTGATGAAGATATAGTCTGCATCGGCCTCAGAAGAAATGAGTAGTCCTTCCTTGGTCTTCTTATTTGTGTAGCAGACAATGGTCCGTCAGCTGTAGCCATCATCTAATTATCACTTTTAAAAACATCACTAAATGAAATACCGACTGGACCACTCACATTCTCATTCCCTCCCCTAGAATTCTCCCTTCCAATTCCAGCTCGCTCCCTCAAAGCAGCATCAGCAACCTCTGAGTTATTCCCCAGCCTCTGGACTGGATTATTACACTCCATCAAAGGCCTATCCTCGGTATTAGAATTTTCCACAAATGATTCAACATTATCCCCCAGCCTCTGGTCCATAGTCTCCACCAAAGGGTCGTGCCTTGCCCCATTTTGAATGTTATTCACAATCATGATACCTGCTTCATGCCCCAACCATTCGACCTGTTGATCCTCACAGTCCTCCTCACCAACCGAAGTTGGGTCGTTCACCCTACATTCAACATGCAGGTCATCCAATGTCTCCACACCAACACCACCTCCAACCAAACAACCTCCTCAAGGCCAGCGTCAAAAAAGCCTTCAGAAATCCCTTCAAACCAGTTACTCAAAGCTATAAAAGTTTTTTTTTTCCAGAGGATCAAGGCTTTTAGAAGCCTTAGTACTGGTCATGGTGCAATCCTGCGAAGTACTAACCTCTCTTCCTTCCACACTCTGCTCTAAACCCAGACCGGCCATGGAAGCAGCAGGTACTCCCATGTCCCACCTTATCCTTTGGAAAACCTCAGACACCATCAGATTATTGTGGATCACCTTAACACTGGAAGCTTCATGGATTGGGTCTTCCTCAAAAGAAACCTTACGAGGTCTCAATGGATTAACAGCCCCAGCAGCACCAGACCAACGGGGACCCCATCATTTGTCAACCTGTTCCGTAGCTCTCAAAACCAGACCCACCTTAACACCACTTCTAGCACCATCCTCGGTGCTCACAGAAGCAGCATGCCCATTACCACAAGCCTGCATCAACTGTGACTGATGTTCACTTCGAAAAACCACAACCGAATGGCCCAATCTCTTGCGATATCCACAAAACTCAGTCCAATTATCATAAAAGACATTCTATTTTCATCGGTATTCTTCATCAATTGTGATCCAAACCAAATCAAAGGGGATGCGAGACGAATTCATTTCAACACACACCCAGGGGTTCATCGGATGAAAAACCACCTTGGTACGACAATCAGAGAAAAGATATCTACCAATCATATTTTCCAACATGTAGGTAATCGAAGGGTTTTGAAACAGTAAAGGAAGGGAAGGAAAACTTACCCAAACCACAATGGAAGACGAATCAAAGTTCATATGGAGATCGAAATACCAACGCAAAAGTAGAAAACGAGATCCATTGAAGCTACGAGGAGACCACGACCATACTCAGATGAGGTCTTCCTCTAAATCAAACCTAATCATGATTTTATTTCTGTCTAGTAAACTAACCACCACTCAATCATGAAAATCCCAAGCTCCAAAGACAAATCATTCAAAATCATCAACTGAAGGCCTCATGTTCTTGAACCAAGCCACCCGAGTGAGATTCAACAAAGCTGAGGCTTCCGAGAACTCAGAAGATGAAAGTTGAAGATTTAGCAAACCATCAATTAAATCCAGATCATTATGGTTTAAAGAGGATTTCGGAAACAGGGGAAGAAACTCCAGGTTTGAAAAGGGTCTAAATGACCTAGCTCTCCCATGAGATGACGATTCCCCCCCCACCGAGGGGGGAGGAGCTGGCATAGAGGCCTCCATCATCACTAGAAGGGAGAGTCCATCGCATAGGAAGGAATTTCACATGTGTTCATAAAGATATGCACAATTATCTTCTTATACTATGTATATTGTGATATAAATTCTCAAATTTGTAATAATCATGTTTCTAGATATCCCACACATTAATATTTATGTCTATATCACATCAAATGGTTGAATTCATTATTCTCTCATTCACTATGACACTATTTTTTTCTTTTTTCGACACATAATTAAATCTATCACTTATAGTAATTATGGATCTCAATTTTTTTTAGAAACATTTACAGTATATTTAATTGTAGGCCATTATCTCTTTCTTTCATTCTTCATTTCATCGATAATAATGAATATCATAATTAGTATATGTCAACATCCCACACATTCTATTATTTTTCATTTTTTCTTTTTATTTTATCTTTATATCGACCACACTAATATTTTAATATATATTAAAATAAGTAAAATTCATTGAAAAAATATATAATCATTAAATAAATAAATAAATATTTATCATATGGGATTTCAATATTCAAAATTCCTATGACCTTGATCCTCTAAATCAAAAAAATTCCATAAAAAGAAATTATTATTAAATAAAATATATACTATTTTAGTATTCATGAATCATGAATTGTGATTTATCATTCTATTACCCACATTTTTGAACATCCGAACAAATACGTGGCCAATTATTTTTTAAAAATTTAATAAAACATATATAAGAATACTTCTATGAAAAATTCATTTTGTAATTAAACATTTCATTGATCTCATTAAGAGAAGTGATATAATGTGGTGGATTTAATCACGGAATGATCATCTCAAATATAGCACTAAATGATATCAAATTGAATCATAATTAATTTGAATTATTATGGTATCTATTTCTTGAAGAATAACATATCATTATGTAAATTAAGGGTTTATGATTCACTAATACAGATCATTTTTACATAGAGATAAATCTTTTGGGAGCTTCTAGGAAGTCTAATTAATCTGACATAGTATTTTGGTGCATATTTTAGATCCCATGATGATGAAAATTTAATCATATATAGTTAATAGAGAACATGGGTTAATCTCATGTAGTACTGATCTATTCTATCAGAGGTCGATGTTCTATAGTCTTTCATATTCCACACTCCAATTAATTTTTCACTAAAGAATCTTATATATCATAAGAAGATATTATCGATCCTTCTTAACATGGAATCTATTATTATATAGATCATTAAATTACATATTACCTTGTTTCTTATATAATACATTTTCAAAATATCTCATGTTTTATTCATCTAAATATTTGAATAATCATGTTTGTAACACTTAAACATTCTCATTAATCGCTTGATTACTTATAATGTTTTTTATATTCCAAGACTTCCAACTAAAAATTTATGTTCCCAAATATCAGTCATACATTAAATTGCGTAAACATGAAATGTTTGAAAAACTATTCTCAGGTCAAGGTGATTTAGATGGAGCATGGCTTCATCCAGATTACATTTTTATCGGAGGCTATAATTTCCAAACCATGTTTTGAAAACATGGGTTTTAAAAAATTACATAACATAATTAAATTTTCCTCAAATTTTTAAAATTAAAATCAAAACATTATATAGACACTTTAAAATATATTTAAACTTTTAAATAAAATTTATAACAAGTTTTGAAGTGTTTAATTTAACTAAAAAATAAATATTTCATGAAAAATTAAACTACCCCAAATCTTTCTATACTTCTTTGATTTATTAAGAATATACATCATGAATTAATTAATTCTCAAAAAAATGACAGTTTCTACATCATAATTTTCCATCACAAACCTTATACAAATAATTTTTCACATGAAATAACAAAAAATAGAAATAAATTCAATAACTCAATGGGTTTTTAGTTAACCCACTTCATTATTATTCATAGAGACATATCACGTTGAATTATCCATACTCCATAAAACATCATCACATATCAATCATATTCACCAATAATAAATATAAATATAATCTAAATGTGGTAAAAAATTCAGTATCTTGTAATTTGAACCCTTTTACCATATGAATAATGAAAATACCTCACTTAAAAATCCATAATCAATGGATTTCATCAACATTAATACAACAATCACAAATCAAAACATATTAACACATTTCATGGATTCCTTTACCTTCATCAACATATCATATATTCTTAACACATATTAAAATCCTTACCATTGACAACAAATACAACATTTCAGAAATGTGTACTAATGGTTTTTAAAGATTTCCCGAAATGAAAATATTTTTATTTCCTAACATAAATTACATTTTGTATTATAAATTTATTTTGAAGAATATATATGTTTTATCATGATAGTGGGGCTATGTATGGTCTAATAGGGTAATAAAATAAATAAACCAATGATTATACCATATTATTTCAAAATGAAACTAACCTTATTCCCTAAATGATTTTATACATTGATGGTAGATCTAAAATATAATGTAAAGAGTAAAATTTCATTTAGTTCAAAAATTATCACAAATTAATCTTTAAGTATATATATTATAATGATATAATGATGGTTATATAATAAATATTAAGTATACAATAGTTGTTTATATCATCATATCATTAGATTTTGTAATTTAAAGAAATATGAATATCATGTTAATAAATTTGAACTGGTGGATTATAATGTCACCATTATTAAAAAAACACTTCCATGATGTTACCCATTATAAGAGTTTAGTGGGAGGTTATATAATATTTTCATACATAAATTTGGAAGAGATTATATAAATATTTAATGGGTTTAACAAAACTAATAAAATATACCAAACATAAGGCCTCTCTTTCAGTATTTCATATAAGGTATGATTAAATTTTAATTTATATATGATTTTTTAGTATTAATAAAGGATTTTATAACTATAAATTTTATGATACTAAAAATAATTTGGTTTCTCACAACATGAAATTTATTTAGTTTCATTGGGATACCATCATAATTAAAACATGGATGAAAATTGCATTGCAAATTGTATATTTTGAGATGGGTCATACCAATTGTTTTTTACGATTGGTTGTCTACCTTAAATAATTACCCACAAAATTTAATAGAATTTTTTTTATGAAGTATTAATTTTTTAATCACAAAATATTCTTCGTGATGAAATATTTTTTCCATAAAAAAAATATTTGTGTTGGAAAAATTATTCCACCGCAAATAAATGACAAAATAAAATATATAAAAAAATTAAAAAAAATTAAAAAAATTAAAAAAAATAAAAAAAAATAAAAAATGATTATATAAAACTATACAAATATAAATGAGTAACCATATTACATATTATGTGTTCATAAAAAATAATAATATAATGTGTATGAAGAGAATATTTCTATTATAGTGTATGTTGAAGATCATCTAGTGGGTCTGGTGGAGTGAACTCTATCCCTATGACCTACCCAAGTCATTACATGCATTTAATCATTTCCTCATGCTACCCCTCATTCAATTGATGCTACTGGTCCTACTAGTATAGTTGGTGTCAATTATGCCCCCTTCTTTCTATGTAGGCTCTCTATAACCTTATTCTAAGATAAAAGATTCTAATAATACTCTGCTGCAGATGATGATGACTTTGCACTTGCTCTCACTGAGTTGAACGATTACCCACAAAAGTGTTATACTAGCTGGTAGGATATCAATAGAGAAATGATACCAACCACTAATTATTAGTATTTATCATTAATTATCAATGTTCATAACTAATTATCGACAATTCTCACTAATTATCGGTAGTAATCACTTTTTGTTGGTTATTATTGGAAATAATGGAAAAATGTTGGTAATTATGACTAATTATTGGTAATTATGGGTAATTACGGGTAATTATTAGTAATTATTGGCAATTGATGGTATTTATCAATAATTTTTAGAAATAATGTTCAACTATCTATAATTATCAATAATTTTTTCTAATTTTTTCTAATTTCTATTGATTATTGGTAAGTATTTCCAATTATTGATAATTATCACCAATTATTGGAAATTATACCTGATTATCAGTGTTATTGCCAATTATTGTTATTTATCAATAATTATAACCAATTATTTAAAATTAGAGGTATATATTACGACTTATCGATAATTATTAACAATTATATGTAATTATTACCAATTATTTGTAATTATTACTAATTATCTATAATTATTACTAACTCTTAATAATTATATGAAATTATTATTAATTATTTGTAATTATTACTAATTATTATTATTCATTACTAATTATTGTTATGTATTACTAATTATTACTAGTTATGACTAATCATCACTTATTATTACAAATTATTACAAATTATTACTATCAGTTAGTAATTGTTACTAATTAATTTTAATGATTAGTAATTATTGGAAATTACTACTAATAATTGTTAATTGTTGATAATTATTAATACTTGTTGCTAAGTATACGTAATTTTTACTAATTATTAGTACTTATTGACAATTGTTGACAATTATAATGAATTAATGGTAAATATTTCGAATTATTGGTAATTATTATGAATTATTATAATTATTGGGAATTATTACTCAGTATTAGAAATTGTAACTAATTATTGGTAATTGTTACATATTATTGGTAATTATTACTAATTATTTTTAATTTATTCAAATTATTACTAATTATCTGTAATTATCACTAATTATCAGTATTAATTACTATTTAACAGTAATTATTACTATCTATCTATAATTATTACTAATTTTGGATAATTATTAATAATTATCGACAATTATTACAAATTATAATTAATTATTACTAATTATCATTATTTATTGAAAATTATCGTTAATTATAATAATATTTTTAAAAATTATTAATAATTGTTTCTATTTTTTGCTAATTTTTGCAAACAAACAAGATTTTTTGGATATTTTATAATAGTTAATTTTCTTTTTTTTTCTGTTAATTTTTACTATTTATTACGGATTTATTAAAATTATTTGCTATTTTGGCTAATTATTTATAATTGTTGTTGATAGTTGGTAACTTTTGTTAATTTTTTTTACTAATTATCAATTTTTTTTTCAAATAATCATAAATTGTTTTTGAAATTATTGGTAATTTTTGCTAATTTTGTAAAATTATCATCAAATATGACAAATTATTCACTAATTATTATTAATTATTACTATTTATTTTGTAATAGTTGTTAATCATTACGAGTTATGTAACAATTATGTATAATTAATTTGAATTACAACTAATTACTGCTAATTTCCACTAATTACTACTAACTACAACCTATTACTTCTAATTAATACTAATGATTTTAAATTAAAATAAGATATAAAATTAAACAATTAAAAAGATTAAAATAAATACCTAAAAAACAAATCATTAAACAAATTAAAATAGTGATGTGATCCTGAAGGCACTGGGTCCCTTTAAAAATTTAAATTTATGCAGGGGAAATCAAAGAGAAAAGAGAAGAGGAGAATAGAAATTGGGGTGGAAGAAATATGCTGGGGTCCATATATAAAGGATAGATTAGTTCGATGAACTATTTTTTATGGGTTATGTCGCAAGTATTTCTCACTATAAAAAGTATTAACGACTGATCACATCATAAGTACTACACTACCGACTTATTATTTGCAAAGGGAATATGCCTCTCATCGAAAATAAACCTTCCTAACACATATTATTTATGATGAGAATATGGATCCTGTAACAAATAATCTTTCTCACCGCTTATTATTTGTGACAGGAGATTCTTTACATTGCAAATAATCCTTCCTACTGCATGAAACACATGCACACTATATATATTTGGTCTGTAAATGGTTTCCCAACACAAATAAAAATAACTAAATAGTTATTTGTGACAGGAAATGATTCTCATCCTAAATAAGTTGAACATCTGGGAGATTTTCAATGGGAATCCTGCCCATCACAAAGAACCCTTTTCCCATAGTACCTAGTTTAATGTTATTTCTCACTATTTTCATATACTATTGTTGTGTAATGATGATTGAACTCTCAATGTATGACTTTAATATATACCTAATCAATATCTACCATAATGTTATATTGTTTTTGATAACATGTAAATATTAACATATGTTGGGTTTTTTAAATATATTGAATGATTTCATGAAGAAACAAAGTGTTATATGTGTTAGATAGAGCACTACATAAACCACATGCAGTGACATACACTCTGTTGTTGGTGCACTGGGGGTATATTTTTCAAATATAATTCCTATACATGGTGTTTAAAAGATACCGAGCTAGAGAAACATTATACTTTGATATCAAAAGTTTTTTTGAGCATATACAAAAGAAACATTGGATGTATATTCACAAGTTGTAAAATTTGATGTAACTTGTGGTGAAAATGAATTATAGATTTTGAATATATGTTTAGGAAGATATTAAAAAAAACTGGACATGGTTTCAGATGTTTTTCTATTTTATTTGACATATGGTGAAAGAATATTAATTCTATGAGGCTTTATTATAAGTGGTGGATTGATAAGAATTTACACTAAATATAAAACCATGGTTTATTAGTCCATACGATATCGTGGTTTCTGCAAGGGAGCACAATAACATGGTGTGTGTCACCTCATCTTGTTTATATTCAAGATATAATATGTATTTTATGACGATACATGTTTTTTGAGGCTTTCACCTATACAGTCATTAATTAATCTATAATAATGTGATTATGATTCATTGGAATTTTAACTATCGAATATAAATAATATAAATAGTTAAAATATTCATTATTTATATCCAAGGAGTTAAAAACATTTTTAATATCCACCAATATTATCAGTCATTTTTTAAATGTTTTTATACATAGGGAATTTCCTCAATGAATATAAAATGAGGCCAAGACTATGCGACATTGACAAGGCATATAATTCCCATCATAGAAAATTCATGATTGAAGCTTCAATTAGCTATTATTACTAATCATATTTACATAAAACGGTTCTATAATATCATGGATAACATTGAGCCTCCATGAGAATTTATATGATCAAATAGCCCATGGATACCCTTTGAGGAATGATTCTGTTATATAATTCACAGTGATTCCTATCATACTAATGTCAATAAGAATTGAGTCAAAATTGAAAATTTCCATTATAAGAAGTGAAAATAGAAATAGGAAACAGGAAAACAAGAAATAAATGAGTCATAGTAGTTGTTAGTGATGGAGTCTGAGAGGTCCCCTTGCATAACCGAAACACAGTCAATAGTAAGATATCCAAAATTATAAAAAACTATAATACTTTAATCATTATTACCTTTAAAAGTGAGAAATCATGGGAACATATTACCCTCATTCAATGTGTGACTAACCCTTTAGTTCGAATGAAGTAATGATTTATAAGTCATAATGAGATTAATGAAATTCCAAGTATACTATAATTTACCATTCAAATCATTAACCACAATATTATAATCTAATTCCACTTATGATAAAATTATTGGGCGAGCCATGAATAATTCAAGACCTTGAAGTAATTTTAAGGCCTCTGTCTCAACTGAAGAATCTTCCCAGAAAAATGGCAAGAAAGATAAGATGATAGAATCAAATAAGTCACAAACTACACCACCTATTATAATAATTCATTAGAGACTAGAACCATAAGTATTGAGCTTCAGACCAAACCCAAGAAACTACCATTTTACCAATGAACTTGAGTTTATCAGCGCATGAGAGACTACAATTATAAGACTACCAGAAGAAACAAGTTGGTGTAACACCGTAGTCAAGGAAACATATTTACACTTCTTAATTAAAGAGTTGATAATATCCTGGGACAGGAACATGAATCAATAAAGAGATGCCCAAATACCTTGTTGTAAAAATGAATTTCATGGGTCTCAAATAATCCAGCAAACAACCTCAGATAAGAGAGACCACCCCTTAGCTTGTGCTCAATCCTTAACTAATCAATCCCATATTTCAAGAAAAAAATTTCAACTGAGCTCACACTATAAATATATATTGCTGAACCTACAATCGGAAACCATATAAAATCATCCAATTCACTATATAGGGAAAAAATGAGAAATAGCTTTGAATAGGGCATTATTAGAGGATTTTAACATTGGATCCAAAGGGATATGAATTATCTATTTGTTATCATCATTATGGATAGAATTATTTTGAATTCTCCAAAGAATAAAACTATATATGTGTGAGATATCATTCCACAAAAATTTTGAGCACAAACCATACAGGATTGCAGAGGAAAAGGTCATATTATGAAAAATAGAATAAGTATGTTTTTTAAAAGGTGAGGAAGGGATGAAGTAATAATATTGTTCCTCAAAAAACATATACTATGAAAAAGATACTTTTGATTATTATTGAGCACAATGTCAATGAAACATGGGTGGTAATAGGATTGATAGAATATGGTGTCCTAAACAGTACAACTAGGAATGAATTAAATAGAACCCACACAATTATGTTTACAAGAATATATGTCTCCACATAAAAAATCCACCTTGAATTTTCCATAATTGGGGGAACATGTCTCTTTAGGGACGTCCTGAGGTGAGAACCATCATATTTATTTCCACAATCAAAGTGATACTCCAAATAGTTCTTTTTTAAAAAATAATAACATAAAGAGACACCATAAATAATCTCCCAAACTTTTTTTCCAACGAACATTACATACAAACTTTAATTCCATTAATATTGATACCCCCACTTGTAAAGGGTTGTCCAATATTTTCCAACTAGCCCAATGATGACATCCGTCATGATGTGAGTCCCGAAAGAAAATATTATGAATACATTCAATGTTTTGGATCACTGCTTTGGAAGGACAACACACTGATAAAAAATTCACTTCAATTGTTGATGAAACACTGTTAACACATGTAATCCTTCCCCAAAAATATGGAAAACGAATTTTCTATGTCCACATCCTACCCAAAATCCTTTTAATAATTTTATCATTGTTATTATTTTGAACCCTCCATTTTTATAATAGAGAACCGATATAATCTTGAAAAAATATTTGAGTAGAAAAACCAATCCTCTCTTGAATTAGTTTTTATATCATAGAAGAAAACTTTTAAGAGATAAAAACTCACTTTTATTGATATTAACACGTTTTCCACTTATATTAATATTATCATTAGGGGTCATCTTTAAATCAGTAATTGAATTTTTACACCCATTGATAAAACAATCATATCGTCCATAAAAAATATGGGAAATATCAGGAAACCATACCTCACATTATAAGGATGAATGAAACCTTCATTAAAAAAATCTTATTTAGGTTCTTACTGAGGACATCTTGGACCAGGATGAAAAAGCTTGGATACATCATGTCACATTGTTTTAACCCCATCGTGGATTGAAAAACCCGAATCTCTTTGACATAATATAAATAGAAAACCCAGGATGTTAATGTAGATATTAGGATATATAAATTTATAACAATGGAAGTTGACGTGTTATAAACCTTTCTTTGTTATTATAATAGTTATATTTTTTGGTAACGATTGTGATTTAGTATATGTATTGATTAGTATAATGATGACTTTAATAACACGAATTATCCTAATTACAATTTAATTATTGGTGATATATAAATTGTTGGGATTTGGTATTCCATTATGTTGATATGTTGTGGGAATTTATTATTCTTATGTGACAAGAGATGTTGTATTCCCCACATAGTGAATATTTTTTTTGTTATACAACTATATATTTTTTGTTAATATATCCTTCTAGTCCTTATTTTATTGATAAATAATATTTTGTCTATAATGAAATTTTCTTCAGAGGTGGGTATAGTGAGATATGAAGTTAATGTATTGACTATGAAGTTATAGTTATGGTGAGGTAGTTGATGATCTATATTGGATGTCTTTTCATATCGATATTCTTCTAATTATGTTATTTAATTGATTAAAATTTATATATTCCACTAATTGAGGTTTTATTATCCAAATTACAATGATTTAGTAGTTTTGGGGGGATGAACCCACAATGTGTAATTTTCAACACTTCTATTAATCATTTTATAGACTTATAGGACCATGCTATGTGTGTTATCTGGTGATGTTAGTTTGGGAATGAAGCCATCAGGTTCAGAGTAAAATGATTTTGTGTTATTATTTATTTATTTTTTCTGAAAATGCATTCTTATAGTATTGTGTGTTAAAAAAATCAGGTATATTTATATTATAAATGATGAGGTTGGTTTATTGTTTTATAGTGGATGTGATTTTTGTTTATAAAAAAATAGGTTATCATATCACATAATTGCGGTTTAATACCCCTAGTGCTAGTCACCACCTCATGTACTATTGGAGGTGGGATTTGGGGGTAAATTTATATTTTTTTCTGACTCAATAAGATTCTTAATGAGGTTGGGACATAAAATAATAGTATCATAGTTATTCTTATAGGATGGATTTAGAGTAGACACTATTGTAAGTGGCATGGTTGGGGATGGTCGTCTTATTACTTGAACATATTATATAATAAACTCTAGGGTAAAAAGCTAAGGAAACAATGGTCCCCTGTGATATTCAATATATACTTGGATTGTTAATAAATTGTTATTAATGAGATGGTGTATAATCAACTTGGTAGATATTTCAGTTTGGGTTTATGTGATATATAATATCATGTCACAGTTGTATGTGTTGTTCATTGAATTGTTTAATTCCCTAAATAAATGATCATTAAAAACACTATATCTGGAGTTCCACAATACCTCAAGCATTCCTCCCCATATTATAGAGGTCATCTACTAGTGGTGATTGTCTATATGAAACATGGAGACAATATTTACACAATATCATCACTACAATAATAGATAATGAACAAAATAATCATATATCATATGGGGAGGCATACATAAATAAGAATAAAATTCCATGTAGACTCAAATATATGCACAAATCCCTCCTTGGACCCATCTCCAAACATCCTTCTAGCCACTCTAGCTAGATTCTCAAACAAACTTATCATCTAAAAGTGAAACATAATTTTTTCATGCACATTGTGGTTCCCATATAGGGTGTGAGCATAAAACTTTGTAGGGTTTCACCATGTGACCCTATATATGGAATCTTATACAGTTCATGAATATATAGGAAAACTAAATTAAATAGAAATATGAATCATGAAAGAAACCACATTAGGTCATTGTGTGCTTACCGAGACACTAAGGCAACTGAACCCACCTATATTGGCCAATACTGGTACTATGTATATCATAGTTAGATCACATGAATCTCATTATGGAATGGAATATTAAGAGATAATAACTTGTATATAGGAAACACTTTAGGGAAATAAATCAAAATATCCAGTCCTGAGCATATAAAAATCCCATAGTCTATAACAAGCGATTCTAGGAGGGAATCTCAATAACCAACCTACCATATAGGAGGAACCATTCCCTCATGGTATGGACCCATGTCTAGGTCTAATATCCACTAGTAAACATAAGAAGTTTATGAGTAGTGAATATATACAAAAAATCTCCTATACATTCTAAAAAATCTCTTTAGTATAAGGCCTCATGATCACATTCCATTTCCACTAGTTAGCATCCACAATGTTTTTCTAAGGGTTCCTCAATAACCAACCTCTTGTATAAGTCAATCCAACACCATACTCAAAGGTGAGGTCCCATGTATGATCTTATACAAATATGTAATCACCAAATGTTGTAAGGTGAGGGAATCCCAATAATCATCCTCCAAAATGAGTTGAATCACAACAAAAGGGGTAGATGTCATGGTTAATCACGTATTAAGAACTCTGGAAAAGATAATCACCTATAAAGTTTAACTCTACACCACAATAAATAGGCTTGAAATTTTCAACCTCATACACTACAAAGGATAAACATAGAAGTGTGGAAGACTATCCCCACCCCAGTGATTAACTAGCCACATACCCACACCCAACTTTCTAGTAGAAGGCAGCATGTACAACACAACATATCTCATCCTGTCTAATCTCATTAACATAACCATCAAAACATATAGTATCTACATAATACACCTTTAAATCCCAACCACTTGGTCCATATTAAAATCACTTAATAGACACATATGTTACACTAGACCACACATGACCACTAATATTCCCACACTGGTCAAACAAAACCCTATAGGGTCTCAATGAAGAACTAATAAATCTTTACATCCACCTTAGAATATTAATAGTTCCCAAATGTACCCTGAGGGATCTCACTAGATTTTTATCCCTATTTAAAACAATTCCCATGATCTATGTAAAAACACAAAACAACAATGACCCATTTGGTTCACCCACAATAATATCCCATTCATTACTATCAAATTCCCTCATCGATCTCTCATATTCAACATACTTTTCTCATGTTATATATCTAATCACAGGAGAGATTCATATTCATGGAAGCCCATGTCCCTAAATTATATCCACCGTGTGAAACATGTAACATCTAAAGTGAGTAACTACCCACTTCCACGATCCATCAAAAAAATTACACCAAGCCCAATTGATTATCATAACCCATGAGAGCTGTTAACATATACCACTCCACTCACATAATGAGTTCCAAAGTCATGGGGATATTTTCATAGCCTTTCTTATAAAATTCCCATCACATAGTACTAATTAATCCTTTATTTGAGGATCACAAATTATAATCTATTTTCTAACCCAATAAAGGTTAACCCATGATCCACTACCACTATAGGGTCCTTCAAGAAATTTTTGAAATTGTGCCCAGTGGAAGCATTTTTATTGGGATACGATCAAATACATAACCCATAATTGGAAAAATAATCCACTATTAGAAGGATTAGGCTATGTCTATTCTAAAAGTCATGACATCCTTGGCCACATTAATTATTTTCTAAACCCAAACCCAGGCCACAAACATGAACTGCGATGGCAGGCATGCATATGGTTGAGTACTAAAGGGACCATTAACCATCAAAGAGGAGTTTCCATCCTTAATTCAAGGTCTCCATCACCTCCCAAGTAAGAAACCAACATTGTGCAGATACTAGGGACCTATCTCAGACTAGATGACATAAAAAATTAATAATATGAATTTTACAATTAGCTATTAAATTAAATCAAAGGAGGTGTAATCACAAAAAACTCACCACATAGACTCCATAGGTTGAATTAATAAGAATAAAAAAACTAATTTAATATGTAATTATACTAGTATTCCTATAAAAATATAAAGCATTTGATACTAAATTAGTCACAAACTCCATGTAAATTTAGAAAAATCCCAAGAAAAAACCAATAGGCATCATAATTCAAATGAAATAGTGGAAAGTGAGCAACATTATCTATCTTTAGAAATCCAAAAGACACCATTACATGGAGACACCTAATATAATGATTTTTTCACCATGATCTAGTGTAATGTTTATCAAAACTCTAGATACAACCAATCAAAATTAAATATGGGGACAATAGGTGAAGTAGAGGAGAAGGAGGAGATAACCAATATCTGGTGTTGTGAATAAACTAAAACCTACCGAACCCAAGTGGGATTATAGGTGGTTCCAAGGGGAAGATACAAAGGGAGGAGGATAGCAAAATAAGCACTACCATGTTTCCATTAAGTTGAATAAGGGAGGGGTAGAGGAATAAAACATTGTCATGCCCCTAATTTTAAAAACTCTCTTGGATGCCCATTTTAAAGTGAACCAAGGGATCAAATGCAATTCCCCTCATATAATATATTATTGTGCTGTGAGCCACAAGATTACGATTCAATTCATAACCCCATCCATATTCATTGATGTTTTCTAAGTCTCTGTGGTTCAATCTATCCCTGGAAATGTGATACATCTCCCACTAAAAACCCCAAATTAGACAACCCCTCCTACTATTCCATGATCTCCATAGGGAAAAAGAATAGTCATAAGTAACTAAATTATTGATAAATCCTTAAGTTATGTTAAAATATGTCTATAACTATAGAATTCTATTCTCATACAAACAATCTTGTAGGAAAACATCATTAAAATACCTTAAAGTCATGGAATAATCCCCACTAGTTATGAAATGAAGAAACACATGAAGTATAATTTTAATTCTTCATCAAAAAACACTCCTCCAAATTCCACTCGATGTACCTATATACCACAAAAACACAGAAGAACATGTTAAACTATGACATAGTTATTTCATAAATTCCATAATATTAGTTTACATTCTTCTTACACACCTACAAAAAATATGAAAACAAAAAATTCATTAGAAATTCAAAGATCTTTAATAGTGTTGGTTGTTATAGAATAACCAAAATGGAGCTACTCATGCATAAGAGTTATACAATATGATTTTAAAGATACTTAATACGACTATTGTAACATGTTTTTACCACTACTTCATGATCCTGACATGTCAGGATCCCACTACACATACACTCGATCTAAAATAATCTTTTTTTCCCAAAAACTCTTAACTCATCACTGCATATAAAACAATTATCATATGAACAACACAGATAATAATAGAATCTCTTTTTTAGTCCTAAATAATAAAAACATTCACATCATATACTTACAGTAATTTCTATAAAACTAATATTATCCTATTTCAGTATTAACTCCTCAGTCAACAATGTGATTCTGATACTTAAACAATATAACAAAACACTTATATTTAAACAACCTATTAACCTATACACCCTCTTTTCTAGTAATAAATAAAATTACTGATCGAACCACCATATATGGATGACCATATTTTATTCTATCAAGAAAATATATAAGTTCTATCATACCTCTCTCTAAGAGAGGCACAAAAAAGACTAACCTACTAGCTAAATTTATCATTTTCTACACTCATACACAGACAACCACCCACCTAACATGAGATTCACAATATAAATTATTATCATAATTCTACCCATCATGGGAATTCCAATATTTTCATCCCACATGTATTAATGTACTAAATCATCTTAAACATTATTGTTTTTTCTTAAAAAGTTAATTTATTATCAGAACTCATCTATCTTGACTGGTGTTCCCCACTTCTAAGATAAATGTGACTAGTAATACCCAAACAACCTAGGTTGTCACTTTTGATCAATGATATGAATAAAACCAATGGGTTTCATATCATTTTCCATATGAACAAAAATAAACTCATCACAACAACAGCAAACACTGCATCACATTTTTTCACACACCATGTGCTATATTACATATTCCCTATGAAGAGTATAACCAAATATTTTAATTGGTGGGTTTATTCAGTAACCTGCATGGAACCATACTGATGACCCACAAATGTTGTTATAAAATTTTACAACATTTCCACTACATGGATATTTTCTCCAAGGAACTACCCATTGGATACTTCCTCAAACTCCATATGATGTTTCTGTAGTGACATGTTAACACCTTTAGAGGATGATTTTTTAAATTTTTTCCATATAATTTTCAGTTTGATAATTAATTTCTTGATCATATGTTAATGAAAAGTGTTGATGGATGAAGTAGAACTATATACAATAGTTTAGAGAGTATTTTTAGCTTATAGATAGTGAGGATACTAATGATTTAATACCTATTATCTATAGTGAAAATCCAATCTTTAATTAGATAAAACCATAAAAGAGCATAATGAACAGGTAACCTACTGAAAATAGTGATGAATAATCTTTGGAAGATGTTATGATATTTTTAGGACTAATTGAGAAATCCTTGGATTGATTTGAATATGTTCTAAAATTAATTAAGAAAAATATTGAATTTAATGTCCAGTGATAGAACATAGAACCTGAAAAAGTAGATATAAACATATATTTCCCATCAATGTACATATAGATGATCTTACTCTATATATAGTTCTACATTTGAAGAATTATGAAATAAAAAAAGGAAGGAACATAGAGTTTAGTGAAGTAACATAGTGTTTAATGAACTCAAAAAAGACAATATATATGTTTTTTTCTTTTGAATATATAGATAAACTGATGGAAAATAGGGTTTTTACAAACCCATGTAGAGTTAATATAGATGCGAATAAATGAAAAATGCATATATGTAGAGTTTATTTTGGGAAACATAGAGTTTCTAATCGGGGTGAATAGTTCATTTTACTTCTATATAGATTTCAAAAATATCGATGTAGATTAGATCTATTTAAGTAAGGTATAGCTTCACAAATATATTTTTGAAGGAATATAACATAGGTTTGATAAGAATAATTTAATGTTAACCATATAATCATTACTTTTTGAATATATTAATAGGAAGAGACTTTACATAGTTTCCAAAAAAATATTCTGACGGAAATATATATAAATTAAATAATGATTACTATGATATTTGTGGATTCTAACATAATGAACATTCCTATTAGTCATTATCCAAGATAAGAAAAATCCAAAACATAATAATAGTATCCGTTCCGTGAATGAACTAGATATTGAGATACTTCTATCCAGGAACATACACTACTATATCAGTGTGCATGTGTTTATGAAAACATGGATGGAGATTTTGAAAGAATTAAGTGTAGTAGATTTCTTGTAGGCTCAAATAAAGAAATAAACCCAGGACATAAAGAATATTTTAAAAGTAATGCTTGAATAAATTTAAATATGGCTTGAATGAGTCTAAATGATGAGATGATCCTACCTCATATAATGACCTACACCAGGTTACCACATAAGTAACAAGATCCGGTCAGCCAGATTGCCACTAGGGAACCTCCCAATTTACTAGAGGATGTTGATCAATAATGAGTGTCCATGATGGTATACTGGGGAGACTATACCATCATGATTAAATAAAAACAATAATAAAATTATTGAATAGACAATAGAATGAATTAATTGATTAATATAGTAGTGGATTTTAATCATCTTGATAGTAATTATGCATCAATCCAAAATTGGAACCATTTTTTATGACTAATTCACAGTGCTATAAAAATGGTAGGTGAATGTACATACATTTGTATGAAAATAAAAAATAGACCAAAAAGGCTATCTGTAATGGAATCACGATCCAAGTACTGATCCTACACTCTCAAGATTCCATACAAAATTCAATAATGAATCCAATACTAGGCTCTTTCCCTTATCATTCCATATATCCATGAAGCCATTCCTGGTACCTAATGACATATTTAATAGGGAGTGATATATACTCAGTAGGACACTACCAATGGGTACTATAAAAATCTTTTCAATGAGTATAAAACATTAATTTTTAGAAATAAATCCAGGTAGTGGAATAAAATGTAAAACTAGGGCATCCACAATAGAATTATAGTAATTTAGAATTCAAGAAGAACATGGAATCCTAGAACATATATTGTCGATAAAGATCACAATAAATAAACACTGCACCCTAGATAATGGGTTAGAGTGTAATCCTAGTAGTATACCCAAGGAATTCTACTCAAATTTGTTATTAACGTAGTCTATAGATCATCTCCATATCAAGTCTTGGGTTATGTTTGACTGGTGGATAAGGGTATAATCCAAGGTTCCTCCAATCTAAATTCATAAATTGAATCTAAGGTTTGTATCGAAGGCATTATAATACATTGAAATTAGTTAATTGAATCATCGATACCATGTTGATGAATTCACATATAATAAGATATTGAAAAAATACCAGGGTAGGTATCTCCATTCTAATCTTCCCTAATGACTCAAGGTGGATTCCTCTCAATGATTAAGGAATTACCTATGGAATCCAGTGATACCTCAAGTTTGACTACTGCTATTATAAGAAGTACATCCATAATAGAAGTAGGAATCTTATATTTAATGAAATAACCATGACCCTATAATAACCATCGCAATATTTTTCACTTAATATATAAATCAAGTCTATATATTTTCATTCAACCATGAAAAGGGCTATATATTGTTTCATAAAATTAATAGTTTGATTCCCATTTAATAAGAGGAATAATAAACATGATTTCCTCTTTATAAATTTTTAATTCATCTACTTAGATTAATCAATTCACTTTATGAAGTAAAACATTAAACACCAATCAGTTTTTAGCTATTTAAGAATAAATGGGAACATATTCATAAAAATGGGACACATAAAGTGTGGGTAAAATTAAGGTTGTGGGCCCCCAATGATGTTAAGGTGGTCTAATATGGCATTTAAATTCATAAATAATGAACTAATTTTGTGAAATTTTATTTTCGTGTTAAATCATTGGTAAATATTACATACAACATAACAAACATGACTATTAATGGACAAGAATTCCGGTACATGACATAGACCACCTAACTTATAGAGTTCGATGAATAGTTATCCATTATCAACACTTGGTTTGTAATGAATTCAATGAAAATTGAGGAAAATATGAATACCTTGAAAAAAGGTCATATTTTCTCACCCCAAAATAGCATTAAGGATGTAAAGATAAATTACTAAAAAAATTAGTTGATCAAAGATCATACCAAGTGGAATCTAATGTGATAGAAAAATATTAATTTGGATGTATGATTAGGAAGAAACCTCAAATCCTATTAAAATGACATATGAGATATCTAAGGGTAGAAAGGATCTACTACACATGGAGGATAAAAAAGGAGGGCGAATGTTTAAAAAAATAAAGGTCAAAATCATAAATTCAACCCACTTTAGGTGATTTTATGGTTTTTCTACACTGATCGACAAACTGGGTCTCAACCATGCAGTAGTCACTATCCAAGGTCACCCCTCACATGGATATCTAACGTGATTTCAAAAAACTATGATATAACTATGTGGGGTTACTGCCTAAGTGGAACTGATAGTGAAATATAGGAACACGGTTTACTAAACCATTTTTTATCCATGCAAGTCCCCTCTACAAGATGTTGATAGTTTTTTCTTGTCCATCCAGCCTCCCCCACATGGTTTTTCAATTATTGATTTCTTATATATGGGCCACATGATTGCTGATAACCATGTTTTAAATTTTCACCTAATGTAGTTTCTCTAAAATTTGGAGCTCCATGTTCTAAAAAATCCTGGAATGCTCCTAGACACTTCAAGAAAATCATTTTCACATTTATAAGAGTAAAAATAATTATTAAAACCATAAAAATAATTGAATATTTCCTTAAAAGAAAAATTGGGGTGTTATAGACTCCACTAATGAAATCAACTCATCCCCAAGATTTCCTTCCAAGGGTAATAAAGAACTATATAAGGAAACATTGGGCCACCCAGAACATACGTCATCTTCTACCTCCTATTTCTCATCCTGCACATAGGGGTACTTCCATAGAACCTATATAAAAATAGCTAACCTACCACCATGATCCTTTTTACTCCAATCTATGATGCATTTAGGATGTTAATAAATGGACACATGCACCTCTAAGTCAACCTCATCCAGGTGATTGACGTGATATGGGTCTAAGAAGGAATGAAGTATTTGGGAAGTGTGAAAAACATAATTCATTATTATATATCTCTCATGGAGTACTGTTTGGTATGAAAATAGTTTTAGACACTCCAAAATATCAAAAGGTACAAAAAATGAGGTGACAATGTAACCTTCCACCGAAACTGTGAATGATTCAATCTAGTCGTTACATGAAATAAGACTCAATCCTTTACCTTGAACTCTAGAGGTTACCAATGATGATTTACATTGGAAAATTTTCAAGATTGATAAATATCCATTCACTTTTTGATCAGAAGAACCTAATCTAAAGCCTCATACATGAGATGAGGTCCAAATAGTGATACCTCCCATGCCTCTTACTAGAATAGAGGTGATCGTTAGGGACTAATATAGAGGGACTCATAAGGATCCATCTAATTTGGTTCCTAGAACATTTTATTGAATGAAAACACATCAAGGTGTATCTGTTTCTCCTAATAACCTACAAAATCCACGGGTCATGCAAAAATAATATCCTCTAACACAAGTATTGAAAACTCATTTTTCCCATTATTCTATGGGTGATATGATATAATAAAATTTACATGTTTACCAAATTCCCTAGGAATCCCTTTACACAAAAGATAAGTGAAATGAACATCCCTATCAGATAAAATATTCAATGGAACCCCAAGAATTAATATAATATCTCGAATATAGATCCTACCAAACTCAGCAACATGAATGTTCTCCTTGATATGTAAAAAGTGAGAGACCATCATGAGCCCTTAAATGATCACCCATACTACATAATTTTCACAAGGGGATATCAATAATCCGACCACAAAGCCCATGGTGATGTCCAATAATTTCTACTATGGAGTAAGAAATGACTGTAGAATACATTCTATTTATTATTTTTACAACTTTACATATTGATAGGTGGAACACCTAGTAAAAAACCAACCAATCGCCATTTTTGTACTTGGCCACCAACCTTCGTGTTGTTGATCACATTGCATCATCATAATCCAATGTTGTATCACAGAATTTGGAGAATTTTAATCTCATACCAATTCCTCTTTGATATTTGTTGTAATCTATATGTGTCCATGGATACATAATACCTCATCCTCATCAATGATCCATCTTGGTGGTAGGTCCTCACCTGAGAAACTCTCCCTTAGGACTAGGCCCTTTGGATATAATGTTTTCCTTATCTTTTTTATCTATAGAAGTAAGATTTCACCAGTAATGCTTTATGGATGGACTGGTTGTGATACTCCCAGACCACTAAGTGAATCTAAGAAAACTAGACCATCTATCTCCACTAACCATGGGCCACTTGATCTACCTTTGTTAGAGTCCCCTATATATGTGAATATTCTATAACATTTCCCTTTAAAATAATATAGGAAAGCTCAAAATTTAAGGACTATAGGTATTCAACTCACCTCCTCTATTTGATATTGAATTCACACTGTGTGAAAACTTACATGGGGATTTTATGCTCCATATACACCATAAATTGATCTAGTAGTAAATAATTAATCTAACAAATAATTTAATGAATTAACATTTCCATATCAAGAAAATTTCTCAGGTAATTCCTCTCATGTGGCCACAACTGACAAGACCCATATGCCATAAATCAATCATCATATATCAAAATTTATCCATGTTCGATGCCTGATGCGTCATAATATACTATATATATTGTTCATGGATAAAATAGAATTAGGATCGACGTTGAAGTTAGTCTCTATTTTAGCTCTTGAATGGATTTCCCATACACCTTGGTCCGTGTAAAATTCACACCCTTCTTGGTTAATCTTATAAGTGGTGTCATAAGACTTGGTAAATCTTGAATAAAATGCATTTAATAACCAACTAGCCCTACGAAACTCTAGATATAAAATGAATTATTAGGATTCACCTTGGAAAGTATCGAAGTCACCTTCTCTAGATCAAAATACACTGCCAGATATGGAATAATTTGATCTAGAAAGTGATCCTTCTTGATCCAAAAGTGGAATTCGATGAACATAGAATACAAATAGAGCACCCTTAGTGTATTAAAAATTATTTCGACATGTTTGAAATAGTAATTTCAAGTGATAGAATAAACAAATATATCCTCAATGAAGATCAACAAAAATGAATCAATATATTAGGGGAAAACCTGATTCATCAATGATATGAAAACAGAAGGAATGTTCATTAAATAAAATTTCATAACCAAATAATTGAAAAGACCATACCTAATAAAGAACATTGTATGAGGTATGTCTGAACGTATGAATAATACACTGTTTTATCCCAGCTTCAAATATATTTTAAATAAAACCTTACTCCTAATAAATGGTCAATTCCATCATCTATACAATGCAGTAAAGTCCAGTTCCCAATCATAATCAGATATAATGATTGGTAATATATGTATAACATGACGGTAACACCTTCTTTAAATGAAAAATAGATAGGTGAAATACATGGTATTGTATTGGGACATATAAAACCTTTATCCTACAAGTCCTCTAGCTACCACTTGAGATCATGTATCTTAGTAGTAGCCGTCTTGAAAGGAGGAATGGATACCGATTTTTCACCTTACATTAGTTCGATAGAAAAATATAATTCTATCCTAGACTGTAGTCAAAAGAGATCATTAGGGAAAACATCCCTAAAAAAATCTACTACAAGAGGGAATCAGCATGACGTGTTCCCTAATCAACCATATATAGGCTAGAAATATGGGCTGTTACACTACCCATCCCACAGTGCTCTGGTCCAGCTATACTTCCCAGAACATCCCATTCACCCTTATGAATATTGGTACCTCTATATATTGATATAAAGGATAGCCTGTCAAAAATAATCCCACATATATTTGGAAAAGAACTAACCAATCTATCCATAGGATGGAATCAAATCCAGTCATATTAAGGATGAAGAGATTACATATGAAATGAAAGCCGCACACCTCAAGGGGAATTCCATTAACTATCATAAAATCTCAGATATAATCCCCAATGAAGTATCAAGTGTCATTAAGCCACAAAAATATTGAATCATATGCCAACATATTTAGACTATTTTAACAGAGATAAAAGATTATAAAGGGTGTATGTCAAATATTCTAGATACTAAATTAGAGGCTACCAAAACCAAACCTCATACCATAGTTATCCCAAGACCCATATCATTATGTATCAACATACTGTATGCATATGGCCTAATCTAATACCACGAGCTACAACCTGACTACCCAAAGCGGGTCCACTCTGCTAGTGCTTTGTATACTGAGTCTAGCCTATCAAACAAAGTCCACCACCATGAACTATATAGCTAGTAGTAATACAGTTTCCATCCTAACATGGTATTACTGATCCAATTTTGGAAACTTGAGCTGGTATGGATACTCTCCCACTAGGAACTGATGTAAAGTAATGAAAAAACTCAAAATATTCCCTATTCTACTATAGTATTTGAACTCAATTGGGTCTTGATGATACTAAATCTTTATATGACCATATCTTCCATAATGATGGAATATAGTAGAATCAATAGTGTGGATGCTCTGCCTTTCACTACTCTTTTGAGAGCCGTCTATATTACTTTTCATACCACTAGATGAAGTACTAACCTGTATTAGTAAATTACTACCATGCCATGAACTGTCAGATTACCTAAAATTATATTCATTAATAAGGTATTGGTTCTAAATTCAAGAAATAGTAGTGAAATAGAATATGATTACTTTAGACCAAATGGTATACCCTAGACCATCCTCAAATAATATCACTCTTGAAAGCTCATCAGTAGTGAAGAAATGTGAAAATTAAGATTCTCAGTAAAGATATATGAATAATCTGTAACTAACATAGATATTTTCCCTAGAAGTAGGAATTACATAGATTTTCTAGATCTCAAAAATTCAAAAAGAATAATCAAATAAGGGATCTTAAAATCCATATAGACCATTTTTTAATACTTGTTTTCCTAATTAATAACATCCCATGATATCTTGGAAGAATTATAATTAATATTATTCATCAGATTTACCCTCTATATTAAAGTCATCTCAATGTGATCAAATATTTATATCATGTAATCTAGCCATATCTTATTATCCTATGCATAACCATCCCCCAAAATCATTGGAAGATGATTCTTCTAAAAATCTCACATCAAGTCTTCTATTGATGGGGTAGGTCGTGAAGTTCCCTGAATAGTTTGTACAAACCAGAATAAGACCACTCAAAATTAGTTGTCAATTCCCTTGTCAGGTATAACTGGAGGTACCATCGGTGGAACTACTAGTGGGTAAGGTCCCACCACTTTGATAACATGTCCATAATCACTTTCATGTTTGACTTGAGGATTTCATGGTTTAAAATCACTAAAAATTCCAAGAACATGCCTAATATATTATTTAATAATGATTCAATTTTTATATCTAGGAATAGGAAATGTACAAGACTTTCTTTATAAGTGTCATACCTCTCTACATGCTCATAAATCCAGGAGTGGTCATCAAATAACATTATAATGAAATACTATATATAATTATTATTTCCCAGTACTAAGGTCAGGTATAAGTAATGTTCCCAAATTATATATTACGGATTCCAATATAAAATGTTTCAACTGCTATTTATTGAGGAAAACACCATTTAATTTTTACACAAACTTACTATTTAATGACAAAAATTTTTATTTAAATTTAGAAATCGATAGTTATTAAATATATTATTTTTAAAATATATATATATATATATATATTTCAAGGTCTATTTAAATGCATATATCATTCCCATGTTTATGAATTACTTCACTTTATAAATTTGCAATTTTACAACATGTGACTGTAACAAATCTTTTACGATGTTTCAATTAGATAGATGAACAATCCATATTTATAGAGGCATACAATTTCTTTAAATCTCAATTTCCATATATACAATTATAACCAAATAATGTTTAATATCATGAAACTAATGTTCAAAGGCTCAAAAATGATAAAATTGGCGAATTATGCTTCCATCATCACACTATAAAAGTAAACATTATTTAGGTTGAAATAGATACCTTATATTTTACAATTATTTTATCCCTATAAGAAACATTTAAAAAAATTATAAATATAACTCTAAATACAAGAGTATTATGTAGCATAGAGTGCAGATAATAAGTATATTTGTAATGGAATAATTTATGAAATATAAATCCAGTCATGCCTATAATGATGTATGAGACACTACCACATTTCCATA
The DNA here is from genome assembly GCA_963277665.1 of Viscum album. NCBI lineage: Eukaryota > Viridiplantae > Streptophyta > Magnoliopsida > Santalales > Viscaceae > Viscum > Viscum album. The sequence goes on from OY728120.1 coordinate 309,601,582, forward strand.
AAAGACCGCGGGTTTAAACAAATTCCAAAAAAATAATAAAACAAAAAATTCATGTGGATACCCTAATGGTGAAATATATACTACCATAATAGGCATAATATGGAAGTAAATTCCCATCCTAAGTAATTTGTCTTTCAATCGTATATGTGGTTTAGCTACACCTAAGTGTAGGATCATTACCAAATTCAAACACCTTTATTTTCTAATATCGAATAACTCAAATTATAAGAATAAATGAAAAAATGTCACTTTGATACCAATTTGTGATGTCCTAGACCTTTTTCACTCATATATAATAGAACCTGGTCAGGTATAAGGCCTCATGCTTGTCACTTTGTACATATGAGGCTACTGACTATCATATAAGGTATATTATAGTATAGTTCATAGACTATACCATTAAGATCAAAGTATTATAATGGTATAATAAATGAATAAATAGTGGAATAAATAAAATGTATAATAGAGTAGAATATTTAAATTATCATAACACAAGTAATGCATAATGTTGAAAGTGGAACTGTAAATAAAATAATAAGTATGTCATAGAGATATATAAAAGGAATTCATACATACACACTTGCATTGTAATAGAAAAAAAACGAAAAATGATATCTCTAATGGAATCAAGATCCCCAACATGGTTGTTTAGTCCTAAGCTGTCATGTTATAATCAAACAAGCATCCAAGACTATAATATTTTCCTTTTCCCTACCTACATCCATGAAGTCTGTTCAGGTTCCAATCGATTGCCAAAATAAGGTTTGAGATATAATCAGTAGGAAATCACCAAAAATGTCTACACAAATTTAGTATGTTACTATAAAAACATAAATGTATATATATAAAAGATTTTAGTAGAATAACATTTATAAAATAATAATATCTTTGTGATCATACTCTCCATGGTATGCATGGTTGACTACAGCCACATCGGCTCGTGCCGTTAATGTATGAACAAGTGACCTATAAGAGGTTATCATCTATAATGTATAACCTATGTTTTACACTTTATGTAATCATAATATAGTGAATAAGGTGAATCCAGAGTGTCCATGATAGTGTGATACTAATATAGGATCCAATAAAAAAGGTGACTTTTCACATAGATGGTTGATCCAACTCACATCAAATAAACCATGAATTATATATAAGGGGTCTGAGTTTAATCTAAGGGTTTCACCAGAGGTACTCAACTATAATAAGTGTCTAATAAATTACATAGAGTATGTACATAGAATATCATGGGCTAAAAATGAATGTGGAATAAAAGAATAATCTAAATAACTTCCTATTAGAAGACATTAGTTGAATCCAAGGAGTCTATAGATGACATTCTATTTTAGGGAAATGAGATGACTATATCATCAGTACTATTTCAAGGCATTTCCCATATAATTAGACAATCAAAAAAATCACAAGGTGTGTATCTACCTTGGAAACTGACCAAATAAATCAATGTAGTGTCTGCTATATTCTCAAGGAATTCCCATTGGAATCTATGGATGGATCAATTCTGAAAACTCTTATAATAAAAAAAGGACCGTTGTAGTAATATTCACATTATATTTGATGAAATAACCTATTACATGTAATAAGAATTCTAATATTTTCACTTTATATAAAATTTATGTATATACATTTTCATTCATAAATGAAAATGACATTTAATATTTTCTACCATTAATCATTTGATTCCAATTTTATAAGATCCAATATAAACATGTTCTTCCACTTATAAAGGTTCAATTCATCCACATATACAAATTAAATCCATGACGAAATCAAACATAACACAACAATGGGTTTTTTGACTATTTAAGTGTAATGGAGAACATATACATAAGAATAGAACACTAAAGGGGCAACTCAAATTGATTTTATGGAACTCCAATGATAATAAGAGGGTCTAATAGGTTGTTTAAATTAAAAAATAAATAACTAACTAATGTAAAATTTATAACAGGGTTAAAACTTACGTAATACCATGGAAGAAAATTATAAATTGATGAGTTGTGAGGGAAATATCATAGACCACATACCTTTTGTTCTTAGATGAAAATTAATCCTATATAATCCCATGGTTTAGTCCAAATTTCATGAAAAAAAATGAATATAAAAATTCCATAAAATAGGGCATATTTTACCACACCAAAATAGTGTTGAGGATAACAAGATAAACTGGGAAAATAAGGTAATGAATCAAGTATTTTATTGAGATAAATTTAATAAGATAAAAGGTTCATGATACAGAATCTAGATGATGACGAAACAACAAATCCTATCAAAAGGCCATGAAATATCTCTAGCTGGAGAAGGGAGGTACTATGTGTGGTGAAGATGAAAAAAATAGTGCAACAGTTTAAAAATAAGTAATGGGAAATAACAAATTCACCCTAATTTAAGAGGTTTTATTGTTTTATTACATGATTTACCAAACTGTGTGCCAACCATGTGCAGTGGCTGTACAAGATCACCCCTCGCTTGGATCCAAAATTTTTTGGTAAAGCATTTCTCTTATCGTGTGGGGTTAAAGCCTAAGTGGAACTAAGGGTGAAAGCTAGGAGCATAGTTTTATGAACTATACACCACCCTTATGGGTTCGTTATGAAACATGTCCATAGTCTTTCACAAATTTTTGTAGCCTCCCTTGTATTGTTTTTCAAATATTTCACCTATTTATGTGGGCCACATGGTTGAGCGACATATTTATTACTCACCATGATCAAACCCTGAAACTCATACAGTTTCCCCAAAATTGAGGGTTATGGGATCCAAAAATTACAATAATGCTCTCAAAACATTCCTTGAAATATTTGTATCAATTATATGAGGGAATAATGATTCAAAATGAGAATTACCTAATTCATACCACTGAAGGAAAAACTAGGGTGTCACAATCCATATCATTTATTTTCCTTATTAAAAATAAATAAATAATATTTATGACACTTATGTATTTAAAAAATGTGGATAATGATATGGAATAAGGGAATTTGAAAAAATCACTAACATACTACTTTATCAATGTTAGAGAGTACATGAAAATAAGGCGATAATTTAAAGAACGTTTGTATTGATGAAAAATAATGATCAATAAGTACATCACTAGTGTTTTTTATCTCAATAAATGAAATTAAGAGACATAAATATTATTCTAAGGAATACAACTATGGAAGAAAAACATAATTAACATTGGTCTTCATGGAATCATAGACATCCTTGGCTGATTGTTCTACATAAAGGGGATTTCATATTCAGTTGTGAGTATACTATAATTGGTTGGAGAAAACAATTGTAATGGGTTCAGGGCAGTATATTATCCTATGTTCTTCATGATAATGAGATGAGTGATGTGTTCATGGATAAAACCCCCCAACATACTAAGAGAATATTCATCTTTAAAAGGAGGTGAACATTGATAAAAAAATTGTTGTGCCTCTTTATTAACTACACTAGTGAGAAAATTGGGTGAGGTCTATTATAATAACATGTTATATGAAGCGTATTTGAAAATATTTAAATAGCTTGATTTACCCCCAGTGTATTTTACTCCTCAAGTGATCACAACAGAACTACCCACCAGGCCTTTCTCATTGATGTAAAACTACTCTCTTAATGGTCATTTCCAATGACCAATACATTCCCTTTAAACCATCATCCATATAAGAAACAAATATCCCTCAAACCCCAATCACCTAATACCAATTATAATTCCAAAATATAATTTTTCATTCTTATTATATCAAATAACTACTCCACCTTCCATTCCTAAAATGGAATCACAATTCATGAGAAATAATAACAGTCTCCACCACAAACCAAAACAAAATTATAGTTTCTAAACATAAATCACTCACCAACAATAATGTACCAAAATATATAATGCCATATTTCCCCTTATAAATAACCCACTCAATATGTCCTTCAACCTAGGTGCATAATCCCATGCAGCTGAATCAATAATAAAATGAGGTCATTCAGCTACTAAAGAAATGATGACCTACCAATAAATACTATCCAACCATAAATAGCCATACTAAATGCCCAAACCACAAGCCAAAACTCCATGTCCCCTCAGTAATGACTCAACAGAGAGACACCCTTCCATCCTAGCCTATAATCTCTACAACAATATATACATATTGAGTTTCTCTAACCAACTAATACCTCTCATAGATGCATTACTCTATACCACATGAGATCATCTCTTAATCTGAAAACATAGTATCACGTTACCAAAACTACACATTATAGATTTCTCATTTATAATAATTATAATAACAATAGTAAAATAATAATACAAACAAAAAAACACTCGTATAGTAGCAATTAAATAATGTTCCACTGGTTTATTTTTTTGGAATCTTCCTAATATGTTATTACTTGTACAATAAATAATTGGATCATCTATACAGAAATAATTTCTCAAAAAAATTCATTTTTAAAAAAATGTAAATCAATTTTCCCCATTTTGAAAACCATTTCATATAGATAAGAACCCATACACAAGTCCATGCATACCAAGGTTCCTTTTGAGATGAATAAATTCTTAATCTATTATAACCCCAAGATAAGAGAGAAAATAATAAATTTGAATCTCATATAGAACATTAAACATGAATTCAAATCTAAATGATAAAATAAATAATAATTCCATAGGAATCCCATCCTTGGTAAATTTGATTTTCCACATATATGGGTCTGCTATGCCCATGAGTAAGGTAAATTTAATGAACTAACAATACAATATAACTCCAACTAACATTCTTGAATGGTAAAGAAAAAAAAATTATATGATTCTATTTTATAATTCACGGACTATATTCACTCATATAGAACTCTAGTTAGAGTTCCATAAATCCTCATGCATGCCTTCAAATATCCTAGAGGATTCTAAAAAGCGGTGAGTGTATATAAGAAACATGTGAGGATTATAATCTTGGTACCATCCAATAAAATAATAGAGTAATAAAAGAATCATAAAAAATCATTATATTAAATATGTGTAATTATTGTTAAGGGAAACCAACAGTAGAAAATAATATCCACTTTTTAACATAATAGTGTACCCATTATTATCATTCAATCATATAATAGAGAGAATCTATTGTTCCATGAAGTAAAAATAAGTAGGAATAAGATACTTGGGAGACTCAACTATATGGTCAAGTCCCTCTCCACCCCGATCTCCCAAAATCCATCAAACTACTTGATCATATTTATCAAAACAACATTTATTGTGAATCTTAAATATAAAGTATATATGAACATCATGGCGAAAGTGTAGAGTATGAGTATAAAACACACTAGATTATCCCCATGTGAACCTTATATATAAAACCATATATGGTGTATTAATGTATGGTAAAAATAAATTATGCGTAAATTTTAAATATAACATCAACTAAATTATGTCATTATGTGATAAACAGGACACCACAACACCTGACCTCAACTATATTAGTGAAATATGGTAACACATATTTTATAGTCACATGAGGAGGAATCCAATCAAGGTATGGAAGTTGGGTCCCTATTCCTAGGAATATCGGAATCCCATTAGTAAAATGCATCACAATCCCTAGTCCTGGGTTTACATAAACCCCTCATGTATAATAAACAATTTGAGGTTGGTATATTGATTGGAAACTTTTCCCACATGCTAAAAAATCCCCCAGTGTAAGGAATGATGGACACATATCATGTAAACTAATCAACATGAAAAGCTATCTAGGGATGGAATATCAATAACAAACATCCCAAACAAGTCAAACCATCATCTTAGGGAAATGCCTCATGACCACATCTCATGTCCACTAATAAAAATTTCAAGTAGTTTGTGGATGGAATCTCAATACCTAGCCTATTGTATGTGGAAAACGAACACCCCCTTAGAGGTGAGTTCCCATAGCTAATCACATAAACACTTGGCATCATCAAAATATGTATAACAAGGGAATTATAATTGATAACATCCCATTTGATCTAAGATATAACAATACGAGGTTGGTCTTATCTTTATCCACATATCTAGAACATGATAAATTATGAGAACCTGGGTAATGTAACAATACACCCTAATCCCTAGATATCCACGACTTATCCTCATCTACATTAATTACACAATATGGTTAGGGTTAACATAGAAGCATGAAAGACAAGAACCACCCTAGAACTCTTCTAGCATCAAATCCACTCCCAACACTCTACTGGAGGGTAGTGTGTACGAATAAATATATCCCATCCTAACCAAACCAATCTATATATAAATTACAACACACAATAGGTACCAAATAACCAACATAATCCTAGACCCCTAGGATATATATAGATCAATACCTAGAACAATAGGTCTTACAGGGACACACTAGACCATTGATCATATCACTCAAGCCATGCTATACCACATAGGGTCTCAAGGAAGAACTTGTGGATCTCCACTCTAGCCTTAAAATTTTTCTAGTGCCCAATCACAACATACGGTGTCTCACCAGATACTTGGTCCCCTTACCAACACTTCACATGATCCAATTTTATAAATAGACCCGACAAGGCCCACATTTTCTACCCATAGGCATTCACCATTCAGCATTAGCCCAGCTACACCTAATTCTCCACATTTCATCATACCCATGTCATGTTCAAAATCCAATTCCCTGGGAGATTTATATTCAAGTAATCCCATGCCACTACATTACAACTAGTATGTTCCACTTGGAATACCTAAGGAGATCAACTACCCTCATTCATAATATACCAACATCGACATCCCAATCCTAATGGTTTATCTTGGGCCACTAGACCCAATAAAATGTCTTATTCCTCTCTCTCATTGAATTGAAATGTACCAAAGGTATTTCCATAGGCTTTCCAATATAAATTCAACAGTTCACCACTATTTGGATCATTATTCTAGGACAACCACTTATGATACCTTCATCCAAATCATTCTAGCTTATTCCACGAATAGAAAAACTTATCCTATCATCAAAGACCATTTTGGGGACCATTAACAGTTCTAAAAACTACATACCCTGGAGATATAACCGTCAGGTGTCCATTGAATATCCAACCAATATATAGCACATTCAAGACACCACTTTAAGTCCTATCCAAGACCTATTCAATAATTCTAGACCAAACAGAAGTATTCATATATTTTTAAGCCCAAACCCAAGGAAGAAACATACAACATTCATGTAGAAATGTATATTGTAATATATTAAAGGGACCACCTACCTCCAAAATAAAGATACCATCCCTAATCTAAGCTCTAAATTTCCATATAAGCATGGAACCAACCCCATAATTATCCCAATCCATACCCTCAAGAAAAATAAATCAAACAATTAATTTTTAATAGTTATAATTAATTATTTAATTATAAAAAAGGATGTGTAATCTCCAGAATCTCACAATGTGGCCTCCCATGGTCTAGTTTCTATGGTATTCCATGCTAATGAAAAATGAAATTATTGTAGTACTCCTATGAAAATAATACTCATCCTGTAATACGTAATCAATTTTAAATTAAAGTATTATTTATAAAAAAATTTAGAATAAAACTCTAAGTAACATACATATAATTAAATGTAATGAAAGAGGTGTAATTACTTATCTTTAGTTATCCATAAACCACCACCCCAAAAAAACCCATCATATAATGATCCACTATTTATATAGTGGAATCATCATCAAAACCATTGACAGAAATATCCAATATAAGAGAATGGATGATGGAGGGAAAGAAAGGAGTGGTGGGAGATTAAAAAACATTGACATGGAAAACCAAATCTAACCATCCAAAACTAAGGGTGAATTAATATTCCTATAAAGGGAACAAAAAATGGGGGATATGATAAATAGATTACATCTATCGAGTTTCTATACAACTAAAGAAGGTATGTGGATGACATAGAAAAGATATTCTTACCACTACCTAACAAACATTCATGGAGGTCCATTTTACCATGATCCCAAGGTATTTTTTGAAACACCATTAATTTTGGTTTTAATTACATTGTGATGAACTAGGAAATATTACAGAACACCCCTTACCAAATTCTATTAGGTGTCTAGATACTCTATAGAGAAAAAATCAACCTAGAAGTTTGATAAATATCCCACTGAATACCCATCCGGTTCCACAACTCCTACTACTAGGTGATCTCCTTTGACACTAAAAATTTAATCTTATGTAGTTGATTCATGGTGAAATCCATATGTTGTTGTAGCAACCCCCGTTAAATCTATAATTTTTGTGTAACACTTCCTATATGATAGGTAACCTTTATGATAGAACCCTTTTTTATAGTGAAACATTGTCATGTGAATATCCCTTATAGACCAATGTTCGGGATAAAACAACGTATTATCCTTTAGGAAACCTTAATCATGAAAACCCCATAGGTTGGCTTATTAAGAACCATGATAGAATAATTTTAATTATACTCTAAAAATATCTTCTCCAACTTCCACTAGATTCCATAAGGCGCAACTAAAACACGTAAGCATATGTAAAAATATCTCCTTGAGATTTCACATATCCATTAATTTGAATTTTAATCATAATTCTTCAAAATCCACTATCTCTGATGATCAAAATTCAAATCTCCTCACAATTACACCATGTCATAATGTAATAGGTCATTAAAAATTGTGTTTATGATTCATCATGAGGTATTATGAAAAAGGATTCACATATTTTTAGTCTAATATGATATTTTATTTCATATAGTAATGGAATATATTTACCAAAATTATGATATATAAGAATAGAGTGTGTAGATGGGACAAGAGGTTATTTTTTAGATGGTAGACACTACGATTGTGGAATCACAGAGTGTAAATTAAGGAGTGTTTTGAGTAAAAAACAAAGAAAAATATGAGGCATCTATTTTTAACAATAAAATATAAAAATGGATAAAGGAAAAATATAAATATATATAACAAATTTAATTGGTTGATAATAATTTGATTCCCCTTATTTTGAGCCCATTGCATAGAATATAATAATTGTGTTGGGAATTATTTCATAATGACTGTGATATTTCAATCTAAAATTGGATATAGTTTTGAGACCACTACTAAGGAGAGTTCATTTACTGATACTTTTTGGTTTGATTAGAAATTTAAGATCTTATCTATCAATTAGATAATTTCTAATGTTTCAGAGTATGAGCTAAAGTTCAGGATCATGTTCCATTATTCCAAGTATTTCTAGATAATGATAAAATCTAACATGTTTTGAATTCGAACATGTATTAAGATCTAGTAGAAGATTAATATATTTATGAGGAGGAGTAATAATGAGTCTTTGAAAAAGGAAAATACTATTAAGATTACATTGGTAGGGATTAGTGTTTTGTGTGTGGGATGATGATGAAGATTGATGTTAGTAGAGGCTGGAAGGTCAAATCCCTCTCTTTTAGGATAATTAGTTCATCGATGTAGAAACCATCAATTCATGTAAGTTAGTATATACATGAGCTTCATTTGACAGTAGAGAAGACACCCTATGAATTAGAATATTTTCACTCTTCTATTTAGAAGTCAAAATGTCATGACTCTCCCCCATTAGGATTCCACATGATTAGAAATTGATTTTAAGGGTGATCTTTGAAGCCCGGATTTAATAGGTTATGTGATGGAAACTTGAAACAAGGGCTTATCATCACATGTATAAGAAAGGAATATCCATATTAAATAAAAAAACACCCCATCACCCTTAAAAAAGTAAATTCATTTCCTAAACACAATAAATGAATAATATATATTAAATTGAAGCTATTTAATAAAAATAAATCAAAAAAATTAATAAAACATGCATAGGTACTATCTTTTAATTGACGGTTCTAGAGAGGTATAATTTAATATACCTCCACCTATTACCCTCCTATGTACAAAACATTGGTCACCTAACACTACCACAAAATATTTCCAGATAATATTAATATTAGCAAATATAATGATGGTGGGAATAAAAATAGACTCAGTGGGTTCGTCCTTGGATCATTATTGAGATTATGTGAATGAATAATGCTAATGAAACCATAAATACAATAAATAAGATACAATAACAAAATTTCCATAGATAAAATCCATTCTATGTCTATCTTTTATCTCATATACATCACGTCTTTATAGTCAATGAATGTTACCATGGAACCATGTCATATAAATCCAATAGAACCAAACATAGCCACCAACTACACAAATTCACGAAAATCTATAACCAGAAAATCAACTACGGATCCCCATGTGAAATCTAACTAGTTTTCACCCATAAAGATCTCACTATAATATCTCAGAGTAGTTGTTCACACACATAAAACCCACTATAATATATATAAGTTGTTATAATATCATAGAGACATCTCCAAAATATATCAATATTTAGTCTTCTATGAAAATATAGGGACACTCATTATTTTTAGATTTTCACCATTAGGGAGTGTCTCCACTACAATGAATATAGGTTGGTTAGATTTATACTCTCAATGACTCATATTGGATTACTCAGGGTACACCCTAAAAGAATATTCCCTCCTTAACCACCTTCGCCACTACTATACATCATATTTCCAGATAAAAATCCACAAAACCATCATCATATGAATCACTGATTATCACAATGGATTAATGTCATGAACCAACCCAGGTTACCCATGAACCAGGCACCCAAAATCATTCTATGGAAAATATCAAGGAATATTTCCAATTACTATGGGATAGAAACTAGTTCTATGGTATGAAAAAACCATGTTTGAATGATTTCACCCTTATAAAAAATAAACATGACATGGATTCCACCGTGAAATGTACCATAACTCATTTTTATGTATGAAACTAATCTGTATGATAAATAAATAACTGATTAGAGTATGACACAACATTTGTAATAAAAAATTCACAGAAACTGAATGTAAAATCCTAATTGGAATCATTCATACCAAACAAACAAAAATAATGTTCTCTTTTATGAATGTTGAAACATAATCATTCCAAAATAAAAACCAAATCCAAACTGCTACCTACCAACTCCATGGGTCCTATAGTCACTCTCCATATAAAACATCACATAGTATCAGACCAATTCAAAAATAAAAAATAAATAAATAAAAACATGGAAATAATAAAAGGAAAACAAAAGAGATTACAATATATATTGTTGTATATAGTGTGTGATAGAAACCAAGCCTAATAAGATACCCGCAAAGTGTTTTTCAAATTCCTTTAAAATGATATTTAATTAATTATAGTTTTGAGTATAAACAAAAAATAGTCTTTTATAGGTAAGTACATGAAATATAAATATAAAACCATAAGATATTTTATTAATCAGCATCCTTATCAAAATAATTCAAGGGAAACCATCCATTTTGAGATAACCATTTTGATATTTTTGGAACTAAGAACTTTGTTTTTTCAAACAAACACAAAATTTATCAAATATTTAAGATTTTATTTTAAAAACATACATCAAAAATGATTATTTTATTTTCTATTAAGATACATTTAAAAAAACACCTTTGAAATAATTTATATGAAAATTAATTAAAAAATGAAAATAATAAACAAAAAACAATGAACTATATAATAATTAGAGTAAAAGTACACAAGAAGTATCAATAAATCATGATTCCATCTAAATCAACTGATCATAGGGGATACATAGGAATAATATTTTATAATACTATATCTATCATAATTTAGTATCATGGGTAACTCAACAGGTCCTATTGTGATATGTTCCTAGACATTCTATAAAATGGGACCAACTGCAAACCAGTTGTGTAACCAAAATAACATAAACCACACGAAAATACCACACTAGAATCATGAAGGCAACCCCCCCCACTAGCACAATTATTTAGAATATAAATGGGGACACTAGTTGATCGTGAACTAACTAGTGTATCAAAAATCCATACCTCTCACGTATCATAGGATTCCAATGAATGAAATAAAAGAATGTGAGTAGTTAAATAGTTAACTTTTCTAATATACCAACCATTAATAATAAATATTATCACCCTTTTAACACCCTTATAGGAAACTGGCCCAGTAATTATATTCACATCACACAATAAACAATAATGTGTAAAATATCCCTCTTAGGGTCATAATCCATACAACACATTACAACAATGGGGAAAAATGAGTTATTCATAATTATTTTAAGATACTTTTTAATAAATTACCAATAATTCCTCTTTAAAATGAAATTAATCTAAATGAAACTTCCTTTTTTCATTAATTGGAAATACCCCTTCAAAATTTATTTTCATGAAAATAATTGGAGTAACTATATTTGAAATCATTAAAATAAAGAAAAAATTTCATTGAAATTATTTTATAAAAATAACCCAATTCTTATCCTACCCATATGGCCATGAAAACAAATTCATACCCATTTCAAAACCCAAACATGGTCAAAATACATTTACTATGAAATATGTTTAAGAAACATATTACATATTCCCATAAACAGTTGGAACTCAGCATCACTTTGTAAAATGAAACAAATAAATTAAAAATCTTCCAATGAAAGTGTGAAATCACTTTAAAACCTTTTTAATTTCAAAAAAAAATTATACATGAAGATTATATTTAATAAATAAGACATTATAATACAATATGAATCTTATTACATGTAAAATAATGGAAGTGAAAAACACCTACCTTGAACAAGTAGAAACCAAATCATAATTATTCACCTTTGGTTGAGAATTCTCAACCAGGAAAATAAACCTCATCTATGAATCACATACAACAAAATCCCCTTAGTTAAACCCACACAAAAACCCTAAATTTTTCGTTCATGGAATTTGGGTTTTTGGGAGAAATCAATAATCAAGGGGAATAGAAAATGGAGAACTATGAGAAGAAAAACTAGTAATATGAAGGGATTTACCTTTAGTAACATCATGGAATCAATGAAAGAGAATCCAAAAATTGAGGAGGGGAGAAAGAACTCTTTTTTTGTGTACATAGGGTTGACGAAACCAAATAAGGGAAACAAGGTGGGTAAATAAATAAATTGATTAGTCGTATAATGGTAAATTCAATGGAATTAAAATTCTGGATAGGAGGATCCACAATATAGAAATGGCCTCCAAGACCTATATCCCATTGTAGGAGGTCCACTATAGAAAAACCTTATAGATTGCGGGATGGTTCTCTTGACCAGTTAACAACCATGACATGACCTTTATAATAGAAAATAATTACACCTTGAGTAAGAAGAGACCCATCCTTGAGAACCCAACTACAACAGCCCATACCTCTATACTATAATAGGGGTTATGCTATACTAGAGAACAATCATGATGTGAAATCAATCTCTGAGGAACGGTGCTCCCTGATCTAGAAGATTCAAGTACCCTAAGGCCAAATGATATGGTGTGGGATCATCCCCTCTAGAGTAAAGTGCCTTCCAATGTAGAATCTAGGTTCTTCCATTTTAGAATCCACCATGGTGTGAATCTTATACCATGGAATGGTTTCTCTTCAAAGACACCGTGTCATGGTTTACTAATTTAATAGCATAAAAATCCTATAAACCTCCTGAAACACCAATAAAATGAAAAAATCATCAAGAAACTTTAAAATCAATAAAAATTAAATTAATATACCACAAAATTAAAATGGGTGTATGATAATTCTCCCAATTGTACTTTCTTCCCAAAGAATGTCATTATAATGAATATTGGATCATTGGGGGGAAACCATGGTAATACTTCATGTCAAGAGGTCAGTGGATAGGGATCTAAATAGAAAGTGTCCTACAAGGAAGAGAAAACTAAATGTATTATATCTCTCAAATAATTGAACAAAATAACAAATTCCCAAAAAACTCCAAAGACAATGAAAAAATTATCAAAATTATTGAAACACAAATAAAATTGAGGCCAAGAATTGGTCGCCCCACTATTTATAAAGAATTTTAATAGTGAATCATAAGAGATACACACCACTAAAAACAGAAGTACCCAAAGAAACACATCTCTATAAAACATCCACAGAAAATAATTCTTCCACCAACCATTAGAAACCATTATGAAAACTGATTCATGGATTATAAAAACTGGACCCAATCTAAGAGAACATACAAAATCCAAAAAAATCCTCTATCACTAAGACCATAAATGCACTCTGACTATAAAGATCATGATCCATCACCATAATTTTTAGTCACTATTGATACACAATAAGTTGAGGAATAACTCAAAATCATTCCCATAATAGAACTATATAGGCTCTACATGTAAGAAACAACACACAACAAGTGAAAACTAATACCAAAATAATAGGAAACCATCCCATATAGATCCTAAAAAAACTTAATCAACACTATAAAATGCTCAACTATACTAATGGAACACTTTTCCTAGTTACTCAAGCCCAAACCTAAGGGTATTCCATATTCAACCCATTAATAACCCTGCCCACACACATCCAAAAGATTCAATATGACCAATCCTTATGTAGGATATTAATGCATAAGATGAATTTTTAATAATAAATTAAATAACTTATAAAATTATAATGCATCATGAATAATAAAAACAGAACACAAATTGAAAATAAAATGATAATTATCATCATGTAAAAAAGTAAACCAAAAGAAAGATCTATCTCACTAAAGTGGATATGCGAATATGAAAAAATATGAACAAAATACTAGCTATGAACTCCATGTAAGAAAATCTTATATTTATAAAAATATATAATAATGCACAATATAATCATTGGATTGAAATTAAACAAGATGTCACAAAAATTCATGGTTCCATCTTTGATAATAAAACTAGATGATATAAAGGAACAATATAACATGATCTCTTATCTATCATCAACTAGTATCAAGAGATAAAACTATACCCGAAAGTGATACATTCCTAAAAAATTTAAATCATGGCACTAACATTCAACTTATGTTGTATCCAAAATAACTCAAGCCACAAAATTATCCCATATTAGCATCGTTTGGGAGAACCCCCACAATCCATGGAATATCACATAACTAGGAGGACACTAGTATCATGTTGTCAGAATATTTTATCACAAATATTGCCATCTCACATATCCTAGGGTTTAAATTAAAAAAATAATAGTAGGTGACTAGTCAAACTAGTTACATGATCAATATATTTGTCATTAATATTAAAAAATATCTTGTCACCAAAATCCACTTATAAAAAACCCATTTCATGATATTCACATCATATAATAAAAAATAAAGTATATCATCCCCCCTCAAAGGTCACAATCTACAAGAACATCACAATAATGGAATAAAATGTGGGCCTCCCATTTATTTAAGAGTCTCTTTTATTTTGTTCCAAATAAAAGTCTTTAGAATCTAGGGAATCTCAATGAAAAATTAATTTTCAATCACTTTGAAATACCACTTTAAAATATCTCTGAATACTAATCCATGTAAATATAATATATGAAATAAATTAAAATGAAAAACCTTTTTCAATAAAATTAATTTAATAAAACGAACAATTTCCTCCACTTCTCACATTTCTAGGAAACCCACTTCTTACCTATTTCATGACCCAATGAGGTTGAATACCATTTACCATTATTGAAATTTAAAACAAACCAATTAATAATTTCCAAAAACTGTTGGCCCTCTATATCACTTTCTTAATAAACAGAAAATTATTTAAATATATTTCATTCGAAGTGTGAAATCACATTAAAATGATTATAAGATAATATAAAAGTATCACATATAGATTAAGTTTATTAAACAAGGAAATATAAAACACTAAGAATCTAATGACATGTCAAATAAATGGTGGTAAAAAACAACTTCCATAATCAAGTAAAAACCATGTCACCACTAGTTTCCTTCAGGGGAAAACATCTAACCTACCAAGGAAACCTCATATAGAAACCCTATAAATACAAAAAAAACTTATTTATACCCACCATAAACTTGGAATTAATCCCCTATGGTATTAGGGTTTATGGGATAAAAATCAAATCAATGGGATTGGAAGATGATTGGAGAAGAGAAGAAACCCCATGAAACTAGAGAGATTTTCCATAAGTTATCACTTGGAATCAATGAAAAATAATAATAAATTTAAGAAAGTGTGGTGTAAATCCTCTTGAATTTTCCATGGTCCGATCAAACCAAATGAGGGAAATAGTGCGGGGAAACAAATAAATAACGAAATGGTAGATTGGTAAATTGACAAGAATTAAATTTTTCAGCAAGAATCTCAACAACATGTAAATGGTCAACACGATATGGATCCTCTCATAGGAGACCGAACATGGTAAAATCCATTGTCTTGAGGTGTGGATATCATCACGAAACACCCACCATGTTGAATTCTTGAGCATATAGAATTGTGCACCTAGAGTAGTTTGGATCCCAACCCTTATCATTGATCCACCATGGCATGACCCACTGTACTCTGACAATGATAACTATAAATCGAGAAATAACCACTACAAAACCATGAAAAAATGGCATGGTGCTGCCTAATTAGGAAGAGACGTGAACCTAAATGAAAACTGTTGCAACAAGGGATCCTCCTACAAGTCATAAGATTCTTTCCATAATAGAATCTATTTCATTCTATTCATAAACCCTCCATGGAACAACACATAAATGGAAATGTTATTTCACCCTCAATGAATCTTCCATGATGTGGTTACACAATCCATGTCTTGGTATACATCTACCCTAGCCTAAATCTCTCTGAGAGTCCCCAAAACACATATAAACTGATAATGTAATTTGGAGTTTCAAAATCACAAAAAAAAACATTAATATATTAGAACAGTAAAATGAGGTATTGAAAATTCAAACCTAAAACATCTATTTTATATTCCACCATGTCCACAACACAAATTAATATCCCTATGAATATGTCACATCATGTAGTTATACCATGCTTATTTATAGGTTTAACACCATTAGATCTTGTAGACAAAATACCATATCTCACATTCATCCCACACTCCCATATAGGGCTGACAAAACAAATCATATGTATAGGTTTACCAACTCATTAATATACATTTTATCCCATGGGAAATAATATTCATGACATTATTAATTATCATTACATATTGAGGAACCCATTTCGATCAGTTCTTGTAAATAATCACACCATTCCATCATCACACAAACCTTTACAAAAACTAGAATATTATATTCAAGGGTTTACAAAATATTCATGTACTATCAAAACCATCAACTCATCCAATAATCTCCACTAAAAAATAATATGAAAATTATATTTAAAAATCTAAAAATAATAAATATTTCACAAACCCATGATAAAATACAATGACCTATCTGGATTTTCCATGATCTCCATATAAGACATCTAATAATATCTACCAATGATTATATAATTACCCCTTACTATGTGGAATAGTTCCCATATAAGTCATTGACTCATCGTTAAACATGATACCGTCATTAAGGGGAATTTCAAAAAGTGGCACTAGACTATTATTGATTTGGAAAGATCCATTCCAATGTTATTAATATTATTGATTATTCCTCCCAATGTATCAACAACATTTTAACATTTTATGCTCAGAATCCTCATGAGATAATTAAATAATTAAATATAATTATTAATCCACATTTTCTGTATAAAAAATATCAAATGATTCAAAAATTAATAACAAGAAATAATTCACCATAATTTCTTCATATTAACATTTCATAATATTTTAACTTTACTTAAATATATTTAAAATTCACATATGAAATGTCAATTATAAAATTATTCCTCTAAACTTTATTAGTATTAATTATACTATCAATGAATATAATTTTACTCTTATTTACATCTTTCACATTCACCATATACCAATTTTCATACATACTACATAAATCAATAAAGACAATCATTTCAAATATATATGTTTAATTTTTATCCCATTAATGTCATATACATTGTAATCATTTTGTATTAAAAACCATAATATTTATTTGGTATTATTTTAATTAATCTACCCATAAAAAAAATAATGGTCTGGTATAGTTATAATAATAATAACCACATATAAATATTGAATCAATTACCTTAACTCCATAATGAATACAAATATCCAATCATCAAATGGCCATTCATCTATTTTATCTTATTAATTTAAAACTTTATTTATTATGTTATGATACATTTATTATAATAAGTGTCTAGAGAGAAAAGAGTAAAGGGGGAAATTCTTTAATTGGTGGAAAGGATATAAAATGAAATCCAATATTATCATTTTCTTATATCAAAAACATGTTATAACTCTACTAAAGTCTAATGTTGACTTTATCATTCAATCACCAACATTAACATCTATATTACTAATTATCCTAATTTTAATAAAATGTCTATATTTCCATTTCCTCTAATATACCACATTTCCACAAGAGATAAATAATAGGAATATTCTAAATATTAATTTTATAAAAATAATCCATTAAAAACTAATTTAAAAAAATAAACAGGAAATTAAATTCCTTTATCACTATGTATTTATTTAAAATTCCATGGAACACAGAAAGTTACTAAAATACCATCTATGGGAAAGAGAAAAAATATAATAGTGTCCTGAAAATCCGATTACAAGGATGAAATAATTATAATTAACCAATTAAAGAAAAAAACTCAATATTTTAAAAACTCACAAACATTAAATTTTATGGTTTCTAATTTACACTGTCCTTTAAAACATTTTATTCTCAAAAAAAAATACTATAACTATATAGGGTAAAATATTTTAAAAACTGATATTAATTCAACTATATAATTATAATAAAACATTGAATAAAATTAAATAATAATGACTCAATAAAATTTACCAAATTAAACACACACATGTGATTTATTTTAAAAACTTATTTGCTTGGAACCACCATGCTTCTAGGGAAATTTATCTTTGGGATTATCTCAAAAATATGAGGCATTTAATTTTGAATCCTAAATATCCACTTGGTACTTGAAAAAATTTATATCCTTCTCAAAAAAGTATCACTCATTTAAATCACTTGCAATGGATCATGATAATACATCTGAATTTGAGGAACATAGAGCACATCATGAATTATTCTAAAAATAGAGGTTGTTCCAAAAAATATGTTTCCACTCTAATAAATTATAACACATCTAACAGACTATTATTTTTTGGTGAATACATTATTATAGTTCCAAAAGTTCATTTTCAATGTTTAAGAGAAACACATAACAATACAAAATCTACAACCACAAAATTTAATGGTCCCCCTACAATTTTCATTGAAATTTTAACTAATCTATGATGCCCTCATGAAATCCTAAATAAATTGTCTAAATTTAACAAATATCATACACTCTATCCAGTCAAACATCAACCATAACACTAAATGTAACCCGTTTTAGTAGTGAATAAAAAACTGGACAATAAAAATCCACATAAGGTGTCATAATAATTGAGGATTGATGACTATTATTATTATTTTCTTTAGTAGGGACACCACTTATCCATGTATATTGGAAATTATCATCCAAAACTATTTTATTCCCTAAGATATTATTATACATATAGAATATATAAATTAAATGAACAATGTGTAATTTTCCATTGTTGGTCAAATGTATCAAATATTATTCTACATGATACTGATTGGGATCACCAATAAGAAGCCAGTAAGATTATTTATTTTCATATATCCCTGGGATGACATAATATTATAATTATTAAATAATATAATTTAATCCTCATAGTCATATATAACATTGCTTAACTTGATAGAGATAGGGAGAGGGAGATAGAGAGAGAATATGGAACATATATTTGAGGAGTCTCACAATATTATCATACAATATTGGGATAGAAAACATCACAGTATTCATGTAATATTTTTTATATCTTTATAAGGATGGTCCTTAGAATTCAAATATTTTTCTATCATTGGTCCTACATCCCATAAATTTTTTAAATATCACAAATCATTAGAACACATAGTTCAATCCCGATAATGATATCTTAATGATTGAGAAACCAATATAGATGTTCAAAATTTTATAATCATTATAACATGATTATTGAACCACATATGATATCCTAGGTGGGAGAGAACCAAAATATTTTATCATTATATAATATATTATTCATTGAAATGAACTAAAACCCGATGTAGTGAATTTCATCAGGTCATGGTTTACAAAAACATGAATAAAATCATGATATATACCCCTATGATATGGTGTATTCATTAGTTCATATTTAAAAAAAATTACTTGCCCTAAATAATTATATATATAGATAACATCCGCCTAATGTCACATATTATATAGAAACATTGGAAACCATATCCAAAAATCCATTTTGATATCTCTCAAAACTCCTCTATTAAAATATATCCTTAATTCTCCCTATCTGTCACATTATATATAACATCTTGTAAAAATATATCGAAAATGTATTTTGGATATGCTCTAATTATTTTTGGGGAAACTCTCAATATTTTTCAACAAATAATTTATAACAAAACGTAATCCTAATTCACACAACGATAAATGGTGACCCCATAGGACTTTTTAGAAGTGAAAACATTTTGAATTCGATAAATCAAAATTATAAAAAGAATGTGGCATCTAGTTAAGGGTTAATGAAACAAAAGCTATAAATAGACATAAAATGATCCTTACCAAACACATGTACCACGTAGCCTATGTCCACCAGTAGTATCCTAGACTAGTATACATAATAATATAATCCATTTGTCCAATACACTAAATAAAAATGATACTTAAAATTTTCCAATCATGTATATCTTAATCAAACATTTTTTATTGTCTAATAATTGAATAACAAACTAATAGACACACCACATAGCATTCTTCCAGATGGATGAGAATATCTCATCCCCACCATCCTTATATATAAGCACATATCATGTAAATTATCTAGTTTTGGAAATATAATTCACTAGTCTATGAAAATCAGGCATCTAGATTTCATAATTGTTGTATGAGAGGAAAAATCCTATCTAGGTTAAACCTCACCTTATGAAATTATAAAAAACGTACCTAATCATCCCCTATTTCACTCAGATGCAAGGGTGTGATAAGAATGGTTTCATTTTTTGAATTGATTAAATCTATGTTTCTTATAAACCCCAGGTATATGGATTCAATATAAAACATATACCTCTCGTATACCAATGAAATAGTGTAAGAAACTCAATAATATATATATTGGGGTTCATCCAAAACACAAAACTCTTAATTTTCCTGAGGATAAATAAATATATCTATATATGAAATGAAACTAATAATAATATTCACATTTAATTACAACATACAGTATATTATGATGATAATTTATTTTTGTTTAGGTCAATTATCATTTTAGTTAATGAATATATGCAGAAAATATAAAACAATGATGAAATATAAACTATATTTTGTATAACATGATATATTTAATATTATTAAAATCTATAAATAATACAATAAAAAATAAACAAAAATTATTTTAAGATCATATATTATAAATTAGACTCCCAATGAATCCTTATGTATACCATATTTTAATTATTTTTTATACAAATTTATATATTCATGTAATTATTGATAGAACTCATTATGAATATCATATAAATAATCCCATAAATTCCTTTATTGGGTTACATCTATAAAACAGTAATACTTAAGTAATGGTGACATTAGGATTCCAAACA
This sequence comes from Viscum album, assembly GCA_963277665.1. Classification (NCBI taxonomy): domain Eukaryota; kingdom Viridiplantae; phylum Streptophyta; class Magnoliopsida; order Santalales; family Viscaceae; genus Viscum; species Viscum album. Next base: position 309,623,291 of record OY728120.1, read on the forward strand.
TAATGTTAACCTCCTTGAACATAATATCCAAACTTATTTACATTATAACATCCAATTTCAAAGTGTTAATGAGTTCTATTATCTAAAAACCTAAAAAACTTTTTATGTTCATCACCATTATCATCTTGGAATATTTAAATTCAAATTTTTAGTTTAGAAAATTAGGAAACTAAATCGAATAAAACACATTACATTAATGATTTTTATTTACTAACACATTCTAAACATGTTTAAATGTAAATTGACTTTAAATTTGAAATATATTGCTATAATATTTTATGTTTTAGTATTTAAAATTCACCAATTCCTTACGAAATCCATCATTCCTCTTAGAAACTATGTTTTATCTAAAATATATTTCTTTTAAACAAAATCCTTTATGTTGAGAAATAAAAATGATTTCTTTTGTGGGATTATTTAATACATAAACTAATGTATCTATATAATATATAATATTATATATGTTTGGGAAAATAATTTGAAAATAAAATTTTCTTCTTTAATGTATATCATTAAATGGTTATGGGATTATATCCCTAATATTATTGTTAATATGATGGACAAATTATTATATCCAAGATAAAACTACATTTATAATTTCCTTATTTTGAAAACATATTTTAGAATTGGATCAATACCAACCATGTTTGTTACAATAATTATATCTTATTAGTCATAACTACCACTATTTAAGAATGATGTTTTTATCGCATAATAGAAAGAAAATTGATAATACCATTTTTGTGATCCTCTAAATCATTAGATTTATCCATTAAAACTAAATCATTGATGTTGAAACCCATTGATATATCACATGATTTCATACATTAAGGGATAACCATCAATTCTTATTTAGTTTTAAAATATTATATAAGTTACAACATTTAATTAATATATATATTTGGTATCATATAACTATTAAAATGGAATATTTAAATTCTATATCCTTAATAGTAGATATGGACTCTCCATGGAGTTTCTTACACCTCTTTGGCAATTCTTGACAATTTATCCTCAAATATCATATTTTCTATATTGGAAACATTTCCATTTATTAGAAAATAAATAATTTTGGTTCCAATAAGATGATATGGACTCCCAATAGCCTCCATTCATTTTATTATAGGTAAATTTTTACCCATCCCTTTTTGTATCACCATCATAAAATGTGTTCTTCGAGCACACATTACATACACATCAATTCAGAAATTATTGAGGAGATTTGGTATACACTTATATAACACATTAAAATTATAATACACAATAATATATTAACAACTCTCTTGAAGTGATTTTATAATGCTATCTTTGGGAAGATGATTCCTATGTAGGGACTCATACCGCTCAAATTCATTTACATTCCTAATCAAATTGAGTAAGTGAGTTTATATTAATGTACCATTAGTAATATTATGCTTAAATAATTCTTTTGAATCTTAGTAGCTCTCATGAATATTGTTATTGATGTTTTTAGGGTATATTTTATTCTAAAATAATCTATAACCACATTTTTTTAAATAACGGTATCCACAGAAACAATAATCAATGTAGATATGTCAAGGGAATGATTTTTATGATTACTATAATAAATTTCTATTCTGGAATAGCTTTATTAGCAGGAAGTTTCTAATGATATTTTTTCTCTAACACATTGATCATAACATATTGTTTAAAAACCATACAAAAATTCATATACCAATCTAAGAAACTCGTTTTTTAGAGTTTTCTTCCCAAATATTGACCTCAGATTCAATTTTAAAAATGATTATTCCATATTTACCGAAAAAGTAATTTTTTTATCATCAGAGTATCATGGTTTATATTCATTAAATAAAAAATTTTGTTAAATTTTTTACCTTTAAATAATGAACCCTTTTAAATTTAGAACATATTAATTAGTGGGAAAAGATCTATATTTTGTCATGCATCATCCAAATTAATCTCATAATAAAATTTATGATTATATTGGTTAAAAAAATAGTAGAATTCATATCACCTATTAATAGAAAATCCTTATGAAATCCATCTTATGTATTAACCCAACTATATTCCTCTAGTATAATAATACTAAATATTTTTTAGCTATAAGGGACCCAAATAACATAATGGGATATGGTTTCCAAACTCTTAGGGTTTTCAACTACCCCCATGGATTATAGAATATAATCTATGGGCACTCAAATTTATCATGAACCATATTCTTTGGATGATCATGGTTTTGGAATGTGTTTTCATTGAAAAGAATCAAACACTTAGTTTTTTAATGGTATTTAATACCACTATATTATCTGAAGTCTTCTATTTCTTACATTCATGAATATAATTTTTTATTTTTTTATTATATACCATTAATCAAATTATTATGTTCAAAACATATTAATGTATTACTCTTTATAGAAATATTGATTTTTCTTAGTAATCGAAAAATATAATTCAATTATATTCCCACACATATGAACATATCCAATGTATACTATACATAAAACTATTCCATGTATGCATTTAGAGTTTTATAATTCTAAAATCTATATTTTAGAATGTATGGTATGGAAGGTATCCAACACCCACATTTCTTTATCGTTTATTGTTTTAGAAACTATTGAGAAGATAAACTTCAAGTATCACAATCCATGATCACAATAAAATAGAGGCCATAATTTCAATATTATTATAACTCATAATGTGTTTAAATCCTAAAAAACCTCAATATCAAGTTTATAACCAAAAAATAAATTAGTTTCATGGTTCAACTTGAATAAATATTTATTTCATTCCAAATATTTTACTACTTATATGCATGGTATGAAAAATATAACAATATATTTATAACTTAAATATAAAGAATCTATCTAATCATAATATAGAAATTACATTCACTATTAAAAAACAGATGAAACTAAATGAATAAAGAGTTAAAAAAATTTGAAATGAGATAATCATTTATGAAAAATTAATAAATAAATAAACTAAAAACACTTTTCTATTCAGAAATGCTTTATATACATTCCATAAATAAATAATTGTGGTCGTTTCAAATTTTTTTCTGTATGAAAACATTTATTTTACCAATTTATAAATAATTTGATATAAAATTCATCATATTAAAAAGTTATTTATATTTTCTAAAGACTTATAATCATCTTATAAACATTTAATCATTATGAAAAACCATTAAAAAGTTAAAATATTAGTTAGTTTATTTTTTTATTCCTTGATTATGTTCAACAAAAATCATTTTGTCACAGTTTAAATTATTTTACAAAAACAAATCCATTAATATGAATATTTATTAAAAAAAATAATTTACATATAATAAATAAATATAAAATCTTTTAGACTTCTTTAAAAAATTATATATTTTTTATATATTTTTTTAAATTAGCATATAAACCTAAATCTATTCCAAAACAATTATTGTATTGATTTAAAATTTTAGAAACATGGAAAATTTTCAAGATTTCATGAAATAGTTTCTCCCATTACGAAATATTAATATGGTCCACCATTGTTGCCTTATTTTACCTAATATATTTTATATAGTGCCTTTTGATGTCCAATTTATGAAACCACTATGTGGTTTCAAAATGTTATGATGTGGTTTTATTAATAAAAAAAATTCTACACTAATCATGATCATTTTAATAGTAATCCATGATATAATTTTCTGATATTGTGATTCCCTATTTCCAAGAAACCTTTCCATAGCGATTTTTCATAAACCATGATGTTTTTTAATAACATTTATAAAACCATGTCCACATTCTGTTAAAACTAAATTCTCATTTTGAAAACATCATGAAAAATAACAATATTTTATTAAAACATTTCAAGGTTACCAAAAAAACCATTTTTCTTTTTGAATATTATATCTATAAAAATAATCCACAAGAGATTGAAATAGAAACGTTATTTCTATTTGTATTTTGAGGTGAAAACACATACCCGCATATAACAAAAAAGGTCATCAAATTTTTTTCTTCTCTATTATCTTTTCATTCATTTAGATTGAATATAATAAATAAGTAATACATATAGTTTTTATTTTTTATATGATCTATCCAATATCATTGCACGTGTGCTTGGTTGGGAACACAAAAAATTAGAAAAGTTTCTCCTTCATCATCAGGTATCCATGTGTTGAATAAATATCTTAACTATATGTAAATATCCACTGTTCTTCATATTATTAATGAATAATGTATTCATAGAAAATGAGTGAGAAATTTAAAGAGAGAAATTAATTTGAGGAGTTTCGAAATACTTTTATACAAATTTTGAATGAAAAAAATTAAAATATGTTTAAAACCTTTTATATATCTGTACAATTATTCAACATTATTCTAAAACATTCATGTATCAAAGATAAATCATTGAAAAAGAATTATAAATGTTACAAATCATTATAACACATAGTTCAATCCTAATAATGTTTGAATACTTTTTAAACTATCAATATAGACTTTTGGACTCCATATACCATCATTTCATGATTATTATACCTATTATGATGGATTATGTGTAATAAAAAAGTGATTTTAAGAATTTTCTCATAAGGAATTCATTATCATGAGTTAAACCAAGACATTGTAACATACAGTATTTCATGATTTAGATAAACTCAAATTATAGGGTGATTAATGCCACCATGTCATGGTTTTGTTATTTGTTATTATTTCTATCAATTTTAGCCATACTCCACTAATGTTAAGTAGTCCCCCCATAATCCAATGTAATAAATATTATATACTCTCATCATTTCCTTCTATTTCTAGATCATTTAAATAATTTATCTATTAGTTTTTGAGTGAAATATGGTGAAAAAGAACAATTGGGTGATTGATCCACACTATAATTCCCTATACATTCATAATATAAAATAATAATCGTGATCAAGAACTATCATACGTGAAACATCATAATGTTTCACCACCTTTATTATGTAAATATTTGTCAAAATATCCATTGATCATGATTTCTCTATTTGGTAATTAATTAATATTTTATTTCAACTGATCTATAATAAACTACAAAACATAAAATCAATTGAGTGAACATGGAATCCATACAAAAAAAATTTATATAAGTATCTGTATAACTTAATTAGGGAATTTGTAAAGGATGTAACAATCTATCCAATACCATATATTTATTTTTCATCTTTTGGCATATGAGACATTGAGATACAAACTCAATGTAATGACCCCATCCCAGTTCACCACCACCATGACTGAACTATACTTACACATTCCTCATGTTTCCAACTTCATATTATAATTTCCACCAACTAGGGATGATAATATCAATAAAACATATGAAAAATATACCATTTTTTTATAGATAAACATAATACATAATAGAAGAAGTAATGATAATATTAATTCCAAATATAAAATCAGAATACATATATTATAGATAATGTTCAACCATAGGAAGATAAAACATCCCATTCAATAAAAAATGATCTACTATAATGAAGAATGAGTCATAAATATGTTAACATTATCTACTATTGTCTGATCATATACAACATGGTCTGAAAATGAATTAATTATGTGATAATTCAATAAATCTATTATTAAGTCAGAGATTTTCTTTGTCTACCAACTCTGACCATGAATCTCTTAATAAACCATCCATAACATTTCATATTCCCTTACCCCAATTATAAACCATGAAATTTTCATGTAAATTTTAATGTCTATGCTAGGTGTGAGTACTAATCTATAGTCTATCACTAATAGTGTCCTTACAAAACTTTAATTCACTTGTTCATGCATGAGGTGTGATGAAAATATCATGGGTTGGATAAGAAAAAAAATTATAACATAAGGACACATGTTGTATAAGGGTGTTAACATGGGTGACTCATAAAGAGGATCCATTTTCAATGTTTAATTTGTGTGAGTGTTCAATTTCAAAATCAAAATAGTTTTGTAAATTGAAGGGAGAGTTATCATTACCTCAACTATTACCCCATCCATGTCATTTTATAATAATTCATCACTTAATAAATCTCTATCCTATATCCTTAATAAATAGTTATAACACCATCTACTCACCCTCTACTTGTAAATTTTGAAGTTACTATAACAAAAGATGAAACATTTATACACAAACTTCACCATCCCTAAGTGATTAATAACCCATTATCACTCCTAAATCACCCAAAAAACCTTTTCTGAAGTGGAAAGGAATATGATCATTGGGATTCACACAAATAAAATAATTTATGAAAAAAATATAAAACCCAATAAAACATTTGAATCCACTAACTACCTCGTATATTAAAATAGAAGTTCATGTGACTAAAACACAAGAAATGAACACTCAAACTCATTATAATTCATTATTAAGGGTTACAGAGGTCTCTATACCTTAGGAATAACTAAAAAAGATTTCCATTCTGGAAGATATTACATAGTATTAATGAAAGTGAAATAATAATTTCCCCCCAAAAAATAGTGATCTTCATACCTTTAATAAGTTTTTAATAACTTTTGATTATTTTTTAAAATTAAAATCAGTAGAAATATAAATTCAGATACTAAATATTTCATCATTAATTATTTTCCAAATAGTTCACATCATATTTCTTGATCCATGTCAGGTTAACTAGATTTTCTACCCACATTCATTGGTTTTATTCTTTAATGAATAAGCACTATATAGAATTCTCTATCAAACATTAGTTGATTTATCCAATCATGAAAGAATTATAATAAATTTTTTGTTGTAGTATGGTTTAAAACATGGAGGCCACGTGAATTTGTATGGGATAAACAAATATAATGCAACTTATATAGACACATCCAATCAGAAATTAATATACTCATATGTTTAATCACATCCACTATAAGTTACTCTTACACTCCAGCTTCATCCCCACGATAGAGTCATCCACTAGTGACCCTTATGATATTTGTAAGTGTCTCTTATCAAATGAAATATTCAACCTAATGATATTACTATTACCCTAATAAATTTTTGTGTCCATATGAAATGACTTTTATGGACTATAGTGATTTAGTATTTTCCGTGAACTGGTTACCTCAACATATTCTATATTTTAATTCCCCTCATCTTCACTCTTCGTCTCGTAATTACCTAAAAACAATAAAAATAACAATATCAGTAAAATATATATATATTTTATTGAAAATAAATAATAAATTCAATAAAAAATCATAGATATTTATAATTCAATCCCTTTAATTCAATAATTAACAAATATATAAGATTTAGACCTTTTATGTTAAATCAAAGGAAAATAAAGTTGAAGATTCTCTAAAATCATAAATAAAATAAAACATTATGGCTTGATGAATCCCCCAAACTTGAGAAATAATTTTTCCATTTGTTCAAAAAGGTCCCATTTTTTCCCAAGTTAATTTCTCAGTTACAAGATTTTAAATATAATAGAATCCACTTGGATTAAAATTTTAACATATGGAAATTTAATTAATAATTTTCATTTAAGCTCCTTATCCCACCAATACTTTTCACACATTAACTATTCTTCATATTTGAATTTTATATATATCATCAAATCCATATTCATCCAATTTCAAAATTCCCTTATCCTTTTCATACACATTTATAATAAGGTCTTATTTTATTTTCCCAACCATGTTTTGTGATTATACATTTTTATATGAGTGTATAAAAACCCAAAAAATAACTATATTAAGGTAATATGAATCCATTTATACCAAGATAAATAGGCATGTAATTAATGAAATGATTTAGATTATGTATCTAAAGCTTCACTAATGCCTTTTTATTGGAAAAATCATACACACATCTGATTTATTGATATAATAAAACTTAGAGATTACATAAAATCTACTTATATAACGCCAATTCATATGAGATATCCAAATGTAATTTATGGAGGACCCATAAGACGTTAATAATTCATAGTATGTAGATTACCTAAGAAACAAAGAACATCACACTTTCATTATGTTTTAATTTTGAGTCTACTAAATTCATTCCCATAAAAAACTTCCACAGTTATAACAAAAACGTTTCTATGGTTACAATGTGACTATTTATTTATTCCAATTGGGAGATTGAATCTTAAAATTATATTTTCGTTTTTTAATATATAATAATAAAGGAAACTAAAGAAACCTATGTACATCCTAATCTAACTGGTCCCCTCCCACCCACATACTCTTGACCATACCCTCAATGGATTTAAATATGGTATTTTCTATGAATGGAGTTCCACTATAATATGTGTCCAAAAAATTTATTGTGGAAGGTTAAAAACTATTATAATTATAAATAATTTGTGAGGAGGATAGTATGCCCAACCATGAGTATCTTTGGAATGTTTTCATAAAACTCCTTCAATATTTGGACTTAGAATTTGAAATCTATCTATAATTTTTCTACAATGATCTCCACTACACTATAAGGGGATACCTTAGTATCAAAATAGGGTCTAGTCCACTAGAAATACAACTTACCTAGGATTATATCCTTAGATTAGAAATCAAAAATATTTGATCACCAACATTGAAATCCATTTAAATGATTACTTTTTCATTCCCTTAATTTTCTCTTTTATTCTAAATCACAAAATTTTATAGGATTCCTTTAAAAAATCCTCAAATTATGCTATTTAAAATCTCTTTTCATCCCCCAATTCTTCCATATTTCGTTTCGCTTATTTAATATACTAGTATTATTTTAGTTGGATTTAAAAAGGGGGATTCTAACATTTACAAAAAAATATCATATATGGGGAAATACATAAATATAATTTTATCACATAGAAGCATTCCAATATATAATACACTAGTATCTTATTATGGCCCTTTTGGTTATGTTATATCATTTTTATAGTGTTGTTTTATAATTATGGTATGACGATTATGTGTCATAATTTTCTTGTGAATGATATGGTGTTTATTTATTGTGATGTGTTCCATAATGTTTCATATGGGTTTTAATAATAATATTTTAGAAGTGAGTTAATTTATTTCTGATGGTATATTTGGGTAATCCAAACCTATAGAAAATATTTTATCTTATAAAATCAACATGAAACTATAATTCATCAATTTTAGTTGCCTCTTCTTTAACCCACTTGGAAGTATAATTTATTTATAATAAAAAAAATAAATCTAAAGTATAATAATAATGTCCCTATGATTTATATTCCCAAAATGTTAAATATTTCACAGAAGATCATTATTTGTTAAATAACCTCATATCATTTAGAAACTCTCCAGAAATGTTTTTTTATCATTTATTGAAAAAAATAAAGTGTATATTTAACAATACTAGGCCAATTAGGTCTCGAATCATGTGTATTCATAGATATTCACTGGGAACTAAAATTAAGTTGATATGAAAGTGTGTGTAAAATGGTATAGATACAAAAGTTCCCACTCTCAGGACTATGTCTCTGAATCACATAGTCACTAAAGTTTTTCCAAAGGCATCGATCCTCCCAATTTTTGGGTGTGTCTTATTTACGTCTTAAAAACGATTTTTACTTATATGTGATGGAACCTTAGATGTTATAATCAAATTGACTAGGTCAGCATACCAAAGAGTCTATATCACGAGTGTATCAAGTTTCCCTCCTATAAGGGAATCATATAATGGAACCTCATATAAAATTTCATTCTATAGTCTTTGTGGGAATATACTCATGTGATCAACTATAATGTTCTCTCATCCATTTTTTTATTTGATTTCATTGATGAAATAATATAGAAAATTAATTCATATTATCATCATATGATTCACATATTTTTTCTTCAACATGTAAAAAAACTCTCTATTTTATAATACAAAATTAATGTACTATGTAAAAGATTTGAATGAAACATATCGAGAGATAATTTAATAGAAAGAAACTATTTATTCATAATTATGTTGTGTACATGATATTAATCCAAATTTCATGAGGCATAAGTGATGACATGAGATTCCCATTCTAATTTTTTTTAAAATACATACTATATAATTTGATACATCACATAAATTTCCCAATGGAAACTCCCAACCTAGATTTTAAATAATGTGTAGAGTATAGAGTCTCCACTTTAGCTTATTAAATTAAATCCTAAATTTATAATCAACTATAAAATCATTTTAATTATGATGATGTCTAGAGAGAGGATAATAAATTTTACTAAAACCATTAATAACCATATATTAAATCCTAGATGGATTAAAAACAATCACACTTTAAATAAAATATTGTAGTTTTCCAAATAGGTGATTATATTGCATTTTTATTTGTCATCAATAATATTTTTTTTGATATAACATCAATCAAGACAATCCATTTCTTAATAATGGAGTGGTATTATTCAAAAATCAAGACGAAATTATTTTCTATTCATTTTTAATGAACCCTTTGTTAGAATAAAATTAAAAGGTCTAATGATGATACAAAAAATTATAAATTCATCATGAAGTTCCTCTAATAAGTCCTCAATCAAGTAAGATAAAATACTTATCAAGAACCATAGAAATGTACTTGGTGAATTTTATAATCCAAATGGTGTTCTCCAGTATATAAATGTATATTATAAACATGTAAAGATTGTTTTCTCATGATCTTTTGGTGTAATGAAAACCTTTCATAAATGATATAATCTATTCAAAAAATAAAAATGTGTTTTCTCCACAATCTACAAAATCATTTTTTCATTAAAATGAATGGGTAATTTATCAATACATGTGTATTAGTTTAAATTCATATAATCAATACACACTATCCACTTATTTTTAATCCTTATTAGAACATGTTTTTTCTTATCATTTTCTATGAGTTTGAGTCTATACTTTATATATAAAACAAATAATGGACTCAACCATTATTAATAAAATATGGGGTATATTATTCTAGCTTAAATTAGTATTTACAAAAACATTTTATTATTGTCAGTTGTGTATAGTTACATCTCTATTGGGGTTGGAATATTGGTTTATATTTGTTTCAAGTAAAATTTGAAGCATTAAAACTCGAAGAAATATTGTATGTATCACATTGAGATTCCATCCAGTTGATTTGATTTTTTTGGTTTCAAAATTTCTATAAGTCATGTATCATGATTTTGGTATAATATATATTTATATATTTATCCACAATTGATTTCCACCCACTTGGAAAACATATTTAATGTTATATACCAATTTTTTTAATTCCGATTTTTGTGGTCTTATTAGTAAGGAAATCAATTTGGGTTCTCTTATTTGTTCCACAAACAAGAAAGGAATATTATAATTCATTTCATTTTAAACATTAAATTTTTTTAAAATAATTCACTATAATCATTCACATAATCAATGTCATACTATCCATGTTTTTTTCTATAATAATTTCAATAAATTTTTTTATTTTAATTTAAATGTTATAAATACATAATTGAGGATCTAATTTTCAAAATATCATTTAATACTCATTATCCACAAATTAAATTTACTATTCAACGACCATAATAGACTGTTATTTTGGGGGATAATTCATTTAAACTAAAATATTAACATGAAAAGAAATATCATAGAATTCCATTGAAATTGTTCCCTCGTGAACAATAATTATATTATTTAATCTCTTTAGGAATTTTTGTGAATTAATAATATGTGAATGATAAATACCTGACACTTAGAATATTAGGGCATAAAAATCATTTGGGAAAATCAAATCCTTCACTAAAACATATACATATTCTAAAACTCAATCGATGAATGTTTTTGATTAGTTAGCTAACTGGACCAATAACTTATATGTTTGAGATCTTTAATTTGTAAGGTTGAGTATAAATAGTGAGACATGAAATTTATAGAAGCCCCAAGGTGATATAAAGAGATAATGAAAGTTAATTTACCAATATTTCACAATATGAAGAAGTTACTTGTGACTTGTTGTCTTATACAATGATTAATGGAGATTAAGGAAGATAATTTTACCCAAAAATACCTTATTCATTCTCATGAATCCTCCTCCTCTATTTAAAAATTACCTTTATAAATTTAATGTAAATGGTTATTTTTTTAATTTCATTGAAAAGTGGAATATTAATTTTCTACTTGAATGTCTTGTAAAAATTATTCTTCAATGACTAAATGGTTTATTTTATTTATGGTTAAAATTCTTGATAGAAATTGTGATGATGGATTAAGTAAATATTCTATATATTCATTTCCCTAATCCACATTGGATATCCTTTTTGCTGGAGTGTCTCCTTATTCCCCATAAGTTTGTTTGGATATATTTTATCCAATAAAATTAATTATGAACATACTTTCTTCTTCTCATAAAAATGGAACTTATATTACCTATGAAATTTGGAATAGATAGACCTAGAAGGCTTCCAATTACTAAATTTATAAAAGTTTTGAAAGTGGAAAAAATCATATTGAATTGGTTTTGCATCTTCACAAGTTAGGTTCATTGATATACTAGTGTATTTTTTGAGTTCTATTATATTAAATTTTTGTTTTAAAGTATTGTATTAAAGATTTTCGGTACTACACATGGGTCTGATAACTTGTTGATGGTTTAGCTTGACCTCTCATTTGTTAGTGTAGTAATGGTTGGATGATATATTGGAAAGTGAAATTTTTTGTTCTAAATAAATTTTTCATAAAAGAATAAAAATTAAATCCTTTAATTCTCAGTAATTGAATTTTTATTTGGTATATATAACGAACCAACCCGGGTCAACCAAAAATGTCACATGATCCAGCTTGCCACATATCCTGAAGCATGTTTCTGATCACTACAGTTTAGAGATAGGTAGTGGAAATAACTAAATATATTTTTGAAATAATTTTTCCACTCGTAAATCGGAATGAACCTTCCATACAATGGGACTTTCACATCAAACACATCATAGTGGACAACATAAGAAAAATACGATACAATAAAAATTAACATACAATGAATAAAAATCATTCCATAATAGGACATATACCTGTTATCTAAATTAAAAACAAACTAATAAAGGTAAGGTATAATTTCAAAAAGGGCGGAAGGAGAACTCAATGGGTAGAAAGTTGGAAAAAAAACATTAGATTATTTTATCCCTACTAGACCATGTCACCTAAAAAAATCCGATGACCGTAATCAGGAAGATCCACCCTAGAACACGGTGTTGTTGCTTTTTCATCAGTCTTATAAAAGAAATAATTTTTTTTTCCAAAGCATCCATGAAGGGTGTGAGGCATGAAGACTAGTAGCATACCACCATAAAATTATTTTTTGCATTTACCCATGAAAACCAATAAACTAGTTTGGAAAATTTTGAAAAAAAAAACACTTAAAAACAAACCAATTTAAATTAAAAAATTAAAACCCCTTTGATTTTCTTTTTTGAAAAACAATCATGGTTTTAAAAAGAAATATATAATCATGGATCAAATAAGTAAACAATTCAACAAAGAAAAAAATGATCATTTATAAAAAAAATATATGATAATGGTGACAATAACATCACCATCATATAACAATATAAATGGAAATGAAAAATAGTAATAATATAACTCATCACATAAAAATCTTACTAATAAAATGTATATATCATAAAAATAAATATGGAATTATTAATGCACACATAAGTATCTAACTATCAGGAATATCAAGATTATGTACACATGTTTGATAGATATATAAGAAATAGAATCTCTAATACTCTTATATTGTCCCAACATGTATAATCACATAGTCCTCATAAGAAAAGACTCTCTTAGTCCCCAGGAAACAAAATTGGTGTCTCACACGATCTTCCCTATGAATCAAAACCTAACCACACAGAAAATCCAATATAAAAACTATAATTATATTCTCTCTGAAATCTCATATAGAACCCTGAACAAACCTCTCAGTCATACCACAGTTGACTCATGTTATAATCTATTCCATCACATCGAAAAAGTGACCATATCAATCAAGGTATTACACAAGCCATTACACAATATAAATAATACCATTTTAAAAAAACACTCATTCAATGGGAAAATAAAATATAAATCACTTTTAAATTCCATTATATCTCACAATACCACATTAATCACTTTTGTAAAACACATTGTGGGCATATAATCCACACCCAATTATAAAAACCCCCATTAAACACAAATAATTCCAATACAATCCATGAGATACATAATACATAGAATAAAAACCAATCTTGAATCATTTAAAAGGAAATTTATGAAAAAAATACAAGGGTGCTTAGAAATTTAAAGGAATTCCCTGGAGGCTTCTATTAAATAGTGACACAATACTTAGATTTGGTCCAAATCTCATCATCTCAAACAAAAGACACCATGATGAGGTAGAATGACTCCTCATATACCTAATACATTTAAAATATAACAAAAATCCCCAACACAATATATATATTCATCCAACACCACCCATAGGGTTCCAAATCTCTGTAAAAATGTAAGAATAAGTCTTGTGAGGTGGGAAAGATGAAGAAGTCACGAAAAAATCCACTTAATACAATCCAAGATACCTTGATATCTAATAAAAATACACACAAAAATATTTTGGATATGATCAATGCCATCGTGGAGGGCTACACATGATGGTGGAATAGAAAAAAGGGTCAAAACCCTTATAATTCAATAGGGTAAAAGAGGTAAAAAGACAATATTTACTGAGATGTACAAGGATTCATAGTTTGGTAAATGGTTTGGAAATTTATGTTGTAACCATGTAGGTGAAACTATACACACAAAATAGGAAACATAGTTTTAATTTTTGTGTATCATGACTTGATAAACCATACATAAATGTACTATAAAAAACTAAAACACCCCTCACACGGTTCATTCGCAGTTGAGGAAAATTGTTTTCTAATAGTGCCCCTTGGTTTACCTCCCCATAATATTTTGTATTGACCCCCGACACTCTGGAAGTTTAAGAACACACTCAATTGTTGAAAAAAATAAAAATTAGACGTTCTATTGACGTATTGGTTTCTATAAACTCCCCACCATGCCACAATGTACCCCTAGAAAGTCCTTACACTTTGTTAGAAGAAAATGGGAGATGCCACTGCTCCATCACTCGACACTCCCACTCCCACATCTCATGGTTATATCCAACATTATTCATGATCCACCGGACCAATGGGATGACCTTCCCCTGGGGAACCTAATCCTAATGGTCTACAATAATAATTGGATACTCTTCCATTATGGATTTAGGATCTTACTCCAATGAAAGTTCTATATGGTATCTATTTATCTTGGAGTCATGCAATATGTCATTAATTGAGTTCAACCATGGTGGAATATCCAACTGGTATGATAACTTCTCAATATTCTCCACAACACGAAACGGCCTGACATAACATGACACCAACTTCCCCAAACTGTCCATGTGATTGTGACCCAACTGAACTGAAACATGGATTAAAAATGATCACCCACTAGGAACTATGAAGAACGAGTATTTAAATGGGAATATCAATTATGGGGGATTTGACTAAATCTAATATTTTTTAATTATCTAAATTACCTCGGTTGTCTCATAGACAAGCCTCAATCCAACTATGGAACACTCACCCACCTCACCCAAGCATAGAGGGTATTGGAATGGACTCCCATATAATACCTCAAATGGGGCTATCCAAATCTATGACTGATATATATTATTATATACCAGATTTTACAATGGTATGTGCCTTTCCCATGATCCATAGATTTCATGAACACATGTCTATAATATAAACTCAATAGTCTAGATGGTCCGCTCATACCATCCATCCATCTATTGGTGATATACGGTGCTCAACCTCAAGCAGGTTCCTAAAACCTCCTAGAATCCCTTATAAAAGAGAGATGTAAAATGGTAATCCCAACATGACACTGTCACTGTTGTCACTCCATGAATTTGAAGAAACTCTTAAACATATAACCATATGAGGTTCTCTACCATCGTCAACCCCATGATGGGACCAATTTCATCAAATGATTGCTGACCACCCATATTCTATTATTAACAATTGGAGCATGAGGTATTCTAATCATGAAATCGATTGAGATATAATCCCCCATTCACACTAGCATTACACATTTCTAAAACAACCAGATTGTTCCTTAATGCTCCACATTGATCATTCGATAGGTCAATCATCTGGAAATAATGTCTACCACCGCACGTCTCATCCCAGGCCATGAGTACCAACCTATCAAGGATGATAACATCTTTCTCACACTAGGGTGAATTTACCAACTAGATTAATATCCCTCATGAATAACCTCATACCTTAGGATAAAATGATAAAATATCCACTATTGTAATAGAAGATAACCATCAAGAAATTGAGAGCAATCACCCATGGTCTCCCAACTATTTATGTCACTACAATTATGTTGGTTCTGGGTGTCATATACCTACTCATTACATGCCTGATCGATGATAGAGGATGTAATATATACACTAGACAAAAATGCATTCCACCATACTATTTTTCTTGTAGCCTTAGACCAGCACACAAATTCATTAGACCCCACTCATCCAATTATTCATGAACTATATTAACTACAAGATTTATATTCAAATCTTTAGTAACCACTTTCACATTAAGAGGTGTATAAGAAATCTAAAAATAAAATATCAGAAGGAAATCTAGCTAGTATCTCCACATGAGGTTTAGGTCCATCTAATTCAAAATGAAAATTTTTATCTTATTATATAAATACTAATTGTAATGATCTGTAAATACGTATTGTCACCACATTATCAATGTAGGCATAATGGCTTATAACTCCAGGTCATGGGTAGGATAATTCCCCTCATGTGGGCATAGATACCTTCATCCATGGGCCACCGTATGGTTGTAATACTTCAAAAAACACAAAAATCCTACACGAGAAGTATCTAAATACACTACCTAATATCTTAAATACTTATAAAATATCATAACAACTGTAGATTATAAATTGATATGAAACTATTCGAAAGAAATCTAGGACTTCTTATTCAATAGTAACTTCATCCCATTCTCGATCAAATCCATCATGGGAGAATATATACTATATAATTATTGAACAAATTACTTTAATACCCTATCAATTCAAGAAATATCCAAATATAAAACATGTTCATGGGATTCTCCCATGAAAAGACTCCTCAAACAATCTCTAGATCCACTGAAAATCCTGTCCCAAAAATCACATGGATTTTAAATTCACATTCTAAATCCAAAAATTGTACATTGGAAATTTGGAAAATTGATGTTTCCCTCTCAAAACTCCCAAAATAACCTCTAGATAGACATCATTCTCCTTCTCTATCTTGTAATATACGATGATTTTTTCCAAAGACACAACAATGAAGGAGTCTAAAAAAGATGAATCGTATGGTTAATTGTAATGAAGAAAACCTTAAAAGCATCAATAATCACAAACAGAATAACCCAATAATCAATGTTCCCATAACTTATTTGAATTTCCTTCTTTAGAAAAACCACATCCCATAAAATCAATTGGAAGTATACTAATATCAATTCGATATTAGAGAACCTACAATCCCCACTAATCTAGTCCAATAAATCATATACTTTGGAAAGTGATTATTTATTATGTAGTTTCACAATGTTAAACATACAAAAGTATATGTAAAGTCAGAGGCTAATGTTTTAATTCTATTCAAATAGATTTGGAAAATTTCATAACAACACCCTAGGGTGAATAAAACCCTTTCCCTCAAGATACTATATAAGGAACATTATCTCTTTTAGCATAGCCTAAATCATCAAATAGGAGGACATGGAAATATGGATCATCCTGGAAGAAGATCAATAGAAAACATGACCCCTAATTGGGGAAGAAATCATAAGAAATCATTTGGAAACACATCAAAGTAACTATCTATTCCCATTGGATGTTCATATGAATAACGCTACTCAACAACATTAAGAAACTACCTAGTCAACTGACATGAGATCACTATTATTCTTGAAGAAACCGTTCCACTCATCCCAAACTACATATCACCCTCCCGCAATAATATGTGAATAATCCTATCATGAATAAGGAATTTGACACTATAGTGAAAAATGTCGACCAACGACATAAATATGTTAAAACAATCCAGGCCGATAATGATGTTGAACACGACCAGTTCCAAAACAAAAATGTCCCAAATAAACTCCATGATTTCTAAAATAAGAAATATCTTAGAGAACTTAAAAACACTTTAATTATTTATACATAACGGGGTTATAGAATCTGTAACATAAAATATAAAATCATCCCACATACCTAAGGAATAAATTGTATCATGTCAGATGAAATTATGTGATACACCTATGTCAAAAAGAACCCATTCCATGGAATAAGTAATAAAAATTGTACCTCAAACAGTGCCTGTCACAGAATCCGTGTCCTCTGGAATGACCTCCAGTATATGATGTCACCCAAGATTAGAATCTCCTTGGTAATTCATCCACTAGTGAAAATATCCCATACCAATAGAATGAGATCCTATATCATTGGAAGAACCTAACTTCACCAAAGATCCCATTGCGAAAATGGATCCAACACTACTCCCATGTGAATCCAACTGATAAAGCTATGAAAATGCCCATAATTCTCCATATAAAAATCTAGATCCTTTAGATAATTATTCATGAGATGATATGGAGAAATATGATATAAAATAGTAAATCTGATGGCATACTCCATCACCAAGTGATCACCCTACTATATATTCACAAACTAATTGGTCTTTGTCATTCTCAAGGTTTTTAGATTGATTATTAAATTAAATTCCACATTGAATGTGGTCCAAGTTAGTTCATTATGATTTAATGGGAGAACCATCTACTACTGCTTCATCCTACCCATTCCTTCTTTCATGTACATGGAAAATCCCACATTAGAGGTTTTATGGGTGCTCAAAGACTCAAAAACCCACTCAATATAATCCAACCTATCCTCGATCTCATTAAGTTCCTTATTACCAAATAACATTAGTGGATTCTGCCTTGAAAAACTTTGAGCATGGTCCAGGTTCAATGTCGTCAAATGGAAACCAACATAACCAACGGTTTGGATTATATGAATCACTAATTCCACCAAAGCGAAATCAAGAGAAGGGTTCACTTGTGGGGTACTCTTTGTTGCACCCTCTCCACACCTGAATGAGGTCATTCTAGGAAGCACTGTTTACAAAAACGAATGAACCATATTCACAAGAACAATCCAATAACAAATCACAGGAAAAGTGCTAGAAGGAAATAACTAAACATTGGTATCATAATAAACTTCAACAATAAAAAGAAAAACATCCTAAAAACCCATATTCAGGTTCAACATATAAATAGAACCATGAACCACCCATGAAATATTGAGGTACATCATGAAGAAGATCTGGAAAAGAAATCCACCACTTTTATAAACTGAGTCCTAATAGTCCCAATACAAATCTACCACTAAATAGAAAATAACCTGGATCTGATATAAATTTTCAACAATGAAACCCAGGTCAACCCAACCCATCACTAGAGTTGGCCCAACACAGAGCACGAAGCTTGTTCTTAATCACCACAGACGATGCCAAGAACCAAGAATAACCAAATAACCTTTGAATATTATTTTAATATTTGTAAACCTACAAGACACATCCATTAAATGGGATGTCCTAAAAAACACATTATATTGAATAGCATAAGAAAATAAGACACCATATATAATAACATACTACAAATAAAAATCAGTCCATAACAAGGAATTTACATGGTATCTAAAAATCAAACAAATACTAAAAAATGAAGGGTAAAATGTCCAACGGGTCTCTTGCACAACCCAATGGGAAAACTATACCATAATAATTCCAAATGTTTCAATCCATGAAACTTCACTTCTCGTCCAAAAAACACTTGGTTGCGGTAATCATGTTGAGCCACCCAAGAACATGGATCCCATGAATTTACCTATATCCATCAAAAAAAATATAAATTTCCCCTAAGGAACCATTCATTGAGAGAGGAACGAAGCCCAGTAGGGTACCACCGGGAATATATTTAAGGATATTACCAATGAATAAAAATAAAAATGTATGAATAAAATTTGAGAACCAAACTACTAAAAAACAAACTAATTTCACGTAAATATTTGAAAACCATTTGGATTTCCTTCTTAAACAAAACATGTTTTATTCCATAGTAATATCTAAACATTCCTCAAAAAAATAAACATGTACAAAATCCAAAAAATGGTCAAAATAAAAAAATAGAATAATAATGTTTAGAATTATATTAACTATTTATAACCATATCAATGGAAATCAACAACAAGGATAATATATCTCATCCCATCAAAATTTTACTAATAAAATTCCTAAATCATACAAACCAGTCCCAGATGATTAATGTGCACCAAGGGCTCAAACCATTTGGAATATCAAGAGCTAGTTCCCATGCATGCAAGCTATATAAGAAACTAAAGAAGTCATGGTCTTCTTCAGGCTCAACATGGAAGCTCCTACAGTCTTCTGACCCGAAGACTCCCTTGATACCTTAGAAACCAAATTCAAGGCTCAAACAACCCCCCACCCCTCAGATAGAACACATGACCATTTAGAAAACCCAATATCAGAGCCCACATGATCTTCCTGATGAAGGATCAAACAAAAACATGAAAAAACACCTCACTACTACCCTGGATAACCCATGTTCTAGTACCTACCAACACATCCAAAAACAAGTTCCTATATCAATAATGCTATAAAAAAAATTCATTTCACAAAAAACATGTTCATTTTAACAAAACAACCTTTATAAGGTAAAATAATTTCTTACACCATTTAATAATTCCATTTAAAAGTAAAAAACATCTTTGAGACCATTTATCCAACACTTGGTGGGCATAAAAGCCACAGAAATTAGTAAAACACCACTTTAAACCCCAAAATTACCAATCATATACATGAAATAAATCAAAAAATAATACACACCAATCATAAATTATTAGAATAGAAATATAATAAAAAACAATAGGATATTATAAATTTAATGTTGTTCCATTGTAAAAACACTTAAATAGAGTCACCTACCTTGAATTTGGTCCAAAGCTCATCTCCTCTACAACAACCACCAGATGAGGAGGAACAAGGCTTTTAACCCTTAACCCATAATAAATAAATCCAAAACCACCATAACATGCTGTAGATTTAGCTAATACCACCTGTAGGGTTCTACAAAAAAATTAAAATAGAAGAACAAGGCTTGAGAAGGGGAAATGAGAAGAAATAATGATGAAAAAAACATAACTCAAGCCAATAACATTAATATCTAAGATAAATCCACACAAAATGTGAGGGGATAAGTTCCAATCCATGTTAGAGGGTTACAAATGATGGTATAAGATCAATAATGGTAAAGTACTTAAAATTAAACTTGGGGAAAAAGGAAAAAACAATTTTTTTAATGAGATTGATAGGGTTGCATGGTTTGTATGCATATTTAAAAAATCCATGAGCTTATCATGTGGGTGCCATTTTCCACAAAAATAGGATACAAGTCTTAATTTGTAGTGTATCATGGTTTGGAAACCCATTCTCAAACCATGCAAAACTGCACAGTCAAAAACTATACAACACCCTGCTCGATTGGCGCAGAATTTTGAAAAACCATGCACTAATAGTGAGCCTTGGTATATCTCCCCAAAAACTATCATTTTCAAGCCTTAGAAACCCATAACTCTAAGGACACACTAAAAGGTAAATAAAAAATCAAAATTAAACTTACCAAAGAGCTTATGGGTTTCCCAGAATCCCCACCATGCAACTCTCTTCCCCCATAAATTAGATAGGGTTTTCAAGATGAAAAATGGTCTAGCCAATTCTCTCTCACCGAACCTTCCTACACCAAAATCATAGTTCTAAATCACCACACTAATAGACACCCAGACTAACAGGATCACTTTCCCATAGATAACCTTATCCCAATAATTCATGATACGAATATGATACTCCACCATAGAGTCATCATGATCTAACTCTAATTCATTCCACTCAATCACATAAGGTGGGTCTGAATGATATATATTCATTTGAGAGATAAAGAAAATATACTGAATCGAGGAAAACCATAATAAAATATTTGATAGGAAGGATACCTTACAAAGACACTCCACAAAAATAAACAACCTAACCAACATGGACCAACATTCAATGATTTTCCAAGATATGGTCACCCAACTAATTTGATACATAGGGAAATAGTTGATCACACACCTGAAACTATAATAGAACAAAATGATGATTGGAAAATGACTTTTAGTGACTCTGTGGTTTCGCTAACAATTTTTTAATCTACTTCATTTCCTTAGTCATCACATAAATAAGGCATTATATAAGTAGATATTTCTTTCCCACCTAAACACAACAAAATGAGGATAGGAATAGCCTAAAATATAATACCACCAAATATTCAGGGAAAATATCCAAGACGCTAAATGAAAATCATTCATCAGGTAGTTTTTCTCATGGATCTTCAGTTTTTGTGAGGCATATGTGATAGATTTATCATTCTACATGATAACATAACCAAAACTATTCTTTAAAGCATCATTATAATCACAAATCCTTCTACACTTTTTTGTAGTGTGAGTATCAGAATAATGATTATCGTATTCTTGATCCAATAACATCATTATTTGCATTATTATTTTCATACATCAATTTACCCATTCCATGTTTACTTTGTTAACATGATACACTATGGGGATAAATTTCTTAAAAAACCTTAGTAATACTCTAATAAGCTATGAAAGTATGGATTTACCTAACACTAGTGTGTATAGGCCATTCATCAATTTCATTTTTCTTTTAAGGGCCTATAGAAATACCCTCACTTATGATCAAATTCCCAAGAATGATTCTTTATGTATCCAAAAGTAACACTTTCTGAACATAGTGTACATTTTCACTTTTCTAAATGTCTCTAGTACAATCCTTAGATACCCTTTATGTTCCTCATTAATATTGGAGTAAATGAAAATATCATTGATAAATACTACCATAAATTTATTAGGGTTAACTCTAAAGACTATATTCCTAAAATTCCTGAAGATTATAGGAAAATTACTATGTCTGTAGGGAATCAATATGAACTCAAAGTGTGCATACCATTTAGAGAAATAAGTATTCTGAATATCTTTATTCTTTACCTTCAGATGATGATATCCCCAACAAATATCCACCTTTGAGATGTACCAATCTCTATGGAGTTTATTGAATAAGTAATAAATCCTTTATAGGATAAAATTTATCTTTATGGTGACGTTGTTGAATTTCGGGTATTTGATACATAGCCTCATTCATCCATAATTTTTCTTTAAACAAAAGCACTGGTTCACACCAATGTGATGCACTTGATCATTTGAACCCTTTTTCCAAATTATCATGTCGTTTCTTCTTTTACTCCTTTATTTTAATATGATCCATCCTATATTGTAATTTTTAGTTAGGAGTGGCTCCACATATAAGCTCAATTGGGAACTATACACTATCATTTGGGGGAAATCCATGTAATCTTTAAGAATTACATTAGTCTATTCTCTTTCAATGGGAAATTCCTCATGGTTTATGCTTTACATCAATGTATCCATTTGGTATATGTATTAATCTTGATAGGGTATCAACACCCACACCATTGAGGTGTTTTCCAATAAATATTAATTATCTTTCAATTTTATCAGATAAATGGATGGTTTATAATATATAAAGAGATTATATTCTCTGTATAATTAATGTTTTCTCTATATAATGAAGGAAATACATGCCCAATATAGCATTGAATTACACCTCTGGAAGGATTGCAATATTTTCTAGAAGAATGTTACCACATTTGCTAACTGGAGAAGTGTCAAACACTTGGGATTAAATTATCACACCACATGGTGTATTTATATATATCTCTACATCAAGGAATTAAGGATTTAATTTAACATCACCATAAAACATGAAAAATATAAAGGATTATTTGAAACCATAATAAAATATAGTTTTCCATTATTGACTAAATAAGAAGTGTACCTCCTAATAATTCATTTTAATACTCCACATCAACAGTAGAAATAGAATATTCTTTCCTTTTCTCATTTGTATTTGGTTTTAGCTGACATTGATTACCCTCAAAGACACATGTCTTAGTTCACTATCCTCTATAAATCCCTTGGTCCCTAGATTTGGAGAATTTAACCATGGGTGGTGAATTTGTGGGAACCTTGCTTTACAATATAATATAAGTCAAATTATTCATGTATCATTAACATTATTGAGCATGGTGGACTACTCTCCCACACTTGAATCATTTCCCCATCACATTAAGGCAATTCCCATGTTGCTTTTTCTTAAATTTTTTTCATTGGGATGGTTGGATCCTCATTCATCCTTCTTCATTTGACCCACCAACTTCAAACACCATTTACATTTTCCTATCTCGATAACTATGGAACCATTTTACCAACTCCATCTAAACATTGAGGCACATTGAACTAATTCTTCATAACTCTCAAAGTCACTGATAGAAAGGGCCTTTCAAAGTTGTGGATTTAAGCCAAAAATATATATCTATTTTTCTATTGTTGTTTGTAACAAAACCAGAAGAATATCTTGAAATCAATGTGTATATTTCCTCATAAACCATGATATATTCACCTTCCTCTTACTTCATCAACTATAATTATCTCTATAATTTTTTTCAAAGAGTTAGAGGGAAATACTTATTAAGAAATATTTTTTAAAATTATTCCTACTCAATCTATTATATTTCATCCATTAACATCGTATTCTTTTTCTACTACCACTATTTAATGGAACCTTTATATAAATAATAGTTGCATAGAGTCACAATAACCTTTTAGAACATTGGTTCATTGAAAAGATATTCTATATTGAGTTACCCAACTATATTGTGATAAGTGGATCGGAAGGCCCACTGAATGTTGGTCTTCATTGCTACATAAAAGACGTAATATCCAATTGATAATTATTCAGTGAGGGAATACATTCTACATGGCTGAATTCATTATTCATAGTGTATCAAAATTGGGTAACCATCACCATGATGTATATAATTCCACCTCTTATAGAATTGGGGATGAAGTTAAGATAACCATTACATTGTCCCTTACACATGTTATTTTTCTTGTTTCTATTGGTTCTTAAAATATAATAAGATAAAAATGGTCTGAACAAAATGTAATTCAAAAAATCATGATACATAATTTATTCTTATTTTTAAATCATTTATAGAGTAATATCTTATCGGATTCATATGTTTATCCTTTTTTCTGAAATGATTCTTCTAGGGTGTTTAACTATATATAGACTTATACTTAGGGGTTTCAATGAAAATATCTAATCATAATTCACCAATTATCTAAACAAACCTATGATACCAACTATAGAGACCATACTTTTTCTTACATGATTATTAAATCTTTTTTAAGCCAATTAGTATTATAGAGTTACATATCCAAGATCAAAAGTTTTAGTGTATTTAATGAATTAGAATCATACATCACATATAAATAATAAAAAATAAACAATTATTTAAATATTTCATCTTTATCCTTCTAAATGTTCACATTATCCTTTTATCATGTATATACCTGAGGATATCCATCAATGAAATGGGTGAGCTAAAATTATAGTAGGAGGTGGAATAAGGGACTTGAATCTATAAATCATGGGGGAGTATTATAATTATCATCATATCATAAGTATAGGATATTCATTTTAATCATAAGGGAAAAATTTTATAAGGGTATGAATTGTGGAATATGTATAAAAATAAAACATCATATCATAGTGGCCAAATACCACACCCAGTTGGGAGCAAACCTAGCATCATTTCTATGAAAAACATATGTGCATAAATAATAAAATCATCATTAGGAAAAAATATACAATCACTTTCTTTCATAATACATGTAATAAAATGAGATAAGTCACATTAAGCAATGAATTGGAGGGATATATAATCCCAGGACCACCCGTCATCTTATAATATTCACATAATAATGCATGACACATAGAACTTATAAAAACCGTAGTCATGAAACAACCCATGGAATGGAATGAGTTTCATAAGGATTACATAATGAATATATTCATGAAGAAACATTGAAGTTCCAAAATTAATAATGAAAAAAGGTATGGTATAAACATCATCATTAATGAGTAAATTAGAAAGAACTTATGAAGAGTCAAATATGCATTTTATAGAGAAAAGTATTTTTGGAAAATATTTTTATTTTTTATTAACAATTTTGGTGAAAAAATTATATCCCCAAAAAGAAAATTTGAGAATATTTATTCAATATTTAATGAATGTTAGATGAATATACATACCAAATATTCCATGAAATATGGATAACCTAAAGAAAATTATTTGGGTTTCAGAATCAACTTACCTTAAATTCTACTTTATTTCATTGATTTTCTACATCCGGAATAATTTAAATAAATTTATTAAAAAATTGTACCAGAAGTGAATTATGTTAATTTATGTGACTATTTGTCTATTATAATTGTTTGATTACATTTTATAATTTCTTCTGTTGATGTTGAAGCGTTTAATGTCACGATTTCTTTAACATTGTCTTGTTTTACTTCGATTATTCTATTTTGTTAATGGTCATTTAAACATATGTTGAATTAATTACATATTCCTAAAATAAATTTATTTAAACATTTAAATATCATAAATAATTTATTATATCCCTCCATAGAGTTGGTTATAGTAAAATAATTGGCAATCTCCTCATTTTATATTAAACAACTGTTAATGATACATTTTACAAAGAGACAAAATGGGAAGTATGAAAATATAATATCATGTAAGTATAATAATTATAATATATTAAAATCCTTAATAATATTTTGAAATACAACTTTATTATTCTTATAATATTTGGGTTTGAATGGGGTGAATAAATAAGAGAAAAGGGTGAAAAAAATGATAGGATAAATTAGGGAGGTCTTACCCTCTTCTTGGTGTTGCTTCTTCTCTATGGCTCTAAATGCCATTTCTTCTTGGAGTTAGATGGCCCCAAAATGTCCCTAGGTATTAAAATAATATTAAGATATATTATTTTGTGAGATCTCATTCTTTACCATGTGAGGTAGTTGTGGTTTTCCAAGGGGATGGAGAGGGGTTATTTATACTCGAGGAGAGAGGTATTTTTAGAATAAAATATTGTATAAAATACTATATTCAAGGAAAACCACATTATTATGAATTTTTTTAAATTATAAACCATATTTTAATTAAATTAAATGGTTTTTTACTCTCAAACACATTACAATTATAATTTATTAGTTTAATAAAACGTAATTGTAGAAAACTGAGAAAATATTATTTTAATGTAATACTTTATATGTTAGACTTTGGAAGGTACTTTTTTATTGGAAATTAATTTCAATGTATTTTAATGAACTATTTATGAAATTAAATATGTTTTGGTCGAGAATAATGTTCCCTAAATTATTATTTATTTATTACATCATGAATGATTAAATTCAAGTTACACTGGTTACAAAAAATTGTATTTTTACTATTCACATGATGATTGAAGTATTTTAGAAAATTACAAAAAAAAATTCACCCTTATAAAATTTCAGGATGATGATTTTAAAAATGACATTCATTTTTTCAAAATAATTTTCATGCATAGGTAATTTTAGTTTTTAATATAAAAATTATGATTTTTAGGAAATATCTAAAAATGTAGTTTTGTTAAAAATGTGCCTATATTTTCATTGATATTTTTAATGGTGGTATTTATTTTATGCAATTATAATATTTATATTGACATAAATTACTCATATAAAATATATATTATAAAAAATTATATTATTTTGATGTTTAATTACTATTCTAACAGTGATGTGACTCTTCCCAACAACCCAATTACTATACCAATAGTTACATTACTATTCTAATGGTTAATTTAGTATTGAAACAATCAAATTTATAATTTTAAATACTAATTACTGCCATAATTCATTATGCATCGCATTTCCACTCATGGTTATACATTTTAATTTTCTATAATTTCTATTGGTTTATTAATATTTTTTTCTTTTCCATAGTGTTGTTCATGGGATGGATGATTCTAAGTGATAGTGGTGATCCATATTTTTACATTGAAGTTTATCTATATTCTATTTCATATAACCTTTTAATATTTATAATTTTAGTGTGTTCGTTTTAATAATAATGTAACAATTTTCTTTAGTGAAATAATGTGTTTTTGTTTGTCTATTAGTTTTATGTACCTTATAATATATAATTTAATATAATACACATTTATTCTAGAAAAAAAAATATCATTTATAAACTCTGTGTTGATATGTAAAAAAATAAATCCCCATTATAATAAATGCACAATAATACTCAACAACAGTATTGAACAAACACGAATAAAATAATCATTGAATACTAATTTAACCCATAAAAGAGGGGATTATGGAAATGGAATGGATCTCACCATGGGAATTGTTAATTTCATAATCAATAATCCATTTATAAAAAAAATAAATTTGAAAAAGTGAGTAGAAGATGTGATATTTTTTTATAAGGGACACATACGATGGATTTAGATTGAAGAAATCCCATGAATCTACCTTGGATATAATGAGATAGAGGAGGGGGAAGGAAAGTAAAAAGAAGTTCCATTGACAGATCTTATTTGTGAGAAGGAGGAATCACTCTCAGGAAAGAAATAAGGGTGTATAAATGCTCTAAAATAAAAATACCAAACTAACCCAAAAAAACATACCCAAAGTAATAGGTACCCAATGTCATCCCCTAAACACTAGTGTCTCTACCATTTATATGGGGTACCCAGTGTATGCCCACTATGTATCTAGTGCCACCTACAGTCTTAAGAATATTGGTTCTACCACTACAAAACATCCAAAAATATAAAAAAACGATAATCTATATAAACAAATAAAAAATCATATAATAATTCATCCTCAATAACTGAAATATGAATCAAATTCCTAAATGGAAAAGTTATCCCTCTATTGTAATAAAAAGTTCAAATGAAATCACCCCTTTCACAACTAAAACTTTTCAAAATTGACCAATAGTAATTTTCTGATTACATGGGCCTGTATAACCTCCACATCATATGACCTATCATCCATAAGAAACCCCAGAGGGGATTTTATTCTCAATATTAATCAGTCCTATGTACTAAATAAACACACTGATTCATCCACCATGTCACTATATACAATTACCAGATTCAAATCACCTTACCAAACCACAAAAACATCAACTACATGGGACTCAAACACAACATAAAATAGAACTAAAATAACAATGTAACGATCACATCCATATAAATATTCTATACACTATGATGTATATCCAAAGTATATGTCTGAAAATACCTCATCACCTCCTCTAACATCATGACTATAACCGTCATCCATCTTTGGAAATGGATGACATGTTCCATCCTTCTAAAAATTCAACAGATGTATCTATTGAAGGTATTTGGTCATGGAGAAACTCATAGTAGATCTCTCCCAATTGAGAAACTCCAAATAACTATTTAATTAGAAGAGCTAACACCATCCACTGTAGATATGATTTACCCCTCGCCTCCATAAGGGTTAGCTTAAAATAGGACAACTAATCAAATTCCTCTTATACAAAACAAAAATGGGGCTTCTTGATAGTGGAATATTCACCACATTGCACTTCTCAAAATTATAGACTATCTCAAAGACATGGTCTTTTATTAAATCCAACCAGAACATATTTCATAGGTTCAAGACACCCTAACTAATGATATACCTGAGACTCTCATGGTATTTTAAAATAATAGGTCACTATCCTAGAAGACAGTACCTCCATATCCTCAAAGTGAAGACTACCACTCTGACTTTTGGCTGTGAGTCCCATAGTTTTACTCTTGTGGTATCAAATACCTCAACCCATTTGAAATAATTACCTTGCACTGCGAAAAAATATAGTTGAGACCATCTCCAAAGACAAAACAATACACAACACAGTCCACACCCTCCTGTATTTGTCTCAATATAGGAACACTAATCAGCTTCTCTATCAAACTCCTGAAAGGATCTCTGACACAACTTGGTCCATGAAAATAATCACCCTTTCCTTGTTAGAGAAGTCAAAGGGGATATAATCCTTGATAAGTCCTCGAAGAACCTCCTGTAGTACACGCCCAATCTATGAAAACTATATACCTATTACACAATCTTAGATGGATCTGAGGAATTAATTGCATTAATAATCACTTGATCCACAACTAATCCAGGTTTATAAATGAAATTCCCTAGTAGGTGAACCTTAGGGTTCCAAAATTGGTACTTAGAGATATTACCATAATGTTGGTGCTCCTAGAGTAAATCTAGGACCATAATCAAGTACTATGTATAATCCTCATCTAATTCAGAGTATATGCATTTGTCATCAATGAATGCAACCAAAAATCATTCCATGTATATCTAGAAGATCTGGTACATCATATCCATAAATTGATTGGTGGGAATTCATCACCCTTAACAGAATCAATAGGTACTCATAGTGCCTATAGTGACATTGTAAATCCAAATTCATAATATCAGCCTCACAAACCCTCACCTAGTGGTAAATGGACTTTAGATCAATCATAATCAAACAATTCACATCTCCCGGATGATTAAATATGACATCAATCCTTGATAATTGTTACTTTTTATTTATAATTGATTATTTAATGTGATTATAATAAAGTATTCGACATGCTCCAATACGCCTTTTTTATGAACAAAATCAGAGCTACCCAAAGGGTCACACTGGTTCTTATAAAAACCTTATCTCTATGGTCCTCTAACTTCACCCTAAACTCCGGGAGCTTAGTAGGGGCCATATGATATTCGAAAAATGATATTGGTATGGTCATGGGGTGAAAGTCAATGCATAATTAATCTATCACCATACTGGTAGTCCCAAAACATCCTCTGGGAAGACATAAGTATATTTATCCACTACCAAATTAGTATAGATTCATGAATCACCTGATATATTATGGAAAAGTCACACCAACTGATGGGTGATAGGCTATAGACTCATCTACATAAGTCCCACTCTACACTCCATGAGATATATCTCCACCATAAAAGAGAATCTCATCTCATATTTTGAATGGAATATGAAACATATGTGACGAAAATTAATTTAGAATTGACTCATGAACAACTAATATATACTCAGGATAATGCCATCTGGTTTCATCATGAAAGAAAAGATGTCTCGTATGAAATTCCCTACCATGTGATACCTTTAACTGTCAGAAGATAAGTGATATTAAAGAATCACTCACTATAGAAACCTCTCACTATAGAAGATGCGATATGGAATTTAATGGAAGATCCCAATCTCACACAAGGAATAAGGATAGAAAGTAGTGAATCAAACATATGTCTACTAGTACTGAGATAAGAGTATAATAAAAATAGATCATACCTCATATCATCTCATTTATAGCCTACTCAAAGACCACCATGGCATACAACCACCCACAACCCCAACCACCATCTTTTTCTAATTGATGTGGATCACCTAGGGTTGGTGGTTTTAAGATCATATAACATCATCCTCCACCAACTGATATCCTTTTTGAGCAACTCATACTCCACATCCAGTATCAAATCCTTGAGGGATTCCCTAGCAACATCAGGGAGACCCCTGATCATGGTGCAGCCTATTACATGGATGTTCATAAACTATATTTTGGTCCTACTCAGCATCGTGGGTCTAGAAATCTTCTTCCATGTGACCACGCCCATTACAAGCCTAACATCTCCCCTCTACAAGAATTTTGTATCATCTTCATAATCCCAAATCCACACACCCATGTTCCAGAGTTTAAGAATGCATCGTCTGTTGAGATATCGATATCTTATGTCAGGTACCTACTATAGAAAAATCATCCACCTAACGTTTATTTCCCTCTCTAATGGCTTGGTGACCCATTTTTAAGAAGCTCTCTATTACTAGGGCATGCTCCAACACAATAACATAAGGGGTGAGACACAAGGAGACCAAAATAGATTGAATATATCTATTGGGACCCAGATCGGATATCCTCACCTAGAAGAATCCATATTTTACTATGTCATGGTAGTACCACATAAGGTCGGTGAACCTCATAGAATGATCATGTACTCCCATACTAACATTATTTATCTCTATAAGCCCTTGGATCTGAAATGATCAAAAGAACGATGGGTAATACTCCTCAAGAAATAGTTT
This sequence comes from Viscum album, assembly GCA_963277665.1. Taxonomy (NCBI): domain Eukaryota; kingdom Viridiplantae; phylum Streptophyta; class Magnoliopsida; order Santalales; family Viscaceae; genus Viscum; species Viscum album. Next base: position 309,655,573 of record OY728120.1, read on the forward strand.
TTGGAATTTGGACTATGGGAGCATTGTCTTATCATGGGGATTTATAGCCAAAATCCCATAATGCCGAGCTACTCTATAAATTAGACTAGATTTTGGCACAACCATATGATCTATTGGGGTCCAAACAAGTCTAGTTACATGGAATAGTTACTCTATAAAATCCTCTACTTCTTAGAGATTCAGATAACCATATATCCTTAGTTGAATCTTTTTATGGAACATATAGAGTGATCCAAGACTATGTGAATCCACAACCAAAACTACATATACAAAATGATGATTGATGAGAAAGGGTGTCACTACCTACCCACCAAGAGGAAACACATTGGGGGATGGTCCATGAACTAATGTATCATATCCCCTTGGCTAATATTAATGATCATGAATTGTAAAACTAGATTTCATAATTTTCTAATCTATCCAAAAAGTAATCAAGATGAACCATGGTTAGATTAGTATATATATAAGGGTATTTGACTCAATAAAGATAGTCAACGAACTCAATCATATACAATTGATGTTCCAATGTCCCATATAACCAATTTCTTATTATTCGGAGTTTAAAATGATGTATTCAGCATCTTGGTATGTAGATACATCGTTTACTACACCAATTGTGGTTTCCCTATACTGAAATAAACCCTCAAGATACTTTGACACTATTCCCCATAGTTTCAACCAATCTTTACCAGGAGACAATTACAAACACAGTCCCAAGGAATTATCTTCTATAATATGACACTATAATTACTCATCCCTCTAGGTCCCACCTAGAGGTAGTCATATGGTACACCAACACCCCAATCTTTCCTCAAATAGGATATGGACTGTTGATAAGTGATGAGATTTAATGACCTAAATGGGAGACATTCTCTTAATGTACCTATATGCACAAACCCAATCATCTCTATGAAATATTGGAGTGGAATATAATATAAATAATGTAACATTCATTGATAATACATGCATGAAATAAAATCTAGGGAATTATCAGAGTACAATGGAATACAACCAAATTTTAAAATGTAAAAAATACAAACCTTAACGTAAGTGAAGTACTAACCTGATAACAACTATAAATAAAGAATACTGAGTGAGGCCTTCGCATAATCTCCACGACCAACCAATCTACACAGTCAATGATCCTAGGTATCACTATGATCCACCATAATCACTGTTGATCTTTCCATCTTCAACATATGACATGACACATGTGCAAAAACCCCATGCACTGTGAGTATATACATACCCCGTAGGATTCCATAAAACCAAAAGGGGTCAATAGAGAGATAAAAATATATTCCTCCCATCCTAGTTAAATAGGTAAATGAAACCCAATAGATACCCATATATATGATCATAATGAAAACCAACTTAGAGGGAAATAAGATCTCTATCTCAAAGCACAGCCACAATCAATGAGTAAGCATACAATACAAGAATTTTATCACCAATACCCAACATTAAATGAAACATCACTAAAATATAATTGAAAGGTCCTAAACATACTCACTTCACTCCAAGAACGAGGGAGAACACATCTCCTATGGAGGACCTGTACCCTACCAGAGATAAAAGACAAGGGATGTCCTCACTATAGGTAGAGAACTCGTCACCTGTACTATGGGGAGTACTGATCATCCATATATTTGGAAATATAGAACCCATTTCTTGGTGTGATCAGGTAGTAATTTCCCTAAAATCTCTCAAATATCCTAAAGAACATGTTCCCCAGTTTTAAAGTAGAGTACTAACCCCCAAAAAATCATTGATAGAATGTGTAACCCACTCCCTAGTGCTATAGGGGATAACTAGCCCCAAAATTTATATGATATAGAGGAGGTCACATGCCCTAGTGAAATATAAGAATACTTACCCAAGAATCTATGTGATGACCCATCCTGATCACTTCAAACAACAAGAGTAACTTTGATAACTGTCCTTGTACAAACATCTCAATATTTGTCTCAAAAGCCATTAAATGGCCATCATTTTGTTCTATGAATACAAAAAAAATTATAGGCTACTAGTGTACCAAAACCTATGTCAAAATGGAGAAAATATTTTAGGAAGATGTTTTTCAAAAGGTATAAAAATAAGTAAGTCGGATACATAGCGTGTTTTCATAATCTTCTTCTTGTCATTATTTTCTTCTGGACATGGATTGGAGGCCATGTTTGTGTACCCAACATTTAAGGGGTCCATACAGCATGTCCCAAACTCCAAAGGACTATTTGTGTTCTCCAGACTATGCCCATGTACTTGGTCATGTACTTAGATCTGCTTAGGTAGAGAACCAAGCAAATGTACTTCAAGAGTACACAAAGAGTTCTCCCACATGAGTTACCAGGTGTGTACTAGTTGGAACATTGTTTTTTCACTCGATGAGGGTCACATGGAACATGGGATTGGACACACAATGTGTTATCTTTAAATCATCTAGAAACCCCTACAGCTATAGAAAAAGAGGTACATGACGTGTGTTCTTCAAATCAACCTAGTGTACACTATAATTTTTTTACATAAACACCTGAATCTTTATGCCCATTCTCCATATAACATTTCTACCATGAATTTCACCAAAACACCACTAGAATTTTTCTGTATCTATGTACATCAATCTATTTCGGTGCTCCAGTGCCCGAGATATGAGAACCAGTCAATGGTAGGAATATTGCACACCACTCATTGTCATTTCCACTCAATCTCTTCACCACTATGGATCCTAGATCGATTTAGAATCACACAAAACTTATCATCCTTCCCAAAATATACATGATTTTCTAATGCATTTGTCACATGTGAAACTATTGAAAATTTTCGGATTCAGTCGTGATTTAAACCACCCTAGGAAAGCCAAATCATGACCACATAGGCCAATGAAAAAGATCATGTATAATGGATGGGGTTGAAACACATAAAAAATTCAATCTATCAATGGATCTGTATTCTTATACAATGATCATATATCAAGGATTATTAGGGTTGATTACATTCACAATGTCTGAAAACATATACTATATAAATTCAATCAATAACATGTGGTGCTCATGAGAAGAAAAATTATCCCATTTGAAAACCAGTTAAATACCATACTCAATAATATAATCAAAAGGGTGAAATATAACATTAATGAGCCTTAACAACATTTGGATCGATCATTGGTGAATAAAACATTCTCTAGTGATTTGGGTATCCCATTTTGTTCATTGTCTATCGATCCACCTTGATTTTATCTCTCATCATCCTTTGATCTCCATCTTCCAATTAAGGATATTAGATCTCCTCTAAATTATCCCATGATTATAGTGGATATATGTAGATATATTTTATATCAATATATAAATAGGGTATATTAGGTTATGGGTTTTCAAAAAATAATAATTATTTATTTTATTTAAATGCACCACCAATGACCACCTCAACTGAACATTAAATACTAACCATCCTTAGTTCAAACATAGGTCAAAGCCCATATTTTGGAATCAACTGTGGTATCCAATTTATGATATAAGGCTAAATTCATCACTTATTCCATTATTCCCAAAAACTTTCTCACATGTGATGTTTATATATTTAGTATTTTTAAAATAACAATTTTTGGATGACCGGGCCTCAAAATATTGATCATCTCTATTCTTGGAAATGAAAATATTCTTTAATATATTTAAATTTCATACATGGTAGAACATGGTCACTAAAATTGTATTTATTATTCTCATTTCATGGGCCACCTTGAACAAAAAATAAGGATTATAAAAACTATTCAGATGGTCACGTTATTATAATATAATGGACAAGACTATAAGTGAATTTATTCCGGAGAAAATTGGAGTGATTATGGTTTTTGAGATTACTATTGAGACTATATTAATATGATTTACACATGTTATAAGAGGACCCATGGATGAACTTATTAATTGGATAACATTATTGAATAATTCACTTATTTAAAATGGTAGACATAACACTAAAATGACCCTTAAATAATTTATTCAATATTTTCTTTTTGTTAATGGTTTCCATGATTATGTGTCCTTTAATAGAGATAATTATCATCGATTAATCCATGTATCTGGAAACATTTTAATTGATTTTGAGGGTTTTTCTTGTTATCATTATAACCAGTTAAACCTAATTTGAACCAAAATATTAATTATTAAACATTTAAAAATGTATGGCATTAATTATTACACATTGAAAATGTATATAATTAGTAAAATAATTACAATAGATATAAACATTTAATATTTAAAAATGATATAAAAATGTAGGTCATGCACTCACAAGTTATTAAAACATGATTTTAAATCTATTAAGTTGGTTTTCTATTTAATCCATGCACGAAGAAGCGGTACATTCATTAAAAGGAACTCAGTAAGTATCATACTATGGTATTTCTTAAAAAATACCCAATTCACACTTAAGAAAATATTTTAAATCATATTTATTAACTTCAACAAAATCATAGATGTTAAATATAATTCCAATTTTAGAGAGTTCTATATGGGTTAAGCCACATACCATTCACTTATCCATGATGAATACTATCTTATAATCCAAATAAATCATAAAAACCACTAAAAATTATTAAAAAACAATCTAAAATAATATAAAAGAATTTCCCGAAAATCCCAAAATGACCATATTGTAACTTGACATAAAACCTCTCAAACCCATGGACATATATCATAATAATTACTTTAAACATGATCCTATAAAATTACCCAATTTAATTTAGACCTATGATTCCCCAAATCAAATCCCTAAATTAATAAATCCCTATTATAATAATTTCACTATAAGACTCTACCAAAATTATGAAGAATGCCTAAGAAAATTCCAACTAAATTCTCCTTTGAACCTTACAAGAGGGAACTAAGGCATAAATATTGAATTGATCCTAAATTCAGTGAAATACCTAACCAATGGATATATTAAAATCAATTAAATCCAAGAAAGAGTATAATAGATTAGGGAGAAGTGAAAAAGGAGGGATTACTATGAATTTGGAATGAATAAATCCAATGAATACAACTTTAATAAAAATAGATATTGGAGGGGAATGGTATAGACCAAGAAGAAAAAAGGATGGGATCCTGACTTTCTGGATAAATGGATCAAACGAAAAAAGTAAGGGGATAATGGATTTAAAAAAATTAGACATAATGTCCCTCTATGAAGTCCAACCTAGGAGATATTTGGTACTTGGTCAAGGACCACCGGGTGCCCAGTGGAATCCCCACGACACGATGTCTACGACCCATCACACATGGTACCTAGTGTATGCCCAGCACTCAAGGTTCCACTAATGTGTACATTAATGAACTCTTTAAAATATCCAAAAAAACTAGATCAGTATCCAAAAGCACCTTTGAATTAATCCTCAATTATTCAAATTTGAATCTGAATCCTGAAGAGAAAAGTGACTCCATAATTAGAACCAAAATTACAAATGTATTAACCCCTTTCATCACTAAAACATTTCAAAATTAAAAAAAAATCAAAACACCGGGTAACATTCCAGTCCATGTCTAATATTACACCATGATCCAAAAATTAAATAACTTATAAATACATCTCATGTTTTCAAAACTGTAATTTAGTCATCTTCCCATATAACATATGTTCCATAAGAAACAAAAAAAACATTCCTTGGATGATCTAGATGATATTAATCAATATTTTAGAAAACATTATTATGTATATATAACATAACAAAATCTTCAAGATTAGGTTGGAACACCCAATTCATATGCCCTTTAAATGAAACTGGTGAATTTATTGCATCAAAATACATAAAGAAAAACTCAAAATGACCATGTAATTTCCAAAAAATCTATGTTTGGTATTTCATTTATCAGACCTCACCTCATTTCACTATTTCCAAATAATAATATCAAAGTTAAATGGACCTCGGTCATGCCCCCTCATATTCTTGAAGCTTCTGACTATCCCTGTGGGTCTATGATGGTATAGTGAGGATTCTATACCCCCATATTATATTTCTCAATTATAGATAAATAACCAAAACATCAAACAATATAAACATCCACCAATGTATATATAATAAAGAAATTGAAACCATTAGTAATAAATAAAATATCACAAATTATCATTTTATAGTGATCACCCCTCGGTTCGATCACATATACAGATAAAATACTGAATAAAAATATGATATATGTTGGTCTAATAGATCCAAGATCCTCACATTACCCCAATTTATAGATCCCACTCAAGATTCTCTATCTAGACTATGAAATACTTGTCTTATCATGAATTGGACCTAAAATAAGTGAGGTAGTGTAGATAACCATGTTACATGGTCGACTGAGTTTGATGGAAGTATATAACTCAGTTAGGAACCACCAAATTGACCACATACAAATAAAGTGAGTATAGTGATATGTTCATGATACATTGTCAATATTTTAAATAAATAAACTATAGAAACATATTTTGATAACCACATTCAAACCTTAGGACTACATTCTAGTTTTAAAATACATTTTTTCGCTATTATCAGAATGTCTTTATGTACATCATCTAATCGTGTCGACTATAGTATCAGTCCCAAAAGAAGATCCCTTGATGATATTCTTAGTGATATATAGTAACCAATCAATGTAAGGGGTTTTTTCATCTACCTTAACAACCAAATATCATGCCAAATGTGTCCCAAAATATTTAGGGGTTTATATCCTCTACTCATGGATACAAGGAGCATGTAAAAGTAATCCCCAACTATGTGGGTTTTAAATCACCTACCCAATGATCCAAGGAGTGTGTCTAAGGTATCCCAAGATGTCACAACCATCCCAATAACATTTTATGGAATCCTCACCAAGAATATACTAGACCATATCAAGACCATCCATAGGTAATTTATATAATTTCTCCAAAATAATTTTATAGACTACCCAATGTCATATTAAAATTTAATATCATGACCACCCATAGTGAATTTACCAAACCAAACGGAGAGAATTTTCTATACTTCCTGTAAGAATTTTACAAAGCGCTAAAAGTGAATTTACATTTAATTTATCAAACCTTTCCAATGGAATATTACCTATAATTATTTAGTATATATATACACTTATCATAGAATCATGTGTCCATTATCCTAACATGTCATTAAAACCAAGGTTAGACTCCCATGAGTACGAACAAACTCACATAATCCATAACATAGTAAAAATATTGATCTATGTTCTATATAGACACCCATTGATTGTCAATATATATTTATGGGGCATATTATCATATAGAAACCTACTAGGGTACCCTGTATAATATCATAGAATGTCACATCAAATTATCCCTCTATATTATTCTCATTTATTAGGTACACTACCATCAATATGAAGACACCACATATCTTGAAATCATTAATATCTCATGGATGAATATCTAAAATCATTGGAAATCCATACTGACCATAGTCTAATTAGATGGAACTGATCTCATCTCAAATACAAGGTTACTACAAGGTCAGTCTAAAAACATGATTTTCCATCAACATTCCCAAGATCATCGGCCTGGGTAATCATATCTCATGGGGGAAGTAATTATGTACTCATGGCTATATAATTAGACCAATTAATCTAAGTTCTTTTAATGTTCTCACATGGGAAAAGCCTAGGCCCTGAATCTCATCTCATCACTAATCTCTACCTAGAGGTATCTAAGGGATCCTACATTTGGGGCTATTATCTCATGCCCATTAAATTTAAATAAACACCTCTCCTGGGTTATCAGTATCCCAAGGAATTCATAATCATTAAAATACCTCAACTATCAGAAAATAATGTAATTAATACAATTCAATAGACCACTATGGCCCTGGGGATTTAATCACTCTAACAATGTATTTAATTTTTATTATAATAAATTAATTAAATTAAATAATATTTATTTCATTTACTTGAAGGTCCACACACCACATTCAACCAAAACATTCATTAAACACAAGGTATTGTTTAAATTACCAACTACTTTATTTTGTGAAATTTCCTTTTTAAAATTGCAACACTACCCATATAAATATTCAATAAAGGACTATTCAGATATCACCCATCATTATGAGGCCCTAAATCAAGAACAAATATAAATAATAATTAATTATAGTAACATTATTACTAATTAAATAATAAATTAAAATTTATATAAGAATTTAAAATTTATTCATGTTTTCATAGCCGCTAAAAACTCATTAGTCACCATCATTGCACTAAAACTATGAACAAAAGTATTTATGAGGTCAATGAATATCCCCTATTATATTTGTTTTCCCTATGACATAGTAAAAATCATTGATAAAATAGTTAATTTAAATTAGAATTATGTAAAATCATAAAATAAATCCATTTCAGGGTGTACCTTAGTCCAAACAACAAGTAATGACATATAGAACTGTTTAGAGGATGTCCTATCATGGAGAAACATAGAATACCCATCATCTATAGATTATTCCACAATTATAAAAAGTATTATCTACTCAAATAATTAGTGAAAATAATTAAAATTTGTCAATAATGGATTGGATGAAGGAATGAGATTATTGAATGATTACTGAGATTGAGTCTCATCTTAAATCACCGAAAAACACCAAAAAACAATAAACACATGAACGTAAAAGATTGCAAGAATGGGGATCGACCCTGTGGTTTGTGAACATGAGTGGGAGATGAACAGAGGGGTTTCACTATCTAAAAACCTAAGTGTGGAAAATATGTAATTTTACTACTTAAAATCACTATCAGATAGCCAATACAAGGACACCTTCTATCCAACCCTTCACTGGTTCTCTTCCAATACTCTATTCCACCCTCTAAAACTCATTTTAAATCAAAAAAAACTATTTTAGGTTTTCAAACACACAAAATTATACTCCAAACCCCATATCAAAATCATTCCCATCAAATAAATCAAAAAAAATCAAAACTTCATTGAAATTCATGATGAATATGAGTGTGAATTCTATGAAATCCCTGCCATAACACTTATTATCCTCACGAATCCTTAATGGAAATCTAATAATATTTATCAACTTCACATGGTCTTGAAATCTAATTCAATTTGGTATGTTATACATAGAACTTTAATATGCTTATAAAGTGAAACTCTAAAACTATGGAACTCAAATCAAGGAAACATGTTACATTACATGAATTATTCACCAAAACACCATGAATATTCTACGTGACATCCATCTGTCCTGGGTAATAATAATGAAATTGTCTGATTGATCTTCAGGTTCCTGGTGATCCCCACTATAGACATAGATTATGAGGCCAATTCTGAATCACAATGACTCCCACATTAATAATTACCTGTAAATTCATTCTCACATCATTCTAATGATACTCCTAATGAGGTTTTCAATTTACCACATCCATTTTTCCATGAGGCACCGGTAAATGAATAGTAATACTCAATATTATCTATTTTGATCTAAATCCAATGAATTTTACTACCGATGCATAAGGGCCAAATATAATGAATTAACCTTGAAATTCCATGACCAATACTAGAAATAACCTCACCATATATAATATGATGCATCCAATATAGTTCCAAGATGACCACATCTAAATACATGTAAGTACATAAGTCAGTCTAACCCTATCTTACCTGTGTTGAAAAAAACCTGACTTCAACTGCCAATGCATCACTAGATCCCTTGATATTGATGTTGTTACTCCCACAATCACCCCTTGAGTGTCATAACATTCCCCCTAAAGTGTTATATTTACATTTAAAAAAATAACAACATTTTAATCCCCATGTAACTAAAACTTGTTGTTGTGATATTCCATACCCTAAGTACTAGCATGCTACTGATCTGGTCATTTTCATATAACCTTTATTAATCCTGATCTCAATGCCAACATTAACAGTCCGGCTAAAATTATATCTAAAATTATTCCTAGAATTCACTGAGGAACTCTAATGAATTCAAATAAATATTCCCCATGATATCAATATTCCCAAAAAACAATACAATATATGGTCTCATGAAACAACGTCCATACCGGCATGGGGGTTGTATCACTCACAAGCAAGATCACGCTCCCCAACATAAGAGTTCCCTAGTAACCATATAATTAAATAAAATCGTTAAACTCTACTATATACACTTCATTCATCACTAGTCATAATGACTGATATGACCAATCTTTCTTATATCCATCACAAGTTGAAAATTTAATACATTACCCATTCCCAAGTACTAGAACATCATCACTCAGAACCAGCATAAATACCATAGTTAAGGAGTTTCACACCCTAAAACTTCTTCTTGGGCTCAAAAATATCTATTTTTATGAGAAATATATAAATTCCACTCATTTTAATCCATGGTATACCAAACACATTAGACATCAAGTATGCACGTCCATGAGCATATAAAAATTTCCATCAGTCCTTATCTTACACATGACCACTCAATGATTCACCATTCAACAAAACCATGAAAAAATAGAATTTTTTTCCATGTATTATCTAGATTTAATATATATTCTCATGTACCCCCTAATTACATATATAAATTTCTACCATTTTTCACACACCATTAAATATCATAAGAGACCAACCCCATATCATATTTTTATATTTACATGATTTATTAAATAACTTTCATTCACATCATTCACCCTTTATAATAGTTATCATCAATCTCTATTACCAAAAGATCCAATTCCCAATAGGGTCATGGTCTGAAGTTTCCCTACTATATGATTTGACATAGATTGTCCTTAGGCTTATATACTCAATCATGGGCCCACAAACCTAAACAAAAGACCACGACCCACTATATGTCAATCACATTAAGGTAGATAACCTATGTGACACTATTCATAGAAACCCAATATACCTCACATGATGAGGCCAAATACATAATCAACCACCATACCACATGTAGTTTTCAGTCACCAGAATCTACCTAATCTCTCACCATACAAGAAATCACATCATGCATCAATAGTTCTAGTAACTCGATTGGTCCTACCATAAAAATACATCCTCAATACCAAAAACACTCTAAGGGAATCACATCCAAAAATAACAGGTCACTCTAAAGCCTATCTACAAACCCCTTTCAGGGGTATTTTCATATGATGGGAACACCATTAATGAGAAAAATACATCACCCAGGCCTACCCGAATGATGTAAAAATATCTTTAAGGGATTCACATGACATAACCATAGGATAAAAACATATATTGTGAATCAATTTCGAACATGATAATATAGCCATTATCTTTCCCTCAATGGGGCTCATAACCACGGGCTAACACCTCACTTGGGTTACCCTGTCAAATGTCATCTCATCTTAAAATAATACCCTACTCAACCCTCTAGATACAAATATCAAAATACTAATGTTATAATTCCTAACCAATAAGTTATATCACATGGGAAACATTTATGTTCCTATCTTGAATAATCTCATGTCATCAAGAATGAAAAATTACCCCCTCAAATTCCTCATAAATATGAGGAATCACATGCCAAGAATCACCAACCACTCCTAGGTCACACACCCTATTTTAGAATCTATACTAGTCGATTACTCTATGCATAATCAAATATTATGAAAATATAAAATAATGTTTCAATGTTGGTGTTTCCTACCCAAGAATTCATCAAAATGTAGGTACCTTGTGAGGCCCCCAAAATGATCCCGAGATGGTAACACTTGAAGAGTTTATCACATTCACCCAGTTTTTTTTAAAATAATATCAATAAATGATAAATGTAGAAACACCATATTGTTTGTTATTGATACTTTAAATGACCTATCATATAAAATAATCACCCAAATGGGTTCATTATCAATGAATATAATGCTTTCATGGACTTAATAATGTTACTATATGTACCAATAACGAACATAATTTATGATCATAATGATTAGAAATATTTATACATATCAATATGAACATCCCATAATGAAGATATATAATCCATATAAGGTGAACCTTATTATAATTCCTCAAATAAATTATAGGAATAAATTTTTTATGAGTTATTCCTAACACTTTAAACAGCTGGTCCTCATTATCATCTAATAAATCACGCACAGGTAGGTCGATATGTTATCTAAATACCTATGTGATTAGAATGATGCATGAGACACATAATAAATTAATATTCTAAGATAAAAAGTCCAAAATAAATAAACATCCAAAAAATCCATGTGCATCACATGAGGTGAAATAATATAATTATAATATCACATACTAAAAATAATGATCACAAGCCCCTAGTAACCTAAAATTACTACTAGAAATGGGCCCCATGATGTAGTAGTTATATATACATCATATGATTCAAAAATATCCAATACATACTTCCTACCATATCCAAAATTTTAGGATAAAATAAAATAATGCATCCCTGAAACAAATTTTACATGATTTTCAATACTTTACTCAATACAAAAAATAAATCGAGGGAGATTATACCTCAGGGACACCTCTTTGCTAACCAGAGGCTTGCGACTAATAGTAGGGGTCTAGAATGGTATAGTATAGAGTAAATACCCCAATATTAGGGTGTGAAAATCATCGATTAAATAACCAAACATAATTCATCAATATAAAAATCCATAAGAGTATATAGAATACATAAACAAGAACCATCAATAATAAATGAAATGAAATGTAAAATCATCTATAGTGATCACCAAACTAGATAATCAAATATAAAAATAAAATACTAAAAAAAATATGGTACAATATTATATAATCCATCCATGAACATTAAATAATCCCAATATATATATCCCACTCGAGTTTCACCTATTTGATCGAGAAATACCTATCCCAGCCCATCCATGAACTACGAGAAGAGAGGGATAATAATGTAACCAAGTGACATGGATGTTTGAGAACGTTGTGTGTACATAACTCAGTATGGAATCACCAAAATGGTCCCATAAAATCTAACAAATATACTGATATGTTTTTTATAAAATGATCAATTGTGTATGTAAATAAACATTATAAACATAAATATATAACCTCTCTCAGTTCATTAGACCACAGCCTTGATCAACCATACCTTCTTTGGATAGTCCTAGGGTGACTCTAAGACTCTGATATAATATTTACAACCATATTATTATTCCTAGTAATCGATCCCCCTAATATTATCTAGGTTGATCCCTAGATACTAATATCTCTATGTGTGTACAGGGGGGGGTCACATTCCCTACCTACATACCCAAGGAGAAAGTCCAAGGTGTTTCACAATGTGTGTGGGGTCACATCCCCTACCCATGAATCCAAGGAGTGTGTTCAAGTAATACCCAAATATTTGTGTGTGTAGGGGGGTGTGGGTCAAATCCCATACTTGATCAAACAAGAAGCATGTCCAAGGAATCATAGGATATAATGACCACTCCATCAGTTTTATCTAGAAAGTTCCATGAGTGTATATCATATCATATCATGACTAATGACAGAGCATATATTTTCAATTATTTTACTTCAAATTTCAATGTTTTCAATGCCACAAATGCATTATTTTATGGTTATTTGTCACATTTTGTGGTTTAAAATAATTTTTTTGCTTAATTTCTAAAATGTTATATTTGGGATTTTAATTATTTTAATTTATTTATTTTTAGGAAATAAAAAATTCTATACTAATCCAAAGAGTGTAAATTTTATTTTTATGATTCCATTAATAATGTGACTTATTTCAGGATTCTTTACCCAAAGCTCAATCCACTATATAGAGGCCTAAAATTATCTCACAAGTACAACCTTGAAAATTTTTCCCATGTCTCGAATTTTATTTCATGATGGGACTATATATTAGAGTGGTCTATCCCAAATAAGAAAAAACTATACAAGGAAATATATAGAATATGAGGGAACAACTTCTTAAATTTTAGAACCACCTTATTCCTCCTACTCTAAGTTCATTAATGCATTGGAAAGTGGAGCATTAAAATATGAAGAGTCTCATATTGAAAATTAATTTCTTAGAGTGAAATAACTATAACATCTACATAATTATAAAAATTAAGATAAAAGTTTTATGGTGAGAATGAATAAATATACGAACAAATTTATAGAAGATAGGCTTTCCTAATTAAAATATTAAATGGGTATAACATGCATAAACACTGAAACGTTTTTTTGGAACCAATTTATGACCCCTCTCCCTATTAAAATGTTTCCCCTATACTTTTCTATGTGTTAACACTATAGGTCTCCATTTTTATGTAATGTTTTATTTTATTTTATTCTATAATATTATTATGCATTGTTAGTATATTTTAGTCTTCTTCTTCATCTCATTATCTCGTATTTTTATCTTTTGTGATTCCACCTTGTTCTTCTTCACTGTGATCTCTTATACTCATCATCATGAGTAAATAACTTGAGTATGTTTCCGAAGGATCAATAAATTGTCAAATAAGAGTCATATAAAATTAATTTTTAATATTTATTATTTTATTTGATCAAGTCTAAGGGGGGTCATAGTTGGAAATTTTCCTTTTTTCCACTATCCACCTAAGGTATAAATTCTTCTTTCTACAATATTTTTCCTCGACCAAGTAGGTGGATATGTGGTATCAATGAGATCATTGAGTGTACCATATATTCCAAAAATTGTTATTATATTATGTTCATTCATATGATAGAGCAAGTTCATTATCTATATTTGAAAATAATAAAGGCATGATTAAGGTTTACTATGGGTGTTCCCCTAGGAGGATCTTCCTTCTATTTAACATAATTTATTTTTTTTTGTATTAATTGTGTCAGCATTGAATTATATATATATATATATTAATATTTTATGAAACTTTCAAAACCACATTTTTATATTATTTAGTTTGATATTAGTTATAATTTAAATTGTGATAATACAATTTCGGTGTTCTGTGAGCTGCCTCCTTGAGGCTGACCTTAGGTGGCACCTATATTGAATGCTTAGGTAAATAAGATAATGATTGGGGATCCATGAAATATCCACATGCATCAATTTGGAATTATTTACTGGTAGTTTATGCACATTCACAAACCATTTTTCATAAAAACAATGAAAACAATCATAAATTTGAAAAAAAAATTAAAAAGTATATCATTTTTATTATGTTTTTCAATTTAAATTATTCTTCATATACTAATGAATATTATGTGATAGAAAATTTATAAAGATCATGATTCTCGTTTGTGAAGGATTAGTGATGCAGTGATTAACCTAGAGATCCAAAAATAATGTATAGCAGAATATGTACGCACATCCAACAGGAAATCCAAACCTGAGCTCAAACCTGAACCAAAATGAGCAGTGGAAGTGATTTATGTAATAATTTTTTATTTTAAAGAACCAAAGGCTGATGAGATAGAGTTTCTAGTAGAATTAAAAACATTATATTTCACTCAACAATTTCTCTGGGTGGTCTCTGATGTGTGCATCCAAGTTGACACATATATGGGAGATCAAACATTTTTTGAAGAATCTGGGAATAGCTTTGTTGAAGATAACCTGCAACATAATCTTCCCATATATTATAATTAATAATAAGAACTTCTATACCTCTCTCTTACATTGGAAGATGAAAAAGTATATACCACTATTGATATTGAGTTGGTAATCGTCTTGTCTGAAGAGATAAATTTCAAAGGTGACATACATAAAAGGGAGTATTTATTTATTGATTATTCATGTTTTAATATTATTCATGTGGATTTTGTTCTGACATCCCTTTTTCTAAAATTTCTTACATTAAATAAATTAACCTAAAATTGGATTTTAATAAAGGGACCGGTGAAGTAGTGGTTATTGAATAAGAAGATATGGAGAAGCTTGTAGTGTGGATACCACCTCTTCAATAACTTGTTTACCACATAGAAGAGGACACCACAAATTTGAACTGGGAGGACCTGGATCTTATTTTGTCTCCCACTCTAGAACTTAAATTATATATTTCTTCTTTATTGGGAACTCATAATTTTCATATATATTTGGGTTTATCTAAATTCATTGTTTACTCATGGACATCGGGAACAGTCACATGTGGTGGTTCGTCTCAAAGAAACATCATCCTCCTTCTGAGTTGCAATAATCCACGACAACTTCTAGTATATGGTTAGTAAAAACCTAGAAGATGCTTGGGGGGAGAAACCAAGAATTGTCCCTTTTAATTCCACTTTCTCTTTCATTTTCAATATTTTTATTAATTATTTTCATTATATTCTAGTAGTTTTAAAAGTGGTACCATCCACGATATTAAATCAAGTATTCCACTAAAAATCAATCATGTTCTTTATTTCCTTTCCTTTATTTTATTTAATTCCAAATTAAGATTATTAATTAAAATAATTCATCGTATAATTTTATCTAACAAGAGTATAGTAAATAGAATAACTCTGGAAAAGATATTTCAACTTTTTTTAGGAATTTTTTGTGTTATTCCATTTTAATTTTCTTGTATTTTTCTATGTTTTTCATGATATACTTTTTAATTTTTTGGTTTTTTAGGATTCTTATGTTAAATTGAATAATATAGAAAATCCAAACCATCTATGTTTTTTTAGAACATTTAATGATTTGAATTTATTTGTATTTATATTATTTCAAAATGGATTTTATTTTTTGATTTCTAATCTTTTATTTTGATGAATTTTGATTGATTATGAATCCCATGGAACTAATACTATCCAAATTGAATAAATTTACCAACATGAGAGGATTATAGAACTTTTTCATATCTTATTTACACTTATCATTTTCTTGAGAGTATCTATACATTTATTTAACCCATAAATTTCATTTTTTATTATTTTCAAATCTGTTAGTGTTTATGGAATTTTTTTAGTACGACTAAGCCACCACATTGAAAGCCTTTTTTACAGTGAAAATTTATTTTGGCCTACCTTTTCAACTAAAAGTTTTTAAGACCCTATTATCCATGAATTTACATGTTAGGAATCCACATTAAAATCAATTTACCCATTTCTAACATACTCTAGTGGATAAATGCATGATTATTAGTGAACGCAAGTGTAGAGGAATAAGATGAGCCATATTTTTATTTATTATAGAATTTGATTAGGAAAAATAGATGTTTTTTCCATATTTATTGATAAATTTTTCGAATAAATTTCCTTACGGGAATCTGTTTGGGTGTTCCAAAATTTCATTACATATATGGGTCAGTTGTTCAGTAAAATTGGAGATTAAAAGATGCCTCTATTTTCCTCCAAAAGATGATTCTGAAGAGAAATGTGGATCTGAATTCAAGATGAAACAATGTTATAAATGGGGAAAATGCGGAATGTATTTGTAATTAATGTTGAAATTAAATTTGTGAAATTTAAAAATAATTAAAGTGTTGTTTGGAGGTAATTTATTTTTTGCTAATTGAAGAGCACAAAAATCTTCAGCAAAAGAGTTTTAATGCACTTTACTTTAACAATTAAACCTTCTCATTTAACCTTAGTTGTTTTTTCATTTCAAACATGTCAACCCTTATCCTTAGAAAAAACAATGAAATGTTCCTCCAAAGAGTCAGTTCCATTACTCTATATTGTAGATATACTTGGTGGATAGGAAGCCTATGAAGATGATACATGTTCCGGAAAATGATAAAAACTCCAAAAATCAATAATTGAAGACAGAAATAATTTTTCGAGGAGGTATGTATAACATAAAGATGAGTATTAACATGATATTGAATAGATGTTTATTATTTTTGAGGTTTTATGAACCTTTTACCCATATAGGAGGCATAATATTTTCCATGATATGATAATTGAGATATATGGTCATTTATTCTTTCCAAAGTTTGATTTTACCATGGTATAAGGTGATCTCTAAATAGTTTAATGTTTATGTATAGGGGGATTTATAGAGAAATTATTTTCAATTATTTTAATTTTAATTTCAATGCTTTTAATCCCACCATTGTCTTATTTTATGGGCTGTTGTGAAATTTTATGGTTTAGAAGCAATTTTTAGCTTAGTTGCTAAAATGGCCCATTTTTTGGATTTTAACTATTTTAATTTAATTCTTTATTTTTGCCATAATATATTTTATAATGATTCAAATAGTTTTCTTTGGATTTAATAAATCATGGGATTCATTTTATTATTTGGTACCCAAAGCACATTAAACTATATAATGGCCAAGAATCACCTAAAAAGGGCATCATCAAAAGTTGTGCATTGATAAAAATATTTTTTATTATAGGATTATATATTTAATAGGGATAGACCAAATAAGATTACATTTTACAAGTAATTAAATAATGTTTTGGGGGAAAACATATTTAACTATGTCCTCATCTGATTAAACCTTCTTCAAGGTCATTACAGCATTAGGAAGCAAATGAGCCTTAGCCCGGTTGGTAAGGACTCCGTAAGTGCATCTGGGAGACTAAGGATCAAATCCAGGATGAGAAATTTATTTCCGGTACTATAGCAGTACTGTAGCAGTAACATAGCAGGTACTATAATAGGTACTCTAGCAGGTACTGTAGCAGGAACTGTGCAGTACTGTAGTAGGAAATATAGCGGAACTGGGCAGTACTGTAGTAGGCACTGTAGTGAGAACTGTGGAGTACTGTAGTGGGTACTGTAGCGGGAACTATATCAGGTACTATTTAATACTGTAGTAGCTAAGAATATGCGCCTGTTTGGGCCTTCGGGCCACCGATTTGTTCCCCGAGCCCTTTAAGGCCTTCGGGCCACCCAGGCCTTCGGGTCAGTAAGGCCTTCGAGCCACCTCAAGGCCTTTGGGCCACCGTAAGTGTAGATGCAAACTAGACGACCTACGAGGAACAAGAACTACACAGAGGATGAGCAAGGAGCTTTCACTATAGTAGAAGATAAATGGATTGCAAGAATGATAGGGTAAGGAATATTCCATCAGGACAAGCCTGTGCATGCATAGGAATTCCTAGCCGAACATCCATGCGAAGGTGGAGAGTTGATTTCACAATGAAGATATTGGGGTGGAGCAGTTCCAAGTAGTTATTCTGGGTTGTATGTAATTTTTGAAGCCTACAGGAAAATTAATTCATCTAAGGCCTATATTCCATGTAATACATACGCCTACGGGCCTTGTAAGGGTTCCAAATCCCCCCATGAAAGGTGGATTATCAAAATCAATAAACAATTAAGGCCTTCGGGCCATTGGAGGAATGCATTGAGAAGTGGAACATTGGAATATAAATTATAACCTATTCAAAATTAATTTCATGGAGTGAAATATTCATAAATACTGCATAATTTAGTAAATAATGATCAAATTTTTATGGTGAGTATAAATAATTTATATTAACAACATTATAAAAGAATGTTTTTCCCAATTCAGTCATCAAAATGGGGCTAAAAGGTATAATCATTTTGAGAATTTTTTTGAGCCAATATTTCACCCCCTCTCCGCCTAAAAGGTGTCCCTTATTCCTTTAAATGTTTTGGAACTATATGTGGAATTTTTTATATAATATTGTAGATTCTTTTATTTTATAATATTATTATACAGTTTTATTATATTTTAGTCTTCTTCTTCATTTCATTCTATAATATTTTTATCTTTTGTGTTTCCACATCATTCTTCTTCACTATGATCTCTTATAATCATGAACCGGCGTAACTAACCTAGGTAATATCTTGGAGGATAGATCTTTTGTTGAAACCATGTATTTTAACATTCATTTTTAATTTTTCTTGTTTGATTACAGTTAGGCTGATGTGGATCTTAGTGGGGAAATAGCCTTTGTGTCTCCACTTTCCACCTAAGGCTTAGCTTATTCTTTCTACAATATTATCCCTCGATCAAGGTTGTGGATGTGTGGTCTCTCAATAATCATTGAGTGTACCACATATTCACAACATGGGTATGAGTGTATTTTCATGAATTTGAGGGATCATGTTCATTATGTAGTTTTTAAACTATTAATGAGACGATGGAGGTTCACTCTAGGTGTTATTATGGGAGGATATACATTCCATATAACATAATTTATTCTGTCTATATTCATTATTTATTCTTTAGATTGTATATATTTATGTTAATATTTTATGCATCTTTCATACCCACCTTTTTATATTATTTAGTTTTATAAAATATTGAATTTAAATAGTGATAATAGAAACCAGGTGTTTTGTGAGTTGTATCCTCAAGACCAACCCTGGGTGTGCACAATATTTCATGATTAGGTAAACAAAATGGAGATTGGGAAACTATATAAAATCTCCACACATCAATTTTACACCATTTTCAGGTAGGCACAACACTTTCACACACCATTTTTCATATAAATAAAAAAATCATAAATTTCAAACAAAATCCATTTGGTCATGATGTGTTTAAATTCAATTAATTATCCATTTAATGATTAATCTCAAGTTCAAGAAAATATTTACATCTATATTGATACTCGGTTCTGAAGGATTAGTGGTGAAATGAAATTCCTACAAGCCAAATAGAATGTATAGATGGATATGTTTGCACATCCCAAGATAAACCTGAACCAAAGCTGGAACCAGAACAAGATTGAGTGTTTGAATTGATTTCACCAAAACAAATTTGTTAAATAACCTAATGTGGGTGAGAAGTATCTCATAAAGGAATTAATACCATCTCCCCATAGTAAAAAATTTCTCAATGAGGACCCTAAAGTACACATTCCAGCTGATTTATTCATGGGAGATCAATATTTTTTGGATGAATCATGAAATAACTTTTTGAAGAAAACCTACAACATGATATTCTGATCGTTTATAATGAAAGACCATAACCTATCTACGTTATTCTTACTTTATAAGATAATAACAAATATACACTTTTTGATATTGACTTGTAAATGGTCTTTCCTAAAGAAATCAATTTCCATGATGACTTACATGAAAGGGAGGATTTCTTTATTAATTATTCACGTATTAGTATTATTCAAGTTAAATTATTTTTTGACTTCACATTTTCTAAAATTTAAAAATAATAAAAAATAATCAGGCCTTTTATTTTAATTAAGATACCACTCACATATTTGTGATCGAATAAGAAGATATAGAGAAGCACGTGTTGTGACTACCTCCTCTACCAAAACATGCATAACATATGGAGGACACCACATAAAAAAAACATGGATAACCCTTATCTTATTTCCCCTCAAACATTGAAACTCAAATTCTATATTTATTCTTTATTGGTAGTTAGTAATTTTATTATCTTATTTGGGGTCTCTACTATCAATGTCTTCACATAGAAATGGGGAATACTCACTCACATTGGTTCATCTCAACAAAACCTCATCCTCCTTCTGATTAAGGATAATTCACTGCAACTACCTAACTAGGGATAGTAAAAACCTAGAACCCATTAGGGGGGGGATCAAACCAAGAATTATCCCATTTCTTTTCCCTTTTAATTTATTTTTTTTATTTTTATTTTCGATTTCATATTCATTCTTTTATTTTTAAATGTTTTAAAAACATAGAGCCTAACTCAATGCTTCCTCTAAAAAATAAATCTAGATGTCTCTTATCTTTTCTTTATTTTAATTTCAACCCAATTAAAATTTTATATGTAAATTTTTCTTTATATAATTTGAGATATAAATAGTGTATTCAATTTAATACATGGGAGGGATGAAACATTTTTAGGTATTTTGATTATATTTCCATTTTATATTTCTTCTCTTTTTACAAATTTTTTATGTTAACCTTTTTCAATATTATTTTTGGATTCTTGAAAAAAATTGAATACTTTGAAAAATCCACACAATATTAGTGTTTTTGGAAAATATCATGATTTTAATGTTTAATTATTTATATTATTTCTAAATGGATTTTGTTTCAGGATTTATAATATTTTAATTTTATAAATTTTGATTGATTTTGAAACTCATGTTCCCTATTACTGTTCAAATTGAATATATTACCCAAACTAAGCGGTTTATAAAACTTTTTTAATATTATTTATTTCTCTATTTTTCTTAAGAGTATTGAGAGATTTTTTTTGATCTATAACTTTCTGTTTTTATCTTTATCAAATATTTTAGGGTTCATAAAATGTGTTCAGTATGATTGAGGAACCACATTGAAATCCCATTTATAATAAACACTTATTTTTGATACATTTTAAAATGTAATTTATTAGTACCCAATTATCCATGAAATACCTTTTTTATACAACCACATTATAAGACATATTTTCCTTTCCAAACTTCTCTATATGTTAAATTAATTCTGATAGATGAAATAATGTGTTGAGGTATAATATTAGCTATATATTTTTTGATGAATTTGATTTAGATTAATTGAATGTCTTTCCATATTTATTTATGATTTTATTGAATAAATTTATTTATTTAATTATTTATGGGTGGCCTTAAATATCATTACAAATATGGTATGGGTGTTCACCAATTTTTGATGATTAAATGTTCCCTCTCTTTTACCAAAAAAATATGATTCTGAAGAAAAATAAATATCTAAATTCAAGCGAAAACAATTCTAGAAATATGAAAAATGGGGGAAGAAATTAATCATTAATTATAATATATCATGTTTGATCATCCAAATGAAATTAAAAGATGTGTAATGGTGATATATTTTTTAGATGATTGTAGAGCATACCATTCTTGACAAAAATTGTTTTCATGCATTTACATAAATTTAGTGTTGTACGTTCCACATTTTTCATTATATGTTTTGATATTTAGATCCTACTGACCCTTAACCTCAGAAAAACACATGAATACAACCTCCGGATTTATACATATATGAATTTGTGAAGTATAGATACTAGGAGTATAAAAAAGCCTATCAAGATGACACATGTTCTTGAGAATGCGGACAAAAATCTTGAGAGAAGAGATAAATATTTGTATGGGGAGGTAGGTACAACATGAATATGATGATTAACATGATATTTAATGGATATTTTTGATTTGTGAGTAGTTTGGGAATTTTTATCCATGTAGAAGGTGTGATATTTTCATTAATATGATAATTGAGTTGTGTTGAAATTTATTCTTTGGGACACTGTTTTGAAAGTGGTACGACATGATTTCCCATTAGTGTAGAGTTAAAATTTGAGGGAATTACATAAAAAATATTCTCTGTTATTTAAATATTAATTTCAAATTTTTTAATCCCTCCAATGTGTTATCTTATTTGTAGTTGTCCAATTTTATTGTTTAGAATCTTTTTTTATCTTAATTGCTAAAATAACATATTTTGAATTTGATCTATTTAATTTATTTAATTATTTTGGAAGTAACATATTTTATACTAATGAAAATTATTATTATTTCTTTTTAGGATTCCATACATCATGGGAAAGTTTTTATCCTTATGGACCAAAATCTCATTCAACCATTTAGAGTCCCAAAATCTTCTCACAAACCCATCTTCTAAAATCGTGGACAGATCTAGAGATTTTTTATTATGGGATGAAATCTATAATATTGCTAGCCCAAATAATATAAAATTAAAAAAGTACCTATAATTAGAATGTGTTAAAAAATTCTTTAAAAGTGGACCTACTTGATTTGGCATTCTTAAAGGTCAGTAGTGTATGGGGGAGTGTAACATTGGAATATGAAGAGTAACCTATCTAAAATTACATTATTGGAGTTAAAAATATAAAAATCCAACATAAATATTACAATAAATATCAATATTTTAGGTTGATAGAAGATGAATTAGATTAAAAACATTCATGAAAAAACATTATCATATTTGGTCATTAATTGTAAATAACATGCAGGAACCTTTAGAGGATTTTTTGGAACCAATTTTTCACCCCACTCACAATAAAGGAGTGACCCTTATTCTTTTCAAACTGTTGGAAGTATAGGTGTTAATAATATATATTTTTAGTTTTCTATACTATAATAGTGTCATGAATTTTAAGTATATCTTTGTTTTATACTTCATATGATTCTTCCATATTTTTTCTTTTGTGTTTCTTCCTCATTATTTTTCACATTGATCTCTTATACTTGTGATCATAAGTAACTGAACCAAGAAATTTCCTAGGGGATCAATCAAATTTTTAACCCTTGTAATTGAATATTAATTTTTATTATTTGTTGTTTTCTTATATTTAGATTATGGGTTATCATAGTGGGCATGTGGCCTTTGTGTATCCAGTTGCCACTCAAGGCTTAACTTCTTCCTTCTGTAATATTCTCCCTCGATCATGTATATGGATGTGTTGTCTCTCGAAAATCATGGATTGTATTATATATTCACAACATGGTTCGGAGATTATATTCATGAACCCATTGGATCATGTTCATTATGTGGATTTGAAACTGATAAATAGACGATGAAGGTTCATTCTGGATGTTCTTCTATGAGGATCTTCTTTCTATCTAACATCATTAATTTTTTTGTATTCATATCTTATACATTAATATATATATATATTAATATTTTTTAAACCTTCAAACACAACTTTTTAAATTATTTAGTTTTATATTAGTTAGAATTAAAACAATGACAATATAATTTTGGTGTTGTGTGAGCGGAATTCTCGAGACCGACCCTTGGTGTGCAATATAATACATGCTTAGGTACCTAATCTGTTGATCAAGGATCTACAAATTATCCCCATTTGTTCTTTTGTAACCATATATGGAGAGGATCAAAACATTCACAGAATATTTATAACAAAACAAAGAAAATAATAAAATTATAAAAATTAAAAAAATGTTTTCATTCATAATATATTTCAATTTAAATTATTCTTCACGAACTAAATAATATCAAGTGAATGAAAATGGGTATAATGAGTTTTTTTCACAGTTGTGATGTATTCGTGACAAAATGAAAAATTAATAGACCCAAATAGAATGTATATCTAAATATATACGCACATCATAGGAGAAACCTGAACCTAAATTGGAAGCTAGACCAAAATGAGTGGTGTCAGTGATTTCACTAGTCATACTATGTTAAATTTCCTTTTTTCGGTGAGAAGGATCTTCTCATGGTATTCATAACATCATCTCTATGTAAATAATAGATCAAGGTGGTCCCATGATGTAAACATACAAGATGATGCATTTATGGTTGAATTTTTTTTTGAAGAAACCTGGAATTGCTTTGATGAAGATAACAAGCAAAATGATCATCCTGCTGTTGATAAATAAAGATAAGAAAGTATCTACCTCACTCATGTGTTGTAATATTATAATAAATATACACATGTAGTGATTGTGTTTCTAATATTTTCCACCAATGAAATCAATTTCCAAGCTAACTTACTTGAAAGGTTTGATTTGATTAATAATTCTTCATGTTTTATTATTATTCTAGTTGAATTTTTTTCTAACTTGCATTTTTCTGAAATATTTGAAACAACACAAATGAATAAGTTCTTGTATGTTAATGAACATACCACTCAAGTGGTGGTGATTGAATGAGAAGAGCTGGAGAATCATGTGGTGGGACTACCTCCTCCCCCAACAATTTATATACTATATGGAGTAGGATACCATAGAAGTCAATACGGAGCACCCCTATCATATTTTCCATACCATAGTGGACCTCAAATTATCCTTTTATTATTTATTTTGGGTTGGGAATTCTTGTTATATTTTTTGGGGTTCTTTGATTTCAGTGTTTACTCGTGGTCACTAGGAAAATTTTCATGTGGTGGTTCATTTCATAAAAACCTCATCCTCAATATGATTGTAGATAATCCACAACAACTACCAAACTATGGGAAATAATATCATGAACCCAATTTTTGGTGTCAAAGAAATCCTTAAATATTTTCTTTCCACTTTCACTTTGTTTTTCATTATTTTTCTTATGTCTTTTCATTTCTTCCTTTTAGTTTTAAATGTGGTAATAACTAGGTGCTTAATTCAATATTTTCACTGAAAAATAAATCATGTGGTGTCTTTTCTTTTTTTATTTTAGTTTTTACAAATTAAAATTTTATATGAAAAACATTCTTGATATAATTTGAGATAAAAATAGGGTATTAAATTGAAAATTGTTGGGGGCGATTTCAACATGTTTTTAGGAATTGTGTTTGTGTTTCAATTTTATTTTTATTTTCTATTTTTGAAACTTTCATGTTTTCCTTTTTCATTTTTTGGGTTGTTTTCAAGAATCTTGAGATAAATCGAATACTTTCCAAAAATCCAAAACATATAATTGTTTTTTCAACACTGTGTGATTTTTTAAGGATTTAGATGAATTTAATTTGAATTTTTTTATTTATTTATGTTCTTTTCATTTGATGAACATTGATTTATTATGAAACTCTTGTGTAATAGTTCTATTCAAATTGAATATATTTCCCAACCTAAGAGGTTTATAAATATTTTAGAAATCATATTTACGTTCATATTTTTTTGAGACACTTGAGATATGTTATGTGATCTTTTTTATCCTTTTTGAAGATATTAATTTTCAATGTTTTTCATCAGTGTGATTGAGGTGCTTCATTGAAAGACCATTTCACATTAAACTATAATTTTTTCCTAATTATTTATCAAAATTGTATTAATCCCATATTAGTCATGAAATACCTTGTTAGGAAGCCAGATTACAAGCCCTTTATCTATTTCCAAAATGATCTAGATGTTAAATGAATTATTATTGTTAAAATCAAGTGTGTAGGGAGAATTTGAGCTATATTTTTCTTTTCAGAATAATTTGATTGAGACAAATTGAATGTGTTTTCATATTTATTATTGATTTGGTAGAAAAAAATTCACTAGGGATATATGGATTTTGTTCCCAAAATATCATCACAAATATGATTTATCCGTTCACTAATTTGTTAAGATCAAAATAAGCCTTTATTTTCCTCAAAAACATGATTTTGAAGAAAAATCTAGATTTGAATTCAATCTAGAACAATACTAATAATGGTGGAAATGGGGGAGAAATTTATCATTATTTCTAAAATTCCATTTTTTAACTCCTCAATCAAATAAATAGGTGTTTTTAGTTTAATTATTTTTTAGTTGATTGAGTGAGAAACCATTATTAAGCCAAATGGTTATCATTTATTTACTAAACATTAGCTCTTTACAATCTTTATTTTTCCTCGGATGTTTTTTACTTTTAAAACCTACCAAACCTAAACAATAGAAAAATACCATGAAAAATACGTCATTATTTAATCATCTTTGGCTTTGTGAAGCGGGGATATTAGGAGGATAAAAAGCCAATGGAGAAGGCACATGTTCTCGAGAATGAGAAAAAAAAATCATTGATTGAAGAGGGAATTATTTTTCTGGGGGAGGTAGGTCAAATATTTATATGAGGATTAACAAGATAATTAATGGGGTTTTATTATTTTTTGAGGAGTAATGGAATTTTTACCCTTTTAGGAGTCATGATATTTTCCTTAATATGATAATTAAATTTTTTAGCCAATTATTCATTGAGAAGTTTGTTTTGACTATAGTAGAAAATTATTTCCCAAGAGTGTAATGTTTCAACAAGAGAGAATTAATATTGAAAATATTATAAATTATTTTAATATTAATTTAAATTTTTTAATCCCACTAATGTTTTATTTTATGGTTATTTGTCACATTTTTTTGTTTAGAAACATATTTTATCTTAATTGCTAAAATAACCTATTTTGGATTTTATCTGTTTTAGTTTATATATTAATTTTGGACAAAAAATATACTATACTGATCCAATTTGTGAAATTATTTTAGTCTAGGATACCATACATCATGGGTTTCATTTCATTATTTTCGATCCGAAGGTAAATCCACCATTGGGAGGCCCAAACTCATCTCATAAATACAACCTAATAAATGTGGATTGATATAGTGATTTTTTATTCTGGGCCTATATCTGGAAGGGGGTTATCCAAAATAAGATAAATGTCAAAAAATACATATATAAAATATCGGGGAAAAAATTCATTAATTTTGGACCAAAATGAATTTTCCTTATTCGAGGTTATTAGTGCATGGGAATATAGTGCCTCAGAATATGATTATTAACCTATCCAAAATTAATTTCTCTTAGTACAACAGCCATAAATCCTACATCTAGTGTCCAATAAAGCTTAAATTTTTATGTTGAGTTCATATAACATATAAAAAACAATTTAGAATACAATTATGCACAATTCAGTCATTAAATGGGGATAATATGTAGAAATATTCAAAGAATATTTTTAGATCTAATTTTCACCCCCGCACCATATAAAAGAGAATACCTTCTTATATTGAACATGTTGGCAGTCTAGTGTCCATTTTTCAATAATTGATTTGTTTATTTTTTTCTATAATAGTATTACATAGTTTTTAGTATATTTTAGTCTTCTTCTTCATCCCATTCTCTAGTATTTTTACCATTTTTGATTCCACCTCATTCTTGATCACTGTGATCTCAATTACTATTGATCATGAGTAACTATCTTGAAGAGGTTCCCAGGGGATCAATCCAGTTTTGAACCCATGTAATTTAACATTAATTTTTAATGATAATTATTTTATGATAGTTAGTCTGAGGGGGATATTAGTGCAAAACGCTCCATTGTGTGTCCACTTTCCACCTAAGGCGTAGATTCTACTTTCGGTAATATTATCCCATGGTCTAAGAGGTGGATATTTGATACATATATGATGGTTATATATACCATATATTTAATACATGGTAAGGATAGTGTTTCCATGTATAAAATGGATTATTTTCATTAAATAGATTTGAATCTAATAAATAAATGATAATGGTTCACTCTTGGTGTTCTCCTAACAGGATCTCATTTCTATCTAACATCATTAGTCATGTATTTATTCAATACATATAAATTGTATTATATATTAATATTTTATGAATCTTTCAAACCCAACTTTTTATATTATTTAGTTTTTATTTTAGTTAGAATTTAAATAGTGAAAATAAAATTTCGGTGTTGTGTGAGCTGCCACTTCATGATCAATTCAGTGTGTGTATTATATTGAATGATTAGGTAAATAAAATATTGTACAAGGATCCATGAAGAATACATGTTCATCAATTGGGATCTATTTTTGGATAGACGCAACAATTTCACCCCCATTTTCTCTTAAAAAATCACACATAAGAAAATAAATTTCATATATATATATAATTCAATTATTTATGATGTATTTCAATTAAAAACATTTCTACATGGACTGATTTATCTTAGATGCAATAAAATGTTTACAACAATCTTTATTCTCAGTTGATAAGTAATAGGGATGCAATTCAAAACCTAGAGATCAAAATAGAATGTATATCAACATATGTTCGAACAACTTTGGAGAAACCTGAACCTATGTCGGAACCTAAACAATAAAAAGTGTTAGAAGATATTTTACCAATTGTATTTTATTTTAAATACCTAAGGAAATTTATAAATATCTTCTAAATAAACAAATAGAATTATACTGCACTCAACCATTTATCATGTATGGCCCTGAAGTACACATGGAAGCTGATGCATTTAGGGGAGATCATCAATTTTTTGGATGAATCCTATAATATCATTATTGAAGATAACCTGAAACATGATCTTCCCCTTATATGATAATTAAATAACAAAAAAATCTATACCTAATTTTTTCTTTGGAGGATGAAACAACATATACACCTATTAAGATACATTTTCCAATAGTATCGGCTGAGTAGATCAATATTCAAGAAGACATACATGAACGGGAGTATTTCTGTATTGATTCTTCATATTCTAATATTATTCATGTTAAATTGCTTTCATGATTCCATTTTTCAGAAATTTCTAACACATCGCATATTAAGTAGGCCTGGAATGTTAATTAAGATACCACTCAAGTGGTGGGGATTGAAAAATAAGAGCTGGAAAAGCATGTGGTGCGATTACCTCCTCTACGACAACTTTAGTGCCATATAGAGGACGAAACCATGGAATATTACAAGGAAAAACTCTATCTTATTTTCCCTCCAACATTGGACCTCAAAATCTATATTTATTCATTTCTGGATGTTGGGAATTATCTTATTTTATTTTCATTTCCTTACTTGATGTTCATACACATGGATACTGGGAAAAGTCACATGTGGTGTTTCAACTCGATGAAACCTCTTCCTATTTCTAATTGGGGGATAATCTGTGAAATTTTCTGACAAGGGGTAGTAAAAATTTAGAATCTTCTTGTGTGTAAAGGAAATAATTTTTTTTTCTTTCCCCTTTCTCTTTATTTTTTATTATTTTTCTTATATCTGTTTATTTGTTTATATTAGTTTTAAATGTGGTAGTAGGTAAGAGTTTAACATAAGGCTTTCATTAAAAAATAAATCAAGTTTTGTCTTTCCTTTTCTTTATTTAATTTTCAACCCCATTAAAATTGTGTTTGAAATTTTTTTGATATTGTTTTAGATTAAAATAGTGTAGTAAATGGAATTTTTATGGGTATGGATTTCAACTTGATTTTTAAATTTTTTTTGAGGTTCAATTTTATTTTTCTTGTTTCTTTCAAAACATTTCTTGTTTTAATTTTTCGTTATTTTGTTTTTTTATATTATTTTCTAAAGGAAATAATTTGGAAAATACAAAAGGTATTATTGGTTTTTGACATTTCATGATTATATTATTTAAGGATTTATATGAATACTGAATCGATTTTTTATATTTATTTTTGATCTTCCCATTTGATGATGTTTGATTTATTGTAATACTCATGAGCACTTGTACTTTCTGGGTTTAATATATTTTCTATCCCGAGAGGTTTATAAACCATTTTGACATATTATTTTAATTTATTTTTTTTGTGAGAGTCTTGAGACATGTTGTGGGATCCATAAGATTCCTTTTTCTCTTTTCAAATATATTAGTGTTCACGGAATGTGTTCCATATGAATGATGCACCACATTGAAATCCCTTTTCTACATTGAACTCTTATTTTGTCCAACCATTTCACCTAAAAATTATTAATTCCATAGTATCCATGAAAAAAATAGTTTAGTACCCACATTATAGGAAATTTATCCCTTTTAAAATTTCTATAGAAGTAAACTACATGATTACTGATGAACTCATGTGTTGGGGGAGAATATAAGCTAAAATTTTCATTCCTGAATAATTTCATTTAGTTTAATTGAAATTGTATCCATATATGTTACTTATTTGGTTTAAGAAAATTCATTATGGAATAATGTATAGAAACAGAAAATTTCATTAAAAATATTTTTCGAGTGTTCATTAATTTTTTTAGAGCAAAAGATTCCTCCCTTTAGCTCAAAATCATGATTCAAAATAGAAATCCATATTAAATTCCAGATGAAACAATGAAAGAAATGTGAAAAAAGGGTTAATATTTAACATTAATGATAAAATTCATAGAGTGAACTTCCACAAGAATAAAATGATTTGTTTCGAGGTGATTCTTTTTCGATCTGATTGAGGAGTATACCATTCATGAGAAAAATAGTTGTCATGTATTTACATCACTTTACTGATTAAAACTCCTCATTTTTCATTAAATTTTTTTACATTAAAGACAAATCAAACCTCGACCTCATAAAAACCCATGAAAAAGACCTCATTGTTGACAAATATAAAACTTAGTGAAGTGGAGATACTAAGAAGATAACAAACCAATAAAGAGGACACATGTTCTTGTGAATGAGATGAACTCCAAAAAAATCAATGGGTTAAGTAAGAAATATTTTCCCATGGAGTTAGATAAGGCATGAACATATGTATTAAAATGACATTGAATTTATTCATAGGATATTTTAGGACTTACGTAATTTTTAACCATTTTTGAGGAATGATATTTTCCTTGACATAATAATTTAGTTGTGTTGACATTTTTTCATTGGAATGTTTTTTATCTTGATATAAGATGATTTCCTAGGAGTGAAATGTTTATGTACGGAGGAGTTTACAGAGAATATACTTTAAATTATATTACTCTGGTTTTCAATTTTTTCAATTGTAGCAATGTGTTATTTTATGTGCAGTATTCAGATTTGATGGTTTATTAACACTTTTTAGCTTAATCACTAAATAACCAATTTTGGATTTTAACAATTTTAATTTATTTCTATATTTTGGAAAAAAAATACTATATACTAATCCAAAAAATGAAATAATTTCTTTTTTATATTCCATATATCTTGGGAATATTTTCATTATTCTAGACCAGAAAGTTTAATCCACCATTTGGAGGCTTGAAATTAGGACATACGTCCATCCTCAAAAATTGTCTATAGATCTGGAGATTTTTTATGATGGGACTAATTTTTTATTTTAATCGTAATCCTTCTTCAAGGTCATTAATTCTTGGGAATTTGAAGTATTTGAATATAAATAATGACCAATCCAGAATTAATTTATCAGAGTGAAATGACAAAACTCTTATATCTAACACCCAATCAATCATAAATTTTGAGGGTGAGAGGAGATGAGTTTGAGAAATATCTTTTTATAAGAAAACATTTCCATGTTCTATCAATAATTGTGTCCAACATGAAGAAACCGTTATAGGATCCTTTTGTATCCATTTTTCACCATTTTCTCCCTACAAAATAGGGTCACTTATTCTTTTCAATGTGTTGAAATCTAGGTGGATATTATTATATAATTTTTTAGTTTTTCTTCTTCTGAAATAGTATTAAACATTTTTAGTAAATTTTAGTATTATTCTTCATCTCATTCTTTCATATATTTATATTTTTTGTTTCTACCTCATTCTTCTTCACTATGGTCTCTTATACTCATGATCATGAGTAACTAACATTAGTAAGTTCTTATGGGATCACTCCACTATATAACCCAAGTCACTAAACATTCATTTTCAATGTTTTTTTTTCATTGTGGTAGGTTGTGGAGGATCTTAGGGGCACAAAACCTTTGTGTCTCCACTATCCAAATGAGTCATATCTTCTTATTTCTCCAATATTCTCTTTTGATTGAGGAGGTTGATGTGTGGTATCTCATAAATCATTGAGAACACCATATATTCAAAACATGGGCATGAGGGGATGTTAATGAAAATTATAGTGAATTTTCATTATATATATTTCCAACTAACAATGAGATGATGAAGGTTCACTCTATGTGTTCTCCTCGGAGGATCTCATTTCAATATAACATCATTCGTTCTATTTTTATTCATTCTGTATCGATTGAATTATATTTATGTTACTCAAATTTGAATCCTATATTTTTTTATTTTTTTAACTTTTATATTATTTTGATTTTAAATAGTGATAATAGAATTTCAGTGTTGTGTGAGTTGGCTCCTTCAGACCAACCATAGGTGTGCACTATGTTTCTTGTTTAAGTAAAAACATATTGATCGATGATCCATGAAAAAACCCAACTATTCAATTTTTCACCATTATTTAGGAGTCACAACACTTTCCCAGAAATTTTTAATAAAAAACACAAAAAATCATAAATTTAAAAAATAAAATAAAATAACCACTCTTCTCATGATTTATTTCAATTCAAACTATTCTTCCTAGATTGATAAATCTTAGGTGAAATAAAATGTTTAAAACAATCATGATGCTCGGTTGTGAAGTATTTTTTAGGAAATTAAAATATTTAGAAGCCCTATAGAATGTATATATTAATATTTATGCACATCCTCGAAGAACTCAAACATGAGCTAAAACCTAAACCAGAATGAGAGGTGGAAGAGATTTCACCAATAATTTTATATATTAAATAATCTAAGGAATAAATTAAGGAGATTATAAAAGAATTAATAACATCAGCCAACACTCATCCATTTCTCATGGAGTTCCAGGATGTACACATGCAATCTGATTCATTTATGGTAGAACGTCATTTTTTGGAAGAATAATGGAATAAATTTGTTGAATAAAACATGAAAAATGATCATCCCATCCTTGATAATGAAGTACTATAACCACTATACCTCATTCTTTATTTTGGATAATGGAAATGAAGATACACCAATTAAGATTGTGTTCTCAATGTTCTTTTCGAAAGACATCAATTTCCAAGCTAACATACTTGAAATGAATTATTTCTTTATTAATTATATATTATTAATATTATTCAAGTTGAATTATTTTTTGAGATATATTTCCCTAATATTTATATCTCAAAAAATGAAGCTACTGTAACACCCTTACCCTAGTTACCCATAGTCTGTGCATTATTACCAAACATTGGCATGATCATAAGGGATCAAATCTCGAAAGGCTAATTAGTAAAGTATACATGGAAGTACTAGATACAGACATAAGTTTTACATTACATTATAAAATGAAAAAAATAACAACATTGTCTCCTTTTAAAACATTCATCTCCCTTATATTATCCCTACTAGTCAGTCATAATATACTTCTTCTCATCCTAGGAAATACAAAACATTGAAATGGGTGACATCAGGTTCTCATTAAGGATAACAATATAATGGAAACTTTCATAAATAAGCATACATATTTAATGAAATGTATAAGACTAAAACACATGTATTTTAAGCATAAAAATTAGTATAATAGGGAAAATATAAATGAAATAATTATATTTAATTATTCACATGGATATTATACTAGTTAAATAATCACATGCAATATCGATATCCAATTTTAAAATGATGGAATTAATAATACAAGTCATCATAACCACATAGTCATGACCTCGTGCCAAGACTACAAATAATATTTTGTCACGGCCTTATTCCAAGACACTATTTATTTTCATGAGTCCTACAGATGCATCGAGGAGCTATAATAGGCTCCAACCATCACATTCTATGTCAAATTCATTCCTCATATGAAAAGGATGAAACATAACATAAACATTCATGTTAAATCTAGAATATCAAGTGTTAACACTTTAAGAATAAACCATGAATGGTATACAATTAAAATATACATAGTAAAACAAATCAAAAAAAATTCAATACAATATGTAAGACTGTATCATAATAAATCAAGTTCAAACAAGTTTAAAATTCATCAATAGATGCCGACATAGATGAAATCAAAACTATTTTAGAGAAATATATCATTATATTTTGAAATCATTTAAAAGTAAAATTATTATAAAAGAAAACATTTATTTTTAAAATACTCTTATAATATTATAAGGGAATCTTAGAAGGTGTCATAACAGTGGAAAATAGCCGCACTCACCATATAAGTTAAAAAACATTTTTTCCATAATTTTGTCAAAAAAATATTTAAGGACCTTATTTGGAAAATGATGAAAAGATTCCATTATAAATTTTTTAAAAAATGTAAAACAAGGGTATAAATGACTTTAACCCATATTCTAGGAAATATTAACAATGTTTTGAAATACATTTTTGGGAAACACAGATGTGGATGATAATGTTGTCCCAATAGATACAAACATATAATCAAACTCCGATAATGAAGAGATTGTATAATTAAACATTACCTTGTACTTTTCCTTGATCGAGGGTACGTTAAACTCATGTGTAATATTTAAATAATTTTTATTAAATTATACAAGTACCACATATATATATTATATAATATATGATATTCTACTATTGCTTTGTTAATAATATTTCAGTAGTATCATTGTTTCTAGTGTTAACTAATTCATTTTTTTATATTCTTTGTTACATAATACATGTTTGTTATGGATAAGATGTATTTTATTCATATAAAAAATGATATTAAGTTCTTAGAAAATATTTTTAATCCTAAAATTTAAATTAATCTTGAATGGTTATGATAGGGAATGAAGCTCCTCGCGTTCATGGAGACGATAATCCATACGTACGCACGAGCGACAATATCATTATATTAATGGGGACATGTTATTTAATTAGATATTATATCATTTATAAACAATCGTTAACATGTTATATTTATTATGTACATCAGTTATACTCATTATTATACCCATCCAAATAATGAAGTGTTGAATAAAAAACTACACCCCGATATCTAGATAGTAAGCTGTACGTACGCACGTATCATGACTTTTCATTCATAGGATGGATATAATAATGAATATGGTTGTACTATATTTATAAAAACATCAAAATATTTATAAGGTACTGTATTTATTATTTTGGTATGGAAACAACAAATAAAGAGGATGTGGATGAAGAAAAGAACTTTGAAAGAGGTGGTGAAATTATTACCTCTTCTTCGGGTGCTTCCTTTTGATTTGATCAAAATGGCTCCTCAAATTGGATTTTGAACAAAGTATGGCCTTTAGGTAGAAGTGAGGGTAGATGGGAGGTTATTTGAGCAGAGTTTAGCTGAGACAAATGGCTATGGAGGTGTGATTTTTAGAGAAGTAAAAGTACCCTTTATAAGAGAGGAGATGGTCAAATTAGGAAAATCATGAAATATTATTTTATTATAAAATCATATTCGGTTTATAATGGCTCAAAATGGATTTATTTAGATTATAAGGTGGGTTTGGGTCGAACACCTATAAAAAATAGGTTTTAGATAGGTTTAGGTCCCCATATTAACATTATCTTTTAGATTTAACTCTTAGTTAAATAGTTTAACTTTTATAATGTCTTTTTATAGTTTTATATTACATGGTTAATAAAATTACAATAAAATGCCAAATGGATTCCAATTTGTTCATTAATGAAATATATATTATTATATAAGTCCTCTTTCTGATCCTTAGATTTTTAGGAATATATATTAATTAATAATAAATTATTTTATTTAAAAAATCATTTATGTCAATTTTGACACTATTTAGTATTTGTTTTTTATGAAAGTCATAAAAACATTATCCCTTAAAAAATATTTAATCAACAATAACATGTCATATTAACCTACATAATTAATGTAATACATCAAAAGTCTCAATTTACAATTATATTAATATTTATAATATCAATTATTTTAAT
This sequence comes from Viscum album, assembly GCA_963277665.1. Lineage (NCBI taxonomy): Eukaryota > Viridiplantae > Streptophyta > Magnoliopsida > Santalales > Viscaceae > Viscum > Viscum album. The sequence goes on from OY728120.1 coordinate 309,692,402, forward strand.
CTTTCAATAGTAAAGTATTTACTGAATAATCATTGTTTCATAAATAAAATTAATTATTTAATATCTAAAAATTAAAAATAAAATACCATTTTTTAGGAAAATTTATTATATTTATAAATAATATTTATAGTTTAATTTATATTATGTATAACTCTATATTAAAAATGATTTAGTTATTATACTTTTAATTTAACCCTTTTAATTGTTCTTTAAATAAAATATTAACAAATGTACTAATCTAATACAAGTGGACCAGAACGATCATAATTTATTCCTATGGTTGATTTAGGTCGAAAAAAAACTTATCCAATAAAATTAGTACATGTGTTAGGGTAATAATAATATCATTTTTACCTTTAATTACTCTATTTACTTTTAACCGTCGTAAATAAAATTCAAAAGTTACCATTCACCAAAAATTATTTACATCTTTTTGAAAAAAAAATTACTTACTGATGTCAACATTGTCTCTTGGAGTTTTGAAATTCAATTTACAGAAGTGTTTGAATTACATTTAATGCCAATGTGCTAACGTTCCTAGAAGGTGGGTAAAACACGTTAAAAAATTCAATAAAATTTTATACATATAATTTTATTATAAAATCAATTCAATGAATTACATTGAAATAATATTGGTATTATGTATCTACTTTGACATTAAATAAATTTAAATAAAATAAATAATTATTTAAATAAAAAGTTGGTTTTAAACAATAAAGTAGTGGTTTTCACTATTCATCAAAAATTGAATGTTTTTAGAAAAATACAAAAAAATCACCATAAGATAATTTCGATATTCCAAATCCAAAAATGAAGTCAATTTTGATAAATAAAAATTATAAAATTTCAAAAAATGGGTATTAATCTTCAAAACTCATAGATTGGTTGGTCATGGTGTCTTAGAACTCGAAGTTGCGTACAATTCAAGATATTGTATTATTCAAAGGGAAGCGTAACATGGAATCTTGGGGTGTTACATTATTTTTTCCTTCAAATAATTTTGTCCTAAAAATTTAAATAATATTACTGTATTACAATATTCGAGTGATTATTCATCATATGTTCCTTGGGTTCCCACGTTCCCTCTTTCAACTTATGGGTTTTCTTCAAAACTTTTACCAGACAAGTTGTCTAGTTTCTCAACACTTGTTCTCTGGTATCAAGAATATTGAAAGGCTCTTCATAGAAAGATATATTGGTTTCCAGTTCTATTTCTTTATAGTTGAGTACAAGTGTTCGGTTAGGCATGTATTTTTCACAACAATGATTCATGGAAGACATCATAAACATTGGAGGGACTTGGAGGTATCAACAAACAATATGATAAAACTTCAATTCATTCTAGAATTTTAAATGGTCTGATGTAACTGGGGCTTAATTTACGCTTCTTACTGAATCTTAAAACACCCTTTAATGGAGATACCTTTAAGAAAACATGATCTCCTATTTAAAATTCCAAATCCTTCTTTCGATTATCGACATAGCTCTTTTTCCTACATTTAAATGCTTTAATGTGGGTTTAGATAGTCTTCACATTTTCTATTGTTTCCTCAAAAAATTTTGGGCCTACATGTTTTCGTTCACCAACATCATCCTAACAATTTAGAGTGCGACATCTCTTTCCATATAATGCTTCATATGGTTTTATCTTAATACTTTAATAGAGTCTATTTCTATAGGAAAATTCAACCATAGGTATATACTGATCCCACATACCTTGAAAGACAAGTGAGAAAGATCTCAACATGTCTTAAAAGGTTTGAATATTTTGTTCTGATTATCCATAAGTTTGAGGGTCGTAGGTAGTGCTCAAATGATGTTCATTATCCAAGTCCTTCTCAAAACTATTCTAGAATCATGATGTAAAATGGGGATCACAATCAAAAACAATTGATAGGGGTACTCCATGAATTCTTACAACTTCATTGATATATAGTCTTCCTAAAAATTCAAGTGGTAAATATTCCCCTATAGTAATAAAATGTGTTAACATGGTATGATGATCTATAATGACCCATATTTCATCATTACATCTAAGATTATTTGGTAGCCCCATGAAAAATTCCATCATAATATCATCCCATTTCCACTCAGGTATGGGAAGAGGTTGCATGATTCCTTTTGGATGTTGTCTTCTAGACTTCCCCTTTTGACAAACCATACATCTTGACACATAATCAGAAATCTTCCTCTTCATGTTGTCCCAAAAAAATGTTCCTTCAAATCTCTATACATTTTAGTGCTACAAGGGTGTAAAGAGAAATTGGAGCTATGAGCATCATCCATCAATACCCTTTTTATATCAGGTATGTTAGGAACACAAACTATCTTCCCAAATTAAAAAAAGCATTCTCATATACGAAGACAAACAATTTCCCATCATTCACATTCTTTATTCTCTTTTCAAACTCTTTAATATCAGTCTGAGAACTTTTTATCCTTTCTAGTAAAGATTGTATGGTGGCCATATGAAAAAGTATTGATGTTTCACCTTCCATGATTATTCCTATATGTATATTTTCTATATCCATGAGCATAGGATCCCTTTCAACTCTCATCTTGTTCAAAACTCCATGATCTTTTCTGGTCAAAGCATCTTCCACATTAATTTCCTTCTCCGGGTGGTAGTGTATAGTGAAATAAAAATCCTTGAGTAGTTTAAACCATCTACTTTGCCTCATGTTGAGTTTCTTCTATGATAAAATATAATTCAAACTATTGTGATCGGTATATATCTCACTTTTTTCACTATAATGATAGTGTCTCCATATATTCAAAACAATGATTAAAGTTGCTAACTCAAGATCATGAGTAAGATAGTTTTTTTCAATAAATTTTAGTTGTCTTGATGCATAGGCAATAAATATATCATTTTTCCCAAGGACACAACCAAGCCCTTTCTTTGAAGCATCACTATAAATAACAAACCCATCATTCTTCTATGGTATAGTCAAGATAGGAACATTGAATAATATTTTCTCTAATTACTCAAAACAATTCTTTACACTCTTTTGTCTAAACAAATTTAACCCCTTTACATGTGAGCTGGGTTAATGGTTTATCCAATCAGGAAAAATTCTGGACAATACACGAATAATAACATACTAAACCAATAAAACTATGTACCTCAGTTATACTCATCGGTGCAGGACATTCTTGGATTTCCTTAGTCTTTATAGTATCGACAAAGATTCCATCCTTAGAGACAACATGGCCAAGAAAAAAAATTCAGAGGCCATAATTCACACTTTCTCAACTTCCCATATAAATCATTTCTTATAATGCTTTTCAGAATTTTGCATAAATAATTTTAATGATCTTCTTAGCTTTTGGAGTTAACCAAGATGTCATTAATAAATAACACTACAAAGTCATCAAGATATTCATTGAAAAATCTATTCATTAGGTCCATAATGACAGAGGGTGCATTAGTCACTCCAAAAGGAATTACTGTAAACTCGTAATGCTTGTACCTGGTTCGAAGTTCTATTTTCGGAATGTGTTCCTTTTTCACACACAACTGATGATATTGAGATCAAAGTTTAATCATTGAAAAATATTTATCTCTATGAAGTTGATCAAATAAATCATCAGTGTGAGTTAAGGGATACATGTTCTTTATTGTTCTAGAATTGATCTCATTATAGTCAATGCACAACCTCATAGATCCATCTTTCTTCATAACAAAATAACATGGGCACCACCTAAAGAAACAATAGTGCGAATAATTCCTTTATTACTCAATTCCTCTAGTTTTTTATTTAGTTCCACTAATTCCACAGTGGCCATTCTATAAGGGGTCTTAGATATAGGCCTTGAACTAGGTATTAAATCAATGGAAAACTCAATTTCTCATTCTAGAGGATGTCTTGGAAAATCCTCTATCATCCTACGATGGAGGCTTGTCGTATGATTAATCAGGTTTCTTCAAGGAGAAAGGATGATTCAATGGGTAAGTCTAATGAGGTTGGTGCACTGGCAAGTCAGGAAGAAGAGGCTTTGGGGACAATGGGAAGAGGAAGGGGTCTTGAGTCGGCTATTCCAGTGGTGGAAGACCTTCCAGGTGGTGTTTTCAAGGTACTTATCGAGGATGTTCATGCATCTAAGATACTAAGTGTTACAACTCCCCAACCCAATCCAAATGTTGCTGAAGTTCTTAGTTGGTTGAGGAAGGATTTGGAGGCCCCCTCTATGTTCAACTATATAGAGAAGTTCTAATAGGGGGAGAAGGTGATCAAGGACCAAATAGTGGGGGAAAAGGGAGAAATAATCTCTTTTGAGGTGGGAATGCCTAGAAGAGCTGGGAAAATAGGGGATTGGACCCTTCGTTTAGGCCCTTTATTTTTTTGAGCAATATATTTGATGGTCTCTATAAAGTCTTGGTTGAAGTGGTTGTGAATTATGATATTATGGAAGGACGTAATAATGATGGGGCCTCTATGTAAGTGCATAATGTTGGATGTTTGGGTCATGTGGAAGCTACAATTCCTAGGGAAGAGCCCCTTATTTCTGTCTGATGCCTTTCTTTGATTGAGAGAAACACACCAGATCAGGATAGGGGGAATTCCAAGGGATGTAAGAATAATGTCTCGATGAACCTCCTCAGAAAAGGGAGGGACCTATCTGGGGATGAGAAATAAAATTTGACTGGTCGGGATGGTCGCCACTTCCGTGATATTGTGCAGAATGGGAATAAAGTGACGAATGATTGTGAAGGAACCTTGTTTGTTAAACCAAGAAGAAGAACCAGATGGGACTACTCCTTCCTTCCATGACTGGTGAGTACCAGATCTTCTTTTAAGTAGGATAGAGGGGTAATTATTGCTTTCATAAAGGACAGCCTGGCCAAGCAGTCTTTTCTAGTGCTGCCTTCATTTGACCAGTTGAGAACCCGAGATCAATGTTATGGATTTTGGAGGTGGAATTAACCAACATCTGAATGGGAGTCAGCTACTGGAGAGGAGGAGTCTTGTGTGGGATGTGGAGATGAGTATGGGTATTATGATATGTAATGCTATCCTGGTCTGTTTGATTGTTTTTTTCTTTGCATGTGACTATTCTTTGATGATGTAAGCTGGGATCCTATTTGGTTTTAAGGGTTGTGCGGGTTCACACTTCTCCTTAAAGTGTATAGAAATAAAAATTTAATTTTCATGTACATTCTCTAATTGAAAATTTCATTCCTCACCCACAGTTATTTCATTCTCTTCCTCCCCAATAATTGAATTTAGTAGAGCTACTAGGGGTGGATCCAGATAATAATCAGATGGTGATGTTTCTGCTCTAAAGATGTGGTACTCCTTATCATCATTAAAAATGTAACCTCCTTCTTCATACAATAACTTTTTACATCATTGTCCAAAATCCAATCCATACTGAAGATTATATCAAATTAAATAATGGTTATGATGATGAGATCAAAAGATAAATCATTTTAATATTCCCTAATGGGAATTTATTCAGAAAACATTGTTACAATGATAATTCCCTTATGATTTTTGACTGATAACTATCTTGTTAAATCAATTTCAAATTATCTAATTTTTATAGAAAATTGAGAAGATAGGAAATAATGAAATGATCTAGAATAAAATAATGAGTTGTCTAAACTTGAGGAAACTATTAATTTAACTACCCCCACATCATTAAGAGATTAATCCTCAGCATTAATTATCTCATATGGTTGGCCCTGCTCCCTTGGAATTTTTTAAGGTAAGTTTACTGGGCGCATTGGACATTCCTTTTTATAATTCCCCATTTCTCTACAATTGTAGCATTCAACATTGACAACCTCTTTCTTTCCCTTATAATCATGAGCTTGGTGGCCTTTTTCACCACACTGATAACAAAGTCCCATTCCCTTCAGGCAAGTACTAGGGTGTTTCTTCCCACATTTACTATAGGATTGAAATTAGGCTTTTCCCCTCTTCCCCTTATTTCTATTTCTAGAGTGTTCAGAAGATCTCTTCTTCTCTTTCATTTCTTTAAAGTTATAAGACTTATATAATTCCTCTTCTAGCTTGATATAACATGGGACAATATATTCATATGATGAGAACGATTCTGAGACTAATGATTAATGGAGAAAGGGTCTTAACCCATCAAATAATCGATCAGTCTTACTCCTTGAGTTACATATATAATCTGATGTATGCCTTTCTATCCTTGTAAATATAGCCTCATACATTACGACATTTTCATCCTCATATTTCCTCAGACTCAGAAATTGTCTTTCCATATCTGTTAGATGGTCACGAGGAATGTATTTTTCTAATAAAATATCTTGAAACTCCCTCCATTCCATATTTGATACTTATTTATCTTCCTTTGTGTTTTCAATTAATTACCACCATTGATCTGCATCTCCTATGAGGCAATAAACTATCATGAAAACTTTTTCCCTTCCACTAATCCCCAAAGAATAAAACATTTTCTCTTAATAACTTATCCATTGTTCAGCTACAAATAGATTTGTAGTCCCATTGAATGTTGGTTGTATTTTCCTTGTGAATCAGTCTAACATTGATCCTCCGTGTTGTGGATCTGGGTGCTCCATACGGGTAAATTTATTATTCATAACCTGAGTGATTTGTCCCATTATGGTTAAAATTTGTTCAGCACCGGTTTCATCACAATATACGCTATAATTATATTGAGTATAATGGAAATACCGACATGGATTATGTGCATTGATATGGTTTCCATTCCTTCCTCTAGGCACCATTTCTAAACAATGACATACACTATATTAGTTTATGAATCACAATACATAACTCTAAACTAGTAAATTACCTAACATATATTGAATAGTTTATGGAAATAATCCATAATAAAAAAATTGTTTTCTTTGGGGATGTATATACTCATAAATATTTTATAATGGTTTGGTAAAGGAAATATGAATTATCCTATGCGTATCTCTTAGGAGCGTCGTAACCAAGAGTGCTGCAAGGCCCATTTTGGTGTACTAGGATACCTCAGATCAAGCCCGAAACACCTTGTTGTAGTTTTCACTCCTAGGTACATCTTTTCTAGAGCCACCTCTACCTACTCGTATCTAGACAGGGATGTATTTCTTTAAAAATACACACAATCTCTACATGATCAAAACCATATAAATTTTGTCTATTATAATCCTCAAAGTATATCTTAGGGTAATGTTGTCTAATTATATTTTTCAAAATCTTGCATCCAAGGTTTGTACAAAAATTTCTCTGATGCCAACTATAACGCCCTGACCTAAGTTACCCACACTCGGTGCATTATTTCATAACATTATCAGGATCACAAGGGATTATTTCCCGAAAGACCAATTAGTTTTGTAGCCTTGGAAGTACAAGATACATACAAATGTTTTACATAAATTATAAAATGATAAAAATAACAACATTGTATCTGTTGAACACATTCACCTCCCTTAGGATATCCATTCAGGTTAGTCATAATATACTTCTTTGCATCCTGAGAAAAATAAAACATATAAAGGGGTGAGCACAGGTGCTCAGTATGAATAAAAATATAGAGGAAACTTTCATAAATATGAATAAATATTTAAGGAAATTTATAAGAGTAAAACACAATCCATTTAAACATAAACTTCATTATAATATGGAAAAGATAAATCAAATAATTCCATTTACTTAATCATATTGATATTATACTAGTCGAATAATCACATGAAATATCAATAGCCAATTTTATAAGTATTGAACACAAAAGGTTGGACATCGTAACCACATAGTCATGGCCTCATGCCAAGACTACAAATAATATTTTTTAAATTCCTTGTACCAAGACACTAGTTTTTCTAATGAGACCGACCGATGCATCGAGGAGCTATAATGGGCTCCACCGGTCACTTACTAAGTCCAATGCATTCCTTATTGAAAAGGTTGAAACATAACATAAACATTCGTATTAAAACAAGCATACCAAATGTTAATACATTAATCATAAACCATGAATGGTGTAAATATAACGCATCCATAGCCAAACATTTCATAAAACCTTCAGTAAAATATTGAATATTGTATCATAATAAATCAACTTCAAAAAAGTGTAAAATCTATCAAAGGATGTTTATTTAGATGAAATCCCAACTATTTGAGAGAAATATCTGTATATATTTTAAAATCATTTAAAAGTCACATAATTATAAAAAAACATTTATTTTGAGAATATTCTTATAAAAGTTTACAGGAAGCATCGAAGGTGTCATAACGGTGGAAAATAACCACCGGCATCATATAAATTAAAAAAATATTCTCTGCTTAATTTTGTCAAAAAGGTCGTAAAGGACCTTGTTCGGAAAATGAAGAAAAGAGTCCTTTATAAACATTTTATAAAAAAGTAAAAAAAGGGTATAAATGGATTTAACCAATAGTATAGGAAATAGTAACAACATTTTGAAATACATTTTTAAGAAACACGGATGTGGGTGATAAAGAGGTCTAAGTACATACTCACGTATAGACAATCTCTGATAACGAAGATATTGTAGAATTAAAGATTACCTTGTAAATTTCCTAGATCGAGGGTATGTTAAACTCCAGTATAATAGTTAAATAATTTTTATTAAATTATAAAATAACCACATACATAAATATGATATCATATATGATTTTCTAGTATGGCATTGTTAATAATATTTCTGTAGTATCATTGTTTCAGGTGTTAATTAATTCATTTTCCTTTATATGCTTTGTTATGTAAGACATGTTTGTTGAGTATAGGATGTATTTGATTCATATCCAGAATGATATTAAGTTCTAAAACCTTATTTTTAATTATAAAATGAAAATTACATTTGAATTCTTATGATGTGGAATGAAACTCATCATGTTTATGGAGACGGTAATTCGTACGTACTCATCATCGACAATATCATTCTATTGATGGTGAAATCATATGTAACTAGATTTTATATCATATATAAATAATAATTAACATGTTATAATTATTATTTACATCTATTATACTCATTATTATATCCATCAAAATAATGAAGTGTTGAATAACAAACTACACCACGTCGGGGAGATGGTAAACCGTACGTACGCACGTCTGATGACATGTCGTTCATAAGATGGATAGAATAATGAATATTATTGTGCCATATTAATAAAAAATAACTGTATGTATAAGGTATTAGAGTTATTATTTTTATATGGAAACAAAAAATATATATAAAGTGGTAAAAGAAAATAACTTTGAAAGAGGTGATGAAATTATTACCTCTTCTTCAGGTGATTCATTTTAATTTGATCAAAAGGGCTCCTTAAGTTGTATTAAAATAAAATTAATCCCTATAGGTAAATGTGCAGGTATTTGAGATGATATTTGAGTAGTGGTTTCTCAATCCAAATATCTTTGGAGCTGTGATTTTGAGAGAAGGGGATGTACCCTTTTATAAAAGATGTGAGGGTCAGTTTAGGAAAAGATTGAAATATTATTTTATTATACAATCATCATAGGTTTATAATGGATAAAAAATATTTATTTTGAGTATATGGTGGTTTTGGGTCGAAAAACACTCAACCAATATGTTTTAGACAGGTTTAGGTCACCATATTAACCTTATCGTTTAGACTTAACTTTTAGTTAAACAGTTTACCTTTTATAATGTCTTCTTGTATTTTTATATGACATTGTTAGTAAAATAACTATAAAATTCCAAGAGAATCCCTAGTGGTTCTTTAATTTCATATGTATTATTATATAACTCCTTTATCCTAAACATAGATTTTTAGTAATATTATATCAATTAATAATAGAGTATTTATTTTAAAAACTCATTTATGTCAATTTTGAAACTATTTAGTATTTGATTTTCCTGAAAGTCATAAAAACATAATCACTTCGAAGAAAATTTATTTAATAAACCCTAAAAGGTCATATTAAAATATAAAAATCGTGGAATACATCGAAATTCTCAATTTACAATTATATTAATACTTATAATATAAATTATTTTACTCTTTCAATAATAAAGAATTTATTGCATCATCATTGTGTCATAAGTAAATTTAATTATTTAATGTATAAAAATTGTAAATAAAATACGATTATGTAGGAAATATTTTTCTCTTTCTAATGAATATTTATAGTCAAATTTATTTTATGTATAACCCTATATTAAAAATGTTTTAGTTAATAATCATTGAATTTAACAATTTTATATCTTCTTTAAATAAAATAATAATAAATTTTCTAATCTAATACAAGTGGAATAAAAGGATCATATTTTATTCCTAAGGTTTTTTTCTCTCTAAAACACTTATACAAAAGAATTATGACATTTTTTATGGTAATTATAATATCATTTTGATCTTTAATTACCATATTTACTTTTAATCGTGGTAAATAAAATTCAAAAGATACTATTCACCAAAAAGTATTTTTAACCTATTGAAAAAAATTATACATATTGATACCATCTATTTCTCTATGATTTTTGAAATTAAATTCTCCTTAGTGATAAAATTATTTTTTATAAAAAAATTCTAATGTGCCTAAAAGGTGGGTAAAAGATGTTAAAAAACTCAATAAAATGTTATACATCTAATTTTATTATAAAATGACCTAAAAGAATTACATTAAAATATTATGGGTATTATTTATATATTTTGACTCATAATAAATATAAATAAAATAAAAAATTATTTAAATAAAAAGTCAGATTAAAACAATAATGTAGTGTTTTTCACTATTCTTAAAAAATTGAATGTTTTCGGAAAAATACCAAAAATTCACACTAAGATAATTTCGATAGCATGAATCCAAAAAATGAAGACCATTTTGATAAATCAAATTTATTATATTTCAAAAAGTGGGTATTAATATTCATAACAGCTAGATTGGTTGGTCGTGGTGTGTTAAAACTCAAAGTTGCGTACAACAGAAGATATTATATTATTCAAAGAGAAGTGTATTGTGGAAGACTGGGGTGTTACAGTAGGTATTTTTTGTTAATGAAGAGAAAACTCATGTGGTTTTAATTTTAGAAGAATGGATACATAATCATGTGGTGTTATTTCCCTCTCTACAATAAATTACCAAATAGAGGAGGATATCACCGACGTCAACATAGAGCAACCCTATCTTATTTTCCATCACACATTGGACTAAAAATTCATTATTTCTTATTTATTGGGGGTTTGAGAGATTGTTATCCTATATGGGGTTATCTAAATTAATTTTATACTAATTTACATTAGGAAAACTCACATGTTGTGGTTTATGTAAAGGAAACCTGATCCTCTTTCAGTTTAGGGATAGTCCACTCCGATTACCTGACAAGGGGTGGTAAAAACCCTGCACCTACTTGGGGGATCAAACCAAACATTAACCATTTTCTCCCATATTACACTTTATATTTGATATTTTTTCATATTTTTTTCAGTTATTTCTATTATTTTTAAATGTTATAGAATCTAGGTTCTTTACTAAAGGATTCCACTAAAAAATAAATCAGGTTGTGTCCTTTATTTCATTATTTTATTTTCCCCCCAATTAAAATTCATTATGAAAACATATCATGATCTAATTGGAGATAAATAGATAATAGTATATGTAAGAAGTATTTTTAATGTAATTAAACATTTCTTTATGATTTTTTTGGGAGCTTTAATTTTATATTTCATGTTTTTTTCTATACATTTTATTTTTTAAATTTTCATTATTTATGTTTCTATATAATTTTTGGTATAAATATAACACTTTTGAAAATCCAAACAATATTAGAGTCTTTATCACATTTCATTATTTAAATTATTTATGATTTATATGATTTTATAGTAGATTTTATACTTTAATTCCAATATTTGTATTTTATGAAGTTTGAATGATTGTGAATCCCATATACACCGGTACTGTCCAAATTGAATATATTTCGCAACCAAAGATATTTATAATCCTTTTTGACATATTATATAAATTTTTAATTTCATTTAGAGTATAAATACAAGTTTTTTATCTATAACATTCTATTTTTCTATGTTTCAAATCTTTTAAATTCATGGAATGTGTTCACTGTGATCGAGGCACCACTTAGAATTCCCTATTTTACATTGAAAACTTTTCATAGACTACCTATCCATATGAACTTTATTAAGAACCTATAAACCATGAAATTTATTTTTAATAAGCCAAATTATATTTCATTTATCCCTTTATATCTTTATTTAAAAGTTAAATGTATGATTAATGTTTAACACAAGTGTGGAGGGATAAGATAAACAATATTTTTCTTTTTTGAAGAATTTTATTTGATAAATTGAATGTGTTTCCATATTTATTTCATATCTGCTGGAAGAAATTTTACTACTGAAATATGTATGGGTGGATTAAATATCATTAAAATTATGGTTGTGGTGTTTTCCAATTTTTAATGATCAAAATATGCATCTCTTTTCCAAAAAAAATCATGATTTTGAAGAGAAATCCAGATCTGAATTCAAGATGAAATAATGCTAGAAATCGGGGTAAAATTGGAAGTATTTTATCATTGATACTAAAATTACAAGTGTGAACATTATAAAGAAATAAAAATATGTTTTTAGGTGATTAATTTTTAAGATGATTTAAGATCACACCATTCTTGATAAAAAGAGTTTTTATTCATTCCCTTAACATTAGTGCTTAACCCTACTCATATTTCCTCAGACGATTTTACATTTAGAACCTTCCAACCCCAAGCCATAGAACAACCCAAGAAAATGAAATCCTGATTGAAAAATCAATGAATCTATGAATTTTAAACACTTGGAGGATTAAAATCCTATGATGAGGACACATGTTTTTTAGAATAATAAAAACTCCAAAATTTGTGCAAAAAGTAATTGTAAGGATTAATTTATCTCTCAACTCACAACTCTCATCGGAGATTCCACAACTGAGATGGAGATAGCTTCTACCTCACCCTTTCACATAATCAAAATGGGGGAGAAACTCATCAAAATAGATTTTAAAACATGTTTCTTCTTCCTTTTCTCAAACCTTGAGGCTCGCCCTATGTTTCGGGCTATATCGTTGTGCCTGAATGTTCCCGATCATTTTTATAGGAAACCTCAACTTCTGTTATCACCATTGGAGTTCACAAAAGAATAAAGTCTCTTGGATATGACAATAGTGGATTTTACCAAGCATTGAATACCATCATTGGATGATTTTGGCTCATTCATCTTCAGATCTTGGGGGTTAGAATAATATGTGATTGTTGGTTTTCATGAAAAATGCCATTTTATTGTTTGTTTTTTTTCACGAAAGAAGATATGATTTATGCATAGTATAGTGCTCTATGTAATATCCTTTGTTACATGTTATTTCTCTTTCTCTGGTCTTGTAATTTTCATATGAAGAAGGATTATTCTTCAGACGTGATCTGGGTTAATTTCCATGAACCCCCTTTTCCATTCCAAAACCATTCAATCCATAAAATTATGGGGAATATTGTAGGACAATTTCAGTGTTCCCGAAAATAGAACACGCTATATCATCCATCTGATTAACTCCCTGATATGTGTGAATTATAACATATTCAATCCACCTGTGGACTGGGTGTGGGTTGCTGTTATAGAATAATTTAGGTGTAATCAATTCGTGTTATTAAAATCCTTAATAGATTATTAAAATACTTTTAGGTTCTTGGGGCATCTGGATTCTTATTGATGACATGGATTCAGTTGTGGGGGTGTGGACCTAATGATGGGTAATATTATTGACACTACTCAAGTGAGATATAATGATGTGGTTCGTGACTCCCCTTTTTTATAATGAGGGAAAACCTTTGACTGTTCCATAGTTTTTTTGCATTTTCATTGCCTAAAGAGTTATTTAGATTAGCGCAATTCAACTAAGTAAGATCATCTAGATAGAGAGAAGGTTGGGCGGCAGGCAGTGACGAGTCTTTCAACATTAGGATGATTTCACCTCAATCATAGGTAGTTCATGATTATGTGGTGTTGTCTTTGGCGGTAGTGGAAGACAATAGAGGTTATATGGTTCTTGTCTCTTCAAATAAGGGTAATCTAGTTGATTTGGTGTGTTGAATGACCAAAACCATCATGAGGATTAACTAGATTAGCGTCTCAATAAGTATGAAATATGATATCTTGGATCTTAAGGGGATGAAACTGGATATGTAAGGGTTAACATAGTTGTATAAATATATTGAGTAGTATGAAATTTATAAAATAGTATCAGAAGTGGAATATCCTTATTTCTAATATGAGAAAAATGTAGGAGGAAGATTCATCCAAGGTATTTGTATCTTGTGAAAGATAAAGGTGAATAAGACTTGACTGGAGTTGGGGAGCATAAATTTTACTAAAGTAAATAAATACCAAAGGCACATGGACTATTCCTTCCAACTAAAACGAATAAAGAAAATTTCGAGTAAAAATATCGAACCAAAAGAGATGGACTACCTCACTGCTGATTCTGATAATGTGATCAAAAATTGTAATGAAAAGAGTTCTAACTTAAGAGAGTTCATGAATGAGAGTTTTATGGATGTTTAGAAAAATTAGATAGGGGTATAAAATGTTAATAATAATAACCCATTAGATCTCATAGCCCATTTAGGTAATTTTATGGTGGAGGAATATTTTATTATCAATGCCAAAAAGGGAAAAGCAGACAGAATAATGTAAAAATTTCTCTATGTGGATAGCAATTACAACTAGAGTTCACGGATTAATAATAAGGACCTTATATATATATATATATTTTTATTCAATTAATTTTAGATCACTTTTTAGGATTACATTCAAACTTGTGAGAGGATAAAGGATCCCTTTCATGATTTTATAAGGGAAGATCCTAGAACATGGGTAGCTACTCTCTCCTTAAAATTATATTGGTAAAAAGATTCATGTATGATAAAACATCTATTTAATGATTATATTATTACCTATGTTGGTTTTATTCTTGTATTAACTAGATGGTGTCTCACTTTTCCCCAAAAGCGATTTGATAATAAAAATTAATTTTTAGTCAGTCGAAAAAAAATCCTTGAGTAAAGAGATACATATTTTTACAGGGAGGTAGGTATGGAATTCACAAAAGGATTAACATGAAATTGAATGGATTCTTATTATTTATGATTATTTAGGTAATTTTTATGTAGTTCTGAGAAATTATATTTTTATTGATATGATAATCAAGTCATGTTTTCATTTATGATTTGAGATGTTTTTCTTGATCTTGGTATAAGATGATTTCCCATGAGTGTAATATTTATGTCCCATGTAATTAACAGATAAAATATTTTCAATTATTATATTTTTAGATTCAATTTTTTAATCCCACTAAAGTATCATTTTATCTTCATTTTTCACATTTTACGGTTTAGAGTGATTTTTTTTAATTGATAAAATGGAATATTTTAGATTTTAGATATTTTAAATTATTTGGATATTAAGGCCCTAATATAATCTATAATAATTAAAATTTTAAAATTATTTATTTTTTGGATTCCAAACATCATGGGATTCATTTCATTATTCTCGACTCAAACCCCACTCTACTATTGGCAGGCCAAAAATCATATCACACATCCATTCATGAAAACTGTGCACAAATTTGGAGATTTTTTTTTTGATGGGCCTATAAATAGAAGATGGAAAATTCAAATAATATAAATTATACATGGACTGAAAGAAAATATAGGTTAAATAACTTCTTTGACTATGTCCCCAATAAATTCAGCCTTCTTCAAGGTCATTAATGCATGGGAAGGTGGAGCATTAGAACATGAAGACTCACCTATCACAAATAAATTTCTTGGAGTGAAATAGAAATAAAATTACATATAGTATCCAAAAAAGATGAAATTTTTATTGTGATAGAGGATAACATATAGGAAAAACATTATAGAAGATAATTATTACCAATTCCATCATTAAATGAGGATAACATACAACAACTTTCATAGGATCATTTTTTTGTGCCATTTTTTCACACCTTCTCCCTATAAAAGAGTCTCTCTTCTACTTTTTAATGTGTTGACACTCTAGGTGGAAATTTTCCTATAATTTTACAATTTCTTCTATAAAATAATATTATTGTAAATTTTTATTATATTTTATTCTTCTTATTCATATCATTCTCTCATATTTGTGTCTTTTGTGTTTCCACCTCATTCTTCTTCACTATGATCGCTTATACTCATGATCATAAGTAACTAAACCAGGGAAGTACTTTTGGGATCAATCTAGTGTTGAACCCAAGTCATTAAACATTAATTTTTAATGGTTATTATTATATTAGTGTTAGGCCTTGGGGATCGTAGTGGTCAAGGAACCATTGTGTCTCGACTTTCCACCTAAGCAATAACTTCTTCATTCTGTAATATTTTCCCTCGATCGAAGAGGTTGATGTGTGGTATCTCAGTGATAATTTAGTGTACCATATATTCACAACATGGTAAGGATATTATTCTGTTGTATATGATGGAGAATTTTCATTATGTATATTCTAAAATAATATAGAGATGACGAAGGTTCACTTTGCGTGTTCTCCTATGAGGATCTCCTTTTCATCTAACATCATTCATTCTATAAGTACTCATTTGGTCTGAATTATAATATATTAATATTTATATAGATATATATTAATATTTTATGTGTCTTTCAAGATGACCTTTTTATATTATTTATTTCTATATTAGTTAAAATTTTAATTCTTACAATAGAAGTTCAGTGTTGTGTGAGCTTCTTACTCAAGACTTACCCTGGTTGTGAACTATATTATATACTTATTAAAATAAACTATTAACTAGGGATCCAAGTAAAAACCTCTTGCATAAAATGGGGGTTCAATATACATTGGGTGCAGAGACTGTAGCAATACTGTAGTGTACTCTAGCAACGGCGGCACAGTAGCAACAGCGGGCACTGTAGCGGCGGCGGAGTACTATAGCAGTGGCGAGTACTGTGTAGTACTGTAGCAGTGTGGGTACTATAGCAGTACGATTCACAGAATGGGCTTTGGGCCAGAAAATGGGCCTACGGGCCATGTAATGGGATAAATTCCCGCTGGGCCTTCGGGCTATGTAATGGGTCTCCCTCCACCGAGTTAAAAGAGGTCTTTTCTTTTATTTAATATTAAATGAGGCTTCAGCCCCAACCTTTAATAAAAATTAAAAAAATTATGAGATAATATTCTATACAATATAAAGGTTTATGATAATTTAACATCACAACATCCACATGGAAATTTACCAAACTACTCTAAGAGCATTTTCTAGACCGCCCATAAGTGTTTTCAAAATATCTCCCATTGTGTTTAAATATTATTTTTAAAAAATACTAATGGAGTATGTCATATCATGAATCAATATATATTTACATATATCACAAGAATGGTCATCTATCTTCCTAACCCATCTTACCAACCATGTTCAGACTCATAGGAGCACCACCCAAATCAATGCATTGTCAACATGCTGAAAAAATCTATATGAGTTCTATAGAGACACCAATTATCATCACAATCCAATTTTAGGCCATCATTTTATTTGGGAACCTATTATGGTCCCTGAAGTCATATTATAAATGAATCACTTCGTATGGTCCTATAATATCCTAGTCATTTCTTAAGTCAACACCCATCATATAGAGGGTAAAACATCCATTTTCATCATTAATATCTCACATAGGCCACTATGAACTCCTAGGAAAACCATACAACCCTTAGTATAATGATATACCACTAGGACCATCCCACATACAAGTTCATCAAGTGGTCATTTGAAAAAATTGACCTACTTCAAACTACCCTGAGCTTATCTTCATATGTAACCATACCTCAATAGGGATGTAATTATTATACAATTGACATCTAACTAGCCTTATGGATCTAGTGGATGGAGGTTGCATCCCCTACCACCCAACAGTTATATGTATCTCTACTGCTTCTTTGGAACACCCTCCAATATGGATTCCACATCCATCAACAATTTTTTATGTGTTTAAACTCCTATAATTCTACTATGAACCTTGATATAAATTATGTACTGTCAACTAATTAAAAAACTCAAATGTTCCATTAAATTCTAGTTTTTTTCCGATCTTAGTCACACATATTCATCGTTATCCCTCATATGATAATATATAGATCATTAATAAAAACTAAATAATATATATAGCCCTTTTAAAAAGATAGAAATAACATCTATCCATAGAATTGGATATTAATTCTTTAGCATCACCAAGTTCATCTTCTTGTAATATATACACAACTACAACCTCTAATTTTCTTTCTTAACAAACAACAACAGAGTAGCCTTTGGTGACACTATATGATGATGAAAACTTCATTAAAATATACTCATCTGTCTATATTATAAAATTCTAAATTTTTTATATCAGCATATGATAATATTATATTAAAAAGGTGAAACATATGTATATAACTCAATCCTTAACCAATCCGTCACCATGGTGGAAAAAACATTACTTCTTTTTGAAACACGTTTTCCTAATACCTCACCACTCAAGGAGACATCTCTATCTACACATCAGATTCATAGTACTTCAATACCACCAAAAAAGATGCCATACTATATGTGACAGTCTATTTGTACACTAAAAATAAATCACATTTTCTAATAAACAAATTAAAATCGCCATCAAGATCAGAGAGAATCACCCTTTATTAATATAAATGTGCATAATAATCTATAGATTATAACCAGTCCATACTAAGGACAATTTTATTTAGTTATTTCTATAAAGTGTCTACACTCCAATGGAATAGACATCACCCCCTTACAAACTCAAGACTACACAAATTGGATAACCTCATATATCCTTCAACTAGAGTAGTCAACGTTATTGGCCCATGAATTTCTACTAATAAAATATTTCACCCATAAACATGGAAAGAGGTTGTAGATAAATGAAAAAAAACTATTACCAAAAAAATGAAGGATTTAATAAAATTCAAGTCATACAATGAACCACCTCATTCCCATACACCTCTTGAAGTTCATTGTCTTAGAGCTTTATTATTTAATATTTTTATCCCATTCTTCTTCATACCTACTACCTATGATTTCCTTCACCTCATTCAGATCACTATCCTTGAGGATTTTGATCTTCTCAATGATGTCCCCTACCAACTACTCCCTAATGTGGTGGTCCCAATGGTAATATATCCTACTAAATCAATAAAATTATCTATTAAGAAGGACAATGAAAATGAAATGGAAGTTCATCAATAGTCATAATATGGCCATTCATCAATTGGTTACCCAAAAAATATAAGGATAAATACTTGAAATTTTCCATACTAAACAAAAGGTTTCACCACATGGCTATATACTACCCACACCAAATAATATAGATCTCAATAGTAGCCAACTCCCATATATTTTCATGAACCTTGACATATTTGATATCTATGAACATATACCTTTATATTATGTTTATTAATGATGTGTTGGGTATTATTTAAGAAATATTATTCTTCTTCTACCACATAATTTTCCAATATATTATTGAATAAAATCTTTGTTTAAATTTCAAATCACTTTTTTATATTATACATCTAATATATTTTAAAAGGATAAGTTCTCCAGTTATTTTTAACACATTAAATAAATACAATAACTTATTTACACTATCAAACTCACACCAAATTACTACATAGATGAAACTCTTTTCTTAAAAACCAATAGGTCTTCCTGATTTTTTTGTATAAGAGTCACTTATAAGATCTTTGGCCTAAAAATCTCTCAAATTAATGTATATATAATATTAGGGACATTGAAACCTCATAAGAAATATTTTCTTCATTGATACACTAAACCTCAAATCAAACTCACTATTGATGGAGCATAATACTAATATTCTGTCAAGATAAATTGAAATATTATCTCCAAATATTATAACACAAATTTTATACCATTACAAGGGGTAGAGGTCTTATACTAGTTTTTACTAAAAAAACACACACATTTCAGTATTCTAAGACAATATACACTCTAAGGATACCCTTCGATGCACAACCTAAGGTTCTTACTGTACATTCACACATTGAACATCATGACTAAATTATATAAACAACATGACTATATATTGGTAAAATCAGATTAGCTTAAGGATCTATTCAGGGAATATATAACCACACCACTACATCATTCACCCTCACATGAAATGTCAACTCAATCAAGGAACAAAAATTGATCTTAAACTAACTCTATATGATTCATAAGTACACAACAATTAAGAAACTATAGTGTTATCATATTATTTTATAAGAATTTATTTGTATGTTATATATTAATTGCTTAAATAAAAGTTTATCTTATTTATAAATCTTGTTTTTTATGATCTACTTCACATACTAGGTCAATGTAATAAAATTTCTATACCACCCATGCAATCCTTACTAGTTCCCACTCAAAACTCTTTATAAATAACACTCCCTATAATAACATTATATCATGACCTACCTAGAATATGACTCCATTTATGTTGGTAATGAATTTGATTGTTACCTCAGAAGCTAACCATTAATTTGACATAGCTTAGTGACTAGAATTTGTGGTATATCATTATACACATATGAAAGTAATTGAACTTATTAATTTAAAACTACACAACACCATTGATAAAGTAAATTCATTTCAATTATACAATACATGAAATAATGTATATAAAATACATTTCATGTCATATGAAGAGGTGATTGTTTTGTAAAATAGTCACAAGGTCTATCATCTTCTCAACCCCTATAGTAGGTTATAATGGGATCTACCTCTACCCATAAGTCTAACATGTATAGATTTATGGTAACAAGATTTGACTAAAAAATCTTTCAATATAATTTTAAAAATAATATATATAAATTATGGGTGAGAATATAAATATTATTTATATGTTCCTCCCCTAAAAAATGTTGTGTCTATGTGAATAAATCATTTTAATTCACCCATAAATGTAATAATAAAAACAAATTATCCTTATTTTTTTAATTTTTAACCACCAATTCATTTCAATTTTATAACTTATATCCACTATAATTTCTTAATCAAAACACATTAAAATGGAACCATTTAATGTAGCTCCACCAAAACAATTCATTACATTTAATTTCGAACATTCAATAGGAATTCATATTCATATTAATCCACCACAAAACCACATTTGAAAGAAAATAATTTGTACACCCATAAAGACTTTACTATAATATCACTTAGTATATCCCCTCCCATAGGGACCATTAAATAATATATCTATGTAATTGTCTACTCATAGGGACCTCACTATAATATATTAAATGTTGGGTTGTTTTCCACAAGTGGGGATTTTATTAATTTTTAAGGCATATTACCTTGGTAACTATCCCCCAAAATCACACATTGGTTGGGTAGTTGTTCATCATCTAGAACTATAATGTTTTTTCTCAATTTTCTACTATTAGGGATTCTCCCCTCAACAAACTATATCATCACCACAATAAATTATAAATTCACATAAATAGTGACATCATCATCATCATCATTTTTAAGTAGTATCCTAACGAATTTGTACCCCCACTATACATTTCCTCTCACACATATTTCACCATAGAAATAACTGTCCTAGATAAATTAATCACATTATATAGATATATCATGCTCCCACCTATTCCCACTAGAATTAGACCTAACCGTGAAATAATCATATATCACATTCATACCGTAACCCAACCTAAGTATCACATAACTAAATCCAAAATATTGATTTACTATATCCCTAACATTATTCTTATCTAAGGTATATCAAGTTCAAAAAATCTTATCATTAGTTAATTCATATCAATAAAACTATTTTCATAATTTTACATAATCCATCAAACAATTAGATGTTTTCACCTCTATCCACATGAACTATAGAGGATTATTCAAGGAATAATAAAATATTTTTTGTTCCATAATCACTATTAACTCACCCTTTGATCTACACCAAACACTATAATTAAAGTGGATGAAATTATCAAATAACATATACCATAATGAATATAGACCAACCCATGATAAAGTAACATGTTTTATATTGAATCAACACCACCCCTATCACATAATGTTAATGTCTCCAGATAAAATCATTGAATATCCCCATCACTATGTTTCATAATTCTCAGGTAACTCACAATGCCATCACCCAACACTATACCATCACATATGGGAAAACATTTAGCTGTAGGAACTTCCCAAATCCAATTTAGCATTGGTTATGCCAAGGTTAATAAAATAACTATTTATGACTCCCTAGGGATTTCCAATACACTAAAGTATTCTAAGAACATGATAATTACCAAAAAACAATAACTTATTCACAAATAATCAATAATATAAATTTATAACAAAAAAATATAAAATGATCCACACATTAATTATAGGAAATCTTCCTAAAAAATTTCTTCATATTCCCATTTCATAATAATTTCATCTTCGTTTAATATAATAATAAATCACTTTTATAATTTTGATTTCCTAATTAAAACATTAAAATTAACAATTAATTAATTCTATTATATTATAATATACAATTCCATATATTTTTTAATGACCTTAATTTTTCTTGCTATTATAAATAATAGAAACAAGGGTGAATAGACCATAGGCGTGCATACATATACTCTAGAGGTTTCTGACTAGAAGTGGCAGTCTTCAGTAATATCATAGGGAGTCTATATCCCCATATCAGAATGCACAATATTTAGTAAATAAATCATACATCACCATAAAAAATAATTATCAGAGTATATAGGATAAAAAATACATCCAAAATAGTAATAATATGAAATATATAATAATAACATTCATACAACAGTGATCTCCCACTAAACCAATCATTTTTTAGAAAAATAAAATAGTAAAATAAAGGTATAAAATGATCTATTATATCCTCAATCTTGAACTCATCCCATTCTCCAATCTCATCTAAGAAATCCTACCCATTTAATAAAATTTTGGAATTAGTGAGTCCTAAACCTCAATCTTGAACTCATCCTATTCCCTAAAATGAGATGATATAACCCCAAATGAACCTTTTATCCCTAAAACTAAATATTAGTCAATTTTTTGTACAACTTATCCTTCCATAGGGCCTTAAATTAAATTACCAACCAATCTTCATTATCTTCCTTACTCTTGAAATATATTAGGATATCATGTTTAATGACTAAAAAAACTAACCAAGATAATATGTAAAGTCACTATTCATGAAATCCAAGAATATAATTAGATAATTAGTAAGTCTAAATTGAATCACTATAAAATAATAGTGTCCATATATTATATATAGGTTTATCATGGTAATTTATTAAATTTTTACATTATTTGATAATATCTAGATCAATGATAAATATTGGAAAAATATAGAGCTTCTAATAACATATTAATCAAGTCATTAAAATGGGGTAGTGGACACATATTCTTGATTATCATATTTTTATGTTCCTAGTATAAATTTATCCTTCTTTCATTATACAAAAAAATCGATGCACCCCATGGTGATGAACTTTGATAAATGAACACATTATTAACATTCGACTAGAGTTTCTTTATTAATTCTTACAACTAAAAAGGGGCCATTATATATAGAGTCATTCAAATAGGTATATAAATAGGTTTTATTTTATTTTAAAATTCAACTTCATGATTTAGAGTTAGAATCTATAAAACTTCTAGAAATCAATTTTTAATGTCCCATACAATAGGCATTTATTTGATGTTTATTATCAAACCAAATAATTGAGATATACCTCTATTTTAAATTGGAATGATGACCAATACATTGGATGTAATTTTCATTGAATGATTACATTTATCATAACATCAATAAAGAATAATGGGTTAGTTCAGAATATCATAATTGAATTCCCTTTCTAAAAAAATAGATGTGGGGTTTATATAATGAAATCTAATCCATACCCAAGAAAAAAATAAAATTAAAAAAGATGGAGAATAAAAATATTTTCAGGAAGCTTATTTCCAAAAAGTTGAATCAAATAATAAGATTTGACATATGAGGTGATCATTGTACCATTATTATTTTCCACCACTAATTTAACATCTAATAATTGAGGTGGTATTGTGATACCCTATGAAAATTATTCATATATAAAAGAGTGGGTGATATAGAACCAAATAAAATATTATAAGTTCTATATTGGATGGTTAGTGTTCCTTTTAACACTTCATTATTATGCCCTATATTAGAAATAATGATTTTTTTGATAATTCCCCTTTTCTAAAAGCATAAGAGGTTTCTAAAATTGATCATCATCATTAAACATTAGATGTTAGAAATAGTTATTATAATGCACATACTCTAGGAATTTGATGCATTGGAGTGTGTGTAATGATGATATGATTATTTCACTACATTTTTATAAATAACTAACTACTTCTTCCCATTATTTAAGTAATTAATTTACTAATAACCTTTTCATCTTGACATAAAACATGTACTAGTCCCCTTAAGAAAATTTTGCCTATATCTCTTTCAATACTTCGATCATAGAGAAACGTTATTCTTCGTGTCTATATGGTTTTTATTATTATAATTTCCTTTGGAATTCCATATTTATTTTATTATAAAAACCATGAAATTTATGTTAAATATCAATCTCTATTTCCACCATGACAACAAATGAAATAATTTCTTCTTATCTATTGTAGTACAAGGGTAAATAATGTACGTAAATGGGTAACATATAAAAAAAATAACTTCTGTTCAATATAAATACATGATAATAGAAGAATAATATCCTTCTATAACTATTGAGGATCTCACATGATGAACCATAAAAATGAAAAATAAACAAAAAAAATATCCAATTGATTTGATTTCAGGTTTTTCAATCATTAATCATAGGTGATCATTGGATAAAGGAACCAAATTTGAGTCCTCCCAAATCATTTAAATTAGCGTTAAAATAATAATGTTGCATTAATTTCCAAATTTAAAGTCATAGAGTAGTGATTTGATTAATCATTTTAAGTAGAGACAATCAGCGCATCAAAATTTATTCGATTTGTCAAGGAGAGCTCAATTTGGTATCTTTAATCAAGATATTCTCTCTAGAATATATTAGAGTGTATATATAGAGGATCTTATAAACTCATAGTTAACATTTCTCCTTGTATGAAAATTTCCTCCATACATTATGAGGTATAAAATACCCAAAATTGGGTCCCTGACCCTTGAATATTTAGTACCCACTACATATGTCATTAACAACATATTATGACTAACTTACAAAGTAATAAATATAATTTATATTTTTATCACTTTCTTATAATAAAATTATATATATTATATGATAAAATAAATCTAATAACTCAACTCATAATTTCTGAAAAAATTAAAAAAACATGAATATTAAAACAATATTCATTTGTATAATATTTTTCCATGAATTTACATTAATAAAATAAATTACATAAATAAATTCAATTATATTTATTATAATCTAAAATATTATGAATTATTTTTTTCTTGGAGATCTTATATTCCCAGAAATAGGTTAGACCCCGTAGTAGAGAACACCATGTCCTAATCTCCTTTTCATTAGAATATGGAATAATTTGGAATATGATAACTATGTGACCATATAGCCCCTTATCTAAATATTTCTAAATACTATTCATAGTCTATAATTAGAGTCTATAAACTCATCATGGACCTAAAAGAGATAATGTCTAATCACATAAATGAAAACCCTTCCTAAGAACACTCTAACTATAAAATAATCTCTTTGTCTCATGATATCCTTTAATATAGGATGTACACATTATGTCATTATACTTTCTTGAATTACTGTTCATTGAAAAAAATTGATATACATACTCTATTCCACAATTTCCATCAATTTAGTTAAGGTAAAAATATCTTGGTTATCTAGAAAAAAGATATAATTTCCTTTTAGAGGCAAAAAAACTTATCTTGATCAACCAATCCATTCTACACCACTAATAATGAACCCAACTCAAGCTAACTCTACACTAAATAAATTTCATAGTTCAAACCATGCATAAAATTACATGATCAATTATTATACACTGATCATAATCCCAATCAATAAGTCTGTTAAACAGTTTCATAGTTAGGAACTACTATTAACACCTAAAACATGTTGTGTTCTTATTGGTGGGTCAGACATCATGGTGGAATCTACTCTAGATGACTATGAAAAATATTCATGGGAAGAATTATAAATGGTTATAAGCTCCTATAACCTTATGGATCACTCTTTTTTTAGACATGGTTTTAACAAACTGAAGAATAGATATACCTTACTTTTAGGTTCGATGATAACACTTGATATGTACCTCCCATGTCTTGTAAAATTTTCCCCATAGGTACTAATATATTAATCATCCTTCTATGTTATCCCAACGAATTAATTCTATATTTTCATATGTAGACTACGAGAAACTTTCCGGTTGAAAAATAAACATCTAAAATCATCCCACTTTATGGTGTCATATTCTTCCCATTTCCTTGTATTCTTAATAAGAGTCCACATTTCTTTTTCTCCATCTAAAGGAAAAACATATAAAATATATTTTTTATGATCTAATCATTAGAGAAGGTAAAATATATTTTCAGTGGTATTGATTCATTCCTCAACAACTAGTAGATCAGTGGTCCCCCTGAAAGATGTTGGCTTCTTCCTAATTAAGGGATCAACAGAATGATATTCCCTCCTTTGCTCTTTCGGTAGCTCAACATGATTTTTAACATGTGAATGATTCATAAACATAGAAACATGATTTTTCAATCCATATCCTATAACATTTGGTTTATTAGGAGGACAATAATTGAAAATACTATCACATTTAACATTAACATAGTTCTTTTCAGGTCACACCATTGTATAGAAAAACTCATAGAATGAGCAACAATAATCAAAGTGGGAAACAACATTATCTTGAAAAATACATTATGTTATGTATAAATCGAGACACGTTGTTTACATTCTATGAAACCTTTGGATTATATAAGGCCCTCCAAGATCATCATTTATTAAAAATAATTATAATACCTCATAAATAAATTTTAAATTAATCTAAGAATATCCTGTAAAAGTTTCAATAATTAAATATAATTTTCATACATAAATATCACATATTTTTAGATGAATATTCATTAGATAACATACCAATACATTCTAGAGACATATTGGTCTTGTATATTTGGGAACATTGATACATAAAAAATGGCTCATAAGTTAATTTCATCATCTCACACTACGTTATTCATAACTATCACCATTCTTAGAATATAACACATATTACCATTCATTGAAACCTTATAAATGGAAGATTAATAAAGAGTGAGATCATATGATCATTAAGTGTATACAAGGGAGACATAAATTATAAAATAAATATAACATGAGTATAAGGGCATGATAACATGATAATAACATTTTAAAACCATGCCATTTATATCATAGATAATAATTTTGAGTCATGGAATAAATCATTAAAGTTACTAAGACATGAATAATTATGGAATTTATGATTATAACCCATGAGAGCATAACGTTTTTATGACATATTGTTTTGTGGAATAAAAATAAGCATAAAAAACATTTCTTAGTAGTCAAGGATAATTTTAAACCCAAGCATAGAGTATTTGGTTCACTCCACACACCATCATAATACTAGAAGTAAACTCCCAAGATGATCAGAGGGGATATATTCCCTTACAGAATTTGGTTCCCTCCCCATTCGACTCCTATTTATCCCATGAGATATCAATCATTACATAATGGATTGGAGGTCTATTTCCATATGATCATTATTCATTCATCATATCATAACCCATGTAAAAGGGAAGAGTTTTGAAAAATTTCATCATAAAAATAAATAACCATATAGAGAATGAATAAGTAGGGTATCAATAGATCACATCCCTAGTAAAACATAATCATATCAAAGGATGTAATCATAGATGAAAATTTTGTAAAAATGTCATTAGTATTTTTCCTTATGATTATTTCCATTTCACTTTTATATTAGTTCATAAAAGACATTGAATTTCTAAAATATTATGGATAAATTTCTTGGAAAATAAATATAGAATATTTTAACGTATACTTCAACGTATTGAGTGATCTTGAACGAATGAAATTATGTCTTGGTGTATAAGTAAAAAAGAAAACACTCCTTCATACTTTTGGAAAAAAATTCCAAAAATATTTTATAAAAAAAATTATAGATGATAATTTTTATGTAATTTTATTAAAATTTAGTCATGGGGATAAGTTTATTTGAAAGACATATTATAACACTAAAAAAATCTTCAAAACACATTTAGAATACATTGACATTAAAGATAAAGGATTTTAATCCGAAGAGAGAAATAAGGCCCATTTTCATTAAAAACATTATTTATATCCATTGAGTTATAAAATGGTAAAAAATGAAATGATTTTTTTATAAATAAATTACCAAAGGATAATAAAATTCACGAGTTTCTTGAGATTAAGATTATAATATTTTATAATAAAAAACATAAACATAATCAATCATGATAGACAATGATATTGTAACATAAAAACCTTAGCTCATGTTCTAATTGCTTTAAAATCACTATAACATCCTATATAAAAAATATATATTTATTATGAATATATTCCAGAACCATAATTATATATATCATAGCAATTATAACATACATATTATTTTTTATCACCCATTTATAAACAATTGTTTTTTAAACTCCATGTCCTGGGTGATAAGAACATTTTTGTCCTATATACTTTGTTTAGGATGTTTTGGAAATTATAATTTTATCATTGTTACATAATATACATAATTTTAATCATGATATTAATATCATATATATTAAGTATATATATATATATATATATATATATATTTATCGATAAGTTTTAGGGATAGAAAAATGAATTACATTGTTTATGTAGAGGGAGGGTCTTACGTACGCAAGAATATTGTTTTAATTTTTTGTTGGTCAGAAAAGAAGAAAGTTAAATAATAATTAACCTTTTCAGAATTATTATTATATCCTAAAAATAACACATTTTTTTCAATTAATAATTTATTACCATCAATGTAAAACAGAAATGAAAAAATGAATCACATCACTTCTAGGGGGGCTGTCCAGACGTACGCACAAGCAATATTATCATCTTCCTATAGATTTGAGGTTATGTAGGTAGATGTGATATTTTAATTAAATAAATATAATTATATCATATATATAATATATATAAATTAAATCCATTATTATATTTATCCATGAGAGGTGGTGATGGAAAACAAATTACATCAGTGTTTGAGGCGGCAGTCGAAGGTTTCATTTTAAATTTGATGGAAGAGGATACTAATATAGGTTATTCCAATAAGATAATAACATATATGTATATGGAAGATAAGTTTTTTATTATTTGATAATGGATAATGGTAATTTCATTGAGGTAAAAGAATAAATAATAAAGAATGCATGGTTGAGAACAATACCTCTTTTTCTAGACAACCTCTTTAGGTTTATAAGTAAATCCATCATAGGATGTTTTTATTATCCAAAAATAGACTACATGTCTTGGGTATGGATATAATAAAGGTATTTAGGTTGTTATTGTCTGGAACAAAAGGATATTTAATTATGTAGTGGAATATATAGAGGGTGTATTTTTAAAAGTGGGATAGAGAACCCACTTATAATTTTTGAAAATAATAAAATATTATAAAAATAATTATCAATAAAAATTATTCAAAATGTATTGATATAAAAAATGGTATAGTATGAGTTAAATATATGGAAAATATATGATTTATTCAAGTTTTATTGAATATCATACCCTTATCTCATTAGTTTTTCCCTCTGTAAATTTTTTTATTCCTTAACTATAGTAATTAATTTTTACTATTTTTACCATTCATTAATAGTAAGAATTAATTTTAACTCATTACCCAATATGATTTTTAATTATTCCAAATATTGAATAAATATTACTAAATTTATTTTCCATAAGAGGTATACTTTAATTTAATATTTAACCCGTAAGTGTGACAAAAAGATATTTTCCAAAGGAAAGGTATTCTTATGTAGAGAATGATTATATATCAAAATTAAAATTAAAAATCTATTCTAATAACCTAAATTGGAATAAAAATAATATAATTTAACTAATTTTAGTTTTAAAATATTTTTCTAAAAAATATCTAACATTGTAAATTATTTAAAAGAAATTAAAATTTCTAATAAAAATCAACATTCAACCCATTTATCGACAATTTAATTATTTCTTAAAATTCTTAAAAAATAACTCTAGGATAATTTTAAAATTTTTATTCCAAAACCTAAGATAAATTTTTCAAATAAATTTTCTAAAATTGGAATAAATATAATTATATTACATTATTATAAAATGATTTAAAATCCATTTTGAGGGAAAAGTGTTATTATTATTTAAATTTTCACGATTAATAAAAATAAATTACCAAAAATATATTTGATTTATCCAAAACATTTAATAATATTTTTATATTTTCATTGTTCCTATTAATACCAAATTAATTAATTTATAGCTTATAATAGTGTACTATATTATGGATCATTTAATCTTGGTGTTTTTTGTATCACAAACAATAAAATAAATTAAATTTTTTT
This sequence comes from Viscum album, assembly GCA_963277665.1. Lineage (NCBI taxonomy): Eukaryota > Viridiplantae > Streptophyta > Magnoliopsida > Santalales > Viscaceae > Viscum > Viscum album. Next base: position 309,723,049 of record OY728120.1, read on the forward strand.
AAGTTGATTTAAGCTAAAAAATCCCATGGTGTTACATTCAACCCCTCATAAAATTGTTTCTCTTTAAGAATTAAATAACTCCGATAAAAAATTAGTCTTTATCCATTTCATTACATCCTCACAATCCCAAGTATATTCGTTGAATTTATTATTCCTCTAGATAACATTACTTTGATGAGTAGTCCTCGTTTATAGAACCATATATCTATAGACCAAGATTTAAAAATGTTATCATTCATAGGAAAAATCTTGTTCAAGTGGTATGACCCTTAATTTTAGTACATGGGATGTATATAGTATGTAACTACTCAATTTATATACATAAACCACACTGTGAACTTGAGAGAGGTTCGAATGGAAGTTCTCGGTGATAAGTTACTATCCCTAATCAATCTAGAATCCTAAAGGGGACAATATAACTAGAACTCAAATTTGCATTATTACGAAATTACATTACCTTATTCCATTGTTAAATTCATAGAAACACTATTTCACCAACATCTATCTCCAAAACGTACCAATGAATATTAGCCTATCATTATTACCAACTCTAAGCTTCATTGATGTGTTGTTGAATAGATATTAAATTATCTAACATTTCCTCAGATATCTTGGGTCCCAATATCATTATTTCTCCAAATTCATCCCATCATGTTGGTGTTCTACCCTTATTTCGATAGATTTATTCATAAGGATCCATATAAATTCATGACTGAGTGTAATTGTTGTATGAAATCCTAACTAGAGAAATTTTTTGATTCCAACCACCTTTTAAACCCATAGAAAAAGATATCATCATATCTTGTTTGGTTCAAATAGTTTTCTCATATTGAACATATTTATATGAATGATATGTAATTAAAAAAATTAACTCTGTATCTAGTGCCTATTAAAGACATAACCAAAATGACATGGATAACCTCAGATCCATATCAGATACACTAAATTGTGGTACCACATAACACCTTAACACTTCCTTAATGTATATCCTATCAAGATAATATTTAGGGAAATATTATTTTATAATAATAAGGAATGTTAAATTTTTATTGTGACCAACTATAACCTAGATTTCATAATTGATATTATCCATTTTGGGGAGTCTGATGAAAAAATCCATGGTGATGTTTTCCCATTTCCATTTTGGTATGGGTAATGGTCACAAAAACCCATTATACATTAGTCTTTTAGCATTAACTTACTAACATACCAATAAATAAGATAAAAACTTGAAAATATGTCCCTTTATTCCATCCCACCAGAAATACTCTTTCAGATCTCTATACATCTTCATACCACTAGAATTAATTGAGAATAATGAATTATGAGCCTCATATAACAACTACTTATTCAAATATAGTATGGGTGGAACACAAAAAAGGTTCCTAAACATTATCATTAAATAAAAATTAATATTGAACATGGGAACATTCCTCACCGTCTATTATAGTTTCATAGCTTCCTTCTATACCCCTTTAATCATTACATGTATATATGGTTTAACACTAATTTGAGAAAAATAATATTTCCTCTCTTCTTTAATGTTTTCCAAAACCATACTTTGTAAATAAAGAAAAATATATCTCTTTTGATCTTCATCATAAATAATTTAACCTGATAATTTCAGCTCAAAGTATCATCTACCTTTTTCACCATCCCATTATAGTAATTTAATGAAAAGTAATAATATTTAATTAAATCGAACCATTTTATTTGGTATATATTTAGCACTTTTTTATTGAATATATACTTTAAAATATTATGATCAATATTTATATAACCTATTTATCCATAACTATAATTCCTTCATATCATTAATGAATAAATTATCATTGTTAACTCCAAAACACTATTTGGATAATATTTCTCTAGAAACATGTATTATTAGGAGGAATAAGCTATTACCATATCATTTTTTTCTAAGAACACATTCCAATAACTTCATCTACACATAATTGTAAATTAAAAAAAATTATCTAATTCAATGTAATGTAAGAACAGGTACACTTTCTAATATTCCTTTTCATCTTTACAATTTTCATAAAATTCATATATCTAAAGGAACTTCTCTCCCTTAAAAGTCAACTACATGAGTGGATTATAATTTCATGAGAAATTACCTTTTTTTATAATATCCATTCAAACTGTAGGACCCCGGGACACCCTGAGAGGGGAGGGGTGAATCAGGGTGTCAATTTTCTCTATTAAAGTGATAGATCTTGTTCCCACGTTTGTAGGTTCTTGTTAAAACTGTATGATGCAAATGAACATAAAGAAAAAATTCACATGCAGAGAGACGACACAACACATTTTACTTGGTTCAACACTATGGGATACTTCCAAGGAGCATACACCGACAGGTTGTCGTTCATACCAAATTCCACTAAACTTCACTATTTGTGGATTACAAAGGTTTGAGAACAGTCACTATGTCCCATGATCATATCCTTTAAAAAAATTTAGGGATAGCTCACTGCATCCCTTAGGTCACTCTCGTTGACTCCCCCTGGCTCACTGCCCTTAGTGAATTCACACTCAGTTTATAGATGTGAAAGGTCTCTTCATCATTTCAAAAGAATGAATCCTCTATGGAATTTAGATGATCTGTTTAAGTCCAACTTTCACTTGTATACTAATCCCACTTTTCACCGAAGGTATCGAGAAATCTTCGAGTTTTGGTGCAGCTCCAAAAGGATAGGCGTACAACAACCTCACCTGGCGCGCTTCTCCAAGACTGGCACGCAAGTTTCAAGAATGGCGTGCAAGTCACTTGTGCGGTACAAAATTGGCGCACAGGTGACACCAACACACTTGCACGACACTGTCTCCTTCAACTCCAAACTTGCATGACTCTGCACCTTTAACTCCCAAACCGCCTTGGTCGAGCAGCCAACAACCGATGCGCAACCTCTACTTGCGCGACCCAACTACCACTTGCATGACTCAACCACTTTCGTGATGAGAGCTCAAAAAATCTCTAAGTCTTGAACTTAATTGAAATTGAAGAGGGATGATCCTCTATTTATACGCAAACTGGACCCCCTACACGGTGGCGCACAAGTTTCCTCACGGCGTGCAAGTCCCGGTGCAAAGCTCCAACCGCCCTAGCCTCTGTCGTGCTACTGACTTGCGCAAACACACCAATACTTACGTCACCTACTTTCCTTTTCCATATTTTGAAGTTCTGGTCATGAAGAACAACCAGTGCGCATGTTTCCAAACCTCCTAGGCATTGGCACGTAAGTACTTTCTCGGCGCACAGGCCACTTGTGCAACCAGCCCAAAACATATGTGGCCCTTATCCCTTTTCCATTTTTCCATGTTCTGATCTGGAAAAACATATGGCGTGCAAGTTTCCTCTCCTTCAAGTACACGACACGCAAGTCTTTTTTCCAAAAACACATTTCTCCATTTGTCGATTTTCATGCCAAAAAATTTGGCAAACACTGGGAAATGGCGCCACCTTCAATATTATTGTCTTCTTGAACTGAATGATCAATTTGCTGGTACACATTCTGAAATTCCACTGAGGATTGACAAAAAACACAAACCATAGTCCAATTCATGCATAGAATACCACGGTTCCAACATAAACTAATAAAACTATGGAGCTCAGTCACAATGGTTGGTCTAGGATAACCTTAAATAATATCGAGAATTTATGGATCCATATACACACCCTTACATGAGATTAAATGTCCACAAATAAATCATTTTGTATCCAAAATTCACACTTTGAAAATTTTTCATAAAAAATATCCTTTATTATGTTCTTTAGTAGAATCTGTAAGTGATCATTTTTATATTTTTAAATATTTGTGTATATAATAATATGCTTTGTAAATACTTCCACAAAATGATCATTGTAAACCCTAAACACTCTATTAATAAAACACATGAAGATAAAAGGGTCATTGGTATGACCAAATAGAATCATTATATATTCTAAGTGTCCATACCTTGTAATTTTTTTTGGAAACTTCCTCTTATTTCTTACTAAATTGATGATATCTAGAATGAATTTTAGTTTTTTGGAACATATTTAACGTTATGAAATTGATCAAATAATTCATGAATACTAGGTTGAGGATACTTTTTACTGATAATTATTTGGTTATATTTTTAGTAATTAATGAAAATACACACAGATTAATATTTATTATTAACAAATAGAACATGTGATCCCCAAGGTGATTCACTTGGATGGATAATTAAAATTTTCATATTCTCTTGGAATTTATTCTTCAATTCCTAAAACACAATCAGGTTTGTTCAATATGGATTCTTTTAAATGGGTGTATCAATGGGTATGACCTCTATAGAGAACTCAACTTCAAAATTCAGTGGAAAACATGGAAAATATTCTAGAAATACATCATGAAAGTCCTAAAAATAGGAATTTCATCCATGTTTAGTTTCTCACCAACCATATGAGATAAACACCCATTTTGAATAGTAATCATAAACCATACAAGATATGTGATTTCTATTGAAATTTCATATTTATCATTGCAATGATATATTACCATATGTTAGTTAAGAATATCAAATGTTACATACCCTTAGTATTAATTAATGTGGTATTTTCATAGATAATGAAAATCCATTCCTATGATAACATAATATTCAACTAGAGGGATAATGAAAATAATTGAAGGACGCACATTGCAAAAAAAAAATTAAATGTAGAATAGTCATAGACTTGAAATGAGATCATGATACCATTATGGATTTTCATCAATAATTAAACATCTAATCATTGTAGTGGGTCTTTGAAACCCATAATATAATTATATATACTAAATTGTGTTTTGATCAATAGTAAATTCCGTTATTTAAAGTTAAAGAGTGTATGTTATGTGAACTTTTAATCATGACATTATCATAAACCTCGTCATAAATAGTGATCAGAAGAGATTTTCCTCTGTCTCCATGCTTAGGATGTTTCTGACATCAATCAATGCCACTGACTTTCAATAAGTAGTTATCTTAATTATCATGCTCCATACATTTGAAATGCTGGAGTGTGAGTTATGTATTTTGTGGGGATTTTTTTTCTATTTTTATAATTATAGAACTTCTTTCCATCACATAGTCATCGAATTTCTTGATGACATTCTTTTAAACACATATAACATTTATAGTCCACATAAGATAATTTTATCCATGTTTCTTTCCACACATCGAGCATAAATGATGTGTAATCTTATTCTCTTTATAGTTTTTAGTATTTCATGGGAATTCCATCATTATTTTCGTTATAAAGCTATGATATTGATGGGTAACTCCAATCCCAATTTCCACATTGATAAACAACAAACAATTCATCCATAGATATTGATGTCCCTTATTGATAACATAGTTTCAAAACTAAAGAATTAATGAACCTTACATTCAATTTTAATGATAACATTACAATCATACCTTATAAGTCCTGTAAAATATTCCACATAGCTGGTATAAAATTTATCAACCTTCATATTTAGCTTAAGGAATCCCATATCCATTTTCATACAATGATTGAAATGAAATTTAATATTTTAAAAAAATCTCTTAAACTCATCCCACTCTATGATGATAATTTCTTCTTTTTTCATGGCTTTCATGATAAGATCCTCCCATAGATCTAATTCATCTTCAAAATTATAGGTTACTATAATCACTTATTTTAGACTCTGAATACTATATAATAGAAGGCATCTTTTCAATGGTACCTATCCATTGCTAAATAACTTTTGGATTATTAAACCCACAAAAAGAAGGTGGATGTTTCCTCCTGATCAACTCAAAAGAACGGTGTTCCCTCCTTTTCACATATGGATGTTCTACATGATTCATCTATTGAGAATGTTATTCATGAATAAAAACAAGAGTTTTCATTCTAGAACCCAAAAAATGTGTTTTATTAGGATAAAAATTATCTTATTCTCTATCAAATTTGGAAACAGAATAGACCAATTGAGTTCCACGAAATGACTAAAAAAAAATATAGTCGTGAAAAATATTCATAGTGGGAAACCACAAAACCATGTAAAATTATTTATAGGACTACTTGATAAATAATATTTATTTTAAATCATTGATACATTAGGATTTACCTCAAGCATTCATGACCATTATCTATTCAAATCCATTATGATTATTTAAAAATACAATGTGAATTATCCTATGAATATCCACCATGACTGTCAAACCTGGTGTGAAATAAGGTCACACTCAACATGAACTATAATTGTTGGAAATATATACATGACCATATCTTTTCAATGTTATCACATATAGAAGAATATATTGCAATACCATATCAATTTTTAGTATCCAGAGAGTGATTTATTTATAATAAAACAAATTTACATTATTTACCATAAATTAGGTTGTTCTTCTATACTTTGGATAATTCTAAGGGTTTATACTAACATTTTTTCACAATTTGTTTCCAGAAGTGACTAAACCTTTCTCCGATACAAACAATATAAACCCATAATTTTCATACATCAAAATGAAATAATTTTATATTAATATCAATTTCATAACATAACTACCCATTACTGAATTTTATAGGTATTGTATCAACGGGAGCATAGATAAATAAACAACAAGTTCATAAGTGAACTACATCATCTCCCAGTAATATCTCCCAACCTATAACCCATCTAAGATATTTCATAATTAATAAATTTCATTCTAATCCGGGGAAATGAAACATACAAAATAGTGAGATCAAATGGTTAGTAAGTGTAAAAAGGGATATATAAATGATCACATAAACATAACATGAGCATAAGGTTATGATAACATGAGAGTAACACTTTAAAACCATACACTTTATATAATAGATAATAAGATTGAGTCATAGAATTAATCATGGAAGCGCATAAGACATGAATCATGAAGGAATCATTTAATATAAGCCATGTTAGTATAATATTAGAATGAGACAAAGATTTTAGGCACAAATATAAGCATTGAAAATAACTTCCATATTAATCATTGACCAATACTAGGTCAATAGTATTTTGTTGGGTTAACTCCAAAAATCATTTTAAAATTCAAGGTTCACTCCCAAGACTATCATAGTGGAAAAATTCTAATATTATACTGGGTTCACTCCAAATTCCAATTCAATTTATCACACGAAATGTTAATCTTTATCCAATGCATTATTTTACTACATAATTCTTGGCCCACCCATCACATAATAAAAATTGTAAATATTTTTTGAAAAAGATCCAAAATCATTCCTCATATCATAATACATGAATAATAAATTGGTTTTATAAATATTTCATTTTCTCATTACCCAAGGAAAAGAAATGGATTACTTAAATATTTCATTAATTTATCATTGCATAACCCATGGAAAATGGGCATGTATCATAATTTTTTCATCTTAATAATAAATCATCTAGAGAAATAATAATTATGGTACTATTGGATCTTATTCCAACTAAATCATAATCATTACAAAAGGATTTCAAATTTTAGGAAAATTCTATTAAAAATCACTTAGAATGTTTCTTAAGAAAAATACCATTTTCACAATGAAACTGCTTTATTAAAATAAAAAATCATCAAAAATATTATATAAAATGAAATATTTTAAAACAAAATTAAAATATTTTAAATTAATATTCAATGTATTTAGTATTTAAGAAATCATGAAATTACTCTCATGTTTTAGAAGTAAAAAAAGAAAACACTTATCTCATAACATGGGAAAATAATTTAAAAGGAATCTCATCTTTAAATGAGAAGAAGAATAATTTTAATCAATTTTGTTAAAATTAAATCAAGGGAAAGTATTTATCTAAACCAACATAAAATAATAGTGAAAACATTTTGGAAAACATTTTTAGAGGACATATACATGAAATAAACAGTATTTTCGACCCAAGATAGAAATAAATTTGTTTTTCCAAAAAACAGATTTTGGTACCTTGAGTTATAGAAGGGAGGAAAATCAATTGAAGTCATGTATTCTGAAGAAATAGCCAAAGTAAAAAAAATTATTGTGTTTCTTGAGAGTATTAGATTAATATTTCAGTATCATAAATATAATAATTAACAATCATAATAAAAATGAGATTTTAAATTAAAACCCAAACATAGAGTTCCTCTTGTTTCACAAGAACTATAAAATATTTTATAATAAATATATATTTATTATAAGTATTTTCTAGAACCGTTAGAATTTATATGATTCCATATATTATTTACTTTACAATTCCTTTTTAAAATCACTATTCCATGTGACAAGTGCTATGTTTTTCATGTATTTTTTGGTACAATAGTTTTGGAAATTGTACTCTTATCATGGTTCCATCAACTGAAAAATGTTTATAATAATATTAATATCACATATAATCATTATATATTTATAGGTTCATTCATAAATGTTATATAGAGAAAAATTAAATATAACTTCTATTGAAATGATATACCAAATGTATGAATGAATGTTGTATTCATTTTTTGACGGATGAAAACAATGAAATGCAAATAATAATTCAACATTAAAAAATACAATTATATCTTATAAATATTATATATTAATTAAATGAATCTTTATTACTATCCATGTAAAACTAAAATAAGTGATATTATAATTTCACAAGTATAATTTTTTAATTTTATCATTATAACCATCAATGAGAGTTGGTTATAGAAATTGAATTACAATAGATCATGATCTGACAGTCCTTCGAACACATGATCGATGGTTTCATTTTCCATTTAATGGAAGATTATATGAATATAGATTATGAAATTAACATAATGGAATATTATTATATGTAAATAAAATTATTATTATTTTATAAATTTTTAATAATATTTTAAATAGATAGAATAAGAAATAAAATGAAAATGCATAGTGAAGAACTATACCTCTTCTACATACAGCCTCTTTTAGTTTATACAAAAAGCCTCCTAGGAAGGTTTTTTGATCAAACAAGGGACTATAATTAATGGAGACGGATTTATATAATGTATTACGATCTTTATTTTACTAAATAAATTCTCTTCAAGGGTGAAGAGGTTGAGAGATGGTTTTCCTTTTATAAGTGGGAGAGTTAACCCAGTTAGATTTTTTTTGAAATAATAAAAATATAATAATACATTATGAATAAAAATTACTAAAAATGAAAAAATATTTGATTTTTTATTTAATTATGTTGAACTATATACACCCAATATGATTTATATATTTTTATTTGGAAAACATACACATATTTACATAGTTTAACCCTCAGTAAACTAGTTTTAACCTTAATCATGGTAACATATTTTTACTATTATTAGACTGAATTATGACAAAAAATTAAGATAAAATTATTAAATAATATAAATTATTATTATTCTAAATATTTAATCCATTTTAGAAACTGGGAAACATAAACAACTGGTTCATAAAGCGTCTACACTATCTCCCATTTATTTCATCATATCAATAGTACCTTTTGTCATATCTTACTTAATAACCTTCTTCCTGACCTGGGGAAAGAAAACATACAAAAGGGTGATCTTAAATGCTCAGTAAAGGTAAACAAAAGAAATATCAATCACATCATATTCATAAGAACACAACTTTTGGAAATCTTAACCTGCAAAAGAGAGCATAATTTCATAACATGGGATAAATCATAGTAGTGAAATGTAATCCCAATAATCATAACATAAAGCATGAAACTTTGTGGCATACACACATAATCATAGAGAATCATATCTTATTAGTCAAGACTCATTCCCAAGACTATCTTAGTGGACAAATTCCATTTCTGAACCGAGTCACCCTTGTTTTAGTCCTGTTTCACTAAACCGGTATAACCTACCGTTCCAGCCATGTCTATCTCATGAGATATAAAATCATTACCCAATGCATTGGAGGGAGATATAGGTCACACCCATCTCATAACGATACAATTCTTATGTGTGCCACAAAATCATAAATCATACATCATTGCATAACCCATGTAATACAAATGGGAATCTTAAACATCATGACATCATAAAACAATTAATATAAGATATAGGAATTCATAAAAATAATTCCATCACAACATAATCAAATCAATGTAATAATAGGTATAAAAACATAACCCTTTATTATCTTAGATGGAAAATAATTTTGATAAAACACTTGAACTCCATTCTCGAGGAAAATATCATTTCTTCTTCAAAAACATTTTTCCTTTCTTAACATGTCATACAACATTAAACTAAAAGAAGTTGATTAAAAATAAACTTGAAAACTTGTAAAGTATGCTTCTTGGAAATAATGTTTTAAAAATCCATTCATGTCGTATAAGTTAAAAAAAACATTCTTTATACTTTTGTTGGAAAAGTCAAAAAGTACCTCGTATGAAAAAAAACAAAAGATTCATTTCATATCTTTTACTAAAAACTCACCGAAGGGTAAAATTGGATTTTAAAAATAGTAGGTGGATGGAAATAATAGTACATATTGAGGAAACATGTATGTGGATGATAAAATACACCCCAGTAAATACTAAAGTATAAACAATCTCGGATAAAAATGAGATTGTGATATTTCCCTTACCTTAGGTCCGATATGCTTTGTACGTGTCCGAACCTCCTGTATAATGATTTAAATAATGTTATTGGCTTATTCCAGAATCATAATACTTTTTATGGTATCATATATGGTCATATTCTTATCTTCTTAGTTGTAATATTTCATTGCTACTTGTTATTCGGGTGTTTATAACTTTTTGTTCTTATGCTTGTTTTGTTGAATAAATTCTTATTCTTATATTTAGGTTATAGATACCTCATTTACAGAATGGTATTAGTTTAATATATATCATATTCATTCATTCAATTCATTTATATAATCATTATGAAATGAATATCATGTACAATGAGTCACATCACATCGTGGAGACGGTATTCCTTACGTATGCACGAGTGATGATATCATTCCTATGATCGTGGAATTGTATTGGAGTGTATGTATACTATTTCATAATCAGTATCACTTTATAATAGTCATATATAGTCATTATTTACACCATTATACCCATCCAAGTAAGGTGGTGGTGGAAAATAGATTACACCACGGTGTAGAGACGGTATTCCGTACGTACGCACGCGCGGTGATTTCATTTTCCGTAGGATGGATTGATGGTGAAATAGGGTTGTTTCATACTTATAATAACATATCAGTATATGAGTGATACTGATGTTATTAATTCATAATTAAACAACTAAAGAATAAGAAGTGGAAGAAGAAATAAATATGAATGAATCGGTAACGGGCATTACCTCTTCTTTGAAGTGCTTCTTTGAGACCTTCTTTTAGGGCACTAAAATTGGTCTTTGAAGAAGAACATGACCTATAGGATGTCTATAGGGAAGTGCAGAGGAGGAATTTTCAGGGGTTGGCCGGGCTTGAAGGATCAAAGTGGTGTGAGGAAGAGGGGGAGGAGGTGCCCTTATATATGGGAGGAGAGGGGCACCTTTGGGAAAACAAAAAATATTATTTTATTATAAAGTCAAGTTTGGTTTTAAATAGCTCCAAATTGATATATTTCGAAGATAAGGTGGGGATGGGTCGAAAGCCTCCCATCCAATAGAATATATACAAGTTTAGGTTCCTATTTTAACCTTATCATTTAGATTTAACATTAAGTTAAATAAGTTTACTTTTACCATGTCTTCTTGTGTTCTTATACTATAAGGTTAATAAACTTACTATAAGCAGCCAAACGAACCCCAAGATGTTTATTATTAATATATATAACCTTATCTAAGTCATTTGGATGATCCTTAGATTTTTAGGAATAAAATAACAATTACTAATATAATATTTTTTAAAAAAACTATTTTATGTCAATTTTGACAATATTTAGTAATTGATTTTTGTGAAAATCATAACCGAATTATTAGTTCGAAACAAGTTAATTAAATCAATACTAACATGTCATATTAACCTATAAAATTAGTATAATTCATAAAAAGTCTCAAATTACATTTATTTTGGTGTTTATAACATTAATTATGTAAATATTTCCTTAATAAGATAATTACTGCATCATCATTGTGTCATAAATAAATTAAATTATATAATGTCTAAAAATTACAAATAAAATACCATTATGTAGGAAATCTTTTTATATTTCTAATGAATATTTATAGTCGAATTTATCTTCTGTATAACCCCATATTAAAAATGATTTACTTATTAAACTTTGATTTTAACTATTTTAACCCTTCTTTAAATAAATCAATAATAAATGTCCTAATCTAATCCAAGTGGGCCAAAATGGTCATCTTTTATTCCTAAGATTGTTTTTTGTCGAATTACATTTGTCCAATATAATTAGGACATGTGTTAGGGTAATAATAATATCATTTTTACCCTTAATTACCCTATTTACTTTTACCGTGGTAAAAAAAAGTAAAAACTTACTATTCACCAAAAAATTATTTTCATCTCATTGAGCCACATTTTACTTACTGACATCAACAGTGTCTCTAGGATTTTTGAAATTCCACTCACATAAGCAGTAAAATTAAGTTTAATGAAAAATTCATTTTTTTAACTACCACTTAGTGGTTTCACTATTCATCAAAAATTGTATGTTTTTAGAAAAATACCAAAATTTTACCCGAGGGTAATTTTGATATTACGAATCCAAAAATGAAGTCCATTTTGAAAAATAAAATTTATAAAATTTCAAAAAGTGGTTATTACTATTCATAACGGCTAGTTTTAATAATATTTTAATAGCATATCGTTGTTTAGTGAAACTCGGTACTGCGTACGACGCAAGCTATCGAGGAAGCTCGCGATTTCGTGTAAAGCAAGCCAAGCAAGTGTTGTGTAGAAAAAGATTCCTTTGATGATTTATATAACATAAAAGTCTCGGGTGTTAATGTTTTGTTGATCCATTCCATCTTCATTATCACATAGATTAGGGAATTGATTCATATAATTCCCAATCATCTTTCATAAAAAACATTGAAATTAATTTCATGAATCCTTCTTATCCTTTATATTATTTTCCAACCTTTTAATCCACCATTGACAATCACTATCTCAATGGTAAATCTTTCTATAGTTGGGGTATTTTATAATTTCTTGCAGAAAATTTTTTGAGTGCATTCCCCTAAATTTCAGGTATGTATATTTTGGGAAATTATTTTCTACATGGGTTTTAACATTCCATATTCCATGATGCTCTATTTTTTTCTTATTTCCATTAAGGAAATATGAATAATTAGAGCTCCCAATCTACATTTATACCGTCAATGAAAATTTAATTATTTCTTCATAGTTACTAAATTATCTTATGTATAACTAATTATAAAGGATTGGATTTAGGACACTGATGAAAAAAATCAATTTTTCTTGTTAGGTTGATTATAAAGTGAAAAGTTCACATTGCGGTTCTTGTAAATTTGACTTCAAAGGTACAAATGGATTCATTATCCTTCTATTTCATAACTAGAAATTCCCTTTCATTATTACTATAACTATTTTTATGTACTAATTTTTTGATAAACTCCCTATTAAAGCATCTGATTCCATGGAGTTCTTTTCTTCTTTATCACTGATGTTAGTGATAAGAGTCCATAATAGGAATGTTTTTCCTTTCAAGTTATATTTATCTAAGAAAAATTTATCATGTTATAAGCACTGAATAACGAAAATCATCTTCTACATCACATTTATTAGTTTCTTGGATACTAGTGGATTAGAAGATCCACAGAACGAGGGTGGGTGTTTTCTCATAAAAAACTCAATAACATGTTTCTCCCTCTTTTGTATATTTAGACGTTAAACATGGATGATGTTGTTTCATTTTTATTACGAATTTTGACTAATAATATCTACAAGATATTTCAACCCAAGTATAATTCCATTTTTTTATCATGAAGATGGCCATTTCATTAGCTATCACATATATTTTTCACACAATTCATCATAGTTCAAACCATTCAATAAATCAAAAAAAAATATTGTGTGTATCAAATTAAATAATCAATGTAAGAAATAATATGGTTTGGAAAATATTTATTATGATGTCCTAAATTATACCACAATATTTCAAGACAAGACACTATATGATCTTCTCACATCACTAAGTCTTGTAATCAGATTTTAGCAGTTCTATCCTCTCTTTTGTCATAGTTATTCATAAAGATAATGTGAAATAACCAAGGAGAATAACATGGGAGTGTCTAAATAGGTTTTTAGTCTTAGGTACACTCATAATGAACTAGTGATGATTGATTTAATACCCAATCATATCCATTACAACTTGTTACAACATGATGAATTTATGCCACAACCACTTCCACATCCCAGAATCCAGACATGGAATCATTTTCTTGGAAAAACAAACTAATTTCATTACCATAACATAAGTTCTTATCCAATATTTTGGCATATCCTAAGGGATACCATTAAATTTTTCTAATCCTAATATCGAAAAATAACTATATTGTGCTCTGATACCAACTAAGGTGACATGATCATATGTAACATGGACATTACATAATTCTAGATGAATATTGAATACATAGACTAATTAGATAAACTTGGGGACCCTAATGTTTTATTGTCCTTGGAGACTACAGAATTAATCAGATATTAACTAAAACCTTCAATCAATATCCAAGGAAGGAAATCATAAGAAATAGTGATATTAAAAGATCAATAAGGTTAAACATGGGATATATCAATCATAAGAGAGAATAAGATGATCATAAAGGTATTATAATATAATCAAGTGTGTATTTTGAACATAAAATATTTATACCATGAAAATCATATATCATAACCTCAAAAATATATTTTTATTTTGATTATTTATTAATAAGGGTGTCAAAATAGTATTAATAATTATAGAGTAATAACATATGAATTTGGAATCATACACATATGAAATTGTAATCCTATGAACATAGTTATTCACAATAATGTACACATATAGTCTTGTGATCTTATCTATAACCGATCATACTCACACATAAAAATGTTAACATATCCATCCGAAATCATTCCCATGAATAATCTTCTGATAATAGATAAATGAAATCATACTCACACATCAAAATTCTAGTATAGATATTTAAAATAAGTCCTATGCTTATCATTAATGTATTATTAGATATATATATCACATCACCCAATGAATTGTATGGATATTACATAACCAACTAACACATAATCAAAATTTATTCATATACATTCCATTGATCATGAAATAAAATTCTTTCATGATATTCTAAAACATTTAAAAGAAAATCTGTCTCATATTGATTTTATCATAATAATATGTAACTACCCATATTTTCAATGAAGGCATGGATTGTTAGTTTTTTTAATTTGAATACATTAAAAGACATTTATTTTGAGTTATAATCATTATATTAATGTCACAAGTGGATACGGGGCTCTTTTAGAGCATTGAGATCTGAAATGGGGAAAAAGAAGGGGTTTAATAGTTTTTCTACAACCGTGTGACCCAAGTATCATGACCAAATGGTCAGTTGTAGATATGTGATAGAGCCCATTTTATAGTTGTTTCACAATTAGTCAAACCATGCACCTAACCATGCGAGGTGCATTTCCCTGTAGAAAATCCTGAAAGGTGTGTGCATGGTTTGAGTAATCATGCACCTAAACCTTAATCTTTGATATTTTGGGGTTAATTTACCATTTTTATCCTAATTAAGTTTTAACCCTTTTATATTTTTCCCTTTAATTCTCCAGTTTCTGATTGAGCCTATTCTTCCACTTTGGAGATTAACAATAGACTAACCTTGGTATTAAACTATACTATTCTTCTCATGTACATTTCTCAGTCTGTTAGATTCTATGAATATGTCTCAGTAATATTCCTTAATCTATTAATTTCTATCTAATTTTATCATTGCATCCCATGCGCTTTTTAGATGTGGGCTCATTGGTCCCCTTTTTAGGGAATTAGGTCATTTTTCAGATCTCATCCATCCTTCTTCAAATCTAAGGATGATATCATGTGAGGTGTTGCCTATAAATCAGATGTAGGTGGTCAAATTATGTTCTTGTCGAGTTTAATCATTTTATAATTACACAATTGTGACATATTCTGGATTTTTATGAGAATATCCATTTAATTTATTTCATCACATCAAAATGGCCACTTCATATTGTTATTCACTTATTTATCTCTTTTAGTAGTACATAAGTTTTGTGCATCTTATATGGTCACCCCATGGGTGAGCCAAGTGAAATTGGCTATTTTGGCAAACTACCTTAAATTGTTAGAACTCCCTTGTATTTTTTAGCTAAGCTTTTAAATGAAATTTTACTAGATACATGACTGTAAAATGGAACCCAAAGTACCTATTATGTGTCTATCAATGTTATAGTTAGATTGTACCATGTAATAAATTTCATTGTTTCCCATGTATCCTCTTATGTAAAAACTTGTGCATTATGTATTAAATTATCATTATTTAGTGTTTAGATTGGGTTGGTTTGTATATGATGGATTATGATAGTGGGATAAATCATTTAAATGAATTTAACATGAAATTTTCTAATTAAAACATTGAGAGTTATGCCTTTTTTCAACATTTTAATGAATTGACAATGTAAAATGGAAGGGATCCAGTTAAATGGATAATGCATGATGGGTTTTGTTTTCAGAAAAAGATACAGATTGTTTTAAATATAATGGATCCTAGTTATAGTAAGTCAATGGCCTTTATTTATGTGAAATAAAGTGATTCATATGAATTTTAATTCTTTATATGCAATTTAACTTTTCAAATGTCTTGCATAAAAGGGTATTCCTTACGTATGATGTTATAAATGACTATTCGCTAATTATGTATATGGGTAGAAGAAAGAAATGGATGGGAGGTAATTCCCCATTCCAGTTATAAATGTAATATTCCATTATTGAGTTTGTGTATAATGAAAGTGGATTTAATCCATGAGGTAAATCACACTACCATACAACCGGTGTTGAGCATGGAGTCTCACACCAATGAAACTATATAGGTGTTGGGATGAGGCACCACATTTCGTTGATTATAGTACTTACATGGCGGCATAATTTCCATATCGTGTATTATAGCATGATGTATCTCACTCTATTAGGATATAGGGATTATAACATAATTATTGAGTTGTTAGGCCTGCTAGGATGGTTGTGGATGTATAAGTTACACCCCGGTCCAATCCAACACTAATGTTACATGTATACGGCCATTATGTATCAGCACTCTCTTGGTTCACATAGTTAGATGCAATATTTAATTAATCTATAAAAATTATTTATACAATAAATATATAGTGTCTTGATCAGATGCATTCCATCCATGAGTAAAAGCATGTAGACCCACCTGGTGTCCTATATGAACCTAAGTGGGATGATTATTTATTTCATAATTTCATTACTATTCTGCTTATGCCTACACACTGGTTAAGTTTGAGAACTACTCATATTACAAGTAGTCACCGTTTTTGGTTTCCTACTTATATTATTAATTTGTAGATCTTATGGGGAGAGGATCAAGCAAGCATTTAAGATTCTAGTGGAGAAGCTTTTTGTTTTTTTTACTTTTTCTATAGCATGACTATATGAATGTTCCCATATTCCCCATTTTTATATCAGTATTACAGGCATCATGTATCGAAACTTCTATCAAGTATTTTATTACATTATTCAATGTTTTTGTAATTTTTACTCTTACACTTCTTAATTATTCATTTCTCTATTTACACTTCAAAAAATATTTGATTATAATTGTTTATATTATGGATAAAATATTGGTTGTTACCTATTTCATCCACTGTGCTAATTATACATGAAGGTATTGTCTCTAATATGTACCACCTTTACACCATCACTGCTTGTTTGAGGTATCTAGCATATGGGGAAAGCGTGCATGATTCCATGTGACCCCCCATCTCTGGACACAAGTAAAGTGGATCCCATGTCATGATATTATAAATTTGAATAATAGAAATTCTTCTCTTGATTTAATTTTTCTATACAACTGATTAGAGATTGGAAATTCTTGTAACTCGGTCATAATCTGTTATTTGGTGTTGCAAACCCATGTTTGAGGGAAAATTCCATGTTTCTAGAATTATAATTATTCTTATTATTTTACCTATTATAGTGGATATTGTTACACCATTGGGTGACACAGTGGATTTTTGATGTCATCGAATTTATAATTATAGAAATTAGGATTTTTTTAATGATCGATGAGATGAGGGATTTTCAATAAATCATGCATCATAATCGGAATAGTAGGATGAATTATCCATGAATTTTTCTATTCCATGTTTATTTTTAATGTAATTTTTCCTATTTCATATTGTTTATGCCATAATATGTGTTAAATTGTTCTTACATTTCTTATAGGGATTGGAAAAAATAATTGATACTTTAGGTTTCTGCCTTATCCTAATAGCATTTCCCTGAATAGGCTAACAGAAACACCTTAAAATTTCAATTATGGCATGTTGATCTATGGAAGATAGTTCTCGTGAGATGGAACATGTTATAGTGTGAGTCAAGTGGGTGCCACATTTTGATTCATAAATATAATGGGACCTTATAGATCAAAAAATAATAAACCATATGATTCAACTACATTTGAGATATTTAAATGTTTTAATGAGAAAATTTTCAAAGTGAATAGGACTTTTAAATTCAAAAGGACAACTTTTATATGCCTACCATCAAGAGTATGACCCAAACACATCCTTTTTCATGGGTTGTGGTCATATATTTCATTCTTGTGTCTTGTTATATTCTCTTTCTATCACCTAGATATGGATTTTGAATTAGGTAGAAAGGTGTGATCATTCTTATAAGGATTATTTTCTCTTTCCCTCATTTATTAAATGAAATAATTTCAATTTTTTAAATGTATTATAAGGAATGTGTTTTGAATTATTGAATTATGACACCATCATCTCCTCCTATCAAACTCCCTTAAGGTGGTGATGACCATTTCCCTGAGGTGGTTGGTCATGAGCTACCAGTGATTCCTCCTATAGAGACACCTATGAATCCACTTCTAGTCATTAATATGGGAACCAATTCCTAGTTTATAGAAGGTTTTTTGGGTATGATTTAGTCTATGAAAGGATTATATTGACTTTCCCTGAGTATGGAAAAGTTGACTTGCATGTTTCCATAATAGAATCCTCCCACATTTTTGGGGGATAGAGGAAATTATGTCATAGAGTCTTGGCAGAGAAAATATTATCTACATTCAATTATCTTAATAATCCTCTATAGAGGATGGTCAAGATCCTCACTTATATGATATTGGATTATTCTAAGTGGTCGTGGGATGTTATCACCAAGGTGGATCGTTATCATGATATGGTATGAGATGATTTTCTGACCATCATATATGACTATTTAATTTCCCCAATCTCAGAGGGCTGACAAAGCTTGATAATTTATGATCCTACAGTAGGGGAGCTTGTTATTTATGGAATAATCTACCAATTTCATAGAGTTGAATCAGTTTTCTACAACTCTAGTTTCTGATGATTTTATGACCTCTATGATATTTGAGGATGGACTCAGGTAAATATGTTCATGTTGACTACGATTTCTAAAATCATTAACCAAGACCTAATTATAGAGTGAAATTTGAGAGATCATGAAGTTGCAAGTTATGGAGGCTTGGAACCTATGTATTATAAAGGCTCTTCTTATGGGAGAGTGAGGAGTTTTGAGGACACTCATAGAGGTAGTAGTAGTCATGATACTCGTGTAGTTTTTTTATTGTCTATCACTAGTACGACAAACCAGGACATGTCCTATCTCAGTGTCCATAAGTTCTAGACTAGTGAAGAGGCTATGGTATGATGGTCTACCTTCAACATTTATTTAATACATTCCCACTAGTTCCTAGTTAGTGGGGATATATTCATACTCATCAATTAAGAATAGGGTTAATAGGATCACGATAGTCATTCAGCTAGAATAACATAACTAGATAACGACTATGCGGTAATTGAGGAAAAGGTTCCCAATCTTATGATTCTCAGTACCATAAGAGCAGGCTTGCTTTGGGCAGTCAGAGAGTGACCCATGACCATTTTATAATCCTGTTCATAAATTCCGGCCTATACCACAAGAGAAAATATCTATAACTTCTACTATATAGGGTATTGTTCTATTATCCTCTAAATTAGTGTGTGGTTTATTTTACACCGGCACATCTAACACATTTGTATCTAAGACTGTTATGGGAAATATGGGCCTTGATATTGAACACATTCATCCTTTTATGATGTTATACATACCATTGGGTATTCTATTAGAGGTTGTATGCCATTGTATGGACTTCCCCATTGATATAGGTGGTTACATTGACATATGGAATCTATATGTCATCGACATGAAGGGCTTCGATGTAACCATCATAATGAACTAGTTAGTTATATAAAGAGATCATATTGACTTCTATCATTAGAGCGTGATGTATACTACATAATAGGGTGGTAAGAACATTCATAAGGGAGATTGGGATGTTAATTCTTCGTGATCAGGACCCTAGTAGAAGAGGTAGGGAAAAGTCACACCGTATATCACCAGTCATTTTCTTGATTGTGAGGGATTATAACCCACTACATTCCCTCCTATAGTGGATTGTTTTGTATAAGTGTTTTCTGATGGATTATCTGATCTACCTTCATTCATAGAGGTAGAGTATACTCTTGATATTGTTCCAGGAGTTTCATTATTGACCATTCCTCCTAATAGGATGAATCCTAAGGATATTCTAGAACTCAAAAAGAAATTGGAGGATCTAAAAGATAATAGATTCATATAACCCAAAAAATCTCCTTGGGGTTAACTGGTTCATTTTTTCCAAGAAGTCGAGTGGTACCCTTAGGCTCTGTCTAGATTACCATTGTTAGATCCAACTCAATGTAAAGAATCAGTATCCACTTCCTAAAATGGAAAACCTCTTTGATAATATCTGAGGAGTGAAGGTGTTTTCAATGATCAATCTGAGGTAGTGTGGCCATCAGGTGTGTATCAAGACATCAAAAAAGCCTCACATATATTTTAGGTGTATGTGTATTCTATACAAAAAATTAGTTATTTCTTTCAGACTCATGAACTCACCTAAAGTCTTCATGGATCTTATGAATCAGGTTTTCCACTTATATATGGATTCATTTGTGGTAGTATTTGTTGATGATATATTGGTGTATACATGATCCAGACATGACCACACAACCCATATTGAGATATTTTTGAATACACAGAGAGAGAATCAGCTCTTTTCTAAGCTCTATAAATGACACTTCTAGATAAAAAAAGTTCACATTATCGGTCACATCATCTTGGTGTCTGGAGTTTCAGTGGACCTAGAGAATGATTGAATGGTAGTTTTTTGGGTGTATCACAAGAACATATTTGACATTTAGGGTTTCTTTGCCCTTTCCATATACTACAGACTCTTCATCACGGTTTTCTCACACACTGCAGTGCCACATACAACCTTGACAAAGAAGGGTGTGCAATTACAATGTTCAGAAAGATGTGAATAATCCTTTTAAGAGAATAAGGGTAGAATAAATTTATCATTGATACTGATTCTTCCAGATCTAGAAAATACGTATATCGTATACTATGACACATCAGTTATTGGGCTTCGAGATGTTTTGATGTAGTACAAACAAGTCGTCACATACAGGTCTTGTCAGATGAGGCCTCATGAGCATAATTACCTAACACATGACCTCATGCATGTTGTTTTTATGTATAACTTATGCTATTGGAGACACTATCTTCCTAGAGAGATTTTTTTTGGTACTCAAAGATCACAAAATATGTTATTGCATTTTTATACATAGGGATCTAAATATCAGAAAATGTAAAACGGTCGATTAACTATAGTCCTTTGAGTTTGAGCTTGCCTACACACTTGGAAAGGAAATTATGTGGCCGATAATCTGAGAGAGAAGACAAAAACATTGGAATTTTTGGAATCTAGTGGTGAATGGAAGCTTATAAACGTATTCACAGATTTTCATATTGATGTTCATGATGAAAATGGTTAGACTATCCTCTTAACCATAGCATTGACTTTTACTCTTCTAGATTGGGTGAGAATGAGATTGTTATCTGATCATGGGTGCCTCATCTTATGGGAATTCATTTCAGATGATGATATATCATCAGTATGGACCATGGATGGGCATGATGGCTTATTATTCCATGGGAACGTAAGGGTCCCAACATATATATGTGAGGATCTAATATATAAATTACTTTTCTCATCATGGGAGGATCTAACTACTATTACAAAAATATATAATGATCTACGACATCAATACTGGTGGTCTGGTATTAAAAATGAGATTACTTGTATTATCACTCAGTTTTCCACCAATTATTATGTGAAGATGAAACATCACTAATCAGTTGGGATTGTATATCCATTTTCCATTCCTGAGTGGAAATGTGATAATGTTTCAATGGATTTCTAGATTAGTCTACCCAAATCACCATGTTGTAGTGATATAGTGTGGTTATCATTGATTTTCTAAAAAAAGTTTCACATGTCCTATCTGTTCAAGATAGCTTCTCAGTAGATGAGCTAGGAAGGTTCAACATCAAAGATATTTTTAAGTCTCTGGAAGCTACTCGTTCAATCATTTCTTAAAGACATTCTCATATCACATCACAGTTTCGGTAGGTGTCATAGAAGTCCTTGGGTATGCAGTTACTTTTGAACACTACCTATCACCCGTATACTGATGGAAATATGGAGAATGTGATTCAAATTATAGTGGAAGTGCTTTATACTAGTGTCCTTGATATGAGAGGTTTTTAGAAGAAACACATTCATCTTTTGTACTATTCTTATAATAGAAACATTTAGTCTACAATAAAGATGAATCCTCATGAATCCTTACATGGTAGTATTTATAACACCCCCATGTGCTGGCTAGACATTGGGGAAGCATATATTATTGGACCCCGTCTTGTAGAATAGACATATGAGAAGGTCCAATTGAACAAAAATATCGTGTTGACTGCTCATTCTAGACAGAAGTAAAATGATAATAGATGTCAGAAAACCTCTTGAGTTATAGGACATAGACCTATTTTTATTTATAGTCTCACCTAGATGGGTAATAGATTTATTCATAAGAAGGTTATGTAATCACTAAGGTTCGTTGGACCCTTTGAGGTTTTGAAATGGATTGGACCATTTGATTTCCATTTGGAGCTTCCTGAGAGATACGAGTCCATGAATTATGTTATTCACATATCCATGCTTTGACAATAATATCTATCCCCAAACATGTATCTAATATAGATGAGGTTGAATTTTATATCAATTACTCCTTCAAGGACTACCAAGTTAATATTGTGTATCGTGTGTGAAGAAATTGTAAGGAAGGAATTTTCCTCTAGTATGGGTTATATGAAAGCATGAATGACTACATGATGAGACATTGGAGCCGGAAGCTGATGTACGATTCTAGTTTATATAAATCTTCACTGATGATATATATTTACCCTTATAAGGAAAACTCGGGGATGAGATTCTTTATAGAGGGGAGGTTGTAATGACCAATATTCTAATGAAGGCATGAATCATTAGTTTTTTAAATTTCATACCCTAAAGGACCTAATTTTGAGTTCCAATCAAGCTTAAGATGTCATGGGTGCATCTAGGGCTAGTTCAGAGCTCGGAGCTCTGAAATTGGGTAAACATACCAGGCCACAAATTTTGCCTAAAACCGTGTTACCCAGGGTGCAAGACTATACTATCAATTGTAGATATGAGATATATCACATTCCATGCACCCAACTATTTGGGGTGCCCTTTTATATAGCCAATTTTGCATGGTTTGTGCATGGTTTGACTAACTGTGTACCTAAACTACACACCTTGATATTTTGGGGTGAATTTACCACCCCCCCCCCCACTAAAGGTTTAATACACTACTCATTTCCCTTCTTTCCTACGGATAATGAGGCATCCACTTATTTCTCTTTGGAGAACAAGAACACATTAATCTAGGAATTTATTTAGATTATTCTTCAAGCTTCAATTTCCCGATCTGTGAGAAGAAATGAATCAGTCCCGTTAAGCATCCCTAGTCTCTCAATTCCCATCAATGTTTATCTTACCATCCATTAAATTATATAGGTGTAGGATCATTTTATCATTTTAAGGGAATTGAACCATTTATAATATATGTTCTAAATATTTATGAATTTTAGGCTGATATCAAGTGAGGCATCTTCTATGGCCTTGAGTTAGTTGGTCTCATTGTTTTCCCATCAAGTTTCATTATTTTGTAATTATGTTATTATGTCACCCACCATATTATTCCAAGAGTCACTATTTAATTGACAATTTCATATCTAATCTATAACTACATCTTATTATGAACCTTTTGACACTTTATTTGTATTTCATAGGTTGAATTCACTTTATAAGGTCACCCCATGGGTCAGCCCTATGGAATTGTCCTTTTTGAAAAAATTTCATAAAATTTCAAAACACCATTTTATATTTTGGCATATCGTTTAAATGAAATTTCCATCAATACGTGAGTGTTAAATATAACCCAAAGCACATGTTAAGTCTTTTCCCCACTTAAATTCATAATTTCCCATGTTTGTAATTTCCTTCTTTACTATACCACATTATAAGTGAAAAAATGAACCTTATGAATTGAATTGTCTTTCCATAATTTTTTGATTGGATTAGTTTGTATATGATGGATTATTCTAAATGGTGGAATCTTCTAAATTAGTTGACTGTGACAGTTTCCAATTGAAACATTTAGTCTTATGAATTTTTTTTCAATATTTTAATGAATTGAAAGAGTTAAATGGAATGGATTAAGTCAAATAGATAATAAATGAAGGGTTGTTTTTTAAAAATTATTTAAATTATATTAAATGGAATGATCCCAAGTGATAGAAGGGAAATTACCTTTTTTTATTCTTTATAAAATGATTCATATTAATTTTAATGCTTTAGATGGAATTGAACATGTGTAATGGCATGAATAAGAGGTTATTCATTATGAAATATGATAAAAATTATTATTCCTTGAATATTTATATGGATTGGTGAGTGAAATGGATAAGTTGTAATGCCCCATTTCATTTATAAATATAATACAGATTAATAATGGTTGGGTATAATGGTAAGGGGTGTTGAGCTTGGAGTGAAATAATACTCTCATAAATCGGGGTATTGAGAATGGTTTCGTGCACAAGTGATACTATATGAGAATTGGTTTGAGGTGATAAGTTCCATTATTAGAGTGTTTGCATGGAGGTTAACACTCCATCACGAGTGTTGTATAATTATGTCTCTCAATCTATTGGGATGAGGGGCATGTAGCCTATAACTTTAGATTTTAGTCTCATTAGAATGGTTATGGATGTCGATGTTTTGTCTGGTCTAGTTCAGAACTACTATTCTTGGTATATGGCCATTAGGCGTTAGTACACACATGGTTCATTTAGGTGGATGCGATATATTATTAATATATATATATCATTAATACAATATATATAGTGACATGATCAGATGAATTCCATCCATGAGCTGATGAACGTACACCATTCAGGCCTCGTATAGTACAAGAGTGGGATAGTTATTTACTCAATCCTTGATTTACTATTCTTGATGATTATAATAATGAAATAGGACAAAAGATAATAACAACGATTCTTTAACCTTAAGGTTCATGCCAACTTAGTAATTACATACTGCCTGGTATAAGGGGTATGAGTGAAATACAAGGGGGATCTCCAAAGTAACTCCATTATAATAATTCTATCTTGTTCTAAGGATCTCATATAATGTACAATGGGCTAAGACTGACTGGGCCCAATGAGGTGAATCCAGGGTGCCACATGTATGAAGACATCATGATCGGTCCAAGAAGTGTATTCAAGGCATCCTAATATCTGAAATATAGTTAAGGGATACTCTAAATTCATATCGAGAATCCTCTAGTTGACAAGGAATATGTTTGACTATGTGTATATCATTTGGAAACTATATCCTTTAATTATAATGACATTCTTTAAGTGCTCAATTCATTCCCTTGGAAATCCAAGGAATGGATCAAGTCATACCACTCCTATAAATATGAAAAGGTCCATATAAAATAGGAAACATATAATTTTAATATTTTTTAAATTTTCTTATGTAATACTCTTTCCCTATAATTGTTCATTTGGTTCATTACATTTCCTTTCATACTGAGTGAGAAGGAAATATATGACAAGAAACCCTTCTATTACATTAATTGCATATTCAATTATTAGGATAATTTGTTAAAATTTCATATTCATTATAAGGAGGGCTAAGAACACACAACCATATGTAGTTAATTTATAATTAAATGGGACCAATTATATCTATAAATATACATTCCATTTAGAATTGAAAAGGTTTATTAATTAATTAGAACACTTAACTAAGAAGATTCAAATGATAACAATAGAGGCGGTATCCATTTGTAGACTTATAATTTATTTAGTTTTTGAGTGATTACCCTTAGAAGGGTGAAGAAACTGACATGAACGATGTCTTATATAAACCCACAAGAGTTACCATGGCATAATTAATGAATCTCCATACTTGGGGGGGGAGGAGTTGAGATCTCATCCTCTGACAATAAAATTATTGTTTCTGGAAGGTCATCTATAATATGAGAAAAATTATTATAATAATGAAATATGAATTTATTAGGCAACACCCAATGAAATCAGTATGTTAATAAAAAGGAATCTTCTAAAATGATGATAAAATATGGATGAGTCTTAAAACACCTTCCTTCTATCTATAATGCTATCCTCATTCAGTATTAGCCATTATATTGGCCTGGATTGGACGGAAACTAAAGAATGGTTCATTTCCCAAAAAAATAGCACATGTGATCATGAATCCAAATAGCATCTTTTAGGAAAATACATATGATAATCAGCGCTAAAGGATCAATGGTCTTACTTGGAGGAATCCAATAGGACCAACAAAGTATCAATCATACACCGGAGGATGGAATGAGATCGATGACATGAAGAAGGTCACATTAGAAGCTCAAATGATAGAAAAGAGATGTTTCATGGAACATGAACTGAAAAAGCAAGGATGTGATGGTTTATTATAAAATTAATGGAAAATGGTAAATTCTCCGATGAAATATAGGGTCACACGGTTTGTCCACACGGTTGGCCAAACCATGTGCCAATAGTTCACCTCCCACTACATATGAAGAGATCCCACACAGTTTCATGCATACAATTTGAATTATAAGGTGAAAACATACAATCCCTTATAATACATTTTTTAGATACTCTCATGGGTGTTCACCCTCTTCTATATGGTATCCTCTAACTATATGGCCTCCTGAGACTCTATGTCCAACTCTACATTGTTAGGGGTAACCATGATCCCTACCCTACATTATTTCATATAATTGTGTGGTTTGTATGTTTCTACGAAAAAGATGTGATCTAGGCTTTGAACAAACAACAAACAATCTTGATACACCCAGGATCTTGTTAGGAACCCATTATAGGTCTAAAACAAATAATTGTGCCAAAATTTAATGGATCCATACCCGATAATGTTTTTTTGTCCTATAGTCTTCCCCCTTAAAATAACTCATTCCCATGTTAACTATCCTATGGCGATAAAACAATATCATTGATCAACTAAGACCACTATGTATAATCATTGGCCTCCTGCTCCCAATGATCATCTTGTACACAATAATTCATCCATTTAACCCACACTAAAGGGAAAGACCATCCCAAGAGAGCGTTCCTTTTTCAGACAACAATGCATATAAGATACACCTAAAATGAACCACCAGCATCTAACTCAACCTCCTTGTGATAAAAAGTATGAGATGAGTCGGCATGATAAAGGAGATGCTATGAAACATGGATGATGTATTTCATGGAATGATACATATGAGGAAGTAGAAACTAATATGATTCTATATTGACTCTATGTAGAATCTTAAATTACCAGCCAGAGCACTTTGACAACTTCCCTTCCCTATGTATCCGTCTATTCCCACGTTTGGGTGATACCCGTAAGAAATCATGACACCTGACCTCAAACTACAGAGGTCGTTTATAGAGATCAACATAATATTTTTATCTATACTAAGTAGTATACATATGATTATTTATTAATTGAGCCTACTCTGAAGTATCTTGTATGAGACAAGGACATAATAGTACTTCCGCTCCTACCTATGACAAGCTTAAGGTTGAATGGAATAGCCTAACCTACATGTCCTTTTAAAGATCCATTTAAAATTTCTACAAATAATTATAATTTTAGGTGCACTTGATGGGAGAGATATTATTCTCCCAAAAAAATCCCAAATCAAGGACACTTTATCAGAACATGTCCTCTAACACATGTCTCATCTATTTCGATTGGCCATTAGATTGAGGGTGGAAGGTTGTAATCAGAAACACCTATGTACCCATAATATTTTGTAACCCAGATAGAATTCTGATGTAAAATAAGCATCCTTATATGAAACGATAGTACATGTTACCCCATGTAGATTTATGATCTCACAGATATAAAATATTCTCAGATTATCAACTAAGAATGTCTCATAGATAGTAAGTGATTGAGATACATTCTTAAGTTGATCAGTGACTACCGAAAATGTGTTACATCCTCGAGGTAACCTCAGTTAGCGAATAAAAAAACCTAGAAAATTAAACATGTTTCTATTCTTGTATTGGAAATTAATGTAAGAATATAGTAGGTTGATGGTGTTCCACCTTCAACTACTGACTGGTGGAACACTTAGGGATAAAACATGTTATATGACATCTCATCCCCAGACACTAATAAATTTGTAACATATCTCCAAAAATCATGAATATTCCTGGATGAGCTTCCCCCCAAGAATTCTGGGACTCTCATAATAGTTCATCTCTTAGGTTTGTAGGAACCCAGATATGTCCATGTAAACCAAGGATGTCATCACCAATAACAGACTAATATATAGGTTGTTCCTCACCTGAAATACTCTCCACGAGAGAAAAAACACTTCTGGGTATGAAATATTCAAACTCATTACACTATCAAGGAGTGAAAAGGTAACTATCAAGGACGAGAGAAAATATGGCATGTGAATCTCATGGAACTCCAAATGTGGTATTAAAAAGAGGTGATTCAATTTCCTTCCTCCATTGGTTTCTAGTACATATTGTTTATGTGTCTTCTAGCTCAGTGTATTAGAAGTCACATTTCCTTTTCTTGTATTTTAAACCAGCTCAAAATTGAAGGACTAAAGATATTAGACCCATATTTTTCTGATATTAGACCAATTATATTTATAGGTATATTTGAGGGTTTTTTTATGTACATAACATAAATCTCTCACACTTCAGATAATATCTGATGTAATATGTGGAATGGACAAAAGATTATAGCTTGAGGTCCTTTGTCTGATAATTTTTCTCATGAGACCCCAACTGTCAAGATCCATCTGCAATGAATCAATCGTCCTATATCAATACTGCTCCTAGTCCATTGCGAGATTCATTAGTGAACATTGTATACCCGCTACAATGATCTGGTAGAAAGATATTCGGTGTTGAAACAATCCATACTTTTAGCTCCTGAGAGGATTTCCCACATGCTTCTAACCACATGTTTTTTACACCCTCCATTGAAACACTAGTTTGTCATCAATAAATGAAAAATTATTCATATATTAAATTCTCATAATATCCAAATACTACAAAAAAAACTTTATTTCAAAAAAATTGTTGGGTTGATCTATGGAAACCTTAAAACTCACCTCATCGGGGCCAATAGATACTCTGGATTATAAGATAATATAACACATGAAGTAAATATTTTCAATCTATAAGTGGAACTGAGAAATCGTGGCATAAATCTGATGATCTCTTAATTTACCTAGAACGATCTCAAGATGTTTAGTATGGTCTGCAACATCAAATCAGACTAGTGGTAGTGCTAAGAAATGAGCTTTATCACCACCATAGAAGTGTTGATAATGTAAATTATGTTAAAGGGTTATCTTTAACAGCACTCACAAAAATGGAGATAAAGGCTCCCTATATCAGTAATTTTTTATAATTGTTCATGGTCCCATTTAATAGCGCTAAAAAAGTGTTAATAAAGGCCCCACTGATAAAGGGTATAATTATTTTTGATTCCCACTTTATCGGAACTTTCCACCCCTACCCCCTTTATTAGAACTTCCCCAACCCCTTAATTTGCGCTTTAGATAATACCACACCCAGAGCATTCCCTTTCCTCCAGCATGTTTTAAACACGAGTCCTTCATCTTATAGACCTGCTAAACTTCCACTTCCCTATACTATTTTTTTACGTTTTATAAATCTATATATTTATATATTTTTTGTTATATTTTTATCTACATATTTATATGTTAATATATATATATATGTTTATATATATATATATTAAAATAAATATTTAATTATATATATATTTTTAAAATGGATATTAACCATAAAAACCTTAAAATAGATTAAAATATTATGAAACTCTAAAAACCCAAAACCCATGAAAACCGTGAAATGATCATAACAACTGCTCTGAGTGTCTATTTCAACTCCAAAAACAGTAAAATAAAATGTCCTAAAAAATCATTAATATGATCTGTTTTATTGGCCGAACAGACATTCTCATCAGAATTTATAGACGTTTTAATTTTAAAAATCAGGGGTCGATGACTAAAAATATATTTCGAGGCCTTCTGGGGCTTTTAGTTTTGAATAAATATGGAAATAGATAATAAGACTCATTAATATACCATTTTCTTATAGAGATCATAGTAATCATAAATATGATATGTAGTGGAGCCCAAATAGAAAACTGTATCAAAAATTATGGCTGTTTGAAGTTTGAGTTTGATTTTAGAATTTTTAAAATGTAATGTATTTTATTTGTTTGGTTACCACATAATACAAATATAATGTGGTTTCATATAATTTCTTAAACTTGGATTTTACTAGTTATAGAGATGAAATATACTCCAAGATCATTGGTTTTGATGTTTTCAGTGTTTTATGGATTCTTAATGTTTTTGTATGTCTTAAGGTTTTATAAAGTTAATATCAGATTTTGGGTTTTTTTTTGGGTTTGTAGGGATTTAATATACTTATAACCAATTTTCACTGTGTATAATATATATTATGTGAAAAAATCCTATTTATCCTTATCCAAAAAATATTTAAAAATGTATATTTTATTTTTTTATCAATATTTTATTTTTATTTTTTTGTAATATACCTTTTATTAGTGATTATTTACTAGTGCTGACAAGTGGGGTATTTATCCGCACTTTTTTACAAGAGTTGATAAAGGGTCCCCATTAAAATCCAATTTTATAGAACTAATAAATGGGTTTTTAAGAGAAATTTTATCTAGTTCTGTTAAAACCATAGCACTGGATAAACCAAGTTTTGTGGAAGCGGTTTCTCTTATTCGTAGAATACACCAAGTTAATATAATGAAATCCATGAAAAAGGAATCCAAATAGAGGTGGAACACCCTATTCTTAAAATCCATGTAAACAGAGGGCCTATTTTAAAGAACGAACAACTAAATGAGATACTCATACTCTAGGTACCATCACTCTACAAACATTACATTAAATAAAATTTGAGGAAGATATAAACATTATAAAAATAGATTCCCATAGACCGTAGTCAGTATAGTGCCTTTGGAAACATGGAAACATAAGCACTAGTACATATGTTAGATACATCATCTCCCACTAGGATATTCTTATCCATAACCCTTCTTAGACATATCAAACATAGTACATATCATTATAACCTGGGGGAAAAGAAACATTAAATTACTGAGCTCAAATGCTTAGTAATGGTAAAGAAGGGAGACATGTAAGAATAAACATGAGTATAAGGGTCTGATAATGTGATATTATAAATAAAATACCATACCCATAAAATCAATTACCATAATCAAAATCATTTCATATGATTTGTCAGTTCATAATACATGAATCATGTGAAATATAGAGCATAATCCATGATATAATAAGATAGGAATAATACATGGAATTGTGGAATACACACATAAGCATATAATGATTTTTCTAGTAACCAAGGAATCTCTCCGAAGACAATCTTTATAGTCCTGGTTTAGTTCCATGGCCATCATAATAGTATGAGTTCACTCCTCATACCATCATAGTAGTCAGGTTCCCCTCCCATGTGCATCATTGTGGTCAAGGATCACTCCCAATACCATCTTATTATAATGAGTTCACTCCTCATACCATTATAGTCTATCTCATGAGATATTAAACTTTACCCAATGCATTTTAGGGATATATAGACCCCACCTTTCACATAATGAAATCATGAATACATGTTCCACATGTTTATAAGTAAACATAACATTATCCAATAAATTAAATGGTTATCATAAACTAGTAAACATATCATAACCTGAGGAAAGAGATAGGTTTTATAATAATTACATCATAAACATAACCTGCGAAAATAAGCGGGTTTCCAAAGCATATAACCTATGAAATATAAAGGGGTTTCATAAACATATAACCCATGAAAATTAAATGGTTTTCATAAATACTATAAAATTAATCATAACTTATTCATATAAAGTATATGAATAGAACCATTAGTTCATTTCAAAGAATTTATGTGTAACACCAAAAGATTTCTTCTTAGATAGAAAATAATTTTTAAATGTCCTCTAAAAACGTTTCTTGAGGAAAATATCATTTTAAGTTTGAAAAAAGAATTTTAATACTTAAAACCGTTTGAAAATAATTTTACTAGAAAGTACCTAGAAAACATATAATGAATTCATGAAATCATATTGAAAATTGTTTTCATTGAAAATTTTTATAATAATTTTCAAAAAAATTTAAAAACCTCTTTCTTTTGAAACACATGAAAACTTTTTTGGAAATCATGAAAATGATTTGAAAAAAATTTCATTGAAAGTTATTTAAAAACATATAATTAAATATTTAAATTTTTTTGAAAGTAATATTTCTTGATGTCTTATAAAATATTCATTAAAACGTTTTTAAAATCATTTTTCTTGAAAACTTATAAAACAATATTGATTTTTTAACATCATTTCCTTGAATGCACATTGAAAACATGTAAATAAGACTTGAAAAAATTGTTTTCCATAAGATATATTAATGAAATTTTGAAACCATTTTGAAAATAATTTTCCATTAAATTTAAATTTAAAAAACATTTTATTAAATATTATAATTTTTAACAATGCAATTGGAGATTCGACGAAATGATGAGAGGTAAATTTGTACATATCATACGAGGTCAAAAGAACATTCTTTTTGAATAGTGAAAAACATATAAATGTTCCTTGTTCTTAACCAACAATAAGATTCCATTGAATATATTTTTAAAATAAAAAAAGTGTAAAATTCCTTTTAGATATTATAGGGGAATGATATAATATTCTTGTTAACCCTTTTTAGAAAACATAGATGTCCGACTGAAGAGAGGGTAATATCGGGTATTCCTAATAACACTTTCCTAACTGTCTTATGTTCTAAATATTAGAAAATGGTTCCAATACATGAGTATATAATGATGTAACGTTGGATAAGTAAACATATGAATATTATTGAGATATGTATCATAATATTCTATCAAAATAACCAAAAACACAAACAGTCTCAAAAAGAAATGAGATTGTCTTAATAAAATCTTATAACATGGTTTCTTAGGATCATGATATCCAAATAAGGGATGGAAATTAAATGAATCATATAATATCATGGAAAGTTTGATATTAATGATATTTCATGTAAAATATATGTATATTCACGTTAAAAATAGTTTATGTTCCTTTCAAAACTTGAGTATCAAAGAAGTGAAAATGAGACAAAATTGTTTTTTTAACGATTTAGTAACTATTGAAACTTAAACCCCAAGAATGATCATAATATGGGCTTGTGAATTACGAAAAATTAATTTACATGATACATATAATAAAATAATGATAGTAAATACACCATAAAAAAGCAACAGGTGGCAAACATAGCTTGTATCTCACATAAATTAAATTTTTGATGAAATCCCCTTACCCAGTGTATAGACTCTCTTCGTACTCATACATGATTTATGTATAATAAATATAAGTTTATTATAAATATTTTACAGAATAAAAATATTATATCTATTAACATATATGGTATTATTATAACCTTTTATTACCCTCTTGTTAACGATCTTATGTCAAGGTTTCACATTCGGTAATATTCACTTCATTCGTCGCATCTGTCTTAATTTGTTAATTTTTTTGTCTTTAAACATATATCAGGTTTCTAGAATGTAGAACAAGATTTAAATATCATTTATATAATGTATATTTTCATTATAATAATCTATATAATATAGTATTATGAAATGGAATACATTGTTCGTGGATATAGTAACTTGTAGGTACGCATGTATGCTGTTTCCATTTTTATTGTCTTACTAAAAGAAAGTATGTAAATGACATATGTAGATATCTTTATGTATATATATATATATAATTATTATAGTATCATTATTATAATATATATATATATATATATCATAGAGTTTCATTAATCTCATCCGTAATACATTCTATGTGGTGTGTGAACGAATCACATCGCTTTGTTGGTGTGGTAGTTCACACTTCCTCAAAGAAGATTATCGTATTAACACCAAATGGAAGGTAAAAAGACATATGTTTAAAAAGGTATAAAAAATTTTAAATACATAATAAACACAATATATGAAATATATAAATATATTTTCCATCATAATGGCCACTATGATTTATGGTCAGGGAAAAATGATAAATAATCATTTTGTGAGGCAGTAGTTCACCGTGCACAGTATCTGTATTTTCAAAATCCATTTGATAGAGGTGTGTGTATGTGTAGGTCAGAATATTTGCATAAAAAATTATAATATAAATAGGATAATCGTTTATTAACCAAATAAGGTAATAAATATGGTGGATGTGCTGAATAAATAAAATAAATAGAAGGAGCTTGAGAGAAGACATCACCTCTAAGTTGGGTAACTCCATTTGGTTAGTGCCAAAAGGATTACTTTAGAAGAATTATAACCAATTTTATGCCTCAAGGTATAAGGGGGGATTATTGTGAGTATAATAGGGTGTATATTGGATGAACATAAGTGTCTTCATATTTGTGAGGAATGGTTAGTGGTGGTGGCCTTTTATAAGGAAGGAAAATGACTCACAAGGATGTTTTAGAAACAAATTAGGTGTGCACATGTTCTTACGTAACAGAAGTCTTAGAAAACAAACCAAAATAGTGAATTTATTTTATTTGGAAAAAATATGGATTGATAATGGGTTTTTGAAAACTTTATAGGTCATTTGGGCCCTTAATTTTATGGATTAGTCTCTAATTAAGCATTATTTGGCCTAAAAATTGTGATTAATTTTAATCATTTTTACTAATAATTTGGTAAAAGATTAACATGTTCTAATTAGACACTATATACTAGACTAAATATAATGGTTTATGTTTTATTTTTTAAATTAAATCCACATAATTTTAAAAATTAACATTAGTGCTCATGCAGCAGACGGGACAAAATAATGAGGTTTTAATATTGGAAAAATGTCAAACATTTTTTTATGATTTTATATTCAGTTTCAAATTGAAATTAAATATAATGATTTTAATATTATTAAAATATGTATTATTAATCAAATTTGACCTTAAAAATTATTTATAATATCATTTATCATTAATAATTAATTAGACAAAAATGAAATTTTGACCTAAAATGCATTATTTTTCACTATTAATAAAAAAAATGAAGTTTCTCCAAAAATTAAAAAACTTCACCGTAGGATAATTTATAATTTATGTATAAAAAATTGTTTTATTTTAATTAAATTATGTTTAGAAATTTTTCTAAAATTACTTTCGTTATTAGAAGTGGTTCAATCAGGAGAACAGAATTTTTAACATAAAAGGTCTTTACCAAAAATCACATCTTTCATTATCAATATGTTTTATTTATGTAAAAAAATTTATAAAAATATTTTAAAATTAGTTATTACTATTACTATAACTATTTTTAATGGGTTTGGATAAAATTATCTCATTTTATTATATATATATAATGATATTTCATAGAAACTGATTGTTGTGTGTGTGGTATGCCAAGTCGGTGTTTCTTCTATAGAAAGTCAAGTTAGTATTGCGTATATCACAATCCATGTTGGAAGTTCATGTGAAATGAATTTTTTATATAGTGTTTTAATATATATATATATATATATATATATATATAAAGGACTATTTATCATGTCATGTGAAATTAAAAATATTGAAAAGATAAAATATTTCAAAAAATAATAATTCTCAAAAATCTCAGGGTGTTACATTCTACCCCCCCCCCCATAAAATAATTTTCACCCTAAAAATTCATTTAGGTAATTAAAGGTTTAATAATTTAATGTTTCATTCATAGAAACCCACATAAAAAATAGATACTAAAACTTACCTTAAAAGGGAAATTTGGATCCATAATAGTAACCGAAAGTAACAAATAATGGGTTCCAACATAGGAGAACATAGGTAGAGAGTGACTATTGGATTAGGAGAAATACAATAAATATTTATAGGGAATGATTAAGGTAATAAATCATAAGGAATTTTAAGATAAATGGAAATTTTAGGTGCTCAAATTGATAAATCATTGATGATTTAAATATCCAACAGCTAATCGAAAATTAAGGTATCGGAACAATAATTTTTTATCACTTTTAGATCATTTAGTAATCCTTGAAAAGTTTATATATAAAAAATTTCATTCTTGAGTTGTTTCTTGAAAAATTTCTAGTACACCAATTTCCTCTTGGAATTAATCTCTATATATCAACTATAATTAGTAAAGCTCTAAAATATGCTTTTAACGGATCTTAAGGCCCATAAATGAATAAAAAGACTAACTATTTTCTCTTAAAAAACCAATATGCATTACTATGTACAATGTAAAACTCATAGTTAATCATAAATATTTATTTATTAAAAATAAATATACATTAACCAAGACATTGTATTGGATAGTGGTAGGTTTGAAACACTTATCATCCTTTGGTCATGGGTTCAAGACCCACGTCCCTACTGGACTTGATTGGTTTTCATCCGACATACATGATGACCTTTTCAAAAAAAAAATTAAAAGTCAAAAATCCTTGAAATATGGTTTATCAATAATTAGCCTTTTAACTATGTTTCTCAACACAAACTCAGTGCAAAAATACTTCCTCTGAATCTTAACATAATCTTTTCTTGAACGGTTAACCTTATAACCCTTCACAAAGGTGAAAATATAAAAATTTAGAGAGGTATTCATGAAATATGATTAATAATGATTCCCATGTATAACACAAAGTATCTCCTTGTTGTCACATTCGAAGAATGTGAATAACATTATCATATATTATCATGAAAAATGGAATCAACAAGAATTACCATAAATCTATTTTGAAAACATGCATGCTTCCTATTTCCAAATTATATTATATTTATTCATTAAATCCAAAAATGTTTTAAATTTCATTAGTGGTGGCATAAACCACCTATAAACAGGTGATTACTTAGTTCCACAGTAAACCATATTTTCCAATATAATTATTCATATTCCATGTATCTTTATCCGTACAACATTATCTTAACATAAAGAACATGTTAAGGGTTACCTTCCCTTATTCAAAATGTTAACTTCCATGAGAAAACCTTTCTAGTCTATCATGATGATTCATCGTATTATTGTAAATCCTTAGTAATAACAGAAACTAAACAATCCATAAATATTTCACCATTCTTTATTCTAGAATACAAATGCATAAATATTTCTATTACATCATCCTTAATCCATTAAAAATTCAACCTCAAAATATTACATAGTACCTTTTTACTTTAATATTTCATCTGTAGTCTCTTTATCATTAGTAATGTATCCATTACTTATATAAACTTACATGTTCCCTTCATTAAATTTATTATTGGGAAATATAGTTTCCTAATGACCATTTTCTATAAACTTAAAACACATAAACATGTATGAGGAAATAGGGAGGCCAAAATTTCCATCCATTTCATTAACCGAACTCTTCATTTGTCCCTTGTAGTCACTTTTTTTGTGTCCTTTTTTTCCACAGTCAAAACAACTTCTTGTTTATATAATAGATTCACTTAGGTTATTGTTCCCACATTCATGAAAAAAATAAACCTAATCAACATTCCTCCATGGTCTCCATTATCCAAACTCTCAATGAACTCCTTTCTATTCCAGGGTGAGTTAGAGAGTTGGTTAAGGAAAAATTTGTTAATCGTGTTTTGTGAAAACTGAATAGGCATGATTATAACATCATTCACTCCAGTGGTCATACCACATGACTACTAATCATAAATTCATCCATCAAATTCTATATTAATAAATTTACTTTTGGTTTTTTCCATTGACTAAAACCAAAAGAATAGTGCGAGGATTTCTTTTCAGAGCATAAAACCACATAGGCATGTAAATAATTACATATATCATATCTAAATCAAGAACCCTTCCATAATCTTGACACCTTGGTTTTATCCTAGGCCATCCATAGCTGACTTATATCAAAATAATTCAAGATGGTTCGTGAATAGTTTTTCTATTCCATTTAAATATCCCCTGAGAATGCGAAACCAGGTGTGCATCAAGGCCCATTTTCATGTACCTGATTACCCCTTGTGAAGCACAGAACATCTTGTCAGGGTTTTTAAACACATGTGAATATATTCTAGAGCCACATACACTTGTAGTATCCATACATGGATGTATTTCTTAGAAACAGTTAACTATATACTTTACCAAAATTTCATGAAATTTTCCTAAACATTAACTCATCCTTATAATTATTCTTAGTGACATTCCTAGAAATATCATTCAAAAAAAACATAGTTATCTTACTAAAGTTTTCTCATCCTAGTTTCAAAGTTAAACTATATATTTTCCCTGATAACAACAATAGTGATCCTCTCTTTACAAACAATACATTACATAACTTTTACAAAATACATAAACATTATACAAAGAGACACTCGAAGATTGTTTTTGGTATAATGAATTTTGAAACATGGAATAATAAAAACTAGTTCATATGTGAGCTAAATAATCTCCCACTAAGTTATTCTTGTCCATCACCATTCATATAAATATCAATCATAGTACATATCATCATAACCTGGGGTAAAGGAAACATAAAATGGGTGAGTTAAAATTCTCAATAAGGGTAAACAATGGAGTCATGTCAGCACAAACATGTGTATAAGTGTATGAGAACATTATCCTATAAATAAATGACCATACCCTAAAAACAATTATAATAACAGAAATCCTGGAATAAATATTGGTAGTTCATATGACATGAATTATATGAAATAAAGTGAATAACCCATAAAAACATAAGATATGAATAAGACCTGAAATTGTTGAAAAAACATAAGCATAAAATGATTTCTATAGTAGCCATGGAATCTCTGCCTAGACAATCTTATTAGTCATGGTTAATTTCCATGATCATCATAATAGCATGAATTCACTCCTTATACCATCATATAAGTCATGGTTCACTCCCATGGCCATCTAGTAGTCAAGTCTCACTCCTAAGACAGTATTTGTAGCACGATTTAACTCTTTATACCATCATAGTCTATCTCAATATGTATAAAAAATTACGCAATTCATTGGTCGGATATATAGGTCCCACCTATCGCATAATGAAATCATACCTACATGTTCCACATGATCACAAATAAACATATCAATCACCGTGAAATTAAATGGGAATCAAAATCATATAATCAAATCCTAACCTGTGGAAATAGATAGGGTTCATAATCATTTCATCATAATCATAAACCTTGAAATGAAGCGGGTTTCAAAAGAATATAACCAGTGAAAGAGAAAAGGTTTTTAGAAACATATTACCCATGAAAAAGAAATGGGTTTCATAAAGACCATTACATTAAGCATTACTCATTTATAAAAAGTATATGAATTGAACATTTAGATAACTTTCTAGAAGGTATGAGTAACATAAATAGATTTCATTTTAGATGGAAAATAATTTTGGAATATCCTTTAAAAGGATTCCTGAGGAAAATATTCTTTCTAGGATGAAAAAAAATAATTTTTAATACATAATACCATTTGAAAATAATTATCTCAGAAAATACAGTGAAAAATAAAAAAGAAGGCATGAAATAATCTTGAAAACCTTATTCCTTGAAAACATTTAAAAAAAGATTCAAAATAATTTAAAAACTTTTATCTTTGAAAACACTAGTTACAGAAAGCTTTAATATATTTTCAAAATAATCTAATTGATAATACATTGAAAAATTATAAATAAATCTTGAAAAAGTTTTGAAAAAAAAATTTCTTGATAACTTATAAAAGAAGCTTCAAAAAAAATTTAAAATAATTATTCATGAAAACATATAAAATAATATTGAATTTGTTTTGAAATCCACTTCTTTCAAAGCACATTGAAAAATTGTAAATAAGACATGACAACATTTTGAAAATAGTTTCCCATCAAAAAATATATAAGTAGTTTGAAATAATTGTTAAAAAACCTTGAAAATTACATTTAAAAACATTTTCTTAATTATTAAACTTTATAATAAATTAAAGTGATATTTTATGAAATGATGGTAGGTAAATTCATACATTTCATACATGGTCAAAAGAAAATTCCTTTTGCATGGTCAAAAGGATAGAAAACTTCCTTATTTAGGAAGTGACAAGAATATTCCATTTAATATATTGTTGAATTAACAAAAAAGGTAAATATTATTTTATATATTATAGGGTAATGGTACTATATTCTTGGAATCCTTTTTTAGAAAATATAGATTTCTGAGTGAAGAGCTGGTAAAGTAAAGTTCTACTAAATATACTTTCTTAAATATATTATGTACCGAAGAGTAGAAAATGGTTTGAATATATGATTATATCATGAAATAATAGAAGATAATTAAACTCTAGAATATTATTGAGAGATGTATTACAATATTTAATCAAAGGAAGAATAAACCTAAACAATATCAAAAAGTAATGAGATTGTCATAATAAACTCTCATAACAAGGTATCATGGGATCATGTTATCCATGTAAGGAATGGAAGTTTCATGAAGCATATAATATCAGGAAAATATTGAGAATCGTGATAAGGCATGTAAAATGGATGTATATGAACCTCAAAAATGAGTTTATGTGCATAAAAAACATGTGTCTCAATGAAGAAAAATTGAGACAAAACATTTTGTTTCCGATTTGGTAACTTCTTAAACATAAACCCCATGAAATAGGGAATATAAAATGGGAATGTGAATAACCATATATTTAATTACAAGATAAATATTTTACAATCATGTCATTACATACACCACGTAAAAGGAATGAGTGGAGAACATATCTGATATCTCACAAAAATTTAAAGTGAGATATAAACCCCTAACCTTGTGTATTGAATCTCTCCATACTCGTAACATTTTCCTATATAATAAACATATTTTTATAATACATATTTTAGAGAATAATAATATTATATATATTACCATATATGGTATGTATTTAACCTTATATTACCCACTTTCTAATGATCTTATGTTAAGGATTCACTTCAGGTAATATTCACGTTGTTCTTCGTATGTGTATTAATTTGTTACATCATTGGTCCTTATACTTACATCAAGATTCCATAATGTAAAAATTGTAAAAAATATTAATTATATAAATTATATTTCTATTATAATAATTTTTATTATATAGTACAGTGAAATGTAATACACCGTTCATAGAGACAGTAAGCCGTACATACACATGAACGATGTTTCTGTTTTTATTGTCGTTTTGAAAAAATATGTAAATGACATATGTATTTATATGTATTTTTATATATGTATATATTTAATTATAATAGTTTTATTAATATATAATATATAAAATAAGATCATTAAACCCATTCTTTATTCATTCTATGTTGTCTGTGAACGAGTCACATCGCTTTGAGTGGGTGGTAGTCCACATTTCCTCAAACGAGATTATCGCCTTAAAACCAAAGGGAAGGTAAAAAGTTATGTGTTTTAAATGGAATAAATAATTATAAATACATAATAAACACAATTTATTAAATTAATAAATATATTTTCCATCATAATTTCTTCCATGATTGGTGGTAATGGAAAAATGAACAATCATCATTCTGGGAGGCGGTAGTTTGACGTACATAGAAATAGTGCATTCAACATCCATTATATGACGATGTGTGTGTGTGTAGGTCATATACATTGAACAAAATAATCTTAGTATATTGATTATAGTTTTTTCACACAATAATAAAATAAATATATTGTATGGATTAAATAAATAAAATAAATAGAACCATCCTAAGAGAAGACGTTGCCTCTAAATCGAGTAACTCTTTTTGGTTTGTGCCAAAAGGTTTCCATGATTCGATTTCTGACCAAAGTGATGATTCTTGGTCTAAGGGATAATTATTGTGAGGATAAATGGGTATAGAGTTAATGAACATAAATGTCTTGAGATTTTTGTGGAATGGGCAGAGGTGGTGTCCTTCTATAGGGATGGAAAATGACTCAGATGTAATTCTTAGTTACAAATTTGGTGTGCTCATGTTTGAACATAAAAAAGGTATTACCAAACAAAACAAATTAATAATGGATGTTTTGTGGTCGATATATTTGAATCCAATGAGTTTTTTAAAGGTTTATAGGTCATTTAGGGCCTTAATTTTATGGTTTAGTCCCTAATTGAGCTTAATGTGGCCTTAACTACTATGATTAATTTTAATCACTTTTACTAATGATTTTGGTCAAAATTTAACATGGTATTAATAGAATTTAAATATTAGAATCTAAATATTATAATTAATTAAATTTTTTATATTTTATTATTTAAATTCAAACCATAGGGGTGAAAAAATTATGATTAGTGTTAATCCTATAAACGGGATGAAATAATGGGGTTTTAATGTAGGAAAAAGTTCTAATGTTTATTAAATTTTTATACTCAGAATAAAAATAAAATTTATTCTAATGAATTAAATTTTATTAATAGATTTAATTTTAATCTAATGTTTTCATAAAACATGTTTATAATATTATTTACCATTAATAATTAATAAGACAAAATGGAATTTTAAAACTAAAAAGCAATATTTTTCACTATTCAAAAAAAATGAGGTTTCTCAGAAAATTACTAGATTTTTAACCTAGGATAATTATGAAATTATGATTTAAAAAATTAAGTTTCTTTTATCAAAATAATTTTATAAATATTTCAAAATTTTCTTTCATTATTCGAATCTGTTCATTCAAGAGAATGATATTTTTAACATAAAATGACTTTTCAAAAAATAGCATCTTTCATTATAAATATGTTTTGATTATATAAAAAAATTATAAACAATATTTAAAAAGTAGTTATTACTATTCATATAACTGTGATAAATGATTTAGTTATAATTATCTCATTTAATTATATATATAGACACACACACACACATATATTTGTTTCATAGAACTCATTGTTGTGTGAACTGTACACCATGTTAGTGTTGCTTCTACTACAATCCACGTTCATATTACGTATATTGCAAGATGATTTGAAATTATATGTGAAAGTAATGATTGAATTATTTTTTAATATATATATATATATATATATATATATATATATTATTTACAATTTCATGTGAAATGAAAATTATTGAAAAGAAAAAATAATTCAAAAAAATAATTCTAAAAATATCAGGGTGTTTCACATACAGACCATACATGCTATGAAGAGATTTATG
Organism: Viscum album; assembly: GCA_963277665.1. Taxonomy (NCBI): domain Eukaryota; kingdom Viridiplantae; phylum Streptophyta; class Magnoliopsida; order Santalales; family Viscaceae; genus Viscum; species Viscum album. Next base: position 309,767,005 of record OY728120.1, read on the forward strand.
TGGCATGTATAAAGGCCTAAATCACACCTCATTATATCCAAATATCTTGTAGATATTTTAGAATGCCCTAGATCCTCCGATATGGTAAAACATATCATCTATTTGTGGTCGTGGATATAAGTTCTTAACCATTAGTTGATTCAACAATAAGTAATCCGAGAATAAACAATGGGTATCATCCGCCTTCTTGACAAAAATAATGGGTGGCCCTAAAGAAGATTCCATGGGCTAGATAAAAACTTTTAAATATAGGTCTTTCATTTTTATATTTATCTCTTGGCACTCAGTATGTGACTCGTGTATTGAGTAATGGACATTAGAGCTACTCTTATAATGAGTTCAATCATAAAATATTCCTCTATATTAAGAGGTAAGACGAAAAAGTAATCTATAATGACATCCAAAAAATAGTCTAATATATGAGGATAATCTATTAGATGTATCAATTACTCCTTTATGAAGAGAAAATATATATGGTTGGTCACTCCACCTATCTGGTGATGCTCGGGTCTAGCTCTACTGGCCTGTACATTCATATCACACTTTTGGAGATAATTGTTTCCCTCTTGTGATATAAATTCCACCCTATGGTGATATCAGTTCACAAGGTTATGATATGGATCCAACCATTCCATGCAAATAATGACATAAAATTCCATAATTGTGGGGATAAAGAGGTCCCATAATAAGTGATAACTGCCTACCATAAGGGGAAAATACATGCACTCACGTATGTCCTCTGACAGCACTTCTAGTGGTGTGTCAAAGGCCAACACACCACAATAATAATGAACATCCATCCTGAGACATTCCTTTATCGATATATAGATAATGGAGTGTGAATAACCTATATAAAATATGTTTAAGCATTATTAGAGGCCACTGTAATAGTACCTAGTACTATAGATAATCCTACACTCTAATCCTTGGGTATCAGCTGTAATGCATGTAATTAATTTAATCCATTACCCCATGCCATATCTATACTACCTGAATCATTACCTCTCTATTCATGTTGATAATAAAAATTCTAGCTAATATGGACATGACATACTCCTCGACATTTCCTTCAATTTCTACTCGAACTCCACATCCAATTTAGTGGAACTAAACTCGACCCTAAATGTGGAGCTAGAATGAATCCTTTTACACTAGAATTAGATGGAAAGGTCCATCATAATCTTTGATGATTCCCCATATGTATGAAACTAGGACACTCTATGTCGTATCTATTATGATGAGGCATTATATTCCCATATCATCTGCACTAATGGAATATAACGGACCTTCCAATGCAGATGTTATGATCGCCACTACATTGATGAGAAACCTAGAGGACACTCTTCCTACTACCATATGAACTAGTATCATGCATCCTCATGAAACCTCATGCTCGGTATTATCTCCTACCCTCAAGTTTATGTCAGCAATAAGATCCTGATTATCTATCTCTAAAAAGGTTGGTAAGTGAATGATATTCGACAAAGTACGAGTGGAATTCCTAATCTCATCCTCAAAGTATCTAGCTTATGACATCTCATCATAGGATAGAAGTGAGGAAAATTGTTGTATCTTAGTAAATTATGATGAATAATCGAAGAATTAGATATCACCTTGCACTATATTAATGAAATCTATAGATATGTTATCTATTTGTGTTCTAGTAAACATGTACTCACAAAAGGTAGTCTGGAAGGCATCCTAGACCATTCCTCAATGACAACCAATGAGGTTAATCACATTCTACCAACTCATATCCGAATAACACAACATATAAAATTAAATATTTACTCTCCTATCTGGAGTTGTCCCCAGGTTATTAAAGATAGATGGAGTGGCCTGAAACCAAGAAATAATAGTTCGTGGACCCCCATCCATAAAAAACATAGGAGGATGATTCTGCTGGGTCACATGAGTAAGATCAGCCATAATTTGTACAGGTCATGGAATATCGTGCATGGACTACAATAGATATAGAAAAACCTTTAAAAACTGATCATTAGTGCCTCATTTTGGTATAATATATGGTGCCTCATGTGGCCCTCCTGGTGGTAATATTGGTTCCTCATATCCATTCGTTTATAGAGCGTGGTTTTCACCACCTTCCAAGTACACAACATGAGGATGTCGTTGTTTCATAACTCAATAAACTCCATGAACAAACCTAAAAATAATCATTGATATAGATTGAAATATTCTTGGAAGTATAGCATAAGGATAAGGCCTCAGTACCAATGATACTTCCCCAACATCAGTCTTAGAAGGTCGGGCTATTAGTAAGTGTTCACATTTGATTTATGGAGGTTCTTGAAGATGAAATGGTCAGTCACACTCTTCCACTTCATTATTGGAAACCATCTTTTTATATTCCAAGATTGATATTTAATGTTTATTTCATATATACATATATCTATGTTCATCAAATGGATTTCCATTCATATTGAATCCAGGCCCACACTACTTTTCACTAAAATCATCACCCATTAAATTTGTATTTAACCTTGTCTACATTCAGTATCAGTGTGTAACATGTTACATATATGGATAGACTTGGGAAATTACCCATTACAATATTTTAGTGACAATACACCTCATGAATTGAAAATATAAATCATCAAATTACATCCAAAGAATATCTCATGTAACTAGAGGTACATAGATGACATGGGTAGAAACTAGTTCTTTATGATGCCACTATCAAACTATATAAGAAAAAACTATTTTTATTGATGCTGAAACTAACAAAATACCTACCCTATAAAAGATATTAGATAAATATAAATATATATAAAACCATGGATCACTCAACATTCACAACAAACACATGAAATGAATGTAGTGAAATGCACCTATATAGCATGGAATGTAAATGGGATTCGAATTATTGGTGCCTATAATGATGCATGATTGATTCTTCCATTCCCCAATATCATCAATACAATGATAAAATTAAATACTAAATCATAATAATAATAATAACCATTATAAAACATGTGTTTCATGAAATAGTGGATGTATATAAACTATTAAAAGAAATATGCGTAACAACAATTCTCATTTCAGGTAACCCAGTATTTATCCTGGATGTGGGTTAACAACTCCCAACAATGGTTTATAACCAATTTTAAACACATTACAAATTTCCTTTTCATTGAATCCAAATAGTAAGGAAATAAAAGAAACATCAGATACCACTTATGTGGCCTTGGACCCAGGTGTCACTCAAATGTGCCCCAAGCCTGGTTTGCACATGGCCTCAAGAACACCTCCCCAAAAAAAAGAGTGAATGGTCTAAATGTGAGGGCCTATGGTGCATATATGGGGATACCTTTCTCTCGTTTCCCAATATTATCATATTGGATGTGAACTAATGGGTAAATTGAGACAAAAGTTTATAAATGAATAAAAAATAGTTAATAGGGGTAATCATACATAAATAATAAACAACTCATAGATGGAATAATAACAATATACAAAATGATGATAAATTATTTCATATCTCTATAAATATTTATAACACTAAAACCAATCAGTAGTAAATACATGCTATATAGAATAATTAAAACCTATCTAGGAATTTGTGGCTCATACTCGGTTATATGCTACCGTGATGGATCCTAAGAATGAAAAAAAGATTATATGTCCAAAGAAGGATGCTTCCAATTGTCAACACAGGTATAACTTTAATATTTCCATGTACCAATGGCATATTATATAGGGTTTAAGATAAATCTTAGTAATCCATCACCAACAACAGATATACCATCCATTCTGTGAATATAAACTAAAATAGTGTTCATTCATATATGCATAAATATATATATGGATGTAAAGATAGTATAGTAATGTAAATATACCAATACCTTATTTATTAAATACCAGTTCCTAAACATGAAATCATTTAATTATTTATTTTCCATTTTATAATAAGTGAGTTTGAGGATCCAAGGTTTGATAGGGAATCCATTAATAATTATAATTGTAGTGGAGGATCAAAGGTAATTACTATGGAATCCTTAATGATGATGATAATAATGGACAATAGAAGGTGATTACAATGGAATCCATGAACTAAAGGGTAAATAAAACATAGTAATAACATTTAGTGTGAATAAAAGGGGCCTTATTTTAGTCTAGGGTGTATCTCCCAAGGTATTCTACTCCATTAATTATAATCTATTCCATGGTAGAACATGTTAAGCATGATTGGGCCCAATGGGGTGAATCCATGGCTCTGTGTGCCTAAATGCATTATGATGGAACCAAGTAGTGTATAAAAGGAATACTAAAATCTAGAAAATATTGAATGGATCTTATTATGTCATTAAAGTAATTCTACAGTTGACAAGGACCATGTTCCATGGTTGTTATCTCCCTTAGAAACTGGCTACTTGAAATAGAACGGTGTCGTTTGAGTGCTGAAGACATTCCCTCAGAAATCCAAGGAATAACTCAAGTATTTCCACTCCTATAAATATTAAAAGTACCACAATAAATATAATATATATACTAATATCATTATTTAAACTAGTCCATGTGATACTCATGCCTTTTAATAAGTTAATTGATTCATTCCATTACCTTTCATACCAAGTGACAAGGATATATAGCACATGAATCCTTTTGTTTAATTAATTATAAAATAAATTATTATGTTAATTAATATATTATAACATTCTTATATTTATATGAAATCTAATTTATTAAATTTTTTTCACTGATGTCTATTGTTACATGCGACAACGTCTTAGCGTTTGTTCCACACAACACTGAGTATCTATGAAACATAATTTTATTATTATAATAATTTAAACAAGAAAATTATAACATAAATATAATAATTGTTGATAGTAATGGGATTAAATAAATTATGAAATTATGATTTACACTTATAAAACCCATTTTATATAAAAAGGAATTAATTTTATGATAATATATTTAAATGCGCACAACTGTATTTTATGCCAATAAAATAAAAAATCAATATTATAGGATTGTGTTAATGAAATATATATATATATATTTATTTATATATAATATTGTATATAATTCACAACATTCATATTATTTTTTTATATATTACAAAATTACAAATCTATTTTTACAAAAAAAAATTATTTTTCTAAAAATACTATTTTTCTGCATTTTAATGGCACACCAAGATTAAATAAATTTTTTGAATATTATATAAATTAAATATAAAATATAAACTCTTTTAATTGAAATATATATATAAATATTTAATTTGGTTGAATTTTTTTCTGATATGTTTCATGTTTTGATGAATAGGGGAAAATAATAATTTTTAATTGAAAAAGATTTTCATAGAAATAATTTATTATGTAAAATTAAATTATTGATATATTTTAAAGTATAATTACATTAAAAATCAGTTAATCTAATTAGGTCATCAGAATTGATCTCACATTAGATTTGGATATAAAAACATTTCATTCTTTTGATCATTTTCACTTAAAAATTTGTTTTCTAACCCCATCAATGAGATTAATTTTAAATTAATTTTAGCCATTTATGTACTTTTAATAATTAAAAATGGATTAAATATTTGGAATTTGATTCCCCAAATTTATTAAATATTTTGATTTTATTTTATGAAAATATGAATATTAATTTTAGAAAATTTTATTACTACATTTTAGAGTATATAGAGTAATTATGGTTTAAAAATATTACAAATATTAGAAAACTACCCGATAACATTCCCAAATTTTAGTGGATTATTTAAATTCTCCAATTAACAGCTTATTATATAAATTGAAATATATAATCGACACTTTTCTGTAGTGATGTCTAATATATTATTAAAATCAAATTGAGTGACAAAATGTCATGCTCTTACTTTTAATATGTATAATATTTTTAATATGGTATTAAATAGAAGATATTCATAACTATATATATTATTTTGAAGGATGAAAATTTTATATAAATAATTTTATTTTATTTTTAAAATTTATTGAACATATAATTTTCATAAATAATTACTTAACGACGATATAATAATTATTCAATTAACGAAACAGGAAATTAAATGATATTAGAAATATTAACATTTGTGTAAATTGACTTAATTAAGGTTCTCCAATAATTTTTTTTAATTAATATGACATGATGGGGTGTAATAAATGTATTTTTTAATGTTATATTTGTGTATTCATTTTCATAAAATCAATGTTATGAATAGTGTCAAAATTGACACTAATGATATTTTTTGAAAATAATATTTTATTCAATTATTTAAACATCATATAAATCCTATACAATGAAAAAGGTGATGAGATATAGTCAAAAGTATCATAAATTTTTCTTTTAGTATTCAATTTAACTTTATATGTAAAAAATAAAAGATTTTAATATTAATTTTTTTAACATAGGTAAAATTAAAATATAATAACAAAGAGTTAATCAAATTGATATAGTTTAAAATAACATAAAAATTGTCTAAAATATATATTTAAATGATATAAAAACCACATATTATCCAATATTTAAATAAATTTCCATTTGATGATATTTTTATTCAGATTTAATTTATTATAAATTAATCTTTTGAGAATTCCAAATGGGCCCATCGCTTTTATAAATGGACACATCTTTCTCAATTTTCTTCACACTTCAAAACCTATTTGGTTTGGAAAACCTCTGTAAAAATAACATATCAACACCTTTCTCTTAATAATAGGTTGTATTAGGATTTATAGTGGTGTACTAAGGGGTTGAGAACATGAAAGGAGTGGAAAATAGGCTGAATAGTTTGAAGTATATGGTTGGCGCATGGTTAGTACAAACTATGGACCTAGACCCAAAAATCATGTGCCCTGGTGAACCTTTTATCCAGAGGCTAGTGTGATGTTTTCCAAACCATGTGGGTTTTACCAAGAATCTGAGTGATGTGGATTATCCTTGATAGAAGTAGCTGCATGGTTGACGTAGGGTTTGGAAAACTGTGTGGCCTTTAAAAAGTGTTTTTTTACCATTTTACCTCCTGATCCTATTTCTTTCTTACTCTATTTTTACCCCATTCGACCCCTATATTGAGTTTGACAAACCAACAGTCCCCTCATCTTTCATGGGTTATTATCATTCAATGTTTAGGTTTTTTGAGTGCATTTGGCTGTGAATCGAAGATCTGACTGAGTCTAAAACGCCTCCTTGATCTATTTTATGTATTAGGTATTGTAGAATCTATCCTCTTCATCCAAGTAAATAAAACCCTCAATTGGCTCATAGATTATATGTTGTGGATCTAAAAGTTGTTTGAGTTCAAATTAATGGATGTTTTTGGGTTAGAAATCATCTTTGAGCATGAGGTAGGTTGTCTTAATGATTTTTCCCATAGTCTTGATGTTTTATATGTGTATGTGGTTGTTCCAATGAGTCACATTGTTTTGTTTCGTTGTCTTTAATTATGGTTTGTGTTTTGGGACATAAATCTGGTTTTGAAACCATTCACATACCCCTTTGGATTCAATGGTGATTTGAGATCAAACCCAGGGACAACATTGTGTTGTGTCGGACCCTTGAAATGGTGGGATGAACTAGGGAATGTTGAGATATGGGAAATGTGAGAATGATGGTTTGTAAAATTGTAATCGGTTATGTGGTCTTGATAAAAGGGTAAATTTATTTGATTATATGTTATATTTCTGAAGTTCTCTATGGTCTTTTGAATTTTTTTTAAAGATCTGTTTTGGGTGTTTGAACCAAACATTGTTTTCAATGATAGAATTGATGTTTGAATATAGAGAATATATAGACATGAGGTGTTGACCTCAAATGTTTTGAATATAGGTTCTTATAAATTTATTTTAAATGGTGATTTCAAATTTGTTGTGTGGACGCCTTCATTGAGAAAATGATTAATTATTTTTTGAATGTGTGAAAATGGAAATGAAAGCCATTGGTCATGTACTAGTTTTCAAAAGAAAAAGGCCCATGTTTTATATAATAGTCCCAAGATGATTTTAAATATGTTTTCTGAATTTTTTTATACCATGATGTACTTTTAATGGTTTTTTTAGACTATAGTCATTGAATTGATTTGTGGATGAGTGGGACTCGACCCATGATTATTATGTATCATGTTAAATTGGTTATGAAATGGATTAAAAGATGATTGTGTACAATTAACAATATGGTATAAGGGATCATTTTTCATAAGTCAAGTGTGTTAATGGGTTATGAAATTTAAATGGAAAATATGTCAATGGGTAAATGTTTGATGATGTTTTACATGCTGAATAAAATTTGACTTGTAGATGTTATGTAAATAGAATATTCATGGTTTGTGAAATGGTATATGTGGTTAATGGATGAATAAGGATATTTACCTGGCTTGGAAGTGGGGGATAATAGATTGAGGCACCTCCAATGGGTAAAGTTGGACTGAGGCTCTAATCTTAATCTATAATTCATTGGTTAGGTAGTTATACTGAATATCTATTCCCCTAATGGTTTCATTTGATGAGACTACATGTACTGAGTCTCCAATATAAGTGTGTTTTGTTTTAATATGATTTTATTACCCCAAGGCAGATAGGGAACTTGAATTATTCCATTATACATGGTAATTGAGTCTCTTAGTCCATAGTGTAAATGATGTAAATGCCTATCCCATGCAAAAAATGGCACGAATGATCGAGTAAATATCATTAACTAATGTGTATGTGATTGATTGGGATTTTTTAACACCATTGTGGTTAAATGTGTGTATATCCCCTTGTACCTTGGATTAGAATCCTAGTTTGACCTGATTTAGTCTGTGTTTTTTTTCTCTTAGGAACTTAATGGATAAAATGGATATTAGATAATCACTGAAATGATTTTTTTATTTCATTGTTTGTTTATTGCACAATATTATTACATACATTTTTGTACATACTTTTTATTGTTTTTGACACCATTGTTTGTGGCCTATTGATTTTTTCTCACACCCTTCTTGTTCCACCCTAGATCATGGGTACATGAGAAGATGCTACATGTTTTCATGTACAGGTTCTGTACAGGGACCTAATGTATGGTTCATGCATGGTATCTTTTTTTGGATCATGGAATGTCAGGAGCATGTTGGTACTAAGGTCTAGGTTCAAGATGTTGTTTTTTCATTTTAGTTTTGGATATTATTTTACGACTTCCTAAAATGTGGCGAATTCATCATATTATTATGGAATGTTCCAATTGGTTACATGTTGTAATTTTCACATGTTGTCAATTTATTTGTTTTTATTGGATTACTATATCATTTAATATTATTTCTAATGTGGTGTTACCCTAAAACAAAGGAATAGTATCCCCAATGTTACTCTGGAGACCCATGATGTTGTTCAGTAACCTGTGGCGTATGGGGTGGTGTGCCTGAGGTTATATAGAGACTCAACTCGAGGCACCAGTTAGTGGCCACTTGGCTGGGGATGTTACAAAGTGGCATTAGAGCCTGACATTTGTTTTATGGTGTGAGGAATGGTAGACAAGATACTAGAATATTGTCGGGTCCTGGTAATGAGATTGTTCATGGGTTTCTTTTTCCCCATGAATGAGGGATAATTACAGTCTATAGGGGTAGAAATTTTTGTTCAGATTTGATTTTACATTTTATTATTACTTCAACCTCATGTGGTCTACATAATGTGATGTTATTGATTTTTGATGTTTCTCCCTTGGCCTGGTATGGAATAGAGTTTGTGTGAGTTCAGGCATTTGGTTGGGAATAATTTATTGGTTGGTATCCATATATTTCATATGATTGATAGTACCTTGGGATCCACATATTGGTAGTGTACTTTTCTTTTGGTAAATTATTCTATTTGTTTTTCCCTTAAAATGTTTGATAAGGGATATTTTTTGAAATGTGAATGTGCATAAAGCATGTATTTTTGAAATGTTTGGTTAATAAAATGGATTCTAATATATTAAATTTGTGGTCTTCGGAAAATTGAATTTTTTCAAATGTGAATCATTTGGTTTAATTAAGTAGTGATTAATTAAGAAGGTAGATGAAACTTGATCGAACTGGTATGGATATTGTAAATTGGTATCACAAGTGTTGTGATCTGACCCTGTGCATGGGTATGTTGGGTTGAGAGATTTCCCTATATTTAGACATTATGTGTGGGTCATGAAGATTTTTTCGGTTTCATTGTATGGAAAAAGAGATGTGACTATTGTTCCCTCGATATGAGTGTGACCATGGGTTATGAATTTTTTTCTGGTAATGTGAATGTGGTAACTCTTAATATTTGGGATCATTCATGATGTGGTTTGGACCCTAGGAAGGGTGATTGGATCATGGTTTCCAATTTATCTGTGTGGGTAATCATGGTGTGAGGCCAAGAGTAAATGTATTCTGGCTTTTGTTAGACGTTGTATGATTTGGAAACGGGGTTGGAGTACCACTGAGAGTAATGATTTGGTTTAGGTTATATATATATAGTTTTGAGAGAATGATCTAGGGATATTTTCTTGATGTGACCCCAATATAGGTATTTGGTACCATTTTATCTTTGATGATGACATGTTAGAGTGGTTGCATAGTGATTTTTGGTGCATATGACTTAGGCAGAAATTTTGGACATTGGTAGTGACATGAAAAGTGTTTCCTAGTGACAATTTATCCTAGAGGGATAGGAGGGAAAGTTAATGGTTTTGGAAATTCTACTTGAGTGGTGTGTGTGAGTTTATATTTTTGTTAAATAGAGGCTAGTCTCATGGATGTTTGGACAGTGTTAAAGGTTCCTTAAAATGTGAAGCAGAAGTGGTTGATTAGGAAGAGGATTCGATGCAAGGTGTGTGCCATCCGTTGTTTAAAATGTGTATATTTGTGCCTTTTTTTCTTTATAATAAGGTATTAGAGTGATTTTTTTTGGTTGTAAGGTTAATTATGGGAAGATTCAAGGTCATTAAGATCCTTCTAATGTGGCCATGATGGTGGTTGGTATGGAAAACAATGTTCATTTTGGGCGAATAAGATAAGAGTGACAATGAGTGGATGGACACTTCTGGTATGGGTGTAACACTCGAAGAGGTTGTCTTTACATAGTTGGGTTAGCTAGTATGGATGGATGGTTTGATGTATGAGAATTTTGATAACACCTTTTTTCCAATGAGGCCAAAGGACTAGGTGGCATAGTTAGATGAATAAGAAGGTTTTGGGGCTTGCTCTTGTGATTTAAAACTCATGTTATCAAGAGAGGGGTCAGTATATGGTAGTTGGAAAGTGTAGGACCATGAGGAGTTTGAGTATATCCAAATGTGGTATCAGTTTGCAAATACACGATTCTATTGGAATAGATGAACATGTGACTCAAGATAAATGCTTGTCATGTTTCTCCAAGATCGAGGTGGGAAGTGCAATTTATTAGTGAGATAATTGTCTTGTGGATGGGTGCGGTGTTCGATGTGTTCCATGTAATTTACTAGGGTCGTGATATAATGAATCGAGTGGGGTAATAGAATTTATTCAAATGGGAATGTGGGGTCACAACCACTTGATAGAGGGTCATGTGTTGGTAGTGAGTTTTTGCTTGAAATCCCATTCGAGTTGTGTAGTTTGAGTGCTGATGAAACGTTAGTAGTAAAGGGTGCCTAATACATATAGTAGGTCAGGGTTTCCCCATAGTCAGACGTATCATTGGTTATATATAGTTTATGTTGGTTTTCATCGATGGCGAATTAGTGATCTTATTTTAGTCAAGATCATTTCCAATATCTTAGCGTCATCTTGAGTGCACTAAGAATGATATATCATTACTCCTGGAATCAAGAGTGTATTTTGGATGGATATGGGACATCATAGACAATATTATCTTTGGTAATCATATGTGATGTTTGGTGGTAGTGGATAACCCTTAGAACAGTTTCGGATGAGGTCCTCATAATAGACTAGGTGATAGTGAATGGCATGGGTTCCACTCATAGAATCTACGAATCAGTAGTGGGTAACATTTGTTTTGTTATTCCGAGAAAGGCTTCATAGCCATGTCCAAGTAGTAGTTTCTACTGTTAATGGAAGCTTCATCCATAGTGGTTGAGATAGCCTAAGGAGTGTAGTTAGAACGATTATCCCATGGTGGGGAGTGATATGTTAGTCATGGATGTGTGGAGTATGTCTTGGAGTGGATGAGGTGGCCTTGGGATGCCAATGTGATGTCTGTAAGGGAATTATTGGATTCCTGGGTAAAGGCCTTATGGTCCCCGGATTTAGTTGTAGATCAAGTTGAGCGATGACTTCGAACTCAGGATACTTTGAGTGGTGATCTATTTGTTTGAAACGGGACATGTCGGTGGGTGTGTAGGGATATTAGTGTTTCCCCGAGAAGTGGATGGTATGGGGGTAATGTTTCAATAGAGGATGAGAATGGACTCTATTAGGTGTGTTCAGATGATGGACTATACCATTGGTAAGAAGGCGTCATGTCCCTACAGTGGATGACATGAAAATAGTGGAGGTTAGGTGAAAATATATCTATTAGGCTAGGATGGGGTTACTTCGATGGGTAAAAGGAAATGAATGTGGATTTCTATAAACAGCCTTCTATTAATGTTGAGATGTTATGTGTTCTTTATTATAAGAATGGGTTTTATGGAATAACCAAGTTTTCCTAGTCGAGATAGGGAAAGTTTATTTGTGATTAATCTATGTGGTATCTACAACAAGGATGAGGGCCATTTTTTGAGGGGAGTTTCCATTTATGTTTGGTGTAGTGCGTGGAAAAACATGCCAGGTTAGTTATGAAGATTGAGTTAAGGTTATGATAGTATCATTTTCAATTATGGAGGAATCCAACACCAGGTGATGGCAGTGGATATTTATTATATATGGTGTAAAGAACCATGGTAGTTAAGTGTAAGGTTGATTAAGTGAATAATTGTATGGATCATATGGGAACATATGAGTGTCGTGTCTGTGTCTAAGTTTTGTAATAAATTTTATCTCGAGTTTTGACCGGTTGAGTACCTTGATTTGAAGGTTATTCTTGGGCTAGCCCTTTTATATGTTCTTAAATATTATAAGTCCTTTGGGCCTCGAGTTCCAGACAATGGTATTTCACAAGATGTGGTTGGAATCTAGATGATCCCACAAGTGATTTTGGGATTTATTAACTACTATTAATTCTAATAATGAGTTGAGATTGTGCCAAATGATTTGGGCTATAGATTTTGGAGATGTTCAGAATGAGGGAATTTTGTTTAGCTCTCCTAGGGTAATATATTTCCTTTTTGGGGACCTTTTTTTGGTGGTTCAGTGGTATTACTCCGACCACCCTCTTATGTTTTATGTTGTTAATGATGATTTGAAATAGTTGCATGCTTGATTATAATTGGATCGTCATCGAAGAGTACGGTGGGGTAAGTTTCATCATGGTAAGATTGTTTTCTTGGTATATGTGTTTAAATAATGGGGATGTTCTTGAGAGAAATATTAGAAAATGAAAGAAGATAGTTGGGACCCATGCCCAACCCTTAGTCTTGGAAGATCAATAATGCTTGGAAGTATGGCTTGGGGATGAGCCATTATAAGGTGTGGTAGTTTTAAGATCCAGACCATTCATAAAGGGATTCACATGTTTTGATTTTTGTAAAACATCCGTTATTTTAACTAATAATATGGTTATCGATTTAAAGAGAAGTTTTGGTGGTTTCATAAGGGGTTCAGGACAAGAACGGAGGGGAATATAGGCCTAATAGAGATAGGCGCAAGGTTGGTTCACAGTTAGTAAATATTGGGCGCCTGGGATAAGAATTTTTTTGAATAACTGTCCCTTTTAGACATAGGCAATTGCACATCTACCACACAGTTTCCCAAAAAATGCGGGTTCTGAAAAGAAACCATCTGCCCAAAAAATTTTAATTTTACATTGAATCCCTACTAATATCGTTTCTTTCTTCATTGGGATTTCACCCCATTCGACTCCATTCAATAATGGTGGTGAACTAATAATATCATCCTCCTCCATGGGTGATTATTTATCGATTCATATATTTTTGGATTTATTTGGTTGTGAATCAAAGATCCAAGTGTGTCTAACACTCTTTCCTATTTTTTCTAGATTGGGGATTGGAGAATCTCTCATATCCATATGAAGCCCTAAAACCACCACTTTTCTAGTATATTCTAATTTGGGGGTTTAAAGGGTATTTAAGTTTTAATCAAGGGATTTTTTTGTTATATTAATCTTCTTCAAGCGTGAGTTAAGAGGTATTTAATATTTTCCAATAGTTTTGATATTTTAAATGTGTATGTGGTTGTGCAAATGTGTCACCTTGTTTATTTATTTATATTTTTTTATTTAATGTGTTTTGGGCCTTAGATAGGGGTGTGAAACCCATTTACAACCCCCATTGGATTCATTGGTGATATGAGTCCAAAACTAGGGCTAACCATGGGGTGTTTCAAACCCTAGAAATGGTGGAATGGACTGGGGAACATTTAGAAAAGGGAAATTTGAGACCAATGATTTTTAAAATATTAATCAAGTATGTGGGGATGTTTAAATTGTAAATTTATTTTAATATATGTTATATTTATAAAGTTCACAAGGGGCCTTAGAAATGGTTTTTAAGATATATTTTGGGTTTTGACCCAACCATGCATTTCAGTTATGGAATTGGTGATTGTAAGTAAGGAATGTCTTAAATGGAGGTTTTGAACTAAAATATTTTAAAGTGGGGTTCATTTAAATGGATTTAAAATGATTATTTTAAATCGGGGGGTTTGGCCCCCTTCCATGCGATAATGATTAATTATTGTTTGAATGGATTAGAGTGGAAACAAAATATTTATTTTAGGTTTTTTTAAAGAGAACGACTAGTGTTTTAAAGGGTTGTCCAAAGAATATTTTAAATAATTCTTTTGAATTGTGTTTTATAACATAATGTGGTTTTAATGGCCAGTTGGGACCGTAGTCAGTTAATTGATCTGTGGAATAATGATATAGGACCCATTATTCTTATGTAACATGTTAACATGGATATGAAATAAACTATATGATGAATTTGGTATGTGGAATGTGGGTTTATGGGTTATGAAATTAAAATGGGAAATTTTTAATGGGTTAAGTCTTGTTGATGTTTTACTTGTTGAAAGAAAGGTGAATTGTAAATGCGATGTGTTCTTAAAATATATGGTTTTCAATATAGTAAATGTGGTTAGTGGATGAATAATAATGTGCACGTGGATTGGTGGTGTGGGATAAAGGACTGAGGCTCCTCTCACAGATCAGGTTGGACATAGGCTCTAAACCCCACCCTTGAATGTATGGGTTAGGGAGTCAAACTAAGGCTCTAGGCCCCTATAATTTTAAATAAATGAGAATAATGAGACTAAGACTCCAAGTTATGTGTGATGTGTTTTTTCTGAAATGATTATCCCTATTGAGATATGGAACTTGAATTTTTTTCCTTATGCAAGTCAATTGATCATCTTAAGCCTTAGTATAAATGATGTAAATGCCAAATCCCTATAATGAAGGATATAAATGATCAAGTAAATATCTTTCACTAATGGTTATGTGATAGTTCGGGATTTTTGAATACCCTTGTGGTAAAAAACTATGTATAACCACTTATGCCTTATCTTAGACTCGCACTATGAACTAAGATTGATTTTTTTATTAGTTGATTATTGATTACCAAGTGGATAAAATTTGTATTAGATAATTACATAAAAGATTTAATTTATTCCTTATGTGTTTATTTCACAGTTACCATACTTAAACTATTTTACATACTGGTTATTTCATTTAACACTTTTTGTGGTGACCTACTGAGTTGTAAACACAACCTGATAAAGCGGTCATGGCACTTGGGTACTCGAGAAGATGTTAATTTTTCATGTGCAAGTTCTGTGCAGGGACCTGATGTATGGTTCATGCATGGGCAGTTTGGGGTTTGGATATTTATTTATGGCTTCATTGATATGATTTTTATTATTCATGTTGTTATAGTATGTGTCAATTGGTTCATTATTGGTGTTGTCGCATGATGTCCATTTATTTGTTCATACTAAATTATTTTATCTGTTGATGTTATTTCTGAAATAGTGTTAATTTGAAAAGTGATTATAATCTCCCCACCATTCCTCTATAGACACAAAATGATATTCAAAAACTATTTTCATACAGGGAGGCATTCCTGAAGTCATGGAGAAATATGTCTCAGGGTACCAGATAGTGGCCACTAAGGCGGGGACATTACATTAAGGGTTAATAAAAATGATAAGGTTTAAAATAACTCAAATACTTGTCTAAAATATATTTTTATATGATATTAAAACATAATATTATCTTTCATTATAATAAAAGAAAATTTTATGGTATTTGGATTGATATTTAATCTGTTAAAATTAATCATTTGAAAAATTCCAAAATTCCCCCTACCCTCTTTTATAAAATGGAACCTCTTCTTCTCTTTTATTCACACATGATAACCTACTTGGCTTGGTAAAACTCTATCCAAATCACCCAAAAATTATCGACCTAAATTATATAACCCTTACATTGTGAGTAAATCAATCCAATTTAGTACTTTTGGGAAAATCAAATTAGGATACCCAAAGAATAGGTAATGTTCAACAATGAATGTTTTTATTTTTCTTCTTCTTTAAAACCATTAAATTATTATTATTTCATGTTTATATAATTATTATAGAATAAAAAATATACTAATATGTTTTTATAGTAATGGATCAACATACACTCACCCATATTTCCATTAAATTGGATATGCAATCATTACTTGTGGGTAGAGAGGACAACCGTCTCACGAAACGGTGTTGTTTGTTCTTCCATTTCAGACATTAATGGTTCGGAATAATGATGTAATTAATATTTTTATATGATATATATGATATTAATGAAACATTTATTCCTCTATAATTATTATATAACACATAACTTCATGCTTTCCATTTTTTGTAGATACATTGACTTCCTTTATAGACGTGTGGACTACCGCCTCCTCAAAGCAATATGATTTGTTCACAATTTATATGTATTGTATTAAGGATGGGTTTAGTGAATATATATTATATTTAGAACATATTTAATAATTTTTAATGTTATTATATATCTTTTACTGAACATCTTTCTTTCAATACTACATGAAAATAGAAACAACATTCATGTGTACGTATGACCTACCATCTCCTTGAATTATGTATTTCATTTTCAAATTTTAGGTTTTATGGTATTATAAATAAACATATACTGAATATATATGATATTTTAATAATGTATTTAATTATTCAAATAATGAAATCATGATATAATTGAGAGAAAAAAAACATAATAAATCAAAACACATATGAAAAACCAAGAGGATATTAACTGAAGTACAATATTAACATTGAATTGTTAAAAAACGGGTCATATAAAGTTATAATAAAATTATATATTTTATTAGATATAAGAATATCGTTTTAATATATATATATATATATATATATAATAAAACATATATTAATAATTCAGGAATTTTTTTATGAGTACGATGAGTGTGAATACATACGGTAAAGTGATTTCCTGTCTCACTATTTTTTTTGTGAGACTTATTTCATATTCAACACTCATTTATTTTTTGTGGTTTATATACTACCGATGATTATAATCTATGATAAATAAACTTAAACTTATGGGTATTTACATATACATACTATGATCTATATTTCATGGGGTTTACAGTTCAATTTTACCAAATCAGTAAGTAATTTTTTTATCACTTTTATTTCAATGAGACACATGCCTTATAGACTACTTGTTTCATTTATATAGTATATATACTACCATCAATATAATTTATGAGTATTATTCTAAATATTAGGATATTTTAATATCCTTATAATTTTCTTTATTTCATGGGTCATATGATTATACTAATTATTAAGTAAATGTGGTTATTTCAGAATCACCTCAATAATCAAGATGGTTTCACTTTAACTATCCATTGTGGATAATTTATCATCCATGTTCATGTTCTAAAATAAAATTAAAAAAAATTACTATTATACTATGATTATTTATGTTTATATTTACCAATTTTTTAATTTTAACAAAATCATTAGAAAATAATATTTTTTCTTTTTTTAAATAAGGCTCCTTGTGACATTACCGATAAAAATATATAGATGGAATGTTTCTTTAACATTTATAGAATGAATATAATTGTCCACCATCATGATGACATAATTTTTGGAAGCTCCAATAACTTAAAAGTTTTGCTACATTTGAATAAATGGAAATTTTTCAAAGTAGAACAGATATTATCCTGAAGAATTATTTTCATGTGATCTGTCCAAATTATTTTCCATATTTGATTTAATTATTTTATGTTACATATGGTTTAATAAGGTATTATTTTAAAGGATATTATCCCTATTAATATTATGTTTTATTTATGGTTATGATAGAATGATATTTATGAATCACATTTCATTTACATGGGGTACGTTATAATTGAATGATGTTTATTACACCCATTTCATTCCATGGGTTCTGATATGATGAATGAGTTGTGTACTTATAGAACACAAATGTATTGTTTTTTATGTGATGGGTGGGACCTATATCACCCTCCAATTAATTAGTTAATGATAAATGTTTTATGAGCTCAAAGGGTAAATGATATGTCATTATAATCCTACGAAAAGAGGGTACACAGGTGGTCATCCTAAGCCCAAAAAATAGTGTACTCGGGAGGTCATCAAAATCCCCCAATAAGAGGGTATAAGGGATGTCATCCTACATCCATAACAAGAGGGTACATGTGAGATTATCATTTTCCCAAAACTATATGTCACATAAGAGGTCATTCCAAGACCGAAGTATCTACAAGGAAGATTAACCCCTGGAAAATATATTAGGAATCTCTTGGTAGGTATCATTGACATAATATATTTTAAGCTTATGTGTATTCCAAAAATTCCATGTATTATTCAGTTGCTACAATCTCACATATCTTGTGCTTTGATTATTTTATGATTTAAGTCTTATGAACATGAAATCCTCATTTTTTGAGTCTTTTATATATTCATTGATATGAGGGGTATAATTTTGAAATATTATGTTCATTTTATTATACCCTTATATTTATGTAATTATTCATATGTCCCATTTTTTCTAATAAGGATCATCTGACCTCTCCCTTTTCATATGTTTCTTTTCCCTAGGTTATAAATAAATGTTTTTGGAAGGAATACTAAAGGGTAATATCTTAATGGATTATTTTGATGATATTAAACTAAATTAGAATAATGTTCTACATGTTTCAAAAGGCACTTAAATAATTTGGTTTCTTTTTGTGTGTTTGTGTAATGTATGAAATATTATGAAAAAAATGATTCAATGTCCATGTATGAAAATCCTGCTTTATTATAGTTGGTATTAGAGAAATTATTTAGACACCCCTTGGATGCTAGGGTGAGAAAATATTAGTGACATCCCTCTACATATTTATAAGGTTGTGTATAAGGATTTCTCTAAGGGTAATCATAATGTTTCATTGATTTTAAATAAACATCCATGATATATGATTCTTATCAGTAAATTTTTATGATTATGTTTTTTCTTCTATGATAAGTATTTCCCACACTATGCTTTCATGTCTTAGTCAATAGAAAAAAACTAGAAGGAAGAGGGTAAAAAATTAATGTTTCAGCTGTGGAAGGTTAGGAAATTATACAAAGAAATTTCCTATGTTGAAATATTATGAATATAATCAAGAAGGTGGTTTGATTATTGGTCATAACATTGAGAATAAAGAGATCGCAAATGACATGTAAAATGTATGGGATATTCTAAAGTATTATTTACATTAAACATAAAAAGTATGATTAAATTGAGGTTTATGAACATTATGACATGATTTATATATATTTCATATTCTAGGAAGTAAGAAGATGACAATGCCTAAGTAATAGTCTACGAATAATGTTGTATGATTTAATTGTATATGTTTTGGAATTTAGAGATTATGTTTTCCATTAATAATTGAAAAGGATATGTTGAATGGTGTAGAAGACATAGAAATGTGATTTAATGGAGAGGTGATATTCATGGGAATAACATGATTAATTGAAAGATAACCCTTAATATATTCCTAATGTTAAGATAATTATTTTTGGTTAATGATACGTTCCATATGAATAATTAAATTATATGGTACTAATTACCACAAAAATGATTAATTATTTGTTGAAAAAATGGTGTTTTCTATCACGAATGTAGATTAGTACATTTCTGGACTTAATAAATATGTACAATAATCCTTATAATAGAGACTTGTGCATGTTTTTAATAAGTATTTATGGTAATTCATTTTATTATCATGTTTCAAGAGAGTACATGATGAAGGTATTCACATGTTTGGTAGGTGAAAATATGATTTATTTTATTACATGTGGGGGATTAATGGTCAACCATTTTTCATAAATTTTGTGACCTTATTTTTATGGTTCTGGACATTCATCTTTTGGAATGGTTATAAGGTTAACCATTTGTGGAATGTTTTATGTTATGCTTTAGATAAGGTTACTAAGATTAAAGTAGTATCATTCAATATGTGGATTTATGCATATTGGATGACTTTTGATAAAAATTTGATAATGATAAAGATATATGGAATGACCAATTGTTCAATATATGGATCTTTTTATCATGAAATACTTCAGGAATGACAAATTCACCTTCCATTCATGAAATAAGAGATGAAGTGGAAATTGGTAAAGGCACAATGAATGGTTAGACGGTGCTAAAATAGAGTGAGTGTATATTATCCTTAAAATAGATCAACATTACAAAAAAGGGTCTTGAAATAAAATGTTACCTTGTTACCATAATTTTTGATGATATCAATGACCTTTTTTAGCCTCTTTAGGTTATGGTTTTTTGGTCCTTAACTTTATCTTGAACATGATCTCCATCACTATCCATCATAACTTGATTTTCATTTTTCTCTTCTATTTCCATGTATTTAGTTGACACCAATGTTCATCAAATTGGAATCCTAGTTATTATTTAATTTGGGTAATATTATAATTTCTAACATTCTTTATTTTTAAGGATATTTTAGTATTAATTTTTATGATTTGGGTTTCATTGAAAGTAACATCCAGGAATTAAAACATTGATGATCCCAAAAACTTTTGAGTATGTAAATAATTTTAAGGGGGTATAATGTAATACCCCATGATTAATATGAAATATATTTTTCATGGAATATTTTTTTTAACTTTATTTCTTTGATTACTTTCGTTACATAAAAAACTATCTTATCTTGTGTGACATGAAACACTGAGTTTTTATGAAACATCATTTTATTATTATAATAATTTTAAAAAATAAAAGTATCACCTATGAATTATAATTGAGTTTATGAATAGTATTAACATAATTATTAAAGTATGATTTACATACATAAAATAATATTTAAATAAAACTAAAATATTTCTCTAAAAAACTATTTAAATGTGCAGAAGTTTGTTATGATAATAAAACAAAAATATCACAGTTGTTGGATTATATTAATGAAATAAATATATACATATAACATTAAATATTATTTTGAAAATTTATATTTTTTCTACACATGATATATGAACACATCCAATTTTACCCATAAAAGTAGTTTTTTTCTAAAAAGATAGATTTTACGCCTTTTTGTGGTGCACTTGTTTGAAATCTAGTTTTTTGAAATATTATAAATTATATTTGAAAAAATAAACTTATTCTTTAAAATAGTAATATCAAAATTTACTTTGTTTAATTTTTGGTAATTTTATGATAAGTTTCATGTTTTTATGAATAATGAAAAATATTGAAATATAAATCAAAATAGATTTTTAACTGAACTAATTTATAATATTAAAATATATATATTTTTGTTTTAAATTATTTTTAAACAAAAATTTCTATTATTCCAATGTAAGTCATTCTAATAAATTTCACATTCAATTTCAATATAATAACATTTCAATATTTTGAACTTTTTAACTTTAAAAGCCAGTTTTCTAGCCCCATCAACGAGATTAATTTTAAATTAATTTTTTCCACTTATGTGTTTTGATTTTTGAAAAATGGAATCAATATTTTTAATAATAAGGTGAAAATATATTAAAATTTTCCCTTCTATTTTTGGAGAAAAATAATTGTAACTGTAGTAATTTGTATTACTGTGGTTAAAGGTAAATCGGGTTATTAAATAAAAAAATAATATTATAAATATTAGAAAATGTCCCTAACACTAGAACAAATATTATTGGATGAGTTAAATTATACCCTTAACTCAAATTTTATAAATTGGATAATTTAATTGTCACTTTTCCATGAAAATGAAATTGATATTATTAAAATTAATAGGAGTGACAAAATCTAACACTCAAACATTTAATAAGTATAATATTTTAATATTTGTTTTAATAAAATATATGATCGACTGTATAACATATTTTGAAACCTAATGTTTTATCTACATTGTGCTATTTTATTTTAAAATTTTTGTGAACAATTTGTTTTAATAAATAGCTACACAATGATGATGATGTAATTATTCAATTAATGAAATAATCAATTAAATGATATTATAAATATCAAAATAAATATAATATTACTTAACTAAGGTGGTAAAATATTTTTTGGGGGAATATTAAATTTTAGGAGTGTATTAATTGAATTTCATGATGTTATGTTTTTTATAGATTTTCCTAAAGTTAATGTTTTGAATAGTGTCAAAATTGACATTAAAGATATTTTATGAAAATATTATATTATAAAATTAGTTAAAAACCATAAAAATAATAAATAATAACAAATGGTATTAAATATTGTCTAAAATATCATAAATTTAACATTTATGGTTCATTTGTACCATTATATTTAAAAATTACAACCTTTTAATATTAACAATTTTGTTAGGATAGTTAAAATTAATAAATGTTACCTAAGGGTTAATCAAAATGATAAGGTTTGACATCACACAAAAAAAATTTTAAAATCCATTTTTTGTTGAAATTAAATACTAAAATTATAATATATTTGAATAAATATCCATTTGAATGTAATTTTATGATGATTTAATTAATTATAAATTAATACTTTGAGATATTCTAAAAGTTCTCATCCCCTCTATTATAAAAGGGAACCTTTTCTTCCCTTGTATTCACACATTAGAAATTATTTTATTTAGAAAAAATCTCTCCAAATCTCAATCTAAATTTCCTCCCTATATTCAAGAAGCCTTAGTTTTGGAATAGATCCAACCAATGGAGTCCTTTAGTCATAATAAAAAATAGATACCCAAAGAAGATGCAATGTTTATCAACGAACATTTTTTTATTTATTTCATAAACCCGTATAATTATTTATATTTCGTGTTCATATAATAAATTCAATATAATAAATATACTAATATGTTTTATATTATGTTTTATACCTAAATTCACATGCATTTCCATCGAATGGGATACACTTTCATCGCACGTGGGTACGGCGTAATACCGTCCCAGGATCGGTGTCCTTCATTCTTCCATTAACAGCTTTAATGGTAGGGAATGATGATGAAATTTATTTTTTCATATGATATATATTATATTTATGACACATTTATTGTTTTACTAGTAATTATATAAAACTTAACATCATGCTTTTCATTTTTGTAAATATGATAACTTCTTTTGTGGACGTGTTGACCACCACCTCTTCAATGATATGTGATTCCTTCACACATTACATGGAATGTATTAAGGATTTATTTATGGAGAATGTATGATATATAATAAATTTTAATTATACTATAATAATATTATCTATATGTGTCATTTACAATTATTCATTCTATATAACAAAGAAAATGGAATCAACATTCATGGGTATGTACGGCTTACCGTCTGCATGAATGGTTCATTTCATTTTCTAATTATATATTTTATAGATTATTAAAAAAACATATATAATGAATATATATGATATTTATATCATTTTTATCATTGAATATAAAATTAAATCATGATATATTTAAGTTGAAAAAATATAACAAATCAAAACACCTGCAAAAAACAAAGTGGATATTACCTGTAACGTAACAATAACATTGATTTGATAAGAAATAATTAATATAAAGTCATAATAAAATCATATATGTAATTAGATATAATAATATGGTTATATAATATATTAATAATGACCTTAAATTTTTTATATAGGATGTTTGTACCTGTATGGAGAGAGCCAACACATAAGGTAAGGGGATTTGTAATCTCACTTTTAGTTTTGCGATACTTATGTCAAATTCACCACTCGTTTATTTTTTCTGATGTATATAACTTCTATGAATGTAATATTTTATAATTGTATATATATTTATGTTTATTTACATATCCATTTGATGATCTCCCTTTCATGGGGTTAATGGTTCAAACCTACCAAATTAGTAAATGATTTTTGTCTCACGTCTATTTCTAGGGGACATAAGCATTATTCACTACTTATTTATTTTGTGTCGTGTATATATTTCCCATTAATGTTTTTCTGAGTATTATTATGAATATTATGGTATTTTTCATATCCATATATTTTTATTTATTTCATGGGGAACACGATTCTACTAATTAGAATGTCATATGTGATTATTTCAAAATCTCATCAATAATAAGGGTTGTTTCGTTTTAAATATCCAATGTGAAATATTTATCTTCCATGTTCATGTTCTCTAAAAAAAATTATGTTTTTTATTATTATCCAATTATTATTTAATGTTATTTTTTACCATGCTTTACTTTTTACAAAATGGTTTTAAAAGAATATTTTTGTTGTTTTCTAAACATGGCTCATTGTGACTTTACTAACAAACATATACTGAACGAATGTTTTTTAACTTATATGAAATGAATTTAATTTTAGAAAATCATTATTCATTATTTATTTGAATGTTTCTTTACCATATTTCATGGTTATTTTCAAAGAAAATGTTTTCTTTTAAAATTTCCTGGTATTTTATGAAAACAAAAATTCAATGAAGAACGGATATTCTACTCAATATTTATTTTCAATTGATGTATAAAAATTATTTTTAATCTTATATATCATTATTTTATATTAATTTTACTTTATTAGAGATATTTTTCATTTATATTATCACAATTATTCCAATATTTTATTTATTGTTATGATAGAAAGTAATTTATGCAGATGATTTCATTTAAATAGGTTATGTTATGACTAAATGATTTTTTAAAATCCATTTCATTCCATGGGTTCTGATATGATGAATGATTTATGTTCTCATGGAACACATATTTTTTGTAATAATTATGTTATGTGTGGGACCCATATCTTTCTCTATTTAATAGGGCAATGGTAAATGGTATATGAGATCATATGGTATACAAGAGTTCATCCAACGCCCGAAAAAAGAGGGTACATGGGAGGTCATCCAAATCCCAAAACAACAGGGTACATGGGAGGTCATCCTAATCCCTATAAAAGGAGGGTATATGGGAGGTCATCCTAAGCCTAAAATAAGAGGGTGTACAGGACGTTATCCAAATCCTAAAACTAATAGTACATGAGAGGTTATCTCAAGCCCGAAGTAGGTAGACAGGTGATTAGAACAATCCTAATATACTATAAGTTTCATTGTAGGTATCATTAAAATTTGATATTGTAAGCTTATGTTTATTCCATATATTCTATGGATTATTCCATTTTTATACTCTCATGGATCATGTAATTTTTTTATCATTTGATTCATGTCTTATGAACTTCCAATATTTATACCACGACACATATATATGATATTTGGTATACATGATCTATCTTTAAAATTTTATGTTCATTTTCAAAGAACCTCATGTTTATGTTATTATTCATATCTCCCCTATTTACCCTTAATGTGTATCTTATCTCACTGTTATAATATTTTTTATTTCCCAAGGTTATAAATAATGATTTTCGGTACAAATTCTAAAGGGAAAACTATTTATGGGTGATGTTAAAGATCTTTCACTAATTTAGAAGACTATATGCCATGTTTCCAAATGAACTAAACTAATATGGACATTGGGTGTGTGTTTTTGGAACCTATGAAATATTCCAAAAAATGATGTAAATTTCATGTATCAAAACCATGGGTCATTATATTTATTGTAGATAACTATAAAACCATTTGAAAATAATTATAATCATGAAAAACAAGGGTTGTTATGAAAATCATGGGATATTGTTTTGAAAACATATGTCTGAAAATCATGGGTCATTATGTATATAATTTCATAATACTAAAAAGGTTTGATTGGAAAAAGCAACCATATAAAATTCATCTATAATAAATTAGTAAAATTGATATCTATTTATATAAATTTCATTAAATAGTTAAAAGGATCATTAATTGGTTGTAACACTTACCTTAGGAGGGTCATGTGATTACTATTGATGTTCTATCCATGATAAAATTTATAATTAATTTAGTTTATGAGGTCTCACCATTAGCAGGATTATACCACACACCCAAACAGTTTCTTAGATAATCCCTCATGGGTTACCAAGGGATAATTAAGTAATAAACCTACTTGGGGTGAAAAGAGTTGAGTTATCAACCTCCGATAATAAAATGATAATGTCAATAAGGGGATCTAGAATATGAGAATAGTGATTGAATGAATGGAAGTCAAATTTACTAGGAAACACCCAATGAAATAAGTGTGCACATAGTGATGAATATTTATAAAATGATGAGATAAGAACAATGACTCAAGGACCACAAACTTCGATTCTATATAACTCTCCTCATCCAGTATCAACCTTTAGTTTGTCCTAAATAAGATGAAAAATGAAGAATGGATCAAAACCCTAAAAATATTTCATATGAGCATTCATAAAATTACATTGTTGTGGGAATGAAAAATGATGAACCCATCTATAAGGGATCGAAAAATTTACATGGAGGAATCCAACGAGACCAATGGAGCATTGATTAGACACTCTATGAAGGAATGAGATAAAAAAAATGATGGAGGGATCTTTGGCGACTCTAATGGGAGAAAAGTGGGGCTCCTAACACTATAAATTAAAAAGGGACGAGGGGTAAGTTTACTAAAAAATTAAGGGAAATGGTAAATTCACCCATGAAAAATAGGGTTTCATGGTTTCGATATATGGTTGGAAAAACTGTAACCCATCCTTGCACCTCCCACTACCTAATGAAGAAACATAGATGGATCCATGTGCATTGTTTTACTAAACATGTGAAAACCATGAATTCCCCTTCACTACTTTGTTTTAGATGCCCACATGGAAATGTACACACATCTACATGATTTCCTCAGACCATATGGCTTCATCATCCTCTTTTTTAGCTCCGCACTTTTATGGGTAATTGTGCGTCCTTACTTGCACAATTTCTCCTAACCATGTGACTAGTCTACTTCTTCCAAAAAGTTGGGCTCTGGGATTCGAAAAATTCTCAGGCACTCTGGATAAACCCATGATCATATTATACACCCATATTGGGACCATAATAAAGAATTATACTGAAATTTGTAGGATCTATACATGAAATAATAGTGTTCTTATATTTAATATCCTTATTTATATTAATTTAAATATATATAAGTTCTAATTGTATCAATTATTCTCTATGATATTTTATAAAAAATATATCGCATGGGTCTACAAATTTTTTAAATATTTTTTTCATTTTCCTACACATTACTATTCAAGAATATATAAATAATTAAAATATCAAATTATAATCAGAATCATTGCTCTCCATTATAACCATAACAAAACCCTCTTTCAAATCCTCCTTCATCAAATCGCTCGCTCCTCAAATGATGAATCATTTTCATGACTAGTCGAATTGAATAGATCATTTGAGGAGGATTTTGCAAAATCAAAAAAAAATCATTTTTTCAGAAAAATCACGAAATCTTTTGAATCCCCATTTATTTTCTCATGAATTCTTTCTAGAATAGGAAATTCATACTGAGTGGTTTGGGGTGATTCATTCCTTGGTATGGATACCCTCTCTTTATCATAATTGGGATAGTTCATTCATAGATAAAAAAAAATATCTTTTATCTACACATGAAAAATGGTTCTACCATATCATTTTTTTAATTATTGAGATCACAAGGATGTGATTAGGACTGTTATTGATGGACAAGAGTGTGTGTTATCGTTGACATTTTGGGTAGATTACTTACGACCTTCAAATCTTGGAGAGTATGGAGATTGTCAAATTTCTTATCTTATAAATCATACCCCATTTTAAATTTGGAATATGCTATCAAATATGTTGGATGAACTAACCTATCGATGAGATAATTAAAAGTAGCTCAATATATAATGAAGGTTATTGAAATTTATTAGGCCCATGATCTTCCCATGAAGGAATACATTATCTCAATATGGTGTGAAGATCTTTTCTTTTTATACCTTATGATTTATATATTTAGTATTAGCATTTCTAGATTATCAATGAGGTTTATGGAAGATTTGAACAAATATTTTTCAATATTTAACAGACTTCTCTAAACAATGTTTATTTTAGTAATTGGTGAATTGAAAAGATTAAATCTTCATAGAGTAGAGATATCTGTGTATTTTAGTGGTTTCTATTTAAATCAGACCACTTGAAAAGGATGATAATTAGGTATAATTATTTTAAAAGGATGTGGGTAGTATATGAGGAGAAACTATATGATATCTTCAATCTAATCTTCAATCCAAATAGGTAAAGGGTTGCAATTGACCCTAGTTTGGGACCGGATGAGGTTGTTGAGGTTAATTACTATTTTGATGAAGATGAGTCTCATGATTTTGTAGATTTTGTTAAGGGAAAAAGAAAATATTACGAGGAAACATTAGGTGGAACTTCCCATTATGATGTTCTTAATGAGGGAGAACTTGTAAGTGAAGAGGAATATCATACTCATGATATTATATACTCTTCGGAAATTATTGTTGAAGATAAAAATTTAAATGAGATTACTTTGGTTGATACATTTTCAAGATGAAGATGAAACTTCTATGAGGTTGTTAATCCCTAAGACTATTTGGATATTCTCTCACTTACTCAAATATTGACCCATACGTGGAACTAGTATTATAAATTCAACTATTATTTGAGACATGTGGTGCTCCACTCTTTGATTCCTCACTTAGTAATGAAGAAACCCCTGCAGATAATTCATTATTGGATATGGGTGTACCATCTCCTTCAAATTTCAATGATAAATATGGAAAGGACCATGATGATAGTGATGATTCCTCAAATCCTGAAGGACATGCCAATCCGGATATAATATTTAAAAGGAATATTTTATATTGGAGTTTCCTTCTATGCATTTTTTAGAAATGACAGTTGGAAAAATGTCTTCAGAGGATCTTTTTATGTTTTTGGCTACTCCACCCTCCCCTATTCTATTATAGAATATATTTCCATAGAGAAACCTCTTTATGACTCTTCTTCTAGAAATAAATTTGTTTGTGTAGAAGCATCAGAGTAAAAATATTATTTCTATCTTAAAGAAATAGAGAGACCACATGGAATATTATATCCTAAATAAGGTCTTAGAGAAACACAAATTAGTTTTGTGACTCTATAATTCTTCTTATTCTCAGTTTATTCTTGTACCTCCAAAATATACTTTGATTACCGTCTGAAAACTAGACGTTATTTTGGTTATCCTTTATTTATCACCTCTACATATTTCATCTATTTTAAGAATTATCTTTTAATTGTTTTAAATGAATTTTTTTAACCATTATTTCATGTAATAATCTGGAAAAAAACAACATATATTGCCTTTTATTATTATGAGTATAGTGTCACACATACGAACCTTGTTTCTACTAAAAGTAGAAAATATGAAGTATGATTTATCAATTTTTAGAATATAGATGGAATTTTTTAGAGGTCATATTGGATCCCTATAAGATAATTTGATTGATATACATTCTACCATGGATAAAAGGTATTTCATGGTTATAACCAGTCCATCTGGACCTTCCCTTTATCCTGTAGGAACTCCAACCTCCGTATAAATTTATAAGGACCATATGATAGGGTTGTTTCTTAAGGAAATTCATAGTTTTCATTATAATGTGTTGGATAATAAATATAAGGATTTATTGGACAATATTGGTCATGGATTAATATGTTATTATACTCTTAAAGTGGAATATCTCAAGACTTCCAATGATAAAGGTATAATTTTGGTTTAAATAAAGTATTATATAGTAAGCATTTACACTGAGGTTGATCCAAAAAAATAGTTTCTTTCATTGTAAATAGATCTAAAGACACATCATCTGAATACTATTTTCAACCCAATAAGGATGAAGTTTTTGGTGGTGTATCCTCTACTCAATCGGTTCATGTCAGAACAGGATGGGTTAATTCTAAATATGGAGAATGGAAAAAAGGTTGTAACAGATAAAATAAGGATTATATAACTATATATGTATCTTACAAATTAACTAGTGTTGGAACCTTTTGTTCTACCTATGTCTAATTTTTTATTATCAATATCAGTATCAGTTTTTCTACCTGTATGAACCCCAATTTCTACATAAATTACAGTAACTCCAACCATACCATTTGTTCACGCTATTTCACAGTCCGATTGATGGATCAAACCTATTTCAAAGTATATCACCATTAATATAGTCCCTAAAACTCCTCATCCACTTCTTAATCCTTCTCATACTATTGTAAATGGAAGGACCAATGTTACCCTTCTACCTATCCATGCCCTGGGGATTCATGTTTTTTAAGGAATTTTGTGAAACAAATCACAATTAATGGAATATAAATTTATTCTTATTTCTATGTATTTTTCCTTGAAATTTTGTGTACATTATTTTCTATTTATTTCAAATTTAATTTATCACCCATTATATATTCTTTTCGATAATATCATAGGGGGAGTAAAATGTATTGTACAAACAAAGGCAGTGTAATTTATTTGAAATGAGTAAAATATAGTAAATTTTAACAAAATCAGAAAGCTTATCAATTTTTCAAAACATCCTATTAACAAAAGATTATAATATTTAATTATTTACCTTTGATTGTTTTTGTAGAAATTTATGCCATTGTTTTTTTCATCAAATATGGTTATATGTTTTTCTTAGTCCAGGAATTAAGTATATTAATAATCACAAATTGTGTTTATGTTTTTTCAATTTTGTCATATGTTTTATGTAAGATAATTATTTATCTTGAAAATAATGGATATTTTCTTAAGCCTTGAACTGGCCTTCAATCATATCACGAGAGTCAATAAACCATATATCTGAGGAATGGAGACATTATAATGTATCATATTGACCATGAAACCAATTTACTAATATAATGTCCATCAGTTCAATCTTGGAATATTTATGGTAAAGGATCCAATTGTCCATAATAAAAATGGGTGACCATAAATTTTAACTCACGTAGCCATCATGATCAAAAAAATTAGAATGGAATGGATCGACTTTAAGTCAAAAGGATCGACTGCATGCCTTAAATATCGATCGTAGATGATTTTTTAAAACTATTGGACTTACCAGAAAAGAAATATTTAGACCAGAAATAAAAATGGAAGGCATCGTTCCTATTAGAAATCTCATAGTGACGGATCAACCACGTGTTGATTTTCTATTGATAGAACATTAAAGGAAGTGACCATATATGAAATGTTGAATTTTGATAAAGGATCTACCAAAAGACTACATGAAGTGACCATGTTCTATTGTATCAATTTTAAAAGGTATTGTATTGACCATGTGTGTAAAATGATCAACCATAAATTCAAATAATAAAAAATAAATTCTAATGATTGAATGCATGTCCTATCAAGGAATCTAACCATAATTATAAAAAATTATTCAATTGGTCATTGACAAAGATGTTGAAAATATAATGATATTATATCTAAAAGTAGTAATTATATTCATAAATATATTATCTCTACCACTTTTCTGTGTAGAATAAAATTATGGTCAGAAGCATTTAATTATCGTGGATTTCATGAAAAAGTATTAGGATCTCCAATAATGATTTTTCAATGCTCTTTTGGGTGAATGCTTTTTCTCTTTTGAAGACCAATGATGAATGGAATAAAAATTGACTCATGTTGAGAAATATAGGGGTATCATAAATTCCCACAAACAAAATGATGAGCCTATGCTCTATTTATACAATCTATGAAACTTTTTATTCCCTGAACAAAAATCTTGCAATAAAAACATCTTTTAATCTTCTCACTTAATTTTCAAATGAAAAATATATATCAAAAATAGAATATTCACAAATATAATAACAATACCTACATCTCTACATAATCAAATTCTTTCAAATATCTTACTCTATTTTTCTTTCATTTTTGTCGTGTGAGTGCTAAAAGATACATATATTTTAATCACTATATATTTTGATGAACTATACAATTTTATACACAATATCTCTCATTTATTCGTTTCTATACTCCCACGATGAACTGTGTAAAAGGTTGGGTGTCCAAGAATATCTGTATACAATTGTTTACCTTTTCCCCCCAACTAGAACATTGGAAGAGGCTGTATATAGCTTGGATATAATTGTGAATTTTTTTATATAAAACCTAATATAGATTATGTATTTTTTAAATGATAAGTAAAATACTATGAAATAGGTTATTTACAAATAAAGAGTACGTCATATTGTATTGAGACTAAACCTCATGAATTTTATCTTTTGGGTATTTGTCATGTTTTATTTTAACTACTTGAAAACAAAAAACATCTTTTTTTAAACTATAATAGAAAAACAATACATTTATAGTTAAATTTAATTTTTAATTTATATAATGTGTATGATATACTTAAATTTGTTTCAAAATTTAAAGGTGTTTTAAACTTATTTTAAATAAATTTTGATCAAACTTTTGACAATCTATTTGAACGATAAAATTATATACTTCATCTATTTTAGATAACTAGAATTTATTTTATATATTTTGGATATTTATTTTTAAATTTTTTATAAAATAAATTTTAATCTGAACTCAAATCACCCCTCTAGCATTTTCCACTATGACTGACATCTTCTATATAGATGGATTATATAATGAACCTATAAAAAAACATTAGTGACATCATAGCCTTGTTCATTAAATATTAATTCTATGATTCAGTTATTTTTTGAAGAAACATTACCATTACCATGGAATAGTGTCTCCTAGTGTCTTCGTGGTGATTGTTAGAATAGTAACATCACTGACACCATGTTGTAGTTTATGGCTTAGTGGTTCTTCACAAGAATGTTTTTATGCACCACGACTTTCACCATGGTATGAAATCATTGTAATGAAAATAATTTTGAACATTTATAAGATTTCACTATGACCCTCAAATCACCCATTAGTTAAGGACCACATCATTTTGTGTCTCGAAGTTTTACAACCATGAAAAGATCCCTCATGAAAGAGTCCCTTTGATCTAATCAAAATGGAAGAAATATATAGACCATAGTGTGGAGAAAAAAATTTTATATTTTGAAAGTTCATAATTTATAATTTCATAATTTTTTTTAATGGTTTGATTTTTTTAAATGAAATGGGTTAGGAATTGTTAAAATATGATTTTTCTACTCTAAAATAAAATATGAGAACATCATATTTAGATCCCGTGTTTTGGAAATGTAATATAATATTTATTTATTTATTAAATTTATTTTATATCCATGTTTTGTAAAATAATTGAATGATGAATATTCTATATGAAATTAATATGATATATTATTCCTAAGAGTTAGATCATTTTATTTTATGCAAGATATGATGATATAAAATTTAGTTTTCATCTACCTTGAATGTTGTTTGTAATTTATGTTATTTGGTTGAATTTAGTTTGTTGTGGACCAATGTTTTATATTAGGATTTGGAATTATTATGAATTGTATTCACACCTGAGTAATGTATCCCTAGGAAGAGGGAAAACAGGTCAAAAAATCCCACTATTCGGAAGGATTGTCCCTCATTATAGAAAGGTGTGGGTTAGAAATCTATGGCTTCAGACTTACTCATGTATAGATTATCAATAATTTATAATTAAAAACAATTATATTAATTTTTAATATAACTCATTCATAATATTTGTATTAATATGTTTCAATATGTTAGGATTCTATATTTGGGTGAGTAACACAGAATATTTATTTTATAAATAGTTACACATTAATATGGTGTGACCACATTAATTCTGTGGATGGAATGTGGATTCTAAAACTAAATCATTAGAATTATGTATACATAAAAGGGAATAAAATATGATAAGATAATGATTTATGTGATTAAATAGTTATGAATTCAAAATTCATATTATTTATACTGAATTTGTGATATTAAAAACCACCCTCAAATACTATATTTGAGATTCCTTCCAAATATGATATTTTTAATACCTTGATCGTCTAATAGAGCATGCATTGTCATAACTGGGTTCCCCTGGTTTAACTTGTGTCAATTAAGAAAGTAGAAAAGGAAATCTATATTATCCTATTGGGTAGGTCTTTCCATAGATGGGTTCCCCATGATTAAACATTATTAGATTAATATAGGTGTTATCGTTGGGTTATAGAAGTCAATATACACTAAAAGGATTAGGTTTCTATTTGTATAAAGTTGAGCTTAACTATATGAGGGATTTGGATAAAATATTATCTACTCAATTATCTATTAATAAAACCCCCTATTATTTTGATGATTCTCTACCAAAATAACTAATCGGTGAGTGAAACACTATAGAAGACACATTATTTATTAAAAAATTTATATTGGACCCAAAATAGACATGATATATGAGGTTATCATTTTTAGTAGAAGAAAATTACTTAATAGTTTTAAATGAAATGATGTAAAATATGACATTAACCCATTAATGATACATTGTTATGTATTATGGAATAATTTATGATAATGATTTTATGGTAATTAATAGACATGACCTATAAAAAATAGTTATTAATATCTAGTTTTGTGAAGTGTTTAAAAAAAAGAATCTTTATAAGAAATTGAATTTGAGTATTATAGAGACTGATTTCACTAAATCTGAATCATTGTTATTACATATTGGAATCCAACACACATTTTTATTAATGAACATTGACTCAAATATACAAAGGAGTTGATAACCGGTGAATTTTATCATCATGTCAATTATAATGAATTATTTTTACATTAGGGGTCAGCACATATGTTC
Source organism: Viscum album (assembly GCA_963277665.1). NCBI lineage: Eukaryota > Viridiplantae > Streptophyta > Magnoliopsida > Santalales > Viscaceae > Viscum > Viscum album. The sequence continues at coordinate 309,802,239 of OY728120.1, forward strand.
TAATTTTACCAAGTGGATTTATACTAGAACTGGAAAACTATATTATGTTCCATCATGAAAATAAATCTGATTTTTTATCTTGGTTAGTAATGATGGTATTTCGATTGAATACTAAGAATTAACTATTTTTATATAAACAAGAATGAAATGTTTTATGTAATTGGGAATAAGGTAAATGGATTAAATATTATAAATATTGAAAATCCTATTAACAACATTAAGAATATGATGCTCGGTGTTGATTCGAATCCCACCTACCTTTTAAAATTATTTCATCAGACATATCGATGAGAAATGAATTCAAAAAATCCATAAATATAGAGAGTTTGAATTAGACTATTATGGATTGTTCGATATAAGATTTTATTTTTAATTATGAGAAATTAACAAAGAATATATTTAATGAAAAGGTGAATGTGTTATCGGATTGATTGATTTCATACATAATGATGTATGTGGGCCAATAATAACACATGAATGTGGAATTTTTTTCGGTATTTTTCCCATTATAGATGAATTTAGTGTGTATAGTTATGTGTTTCTAATAAAATACAAGAATTAAACTTTGGAAAACTATAAATATTTTTAGAAATAATTAAAAAATAAACTAGGAAAGAAAATTAAGACTCTCTATTCAGTTCATAGTGGTGAGTAATTAATCTTGGAATTCATAAATCATCTAAGAGATTGTCTAATTGTTTCAAAACCCACTTCACCCAGAATACCATGATAGAGAAGTGTGTATTAAAGAAGGAATAGTACCATATTAGGCATTTTTTTATCAATGATGAGTATATGTGACCTTCCTATTTCATTATAGGGTTCTTCTCTAGAGACCATTCCATTATTGCAAAATCATGTTCTATATAAATCAGTTATAAATACATCATATGAGACATGATATATAAAATTCCCCATTTTGACTTTTATGATTATTTTTAATCGTGAAGCACTCTTATAATGATTTTATTCTGATAAAATTGACCCTCAATTAAAAATATTCTCATTCATTAGTTATCCCAAGGAAACAAATTGATATGATTTCTATAATCCTTCTAAATATTAAGAGTTTATGGAATGAACTGATGTATTAATTTTGATTTAATATATTATTTAATGAGTAATTATGAAGGAAATTGAACATGGAGATGTTAAAGACCAATAAATATAATTTTTTGAGATATAATTTTAGCCATTTCCACAAAGAGTTGTGGAGTAACAACTAATTAAATATTCATAGGAGACACAAAGGTCTGGTATGACTCATCTAAAATATAAGAGATGAATTTCTCATGGAAAATGATGGAAAATAAATTTATATAAGTGATTAAAATAATAAATACAATTATCACATTGGGAGGACTAATTATGTTAAATTTATAAAATCAAAACAATTTGATAGGGACTCCATATACACTAAACAGTTTTGGAATTTACTGTATTCTCCGAAAAGTGATTGACCTATAACGTTCATGTGTTTTTTCTTTTATAAAACTATCATGGATGGAATGTTTCCTACTTACAAAGAATGTCTAGTGACAAAAGTTAAAAAATCATGGGATTTACTATGACGACACATTTTTTTCTTATAGCGATGAAAAATTCCATTTAATTTTTTCAACCATAGAGGATTATTTTTGTTATGAGGTATATCCAATGGATTTCAAAAATACCTTCCATAATAATAATTTAATTAATAATGAGTATATGATACAACCTAAAGGTATTGAAGTTCCAAATGAGACAAGTAAGCTATAGAAGCTGTAATGGTCCATTTATTGACCAATGTATGTTTCTTAGAGTTGGGATATTATGTTTTTTATATGATCAAAGAGTTTGGTTTCATGAATTTTTTTATGATTCCTGTTTATAAAAGTAGATTAGTGGGAGAATAGTGGTGATTTTGATATTTTATGTCGATTATATACTTCTTATCTTAAATGATATCTTGAACCTTAACTTTATAAATTTTTATTTGAGTAAATTCTTCTCAATGAAATACATGGGAGAAGATACTTATATAATAGGTATAATGATCTACATAGATAAATCTAGGAGGTTACATAGACTTAGTGAAGTCACGTACATTGGTAAATTGGTAATGAAGTTTACCATGGATAACTATACACAGAATGAATCATTAAAGTATTCTAGATAATTTTAAAGAGTTATAATGGATTGGTATAATTAATTAATAATATTATATAGGTTCCATCATATATTCCATGTTGTGTACTCAACATTATTTCCCTTTTCAATTATCATAACTAGTGGATACAAATTCAATCCCAATGAGAGTCATTGGATTAACATAAAGAATGCTATTAAGTAATTAAGGACTAAGGATTTATTCTTGGCATTTACAGGAGAAGATGAGATATATATAAAAGGTTACAAAAATGTGAGTTTTTAATTTAACAGAGATGATATGAAATCTTAATCTAGTTTCATATTTTTTTAAACCATAGAGCAATCACATAAAAGAATTATATACAAGATACCATAGAATATTTGATTGTAGTAGAAGTGTATAACATTGTATTGGATTATGTAAAGGAATGTGTTTATATTAAGAAGTTCCATACTGAATTTTTAGTGGTTTCTAGAATTTAAAGAGTGATTAAGCTTCACTATGGATATAATAGATAAATTACACATGCTAAAGAAACCTAGTCTCACCAAATGTCGAAAATAATTCTTCACAAATTCTAAATTCCATAAGGGATCATTGAGAGGGGTGATGTTATTATCTATTTTTTGGATATAGAGGAATATGTAGAAATTTTTTTGATAAAAACATTACTACAGAAAAAACATAATGGTTATGTTATATCTCTTTGTATATGATATATTAGAAATTAATTTAAGGATTGTAAATATATAATGACTTTATAATAATGGAAATATCTATATTATATTCATTCATAACTATTATAGTTTCTTTTACCTGAATAATAAAATGGAAATAACTCCTCAAAATAAAATTTTGAGTTGACCATAATTGATGATATTTATAATGTAGCATGGGTTATAATGATATGTTAAGATTAACATGAATGAAATCATAATCTCATAATAAAGGGTTGTATATGGGATATGAAAAGTAAATTCTTGAGGTAATAAGTAGAGACTTATTACCTGGACATACCCACCAAAGTATATATTCTGAAAAGTTATACAGTCATCAATATACTATGGGGTGTATTCTTATTATCAATCATTCTCACCTGAGTTCGATTAGATACCTAGTATGATAACCTTCATAATTTTTTACTTTTTTACACAAGTAAAAAGTGACTAAGCTGGTCAGGGGCGGTTGGGTAGGTTGTTGATCATATATTTAGTTATATCATAACCATGATGATATTTAATTCACTTTTACGATGAGTATATTAAAATAGACCACGACTCAATTATATTGTGTAAATGTAAGGATATTTTTAATTGAGTCATATATGATGTTTTCACCTACTTTGATGAGGTATATATGTTGTACACATCAATTATATGAATGAAATATGATGTACTGATTGAAATGGTTGGTCTTTTTTAGAGATTCATAAACATACACTACTAAAACATGGCCTTTTATCAGCACTAAAAATTGACATTAACAGTGCTAGAAAAGCGCTGTTAATGCCGGCGTAGATAAATGTGGGTCCCCTTTATCAGTGCTAAAAATAGCACTGATAATGGACCCCATTTATCAGCACTTTTTGTAGCACTGATAAAGGTATCCTTTAACAGGGCTTTTCAGAGCACTGATAAAGGTCCCCCTTTATCTACACTGGCATTGACAACACTTTTCTAGTGCTGATAAAGGGGTTCATTTATCTACGCTACCTTGAGCGCTGATAATATGGTTGTTTATCTGTTCTCTTTTAGTGCTGTTAAAGGTGTCCTTTATCAGCACTCATAAAAGCACTGATAAAGGAACCTTCCCCTGCACCTGCACAACCAGCACCTGCACACCTGCACAAACCAGCATACCTGCAAAAAATAGCACCTCCACACCTGCACAAAATAGCACCCGCACACAATATTTTGACCAAAAATGCTATATACATTTACATAACATCCTGAATACAAAAAAACACTGCTATATACATTTCAAACAATGTTTTACATGGTTACAATTACAATTATCCAACAACAGTTATAAAAATTAATGTTTCATCCTTTAATATCCATGATTCGCTCTGAAAATTTTTCGTCCATGGTATTTGTTGCCCAAAAAATTATCCGAACTCAAGGAAAATATTCACCTATATAAGAAAACAAATATTATGTTAGTAATAATATAATGAGACAAATTAAAACATTAATATGAAATAATGCATTAATAATGAAATGTGAAACTATAATATGAAAATGATAAACTCAAATGCTTTTATTCTGATAACAATGTAATGGAATAATTTAAAATCAATATGGTTTTCGATGATTTATCTCATTTAATAAATACTGATTCTTTATCTAATGAAAAGATTTATCGGTCACACCGTGCATCAGATTAAGGTGCGGTTGATTCATAAACGTCAAAAATGACTCATGAATCATTGTCCTAAAGTATCAAAAATTACGAACGGATTTTCTCCGTTTTCCGTAAGTCAGTAGTGTTTTTTTCTAATGTTTATGTCAATTTGAAACTGATATTAGACAGTTTTAGCCATACCGGTCACACAATGCATCCGATTGAGGTGCGTTCGATTCTTACACTTCAAAAATGACTCATGGATCATTGTCCTAAAGTATCAAAACAATCCAAACACATTTTCTTGGTTTTCCGTATGTCAGTAGTGTTGCTTGTCACGACCCGCCCTCGGGGTCCGTGCCGTGACTACCCCAAGCCCGCCTTCCATAGGCCAGGGGCTGGCGACTAGCACCAAGGCGTAAAATCCCGATAACTGGGAAGGCATTGCCTTTATAAAAGAAAACAAGCACCACAGAGTACAAGCGGAAGTAAAACACTAAGTACAAAAAGAAGAACTGAAAAGCAAAAAGGGGCCGGAAATACAAGCCCAACTGTAAAGTACAACTCGAAAGGAAAAACAGCAACTGAAAAGTAAAGCTGCTACGCTGAGATGTCCACTGGAAATCCCACCTGAAGGGTGGGTACAGATAGCTCCTCTGCTCCTCGGGTCCCGCCATCCGCTCCGAGTATATCCCGCCCAGTGGTCCACCTCCGGGTACCGCCTCGTCGTATAGTCCACCTCCAGGTACCGTCCAGTCCTCGAACACTCGGCCTCTGTCAGCACTGTCTGTCGTCTGCAACCAACACAACGAGGTGCGGGCATAGCCCGTGCAGGGGTGAGTATAACGATACTCAGTAGGGACCCCGAGACCCTCAAGGTCTCACTAAAACCAACAAGGATAAACACAAGAAGATCTCAACAGATAAACTCTACTTAGGTGTATGCCCATACATATACCTAAGTTATCAAGTAACCCATCTCAATCATGAGGAAACACAAGGATTGTAAAAACGACGGATAACCACTACCCGGGTATATGCCCATACATATACCAAAGTTAGCAAGTGACCCATCTCATTCATGAGGTAAACACAAGGTCAAAAGTCTCAGCTCAAACCAGGATTTTCATTATCGAAACCGTAACTGCTGAAGAGCTCCGTCTCTAGAGTGTACAGTGGTCCTGTCACGACTCCGAGGCTGCCGCTCACTAACCTAGGACTGCTGAGGTACTCCTCCTGTCGAGTACTGCGGGTTTGCGGCCAACTACCGGGCGCTCCGTCCGCTGAGGGTCTGTCGCCAAATACCGGGCGCTACCCAGATAGCCTGCTGAGGTACTCCTCCCGTCGAGTACCGCGGGTCTGCTGCCAACTACCAGGCGCTCCGTCCGCCGTGGGTCTGCCGCCAAATACCGGGCGCTCCGTCCACTGGGCTAGTCGACTCACTCCAAGTCGAGTCGGTCAAGCAGTCGTCAGGTCTCAGCCGGCTACACGGTCTCCGTAGTCTGCACGCTCGTCTCCACCGTCGCAGGTCTGTCGCTACAACCAAGCGCACACACTCCGTAGAGTATCGCGGGTCCGCCGCTACAACTAAGCTCTCCACCGCCAAGGGTCTGCTGCTGCATCCAAGCGCACCACCACTGTCAAGTACCACGGGTCCGCTCCACGAGCTACTGGTCGATACTCCAAGTATCACAAGGTCCCGCGAAGAAGTTTCTCAAAGGCCCGTCTCGTCACAGGGGTCTCAACGCAACAGACGGCGCGTCGATCGGACGCCCGGTCTGTGAGTTATTAGCCTTTTCGTCCCAGGGGCCCGGTTGGTTTCGTGAGCGAAACCAATCCCGGCCATATCTCAACTGCACCCCGAACTCCCATAGGGTAAACTCAAAGGGACCGTTACTCAACGTAACCACCAACGCCGCTGACGGCTCGTCAAGCGGACGTCCTGTCTGAAAGATATCAGCTTTTCCGTTCCAGGGGCCCGGTTGGATTTCGGGTACAATCCAACCCGGCCATACTCCGACTGTATCCAAAACTCGGGCGGAGTATGTCAAAAGTTCCGTCTCATCAAGAGGAAGTCAACGAAACAGACGGCGCGTCAATCGGACGCCCGGTCTGTGAGTTATTGGCATTTTCGTCTCCGGGGCCCGGTTGGTTTTTAAGGAAAAACCAACCCGACCGTACTCCACCTGCGTCCAAACCTCGGGCGGAGTATGCCAAAAGATCGGATTCACTAAGAGGAACACAACGCGACTGACGGCGCGTCAATCGGACGTTCGTGGCTCGAGATATGAGCGTTTCCGCTCCGAAGGCCCGGTTGGTTTCGTGAACGAACCAACCCGGCCGAACTCAAAGTAACCCGAAACCTTGAGTGCGATATATCGAAACGACCGTCTCGATGCAAGGATCGCGTTTCCGCAGACGGTTCGTCATTCGGAGGTCCGAGGCTCAAGTTATGAGCCAAAAACCAAATCAGGTTCGAAACGGGGGGGTCCGGGTCCGGGCCGACCCGGCCCGACCCCCCCCCCCCCCCGGGGGCGGCGCAGCGGCGGCGCGGCGGCCGGCGGCGGCGGCGACGGCGGCGCGGCGGTGGCGGCGCGGCGGCGGGCCGCGTGGCGGCGGCGGCGGCGGCGGGCCGCGCTGGCGGCGGCGGGGGCCGCACGGGGTGGCAGCACGCGGGGCTCAGCCCCGCGATTCCTTCAAAACAAAAAAAAACGGCGCGGGCCGTTTTTTTTTTTTTTTTAAAACCGCCCCCCCCTCACGTGGGGGGGCCTGCTGGCGCCGAACCAAGGGGGCCGGATGCCCTCTTCCCTCAAGAACCACCCCCTCTCTTAAAGAGGGGGTTTTAATGGACCGACCGGGGGATTTAATTCCCCCGGTTTTATGACATCCGGCCGGCCAGCTGGCCGTCCGGTTTTTACCAACGGGACCGGAAATTCCGGTCCCGCCTTTGACTTCCGACGCCGGCGGCCCGGCCGCCGGTCTGCTTTTCCGCCGCGGCCCGGAACCGGCCGCGGTCTCCTCGTCCCGCCGCGGCCCGGAACCAGCCGCGGTCTTCTCGTTCCGCCGCGGCCCGGAACCGGCCGCGGTCTTCTCGTTCCGCCGCGGCCCGGAACCGGCCGCGGCGTTCGTCGTCCGGCGCGGTGCGACGGCACCGCGCCCCTTTCGCCACACGTTAATTTCTTTCAACGCGGCGCGACGGCGTCGCGTTCTTGATGTTCCTTCCATGGTGTGCGCGCGACGGCGTTGCGTAAAATAAACGCACGATCATCCACGTGGTGCGACGGCACCACACCTCTTGCTTCCACCCGCAAGAACAAACAAGATCGTTGGAGGGGGTTCGGCCGTGTTCGTGCGGTCCGGCCCCCCTCACGTTAAATTAATAACGCATCTTAAAAATAATCAACATCCCACGTTAGTTATACGAACCACGAGAAAAATGAGATAATTAAATATTAAATCAACCACCCCTACCTCTGGTTTGAGATTCAAAGAATCTTTTACGTTCCGCGGAAGACGGCGTCGCGGAAGTCGGGCGTCGCGGTCATCGTTCGTCAAATCCGTTGACGAAGAGTTACGTCCGATGCGACACGTTGTTGGCGGATCTTCGTTTGCCGACGAAGAAGGCCCGAGGAGGATGCGGCGTTCACTCTTGTTGACACCGAGGACGAAGAAGAGAGGCGTCGTTCTTCGTCGGAGTTTGAGCGTTCTTCGTCAAGATGAACGTTCTTCGTCAAGATGAAGAAGATGGAGAAGGAGCTCTCAAATGAAATCCACACAAGTTGGCTAACAAAATAAAATAAGGTCTCTCCTTATTTTATTTACCAAGCCTAGGAATTCAAAACTTCAAAATTCAAACATAACACTTAATTAATTAACATGTCATGTGTAATTAATTTGATGTTAAGTTTACAAACAATTAAGAGGGAGAGAGGGGAGTTTAAGGGGGAAGTTGAGAGGTTTAGGTTCGTGTGGGTCCCACCACACTTAATCCTCTCAAAGTAGGTTAAGTGGGTGTGGGTCCCACCCCCAACTCCTTTTGAGAGGAGTTAACCTACAAAAGTGAAATAAAAAGAATCCACATTTTTTTTATTCAACTTTTTATAATTCTCCCAAAAACTAACTTTCGTCTCGCAACAAACGCAACTCCCGAAAGGGTCTCTTTAAGCGAATATCGGCGCTGCGAGTTCATCGGTGCCCTCGGATTTCAATTCCGAGCACCGGATCAAAAGTTAGGAATTCCCGCTCGTTCGTTCACTGAACGTACCCGAGCCGAACTTCGGAAATTAATTCCGGGCACTCCGGGCCTCGGAATCAGGTGCCGTCTGAAACCGCGCTCTTGTAAAATTCTAAAGAAAATTAAGAAAAAATTTTCCTTGAATTTTACGGGTCTTTACATTACTCCCACCTCAGGGCTTTACGTCCCCGTAAAGCTTCAACTCACACTTAAGGGAAACAAAGTAGTACGGAGCACGCAACTGAGCTTTATGCTCCCATATGCTCACCTGAAGATCTCGTGCTACCCGAGAAGCACCCCAGAGGAAGAAACCGTTCACGTAGAACCTACTCCTGTCGATCCTCAATCTCTACTAGAATCTCTGTGCTTATCGCCCTGTCATCGACGTCCAACTCCCCGGGGTCGATGACGTGTGAAGAAACATACACGTATCTCCACAGCTGAGACACGTGGTGGACACTATGCACCCGGTGCGACTGAGGTGGTAGGGTTAAGCGGTAAAACTCCTCGCCTACCCTGCTGAAGATAAAAAGGGTCCATCGAACTTCGGAGATAACATGCCGCCTCGGCCACATCTCCGAAACCTCATCGGGTTGAGACCGTATAAGAACGTGTTCGTCACCCTCGAACTCAAGAGGTTTCCCTTTTTAGGTTAGAACTGAACTCAAACTCCTGCTGTCACAGGGGTAGGGTTGACCAACTCAAGAGTGATCGGTCACACCCTCTTATGTCTGAGTTTAACATGAGCTGCCCAGGGTTTCCTTTTCGCCGACCAAGGAAAACCCATTCCGACGTTTGCCTAAAACAGTCAACCGGGGTATGATTTGTGAATCATACCCAGATCAACGTCGTAAGGCCTCTACGCTGCCACCAAGAGATTCCAACCGAAACTCTCGCCTCGAGGTCAAATCACACCGTCGGCGTAAGTGTGATTATCGAGTCTCCTCCCAAAGGTATCTCCAGACGTGAGGGTCAAGTCTACGGCTTACCCGGAACCTCTAGGTCTGGGACATGATTCGTGGAAGGGTAGAATGATTGGTTCCTATGTCAATAGATATGGCAGCTCGTAGTAGACATAATTCGTACCCCGAATCATTCTTAGAGCTCCTGGGTCACACTCCTTGACCGCAATGCAGCTATTCTCCTCCCCAGCCCTCCTGCTCCCTGAGCCTGGCGGGGACTACTAAGTCGGGTGGTCGTAACATGTCGAAATGTACACCACCACATGCTGCTCTCCAAGCTCTGCTTCCACGTCTGCTACCCTGCAGATTCATCTGTCCTTAGCACTTCCTCCTCCTGAAACATTTTACACGCCCGAGTCTCTGAGACTGGCGCTAGTCTCCTGTCTTTCACTGCTATCATTCACAACCACAAAGGTTCTCTCTAGCATCCTAGCATAGGTAGGAATGCATAGAGGAAAAGAAATGGTTCGGATGTCCTTTAGACACACTTCGCTCAGAAGTTCGAGTCTAAAGAACTGATCACAACGTAACCAACGAGTACCAAGATTGATTGGTAAGCCACGTTGAGTGCTCTGCTTCCGACATGTCGTACTGTCGAAGCTGTATTAGCTCCAGAAAACTCACAACCACCACCTCAAGCCAGTCCTCAGCCGCCTACGAGTCAGGCTCACTTCGAAACTTGAGGGATATCTGATGCTAAAACATAAGTAAGGCACTAAGCCTGTGAGTCTCTGCTACCGGTACCGCCGGTAGTGTCTGCTGATCAACAGGTAGTGACATAGCTGGAGCTCTACCCGTAGGTACTAATCCAGGTATCGGTTCGCGTACCGAAGCCTCGTTACTATAAGGACCAACCTCATGGTCACTCTCTGGAAACACCTGGAGCTAAGATCATCATCCGCTCTACTAGTATCCAAGCTAGGCGTAGAACTCTAGCATTCGTCTCCATCCAGTCCACTGCTGCCTGGGAAATCTGTCTCGCCTCGTATCCTCAGAGGCCTCTACTGCTGGAACTCGTGCATCGCGCTCTGATAGCGTGCACCGTCAGCTAGTGGCATCTGCTGCCTAACGGGTGGTGGTGCTGCTGGTACACCACCCGAAGGTGCCAACACTGAAAAAGGGCCCTGCACTGGAGTCTCGCTGCTCGGTGGGCCATCATGAAAGAAACAACGTAACACGATCAAACGATTATACCTGGTGAGCTGACCTGGTTTGAGCTGTTTTAAGGGAAAAAACCTTTGAAAACACACACGCAATCAGTGTTTTCGTGCACAAAGTCGGAAATCAGTTGTCAGGGTCCTGGTGTATGGATACGTCGGCCGCCCGCACCAACACTGGACTCCCTGAACTGAAAACCACACTCGGTACTCTCAACACTATTGCTTCACAGAAAGAGACATCAGAGTTATAAGTTCTGCGGTAGAACCGAACTCCTCTGATACCAATTTGTCATGACCCGCCCTCGGGGTCCGTGCCGTGACTACCCCAAGCCCGCCTTCCATAGGCCAGGGGCTGGCGACTAGCACCAAGGCGTAAAATCCCGATAACTGGGAAGGCATTGCCTTTATAAAAGAAAACAAGCACCACAGAGTACAAGCGGAAGTAAAACACTAAGTACAAAAAGAAGAACTGAAAAGCAAAAAGGGGCCGGAAATACAAGCCCAACTGTAAAGTACAACTCGAAAGGAAAAACAGCAACTGAAAAGTAAAGCTGCTACGCTGAGATGTCCACTGGAAATCCCACCTGAAGGGTGGGTACAGATAGCTCCTCTGCTCCTCGGGTCCCGCCATCCGCTCCGAGTATATCCCGCCCAGTGGTCCACCTCCGGGTACCGCCTCGTCGTATAGTCCACCTCCAGGTACCGTCCAGTCCTCGAACACTCGGCCTCTGTCAGCACTGTCTGTCGTCTGCAACCAACACAACGAGGTGCGGGCATAGCCCGTGCAGGGGTGAGTATAACGATACTCAGTAGGGACCCCGAGACCCTCAAGGTCTCACTAAAACCAACAAGGATAAACACAAGAAGATCTCAACAGATAAACTCTACTTAGGTGTATGCCCATACATATACCTAAGTTATCAAGTAACCCATCTCAATCATGAGGAAACACAAGGATTGTAAAAACGACGGATAACCACTACCCGGGTATATGCCCATACATATACCAAAGTTAGCAAGTGACCCATCTCATTCATGAGGTAAACACAAGGTCAAAAGTCTCAGCTCAAACCAGGATTTTCATTATCGAAACCGTAACTGCTGAAGAGCTCCGTCTCTAGAGTGTACAGTGGTCCTGTCACGACTCCGAGGCTGCCGCTCACTAACCTAGGACTGCTGAGGTACTCCTCCTGTCGAGTACTGCGGGTTTGCGGCCAACTACCGGGCGCTCCGTCCGCTGAGGGTCTGTCGCCAAATACCGGGCGCTACCCAGATAGCCTGCTGAGGTACTCCTCCCGTCGAGTACCGCGGGTCTGCTGCCAACTACCAGGCGCTCCGTCCACCGTGGGTCTGCCGCCAAATACCGGGCGCTCCGTCCACTGGGCTAGTCGACTCACTCCAAGTCGAGTCGGTCAAGCAGTCGTCAGGTCTCAGCCGGCTACACGGTCTCCGTACTCTGCATGCTCGTCTCCACCGTCGCAGGTCTGTCGCTACAACCAAGCGCACACACTCCGTAGAGTATCGCGGGTCCGCCGCTACAACTAAGCTCTCCACCGCCAAGGGTCTGCTGCTGCATCCAAGCGCACCACCACTGTCAAGTACCACGGGTCCGCTCCACGAGCTACTGGTCGATACTCCAAGTATCACAAGGTCCCGCGAAGAAGTGTCTCAAAGGCCCGTCTCGTCACAGGGGTCTCAACGCAACAGACGGCGCGTCGATCGGACGCCCGGTCTGTGAGTTATTAGCCTTTTCGTCCCAGGGGCCCGGTTGGTTTCGTGAGCGAAACCAATCCCGGCCGTATCTCAACTGCACCCCGAACTCCCATAGGGTAAACTCAAAGGGACCGTTACTCAACGTAACCACCAACGCCGCTGACGGCTCGTCAAGCGGACGTCCTGTCTGAAAGATATCAGCTTTTCCGTTCCAGGGGCCCGGTTGGATTTCGGGTACAATCCAACCCGGCCATACTCCGACTGTATCCAAAACTCGGGCGGAGTATGTCAAAAGTTCTGTCTCATCAAGAGGAAGTCAACGAAACAGACGGCGCGTCAATCGGACGCCCGGTCTGTGAGTTATTGGCATTTTCGTCTCCGGGGCCCGGTTGGTTTTTAAGGAAAAACCAACCCGACCGTACTCCACCTGCGTCCAAACCTCGGGCGGAGTATGCCAAAAGATCCGATTCACTAAGAGGAACACAACGCGACTGACGGCGCGTCAATCGGACGTTCGTGGCTCGAGATATGAGCGTTTCCGCTCCGAAGGCCCGGTTGGTTTCGTGAACGAACCAACCCGGCCGAACTCAAAGTAACCCGAAACCTTGAGTGCGATATATCGAAACGACCGTCTCGATGCAAGGATCGCGTTGCCGCAGACGGTTCGTCATTCGGAGGTCCGAGGCTCAAGTTATGAGCCAAAAACCAAATCAGGTTCGAAACGGGGGGGTCCGGGTCCGGGCCGCCCCGGCCCGACCCCCCCCCCCCCCCCCCCCGGGGGCGGCGCGGCGGCCGGCGGCGGCGGCGACGGCGGCGCGGCGGTGGCGGCGCGGCGGCGGGCCGCGTGGCGGCGGCGGCGGCGAGCCGCGCGGCGGCGGCGGCGGGCCGCGCTGGCGGCGGCGAGTGCCGCACGGGGTGGCAGCACGCGGGGCTCAGCCCCGCGATTCCTTCAAAACAAAAAAAAACGGCGCGGGCCGTTTTTTTTTTTTTAAAACCGCCCCCCCTCACGTGGGGGGGCCTGCTGGCGCCGAACCAAGGGGGCCGGATGCCCCCTTCCCTCAAGAACCACCCCCTCTCTTAAAGAGGGGGTTTTAATGGACCGACCGGGGGATTTAATTCCCCCGGTTTTATGACATCCGGCCGGCCAGCTGGCCGGCCGGTTTTTACCAACGGGACCGGAAATTCCGGTCCCGCCTTCGACTTCCGACGCCGGCGGCCCGGCCGCCGGTCTGCTCTTCCGCCGCGGCCCGGAACCGGCCGCGGTCTCCTCGTCCCGCCGCGGCCCGGAACCGGCCGCGGTCTTCTCGTTCCGCCGCGGCCCGGAACCGGCCGCGGTCTTCTCGTTCCGCCGCGGCCCGGAACCGGCCGCGGCGTTCGTCGTCCGGCGCGGTGCGACGGCACCGCGCCCCTTTCGCCACACGTTAATTTCTTTCAACGCGGCGCGACGGCGTCGCGTTCTTGATGTTCCTTCCATGGTGTGCGCGCGACGGCGTTGCGTAAAATAAACGCATGATCATCCACGTGGTGCGACGGCACCACGCCTCTTGCTTCCACCCGCAAGAACAAACAAGATCGTTGGAGGGGGTTCGGCCGTGTTCGTGCGGTCCGGCCCCCCTCACGTTAAATTAATAACGCATCTTAAAAATAATCAACATCCCACGTTAGTTATACGAACCACGAGAAAAATGAGATAATTAAATATTAAATCAACCACCCCTACCTCTGGTTTGAGATTCAAAGAATCTTTTACGTTCCGCGGAAGACGACGTCGCGGAAGTCGGGCGTCGCGGTCGTCGTTCGTCAAATCCGTTGACGAAGAGTTACGTCCGATGCGACACGTTGTTGGCGGATCTTCGTTTGCCGACGAAGAAGGCCCGAGGAGGATGCGGCGTTCCCTCTTGTTGACACCGAGGACGAAGAAGAGAGGCGTCGTTCTTCGTCGGAGTTTGAGCGTTCTTCGTCAAGATGAACGTTCTTCGTCAAGATGAAGAAGATGGAGAAGGAGCTCTCAAATGAAATCCACACAAGTTGGCTAACAAAATAAAATAAGGTCTCTCCTTATTTTATTTACCAATCCTAGGAATTCAAAACTTCAAAATTCAAACATAACACTTAATTAATTAACATGTCATGTGTAATTAATTTGATGTTAAGTTTACAAACAATTAAGAGGGAGAGAGGGGAGTTTAAGGGGGAAGTTGAGAGGTTTAGGTTCGTGTGGGTCCCACCACACTTAATCCTCTCAAAGTAGGTTAAGTGGGTGTGGGTCCCACCCCCAACTCCTTTTGAGAGGAGTTAACCTACAAAAGTGAAATAAAAAGAATCCACATTTTTTTTTATTCAACTTTTTATAATTCTCCCAAAAACTAACTTTCGTCTCGCAACAAACGCAACTCCCGAAAGGGTCTCTTTAAGCGAATATCGGCGCTGCGAGTTCATCGGTGCCCTCGGATTTCAATTCCGAGCACCGGATCAAAAGTTAGGAATTCCCGCTCGTTCGTTCACTGAACGTACCCGAGCCGAACTTCGGAAATTAATTCCGGGCACTCCGGGCCTCGGAATCAGGTGCCGTCTGAAACCGCGCTCTTGTAAAATTCTAAAGAAAATTAAGAAAAAATTTTCCTTGAATTTTACGGGTCTTTACATTTCTTTCTAAATTTTATGTCAATTTCAAATAGATATCAGACACTTTTAGCCATACCGATCATATAGTGCATTTGTTTGAGGTGTGGTCAAATCTTACCCGTCACAAATGACTCATGGATCATTTTCCTAAAGTATCAAAACAATACAAACCCATTTTCTCATTTTTTTTCGTATGTCATTAGTGTTGTTTTTTTAATGTTTATATCAATTTGAAACTGATATCGTTCAATTATAGTCATACCGGTCACACTGTGTGTTAGATTGAGGTGCGGTCAATTCGTAAATGTCATCAATTACTCATGGATCATTGTCCTAATGTATAAAAATAATCTGAAAGTGTTTTATCAGTATTCCATATGTCAGTAGTGTTCTTTTCTAAAGTTAATGTCAATTTCAAACTGATATCAGAAAGTTTTAGCCATACCAGTCACACCGTGTGTCAGATTTAGGTGTGGTTGATTCTTACATGTCAAAAATGACTCATGGGACATTTTCCTACATTATCAAAACAATCCGAACACGTTTTCCTAGTTTTCCGTATGTCAGTAGTGTTGTTTTCTAAAGTTTATGTCAATTTGAAAATGATATCAGACACTTTTAGCCATACCGGTCACACCATGCATCAGAATGAGGTGAGATTGATTCTTAAACATCACAAATGACTCATGCATCATTTTTCTATAGTATCAAAACAATATGAATGTGTTTTCTCAGTATTCCGTATGTCACTTGTGTAGTTTTCTAAAGTTAATGTCAATTTGAAACTGATATCAGAAACTCTTAGCCATATCGATCACATTGTGCATCGGATAGAGGTGTGGTTGATTATAAAACCTCACAAAGGACTAATGAATCATTGCTCTAAAGTATCAAAACAATCTGAACGTGTTTGCTCAGTTTTCCGTATGTCACTTGTATTGTTTTCTAAAGTTTAAGTCAATTTGAAACTGATATCAGACACTTGTAGCCATACCGGTCATACTGTGCGTCTTATTGAGGTATGGTCGATTCATACACATCACAACTGACTCATAAATCATTTTCCTAAAGCATCAAAAAAATCCGAACATGTTTTCTCAGTATTCCATATGTCAATAGTGTTGTTTTCTAAAGTTAAAGTCAATTTCAAACTGATATCAGACACTTTTTTCCATACAGGTCACACCGTGCATTGGATTGAGGTGCGGTTGATTCGTACACATAAAAAATAACTAATTTATTGTTATCATAAAGTATAAAAATAATCCAAACATGTTTTATCAGTTTTCTGTATGTTAGTAGTGTTGGTTTCTAAAGTTAATGTCAATTTCAAACTAATACACTTTTATCAATTCCAGTCACACCGTGTGTCGGATTGAGGTGCAGTCAATTTTTACACATAAAAAATGAGTAATGGGTCATTTTTCAAGAGTTTCAAACCAATCCGAACATGATTTCTTGGTTTGTTGTATGTCAGTTGTGTTGTTTTCAAAAGTTATTGTCATTTAGAAACTTATATCATACACGTTTAGCCTTTTCGGTCACACCAGGTGTCGGATTGAGGTGAGGTCGATTTGTACACATCAAAAATGACTCATGGATCATTTTCCTAGAGTATAAAAACAATCCGAACCCGTTTTCATCGGTTTCTATTTGTCATTATTGTTTTTTTCTAAAGTTAATATAAATTTCAAACTGATATCAGACGCTATTAGCCATACCGGTCACACCATGCGTCGGATAGAGGTTCATTTGATTCTTACACGTCAAAAATGACTCATGGATCATTTTACAAGAGTATCAAAACAATACAAAGGCTTTTTCTCGGTTTTTTGTATGTCACATGTGTTGTTTTCTAATGTTAATGTCAATTTGAAACTGATATCAGACACTTTTAGCAATACCAGTCACACTGTGCATCAGATTGAGGTGCGGTCGATTCTTACACGTCAAAAATGGCTCATGTATTATTTTCCTAGAGTATCAAAAAAATCCAAACGTTTTTTTCTTGGTTTGATGTATGTCACTTGTGTTTTTTTCTAGAATTTATGTCAATTTGAACATGATATCATACACTTTTAGCCATTCTGGTTACACTTTGCATCGGATTGAGGTGCGGTCAATTTGAACACATGAAAAATGACTCATGGATCGTTGTCATAGAGTATCAAAACCAAACGAACGTGTTTTCTCAGTTTTCTGTATGTTAGTAGTGTTGTTTTCTAATGTTAATGTCAATTTCAAACTGATATCAGACACTTTTATCCATACCGATCACACCGTGCATCGGATTGAGGTGAGTTAATTTCTTACACATCACAAATAACTAATGGATCATTGTACAAGAGTATAAAAACAATCCAAATGAGTTTTCTGAGTTTTCCTTATGTCACTTGTGTTGTTTTCTAAGGTTTATGTCAATTTAAAACTGATATCAGACAACTTTATCTATTCCAGTCACACTGTGCGTCGGATTGAGGTGCGGTTGATTATTACACATCACAAATGACCCTTTGATCGTTTTACTAAAATATCAAAACAATATGAACATGTTTGATCAACTTTCGGTATGTCAATAGAGTTGTTTTCTAAAGTTAATGTCAATTTCAAACTGATATCAAAAACATTTAGCCATACCGATCACACTGTGCATCGGATTGAGGTGTGGTCAATTCTTACACATCACAAATAACTCACGGATAGTTTTCCTAGAGTACCAAAATAATCTGAATGCATTTTCTTGGTTTTCTGTATGTCTGTATTGTTGTTTTGTAAAGTTTATTTCAATTTGAAACTGATATGAGACACTTTTAGCCATACCGATCACACCGTGCGTCAGATTGAGGTGCGGTCGATTTTTACATGTCTCCAATTACTCATAGATCGTTGTCCAAAAGTATCAAAACAATCCGAATGTGTTTTCTCAGTTTTTCATTTTTTTAGTAGTGTTATTTTCTAATGTTTATGTCAATTTGAAACTGATATAAGACACTTTTAGCCATACCGGTCACACCATGAATCAGATTGAGGTGTGGTCGATTCGTACACGTCAAAAATGACTCATTGATCGTTTTCCTAATGTATAAAATCAATTTGAATGTGTTTTCTTAGTATTCCATATGTCAGTAGTTCATAAGATTCTCTCATTATGTTATTCTTTAATAGAAACTCAAACCATTTCTAAAACCATTCTTCATATTTTAAGGATATGAAACATAAGAAAGGGTGATCATAGATTCTCAATAACTGTATACAAGGGAGAAATCAATGATCATATAAAGATAACATAAGTAGTAGGAATTCACCTTCATTGTCTTATTTGTTTACATTCTTCCATCAGGTACGCTGCCCATTTATTTCTAAACACATCTATAACATCCTCTGAATAGGAGTTTTTGCGACATTCATAGTAGTACTGAAAAAATATAAATACACAAAGGATTAATAATTATTTTAAATGAAGTAGTGATAATTTTCAAAAATACCTCTTCAGGGATGCTAGATTTGTTCATGAAATATGATCTCTTTCAACCATTTACAAAAATAATAACTACAGTCCTTGTCGTTTGTTTGTTTCGGACACTGTAGAAACATCTAAAAAAATAATTAATCTGTTTTGATATGTTTTTGGACAGTGAAATATAATTATATATACCATTATACTTCTCCGTTTGTAGATCTTGTGTACCTTGTCGTCCTTAGGCCCTGGATTAATTCCAGCCTTTAAACGATATTCATACACCACCCTATCATAACAGAATCCTCATTAAAAGATAATATAAGTTATATAAATAGATATTTAGTTCTAAAATGTTGGATCTAGTGTATTATGAATTGACAATTTCCATCATGTATGGTCGGTTTGTTGGATATCCATGCAGTGAATCCAAAAAAAAAATCTTTAGAGTATTGAAATTGACTGAAATGAGCATCCAATGTTGCCTAAAAACAAAAAAAGGAATAAGTACTGATTGAAATGAAAATATAAATGATATGATTAAAATGTATAGTTTTACCCCTTCAACGTTGGTATTAAAAAGATTCTATCAGTTGTAATTATGCATTGAAACGTTCTAAGGAGGTTTGACATTAATTCAGCATGAAAATCAGAATCTATTTCTTCTCGTTGTGTAGAAATGGTGTGAGGACTAACGAGTCTAAATTTGTATTCATGGGAAAATCCCTTAAATTGTTTTTCATATATATGCCTCTGAAAAATATGAAATGTATTTATCCATAATTACAATGTATATCATCTTCTGTAAAATCAAATCATGAAAACATACCTCTTGTATACATTTATAAATGAGGCGCCTAGCCAGTCGTATGTGATGATTTGAGCTACATCGTCAGCACTAAAAAAATATAATGTTTCCTCTACAAACATATTTATTTCTCAAAAAAATGTGTGACCCTTGCCGCCTTTCATTTTTTTATCCACATGAGCTTGTAATGATTTTAAATTTGGATAAAATGGGCTGGGTGAAGGTGCTTTAAGTAGATCATTTTGATCGGTTGGTTGATCCTTTGGAGCCACTCTTTCATTTTAACTCCTCCATTTTTTCCATCTACAATAACATTCATCGGTTCATCCATTTTCAAATTTAATGTTAAAGGTTCTTCTTGAAAAATGAATTGGAAATGAATACCTCCTGGTTCACATGTTTTTTTACAATATTCGATGGCCATGCAACGAATGTTCCAACAATGTTTTCCACTATATGAATGTCATCATCATCATTTGGCATGGGTATCTCGGCGCTAGTCTCATGAGATACGTTAATTGACACTTTGACATGACTGGTTGGAAGTGGTCTGGAGTGTAGCATGTAATTCTGCATATTGAACATCATAGCCCTCGCTACAAGGTGATGGGTGTGAGTTGACATATATAAATCACAGTCATTTTCACCCTATAGAATATCATTACAAGAAAGGTATAAGTGTCTATGAGATTCACATTTCTCAGAAACAAATATTAGAACATTGATTACCTCAGTTAAGTCAGGTCTTTGAGAGGAATGGATCGCCTCAAAGCTATTGGGGGTGGGGCGGGATCTTCTTGCGCGGGTTGTTCATTAGTTTTTTCTTCTCTTCACCTCTCCCCCATCAAAGTTGCTAGAAAGTCTCCCTGGCATTCGATTCTTTCTTCAAGGTCAGATACTCTATCTCAGATCATTTTCATTTCTTTAGTTTGTTCATCCTCTTTTTTTCTGAAAATATTTCCGGGGTGTCACCCCAAAACCCACTCCTCTGACGCAGCCATACTTTTCTGGCTGTTTCAAGGCATCTGAAAGTATGTATGTATCCGGTGTGGGTGTTGTTGATTAATGTGACTATGTAAAATAGAAAAAATGGAAAAATGAGTAATCATTGTTATGTAATAGTGATTTAAAGCAAAAAAAATTATTATGTCATACTTACACATGTTTCCCACACTTTTTGTGTGTTTTCATCTACTTGTTTCCCCTCTTTATTAACACGAGCCTCCTTCCATAGAACATGGTGTGGGATGGAAGTGGCTCATAATAGTTGAATCTCTCTCACCAAGTGGACCATCAAATGAAATATCATATCAAAAAAGAAGGCTGGAAGAACATTAACAATTCACATAATATGACGTCAATTTCTCTTTCCATAGTTGGCAATTTCTCCGGGTCTATAACTTTGCTGCACATAGTTTTAAAAAAGAAACATTGTTTTGTTAATGTATGGCGGAAATTCTTGGGAAAAATGCAACGAAAAGCATTAATAATGAGATCTAGCATCAAAACATGAAAGTCATGTGATTTCAGACCTTTTAACATCCAGTCGCTCATTGAAACAAGGTTCCTGATATTTGAAGAATACCCCTCTGGAACTTTTACATCATTCAAGAAGTTGCAAAACTGATATCCCTCCATCCTGGAAAGAGTGTAAGCAACAGGAGGAATAATTTTTTTTTCACCCTTCATTGGTGCCAACTCATCTCGAATTACCATTTCAACCATATCCAACCAGCCTTAATTCCATCTTTTGTTTTTTCAGATATATTGAGAAACATTCCAATGACACTATCAAATAGATTTTTTTCTACATGCATAACATCAATAAAATTTCTGAAATATAGAAAATTCCAGTATTGTAATTCAAAAAAAAACTGATCTCTTTTTCCAACCGATTTTTGTAAGGTTTTTTGAAGTCGGTTTACCAAAAGTAGTGCCCACATTTTTATCTTTCTCAAACAATTGATCACCTGTTAGTGGAGACAGTGATGTATGTTCTTCTGAACTTCCATCGAATGATTTTGTCCAAGAACGGTACTTATGTCGTCATGGTAGAAATCTGCAATGTCCCAGAAACATGGTTTTCGATGAATGTTTCAACCCAATTGATTGTGTACCTTGTTGGAAAATGGGACACCCTTGAGTTTCATTAATGTTATATCCTGAAAAATTTCCATAAGCAGGGAAGTCATTTATCGTCTCATACAACATGGCTCTCAAAGTGAAATATTCCTTTCTTTAATCATCATACAATGTAACATCTTAATCGCACAATAATTTAAAATATTCAATCAATGGAGCTAAATAAACATCAATATCATTACCCAGTTGTTTTGGTCCTAATATTAGCATAGATAACATGATTTATATTTGTTTCATGCATAACCACGGTGGTATGTTATAATTTACCAACATAACCGGCCATGTACTATGACTGTTTCTTTGAAAACCAAAAGGATTCACTCCATCTATAGGGAACGCAAAACGAAGGTTTCTCGACTCGTTTCAAATTCAGGATACTCATGATCAACTATCTTCCACTGAGGAGAGTCTGCCGGGTGACGTAGTATCCCATCATTAATTCTTGTATCTGCATGCCATGTCAATTGTCATGCAGTCTCCTTATATCCATATAGGTGCCGAAGCCTTGGAATGATTGGAATGTACTATAAAACATTAGTAGGACATGATTAATCTTTCTTGTATCAAGAATCACCACACTTTGGGAATTCCTTATGTGATTTTTGGTCCTTGCAAAATAGTATAGAGTCATTCGGGAAGGTGTGTATTCTTTCAGAGATCATACCCATCGAGCGTAGCATTCATTTGGCGTCGTATGTTCGGCTCGGGAGCTCATTATCTTTTGGGATCATGACATTCAGGAGAGAAAGTAGTTTCGTAAAACTTGCGTCACTCCACCCATTGTCTACTTTCAAATTATAATTCTTTTGTACGGCTGACAAAGCTGTATATTTAGTGCAACCAACATACTATGGCGTCTTTGAACAACTTTTTAACTTCTCAAACAATTTTGGGCAATCAGGAAGTTCATCTTCGATGGTCCTTGTCATTTCCTCAATATCATCTTCATCATCATTCACATCTATAATCAAATCCCCCACATGGTCATATTCATTGTTCATGTTTGTAATCATATCATATGATCCATAAAACGAAGTGTTATCCCAGCCACTAACCACATTTTCTGTTTCCCCGTGTTTATTCCAACATGTATAACTCTGATCTATTCCGTAACAGATCAAGTGTCCTTCCAACTCCTCTGGAATAATTTGTTTTGAATAAAAATAGTGTAAATACAGAAAAATGATTTGAGAAAGGGCCACATGAATGATATTTTTCAAACATGATAAACTCTTTCACGCCTTCTTCATACTCTTTTGCCAAATGATTGGCATTCATCCATTCTTTCTTTATATTCATTCTATTTGAAATCCATAGGATGGGTATATAGGTTAGGGGAGAAGGAATATGAGTATAATTTAAATAAAAAAATAGATACTTCGAAAATGGTGGGGGAGTACTCATTAATATCAAATCTTGGGTGGTTCTTGGGATTCATTCATTCTCTTCCTCTCTTCGATCCACCTGACGGGGGGTGGTTCTTGGGAGTTTTTTATAGTGAGTTAGTGAGTTTTTTCGTCACACTTACTCCATTAATATTATCCTTTATTTCCCTATTATTTGGGATGATTTTAACTAGGATTTGTGGGATGATTTAACTATATCATCTTCAAATCAATTCAAATGATGTAGATTTTATTTGTATTGGCCAGATGTTATCCTCGTATGATGAACACACCATGTTTTGTGTGGTTTACGTGGTGCTATTTTTCCCAGTGAATTTTTAAAAAATTATTCCTAATTATATTAAGGTGAATAATTAATTATAAGTTTCTATAATTAATTACTTGGGAATTGTGCCTTGAGATTGTGTCTTAATCATTAGTATAAGATTAAATAAGGCATGTATAGTCTTGGTTGAGGATGAGTTGATCTTGGTGATGTGGTTACTCCATTTTTTGAGGTAGGTGGACCTTATTATATAAAACCATGTTCCAATTTACGCATGATTGTGCATTCATGCATGAGTATATGTGTTCCAGTGAAAGGGATAGAAATCAAGATAAACCAAGGTAAATAAATAGGGTGTTTTTGATCCACCAAGAGATAGAGTGAGGGTTCTATAGAATGTTTGTGAATTTGTGATCATCCAAAGATTATGTCTCCATGGAGTAGTTGTGTTTATGAGAGGATCGGGTTTGGATATTGTGATTCCCTCTTTAGATCATTTTTTATGATAATATGATGTGAGATATAGACATGGGGATCACTTCGTATTAGTATGGAGTAGTTTTGTTAGATGTTGTCTCTGGATATTCCCTCCTCGTTTTTTATGTGATGTGATGGTGAGACCCACCATAAGTTAGAGGGGAGAAACTACTATGTTGTGGAATTAGAGGATATGTTAATCACACCCAACAAGAGAGGTTGGTGTCACTATTATGTTATAAGAAATGATGTGATATTCAAATTGGTATATGAACCAACCCAGAGAGAGTGGGAGGTGGGACAGAATTGGTAGAAAACCCTATTAAGGGTCATTTTTTTCAAACCCAAGGACAATAGTGTACAATATAGTGTACAAATATAGAACATACTAATCATATGTCTCATCCCGTTGGCATGAATCACCTGATGACAGGAATTCACCAACCACACATACATGTGTCACACACACAAGAATCACACACAAGCATTACACACAAGAATCACGCCAAATCACCCCAAGGAAGAATCCCTTTCCTTTTAACCAATATTTCATTAGGAATCCCTATTCAACGGCCTCCTATCACATTCAATATAACACGGGAAAAACGCGATGTGTATAGCTTAACAAAACAATTCCATATACATCAAAATAAGAAGGAAAACAACTCATTTCATATCAAACAATTATCCTAAAAATCAAACAACGCTAATTAATATCCATATAAGGTCAGAAAATTTAGAAATCATTTACTCATAAAGACTTTGATGATTCCACCTTAGAGACACATGGTTTGAATAAAACTGTGTACAACCCATGAAACTGAAACTCTGTAAGTTCAAAATAAACTAAAAATGAATTAGCTTTAATGGGATTCACAATAACCTATTAACAATGTACCTAAACAATGTAGTGGAGGCAGCGGACATAGCGGAGGTAGTGGAGGTAGCACGGAGGCAGCGCGGAGGCAGCGTGGAGGCAGCGGAGGTAGCTCAGAGGTAGTGGAGGTAGTGGAGTATTAGTAGTAGTAGGAGGAGGAGGAGGAGGGGGAGGAGGAGGCGCCCATGGAGGAGGAAGAGGAGGATAAGGCCACGGTGGATGAGGATGAGCAGGAGGAGCCACGGTGGAGGGGAGGCAGCAGAGTAGGTGGAGGAGGAGGAGGAGGTGTAGGAGGAGGAGGAGGAGGAGGCGCCGGTGGAGGAGGAGGATGAGGAGGCTGCGGTGTAGGAGGAGGAGCAGTAGCGGAGAGGAGGCCACAATGCAGGAGGAGGAGGAGGAGGAGATGTAGGAGCTGGAGGAGGAGGAGGAGGCGGTAGCTACGGCAGAGCAGGTGGAGAAGGAGGTGGCGGCTACGGCATAGAGGAGGAAATGGCAGAGAGGAGGCAGCGGCGCAAGGTAGGGATTCCGTGAAGGCTTGACAGGGTGCGTGGTGGAGGAGGACCCGATGGATTTTATGAATCTTGCGTGGACCTTTATCAGCACTAGTAAAAAGCGCTCATAAAGGGGTTCATTATCAGTGTCAAAATGAAAATCGTTGTTAAAGGCCCCTTTTATCCGTGCTTTTTTAGCTCTGATAAAGGCTGGACTTTATCAGCGCTTTTCATTTTAGCGCTGATAATGACACTCTTTATTAGCACTTTTGTAGCACTGATAATGACATAGTTTATCAGCGCTAATAAAAGTGCTGATAAATGAATAAATTTAATAATTTCTTTATATTATTATATATTTATTTAAAATTATATTTATCATAAATATATATACACTCATTAATAATAATAACTCTTAATAAATGTATCTCTATTTATACATATAAAATTATTTGAATGGTATATTTATATATATATCATTGAAAATATAATAAAATATATATTTAATTTTAAAATATAATTTAATTTTAATTATAAGTGTACATTTTTTATAACATATATATTATATGGGTAGCATAATGAATTATAAATAAATAACACATAAACGTGATATGTAATTATAATATATAAATGAACATTATTCATGCATATATATATATATATATGCATGTTTGATATATTAATTGACCCCAATTCATTGGAAAACACGTATATATTCAATAATTTTAATTATACATATATATATTAAAACGTATTATATATTTATAAATAAAAACTAATACATCAAATATAAACAAATATCATAAATATATATATTAAATATAATGAATTAATAAATATAATAAATATAATGAATTAATAAATCTAATAAATCATATAAATATAATAAATATATTTATTATTAATCTTATAATTATTTAATTATCTATATATATATATATATATATTTAGTTATAACATGTGTTTTTTATTTAATGTATACAATAAATATTATCAGCGCTAAGAAAAGCACTGATAAAGGGTACATTATCAGCGCTTTTTTTAGCGCTGATAAAGGCCTACCCCATTATCAGTGCTTTTCCGTTAGCACTGTTAAAGGCAGGCGCCTTCCTGGTCCAGTTTTGTGGTAGTGATGTGATATGGAATATACTAGATTGACATGTTCCATATCATGTGGACTCTCAATGTCCTGGGAAAAGAGATTATGTAGGTGTATTTATGATCTATATTTTTCATATTGAGTTGGAATTGTTCATATAGAGTATTCATGGTGGAGATAACACCATACCTCTCAGTATCATGAGTAGCATTGATGCTTTACTAGAGGCCCACATTTTCTTATATCTATAAAATTGGTATTTCATATATTTATTCAATGATACTAAGGTTCATAGGGTCAAATATTTATGCCTTTGGATAAGGATTATATTATGGAAAAAATGTTTTTCCTAAATAATGTGAGTTGGATTAAACCTTATCCAAAAAGAGTATTTGATGGATTAAAAATGAATTTCTATGTTTCTACAAAATTAATTTGGGTATTTTTTAGTATAAGTGGGGAATTCTTGTTTGTTCAGTAAAAGGAGATATCATAGAGTATGATATCCTTAATATGTGATATGAATAAGATGTATATAATCTTTCATGAATGGTATGTATGAATATTCCATGTTCCCTCCAACTTGGTTTTATTCAGTTACAAATCCATCATGAATAAATGAACTATTTCTTACATATAAATTGATAAATTTTAAGATATATTTACAGATAAGAGAAATGCACGAGGTGACACCTGACTGATTAATTATTTTTTTTATTAAAATAAAGGATGGATGTGGCCACCAGAACACAATAGGGGAATATAGGGCCCTTAAGGGTGGCATAAGAGGTGTAATATGAGGGAATACCGTTAGTAAAAGGTCATAAAAACCATTGGAAGTGACCCCATACAATCATAAATGACACGCGGCTCCTCCAACCTCCCCAAGCATGCAAGTGCATCAGCAGCAAACTTGGATTCCCTTCAAATGTGATGGAGAAACTGACCCTATATTTTATCCAAAGAGAATATTATGACCAAGTCACTCATGTTCCAAAAAACCTCACATGTCCTCGTGATCATCTTAACAAACCACATAGAATTAGATTCAATTTCATCCACCTAGATGCCCAAACTCCTACAAACAGTGAGGCCCATGAGTAGAGCCCTCATTTCCACCCCCTAAAATTTACTCGGCCCAAAGAATTTACTGAACTCCACCAGAACTAAGCCAAAAAGATCAGGAAGGAGACCCCCGCCTCACATGATCACATTCCTGCATGAACCGTCCACAATAAGTTTCAACCAATGCATGGGGGAATCCATCAGACCCATTGGCCACTCACCCCACCCAACACACCAGACATGCACGACTTATTGAAGAAGTTATAGAATGTGAGAGAAGCTTGTACACCCTTAATAACTGAACCCAACTAAAAAATGAGCACCTTTTCCTCACCTAAAGGTACTGAAATGAAGGGAGAGAACCCATTCTCTCCTAGTTTCTTGCCTCCCAAAGATTCCAATAGTTGGATGATAGAATAACTTCCCGAATAAATCTCTCCATCGAATTGAACTCAACCCCATGAAACATGGAGGATATATAATCATGGAATGAAGGCTGGGGATTAAAGAAATGGGGGTAAGTGGGAAGCATGTTCCAAAGTAATTCATCCCATTTTCTCTGGAAGAAGATGTGCAATGTTGTCTCTGTCCGCGGATGATCGCATAAAAAACAGAAGGAAGCCAAGGAGATGCCTTGTCATTGAATACTCTCACCAGTCAAAAGTGTAAAATTTCTTATACATGAAACAAGAAAGTTCATTTTTGTACGTAGATCTTCTTATCAAACTCTACAGGACCACTCATCTCAGATCTCATCTACAAGAAGAAACCTTCTATTACCTGAGATAGAGAACTTTCTCGAGGCCGACCCTGTGAAATAACACATGTATGCATGATTGTTCAAGATGATGCTATCAAAAATATCCCTCTGATCCTGACTGATTATAGCATGAATAACAGAGGGAATGACACATGCCTCCTTAATGGAGGCCGAGTGAATGTGACATCCGGGGAAGAAAAGTCATTCGCCCAACCAGTTCACCCTCTATTTGTTAAAGTCTCCACTTCCAATAATCCATTGGAATGCTTCCTGAAGAACCTCCAAATGGGAGATCTTGCACATTGCAAGGGGAGAGAGACCAGAAACACGGGAAACCAAGGTCTCGTCATCCACTCTGTATCTTCCTCTAAGAATGAATCACATAAAGAACCCCTATTAATAATATCTTAGGCCAACCATGCTTGTAACCCATACATGGTTCCGTAAATCTCACGAGGACCCACCCCACCCTTTCCGACAGGCCTCACCAAACCCATCCAAGAGGGCCGATGACAATGCCCCACTTGGTTGTCATCCCAAATAAAAACTGTGAAGATTTTATCTATCATTTCAATAACTCCCATCAATGGTTTGAAGATATATAATATGTGCATAGGAATGGACATGAGAACTCTGTTGATCAGGGTGACTCTGCCCCAGACAAAAGAAACATACTTTTACAGATGATGATTCTTCCAAAAATTAGGTTGATGGAATCGTCAAATAAGTTTTTCTATATCTGTCCATAGGATATTGGAATACCAAGATAAATCATCCGAAATTGTTTTATTTGACATATTAGGATCTCCTGAATGGATCAACAATGATGAACTGAGAATTAGTTATATATAAAAACATGGCTCTTCAAATAGTTTATACCTTTTTTTCTCACGAATTGGTATGTGTGCATGATTTCCCTGAAGCCATGTCGAGACCTCCTCCTCCAATTCAGGAACACCAATATGTCGTCAGTGAATAAGAGGTGAGATATGCCTTGTGAGCCACCACAAGAAATAAAAGGAGACAATATGCCCTCCTCAATCCTTCTATGTATGTTCCGGGAGAGTGAATCTTGGGATACAATGAAGATGCTAGGGGATAAGGTATCGCCTTGTCGAACACCAAATACCATCTTGATGAAACCAAAAACATTTCCTATAAAGGAAATTGATAGTCAAGTAGAATAATATCACCTGAAACAGAGGTCAGAAAACCATTCCTCAAATCCCAACTTCCTAATCACTCGAATAATCAAGCTCTATCCTATTGCGTCATATGCCTTGTCCATATCCACCAGAAAAGGACATTTGAACCAATTTCTTTCTTGTTTATATCCTTGACCTACTCATTTGCAATTCCCACCACCCCTTAGACGCTCTTACCTTGAAAAAAACCATGTTGATCAATTGAAAACAGCCTTGGAATCACACTACTTATCCTTCACGAGATGAGACTTGTCTGGTTCTTGTCGGTCACAATACACAAGCATATATGCCTATAGTGACTAAGGCTAGACGGATCCTAGATTTTTAGTATAATAACCACCCAGGAGGCGCATATGATCTTGATGAGGGTGACACTGTAGAGTAATTCATGGACGGCCTCCACCACCTGATGACCTACAATATCCCCACCACCCACAGAAAATGCCGCTGATAAACCATCCTATTCAAGAGCACAATCTCGAGACATCGTAAAGACCATGTCTTTGATTTCCTCGACAGTTGGTGTTGTCATTAGACGTGTATTGATAGTCCCCTCCCCTAGCTATAGAATTATACCCAAGAAAGATTCAGCATCCCCCACTGTGCACTGGTTCTCATGCCTGGAGGATCTCCCACCACCCAAAATCCTTTCAACATGATCCAGACCCAAACATTCAACGACCCTCACATCAGAAGTATAATCCCCAATACCAAGGTTGAGGTTTACTCTCATGAAATTATTCTACTTCAAACATGCATGAAATAAATAAATATTCTAATCACCCTCATTAATCCATCGTACCTGAGAGATTTTCCTATAGGACTATTCAATTTCAAGCAATTCCTGAGCAAGAAAAATTATTTTATCACAAAGCACATAAAAACTACTCTCATTATAGTTGGATTGAATCTCCTACTCTAACATATCAATATCCAATTGAATTTTATCCAATCCCATGTGGTCTTGGGGTCTCTCATCCAACAATGTTTGGATATAGATTTTTAAGCATTTCAGATAATTTGGAAGACCACACCATGACCTCCCAGCTTCCTCTCTCTCCCACGAGTTCTTCAGCATCTGCATAAAACCCTTTTCTAGGTGCCAACTACTTGAATAATGGAAGGTATTAAACCAAGAAGGATCCCTTTGAAGATCCACCAACAACAATGCTTGATCAGATATGGAATGAGAAAAATGTGTGATAGAGGACTGAGATAAGGAATCCATGCCTCGTTGGTTTAAAAGGCACCAGTCCAAGAATCTCCAGATATGACTGGTTCCCTTGTGATTGTTGCACCATGTAAACTTGTTTCCACTAAAACCCAAGTATATAATACCCACTTTAGAATGGAAAGTATATAAGTCCTACATGCCCCTGGTAACATAGGAAATACCAACCCTTTTCTGGGATGGTTCAATAATTGATGTGAAATATCCCCCCATGAACCAAGGAAGCCTCCCAGATGGAAGAAGCTAAAAAACACTAGATGTCAATCCTCCATGGTGCATTAGTACTGGAATAAATGAATGAGAAAAACAGATCACTCCCTCCTCCAGAAATATTTGTGTTGACACATTGACTCATAATTATAATCACCACAACTTTCACATTCTTCTTCCTACAAATCCAAATACACGAATTGTCGGGATATCCTTGCCAAGACCTACAATAGCCAATTTTCCTGGCAAGGTCCTAGAGATTACATGAGTTTATATTGGGTACCAGTTTGACCACGATAGTGGCGTGATGATTCTTAGACTCTGAGGCTTGGAAGCCACATTTTTCTTGGACTCCCAAGCCCAAGGAATTCCATATAATCAAGGAAAGTATCAGATGTATGATCTCATGGACTTTTTGCTGGAGAAACTATAGGAATCAAATGCAAGAGACAAACCAGTCTCCTTGGATTTAGATCAGTTGAATGTTCTAGAAACATCATCATGCGAGAAAAGAATGGGAGATAATAACTTCTTTACCAAATGACCAATAGTTTCCTCCGACAGAGAAACCCTTACTGGGGAATGTTGGATTCGACTCCCCTTTCGGGAGGGAAACCATCACCATTCATTGTGGGGAATCCCGAGAAACCACAATATCCTTCTGATTACCCATGGGGACCGAGTCCACCTTAGAGGATTCCTTCACTAAGGATCCCTAACTACTTCTCAAAGAGTGATGGAGAAAATCTGGGAAAAGATGAGACAAAACAAGCAATGCCAGAGAAGGAGGAGAGAGGGATCTGGGGGAAACAAGGTAGGCTTGAACGGGAGGACACAGAGTTCCTAGGGGTCTTCCTCAAAAATCATTGAAGTAACTGAGAAAGAGGGTAACCTATCAACTCCGAGGGGGACATGCGACATTGAAACTAGGTCTGAGGCTGGCGATGATGATCCTATTGGGCACCTTCCTGGTTGGCGCACCAGGTAACACCTCTTAAAATGGTGCCCACACGGTATCTATTTTAATGTGGTGTTCTAATGCGGGCCAAGACCGTGTGAATTCATTCACGCGGTGAGACTCTTTTGACGCGACCAATTTTTTTTGACGCCAATTATTTTCCTATATAAGGAAGAAGAGGCAAGGCATTTCAACATCACCGACAATAACAACAACGTGAGAAAATCCCATTTGGTGATCACCTTTCTTCGATGATCATCTTTATTTCTCTCTATATTTTGATCCACAGTTTTATTCTTGAGTATTACTTTTGAGATCCCTTCCATTTTTGGGGAGTCTCTACCGTGTACCTCTTGATTTTAGTGGATCCCTCTTTCTGGACTAGGTCTAATGGGTTTCCCCTTTCGGGTTTTCCACGTAAACATTTCCGGTGTCAAATTTATTTTCTGCACAACTAATTTTTTCAATGCGCATCCGCTTCTGTTTGGGGTGAAAGATTCAATTTCAGCTGCGCGTTCGCTTTTTTCTATTGTTGGCACATTCGTCACATTCCCATCTTTCCCATCATCTGGTATCATAGGGTTTGGTTCTTTTTCATATTTATTATAGAGGCCAACTACAGTCAGATGATTTTGTTTAATTGTACCAACTACCATATGTGGCAACTTAAAATGAAGGATCTGCTTTTTACCATGCGAATGCATCATCCAGTGTTTAGAACCCAGAAGCCAGAGTGGATTTCAGACGAAGAATGGGCGTTCGAGCATGAGATGGTTTGTGGCTTCATTCTTCAATGGGTCAAAGACAACGTGATGAACCACATTGTCAACATCTCTCACACCCGAACATTGTGGGAGAAGCTTGATACGACCTATGCTTCGAAGACATGAAACAATGAACTGTTTCTTCTCAAGAAAATGATGAACTTGAGGTACAAAGAAGGTATGTATATTTATGATTATTTAAGTGAATATAAAGAATGCATTCATAAGCTGTCTGGCATGAGTATCAATTTTGAAGATGAGGTTTTTGCTCTTTTGCTGCTTAAAACATTACCCGATTCATGGGAAAATTTACGTGTTACTCTAACCTGTTCTGCTCCTAATGGTGCTGTGACATTTAGTTTTGTCATGTCTGCTATTTTAAATGAAGAGGTTAGGAGACACACTCAAGAGAAATCTTCTTTCCAAGATTTTGTTCACAGAGAACAGGGGGAGAAGCCAGGACTGGGGGCAGAGCAGTCGAGATAAGAGCAGATGCAGAAGCAAATCCAGACCGAAGCAGAGATATTTTGAATTTCATCGTTGTGGTAAGAAGGGGAATGTTTAGAAATTTGGTTATTAACTGTAAAAAAGAGAACAGATTGAAGGAATATCCACAGATGAAAAATGGCAATGGAGATGATCATGTTTCCACTACTACAGGGGTGATCTTGTTATTGTTTATGATTCCACTAACATCGCTTCTGATGATTCTTGTTGGGTTGCTGATAGTGGTGCATGTTTTCACGTGACATAGAAGAAGGCTTTCTTTACATCTTACAGCCCAGGTAATTTTGGGATTTTGAAGATGGTCAACGATGATCATGCTGACGTTGTAGTCATCAGGACTGTTTTTTTAAAGACCAGTACATGAAGTAAGAAGATTTTGAATAATTTCTGCCAAGCACTAAAGGTTCGTTTGAATCTTATCTCTACCAGCGTTCTTGATGATGATGAGTTTATCAGAAATTTTGGTGATTTCCAATGGAATATTTCCAAGGGATCATTGATTGTGGCTAGAGGGAAGAAGCAATTAGGTTTGTACTAGACTAGAGCATCTATTTCTTATGACACTACTTTCATTGTTGAGTCCAGTGTTTTGTCCAAGTTGTGGCATAAGAGGCACAATCACATCATTGAGAAAGGTCTCGGTTGTTTGGCCAAGAGAAATCTTCTTCCATATTTGATGAGTGTCAAATTGGACACATGTGATCATTGCATGGTTGGGAAACAGAGCAGAGTGAGTTTCAACAGTCATCCTCCACACAGGAAGTCACAGGTACTTCAGTTATTACATTCTGACGTTTTTGGTCCCTTGAAATCTAAGGTCGTTAGTGGCGGTCCTTATTTTGTGACATTTATTAGTGACTACTCACAAAAGCTCTGGGTTTATGTCTTCAAATCCAAATATTAGGTGCTCAGTGTTTTTAAGCAATTTCATGTTTCTGCTGAGAGAGAATCAAGAAAGAAATTGAAATGTATTCGCACTGACAATGGAGGAGAGTATTGTGGTCTTTTTGATCAGTATTGCAGGCAGGAAGTTATTCAGCATCAGAAGATGCTGCGCAAGACACCTCAATTGAATAGTATAGCTGAGAGGATGAACAGAACATTGCTGGAAAGAGTTCGTTGTTTTCTATCAGAAGCAAAGTTGCCTGGACATTTTTGGGGTGAGGCTTTACTTACTGCTGCTTATATAATAAATTTATCATCTGCGGTTTCTTTGCAGACAGACACTCCTGACAAATTTTTTTATGGCAAAGAGATCAGGTATGATCAATTGCGCATCTTTGGTTGTAAGGCTTTTGTTCATGTGCCTAGAGATGAGAGATCCAATCTGGATGTTAAGACATGCCAGTGTATTTTTATTGGATATGGACACGATGAGTTTGGGTACAGGTTCTATGATCCTGTTTTGAAGAAACTTGTCAGAAGCCACGATGCATTGTTTAAGGAGGATCAGACCATTTCAGACATTAATAAGGGAGAAAAATATGCTTCTCCAACATCTGATGGTTTTTCCAGTATTGATCCAGGTTCTAATTCATATTTACCTCATATTTTTGATTCTGATGATCATTTTGATGTACAGAATGATGCTCAAGGTGAACAGGTTGGATTTGATGTTTCTGATGCACCTTTTGTTTCTGATGATCTGGTTACAAGGGTTATTAATGAACCTGCAGTTCCACTCTGGAGGTCATCTCGGCATCGCACCGTTTATACTTGATATTCACCTGACGAGTATGTGCTTCTCACTGATGTGGGAGAACCAAAATATTTTGATGAGGCAATGGAGAGTGAACAGAAGGACATATGGGTTGCGGTAATGAATGATGAGATGACATCATTGCACGAAAACCACACTTTTGAGCTGGTGAAGTTACCGACAGGAAAGAGGGATTTGAAAAATTAGTGGATTTATCGGATTAAGAATGAAGAATCCAGTTCTGTTCCACAATACAACGAAAGGATAGTTGTCAAATGATTCCATCAGAAGAAAGGTATTGATTTTGATGAGATTTTATCACCTGTTGTCAAAATTTCTTCCATTCGGGTTGTTCTTGGTTTGGCTGCTAGTTTGGATCTGCAGATAGAGAAGATGGATGTGAAGACAACTTTCCACCATGGAGATTTATAGGAGGAGATTTATATAGAGCCACTAGAGGCTTTTGTTGAAACAGGTAAAGAAAATCATGTCTTCAAGTTGAAGAAGAGCTTGTATGGTTTGAAGCAAGATCTGACGCAGTGGTATAGGAAGTTTGAATCTGTCATTTATCATCAGGGTTTCAAGAAGAAATCTTATGATCATTGTGTTTTTTTAGATATTTACTGATGATGATTTTATTATACTATTTCTTTATGTTGATGATAAGATTATTTTTGGCCATGATACTTCTAGAAACGATAGATTGAAGAAGGATCTTTGTCACTCTTTTGCGATGAAATATTTGGGACCAGCATGACAGATTCTTGGCATGACGATCTCCCATGACAGGAAAGCCAAGAAGTTGTTGTTATATCAGGAGAGATACATTGAGAAGTTTCTTCAGAGATTTTCTATGGATAGAGCTAAAGTGGTTAGTACTCCTCTTGTTTTACATTTTAAGCTCAGTACTAGTCCGTCACCTTCTACTGATAAAGAGAGAGAGGAGATGCATCACATGCCTTATTCATCTGTTTCTGGATGTTTGATGTATGTAATGGTATGTTCTAGACCTGATATAGCTCATGCAGTTGGTGTGGTCAATCATTTTCTATCAAATCCAGGTAGAGAGCATTGGAGAGCAGTGAAGTAAATTTTTCATTATCTTCGTGGTACTTCTGATCTGAGATTGTGTTTTGGGAAAGGGGAACCTATTCTTTGTGGATTTACAGATTCAGATATGGCAGGTGATATCGATTCGAGGAAGTCTACTTCAGGCTATTGAACACTTTTGCAGGGGCAGCTGTATCTTTGTAGTCTAGATTGCAGAGATGTGTTGCTTTATCTACCACAGAGTCAGAGTTTATTGCAGCTACTATGGTGTGAAAATAATTTTTTTGGATAAAAATGTTTATTCGAGAGATTAGATTAAATCTGGATAGGTATATTTTATTTTGTGATAGTCAGAGTGCTATTTTTTTGGGAAAGAATTATACTTTTTATGGCAGGTTGAAACATATCAATGTTCGATATCATTGGATTCACAACGTCCTTGATTTGAGACAGTTAGGGCTTTAGAAGATCCACACTGATGAAAACGGGTCGGACATGTTGAACAAGAGTTTACCCAGAGGGAAATTTGAGACTTGCCGACAGATTTCAGGGTTGGCAGTGATCCCCACTTGAGTCAGAGGGGGAGATTGTTGGGTGCCTTCCTGGTTGGCACACCGGGTAACACCTCCTCAAATGGTCCCCACACAGTATCTGTTTTAATGTGGGCCAAGACTGCATGAATTAACTCATGCGGTGACACTCTTTTGACGCGATGAAATTATTTTGATGCTGATTATTTTTTTCATATAAGGGGGTAGAGGCAAGGAATTTCAACATCACCGACAACAATAACAACAAGAGCAAATACCATTAGGTGATCGCCTTTTCTTCGACGATCATCTTTACTGCTCTCCATATTCTGATCCACACATTTATTCTTGAGTATTAATTTTAGATCCCTTCCATTTTTGGGGATTTTACCGTGTACCTATTGATTTTAGTGGATCCCTCTTTCTGGACGAGGTCCCATGGTTTTTCCATTTTGGGTTTTCTACGTAAAAATTTCTGGTGTCAAATTTATTTTCTGCACATTTAATTTTTTCGCTGCTCATCTGCTTCTTTTTGGAGGGAAAGATTCAATTTCTACTATGAAATCTCTTTTTCTATTGTTTGTGTGTTCGTCGCTTTCCCTTCTTTCCCAACGGATCCCTGGGATCAATCTCCAACTTCAGACATGCTAGATATGTCAGAGGTGTCAGACGGCTTGTTAGGATCCTTCATGGGATTTTAATTTTAAAAAAGAACTTAAAAGGAAACCTTTGCGGCCTCTAAAGCCGGTGAGGACAATCTGGCAGACTGGGACTCCCGGAAACCTGAGCCAGGCGCCCGGGGCCCTGCCCTCCTCCGACGACTATCCTCCTCTGAGTGACAATGAATACCACAAGACACACAGAACATGGGGGAACCTTGGTAGAAGATTCCCTCCCACCAAGAGAAACCATCCCTGGATCACCGAAAAATGTGATAAGGCATACACACCGAGAGATCAAGCTCCACATAGTTACGAGGATTTGCAGCAGCTAAGAGAAGCACAGTTGGTCCATCTGATCAGAGGAAGGAGCCCAAGGAGTCACTGACTGACATACAAATAAATGTATTTTGGAAGGGCAATAGAATACCAAACAAGGAGACCCCAACAGCCACATGTGGTGACACCTGATACGTTACACCTGAAAAAATGTGTTTCACTAAATGAAATGTAATAAGCATGCATATATAATGATATAATCAATCTACTATTTGAGATATATAGATACAAACATGAGGATTTTTTTAAACCCTAATGAAGTTATATTTATCCTTATTACTATATTTATCACCAAATGTAAAGTCACTATAACAACTTTGGAGTATAAATATCCTCAAAAATGTTTCTAGGATCCAAGGCATGTGTAAACCCTTATCGGGAAATAGAATTTGTTTGTTACTTTGGTGGTCATCATCAAAGTTACTCCTTCAAATAAGATAGATATAGGTTGTTTTAATAGCATTATAGATATGATCTATTTTGATATTCCTTGTATGTTTTGATTCTATTGAAATAGATTTGGTTGTGTTTGGGTTTGCTTCAATTTCCATGGATCATATGATGATCCCTTAAAATCCATCAGATTATATTAGATATTTTTTGGGAAATTGTTGGTGATGGCCAATGAATATGTAACCATACCCAAATAGTCCCATTTTATGTACCGAAATATACTTCATTATTACAGATGATGATAAGAAAAAGGGCTTTATACTTGTTGGCTAAGCTGGGAAGGTGAGTCAAAGTTGTGGGATGGGATCGATCCATGAATCAATACTATTTTTGTTGTTATCTCTAAATTTTAATAATATTTTGATTATTGTAAGACATATTGTTTATGATTCACCCATGAAGGATCTTGAATATTTAACACATAATGATTTTAGTATGTATGTCCCTTTAAATAAATCCAATGTGTTCGATGGCTTTTTATACATGCAACACCAAACTAAAGTGAATAATTCCCCTTTATAATAAAAAATTAAGTACATTTCTAGATAGTTTAAATATACATTATTGTCAAAATTAATTATTATGTTTTAAATGAAAATGTTCTAATTCATAGGAGAATATTTGATTGATTTTAATTATTTTTTATGAATTACGTATTTTTATTTAATTTATTAATTCTAAAGAATGTTTTCAATAAAATGTATTAATGAAATTTAAATAATGATTAATGAAATAAATTAGTAAAATCTTGAAAATAATTTACAATCTATAAGGAGTATTTTATTATCTCTCAATAGTTAAACAATTTTAAATAAAACATTAGTTTATATTTTATGTTATATATTTTCTATATAAAAGTAAAATTTATCATATTTTAAGCACTGGGTTAACTAAAATTAATTTTTTATATTTGTTTCTACCAAATTATTAGTCATTTAATGATTATTATTATGGGGCAATGAACATGTATAAATTCATTTTTATACTTAAAAATGAAATTTCTAGAAATTTTTTTTCTTTAAACATGATTATATAAAAATTACATTTTTCTAACTTTAGAAATTGAATCTAGTAAAATAGTTTTAATTTTTGGAATCCTAAATTTCAATTTTCATAAAAATTAATATATCATTTTTAGGATTAAAAATATGTTACTAAGTTAAATTTTAAACATCACGATTAATGTTAAAATAAGGTAAAAGGATAAACTAAGTGATAATTTCATAAAAAAAATTATTATTTTTAAATGGCGGTATAATGTTATTCTATACCTACCCTAATACCAATCTATTTTGTTCACTTTTTTCACTTTCCATTTAAAGTGACAGCCTTATACATTATGTAAAGGGAATTTCAAAAAATGTTAATCAAGATCACTATAAAACAAACTCACCTCCTCCCACCTCAAAATGGACCTTTACATATAAATTATCTCGAATTTCTACCTAAATTATCTCCCTCATGATCCTATATCTTGTTTTGGAACCTTTGGGGCAATGGAGTGTCAAATCCCTCAATTCTAAGAGGCTCTCTAAGTACAGATTCAATCCTCAATGAAACTATTGTTTTCCATAATCATTATTATATATTTTTCTCATACTATCCTTATTAAATCTCATTTATCACTTTAATAACATGTTTTTGAAATTATTATGCTTCTAAATGATATTACTAATATATAATAATATATTTTTACTCATTCAATCATTATAATTGGTTCGGGATGGGGTTGTTCTTACCACCTACATAATAATGTTATAAACATTACATCAAGAATGACTAAGAAATCATAAATACATATAATAATATTTTATAATGATTTTTATAGTTTTTTTTCATGATTATGGAATGGAAATATATATTCGAAAATTAATTAATAAATTCAATTATTTTTATTAAATCAAAATTAAAAAAACGATTCAGGGTAAAACCATTATCCAATATTTCATGAAAGGTCCGTGGGAATATAAAACAATATAAAAAAACATATATAAATATTTGTTAACATTATGAAGGATATAAACCTAGTAGAATGCCGTGGAACTTCAAAACCAAATCATGAATGTGAAAATAGAACAATTGTAACTCGAATACTAATTTTTTCACTAAAAATTTAATATGTGGGTAATAATGAATGACAAATAAATGGTATAAATTCAAATTAATACGAATAAGGTTCATATGTATATAAATAATAAACCTAAATTGATTATATAGGGAGTTTTTGTGCATCCAACCAAGAGGGAGTATGAGGTAAATGTTTCTTATCTAATCTCACTTTGAATTCAAGATCGTTTATGTCTAAAACTCTCTCCACTTTCTTCCCATATTGTTTCTAGATACTATATGTTTTATTACCACTTCACAACCCTTCGGACGTCAATTCTATCAAATGAGTGCTAGTTAGTGTAAACAACATTGTCTCTTCTTTTTTGTTGGGAATAATTATCCTCCACGTCTATATTATTTATATTATTTTATGAATGTTATTCTGTATATGTTAATTATTTCTTAATTTCAGTTTTATCTTAAATTGAAATTATTTAGGGTTTGGAAAAATTATTTTTAAACTTTTCTATATTGGACATTTTTTAATTTCTTTACAAAATTGTGAAAGAAACCTCATTTTAAATGATCTCCTCATGAACACATATTCTTTACACTATAATTTTTCTTCTTAATAAAGCTTCATTTTCAATATTTTAATTTTTTAAAAAATAATTATTATTCCTCATATGTTGAAAAAATATTTACATTTAAATAAATGTTATAAAAAATAAATTGAAATTTTTGAATGAAACTTTAAAATGCTTTTATGAAGTGATTTTCATCTATGTTAACATCCATTAATAATTCGTATACATAACTAGGGGTCTTCTATAATGAATCCATTAAACTTATTTATCTATATGTATTACAATAATGTCTTAAGGAAGTTTTCATGAAACCTATTACTTTGCCACATGTTTATTAATCTATGGTGGAATTCTAAATGTTTTAATGTTCATGTGGTACACATATGTATGGTTTTCAATATGTTATGGTTGGGATAAAATTTATTGATTCATACAATAAATTGGATAAATCTTCCAATAACATGATATGACCAAAATTTGACTTAGGAGTGAACCCAGTAGAACAATGATTAAATGTAAAGGGGAGTGAACCTAATCCAATAAGGGACAATATACCCAATATAATGAAGCACTTGGATTTCAAACATGGAAAATGAAATAATTTTATATTCTTATCTTCATTACAAAATATTATGAATCATTCTTAGGACCATGTTTTGTTTTCATGGATCATAAATGTTGTCTTATATCTCAAAACCCCTATTAAAAATATTTTATATTATTCAAAAGATATATGACATGGATCATGGTTTACAATCTCTGTTTTATTAGGAATGATTCTCTTATGTTATTTATAATATCATTGATTATGTTATGATACACATATACTCATATTATTCCCACATATGATCTTAGATTGATATCTCCAAAGTATACCCTTTTTGTCTATATAAGATCACCCTTTCTTATGTTTCCAATCCACTAGTTTTGAGAAAGTGTATTATGTATGTTATGTATAAAGGGTATTATGTGAGAATATTATATATTTGGGATATGTTTAAGATGTTGTAAATGATACGGTTATGTATTTAATCTCCATATACACAACACCTATTAGATAAAATGTGTGATTTAATTTTAGAAATAATGAATACCCCTAAAAATGATGTTATATGAATGTATGTTATGGTTGGGCTACTCAAATTATTTCAGTGTTCCTTGTTTGACATATACTATAGTCTATATTGTTTTAACAAGGGTTATAACCTTAAATTGTATCGGTTTTTTTTCTATAATGTATCTTTTCTATATCTATTTTATATCAAGATAAATAATGATAATATTTCCTTCTAATATTAACTATGGTAAACCGATCTATGGGTATAGTCTTCACATACTATTATGAAACCTTCTGTGCTATTCTATATCCTTTGGAACATAGGTAGTCACACTTGAGGTATATAGGCCTATGTTTTGGTTACAACATAGGTGAACTAGATTGGGGATGATACAAAGTGATTTTAAATGCTTTCTTCTTTTCTTTGTTTTACTATTTTGGTAAGATAGACAATTGATAGGATATTTCTAGATCTTGGTATGGACCTTCTGCCTAAGAATATTTCACCCATGTTTGAGGAAATTATGAGTTAATAGGGATGAAATTATAGTTCTTTATTTTAATGTTTTTACTTATTTAATCTTAAAGAATTTGTTTTTTATTTATATAATATGAGGATTTTTACCATGGACCTAGTTGGAAAGTGGGGTTGTGTTCAAGTAACATCTCTGGAATATAGGATTCATTTGGAATTCATGTGATTTTATGTGATTGATTATCTTATTTATCATATTCTATTAGTTTAGAAAAACATATTTGGGAACTTTTAATGTGTATCCTGCTATAAATTTATATTAAAATTTCATTTATCTGAACCATGGTTATGATACTCATTTTATAATAATGGAAATTAAATGATGCAAATCTTATATGTATATAATAATGAACATCAGTGTTGGTAATAGAGGGTACATAGTGTGATCATATTTTTATATGTTTTTTATAATAAATTCATATATATTATTGAGACGTGATGCCTTTTATGAATTACCCTGAATTTTCCTGTCAAGAATTATAATCTATTATGCTTATATGCAACCCTTATAAGTTTGTAGAAGATCTTAGAGGGGTAGTTTAGACT
Source organism: Viscum album (assembly GCA_963277665.1). Lineage (NCBI taxonomy): Eukaryota > Viridiplantae > Streptophyta > Magnoliopsida > Santalales > Viscaceae > Viscum > Viscum album. The sequence continues at coordinate 309,844,633 of OY728120.1, forward strand.
AGACTCGATCATATATGTGATATCCTTATATCTTAAGGCATGCGTAGGGTGGTGATGTATGTTATATTCCATTTAATTTCCTCTATTATGTAATAATATAACTTGAGAGAAACACAGAATTGGGTTACTAGCTTGGGTATGGGTGTACAATATGAATGGAATTTTAGGGACTAGTGTGTTATCCTTTGATTATCTTAATGGTATGTAGGTAAAAATAATAAAGGGTTATTCATGAGATATTACCTATAGTGTTTTGGTATTTTGGGCTAGGTCAAAGAGCCTAGTTATGATGAGATTTCAATCTATGTTTTGATGGGTTGGGTGTATTGGTTGAATTTTGGGTAACTTTTTTGTTATTTATATATATGGGTTGAGTTTTTTGATGGTGGCATGGGTTTCATGGGTTGTACTAGGGATAGGGATGCATTCAGTAATGGTATGAATTGTCAGATGTTTTTTTATTAATGGAAATATTGTTCCTTTTGTAAAGATTATATATAACATATATGAGAGGCAAGGTCATATTTCAAATTTAAGGGATGATCCTAGTATTGGTAGGTTATTACTCTAATTATTTTGAGCTATGTGTTTTGATAAGGAGATATTTGGGTGTATACCAACTCATGTATTCTTTGACTGATGAAGGTGGAAGTTATGTACCATTCTAATTGGGTTTTTGTGTACTCTCGTACCTTAGGTATGAGTGACTGAATTTTAAACCAATAAATAAAGAATTTGGGATGATATGACAAAATATTATCCTTTAATGGTGAGTGTAGTGACTTTTGTAGACACAAATATCCTAGGATGATGTGAGGGAACCAATTTATATGGATTTTGGAAAAACATTCTCTATGATATGGAGGTTGAGTTGAAGAGTTCACACAACTCTTGGGGTTAGATTATAGTGACAAAGCTTATCCAGGGTGATGGAAGGGGATGTTTTCCCAGTATGTGGGTTAGGTAAAGTGGCTACATGTTTTTAGTTTCTTGAGTCCAGTATAATAATGAGTCCTTTATTGGTTTCCATAGTTCATCGTAGGTTTCAATATTACATAGTTATTTCAATATTCTTGGATCTATGTCATTGGATTCTAATGAATTGGTAGAAGATCACTATTGGAATGATTTTTTTTCATTGGCAAGATAATGTGTTTCCCTAAAAAATTTCAAGTGGAGATTGACCAATGAAGAATGATAGATCATGTTGAGTGTGGGTTTTGAGTATGGTCATCTCATCTGATTAATGGGAATGAAATATTGGTGAATTTTTGGTTTGATGGATGAGTGAATTATATATTTTATGTAATGGTGAGGTAAAAGGGGATTGGTGTGTCTTTGAGTGACAAAAAGAGTGTCTCAACCCTGGAGGGGGATGAACCAGTTAAATGGTGAACAAAAAGTATGGAAAAGGAGGTCTATAAAGAGGGGGAATGAAAGTGTTGTGCGATGTCAGGTTTGGTAATTTCTTCTATGATTTACCCATTAAGACAGAGAGTATGAAAATAGATCATTGATGACATTAGATAGTGATATAAACGAACACTACAACGTCATTGAACCTAGATTAAGGCTCATGGGATGGTTCTACCAGTATATGATGAGTATGAAATAATGGTGTTACTATTTAGATAATAGAATTTTGGGGGAAGGATAGTGCTCATTGGGTTGATATAAGATAACCTTTATGGTAGATTGAACATCATAAATGGTTGAATTTTGAGACACTCACCATGATATAATATTAACAAATTTCGTGGGTGTCGTGTTAGTAGTCTATACAAAGGGGTGTTTATTATGATGCGTCATCTCCATGATAAAATATGTCTTGTTATGTTCAATAAATACAAGGTATCTATGTATTGATATTTATTGATGATGATTAGGTATGATTGATACCGTTAGTAATTTATGGGATCTCTTTAAAGACTATAGTATAGTGAAAAGACCATTTATGGATTTTTAGGAATGGAGTGGTATGGTGATTGAGTTAATAATGTATTATTACACATGGGTGAGTACAAAAATTTTCCTAGTGAATAAATTAATCATGTTATAATTGTCTTCTCGGGGTGGGATTATGTGTTTCACTAATAATGATCAAGAGATGACCTAGTACGGTGTTGAGACAGTGAAAAATTATTGTGGATTAGTGGAATCGACTACTGTTACATGCGTTTGATAGATATGGAAATTCATTAATGATTCTAGAATCATGACATATTCATGGAGTAGATTCTTGTTGTCAGAACCATATTGTGTGGGATGTAAGATCTTAGAAATAATAGGTGTAGTGAGTTATAAAATTTCCTATTCAAATAACAATCTAGTATGATGCATAATGAATCAAAAAATAAATGGTTATCATGGGATGATTTGGTGATATACATGTGATGGGTTTTCCAAGGAAACATTATGGTAGTATTTTTATTTGAATTTTAATGAATTAGATGACTAAAGTTTCTAATTTTCTATCAATTTAGTATCCCTCTCTATCGATGATTTGGGAAGGGACTATGTTCAAGATATAGTATGTCTTCATGGGGTGTCTTGAAGTAAAGTTTTATATCAAGATTCCCATTTTACATCATGGTGGGGGATATATAAGGTTCTCAATTCATAGGTGAACCTGACCACTACTAACCATCCTTAGACAAAAGGGAATTTAGACCATACCATCTAGAAATTAGTGGACATGTTGTGGGTTTGTCTCTTTTATTTTTGGGGATTTTCTAAGAATCATTTAGTAATTAATGTTTTTCCTATATTAACAACTATCAATAATTAAAATAAATGGTACATTTTAAGTCCTTATAGGGTATTTATTTTTAATTAACTCTATATTGGATGGAGAATAATGAGTCAAAAGTTATTAGGATAAGTCCCAAGTTGGAGACATCAGAGCATATCCATATAATCATAAATTAGTTTGATGCTATTCAAAATAGTAAAATAGAAAATTCAGATATGTCATATGAATCATTTTGGGTAAATTGTATGTATTTATTTAAATTTTTATTTCTATTTAATTTTTATTTTTATTTTCTAGGTCTTTGGGGTAAAATATTTTTGAAGGGGGTACAATAAGCTAGGTGAATGGTTAACGCACTTTTAGTGAAAACAAGGCACCCAACCATGTAGGTATGGTACTGGGTGAATAATTGTCATTATCAACAGCTTATACATGGTTTTTCTAACCATAAATATGTCTATAGTAACATTTTGGTTTCAGGCTTGGGTATAGGGGTGAACCAGCACGGTTGGATCACGGTTTACAAACCACACGGTTTTACAATGAAACCTAATAATATTTCATAAAAATTTAAATTTATTTATATATCATATAATAAATTTAACTCCTGAACCCTCCACTTTTCCATAATCACAAAAAAAGTCTCTCAATTCCCTAGAATCATGTAAACGTTTTCCTTTCGGTTTTTTCCCATAAATCATTGTGGTTTTCCATGATCAGAGCCTTGATTTCCATGACATTTCACCTATATAATCAAATTTATTGCCTCCTTTTTCATTGGGAATTGGAAACCTTGGTGTCTATGGTAGCTAATCCTAGAGTTAATGATATGTAATTTTTCTACTTATAGGGTATTTAGGTTTGTGTGGGTCTCCATTCACTCATTTTATATAATCATTGGAAAATATGATGATTTTACTCCATCAAGATGTAGGTGTTTTTATCCATTGGTTATTTCCTATTGAATAACATTTTTTATTAATGTTCCATTCCTTTAAAATTTTTAAATATGCTTGTTTTAACTCATTGAGGGATGTTATGTGTTTATTGATTATGATCTTTTCCATGTTGTTATTGATAATTAATTTCCAAGTGGTGTTTCTTATAAAATAAGTATATTCATTAATCATATTTGATAAAATGTTTTAATAACTATTCTAATTTTTTTTCCCGAAGTGTGTATCTAAGTTCTTTTATTGTGGGAATTCTATTTTTGATTGTGGGAATTGATTAACAGTGTATTTAAAAAAATCTATGTACACGAGAGACCTTGGGTGTATTGGTAGAATAGATATAATCTAGACAAAGTTTAGTTTGATAATTGGATAAGGAATGTGGTCTGATTAGATCGAGTGAGATAATTAAATATTTTTGTACCCCAATGAAACCTTGAAGATCTTATAATTGTAAATTTCATGTTTTGTTGGTAAATGATCCTCACAAGTCCATGTTACTTGATGCTCACATGTTAGAGTACATGGTTCAGGTTTGATGCTTGATTATGATATGAATTTACTTATTTACCACATTATTTTGGTTTTGGATATCATTATTGTGTGTTGCCTTATATTTCACTTTACATTTCATTGTTTGCCTTGTTTTTAGAACATATTATGACTTATAACAGATTCATAGGATTAGATATAAATATATAAATGACAGGAATATTTACATGCATTTTCAAACTAGAGTTAATGGTTTTCATGGTGAAATACATAATTCTTATTCATATTGGTATCCTAATGGGAATTATACTCACACCCTACAAATTACGTCGACTTGGTATTATAGGATACATGAAAAGGTAAGGGTTCCATATAGTTTAGGGGTTATTATTGATATTTTCTACATTCCAATGATATTTTGATTGATGTAAACATGGGTCACATAGATATTGGATATGTTGGAGTTTTGAGGACACTTGATGCCACCATTGGGTTGTTTTGTATTATCCTTTTTAGACTTGGTTGTATTTTGGAATTATCTTATGTATATATTTACATTACATTTCATATATAAAATATAGATTTATTATAAGTTATTTGAGCATTTTTGTTGGATTATTCTTGGTATGTTGTCTCATATTTTGGAAACCATTTGTTGTTACACATGGAAGTCCCATATAAGATGGGCAATTCTTGATTACTAGTTGGAACCTATATTCTGATTGTGATATTTGTGCTTAAAATATTTCCCACACAATTATATATTGATACCCTTGATCTTTTTTCTAGCATAGGGAAATCTGGAATGTACATTCAGTCTTGTGGTGATCTAGGTTATGTGGCATTGTATGTTGACATAGTCTAGTACATTATAAGTGAAATTTTCCTCTAATGTTTCACATGTGAAATCATATATTATTATGAGAGTCACCAAGATGGGGCATCACCATTTTAGTAGGAAGGGTATCTTAGTGCCTAGGTTTATGGGACCATTTGGGATCATCGAGAGGATCAGTACTATAGCATTACAATTTCATCTTCCTTAGTGTTTTTATGTGATGAATGACATGTTTGAGGTTTCATTTTTTTTAGTGAAATCAACATAATCACTCTCATGTTTTTGGTATTGATAACTCCAAGATCTTTGATGATGATTCATTTGAAGATCAGATGATTTTTTATAGTATACTAGATAGATAATTATCTAAACTAGAAGATAATTCCTCTTATATGAGTCTAGAGGTATTGTGGGTATAATCATGTGGGGAAGTGGGAGTAGTAGTATACAATGATGATTTCATGTCTAATGTTGTTCATTGATGAGGGTTATTAATTAACAATGATGAAGACCAAATATGGGAATCTATATGGTGGTGAGGTTGTAACACCCTAGATAATATAAAGGTGAAAACTAGTATAGTATTTATAAAACATAAATTATTTTTGGAGTTTTGAGTATTAGTTGGGGACTAGAGATTTTTTTCTTAGAGTTAGACCTATTTGTAGGATGAATTTATTTATTAGATACTTGATCACATCGTAACACCTAGATTGTATCATGAAGAACCTACTGTATGGGGATTAATTACACTACAACAGTACTTGTTACCATATAGAGTGGGGATATATAAAATTAGTCTGTTGATATTGGTTATGGAAAAAACTATAACTATGATATTTATGGTGTAGTTGTTGTTTTATAAGGAATAATTAATTGACAATAAGATAAATTTTTTATATTGATTTTAGGATCACATTGTAATGGTAGAGTCATGCACTATAATGAGGCTACATAGGTTAAAATGTTAATATGATTTAGGATAAAACACATCATAGACTAAATTGGTGCACTGTGGTGAGGGTTGTATAAGATTTTGTGGGAGGATGATCAGTCTATGGGCCCCCTAGTTTTTTCATGAAGGATTTCTTGATATAAGGGGATTCCACATCACTATGAGAGAGTATTGTATAATAAATATATGTCAATAAGAGGGTAATGTTCCATAAAGGTGGAATACCACAAGAAGAATACCTATGATATAGTTTTCAGTTCTTCCAATAGGTGGGGAACTACGCTATGGTTAGAAGGGTCGTGATGTAAGGGGGTCTGAGAGGGTTATTGTGGCCTAACCAGAATGGTCACGACCCAATGCATAATTGAGATAGTTTTTTAAAAAAATAATTAACTTATTTTATTTTAAAATTAAAATTATATTATTTGGGGTTCTCCCAATTTGTCTCCAACAGTATTTAATGCCTTATCCCCATCCTTATCCACTATGTGTCTTCTCTTTCATATTGAGATCTATTTCATTGGGTCTCATATAGAAGTCTCTTATATCCATAGAGGTTACCTACATTGATTATATCCTTTCACTTGTGATCCCCCCTCTCATTATCTGTTTATATATTTTCAATTGATCCATGATTAGAGGGATTTAACCATGTGAATAAATTTCAAAAATTTCAGGAGGAATCATTGGGGACAATAAATGTGAAAGGATTCAATGATCATGCTTTTTGTGTTCCATATGATATATCTATGGCCTATCCTTTTTCTAAATGTTTTTTATGCGCATTCATGATGATTTATTATATAAATAACTGAAAAATAAATTAAGAAGTTAATTATTTATATTATAATCTAATAAACATGATTGAAACATATGTGATTTATTGATAACTGAAAATTATATAAGTTGTAAACCAAGTGAGGTTGGAATTACTAAAATGGAATTAATATTATCATAGGAATCCTAAAATCATTACCTTAGAAGAATTTATATACTAGTGTACTAAACACAAATTTTCTAGTATAACCCCTTTGTTGAGGGACTACAGTATGTATAGGCTAGCATGGTGGTATACTTAGGTGAGTATGGTTTCGGGACCTTGGTTGAGTGTGCGACCAATTTAAATAAATATATCCATATTTTTAGGATAGGATGGTGTCGACCCATTAAAAAATATAATTCCAAATCTATAAATTTATTCCTCTGTGAATGATAAAAATTCTTTAACATTATATAACTTGGATATTTGTAAATTATGAACTTTGAGTTATATCACTTATGTAATTATAAAAAATGCCTATTTTTTGAAAAATTGGTTATGGGTTGGGTGATTATCTGACCATAGATGTGATGCATGGTGTGAAATGTGATTAATTACATGAGATAGTGTACAAGGTAGATTCATATACAAACCATATAAATTGATTATGTGAGATGTGATAAATTATTTGATATAATACTTGGGGTGGGTGAATATATGAGCCATGGGGATTGATTATGATGAGGTGAGATAGTACCTGGGGTGGGAAACTATCTAGAATATTGGAATTAGTGATAATATATAGTGGTATTTATGTCTAGTTATTATCTAACCCTTTGGTTTTGGTTATATTTAGTGATATTATGGGTGGGAACCACTCTAATCCCTATTTTGGTAATATAACTTCTTCAAAGACATCCCAAAATGATATAAAGTATGTATAGTTGATCTCGGGTGTCATCATGGAACCCAAAGATTGATAGTGATTTATTTTACTATACATTTCATTGATTATTATGGAATATCAAAATTTACAATATTTAGCCTAAATATATTTGGGGTGGCCATTTGTTGGTGTCATACTAAGTTACAATCATGCATTATCCAGACATTCATGGGTACCCGAGAAGACTTCATAGATTTATGTGAAAATAATGGAAAGGGTCCTATACATGATGGTTGAGATAGGTAGTTGAGTTATAATTTAGAGACGAGATATGGACATGATTCATGACCATTTTTTATTATCTCCCTTTTTGGTTCACTTTTTTTTATTTCAAGACCTCTTGTATATTATCTACCCACTAGAGATCTTGATAATGATTGATTTCCATGATGGAAATTTATAATTTTTAGTGATACTATATCATGGGTAATGACCTCGAATTTTGATAGAATTTTTATTTAATATCTATTTTTATCTCTAGTTTATGTTTTGATGTCTACTAAATCATTTTAATCTGATAATATTTATGGTCACCGAATCTTGGGGGTATGGTTTTCCCACTTTATTATCAAACCCAAAAAACAAATTTATGGCCCCTAGAATTTCGGTAGGCATGACCTAGGTATTTAATTTTCTTGTAAATACATGGAAGTGGTTAAATAGGTCATGGATATTACAATGTTTTTTCAAAGCCCTCTTTCATTAGACTGCTTTATTATTTGGACAAGGTAAATAAGAGATATAATGTTTTTGAATCATTGTATGGGTTGGGTTCCTGGAAGTAGCTAACCCATAAATGAGTAATTTATATGTTACTAGGGAAGTTATTGGTTTTTATTGTATTTGAATATATATTATTATCTCATTCTTAATGAATGTGTTTTTTCATTATTTTACAAAAATATTTTTACTCATGGACCAAGGTGGAAAGAGGGTGTGTGTTTATAAATCATGTCAGTGAATTGAGATTCAAAATAAATTAATATGATTTCATATGATTTATTACCATTGTTATCATATGGTTTGGGAAAATTAAATGTATATAACTACTTATAAAGGGTATACTGAATATTTTTTTATCAGTATTTAATTTAAATATATAAACCTTCTGATAAACGTATTAAAAAATTGAAATGAAAAGATTTGGATCCCACATGTATCTTATAATGACCCTGATTGTTGGTATATGAGTCTAGAGTGAGTTCATGGATCATCATATGTTTTTTACGATATATTTTTATGGATTCAAAAGATGTTATATGTATTTTTACTAACCAATAATTTTGATACTAGAAACTATAAAATACTATGAATATTAGTAACCCTTGTGAGTTTTTTATAGCATGATAGTTGATAGTTTAGTCTAGACATGAACCTATATATTATAACATTATGTTATTGTGTGTGTGTGTGGTTTGGTTTGGTGTATTTTCCACCACCACCGTTCCTCTGTTATATAAGAATATGATTTGATAGTAACCATGAAGTGGGTATCTAGATTTGGTATGAGGGTACCCAATATGAATGAAAATCCTAAGATAAATGTATTTCACTATAAGTAACCATATTGTATATGAGGAAAGGGTATTTAGGTAATTCCATGAGCTATAATCTTCCATGATATGGTCTTTTAGGATAGTTTGAAGATCCTAGTGATATTGATATATAACATAGAATATTATTGGTCCATGTGTGTTGGATAAATGATGATTTGCATTCATGTTATGATAACATATGCGTTGATTACTATGAGGGTATGTTGGGTTGGTGGGTTTAGCTTAGGGATAAGGATGCATTTAGTATGGAATCATTAGTAATATGGTGTGTGTTATCGAATTAATGGATAGATGGTTCCTTGAATGAGTAATGCATTTTAAATTATGAAGGGGTAAGATTATATTTTCAATTAGGTATATGATCCCATGATTGGTGGATTGAAACCCATTTTTGCATGAGATGAGTTATTTAATTTGGTGGAACTACAATGTATTCCCACTCATGTATGATTTAAATTGTGATAGTTAATGATATGAACTATTATAATGGTTTATTAGATACACTCTTACCTTTAGGATGAGAGAGTGAGTCTTCACCTGATATACACATTATCTGGGATGGTATGTCCAAGGATATTCATGCAATGGTATGATTAGTGATTTTATCAAGTTTGATTTCCCTATTATGAAATGGGAGACATATTGGCTAGGAAATTTTGAAATAAATATTCATGTATATTGAGATTGATTTGTGATGGCCATGTTACTCTCATGGGTAAGATCATAGTGATAAAGCCATTGTAGGATGATGGAAGATATATATTTCCTAGAATGATGGTTAGGATGATTGAGAAAAATTCTTCAATACCCTAAGATTCATATGGTAACAAGAAGTTGAGAGGTGACCATAGGTTATGATAGGTTATTAGACTTCTTAGTTCTTTACCACAACCTAGAGGCAAGTTCTAGGATGGAATGTGTTGTTAGAATATCTCACTTTGAATGTGGTTGTATATGGGTTACCTTTGGAAAGATGTGAAACCCCATGACATGAATTTGGAATGGTTGAGTGTATTACAAATTCTATCATGTTTTTATGCACATGTAAGAGAATGTAACGCTCTAAAACTTTTTATTTATAAATTATCTAGTGGTGACCAATGGATCATGATGAGTGTAGGTAGTTAGAATGGATAGATATTATGATAAATGAGATGTGACTTGTTGGTGAATATGAGTTATAATTTCTTATGACTACTATATTGTATCAAAATATTAGGCCTGATTTACTCATTGTGGGATTGTTAGATCAAAAGTGTTTCCCAACCATGGATGATGATGCACTAGAGAAATTATGAACCACTATTGCGGTTAATTATCCTAATAACAAGTTGGTATCAAAGAGTCGTGAAATGAAATGTTTGGTCACTTTTGTTGGGATAAGATAATTGATTCCATGTGTGAATAAATGAATCATTGATGCCTTTGGGCAATGAAAATAAAGAGAATCATGATGTCATAGAACCTAGAGTAAGTCTCGTGGGATGTGTCTATTTCGATATGATGAGAATGTCTCTTTTGTTTTGAAGTTAATTTGATAATGGATTGTGGGAAGGACAGTTATCATTAATTGGGGAATGTATAAGTTGTATAGTAGGGATTGCACCATTTATGGTAAGACTGTAAAATACACATTATAAAATAATATCAATAAATTTTGGGTGTGACACATTTGTACACTTTAATTGAGTGTGATTGTGGTTATATGTTAGTGCATGGATCCAAGAAATTGTTCTCTATATAGTAAATAGAAAATACATAGATATATGTATTTATAGCAAATGGTTGAGTAAGTTCAGTACATTTATTAACTGAAAATATTGATTTATAGGTTATAATCCACTGAATGGACCAGGTAAGAATTTATAAAAATAAATCAATAGGCTAAATAGGTCTATAGGGTGTCATTACTTATAGGTGAGTATGAAAATTAGAATGAAAGATCATGGATTCATGTAATGAATATGGTAATGGGGGTGAGACTATTGGATTTGATCATAATGGTCAAGAGATGCTTGGATTTGGGGATAAAAATATTGATATAACGTGGATCAGTGATGTTGACGACTAGTGTATGACTGCAATAAAATTTTAAATTCTAGAATAACACCATAATCAAGGCATATGTATAGATTTTATAGGTGGGGTTACCTCTATAGTGCCTGGGAAGATAGATCTCAAAGTTATTTAGTTTTTTGGGACATCATATTACTTCTTTATATTTTAATCCAGTAAGATGTCTATAAAATCCATAATGACATGTTGATCATGGTATGATATAGTAATGGACTTGTGATAGTGATACAGAGGATACCCCAATACAGTGGTTTGATTTGTGTTATAATAAACTAGTTGACAGAATTTTAACATTTTTTTTACCAATATTAGAGTCCTTTTTGTTCAATGAGATGATAGAGAACTACGTTCTAGAGATAGTGTTTCATTATTGGGTTTCTAAAAGTATCAATTCACATTTGGATTCTCGTTTTACGTCATGCATATTAAAAAGGATATATCAGGAACTCGATACATAGGTGTACTATATCACAACATTCCATACCCATAATGAATGCGAGTTTGAGCATACCATACAAATATTATATTAAAATATAATGGAATGTATCCCATGATTTTTGTGTTCATGAGAGAACCATTTCATAATTAATGAGTTTGAAAATAACAATCACTATTAGGCATCAATTTATACTACACCTTTTGAGGATATATAGGTTAGGTCATTTCAATCACCTATATATTAAATGAATGTTAGAGAGCCATTTATTGTTTGGATATTTAAAATGAGGGAGACATTAATGCAAATCTATTTTATTGGGATGTGTTTGGTGAATACTCAAAGTAGGTGGAGATCATATTCCAACAAGAAATTCATTCCTATAGAGTTTGTGGTGGGTGAGTGAGTATTATTAGAAATATTACCTAGATTTTGGAATCATTGTGTTTAGAGGTTGGGTAAATTAGCATTTGAATTCATGAAATTATTTGATATTGTGACCAGAATCATCATAGTGGCTTGTCATTTTGCTCTTTATTATCATTTTTGTGTCATAAAAAATTTTCTTCATATATCATGGTTTTGGAGATATTATCTCAACCCATCCCATGAGATTAATACAAATGAAATTGAGGTCAATGTTAATGTTTCATTTGAGGATAATATGTATTGTTTACAAGGCAAGAATATGAAAACTCTATATGTGAAGATGATTCATCCGGTATGAATTTATTGGATGTATGGGTGTATCTAAGAGGATATATAGGAGTAAGAGTCTAACATGCATGAAAAGTGGATGGAGTTTTTTTTAAAAAGTATTGGTGATGCTCTGGGCTTTAGATCGAGGATAACTATCCATATAGTTGGTGGTATATAATAACAGAAATATTATCCTGGAATATGTGAATTTAATTTTTGAGAAAACCTCACGTATTGTTTTGTTATAAATGTTGAGGTGTTAGAAAGTGACCCAAGAGTTGAATTCCAAGAGATAGCCATTGGTTCTAGTGGAATTTATATAGCTAGTTCCTAATAATTACATAATACTAAGGTTATGTCAGGAAGTGTTATTGGATAGAATTTCATTTCGTAACAAAGACCTTGTTGCGGCATAGTGATGGGATTCAAAAATTAAATTGTTGAGGCTAGTCGAGGACCATGTTGTAACCAAAGGCTTCATATAATGGGGGGTGTTGTGTACGGATAAATTATTCCATAATAAGAATAATTTTATATAATGGTTTCATGATCCTAATATGTTATAAGAGTTAAATAGTGTAAATACTATTTTCACATTGGTTTTTTGTTTTTAACATTAGTTCATATGAGATGTTTTTACAGGTAAGATTGTAAATATTTTTTCAATTTCAGTTAATAAAATGGATTTTATTAATTTGTTTTACTAGATTTTTTGGTCCATTATTTCATGGATGATGTGAAAAATTATTTAACATGTCCATTTTAAGAATAAAAAATGTGTAAATCTCTTTTTCTTTTTGGTTATGAAATTAAATATTTGAAAAAAGTTATTCCAAATCGTGTTTTAAAAAAACCTCCATGGTAAATGTTGTTTTTAAAATTTTCATGTCTATCATAAAATAAGAAATGTGAAAAAAAATTTTAAATAATATTTGAATATTTATTCTCCTCCAATTAGTACAACACCATATAAATTAGTATAATATCATAAAATCAATAGTTGAAACTAAGAAGAAACACAGCCATTTATAATTTCAATTTTCATGTTTCGAATATATATTACACATAAACTAAAATAAAAGTAGAGCTATAAAATTATTATCCCATTTAATTTTTAATTTTCTCAACACTTTTCTAGTAAAATTTTGAGGTTCAAGAAAAGCATCGAATTAAAAATAAAACATTTAACATGTATTCTGAGTAAAAAAAATGAAAAAGTAAATGAAAAGTTTATAAAAATATATATGACCCTCGTGAATATCATAAATATCCATGTTAAAATTATATCATAAAAATCATAAAACATAGTTTCAAAATTCCTTCAATCCTTGTTTATGAACGTATTTTTTAAATGAATTTTTCAATTCAAAATAAAATTTTTATGTACTACATAAAAAAACTAGTAATTGAAAATGAAAAGTCACCTTTTCATTTATATATATGATCTTGGTGCTATTCTTTCTTACTATCTCTATAAAAGTTTTCCATTTTTAAAAATAATATAAATAAAATATTGTAAATTTTAATCATAATATAAAAAATTATTAAAATATTCAATCTTACATGTTCAATACAGACTTAATTATTTCCACACTTCACCATAGATAGTGAATAACCAGTATAGTGCATTATCCCTTAGGAAAAACACCCAACATCCAATAGTGAAAGATATAAATGAAAATTTAATTTTTTTAGGTTATTATATTAAGAGATATATAAAAGTTTAGGAGATATATGTCTTATACCCTTGAAGATAAATATGCATTCATCACTAAATTATCTTTTTCTTTTTCAATCATTTAGTAATATAAACCATTCTTTCTGCATCTATCATTTTCTTCTGTATATGTGAAATAAACAGAGTGTCTATAAATCTACATATTTTTTCTTATCATGCTACATAAAAATGGTATAAATATAAGTAATTTAAAACAAACCTAATTATAAATTTTCATTAAATTAAAATAAAATAATGATTTATTTTAATCAATTTACATGTAAAAAGATTCATCAGGATGATTCCCAACACATCTCATGTTACAAGATCTATGTTATCTCTTTTTTTAAAAAAAATATTCATCGCATACCCAAAAAATCAAATTTCCATAAGAATAACATAATCATCCAATAATAAATATGAATATTTTTACAATTTATAAAGACAAGTATAAGTTTTATCTATTGTATCAAGACAACATATTTGCTGTTGTCTATAAACTATTTCTTTACCTTTAAAGAGTTTCTATAAAATAAATAGATAAATACATAAAACATTAAATTTTAAAACAAAATTAACAAAAAAATAATATAAAGGATATAATATACACATTCCTTTATAGTTATATGTCAAACAAGTCTAGATGGACAAACTAAAAAATTGATGATATTATGTCCAATAGTACTGAGCTGGTCTGTGGGAGTGGTATTATTTATTATTTGTATATAATATCATTTATAGTGACTCTATGATTCTCTATCATTTCATGTTGTTGAGGAATGTTATCTCTAATATAATATATGATCCCATATGAAAAAAATATTATGATGAGGATCATTAAAAAATAACTCACAATTAATAAGAAGTTATGGAGGAGTAAGTCTAGGATTAGGATAAGTATAAGGAGTGGGGTATTTAGGAATAGGTGGTGTATGATAATTAGTAGGAGTTGGATCAACAGGTGCAGGTATAGGAGTGGGATCATCATCAAGTATTTTTTTTTCTTTTGTGCAAACATCGACCGTACCAATGCTCTAATAATTTTCCTCATAATATCACAAATATTATAAATTCTAGCTTCCACATATTTTTTTCATTTATAATCATTCTCCATTAAAGAATCTTCATAATATAGAAACACTTTTCTTACCAATACACCTACTGGGTATCATCGTACATGACCTGGGTGTTTGGGATTTCCCAATGTTGTAGCTAAAATAACCTTCCAACCCTTAGCTATGAATATCCCCTTTGTCTTATACTCCCTAAGAGACTCTTTTATAGAATATTTTATAAAACAATTAGGTAATCATAATATATAATGAATTGATTATCATAAATAAATAAATAAAGAAAACATCATAAAATATTCTCGACTACATCACTTGACTCTTTTAAATGATATTGTCTTTTATTTTCTCATCTAATCCCCCTTTCATTCTTCATGTCATGCATTGGAGGGGGAGTTCAAATTTGGGTGAGCCAAAAGGATCAACTCTCGGATTTTGAAATTTTTCATCTATCATTTGTTGTTCCAACAACATATACCATCCTCGAGATAATGTATGAGTTTATACATTTCTAGATTGGATCTCCTTATGAAATAACCTTTACTATTGTATGTTATGAATAAATAAATCTTTAATATTATCATCAATATAAAAAACTTCAAAAAGTTACCTTTCATTGTCTACATATGACAAATTTCTTCCACATATATTCATATTTAAATGGATATATTTCAAATGGATTATCATGTTCTCTATGCCAAAAAATGAAATTAAATCTGAAGTTTGATTTAAATTACCTCCATCACCTAGCATCCAATGATAAATATTTCATCCAAACATCTCTGGAATCAGTTATATCATATTTCATCTAATATGATGCCGTAAAAACTATATTAATATAAACATTTCATTATAAGTAAAATAATAAAAAATGGGGTAACCAAAAATGGACTACAATAAGTTATATATTTTCAGTTTGTCAACAATTTTCCAATTATCAATCAAAATACTAACATATATTTTAAACAACACTGTAATAAAGGTCATAAAATATGTTGAACTTGGATCTCTTGGAATATTATTATCATTAAATTATATTAGTATTCTATGGTTCGAGCTAAGAGTGGTTGAAAATTTTGGAAAATATTTTATTCCATGTTTACGAACCCTGAAATTTTTTCATTCCCTTATAGAAGAAGATGTCTCTTGTAAAGAAGGATGAAGAGGATCATTAACATGACTATGTGTATGTTCCTCCCCATGGATATGTGTATGATCCTATCAAGAAGTATGTTGTGGATCCGATTCTTGATATATCATTATCCTATAAATCAAATAAACAAAAAATAGAACACATATATAAAAATACAACTATTACATAAATATGTAAATAAAAAACAATTGTTTTAAAAAAACATAATCTAATTTAAAAATATATTCATTTATCTTTTTTATAGTTAACTAAATTTATAAAATCATTAATGAGTGATTAAATGAAAGAAAAGAAAAAAATAAAAAATGGTGTGTTATTAGTAAAAATCTTCTAATGTATAACACCCTTTTTACACAAAAAAATAATATTCTTTGAATATATAAGAAATAATCCAAAAAAACTTAACTAAATTGACAAGTTATTTATTCATATTTATTAGAGTAGTTAGCTAAATTGATAACAAAAAATAACGGAGATGAAAAGACATAAAAGAATGAAAACAAATCCAAAAATGGTATGTTAATAGTAAAAATGCTCCTACACTAATAAATCATTTTAACACCAAACATAATATTCAATGAATATGATCCATTATAAAATTTATTTATTATTTAAAATATTGGATTTAAAATATGTTTAAAAAAAATAAAGAAATAGATATTTTACATTTAGTTAAACATGGAAAACTAATAAAAATTAAATTATATAAAATAAAAATTCAACTTTTTAGTTATAATATATGATTTAGTAAAGAAAATGAATCTAAAATATCTGACATTTTTTGAAATTTTTGAAAGTAAAATAGAATTAATCATATGATACTTGTAATATTAGGAATGTACTAATGGATTGATTTACAAAATTACTTCATCAAGATCATTCGGTATGGCACAAACCATGTCTACAATGTTCTCATCAATATTATCTATTAATGTTTCCACGGAAGTAAGAATATTACATAAATTATAATATTCATCATTTTTATTATCACCAAAATACTATTTTCATCATTGTAAAATAATAGACCACTTCATATTGGATTAATCGAGAACATAGAAAAATAATTCATGTGTTTCCATGAAAAAAGGATTAGATGTTTTAATCAGATTTACTATTTTCACTCCAAATTTATCATGTTTGACACTATTATTACCAAAGAACCATTTGTAGTTAAACATTAGAACATCAAAATTTAATGTAATCAACCACCCATATTTCATCAATGAATCAATACAATGCACTTGATATTGATATTTGGTTTTGTGACATTGGTAGTTGAAAAATGTATAGATTCTATAAACACCAATACACTGCAAATCTAAATTGCAGTTCTATTGTCTTTATCCTTCATATGAAATGTATTGCCGTTAATTTCATACTAAGACCATGTTATAAAATTTAACCATGGACCTCCCACAAACCAACTCAATATTTCTGATGCATCTGGTATTCCAAGAACATCCTCTTTAAATCACAGGAAAAATGTTTTTTTATTCTCATTAAAAATCCACATATATTTATTCTTTGTATGAAATTGTTTCAACACACAAATATGATATATTATATATGGAAGACCATCATCTATGTTTTTCAAGATGCAGAAATGTACCTTATATATATGTTCACCTATCAATGATTTTTCTTTCAACACATGGGTCCCATTTCCTCTATCGTGGACTTGGTCATGGTGAGATATAGGAAAACCAATGTGCTTCACATTATAAATGTTTCTTTTACAAAACAATGAAACCTATTCAAAAAATATAATTTTCAAAAATAGTGGCTTTAGGTAAATATGGATTCACAATATAACCCTTAAATATCATCAAATGCTTTTCAGAAAGATATATCCAATATAGATGTACAGGCCTGAATATTATTATTCCTCACAAAAAATGAACCATTAAATGCACCATGATATAAAAAATATATTGGAGGAAAATACATTTCCATTTAACAAAGTATATAAACATCTTTGTCACCCATATTTTTCAATTAATTCAAATAAATCACCTAATAACAAATTGAATTGAAAAAATAAAAAACCTTTATGATATTTATTTTGACACAGATGGGAAATATTCCATGCAATGTAACTATTGGTATCTCTTCAATCATGATTTTAGAATCAAGATATTTCATACCTTTCACCTTTAAATCCACTAAAGACACACAAACATTTAAATTTGAAGAATAACCCTATGAATATTTGATATCATGAAGACACTAACAAGATATAATTTTCTCCCTCTATGATAATGTATTAGAATTTAGGGGTATGAATTTTCCCCTTGCATCATGAGTGGGATCTAACACCAAATTTATTCCCATTAAGATAATGTCCAATTTTTAATTCAACACATATTTAATCTTCGTTTTATTACCTAAATATTCTCGGATAAATAATCCACATATATTTTTATCCAACTACAAGAAATAATATTTATGTTTGATCTCATGATATCCTCAATATGATAGATCAAAAAATATTTAACATTTCTTCAAAATATTTCTATCATTACCATATTATTTTGAATTTATGAATGTCACATTAATTTTTTTCACACTCTCAAAATATTGATTTGGGGAATTTTTTTTTGAAGTAATATCTAGTCCACATAAGCTATTGAATTCTCTTCTTAATATTTAATTAGAGTGATCCATAAAAAGAAACATTTAATTACCCATGTATACTAACTTCCACCCATGTTTTAGTTGATAATATGAAATCCATTGTTCATAAATTGGAAAATAGTTATCCCCCTAACACTATATATATAAAAATTTCTATATGTTAGAAAGCCATTTATTGTGAACATAATCATTACATGAAGTGAAAAATATTATATTTTATAATAATCATACACACTGAAACCTTTATCCCTTAAATGTTTCTAATTAACAATTAATGGTGACAAAAAAATCAATATCATTTCTAGGATATTATGGTCCAGAGATCATTATCCTCAAAATGATATATTTTTACTTCGTTAAACATTTAAGATATAAGTTTTAAATTTCTAATAAAACATCCCATGAACTATGTTTGTTACTAAGGCTTTAATATGGATTCATTTCATCCATGAAAATTCAAACACCATGATTTATAACTTCATTTTCAAATGGGGGAAATTGTTGATCATTTCTTCAATTGTTTAAAATCATTTGGATGCTATAATTTTCTATCACATATCCACACATCTTAAAGTCCTATTAAAATTTCACCAAAATTTGAATTGAAAAAAATATAAAACAACAAATTATAAAAATATACCAAAATTCCTTGTGGGGGATCTCTATAGTAGCTAAATAATCATGTTATTTTTAATTCAACTTATACTGTTTTTTCCAATATTTAGAGAACCCTAACAGAAATTCTTATTCCATATTATATAGCACACTTTCATTTAGGAATGCATGTATTTTATTATTCTCTAAACCCATGGGGCATAATGTTTTCTTCTATTAATAATGTGAATATAGAATATAGTTTTCTATAGGAATAATGTCTTTCACCTATTATAGTAACACAATAAATCTCTTTTCAATCCATCCATTTTTCTCCTTCAAGGTAATTAATCATAACAAAATCAATGAACCTATAAATTACATAAAACTATGGTATAATGGTTTTTTTAGTATCACCATATAAATGTTCAATTTTTTTACCTTTATCAATTTTATGCAATTCAATATCATGATGATTTCATTAATTTTCTTAGACACATCTTCTTGAAAAGAATCATCATCTATAGATTAGAAATTATATGCAGTTTAATCGTACAAAATCCAAGGGATGTAACAGAGATTAAAACCACGATAATTTAAATGATCCTAGATCTATTTTATTTTAAACTTCTAAATATTTAAACATTTTAGTCAAGGATAGAAAACATTCCATTTTTGGAAAACTTTGTTTATAAAAATTCAAAAAAAAACATTGACACCATCCTCATATTCATCACTTATTCAGTGTGAAGTAATCTAACATCAACTACTTATTATCTATTAAAAATATAAAAAATATATAAATCTTTTCAAAAGAATATTGTGGTGATAAAAGTTTGTTTGAGGGGTGGAATATCAGATTATTTCAATGATAATCAAGAATAAATAGTGGTGGATTTATTCATCACTAAAATGTATCTTTTGTTTTCAATGATAGTGAATATAATTTTAGTGAAGTTATTAAAATTAGAGATGAAATTGAACATTATTTTGAATTATTATCCAATCTGAAAGAAAGTAAAGGAAATAAATTTTGTTAACTATTGTGTAAAAGTGATTCTTACTAGAAATTATTGAATAAATAAAATCCTTATTAGAGGGACTAAATATATTGAAATATCTTGTGAGAATTTCATTGAATTGAGAGTAAAAAAATTGAACAATAATCTTTGATCATCGGTGACTACAATGAAGTTATTAAATATATGAGTTTATGTATATATATTTTTTAAGATGTAGTAGTTTATAGGAAAAAAGATGGAGTTTGACGTTAAGACACTCAAGTAGAAAAAATTTCATACATTAACAGTAACTTTAATGAAATGTCAACCAAAAATATTAGAGAATAATCATTAATTTTGGATTAAAAAATTAATATTTAATGATCTAATTTCTTTGAAATATTCCTCTTAGATATTTTTATTTTATTCTTCGACCAACCAGAAGAAATATTTTATTCAAAAAAATGCATCAATTTTGTAAAGTAACAGATGCTAAATATTTCAGTCTAACCACATTAGTAAAAATTGACTGTTAAATACCCTAATAACTTTTTTATTATGATATTATTTGTTACCCTAAGTGAATTTTTATGAAATAAGAGAAATTTCATATTCATGTTTCACAAATTAGTGCATCATATTAAAATTATTATACTTTCCCTTCATATTTATATTTCAATGTTAAATATTATTAAAAAGAAGTTCAATGATAAAAAATATAATAAGGGTATATTATTTTATAAATGATAATTATATTAATAAGAACCTAGATAAATAGTGGATATATCAATATAGTGAAAAATAAAAAAATTTTCCTTTTTAAGGTAGTAATGTTATTATTAAAAATAGGTATGCCCAAAACCATGATGATTAGAGTCATATAGAAGTAAAATTAATGTAACACTTAAATCTACAAGACTATATTCTTACCGCACTAACTATAATATTCTACCAATTATTATAATATATTATTTGATCTCACAATATTGGTTTTTATTTTTTTATGTATAGAAATATATAGTTTTGAAATATTCAACCAAAATAAGGGGAAGACCTTATTTCTTGCCCAACGTGTCTGTAACATACACCGGAAACAAATCACATTTTCCTAGTAGTATTAAATTAGATACATGATTACATAAAAACAAATTTATAGATAATCTAATGTTAATATATATATATATATAACAAAATAAAATATACACAAAATATTTAAATAATAGATTAAAATCATTAAAATGGAAGGTAAAACTAAACTACAACCCAAAAATAATAGGAATCATATCATATTGAAAAAGGGAAGCATAATAAATTTGTCTACATAACATATTTGGTTAGGTAAAAAATTGAAATACACTAAAAATCAGGGAGAGTTTACTTTGAATACATAGGATGGAATGAAAAATCAATAATATAGGATATGGAATTAAACAATGATATTTATCCTTGGAATGGATAGGGCTTTCAAAAAAAGTTCTTCCTAAACATATATAATGAGGGAAGAGGGAATGAAACCCGGTGTTTCAAAAACATAGGGGTTACAATAACATGAAAAAGTAAGTAAATTAAACTAAAAATAAAAAAATATAAAAACAATTATATAGAATTAATTTTTCAAGGAATAATTCATGGTCTAACGGACTAAGATATGATCAAGAGTGTGTGAGGCTTACTTGATAGGTAAGAAAATCTCTCTTTGAATGCACAACGAAAAAAGCACTAATGGCGGTGGGTAGTAAAGGGATCAACAATCACACACTGAGGCTGATGAAGCCTAAGGGTGTATTATGGTGTTAATTAAATATTATATTCCATCGAATTAAAGAAATGTGGTAAGAGATTCAAAATGAGAGAAACAAGAGCTATTTTATTAGAAAGAAAGAAACTGAAATGAGTCTACCAAACTTTTGATAACAATTTTATTATTAAATTTCATTATCTATTTAATAACCAATGTTAAAAATAAATTCTTCAAGTCCCTTTCAAATTAATTACAATTTAAATTGTTTTCCTTCATCAATTATCCTAAAACTAAAGTATTCAACCTCATGTTCAAAATTAGTGTCCAGATAAATAACATAGAAAATATATTTCATTTAAATTTAATGTTGGTTGTATCATAAATAATATGAAATTTTTTTGATGACATCTTTTTCACATCAGTTATAAATAGATAACCATAAAACACAACATTATAAATATTTTTTATAATAGTGGGGTACATCATCATAAAGCTTTATAGGACAAATGTTTGAGCAACATCATGGTAAACCATGTAACAACCTATAGTACTACATCTTGAAATGGTCCATATAAAAATTAAAAAAAAACTAAATATGAAAATTAACACATTGTGACCCTTACTAGGTTACGAATTGAAGGATTATTTGGGGAAGGGTGTGTCACATCATAGTGATATAGGATTTTCTCATCATGATCATCCCATGGGGGAGTTTTTTACCAGATGAGAGAAGGCCATTCCCTTAACACTCGAGCTCATGTAAGGTCACATGTCATGATGTAACCAAAATGAAAATACTATGAGGGTTCCATGTAGGTTGATTGTACTATGACCAGTGTGCCCACACCATGATATATGACCATGATTTATTTATTAATTAAATTAATTTGTTTTAATATAAAAATTATCCAAAATGGGGGTTTCCCTATTTATCTCCAGTGGTAGCTGATGCCTTATCCTCTTCCATATCCAATCGAGTTCATCTCTAAAAAATTGATATGTCTTTCATTAATGATCTTATTTAGGTACCATCTATTGTAGTTTTTTTCCTATAGTGATTTTATCCTACCTCTTTTGAGATTCCCTCTCACTCCCACTTTCACACTATCACTCTACCTCTGTCTATGCCTCCCTCTCTCTTAGTCATTCCACATATTTGTATTCGATCCCTAATTCATGGTAATTTATTAGGATCAATGATTTTAACCAATTAATCTAAAATTAGAATGTAAAAGTGAAAGGTAAGTATTTAATAATCACGGTTTAGATGATCCCTAAGTTTTCCGAAAAATCAAAATTCATTTTATGCATGTATAATGTGTGGTCATGCTGACTTATTGTGTGCTTGAACTATGAATTTTATGAATTGTTTATTCATTGGAGATACATATGAACAAACATTATTTTATATAGGTGGTATACTCATAATTGAAAATCCAATACCTTGGCCTCCAATCGAGGTGAGTTATAATCAAATTAAATGGAAAATGTAGAGGAAACCCAAAGGGGTTCCCTTAGTGGAATTTGAGACATAGTGGGATAAGAATAGGTTCCCTAGGATGACCCCTAGTTTGATGATGTGAGGTGAGTGTGGTATAAAATGAAGGCATCCATATGTGTGTATATATTTGAACCCTTGGTTGGTGGAATGACCAATTTATTTTGAAAGGACCCTAAATATCAGTTGGAATTGACTATGTGGTGGGGTGAACCAACAGATTCGATTATTTTTATATTTATTTTTTAAATAAAATTATTTACTTATTAATGTTATTATTAGATTCCAATTACACACTCCAATGATTATACACAGTAAGAAAAATTAATTTAGAAGTTTCATACTCTAAATGAAAATCTAGTACTTTTCATGAAATAGATACAAACAAGAAGGTTTTATCCTTTAATAATGTTATAATATTTTTCCCATACTTTTTATAGTTTTATTACACGCATACAATGACATATAAATTTAATTCAATAATAAGAGATTCTCTAACTGAAAAAGACTTACACAGAGTATTCTTAGTGTTGTTTCTTATTTTTTTATTCTAATTATATAGCATCATACCTATTTTACTTCCCCCCTTCTCTAAAATAGATTTTTTTTTTGAACATATAATATAATTTTGAAATAGTAGTGAATATTTTTCATTCAGATAGAAATTAAAATTTTAATTTCAGAATTAATACTAAAACTAAAATTAAAAATAATAACATCTATTAAATAATTCTAAATTCCTTTCTTCCTACCATATCACTTTTCTTATTTTTCATATTATATTTCACTAATGGGGTATATCTTGGTGGGATCATGAATAAATCATGGAATAACTATAATCATCATGAAATGTGTAACCAATTATCTGAAACAAAAACAAAAACATCATCTTTTTTTGGTGAAAAAAACTTCTATATTGTGTGAACTCGTCTTCTCCCACCAATTTAAAATAATAATTCATTCATGATATTCAGTCCATAAAATACCATATTTATCATCATAATATTTTTCAATAACTGAGAAATTATCCTTTAACATCTGAAATCCTTATAAAACAACATCTAATAATTTTGCAGAACTATTCCATATTATACTATAAAGAAATCATATTGTATCTATGTTAAGACCTCTTACATGACATAAGTAGTCCTTACAAAACTAGACTTTCACAGAATATAAAAATAGGAATATCTTACAATTCATACCACAATGTATTTCACAAACTAAAATATGTTGTGAAAATATCTGACAACTCTTATGATTTCAGCATAAGCCATATGTTTTTCAAATAAATTTTAGATTTTCAATATAATTATACTGATTTTATAAAACCCTTTTAAATTATCTATGACATTTATGAAATTACATTCCTTGGAAATAAATTTTATGAGAACTCAAAGACTCTTATGGAAGATATCTATAACCCTAATGAAATATCTAAAAACATTATGAAATATAGACTTTTTCCAAATTTTAGTATGATTTAGTAGAAAAAACATTATTGTTTAGCATAACGACTCAAAAAAAATTTGAGTCTCAGAATATTGTTAGACTAAATCTACCCAATATAAAAGATACTACCAAACTACTTAAAAATTTATCCAAAAAAACTCTAAATAACTTCAAAAGACCAATATTTTTAATTGGAATTGACCTTACATAAAATTCATTATTTTATATGAGTTTTAAAATTATTTATGTATTAATTATAGAATACAACACAATAGACAAATCCACTGCTACTCTAAATCATACTATCCAAAAAAATTCCACATGCTAGATGAAATTTCTCAACCTAAAAATTTATGAAAGCACTCCTTGAGTATCAAAAAAGTTTCCAAATATTATTTATTCTTTAGGGGCTCAAAAAAAACGTCAAAATTCCCATGGTCACAACATTATTGAAACCTATCCATGTTTTTAGGTACGGTCAGTTCTATCCCCTTGAAAACTATAATGTTAGTCCGGGAAATTGATTTTTTTGCATGAAACTAAATTGTGAAAGGTATATGTCTTGGTTAAATTTGAATTATGAAATTTTATTGGTATATATTATTTAATTGTAAATATTGAATAATTTTTTATAATGTTTTTTTGGTATTGGTTCATATATAATTTCAGATATGATTTTCAATGTGGCATGTTGCCGATTATGTGAGAAGGAACATATACTGGGTTTCTATTCAACCCATGGGGATTGATGATGTGATATGGTACACATGGAATAAGCCTATAGGACCGTGATTTATTGATGACGTGTGATGGTATAGGGGTGGGTACTTATCCGACCTATGAGCATTGATGGTAAGGATGTGAAATTGTACACTTTGTAGGAAGATATCTAACATATGGGGATTCATAATGAAATACATTGGTTCCAGGGTGGTGGATTATTTTACCCTTGGGCTATAGTGATGTATGGTGACATTATGGGTGGCTTTCTACCCATACTCTTACTTAGGTTATATACCATGTTCATAACACCTCGTAATAGGTAAAAGTAGGTATGGTCAATCTAGGGTTTCACATATAACACATGGATCAAAAATGATTTGTTATATTACACTTTCTATAATTTATTATAGCACATAATCGTTCACAATTTTTATATTTGATATATTTTGGGACATGATTGGTGGTGGTCTTCTGATTTGTACTTAGATTCTTCAGGGTTCATCATAGATACTCGAGCAGACTTCATGGATAAAAGTATTTTTAAGGGTGTCAGTCCTAATGTATCATGCAGTCACCTAATAGGGGGATATGGTGACCCTTTTCTTAATTATTTGATTTATAATTATCTAAACATTATATTTGAACCAAAATTTAAAAAAATATGGATATATATATATATATTTATTTATTTATTTTAAACAGCTTACACCACATATAACATAGTAAAAAATTTGAAATAAAAACAAAATATTTTTTTAAGGTTTGGTCCTAATGGGGGCGCCTAACACTACAAAAAAGTATTTTGTGGTTGAAATTTACAAGTGTTTATTATAAACACCGTCAAAAAAAATTTATAATGGGTTACTAATAAACCAATCTAATTAGAGGTTGTTTGGTAAAAATCACACCTAAATTATTAACCATCCCCGACCATATTTCCTCTCGATCATCACCCCTCCCTGCACTACCCTCTTCCCTTCCATAATCCCACCCCAACATTGATAGCCCCTAGATCGTAACCCCTCTCATCACTCCCCTCTTCCACTCTATCACCCTTCCCCACCCCTGAAAACCCTATTTATCATCTAATTTTACCTATCATATCTCTACCCTCTCCTGCATCAGTTGGTATCACCCCTATCAGCAACTTCCCTTATATCCCAACACTCTCCTCCCTTACATGATCATGGGATTTACTTATGTTTTCAACAGATTCTCTTATACAGTCATCACCTTCCCTTACCTATCATTGCAACAACTCTCCTTTCTATTAATTGGTTGACGACTTCACCTGACTCTCATCACAACTATGCCCCCTCTCTCAGTTATCGATGTTTCATCCCTCGTGTGAGCATGATGATGCCCCTACCCATTCTTTTGATGTCTCCTCTCTCTCTATTAGATCGTGTACCCCTTCAGATCGAGTATTCTACTCATTATGTGTAGGTATCCATGGAACTCTAACTAACTGAAACATAATTTTTTAATTTTCAAGTCACTTTTGAGGAAAAAGTAAGAAACCACTAGTTTCATACAATTAATCAAATTACAATCATAAAATGAGTTAACAAAGTTCAATACTACCTAGGAACTTCCCCTCCATAACATCTTCATCTTACTGTCATGCCTCCACCTTCAAATGACCACTCTTCTTCTTATCTCATGAAGTGTTTCACACTCCTCAAATAATGGAAATTTCATAACCAATAATTCATCCAAATCTGAATGGAAAGGCTCAGTGAATTCTTCCAATGGTATCCATCTCCAAACCCCATCTGAATGGAAACTGTCATCTGACCATTCATTTTTTAAGCATTATTCTCCTTTTGCACTTTCTTTTAAACCCTCTACAAAACCCTCAGAGAACGCATTGTATTAATATTTTTCACTTTTATAAGCTACACAATGACACTTACGATCTAATGTACAGTAATTATAGACCTATTTTTCTATCAATGAGGTAATTTGTATTCTTAATTTTGTTCATTTTTTTATATTGATTTAGAAAATTAATGATAATTTTCCCTTGAATTTTATCATTTATTTTATTCAATTAATTGTAATCTCTAGAGAAACTTCCTATTTATAAAAATATGGCCATTCACATTCAAACCCATGAATAATTTTCCCAATAAATTTTCATTTTATATGAATTATCTAGTATTTTTCTTATTTTACTTTTAACTACCTAAAATACATATTAGTTATATTAAGTTCTACTTCTTTAAGAAGATTTATTCTAAAATTCTAGTGCGTTGTTTTTTATAAATTGATCAAACATTGTTTTTATTTCCAATTATTTGTCATAACTAATAATTTATTTGAGTTATTTCCAATAATTAATTCCAAAATATTCTAAATTATGAGATTTTTTTAACACTTACAGTTTTTATAGAATTAATTAAAGGACAAATTGTTTGTATATTTTTTAATGGTAAAAGTAATCATAAAAAGTAGTTTATAATTTTCATAAATATAAAAGATATTTACATTTTATATTCGTTAATGAATGTGATTTATAAATATTATTTTTATGTTTTCTATTGTATAATTTTTTTAGATCTATATTATTTTTATATATATATATTTGTACATATTTAATTGGTATATTACATTTCAATAAATGTATTATAAATGGATAAATCTTGGATTTCCTCATCATGAAAAACTAATGAGTACAAAGAATAATTAAATAAATTTCAAAAAATTACATTTGAGAATAAATCTATTGTGGGAAGAACAATATTTCCTTATCATAATTTATAATTTATGTAATGGTTGATCTGAGTTTAACAATATTCCCAGGTTAGTGAAAAAAATTAGAATAAATAAACAAAGTGGGTATGACACACAGAATTTAATGAAGTTGAACTACAGGATTCTAGAACCCAAGATAATGAGACATATCCACGTAATTGTGATCATATTGATACTATAAAATAAATGGTTAATGATTCATTTGAGATTGATAATATACTGAGTGAAGATAATGAAGACTCATCTTTTAGTGTAAACATGGTAGAAACTTGTAGAGAATTTTCTGAATTATTGAATGATGAGATTAAAGAATTATAAAAAGTTAGTAAAAATTAATCCAAATTTTATTTTATAATAACATTACACCACATCAAGTGTTTGTGTGGAATTATTGATATGGAAGTGATATTGATTTTGGATTTTCTAAGAGATTCTTTTGAATATTCCAAAATCTAGGACGCTTTTTATGACACTAAAAAAAGTCACAAATAAACTTAGGATTAATTATATTAAGATTCATGTATTTCCAATTACATCATATTGTATTGTGGTGATGATGAGAAAAAATAAATATGTAATAAATTTTAATCATATATGTTGAAGGAAAAAGATATTGAAAAACATAAACAACCATCAAGAGTTTTCTATTATTTTATACTTAAACAAAGTTTTCAATAATAGTTTATGTCTAGTAAAACTAAAAACCATATGAGTTGGCATGAAATTAAAAAAAAATGTAACGATGAATTGGTGAGGAGTCCTAAAGAATCATTAAGCTTAGAATAAATTTAATGTCACGCATCCTCAATTTTCTTTAGATCCTCAAAGTTATTACATGGGTCTCGCAGCTAATGGTTTTGATCCTTTTGGGAGAATTAGTTCACATTATAGTATTTGGCCTATAATATTGATATAATATTAATCTCATCAATGTGTATGAAACAAACATCTATGATTCATTCAATGACCATTCTTTGGAAATGGATTACGGGAAATGCCATATTTTTCTATTTTATACCTCTTTTAATGGAGTTGAAAGAGTTGTGGGTGGATAGAGTTGACTCATATGATGTCTTAAAGTCAAAAATGTTAAAAAAGAGATAAAAATTACTCTAGAAAATTAGTGAATTTCTTGGATATGGATCCTTAATAGGACAGAATACATATTTCAGATTATCTTGTCTGACTCATAACATTGAAATAATTCCATTATTTTTGCCTCATATAAGAAAGTGGTGTTTTGGGGGGAATCATCGATTTCATGGTGATAGTCATAAATTCCCACTAATGAGATTACATTTTAATGGAAATTAGGACTTTTAAAACTCTCCAAGTGCATTTTATGGGATAAAGATTTTAAAAAAATAAAGAAAAAAATAAATGTCTCATTTGGTAAGAAGATAACACAGGATGCTAAAGGAAAGCAATATTAGGGGTATAACAATGAGGGAGACTGCAAAAATGGGAGAAATGTTTATATTTTTTTAATTTTTTTATTAGGAGAAGAACATGTGATGTCACAAACTTGATGTTATGCATATCGAGAAAAATGTATGTGATAATGTCATTTATACAATATTGAATGAATTTGGTTAGACAATATATCTTCCAAAGGCCTGAAACTAACTTTAAATTATGGGTATAATAATGTATTGGTGGCCAAATGATATAGTGAAATATGAACCATGTTTTTTACAAAGAAAACACTAATGAAAGATTCACTTTTGAAATTTCTAGTGAAGGTAATGTTGCTCGATAGTTATTTCAGTGACCTTTATAGATGTATCAATATGATAGATTGTAAAATATATTGATTGAAAAATCATGATTGTGATGTTATAATGGAGAAATTTATTCCCATTGAAATAAGTAATGTGTTTTCGAACAATGTGTATAAAATATTGATAGAGTTACAAGCATTTTTTGACAAATATGTGCCAATGTTATCAATATTATTGATCTTGAGAACTCCTATCATTAATTTTTTCTCAAACTTTTTCATTTAGAGATGTTATTCCCCCATCAGTTTTTAATTTCATGATTCACTTGTGTGTGCATATAGTCTATGAACTATGATTGGGAGGGCTAGTATAATATTGATGGATGTATCTTATTAAAAGGAAATATACTTTTTTACATATGTTATTTCACACTATAATTTTTTTTCTTGTTATTGGTTCCGTATTTTATATAGATTTTTATGGAATTTAATTTCTTATGTTCGTAATAAGGCTCAACCTAAAGGTTCTCTTACTGAGAGGTATATATGAGAAAAATTATTGATATTTTTTTATAGTTATTTAGAAGGGATTGAAACAAAATTAAATAGTTATATTTTTATTAATGATGAAGTAATGGATGTTGACAATGATGATGTCTATATAGTCTTTTTAAATATCAGAAGACCAGTTGGGAGTGGTTCTGATTTTTTCTTGACGTCCATTGAGATGAAACAGGTGAACCAACATGTGTTTTTCAATTTAGATGGGGTGGATCCATTCATAGTGTATATATAAATTTAAGTTTTTATATTAAATAATTTAAATATATGACATAAAATTTCAATAATGATTACTTGTAGGGAATACACATTACATGTGAAGAGAAAACGGAGGATTTAGACACTCTCCTCAACCATATTTTAAAATATTATAAGTACAGACTTTTCAAATTGGTTTTATATATAGGTAAGTGAAAGGAATGATTGGTTATTCAATTTGAATTTATACTTATTTTCAAAAAGATTATATATTTTTTAGTGGTTTTTAGAAGATGTGGTTAGAACTCTATCAGATGATTTGAAGTATCTTGCATTAGGCCCTCCTCATAATGCTAAAAGGTTTCCTGCATTAAGTATTAATGGATTCAAGATTCATACAATGGATCATAAAAAAGGATTAAAAAATTTCTATAGTGTTAATAACTTCTAAAACCAAATGTATTTCAAGTCAACATGATGATAACGGAATATATTATAATATTTTATATTGTGGGATGTGAAAATATATTACCATGATCAATTACTATAGAAAATAGGTTACAGATTTTGGATTTATATGGTCTAATAAAAAAACTGATTTCAGTTTTAGAATGGATGATTGTGGTTTTAATGTCATCAATTTTAGTTAATTGATTTACATTAGATAATGTGAAGAGAATGATCCTTTAATTTACACATCTCATTCTAAAATGGGTTATTATTTTTTCGAGTCTCGTGAATCGAGTGTTGTGGTGCATCATAAGAATAGATATTTGTGTGAAATGTGTAAATATTATGAGGATAGATGTGACAACATGCATTTTTATGTCCAAGTGTTTTTTAAATATATTGAAAATGAAAGGGAAAATAGTCATCTAGAATGATATGATAAATATGATGATGTTTTATTTTCAAATTTGTAGGATGATGAAATAAATTTGGAATAAATACCTTCATTTTATTTTCTTGAATTCATGCATTTTCTTTTACTTACTAAAGAAAATGTATTTATTATACAATAATATTTCCGAGATGTTAATTTATATTGAAATTATTAATTTTTTTCATTTCATGGGATACCATTATGTTGTATTTTTTTGAAAAATTGTTAGAAGGGAAAATGTAATTTTTTTAACCATTTTCTTTTTGAAATAAATTCTACTTCTTGTTCTGTTTTTTCTTATAAGTCAAGGAATGATATATGCATCTGAACCCAATATGTAATTTTTCTTAATCATTCATTTTATTAAATATATATATAGAAACTACTCAAAAACATTTCATGTGTTATATTATGAAAAAATGAATTTTTATAATATTTTATTTATTATATCTGAGGAGGCGTCAACATTACTAATTAAGGTCATATGTTTTCCAATTATTTTCACTATGTTTTACATGTCAGAAAAATTAATGTGTCTTGAGAACTGTATATTTAACTCAAGTTCATGATAACTTCATGACACTATTTAAGAAGTGTATAAGTATAAATAGTGAAATTTTTTTCCCCTTCCCATATCACATTTTATTGAAGAGAACTATCTATAATTTTGTTGTTTGGATCGACTATAATCATACAGATGATATAGACTACACTATGAAAGTTTTCATTTCCATTATCTCTACACAAATTTTGTTTCCCAGTTCATAGTTAGTGTTGAAACTGAAGATCACTGAAACCATTACACCATGAACCAAGACACCCCCTCTGGTCTCTTCATACACATTAGATCCATC
Organism: Viscum album; assembly: GCA_963277665.1. Classification (NCBI taxonomy): domain Eukaryota; kingdom Viridiplantae; phylum Streptophyta; class Magnoliopsida; order Santalales; family Viscaceae; genus Viscum; species Viscum album. The sequence continues at coordinate 309,877,652 of OY728120.1, forward strand.
CATATAAATCTTCACCCAATAATTGGGTGGCCCCCATTTACCACATCACCCTTATAGAATCCACCCACTTTTTAGGAGGTGCTCTTTGAGAGGATCCCCTTGATAGTATCTAATGGCTTTTTTTTCCAGGATATGTGTGATAGGATTGACCAAAGGGTCTTTCACCTAATTTGGGATATAGAAATTAGGATAGGACATGTCTTCTCTCAGTACCTTCATTCACATAGCACACAAAAAAACATTTCAAACATCATTCCATTCACATTTATTTCATTACTATGCTGAAGATTCCATTCAAACTAGGTTGTAAAAAATGTATATAAGATCTATAAGTGTTAAATTTTAAATTTTGTATTAATCCTATAAGTAAAATGAGTTTTTCATATACTTTTTTTTGTATTTTAACTACATTATTATTATTTCATCAAAATTGTTTATGCTTGTAATCACCATATAGGTATGACTAAACCCAAACGTCCTAGTGTTTGGAATATAAATGTACATCATAAAATAAAATTATAAATAAATGTGTACGTTCATCCATCTTTAGCTGAAGATATTCCATCAAGATCAACATGAGTACAGATCACCCAAGATGTTTTCCCCACTAAAACACATTCAAATTATGGTCCATCAACATAGATCACATTATTAGATTCCAATTAATATGGTAATGCTCGATTATAAAATCCTAAAAGTGGTTTTAGTATTGAACCTCAGATTGAAGTGAATGCTTCTCCAATAGCAATTTCTGTACGGTTTAAAAAACAATGAACTATTTGGATATGAAATGTTATAGTAAAAATTTATTTTATTCAAGAAATTTTTATTTTAGTTAATACTTTTTGAAATTTATTTCAATATTTTATTATACTTTTAGGGTCTGAAAAAAGTTAAAAAATTTTGATTGGAAAAAAATTGTTCATTAGTGAATGAAAAAGTTATAGTGAAATTTAGTGATCCAGGCCATCTAATTGGGGAACCGAGAGGTCTATTTTTATGTTTAATGGGGAATATAGATAGGTATAAATTTGAAATATATTATGAATCATGGTGATGAATAAAAAATATCTATATTAATACTTGTTTTGATGATTGGTTATGGTATTTATATTTTATTGATTTAATGAATTTTTATGATTTATTTTAGAATTGTACAACTGTTGTTTTTATTTTGTTGGCAAAGCCCTAGTTTCAGTTTCCATATGATATGTTTAAAAAGTTTTTTTTATAATCTTTCAACAGGGAATATATGGAGAGAGTGTGGGTATTCTTAATAAAAATTATGACTCTTTCTTATCTAAAGAACAAAATGTTTAGCAAAACTGTCCAAAAGGTATAAAAAGGGAGAAATGGAAATAATGTATCATCATCCATGATAAGAAAAAACACTAGATACACTAATATTTTTTTTATTTCAATCATATTTAAACATTAAATTTTATTATTTATTAAATATTACTAAAATTTTCAAATTCATATGTTCAGGACTTGTGTATGAAAAATGAACTAAATCGTAGTAGTCAAATCATTCCACAAACATCCGAAACTAAAATATTTTCCGGCAAGAATGATTAGAAGGTATAATATATTTTATATTTTAATAAATTAATTGCATATTATTTGTTTTTATAAGATTTTTTATTATCATAGATGAACTCTATACATTTGATGGGTATGGCCTATCTAAGGGATGTGTTCCATTGAAAAAGTGATGGATCATATGTAAATGATGATAAAAAACAATGAGATTAATAATTTTTATTAATGTTATGTTACTTTATTACATAACCAAATTGATCTCATCATTAGTTAGGGAATATTTATGATGGATTTAATTAAATTGGAATCATTACAACATTCAATAATTTCTCCAAATGATGCTCTTAAAAAATTATTTGGGAAATAGCATATGGGGAGTTTACTTTCTCTTGTGTTGGTGGAGTGTCCAAAAAGTGTATTCAGCTCTCCCTATAAATGATTTGGATGTATCAATGACACTATATATTATTTCTATCTTACATCTCATAATGAGGTTACTAGTTTGAAATCAAAGTTGAGTCAAGATGAATTGAAATTACTAATGAACGAAGATGAGTTTGCCTCAAAAAAGAGAAAATGTGTATGTCTGTTTATTATCATAAAGGAATGGGGCCCAATATTCCTTTAACTAATTTCAACAAAGCCATTGATTCTATAAATTTTGTTTAAATAGATTTTTTAGTGTATATTATAATTTTCAACACAATCATAGGTGACCTTCTCGTAATATTAGGACCCAAAAGTGCTACTAATAGAAAATGTTGCTACCAGCAAATGGTACTACTAGAAAATGTTAGTTTTCCAGCACAAATGAAGGAAATCATGCTACCAAAAAATGCTCAAAATAAAATTTATCCTCTCCTAGATATGAACTCCCATATTTTTTACTCATCAACAACCCCCTTCTCCTTAAATCATACCTAAAAACTAAAAGAGAACAAAAATAAAATCTACACAAAATTATTCTCCACTACACAAACATGCCCTTGCCTACGCACAAAATATTCCTAATAAGGAAAGATTATTTTTTCTATAGAAAAAAAATCCAATTGTTAGCTCTCACACTTGATTTCTAAAATCTATAAAAATCACATCTTCGAAAGATTTGGAGAGGTGTTTTAAATCATTCCAATATTATACCAGTGAAGAAAAAAAATCACACATGCTCATGCCACCACAATCAGTTAACAAATTCATAAATAATCATCAAACCTAAAATATTCTTCTAGAGTAACTATTCTATTCAAAAATGTATAATAAAATACATATCAGTTCTAGAGAACATCTGTCTCATGGATATGACATTTTTCAAGTGAAATGCCCAGAAAAAAGGAACATAATAGCACAAAATATGTTGGAAACAACTGGGGAAATGGAAAATAATTCATTCTTACATCCAATTTGGAATAAAATAGAGTTCCCTATAATTGAATATAAACAATGAAAAATGATGAGATATTCAATAATGATTGATGGAGTAGTTCCTTGTTAATAGAACTAAAAATTACATGGAATAGTAGTAACACCTAAAACATCATGTTTCCCCTCTTTTGGAGTATGAAAACCTCCAAATCTAGAATGGAACATGAAACTAATAGTTTATTCAGAATATATATAAGTTTATATGTTCATTTTCCAAACAACACAATTCCTTGTGTTTTGAAGATTGTCAACTCCACTATCAAAGTCTCCAAACCTTATGTGGAATTGTTTGGATCCCGGATGAACAATATCCATGTCCTCCAAATCAAAACGACTAAGAATCATCAATTTTTTTTATCATTTTTATGGACATCACAACTATCACTGCTTCTATAGTAGTCCACAGGTATGAGATGCAGAAAAAATACAATATGTGGACTTGTTGTTGGACAGTTCAGAAAACCCAAAACCATACACTGAAGAATCTTGGTTCTTATTGTAGGAATCCAATTGAAAAATTTTGTTATTTTTTTATTATAAACAAAAGTTTATTGTTTTAATGTTTGGGAATGTTTAGATCGTGGTGCATTAATAAATTCACATATACAGTAGTTATCCATTTATAAGGTTTTATGATTTTTATTGTTAATTACCAGCATATATTTTCAATATATGTCTGATGACTTTTATTATTTTTATCGATTAAAACATTATGTTATTGAATCATATTTTGGATTACATTATGGAAGAATATGGGGGAAATAGAGGATATTAACCTTCACTGCATCATTGAAGGTCATCTGAAGGAAGTGGTGTTAATTTGAAAGAACCACATGCCCATGATTCTATTGAGGTATTTTATAAACAAGTATTATAATTTGAGGTTTCTCTCATGTTTTAATTAGTATGGTTAGTATATAGAATACATAATAAGAATAAATTTGGTTTATATAATAAGAATTTTTTATTTTTTTTTCCAATTAGTTTAATGATTCAAATAATCTATTAATATAAATCATGGCTTCCAAATCCATCGGTGGTGGAATATATTCTCTTATCAGATTATGTATTTGTATATACATAGGCTTGGGTTGGTGATACTTTTGTCTTTGTCTCATACTATTGAGTGTCGTTATTTTAGGGGAATGGGGAAAAGTGTGTAATAATCAATAGATTAATTTTCATGGAAAATACATAAATAGAAAATGGGTTTTCTGCAATCCTAAAATGGAATTGGTTGTCACTTATGTCTTTGATCACACCCAATATTTAGATGAAGTTATTTTATTACTCTGATGTTTATTAGATATGAATAATATAATTTTTTAATTTCACCATATTTATTATATTTTATTATACCATGTTTGTGGATGTTACAGTATAACTCCAGACTTATGGTATAATTGGGTGTCCCTTTTAGTTTGATAACGCAAAAACATGTACCCATGGTAGTTGGTTTTCAATGCTTTAGTATCAAGTAATTTTATGAATAAAATACATATGGATTGTGAATGGAAAATAGTTAAGGAATGAAGTTTATACCTAGCATAATATAGAGAAGATTATGGGATTTAAAGTGAAATTTCATTTTTAAGCTAACATTTTTATGGCTGGTGTTATTTTATGTAAAATTTAGTGTTCCTACATGACCCTTAATGTTGTGAAATACATTTTTTTATTTAATGTGATCCCTTTTATCATGTTGTTTTAAATTCATATTTGAACCTAATATTCTCTTTCTCTATGTTATAATTTTATCATGACTATAATATTTAGAGGCTTTTTGTTGATATGGAACATATATATCCATGTTTCTAATATATTATATATATAGGTGTTGAGCCTTTTATTGTAATCATATTTGTTGAATTTTTATGTAATGAAATTCTTGAGTTAGTAACTCTTGATATTCCATGAGTTAGGATATGTTAAGATTAACAAAGGGTTTGGATTTTCCATGATTTTGTTAGATAGACGATTACACCATTGGTTTGGGAATGTAGTGATTTTGGAAATTGTTTGTTAATTCATTTTTTGGGTGGGTTAATAATACATCTATGTGTTGGGATATAATATTTTATAATTAAAATTATAATCTTCTTTAAACATTGACTGAATGTCACGACCCATCCCCCGAGGCCCGTAACATGACTACCCCAAGCCCACCTTCCATATGCTAGGGGATGGCGACTAGCACCAAAGACGTAAAACCCTAAACAGGGAAGGAATTTCCTTTATAAAAGCAAACAAACACAACATAGTACACATCAATAAGTAAAACACTAAGTAAAACAGAATACAAAAGAGTGTGCTGAATGTAAAGGGGATGGAAATACAAGCCCAACAATAAAGTAAAAAACAACTGAAAATCTAGTACAACTGAGGAGAAGATGTAAAGCAGTTACATGGTCATCCTATGGAATTCCCACCTGAAGGGTGGGTACATATGGCCTCCTCAGCACCCCAATTATGTCCGTCCACTCCGTGTACATCTCGTCGAGTGGTCCACCTCTGGTACCGTCCAGTTCTGCTAATCTCTGCCCCGATCAGTGTTGTCCATTGTCTGCAACCAACACAACAAGGTGCAGGCATAGCCCGTGCAGGGGTGAGTATAACGATACTCAGTAGGGACCCCGAGACCCTCAAGGTCTCACCAAATCCAACAAGAATAACCACAATGTACGGAGTCAGCGGATAACCCTTACATAGTTATATGCACATACATATACATAAGTTATTTAGTAACCCATCTCAATCATGAGGAAAACATGAATGTCATTGACTCGGCTCGGACTAGGATTTCAGTGAAGTATATAAGTATAGATGATAAGTCGCTAAGCTTGATCATCTTATTCTGTCAAGATCCACAACTTCTGATCAATCGGAGTCTGACCCAAACAATATCGATAGAAACTAAACCCCGTAATGACCCACATAGTATTTGACCCACATAGGATCAGTGTCGCTGACCCACACCCCATACAGAATCGTTGTGTGCTAACCCACACAAGATCTTACCCACACAGGATCAGTATGCACTGACCCACAAAGGATCGCTGAGCACTAACCTACGTATGATCTGTCTCCAACCTCCACCTCACTATCAGCCACTAGATTTCTCGCACTAGGTGCGCCCGAGTTCTGTAGAATCTACCCTTGAGATATTGGTCGTACCTCGACCACCACTAAACTCCACAAAGGAGTAAACCAAAGGACCTCCATGTCATAAGGGTTCCAACATGACCAATGGTGCATCAATTAGATGCCCAGTCTGTGAGTAATTGGCATTTCTGTTCCAGGAGCGAGGTTGGCTTTTAGGTTCAAACCAACACAACCGTTCTCCAACTATGTCCAATCCTCAAGTGGGGTATTCCAAAAGAACTATCTCAATCCATGCCTTCCATTTCCACAGGCGGTTCGTCAATCGGACACCTATAGCCCAAGATATGGGTGAAAAGGTGTAAACTGGCCAAATGTGTCCGGGTCCGGTCTGACCCAGTCTGACCGACCAGGCCCATCCCGGTCCGGACCAGGGTCTGACCCAGTCCACGGGTCTGATCCAGTCTGAGGAAGCGGCCTGGCCCGATGGGGAGGCCAGGCCCGGCATCCCGGCCGGCTGGCGGCCCGACAGCCCTGCCGGCTACCGGCCAGGCAGCTTGCGGGTCCACCTAGCCGTGTCCAGGGGAGATGCGTTCCCCCTGGAACACCTGAATGGCTGATCCATTCGGTTAGTATCCCTAACCGGTGCAAGGTGTTTTCAGGCCAGGTCATGCGGGATCCTAAGGGTCCCACTCATCACGGCTAGGCACGCGTCCAACTGTTCGGCTCCTCCGGGGGCCGGCCCAGCCGGCCGCCACAAATCCTCTATCATGGTTCGATGGCACCGTCATCCTTCTTCACCGCGCGGCGCAACGGCACCGTGCCTCCTCCGCTGTGGCCCGGCCTGGCTGCGGCCCTCTGATGCCCTCCGTGCGGCGCGACAGCGATGCACACCATCCAACCGTCACAGCACTTCTGGCCACAGTTCTTCTCTGGCATGGTGCGACGACACCACACCCATCTGGCACTACTGCGGCCCACCCAACTATGACTTTGTTTTCTTTACGGCGCAACGGCGCCGCGCCTCTCCGGTGGCCTGGCGGCCCTTGCACTGTCGGCTTCTTCCACGGCCGACTTGTTGATGGTCGTGTTGCTCGGCCATGTTTCTTCCTTTCAGCGGTGTCGTTGCACAGCCATCGTCGCCAACAAACGTGATAAAACATAGAGGGAGGTTCAGCCCATGTTTGTGTGGTCTCATCCCTCCTTGTTATTGTAATAACCATTGGCAATTCTTGAAACATAATTTGAGCGATGAGGAATGGAAATAATTTCAACCCAAATCCCTACATTGAGTTTGTTGTTCGTTGACATGAGAAATAATTCGAAGATGTCATCGTACATTGCGCCTGTCACATGCTGCTGATCCCGGGAACAAGAATCATCCTTGTTCTTCATTGGAGATGTTGTGTTCTTAGTTGGAGAGTAGTTCCCCGATCACTCCCTTTCTCCTTTGCCAACCCAAATCCTCCCAAAAAGAAAAGTAGCCAAATTGTTGTGTCTCTACAGTTTAATTGTTGACTTGGCATAATTAATTGACATAATTAATTAAAGGGAGATAGTACCATTAAAGTGGATAATACAAATGGTTATCTCCCCTTAAAGGGGAGTTCAAGAGGTTTGGGTGGTCCTCACCACCACAACAGAAACATGGGAAGTTTCAAGGATAAAAATAAAATAAAAGTTTATTTTTTTTATTTCTATTTTCATGAAAACCCCAATGTCTATCATTCACTTTCAACCCACTGTGGTTGAGATGAAGGTCTCCATAAGTGAATACCGGCATTACGAGTTCAACAGTACCCTGAGATTTCAATTCCGAGCACCGGTTCCAATGTTGTGAAATGCCTCTCACACGTTTACTAAACTTACCCAAAAATAAATTTCAAAAAAATTATTATCTCTATCCCTCGACTCACTGCGGTCAAGGTTAGGTTCTTCCTAGGTGAAACACACTCCAAATAACCCCATGGTAATCTCATAATTTTAGTCCGAGTTACCATATAGATGTTATGAAATTTACAATAAAATAATTGCCACTTAATTATTTTATTTGTGGTCATAAACAAACTTTTTTTGGTGTCTCGCACTGGCCAATGTTAGTATCTTCTTACAGAAGTCATACACTCACGAGTTTAGCAGTGGTCTCAGATTTTTAATCTGAGTTACCGTTTGTGAGTTATAAGCATTTGAAAAATAAAATAATTTATTTAATTATTTTATTTACGATTATCCCATTTTTTGGTTTCCTCGCAGGAGGCCCATGCCGACTAATCTTAAGTCACGCCAAGTGTAAAGTTTCCATCTTAAGCGCAACGGTGCCCTCAGATTTTTGATCCCAGTTACTGTTTAAGAGTTATTCCATTTTTAGGAAAACTACTTACACACATTAATATAAGCTTTACAAAAACATTGACTGATCATTTTAGATACTTCGGGCCTCAAAAATCAAGCACCGTCAGAAACTGCGAACTCATAAAATTCCTATGTTTTTAAAAAAAATTCACAAAATTTATGGGTCTTTAAATTCTCCCCACCTCAGGGCTTTACGTCCCCATAAGCTATAACTCGAACTAAGGGAACAAATTGGGGTACTGAGCACGCATCTAAGCCTCCTGCTCCCATGTGCTCTCCTAGAGGATCTCATTCTGCCAACGAACACGCACCAGAGGTATCGATCATCCACGAAGGACTCGCCCTTGTCGATCCTCAATCTCCATTGGAACCTCTGTGAAATTCACCATTTCATTGATGTCCATTTCTCTATGGTCTATGATGTGGGAATGGTCGTCCACGTATCTCCTCAGATGAGATACGTGGAAGACGGCGTGCACCAGGTGCATCTGAGGTGGAAGATCCATGTTGTAAGCCACCTCGCCTAATTTGTTAAGGACCTAGAAATGTCCGATGAATCGTAGAGACAACTTCCCGCGTCGGCCGAATCTCCGTAGACCTTGTCGAGGTGAGACCCGTTGGAAGACATGGTCTCCATCCTTGAACTCCAGAGGTCTCCATCTCCTGTCAGCAAACAACTTCTACCTACTCTGTGTAGTCTTCATCATCTTCTGGATGATCTGCACCTTTTCTGTGGTAGCCCGTACCATCTCTGGTCCCACTAGTGCTGACTACCCTGGATCTGTCCAGCATAGCGGCGATCTGCAAGGTCGACCATACAAGGCCTCAAAAGTATCCATACCGATGGTGGAGTGATATCCCTTGTTTTAGGAAAACATCACCAAAGTTAAGTGATCCTTCCAGCAGCGACCAAAGTCGAGGACACAAGCACAGAGCATGTCCTCGAGGGTCTGGATAGTCTTCTCAATATAACCATCTATATGAGGATGGAAGGTAGTGGTCAAACGAAGTTGTGTCCTGAAAGTCTCCTACAACCCCTTCCACGGTTGGGAAGTAAACCATGCATCATAGTCGAAGACAATAGAAGAAGGTACTCCACGACACCACACAATCTCCTGCACATAGAGGCATCCTGAGCTCTCTACTAAGCCCTGCTCTCCGATTGGTAGAAAGTGGGTCTACTTGGTGAGTTGGTCAATGATCACCCATATCGAATCGTGACTCCAGGAAGTACGTGGAAGACCCGTCAGGAAGTCCATGGATATCCCATACCACTTCCACTCTTGGACATCTAAGTGATGAACCAAGCCTGCTGGTACTTGGTTCTCTGCCTTCACTTGCGAACAAGTGAGGCATCGTGAGACAAACTCATCTACTAACTTCTTCATACCTGGCCACCAGTGCTGTCGTCGAATGTCCTGGTACATCTTCGCCACAACAGGACGTACCACAAGAGGGGAAGTCTGGAAATCCCTCAACACTTCCTCCTTAAGTGATACTGGTACAATGGTACGTCCTTTTAAAAGGATAATGTGCACCCCAACTTCAAAAAATCCATCAGGTGTCTACCCATTGGATATCTGAGCACGTCGCGTCTTGTAGTCAGCATCCCCACACTGCACCTCCCTGACTCGCTGATGAAGTGGAGGAGTGACTGTAAGAGACTGTAGGAAGGCTGCTCCATCACTATCCACAAAGTATATCTGGAAGGCAGCCATATGCTCTATCGCCTATCCTAGTAGTTTTATAGCAGATCTCCTGCTGAGATCATCCTCAACATCGTTCCCCTTCCCAGGAGTATAGACTATCTCAAAGTCGTAGTCTTGGAGGAAATCAAGCCGACATCGCTGTCTTAGGTTCATGTCCTTCTATGAGAAGATATACCTAAGACTCTTGTGATCATTGTACATGGTAAAACTTCCACCCATAAGATAGTACTGCCACATCTTTAAGGAAAATACCGCAGCTTCAAACTCCAAGTCATGGGTAGGGTAGTTCTGATCATGTTGTCTCAGCTGCTGAGAACCATATGCGATCACTGCTCACCCATGAATCAGGACACACCCAAGTCTGGTCCCAGATGTATCGTAGTAGACTATGCACCCTACGCCATCCTCTGGAAGCCTCAAGATGGGGAAACTATTCATCCTCTACCTCATCTCCTAAAAGCTCTGCTGGCATCTCTCTGATCACATGAAGGGTTTCCCCTTATTTGTTACGGATGATAGTGGTGCTGAAACTCTGGTGAAGTCTATAATGAACCTCCAGTAGTATCCATCCAAAGAATATGTCCCTCCCCTTTTTGGTGCATAATCCTGGAAAAATCTTTTGAAAAGACGTCCCCATGTTCTGTCACTCCTGTTTGGAACTAAAAACTCAAAACTCTGGTTTCCACGAGGGTATGGTTGGCCGACTCAATAGTGATCAGCTACACCCTCCTATGCATGAGTTTAATCTATGCTGATTGGGTTCCCTTTTTTGACGACTAAGGAAAACCTCATCCCAATGTTGTAGATAAACCACAACATTTTTATCTAATACAGTCAATCTGTGTATGAATTTTGCTTTCCTAGTCCATACCCAAACTAACGGCGTAAGGCCTTGACGCTGCTGCCAAGAGGTTCCAACAGAAACTGTCACCTCTAGGGCCAGATCACACCATCGGTGTAAGTGTGATTATCGAGTCTCCTCCTAAAGGTATCTCCAGACGTGAAGGTCAAGTCAAAAGTTTAACCGGAATCTCTAGGTCTGGGACAAGATTCGTCGAAGGAATGAATGATTGGTACCTATTTCTATTGATACAACAACTAGTATTAGACACATTCCGTACCTCGAATCATTCATGGAGCCCTTGGGTTAGACTCCTTGAACACATGCAACTACTCTCTTCCCCTACCTTCCAGCTTCCTAATCCTGGTGGGATCCACAAAAAGGGGGCGGTTGTAACATGTCGAAATGTACACCACTTCATGCTTCTCTCCATGCTCTGGTTCCATGTCTGCTACTCTACTGATTCATCTATCCTTAACACATCCTCTTTCCGAAATAGTTTACACTCCCATGTCTCTGAGACTGCCGCTAGTTTCCTGCTTTCCCATTACTAACATTCACTAGCTGTATTTGCTCAGCCAAAGAACATTCAACCGAAAAGGTCATTTATAGAAACCTAACATAGGTAGGAATGCACAGAGGAAAATGTGGTGGCTCAGATGTCCCTAAACACACCTCAATCAGAGGTCTAAGCTCCGAACCACTGATCATATCGTATTCATCGAGTACCAGGAATGATCGGTATGCCTCGGTGAATACTCAGCTACCGACATGTCATCCTGCCAAAGCTGTAGGAGTTCTAGAGAACACTCAACCACCTCCTCAGGACAGTCCTCAGAAGCCTTTCAGTTAGGATCACCTTGGAACCTGAGGGGTATCTGATGCTAAAACACGTGTAAGGCACTAAGCCTACATGTGTCATCTACCAGTACTGCCGGTTGAAACTCATGACAAACATGAAGTGGTATAGCTAACACACTACCTAATGGTACAATCTCGTGAAAAGTTCCACATACCGAATCCTCAGAACTATGTAGTCTAACCTTAGGGTAACTCATTGGAAAAAAATAGTATCTAAGATCACCATATCCTCTACCGGTGTCTCTTCTAGGCGGAGAACTCTAGCAATCACCTCCAGTTAGTCCTCTACTGCCTGGGAATCTGTCTCACCTCGTAACCCATGAGGCCTCTTCTGTTGAAACTCGTGCAATGTGCTCAGTCAGCGTGCATCGTCTTCCAGTGTGGTTGGTGGAATCTGCTACCAAATGGGATGTGGTGCTACTGGGAAACCACCCGAAGGTGCCAATATAGTAAGAGGGCCCTGCACCGGAGCCTCGTCACTCGGTGGGCCGTCATTGTGTACTCTCTCGGATCTCTAACTTGCTATCTTCATAGAGGAATCCTGAACAGATGTGACACTGTCAAAATATTATACGTTGTGAGATGACCTGGTTGAGCTGACTTAAAGAAAACATTTGAAAACACACACACAATCAGTGTTTTCATGCACTGTGTCGGAAATCAAAAGTCAGGGTCATGGTGTATGGATGTGTCGGCCGCCGCACCAACACTGGACTCCCTAAACTGATAACCGCACTCACTAAACTTGTCACTATTGCTTCATAGAAAAGATCAGAGTCTGTAGTTCTGCGGTAGGACATACTCATATGATACCAATTTTTCATGACCCATCCCCCGGGGCACATATCGTTACAACCCCAAGCCCGCCTTAAATAGGCCAGGGGTTGGAGACTAGCCCCAAAGGCATAAAACCCTAAACTGGGATAAAATTTCCTTTATAACAGTAAAAAAACAACAATGTATGCAACTAGAAGTGAAACACTAAGTAAAATAGAATACAATGAGTGTGCAGAAAGTAAAGGGGCTGGAAATACAAGCCCAATAGTAAAGTTCAAAAAAACTAAAAATCTAGTACAACTGAAGAGATAAAGTAAAGCATCTACTGGGTCATCCTTTGGAATTCCAACCTAAAGGGTTGGTACAGATGGCCTCCTCAGCACCCCATGTCCATCAGTCCACTCTGTGTACGTCTCACCATGTGGTCCACCTCTGGTACCGCCCAGTTATGCTATTCTCTACCCCGATCAGCGTTGTCCGTCGTCTGCAAGCAACACAATGAGGTGCGGGAATAGCCCGTGGAGGGGTGAGTATAATGATACTAAGTAGGGACCCCGAGACCCTAAAGGTCTCACAAAATCCAACAAGAATAACCGCAAATTACGGAGTCAGCGGACAACCCTTACTTAGGAATATTCCCATACATATACCTAAGTTATTTAGTATCCCATCATGATCATGTGGAAAAAATGAACGTCATTGACTCAGCTCAAACTAGTATTTCAGTGAAGTATAGAAGTATAGATGATTATTCACAAAGCTATATCATCTTATTCTTTCAATAGGCACTGCTTCTGACCATACGGAGTCTGACACACACAGGATCGATAGGAACTAACCCCCGCAATGACCCACATAGGATCTGACCCACACAAGATCGGTATGCGCTGATCCACATAGGATCGCTGAGCGCTGACCCACACAAGATCTTACCCACACAAGATCGTTATGCGCTGACCCACATAGGATCGCTGAGCACTGACCTCCATATGATTTGTCTCCATCCACCACCTCACTATCAGCCACTAGATTTCTCACACCTGGTGCGCTCGAGTTCCATAGAATCATACCATGAGATATCGGTAATATATCTACCACCACTAAACTCCACAAAGGATTAACCCAAAGGATCTTCGCGCCATAAGGGTTCCAACGCGACAGACGTTGCGTCAATCGGACGCTCGGTCTGTGAGTTATTGGCATTTCCGTTCCAGGGCCCCGGTTGGATTTTAGGTTCAAAACAACCCAAATATATTCCAACTACGTACAAACCTCATTTTGGGTATTCCAAAAGAACCTTCTCCCTCCAAGCCTTCCATCGCCGCAGGCAGTTCGTCAATCGAACACCTGTAGCCCAAGATAGGGGTGAAAAGGTGTAAACTGGCCAAACGGGTCAGGGTCCGGTCCGACCCAGCCCATCCCAGTCAAGACCGGGGTCTGACCTAGTCCGCGGGTATGATCCGGTCTGAGGAAGTGGCCCAGCCCGATGGGGCGGCCGGGCCTGGCAGCCAGACCAGCTTGCCGCCCGGCGGTCCGGCCGGCTGGCGGCCTGATGGCTCGCGGGTCCGCCTTGCCGTGTCCAGGGGGGAGACGCGCACCCCCTAGAACACCAAAATGTCTTAGAAATTCGGGTGGGAGCCATAAACGGTGCCATGTGGCACCGGTCCAGGTCACGTGGGACCCTGAGGGTCCCGCTTCTCCTGGAAGGCCAAGGGGCCAGCCGTTCGGCTCCTCTGGCAGTCAGCCCGGCCAGCCGGCCTGGCTCCTCTACAATGGTGCGACGGCACCGCAGTCATGCTTTACCTCTCAGTGTGACTGCGTCGCACCTCGTTCTCCGTGGATCGGCCTGACAGCGGCCCTCTGCTGCACTCCGCATGGCGTGACGGCTCCGCGCCCCATCCAACCACCGCAGCCCTCATGGTCAATGTTCTTCTCCAACGCGGTGTGACAGCACCACACCCCTCCATCACCGTCGCGGCCCTACTGGCCGTAGCTTGGTTTTTTGTGTGGTGGAATGGGGCTGCACCTCTCTTGCGGCCGGGCGGCCCTTGCGCCGCCGGCTTCATCTGTGGCCGGCTCGTTGTCGGTCGGGTTGCTCCGCTGCGGTTCTTCCTTCCGGCGGCGCTGTTGCACCGCCACCGTCGCCATCAAATGTGATCAAACAAAGGGGGAGGGTCGGGCCGGGTTCATGCGGTCCGATCCCTCCTCATTATGGTGATAACCATCGACAATTCTCAAACCATAATTTTAGCGACGAAGAACGAAAATAATTTCAACTCAAACCCCTACCTCGAGTTCATTGTTCTTTGACGCGAGAAAGAATTCCAAGATGTCGTTGTACGTTGCGCCCGTCACACGCAGACGATCTCGGGCTTGAGTTTCTTTCCCGTTCATCAATGGAGATGGTGCGTTATTCATTGGATATTAGTTCTCCAAGCACCCCCTTTCACATTCGCCAACCCAAATCCTCCCAAAAAGAATGGTAGCCAAATTGTTGTGTCTCAAAAATTTAATCATTGTATTGGAATACTTAATTTATAGAATTAATTAATGGGAGGTGGCAGCATTAATGTGGAGAATAAAAGAGGTTATCTCCCCTAAAAGGGGAGTTCAAGAGGTTCGGGTGGTCCCCACCACCACAACATACACATGGGAGTTTTCAAGGAGAAAAATAAAATAAAAGTTTATTTGCTTTTATTTCTATTTTCACGAAAAACCCAGTATCTATCATTTACCCTCAACCCACTGCGGTCAAGGTGAAGGACTCCATAGGTGAATACCGGATTTTTGAGTTCAATGATATCCTTAGATTTCAATTCTGAGCACCGGTTCAAATTTTATGAAACGTTGCTCGCATGTTTACTGAACGTACCTAAAAAAAGTTCAGAAAAATTATTTTCAGTCACCCTCAACTCATTGTGGTCAATGTTAGGCTCTACCTAGGTGAAAAACGCCCCAACGAACCCAATGGTACTCTTGTATTTTCAGTTCGAGTTACCGTTTAGAAGTTTTGAAATTTAAAATATAATAATTGTCACTTAAATATTTTATTTGTGGCCAAAAACTAACTTTCTCTGGTGGCCCGCGCTAGCCAAAGTTAGTATCCTCTTAAAGAAAGCATACACTCACGTGTTCAGTGGTAGTCTTGTATTTTTAATCAGAGTTACCGTTTATGAGTTATAAGAATTTAAAATTTATAATAATTTATTCAATTATGTTATTTATTATTATGCCATTTTTGGGTTTCCTCAGAGGAGGTCTGCACCGACTAATATTAAGTCACACTAAAGGTAAACTCGCCATCCTGAATGCAACAGTTCCCTCATATTTCTGATCTGAGTTACTGATTAAGAGTTATTCAACTTTTTAAAGAAAAGTTCTTATGCACATTATCATAAACATAACAAAAACTTTGACGGATCATTCAGGGCACTCCGGGCCACGAAATCAAGTGCCGTCAGAAAATACGGACTCGTAAAATTCATGAGTATTTAAAACAAATTGTGGAATTTCGAGGACATTACACTAAAGTAAATAAAATCTACACAATTTAGTTCACTAATATTATGATAGTGTCATCATAAGATGATCTCTTATATTAAATTCATAGTACACATATCATTTTAAATATATGAGTGTATAGATAGATTCCCATGCCCATTAAATTTTTTTTCTTGATTTATTTTATTTTCTTTTCCTTTAATTATTCTTTCATGTTTCTCAATGTTGATATTTATTTTTTTTTCATCATTCTGTGTTTTGAAATGAGGTTGGTCCTTTTCAACTATTGACGAGGGTTATTCTTTTCATCCCGTGGAGTGGGTGTTGTTTTCATCCATTGGTGAGGCTACAAAATTTCATACAGTGAATTTTATGATCTTTAATTGAAATCCTTGATGATATTATGATGAGTTCTTTGATGTTTTTTAAGAAAAAGTTATATTTTGGAAAAATCACATGATTTTATTGTGGATTTTTAAAGACCTGAATAATGATGTGATCTATTTTTTTATAAAATCATTGTATCTTATTTAAAATAAATATTTTCATGATTGATTCAATTGAGTTTTATCAATAATAATATTGGTTAAATTTTAAATATAGTATAACTATATATTTATTAATATTATATTTTCTGGATTTGTAGTGAGTGGGGATTTTGGGATGGTGTTTCATGGAGCAGGTGGCTAATATATATGTCTGTGTGTGTGTGTGTTTATTGGTATTTTTCAATGTATTAAAAAATTCTGAATTATTAAATTTTTAAAAATATCTCTTATTTTATTAGAGATGGTTTTAACCGCGTATAATTTTTCTAGCATTTTAATTTTTTTATCAAAGGGGGTTAAAACCACCTCCCTTTTTTCATACAATAGAATTTCTATTAGATTAGATGATGTTTTGACACATTAAAATTTTTAAAAAAAAATTAAAAAATTTAAAATTGAAGTTGTTAAAAGAAAAACAATTTTTTTAGAAATATTTAGTTTTTTTATTAGTGGTAGTTATAACTTCCACTAATATTTATTTCTATTTGAGGGTTCAAAAATTACTCTAATTTTTCTGAGAATTTTGATTTTAATTTTATAGGTGGTAATAACCCCCTCTAATTTTTTTACTAGTGGGGGTTAAAACAACCTATAAATATCCCCGGTAATTTTTTTTATTAGAGGTGGTTATAACCCCCACTACTATTTATTTCCTAATCATAGGCTATTAAAGCCACCTATAATTCTCAATATTAATTTTATTTTTTTATTGGAGGTGTTTTTAACCACTATAATTTTTTTTTTCAAATAGAAGCATTAGATTAGAGGGAGTTTTAACTTCCACTAATACAACGGCTGCTAATTTCATTATACCATTGCTTCCCATAAACTGCTGCTAATGACAAGTAGGCATCCATATTAGGGATGAATTTAATAACCACTGCTAATATGTTTAGAAGTGGTTATAACCCCTTCTAATCTAAAAACAACCACTTCTAATAATAGTATTTTTTTAGTGTAATACTTGATGTGTTTGGGTTGAGTATAAGACACATATTATTAATATAAAATGATGTGATTATAAATTCCTATAGGGTAATATCTACTGAAAAATATATAAAATGGGTGGGAAGATATCATCTTTTTCCCCTATGTTTTCACTATGAATCAGTGGTATTTTTTTCATATTACACCCCTAGGAAGGTATCATCTACATCCAAATAAAGTACCGTCCTCTAAAAATATCACTAGTTTCCCGAATATAATAGATTCTGAATCACTCCAATTCTTCAATAAAAATATAGAAAAACATATTATTTCTACTCTATATGTCATAATACCACAATAATAAAATATTTTTCCTCGATGAATAGGTCCAAAATAAATTTAGGTGCACAAATATTAATGTTTTCCTTATTCATCAACAATTCCTCTATGATATGAATCTATCATTGAGAAGAGATAAATTCCCACATCTCACTCCTTTAAGAATCTAATCATAGTAGTAGAAATGACTACCATATTCTATTCTCAGTCATCTTCTATGATAAGGAAATATCATAGGGCATCTTTTCTTCCATATTCATTACCGCACAAGATCATCACTACTATATGTTGTCAATATCTTCTCTCTATGATACAAAAAAAATATTATTTTGAAATAAGTATCGGGTCAACATCTCATAAATGTACAATATATTTATTTTTTAATTTATTTATTCCTACAAAAAATTACATCAATATGTTTTTCAATGTCATACTCTGGAAAATATCTTACCTTATCTATATTGTGATATTCTCATATTTATCTTTTTATCCCCATTAAGTTCTGTTCAAATCTTATAAAACACTCATGATTCGATTTTTCACACATCATTAAAAACTATCATGAGTCTCCTCCCTAAAATATATTGGATCCTTAATTTTCACCATGTTTACAGGGAATTATGTAGTGGAACTTTTTGGTGTAGCGTAATTAGTTTTGGTTAGAGGCTCTTCTGAAAATATTTCTTTATCATGAACTATTGCGTGGAATTCCCCTCACAAATCAACTATCTCACAATTCATAGAACATGCTTCAACTGATTTTTTATTTTCAAAATTGTTCATGGAAATCTCATTTTATTCATTGCATGAAGCTCATTTTATAATCTCTAGTCTGAATCACAATTATCCTATGAATAATTTTGATAACAATTTCAATGTTTGACATCTTTTGTATCATTTTTTGAGATGTCACTATAAATGTTTCTAAACTATAAACCTTCTATATTATCTAGTTGACATTAAATGACTATTACATAGTATACATCTGACCCTTATACAAATCAGTAAACTTTATACTTTAATAAATTTTTGGATGACTAATATCTCTTACTGAAGATATATTTACTCTTATATTTATCATAGATCCCCCCCCTTTAATGCAGTTCAACTCTACATTACAAATAATCGTAGGTAAGAGTTTAACCTACAAATATGTATAATGTATATCCCAATACCTTTTTAGTTTTCCTCTATATTCCATTGTGTGTTAATCCTATGAATTTTACTTCGTTTTTAAAATTTATTCCCTGATTTCAATATTCTAGACCTTCTATAAATCCCCCCATAACATTTTCAAATGAAATTATTGTATCTCTAATCAACTCCACGAGATATCAAAATATTTTAAATAAATTTGTAAAATATAAAAATATTTCTAATTTTATTAGGTCACTTATAAATCCATAAAGATAATGAGCACTGAACTTTGATTAAATCAATGAAACAATACATACTATTGAACATGATATTCAGTCTCATTCTACTCCATTTATTATCTACATGATATTAATCATTAATTACAATATCCTTAATGTAAAATAATCATCATATGGTCTCTCCAACATTCCAATATATTTTTAATTACTTAATAATATATCTTTAAGCTGTTTAGTATCCCAAATTTCTAACCCATTGAAAACTATTATAGATAGTGCTTGCTACAACTATCAAAACACTTGTCATTAATTCTTTAAAACCCAAATCATAAATCATCATATGAAAATATTCTCCCTAATATTTTTATTTTCTTGACCATTAGGAAGCTAAAAAAATACATCCACCGTAGTTGATATATAAAAGTGTATAATGCACTATATTTACTGAAATTTTCCAATATGTAAATAAATCATACTCAATATATCTAATGGTAGAAATCACATAAAAATAATATATTAGAACTGAATTGAAATTTATATCTTAACCTTTTTTACCATAAATGCATAAGTAATATATACTTCATCTTCATCTATTTAATTTACATCAAATTTATATATGAACAACAAATATAATAAATTATTCTCTTTCAATCATAATCGATGTTGGAACTTCAATCTCCATATTTTTATTTATTATCAATACCCATTTCAACACTAGTGTTAACATTATTCTCCATGTTAATTATAATAAATGAAAAGGTATAAATATAAATAAAATACCATCTAATCTGAATAAATTTTGTAATATCATCTTTTCTCATTTATTATC
Organism: Viscum album; assembly: GCA_963277665.1. Classification (NCBI taxonomy): domain Eukaryota; kingdom Viridiplantae; phylum Streptophyta; class Magnoliopsida; order Santalales; family Viscaceae; genus Viscum; species Viscum album. The sequence goes on from OY728120.1 coordinate 309,897,775, forward strand.
CCAATTTATTAAGATTTAAAGACTAATTCACTTGAAAGAAGTGTGTAATCACCATTTACAAAGTAATGAATCATAAAATAATTAAAGATAATTATATGTGATATCTATCAATATAGAAACCCATATTGATTAACCATGAAACCAAATATATCCATAAACTATTTAATATATGATACCAATCTCACATTCTCTTTCTTAATCCTATTAATATATTTCATAGTAAATTTATTAACCTACAGTCAATTCAATTTTTTGAAAAAAACATAGAAGCACATGGTATATTAATACCCCATTTAATAAAACTTATAGCATAAAACAAATCCCCCTTAAACAATCATATTTTATAAAATAAAAACCAAGGAAAGAATTTTATTTTCATACCTCAATCTTAATTTTCATTTAAAACTATGCATATTTTCATATTCAAATGATTTAAGTTCATCTTTAAATTTATCTTCTTGTTAGACCCCCCTAAAGGGACGCAATCTATCAACACATAATCATGGTTTTATTTCCTTAAAATTATCTCAATTAATCTTATTATGTCACAAGAAATATTTTTACAGATATATCAAGATACCATTTGTTGCATTTAATGAGGTACAACTAGACTTTCTGTATAGTATAATTTGAACTCATCATGTTCCCTTTTTCTTCCATTAGCTTTAATTACGTGTATTGGAACAAAAAACACTATATATGAGAATAAGGTGGATATTATTTTACTTCTCTAGTGATAAAAAATTCATTAAATCTTACTTTTGAACCCGAGAACCATTTTATTTTTAGATCCATATCTCTTTATTCTTTCAAAATTAATTTTCCATATATAAAATTCCATGGTAAGAAAAATTTTCTTATTCATCATAGTTTTCTTCTTAGGTTGAAATTTGTTTTTTATAATAGGTATAAAATTAATTTCAGGTTTTTCTTTCTCTATCTTATTTTAAAATTCCAATTATATTATCCATATGGTCAAGTAGTCCGTTGAATCAATCTAAGCATTATTTTTCCCACATGTTCTCAATGATTCCTTTACTTTATCATTAATAAACTCTTTTTTACCTCGTATAATTTTTATACTTTTTTTCATAGTATTTCCTTATTTTTTTTAAACCATCCACGTAGCTTCTCATGAATCCTTAGACCATACTTCCGCAGAAACATCTCATGAAATTAAAATTCTTTTTTATAGATATCATCCACTAAACAAATACTCTTAATTATTTCATTGATTGAGTAAATTTTGAGATCGGGTATTCCTTATTAGGTTGTTTTTAAACATCATGGATTTCTTACATTGATCCATAATGTGTCTTTTCCCACCATAGAAAAAGAATCTATTTTTTACTGTTGGTACATTTTTTGAATATTCTACTATGGAGTTATTTTTTAAACAAATATTTTTTATTACACCTTATTGACTGATCACCATAATTTCTTATATACTTCATTTTCTTTTATAGTTTTCTTCTATTGTAATCTTGTGAAACATGCTTATTTTAAGTATGTAGAAAATATTCACTATTTTAACCACTTGTGTTGAAAATAACGTAGAATCTCTCTCAAACTAGAAATATTTTTGAAATAAACATATTTCTATTTTTCTATGTATATTTCCACTATTAAATTGTCCTACCACTAAAAATAGGCTTTATATAATCTCTATATATATAAATGTTATGGAATCATTCTGTAACATTATATCTAAACATCCAACAACACCAACACAATCCTATAAATATTGTTTTCCTTCTTTGTGTTATAGTATATCTATATTCTGAACCATTATAGGTTTGGGTAGAAACCCAAAACTTTTGGACACATCATAAAGATATTATTTTACTATATATTCTTACATCCACCAATGGTATAGTGGTAGATTGTTTTATAAATCTTATTCTCTCATATGTATCCATATGTTTATTTGTAACCTATACTAGAAGACTAAATAGTATTATTATAACCAGAATATTTTAGAGTAATGGTTACCTATTTACATGAGGTTTTAGTGGATTGATATTTTGATAATATCAAGTCCTTAATTTCATTGATACGAGTCATTCTAATAATTTCCTAGATATGATAGTTGTATCGCTGAGAGATGGAGGGAGTGAATCAGTGATACCTTTTTCTTTAATGTCTCTTTCTTAATAAAAAACGTCCAACTCTAGTTAAACTTTTCTTTTCCAAATGAAAACAAGTCAAAAACACATCAATAGAAACATAAGTATTTACAACGTTCACTATTAAACACGAATAGATACATCTTTGGTATGGTATGTAAATGATACAATACCACATAATCCCTTGTAAAACATTAATTTTTTGTGGAATACAAGAATTAGGATATATCGTTACAATCATCTAGAACTATGTAAACAATCAAATAGAACATCTTCTTCTTCTATAAAAATTTATTTAATTCAATGTTTTTTAACAAAAAATATTACATTGATTATTTTTCAACTTTCACAAATGTTAACATTCAAACCAATTCTTCACTTTCCTACCATGAAGTTAGTAATAACATTCTGGACTTTGTTATAAAACTCAATCCAATTTACAAGTATGATTTCCCAGTGAAATTGCACAATACAAGAAATATAACTCTATTATAATATGGTACAAAATATTCTAAACACTATCTTCCTCTATCCGGAAAACAAAATACGATTTTCCCGATCAGATTATCCATGACGATACGATCAACTACAGAATAAGACAATCAACTAGATATGATAATCAACTTAATATATTGAAATATTTTCTATTCTCCATGAACTTATGTTTGGGAAAATTCTTCTAGAATAAAATACGAAAAACCTCTGCTTCTCTCTAGAGCTCTACCTTATCACTTCTTCAGCATGAACAGTACATCTGTTAGAAAAGTACAATGTACATTTTTCCTTTTATTGGTGACTAAAAAATGATTTGGGTTCTATTATAAATTTTTTTACCACTCAAACAAAATATTTAATTTTCACGTATCTCGTAATTTTGGATACCTTTATTACTTCTCCAATACTCCTTAACAATTCATGTTTCTTCTCAAATCTACTCGAATATTCTAAAAACATATTCTCTTCTTCAGAAATTATTCAAAAACATCTATCTGATACTAATTTCCTCAAGAAAATTTCCATAATACAATTCTATGCATCAAATATATGTTTGAAGAAATAGAAATAATTATCTTTCCGGAGAAATGATAGTCTGGTTCTATTTCTCTATTCTGATTACCCAATGAAATATCTTTATTACATTGATCTAAACCAAATGAATGACTATCATCCCATTCTGATTTCATCACTATAATGGAAGAATATGTTCAACCACACATTCTTTCTTAGGTTTCTCTACATAAAATGCTATAAAGAAGACACATGACTTCTCATTACGATTTTTGGAACAAAATCACATTAAAAATTCTTCATTGTGGTAAAAATGGAATATTATTTAAAATTACGTCAAACACTTCTAATTCTTCTTTTTTGTAGATCGATGATCAGGTATCAATTCCAATACTATGTTCCTTGACTAGATTTATAAAATCACTTGAAAACATATTAGTTTTCATAATTCTCTATATAATTAGAATCCAATGATTTTTCATTACATTACATATTCTAACTTTTTAAAACTCATCAAATTGTTTTTCTAAGGATTTATATCTTTTGAATTTTGGTCTGAATAAAAATTTGTACCTTCTGTTTTTTACATTTTCCATAAATCGTCCCACCATTAAAATAAATATTAATATAATGAACTCGTTACAATGATTCTGAGATCAAAAATCTTCAACTTCAATAACTTTTATCTTCTTCAATATTTCATTAAGTATCATGAATTACTTCCTGACATTGAATAAGTTGAGGATCCCCTTTTTCCATGTCAAAATTATCAAGGAATGTATTCTATCATACCTATATTTTATCAACATCTTTCCTTATTTTTATCCTGAATATGATGGGAATGATTATGATCAGACTGAATATGGTTGAAATAATCTTTTACTTCCTCTATAGTTCTTCAAACAAGCATAACATGTTTTACAACATAATTATGATTTATAAGAACTCCAATATTAAAAAAGTATCATCACATTTACAATAAAGAGAAGAAAAATTTGAATTAGTAAATATTTATGATATTCTCTTCCATTTTTCTCCTGAGGTGCGTCTGATGAACCTTTTTATTTCATATAGAAAACATCTTCTCAATACGATGTAATTTTTAAAGAGTGTGATTCTGATTTTCTAAATGCAGTGGTTAATCTATTTTTCACCAAAAACAAGGTGATGTGATTCCATTTTTCAATGGCATCAAAACTGATCACCAATAAACATATTCATGATTATTATGGTGAATCTAATTTCCAATAAATTTTAACTTTTTATCAACATCCTAATATGATAGATCATATTGACTCATCCAAATGATCTCGATCTGATTGAAAACAATCTTCAATCCATATTTTCGTCCATCATCTTTTCAATATACAATCATTCTTCAATATAATCATCATATTGATCTATTGAAAAAAATACAACCAATACACATCTTGGGCCTAAAAATCTACCCCTTTGTAATTTTTTCAATATTCACTTCAACCACTTCAACCACTAAAAAAATTAGTGGTATTGTCTTCTTTTTCCACTATTTCTTCACTCTATTATTTTCGTTCTCTACCTATTTATTTTCTCTCTAAATTTCTCTTATCTCTCCCCATTATTGATAATAAAATTCAATGGAGACATCATGAAATGTTTCTCCCTTGTTGAAAAATGAACACATTTTCATGGGTGAACACATTGTAAAAAACAAGAGAAAATAATCATGGTTTTTAATGTTTTCCATTTCACATCTTTCATGTAATCCCATTTTCGTGTTTCATTCAATATTCTAATGATTGGGGAAATCCTTGAAATAAAATTTTCAAGATAAAAGTAACATAGACCCATCTCAACAAACATTTAAAAAATATCCAGTTTATAAATCCACATATTTTAAAAGTCACATTTTTCATAACCTCATTACTTTCATTTATAGGAATAGTAAGCGAATCACATGACAACTTTCTTATTTTAACTCCATAAATTCCTTATGAGTTAGTGCAAGTAAAATATTGTTTTAATATAGAGGAACCTAAATTATTTCAAAGAAGAAACAATCATACTGAGAGTCCTCTATTAGTCTTGAATTTTTCTTATTTTTATTTTATTTTTCATTGTATGTAATTTCTTCCTCCTATTCATCGTTATTTAGTTTTGTAAAAACATTATTCTTATCAATATAATCTTATGATGATGATGTAAACTTTTCTTCATCTTTAACAATATATTTGTTTTAATAAGTTTGTAAATTTTTTTCAATGGATGTAATTTTTTTCTGGAATGATTGTTAAAAAACTTTTTATATAATTTCATTCTTTCTTATATCCAAAATATGTTGAAACCTCTTTTCAAAATTTCTTACATCTTTAGAAGTCTATTTCTACCAAACATCATTCACAAATCCTTGTACTTACTCTAATATCCTAGCCATGTCAAGATGTTCTGAAAAGTTAACTATATACTATTTATTTTCAAACATAATATATCTATTTTTCATAAGATGAAAAACATCTAGATTCTAATAGTTTTTCTGGACATTTTACCTCGTATGAAGACATGAAATCATTTAAAAAGATGTCCAGGTTTGTCAAATATTTCACAAATTGTTTCCAAATATGTGAGCCTATTTCTGATTTTCACACCAGCTTCCCATGACTCTTCCAAACATCCTTTTGAGACTTCTTCCCATGAGAGGATTGATTCTACCTCAATAATTGCCTTTTTTAATTTATAGAAATGTTGTAATATTGTTGGATGATCAAACACATAATAGTTTTGTTCCAAAATCCACCATAATACCATCATTATCCAAGGAATGAGTATTTTATTAAATAACTTCCACACTAATAGAAGTTGTGAATTTGATTCTCAGTATCCTTATTAACAAAAAACTATTAATCACTAATATCATTATTTTTGATTGGATCCTTCTTGTTTATATTGTTTTTCATTTTATTCTTATTCGAACTAGAGGTAATAGAAACTTTTCTGTACTTAGAATGTTTCTAAACATTTTCATACTCCTATTTTTTAGAAACATATCAATTCTCTACTTTGTTAGTCTTCTCCACATACAATACATTCCCATCATTCTTATTTAAAAAAATACATTTTTTCTCAACATTTGAATGTATCTTTTTTTTATCCTTCTCAGGTTCCATCTGACAATAACATTCACCAACTTTAGAGATATTGTTTTTGATACTTGTACCTTTTTTTTTAGTTTTAGAAAGTATTGGTTGGAAATTTATATATCCTCTTCTTTTTTTGTTTATTATTTTCTTCCATATGTTCATTACGATTGTTTTCTTACTCAATATATTTTTTATAAATCTTGAATCTATTTCATCATCTTGAACTTCTCATTCAGAATAAATTCTTGATTGTTTTTTGAGGAACATTGATTTCTCAACTTCTTGATTTTTTTATATTTCCTTAAAAAACTATTGAGTATATTATTTTTACTTTTTTATTGTCGTAATAAATGTAATTTATCTTATCCCATACACCTTAGGTTATGGAATCACCTTTCACCCTTAGAAATTAACATTCAAAGAGTGTTGATAATAAAAAATTTGTGTCCCTTGCATCATTCTCAATATTCTTCTTATCAACTGATAGAAGAGGATCATTATCATAAATAGGAGGAAATCCATCTATTGCAGCTTCATAAAAATCATAACCTGTAGACAAAAGATAAGGAAAAAATCTATATTTATAGATAAAATAGTTCTTACTATAAAAAATGGGATACCTTTACTATTGAAAAAATTGAAGTTCTCCTTGACCTTCACTTCAAAACATCAGCAATGTTAAAACTAAGGGAACCCTTAGCTCTGATACTAATTAAAATTTTTGAGTCATGATAGCTATAATATTGAAAGGGGGAGAGGGTAAAACCGTGATACCTTTTTATTTTATCTTTCTTCATTAATAAAAAACCTTAATCACCTATTTAATATTTCTTTCCCCATTGAAAATGAATCAAATACACATCAATAGGAACACAAGTATTTACAAGGTTCCATATTCAACAGGAATAACTACATCCGTGGTATGGTATGGAAATGATACCATACCACACATTCCACTAGAAATGAATCATTTTGGGTGGAATAAATTGACTTGGATATACCCATACACTCATATACCTAAATGTAAATATTACAATAGTGCGTTTTCTCCTTCTAGCACAAATGATTTAATACAATGTCATGTAACAAAACATGTTACAATGATTCTTTATCAACCTTCACAAATGTATAATTTCAAAACAATTCTGTACTTTATTACTGAAAATATGGAATGAAAATCCATGTCTTTGTTATAAAACTATTTCTGATTTCCTAGTCCAACTTCTCAGTCCAGTTACTCAATATGGAAACTATAACTCTATCATAATATGGTTGAGAACATTTTGAACAACATTTTCATGAATATGAAGAACAGATAGGATTTCATTGATCCTATTATCCAACTTGATATGATAATACCTTGATATGATAATCAAGAAAATATAATGATCAGCTAAATACATTGCAATATTATCTCTCATCCTTTCCATTTTTTCCAGGAAACCTCTTTAAGAAAAATAATTTACAAAACCTCTTCTTCTCTCTAGATCTATGCATTCACACTTCTTCAATATGAATTGTTCATCCTTTAGAAAAGTATATTGTAATTATCTCATTATATATGTGTCCAACAACTCTTTTGGTGGGATTTATAAATTATTTCCCACTTTACCAAATTTTCGAGTTTTAATGTTTCCTAATATATTGGACACATTAATGACTTCGTCAATGCTTCTCAAAACTTCATTTTTCTTCTAAAAAATTATTTAATATTCGATCAACTTCATCTATCATTCATTCATTCTTCGAAAACATCATTTTGATTATAATTTCCCCAAGATGATTTCTTCATTACGATGCTCCACGTCTGTTGTATGTATTAATAAATAGAAATCGTTCTCCTTCTTGACCAACCTCATTCTAATTCTGATTATGAATATACGAATTGTTCTATACCAAATAAAATTTTATCTTCCCATTATGATTTACTCAATATGATGGAATCATATATTTAACAAAAAATTCTTCATTATGTTTCTCTATATGAAATGTTGGATAGAAGACATATGACTTCTCATTATGAATATAAAAATTTTATTCCATTCTAATTACATAATTATAATTAAGACCAATGATCCTTTAAAACATCTTCCACTACTTCTACTTCTTCTTTTTTTAGACTAAGGATCTGGTATTAACTTCAATATAGTTTCTCTTGACCCAACTGGTAAAATCACCTAAAAACAAATCTGAGTTCTTCTTTCTCTTCTAAATAAGATACCAAGGATATTTTACTACTTTACTTCTCATTTTTCGAAACTCATTAAATTTATATCTAATTATTTATATGGGTTATATTTTTGTCTGAATGAAAACCATTACCTTCGGTTTTTAATATTTTCCACAAACCACCCCATTCATCAAAAAAATTGGAATCTGATGAACTCGTTACGATTATCTTAAGACCAGAAATCATCGACTTCACAAACATTTTTCTTCTCTAATATTTTAAAAATTATCATGACATCCTTCGCAACATTGAATATGTTTAAGATCATATTTATAATCATCTAACTTACAATGTAATGCACTCTAACTTCCCTATATTTTGTCAACATATTTATTCACATTTCCACATGAATAAGATTGGTATGATTAAAATCAGACTGAATATGAATTAAAAAATATTTTTACACCCTTTAATTCATCAATCATTAATAAAATGTTTTATAAATTAATTATTATTAAGGAGAACTCCATGATCAGTAATGAATCTTCACATTTCCAATGAAGTTAGGAAGACTTCGAAGAACTATCACATTATAATCTTCTCTTACATTCTAGACCCAAGGTGAGCCTGATCGATATTTTCATTTCCTCCCAAAAATGTCTTCTCAATATGATGTAATTTATTTAACATTTTCAATCTTATTTTTTGAATATATTGTTAAGCCCATTTTCACAAAAAATAATGTGATTTGAATACTTTCTTACTTGGTAGAAAAACTTATCCCAAACAAAAATCATTATGATTATGATACAGATTCTGATTTCCAGCATGTTCGGAATTTTTATCCACATCGTAATATAAGGGATAGTATTAACTAATCCAGATGATCAGGATCGGATTGAAAAAATTATATAATCTGTATTTCCATCCATCATCTTATAAATATTCATTATTTTATAATCATTTTCCTCATACTGATCAATTAGTAACAAATAAAACAAGAATATTTCTTGGGCATATCAATTCTAAAAATAAAATTCTAAATAGAACATTTTTAGTAAGAATTTATTCATTCACCTTTTTGGCAATTTTATGTTATACATATTGAAAATTTTTCAATTTATCATCAAGTTTAGAACATTTCCTATTGATTGTATTTTTCCAATCCTCAAATGATGTGAAAATTTCCTCCCATTTTCTCTTAATCATTTCATCATGATATTAATGCATAATAATCTACATTTTTAAGGAAATATAAAACCATTTTATGAATTTTTTTCATTGATAAACAATTTATTGTTCTTTAAATCAATGATGGATTTGTCAGTTTTTTAGTCCAAGATTATCTTACTAAAATAATTTGTTAATCAAAACTTTTTCACAAACACTCCATTGTAATTCTTATTCAATAAAAACATCAACTTTAATAAAATGAAAATTGTTTCACAGATTTAATGAGTTTATTATACATTATATATCTATGTGAATTTTTACCCAGGACATTTCTCATTTCATTGGATTACTATTCATGATAAGTGTTCTCTTCTTGTAGTTTCTTGATAAATTCAAATATGTGAGTGAAACATTTAACATGAAAAACATTCAAACAACCATTCACATTATTATAGAGTACATCAAAATATTTAATAAACTCATACTACCTATATCATGAAAAATATAATTCTGAAGGATCATTCTAAATAGTTTTCCTATATGAACTACCAATTAGATTACCATCAAGTAGTGTTATATCCTCTTTACACATTACAAAATTATTTAATTTACCTATAAATATTTTATTCATATGCATTATGGTTTTCTATGAGACCTCTATTTATATTTTAGAGGGTTATAAACTGTATTTTCCATTCATGTAATAATTTTATTTATTAATATTCATTTTATACATATAAAAGGAAAAAATGGGAAATAAAAGATATCCAATTTAAGAGAACCTATATTAGCTCTGACAACACATGAAGCTCTATTGTAGCTTCCATGTGTTCTCTATGAGGCCTTGAGTTCAATCCACGTGGAGTTATTCTCTAAATTTCTAAGGATTATTCATTTCTTTAATATGTGTCTCATTTTCCCACTTCAATTTAAATATATTAATGTTTTTAAAATAATAAATTGTAACCATCTGAAATATATATTATTTGAATTATACGTTTTGTTGTAAAAATGTTAATTACTATGATATGAAAGGTGTATTTAATTTATTGAAAATATTATTCTTATTAACAATGGGATATGAAAATAATTTATGAGACCATAAATTTTCGTTAAATTAATATTAGTGTTCGATTCCCACTCTAAATATGAATCATTAAGATGGCACCTTTTCTATTTTCAGAAATTCACCTTTTTTTCAACATTACTTCTTCATTTTTCCCACACTCAATGACCAAAGATACATCCCGTGGTATTGAAGGGTAATATATAAATCATGCATGAAGTGTATTTGTATCACACTAAACTAATAATTATTATCCCCTTTAAACTAACATGTCAAATTAACACACTATTTCTTATCATTTGATATCCCATTGAAATGTATGATGAGAGTTTTCCTTAATGAACCAAGATAACCTGCTAAAGCGATACTGAAATCAATCCTAACATGGTCTAAAAGTAATTCATAATCCCCAAATATTGAATAATAGAATTAGATCATCAAGAAATAACCAAATTGAATACATTATCTATTATAATTACCAAACCATATGAATGAAATAGATAAGAAACCGTAATTATTTGGTATGAAAAAACATCCACAAAGAGAGAAAAACTTATAGGCACATAAGTACAAACCCCAAAATTTATAATAATGAAATATCCCATTAAATCATCTACCACATAATTAGAAAGTCGCTTCATAATAGGGAGATAACAAAATACTCTAATGACCGCAAACTTCTAAGGTCATTAAATCAAGATCACCGAAAACCTTTTTATTCTACCATCACTTTTCTTGAACATTGCCTTAATATGAATTTAAACTCCCAAAGGCATAGGTGGGGTGTGATAAACACTATCCCATTAGGATTCCACCAAGTCATTTCATAATCAGTCCACATCAAATAAAAAAATATATCATTTATAAATAAAATAGGGAATGGTAAAATTTTAAAATATCATGAAAACACAATTTTCAATTCATTTGTATAGAATTTATAAAGAAAATATAAATTAACATTTCTTTTAAAAAGTAATGAAAAAACTCTAACAATAAAAACCATGATTAAATAATTTCATTAACATGGATATGAGTAAATCATTTTCAATAATATCACTATGCTTATATTATCTTAGTTCAGTATGCTCAATGATCAAGGTTACACACATTCTCCTTGAAATATAACACCTGGTAAGGACACATCCCTAGATCTCAGGCCTGTAGGGAATAACAGAACACCATAACAAATGTACTTCATGCACTAATCAAATTTTATTTTATGTTTTCATCATAAATCTTTTCCTAGGTATAGTTAATAAATTCCTAGGATGCATATCCTAGGACACCCACATAACTACCTAGTCATTAATGTATATCATTTAATAAATTAAATATAAAATCATTCAACATAGGCCAATTTCATCAATCATCATTTCTGTGGCCCAAAATCAATTTTATAACATTCCATTTAATTTTGAAAACCTCATCTTTTTGTTTTAATCAAAACACATTCAATATGAAACAATTAATTTCATTAAAATTATATAAATCTTTTTATACCTCGATTTCAAAATAATAATTTAAAATATATACCATAAAATCATTATTTTTAATTTAAAATAATTTTCAGAAAATAAAAACCTTATTATAAATCCATGGTCAAAAAGGTTCATCACAAACTATACCATTCCCAATAAATTACCAAGCGTTCCATTTCATTCTTTATAAATATTTATGAAATCAATTTCAAATCAACCAAGAAATAAGATTTTCAATTTATTGGTATTTCAGTGTGAAACCAATTACCTCATGAATGGTTTTTTCAAAAACCAAATGGGGGATCCCCAACCAGCGAGAAATTTAAAACCACAGTGATTCTTGTAAAATGATACAGTAATCTGAACCACTAACTCTATTACATGGATATCTGTTAATGATGAACATGAATCAATCCATAGGAACAAAATAAACTTTAAAAAAACTATAATGTACAAAACCCCTTCCAATAAAATTCAATATGAAATCTGATCCAAATGAGAGTGATTAATTTAATATAGGTATATTGAGTTGACAGTTGTATTAAAACCTTCAATTAAGATTGTAATAATTTGGGAAATTGTCTCAAAATATTAAGAGGTTGTTTGACTATTTTTATTTTGGAAGCCCCAGTCACCACACCCTATTTATCTCACCAAGGTGTGGGGGTGTCACCCAATAATCCAACGATGGGGTTTGTCCATGACATGGGGTTGAAAAAAAAGATATTTTTTACCATTGTATCATGCACAATGGTCATGGAGAGGATTATTTGTTGTGGCACAAAAGTTTACTACTGAGATGTGGTTCCCTGAACTACACCTTATATATGACATGGTGGTTCTGTCCATTTTAAACATGATGGTTTATGGGACACCATGACCTCCACCACATCCATGGCACACCATGTTTTTAACCAAAAATAGAAAAAAACCTTTTTCAATACAATAATACCCTAAAACACTTCCAAAATAGGAAATAAACATGGGATAAACCTAAAAGAGAAAGTCAGGATGTCACAATTCTCCCCACCATATTGGTTTCTTCCCAAAAAATAACCATCAAGAAGACTGGTCCCAATATTTTGTATTTATCTATATAATTTATGCATTAATAATTTTGATTTGAAATTATTCCTAATTGTACTTTTTACTTATTTATGTCCTTTCAATTATTTGTTTTTTTATTTTTTGTTTTGATGGTATGGTAATTTTTAGAGGGAATCAAAAAAATTTATATTTTAATAATTTTTGGTGTCATTCGTTATTGGATATGTTGAGAGATGAGTTCATGGAAGAAAATGTGGGAAACACATTTCCATCACACAATGGAGGGTCATACCACCCAGGTAGCCCAAAATCTAGTCGGACAATCCACCAGGGAATGTAGTGTAATTATTGAGGACCTTGGTTTTGTATAGTGGATGGTGGTTATGCTTGGTCGGTAGGATCCTACAAACCAGCACACAGGAGGATAATATATTCAGTAGTGAGAGGAATTTTTCACTAGTATAGGGAGGAACATGAAAACATTTGTGGTCCTATGACCCTATTTTGTTTCAATGCCAAACATTCTATGTAGATTCATTTTTTTAACAAAATAAACCCAACCAAAATTCTGACATGGGACATGTGTAACTAGTTCTAATCATATTTATCGAATTTCTATCATTCCACTTCCACACTCATATTACTCAACATTGAAACCACACATTACTACCTACCAAAACCATTGATTTTGGAAATATTTTATAGACCACGTGAACTTCATATATTCATCACTACAATGATGAAATCCACAGAACTTGGCCACTAGAACCCACCATTGAAGTCCATAGAAAGATAAGGAAACCATAGGTCAGCCATGGTAAAGTCAAAAAATATACCATGGACACATATCAAGAAGAATACAATAAAGAGTTATTTTTAGTGAGCATATGATAAATAATGAAATATATTGTACATTCACATTTCTTCGTTGATAGAGAATGTATGGGATTAGGTATATGATGTGGATAGAAATGTTGTTTCATAGGAGGAAGAATATTTTTTCATGGATGCGTTGTTTTGTATTCCTACACCATGGAAGGTTTGATATTTTTTCTACCTTAGTATTATTGGACCGAGGGATTCTAGAGGAAACAAAATTATTTTCCCTTATCTACTTGAAATACAAGATTTAATCAAGATAGAAGAACTGCACAATGATTGAGATCTATAGAGAGATGGTTTTGATGTTGTGGGATTGGAGGGTTTTCAAATGTTATTATAATTCATATCTAGGAGTAGCACTAGGGATATTACACTTTCTCTATTAGTATATGGGTTTCACCATTGGAAGGATAAAAATATGACATAGTTACCTTTCCCACATCGCTGATGGTGATAAGTCAATGTTTTTTTTTCTAAAATATTATCTTTCAGGAGTTTATCTAGGGGAAGTTGGATTGAATTATACAGTAATTTTAAGGGTGAAATTACCCTTGTAGGAAAATAGAAAAATAAAAAATGAAATAAAAATAAGGAGTTAATCAAAACATTGGAGGGGGAGGAAGTGAGAGTGGGTCAATACCAAGAGATGTTGCATAGTTAGGTTTCAGTTTTTTATTTCTTCTATTCATTATGTATTTTATGGAGGCATATTTGTATTTTGGAAAAAAAATCATGTAATTATTTTCCCATTACATAATACCTTTTTTAGATTCATTTATATTCCTTATTTTATGATTTCTATCTTGTTCATGGTTGATGAACCATCAACCATGAAAGACTGAAGTCATAGAATAGAACGACTCTAATTTATAAGTGTTGTGTATGGAAATATTTATGTTATTCCTCAGCTATGAATTATTTTAAATTAATTTTTACTTTATTGAGATTAATAATTTTTTTCCCATATCCCCAAGAGAGAGTAATGATGATTAGGGAATGAGATTCAATGTGATCGAGGGATGTGAGCAAGTGAGATTTGACTTGACTTAAACTCTAGATTATTGATTGGATATATTATACCTTGGATTTCGTTACCACTTGAGAGATGGTTAGACTATCCTTGGTAGTTTATTCTAGGTTTATATGTAGGACTAATTAATTCAATAAGCCTTGGGATGATTAATTAGATTTAATTAATACATCAAGTTGAATGATTTTAAACTACATAAAAATTTCCTCTAACATCAGTTCCCCTATATTATTCCTCTCTAACATAGATTAAGATGATTTAAATTTTATTTTAAGATTATTTTACATTTAATAATGTTGAATTTTTTATTTTTTTAGTATTATAGAATGATTATGAAGAAATAAGACTTTGTTCTAATATATTAATTGGAATTCTTTCTTCTATGTTAGTTTTACCCCACTTGTGCCACTATTCCAAATAGTGGTAATTAGTGTAGGATTGGTGAAAAGAAATTATAATTATTTAAAACCCATTGGAATATTAACATTTTCAGAGCGCTTCATGAATTGGAAACTGGTTTCATAGAAGAAAAAGGAACTATTGTTGTTCTATGAACCAATTTTTTGGGTTTAATCTATTAATACCTAATTTATATTTACTGAGCTAAGTTTATCTTGTACTTTTTTTATTCTATTTTCATTTATTATATTCTTGGTGTTCATATTGGGGTGCATGATGGGATACATGATGAAATGATGTTATCCCACCCAATTATTGAAGAACTTATTGTAACAATAAGAGTCAACTTCCTAGTAAGAACAAAATTTTTGGATTGTGGATGATACAATTATGATCATGGGGTGACTCCTATTTCCATAGATATGCTGAACTAAACACTCAACAATATTGAAACACCAACAATATGTTCTATGAGGGATCTCTTAATTATTGTGTCTACCATGGAAAATACACATATGATCACAATTATAAACATCAAAGGTTTTAATGAAAAGATAAAAATATGAGATGATAAAAACACTATTTTAGTACATTAATGTCAATTATTAAAATATCAAGGAGTATTTAAAAAATTCATTGAGTATAAATAGACGATTGAGACAAATATAACATTATTTAATAATATTCTATTACTCTATGAAAACACTCAATCATGTTTTAATGAAAAGAACAATGTATCCAAAGAAAAGGTAAAATTATAGGAATTCAATTTTGTTGTAGTGGAAGTCTTAATGGATGAGAAAATTCCAATTTAGAATTCTATAATTTTTTAATAGCTACCAGTAACTAATAATGATGAACCTCCAATATTAGAATTAGTGATAAATGGGGCCATAGTGAATGTTGACCTATCAATGATCTAATGTATGTGAAAACAAACAGAATCCAAGATGGACCTCATTAACAAATGGATTTTGAATAAGGGCAGAAATCTTGTCTTGATAGTAGAATATGAATTTGAAAGGAAACTTGTTTGGGACAAGCTGAAAATTTCAAGGAAGAGGAAGACCATAAAATAGAAATTAAAAAATCCTCATGTAACTCATAGATAAACATCCAAAACCTTTAAAGGATAAAAAATTGGTTATTTTCATAGATCCAACATAGCACTTGAAAAAGAAATTAAATAGTGAGTGATGAAAGTAAATTTGAATGATGATCTTGGTGAAATTTTCCTGGAAGAAGCACCTTAAAAACACAATAATGCTGACATAACTGATAGAATTTCTATTTATTTCATAACCTTTATGGTTGAGTGAAGAATTATTTTAGTGGAGGAAGACTCTAGATAGTGTGTTGAAATTAAAGAATTAATGACAGAGAAGGAAAATGATGTGGTAGAGAAGGATGTTATGGTGGGTGCATAAAATTCTGAAGAAGTGCCTCTAACTCCCATGTAAGAATAACAGACAAATGATTTTAACCCAAAAATTATGGTATAATAACATGTTCATCAATTAATGCTGAAAGAGTAATAATGTATTAAAATTAAAAAAAATAATAGATTCCAGAAGATTTAGTATTTCACTATAACAAGAATGATGTAGTGGTTGATGAAAAATGCTACAAAATATTTCCAAAATATGAATTATTTATTCATTTCAAAATATTTACCCATATATAGAGTTCAATATTAAATCATTTTAAGAATATTACTTGTTGTTGAAAGTGCATAATTAGTTTGGATGAAAAACAAATCAAGTAATTTGTCAATATAAATCAGGAAAGAATATTTTACCGTTCAATTATGTGACAATTTATGTAAAAGTTCAAGATTAAAGAAAAAAATATTTGGGTAGGGTAAATATTTTATTTAATTTTATGAATTACAATAAATTTTATTTTTTTTGAATTAGAATTAGAATTTTATCTTTAATATATATCTTGGTAATTGAAATTTGCTATAGATTATTTTAGAACATAAATAGAATGGATATATTTGATCTTACTTAGTTTATTTTTCTTAGTCCAAATATAAAAAATCCATAATGGATATTAGAAGATATTTGAATGAAAGAGGAGGATAAAAAATCCCATGATTTCAATGCTATATTGAATCATTCAAGGATTCTAGGAAACAAAATTGATTAATAGGGAGAATTTATATTCATTTATTATTTTTAATTTCATTTAGCCATTCTATGTGCTAAATATAATTTTCAAAAAATAATAATTCACAGGCCACACTCTAGTTGACCATTCATGATTATTTTCAGTTTATATTTGTCGGAAGAATACATGGACACCCCACATTTTATAATTTTTTTAATTTTTAGATGACCTTGATGACATCCTCACTTAACTAATATATGTATTCCTACTAGAATTTTTAATTTTTACCCTGAGAAATTGAAAGGATATATATATATATATTTTGGAAAGTCATATTCTTATTCCAATTTGGAGTTGTTAAAAATTATTACAAGAACTATTTCATATTCGTGACCTAAATTCATAGATTCATTAATTTAATAGACCAATTATCCATGTCCATTCTAAGAATCGATATCACAAATTTTTTAATTCCCATTATCTTGGGGATTCTTAGAAATTTTTCATATATTATTTCCTATAATTCATTATTTAAGAGATCTCAGGAATTAACTCACTACATGAACTTGCTTTTTGTTTTGTAATAACATAATGATTTAGAGATTCTTAAACATGATTGAAGAAATCCATTTAAATTATTTTATCCCATTGGACCTAAATACTAATCATACATTTTATTGATTATGAATCCAATATAATGAAAGTAAATAATTGAAATAAATATATGTTACAAGAAAATTTGTTATTTCATTATGTATAAATTCAGGAAAATTCCATTGATTATAAAAGGGGGTTATGTATTTTCATGGATATTATTTTCATTGATATTATTTTCATGAAACATGAACTACGTTTTGGTTCCCATGATTTTTTGGGAAAAGGTTTGTTACCTTTTCAATTGTGACTAAGTTTCATCAGTTGAATAAAGAGATAAATTGAGCATATAGGGTTCTTATGGTTGACCGATAGCTAGAAAAACCTCCACTAAACATGTAAAAATGATTAAAATTACTATTAGTAAATAATTAATCACAAGGAAAGGGGTTCTATTTTTCATTATTTCCTAGGGTGTTGTAATTTTTCATTATACATATTCCACTATGTATAAGAGATAAAAATATTAATAAATGAAATATAATAAATAAAGGGAAATGTTAAAAAAAATTGAAAGGATATTCATCACCATTTCTTATTGAAAAGTGGAAATACTTATTAAATGGATAATGAAATGTGGGATGTTGTAATAATTGGAAAGGTGTTAAAGGAGAAAATAATTTCATTGACTTGTAATTCAATATCATGTATTTTACATTTAGAATTCAGCCTTAGTTTTTAGACTCTTGATTCTAATTTTTATATCATTTCCTACCCACCTTGAGCCTCAATGATATTGTATCCATAATTTTGAATCCTTCGTGATTTTTGATGTTCAAATTATATGTGAATATTGAGTGAACAAGACTTTTTATTGATTTTGTACACATTATTGATATTTTAATAAACTCTATTTTAATTATTTTAGTGATTAAGGGTTTACATTTCAATAACATAAATCATTATTTTAGTGAATATTTTTAGTAAAAGTCTTCAAGATGTTAGTTAAATAGAATGAAATGTCTTCAATTTGAAATTTTTAATGAATAATAATTTTTAATATAAGTCTTATTAGATTTATTCTTTTTAAAATATTCATTTATATCATTTTTATGATAATTTTTATTTTAAGACATGCCTTTAAAAGGACTAGAGCCGTTGTGAGTTTCTTGTGGTGTTTTTTCACAAGGATGAGTAATTTTTTAAGTGTTATGAGGTTTTATAAATATATATTATATATATATATAATTTACTACCTAATTATATTGATGTAATTTACAATTCTGAAAAATTACAAATGTATTACATATTTAGGGAACTAAAATATGTTCAATTAAATTTCATTTACTTCTTTGAGGGTTTTGTCATATTATTTACAAATAATGAAATATTTTAAATTTTAATAATTTTTAAAGGAATTGATTTTTGGATAAGTCTATGGATTTTCATGTGAAAAAATAATTCCAAATCATAAAAATCCCTTGACCAAAGGTGAAGACAAAAATTCTACATGAATATCATCAATCCAATCCCACAGAGATGGTCATGCAAGTGCAGAACAAACCATTATAGATAGGTGCATGGTTTGGTTGGTGTGCAAGGACGTCAAAAGCACATGCACTTGGCTGTGGGAGGATATTTACTGTGGAATTCATGTGAATGTTTCCCCATTTATAGGTGACAAACAATGGTGTTAGTGTCCCTTTCACCCCTACCAATATTATAATTGAAGTGTTTGATGATGATTAATTTATTATGTAGTGGGAATCCTTTCTCAATTATATATTGGGAACTATGTACCCTAAAATATTTCATACATACTAGAATATTTTCCTTCCACTACTGCACCATTTTTCATCTACATAGATATTCCCCATCACCACTTACCTTAACCCTTGATGTTAAACCTATCCTTTAAACCATGAGACCCCATCATGGTCACCAATATAGATCTCAAATTAACCCCACTAGGCCATTAAACTAATCATATAAGGCCCTTTGGAGTTTGTTAATCCATAAAGTTTCCACTATGAATCCAGGGGATTCACCATACATTCATGTTATGAATAAACAAATGGAGGAGCATAGGTCATACATGGGGATATCTTTTTCACCATGGACATCTGGGCTACACCATTGATGGAGAAGGCTTGGGATTGGGTCTAAACCATAGATAGTAATGAAATAGAATACGATGAATAAAGGTTTCAAGTGGATGTGTTATGGGGTTTTTCTACACCAGGTATGGGTCAAAATTGGAAATATGTTAGAATTATTGGTAGTAGGATTTGAACAGGAGTCTGCACCATCGTCCCATTAATATTCCACAGACTAGTTCAAAGAATGATGGAAGAAGTCCACTGATCCTAAGATCTATAAGGATAAGGTTGTTCTTTTATTTCATTTTGGGATTTTGAAATGTAAGAAAAACATGGATAAGGGATTTTATCTTCGAACATCCCAATTTATCCATAGGGTGACATGGATTATATTTTTATGGATAAGAATATGGCATAGTTCCCTTTCCAAAGCTGCAAAAGGTGAAAAGACGGTATTTTTATTTTCTAAACTCCTATATATTAGAGGTGTATAAAGGGGGGTTTTTATAAAATTATAGAGCACATGGATAAATGAAATTACCACTAGAGTATAATATTAGAGTAAAATAAATAACCATAATATAAGTAGGGTATAATCACATTAGAGGAAAGAGATGTTAGAGTTCATTGTTACAACGATGCGCTACATAGTTTTGTTTATTTTATCTTTATTTATTCTATATAGAAATTATTCAATGTTTATTTGGATTGTTAAAATAAATTAATGTAAATATTTTTCCATTTCACAACACATTTATTTTTGTTTAATTTATATTCCTTATATTATGATTTCGATCTCAACCATGGTCAACGGATAATCAACCATGAATAGTTGAACTCATTGAAAAGAGTAGTTATGATTTGAAGGTGATGTGTAGGAAATTATTTAAATTATTCCTAAGATTCGAGTTATTCTAAATTAACTTTAAATACATTCTACATAATTATTATTTTATCCTTTTAATTTATTAGAGAGAGTGGTTATTATTAGGGAAGAAAATTCATTGTGGTAAAGGGATGTGAGGGAGAAAGAGACAACTCAACTTCAATTTTCACTTAAAAGTTGAACCACGTGCACATTTTTTTGGTAGATTACCATTAGATCGTGGTTGGTTCACCTTGTTTTATTAGTCTATGTAGAAAATTATGACTAATTAATTAATGTATTCTTATAATTTTTAATTATATTTAATTCATATGTGATGCAGAATAATTTAAAATTATTTAAAACCATACCATGAAAACATTTCCCCTCTCCTAATACTATAATAAAAATTATGATATGTTTTAATTTTTGTTTATTTATATATTATTTCTAATTAATTTATGGATGTTTTTTTTCATTTATAATTTCATGACATGATGAATATGACCCAATAATTAGTTCTAATATTTTTATTGGGTTTCGTGTTTCTTCGTCAGATCGACCATTCACTTAACACTATTCTATTGTATTGTAGTTTCAGTAATTATGGATATAATAAATTCTAAAATTTAAATCCCATTTAAATAATGACACCATTAAAGTGAAAAAGGTGTGTGGAAGTGTTTATAAGGATGAATTAGAAATTATAGATAGTATACAAACCAATTGTTTAGGACAAATATATTGTTATTTCATTCGTATTTTTTAATTTAATTTTTGTTATTATTTTCTATTATTTTTATCTCTATGGTTCATAGAATGTCTAGTGGTTAAAATGATGGGATTAATGAATAAAGGATATGAGTCCAAAAAACTATTTGGGGAAATTAATTACCAATGATATTCAATATAGTATGTGATACAAAATTTGACATGGTGGTCACATTATTAAATGCGATTGAGTGATTCATACTCATCAAAGTATGAAAAATTCTACCACTAGCAATGAAATTTCACTGACAACTACTCACCAAGTGTTGGAGATCCAAAATTTAAGATCATCCTAGGAAAACATAGGTATAATAAAAACCATAAACATCAAGGGTTGTAAGACAAAACTGCATCTGAATAGAGGAAAACACACTCTAAAACAAAATTATACAATAATATTGTGTTATGTCTAGAAATAAATTTTTCAGAACATGATGCAAGGAATAACATTTCATAATAAAAATGGAAATTTTGAAATGAAATGGTGGTTGTAGTGGAAGATTAAATTAAGGAATGAATGATCCATTAGAATATAGAAAATTTTCAATTGAAATTGGTAACCAGTGAATAATAATCCATTACATTAGAATTAGATTCAAAATATGAATAAGGGGAATGTATAAAATCATTACTCCTATGTATGAAAGAGGAATAAAAAATTCTATGATGGGAACAATTTTAGAAATGGTAGTTGTAAGAGAGGATCTCTCACAATAATTGAGTAGTATCATAATTGAGATGGGAAAATAATTGGTTTATGAAAAAAAATTTAAGTAATAGACACAACATACCCCATATAATTAACCAAGCCTCGGGAAACTAAAATATGATTCAGAAGAATTTCACATGGTTTATGTCAATGAAGGGGATGGTGATGACCATATACAATTAAACCAATCTATATTTCTCCAAAATAAATCCTAATGGGATTCTATCTTCTATATAAAAGAA
Organism: Viscum album; assembly: GCA_963277665.1. Classification (NCBI taxonomy): domain Eukaryota; kingdom Viridiplantae; phylum Streptophyta; class Magnoliopsida; order Santalales; family Viscaceae; genus Viscum; species Viscum album. The sequence continues at coordinate 309,920,662 of OY728120.1, forward strand.
AAATAGTAGAATACCACAATGGAACACATCATATAAATGGTGTCCAAAAGTGAGGGGAAATTCTAGGATAAAGCAAACTCAAAGAAGATACACCAACAGGAAGAGAATATTAAGATTTCTATAATCATCAAAAAATACAAAGGGTAATAAAAAGTTGTTTAAATTTTGGAAGATTACATGAGAATTCCTAAAATATATGATGAAATTGGACCCCTAACACTAGTGAAGAGTGAAGATATTTTACAAACACAGGTTCCATTTAAAAAGTTAAACTTCTGTCACATTTGAAGGAGGATGTAATTTATGAAATTTCAAGCCACAAAAAAACACATGAAGAAGTAATTAAATAAGTAAAGATAATATTAAAATTTTATTGTTTGTCTTATTGAATCTATAATAGAAGTATCCCCTTATAAATTCTAGAATGAATAAATGACCATGATAATTACAAAGTTAGTAAAATGATAAAATGATGTGGTAAATAAAATTTATTCAGTTGAGGAAGAGTATTGGGAGTGTAATAAAATTAAAAATGTAATTCCATAGATGAAAAATATTTTATTTGAGTAAGAATGTATTGAGGGTGACTTAATTTAAAAATAAGTAGTTCAAAATCATGACGAAGAAGAATACATGACATACATTTACCAAAGAATAATTATTCAAAAAGACTTGAAACAATTTATGTTGAAGGGGGATGATTTCAATGAATTTGAAAAATAAAAGATTTCAGAAGTTATATAATTCCACTATAAAAAAGAAATTTGAAGGGGTGGGAGTAAATTTATATAAAATATTTCTAATGATGAATGTTTCTCTCTTTAAATAAATTTTTAAAAAATATAGAGTCCACCAAAAATGGTGGTGAAAAGATAACATATTGAGAATGGACAACACTCAGTCCGGATATACATCAACTGATGTGATTTTTCAATTTGAACTAATTAATAATATTATACACACCAACAAAATGACACTAAATGTATAATGTGTAGATTAATGACAAAAAATAATGTGATTCTTAGAGGAAACACATTTTTTTAAAACTTTTAATATTTAATTTGAATTTGAATTTTATTTTGAATTTCAATTTTCATTTTATCTTTAGGAATTCTATTAGGGGTTGATATTTTATCTTTAGGAATTCTATTTGGATCTATTTATTTTTTATAACATAATTTCAAAAAATATTATTTCCCCTGTTAACATGGTTAAAATCATGGATTCTGTTCAATTAATATATTGTGTCAAATCCTTAGATAACCTATATTTGTATTTTTTTTAGTTGACCAGGGAGACATCCTCTCTTAAGATATTTTTATGTATTTTTTTGGATTTTTCACTATAATAAAGTGAATTGATATATGTGGACATTAATGAAATTCACATTCTCATTTCATTTTTGATTTTTTTTAAAACTTATTGTTGATATAATTTTTTACTTTTTAAATTAATTCATAAAATATTTCATTTATTATAACAATTAATCATGTTCATTCAATGAGTTGTTTTTATAATGTTTTAAATTCCCATTCTTGAGAGGATTATATGCCCTTTTTTAACAGATTATTTCTCATAATATTTGTTCTAGAGATAACATAGGATATGGGCCACTACAAGGACATGATTCTTTTTCTTTTAAAAATTTAATGATTTTGAGATTTTATAAAATGATTTAGCTGATCAATTGATATTTTTTAGGTCCATTGGAACTTCATACCTATATTACATTTTATCCTTTGTGAAACCAGTAGAGACATTATAATGACATAAATATAGGATTAATTACATGAAAATTTATCCATCCTATAATATTTAATTTATTATAAATGCATGATAATTCATTTGAGATTAAATGAATAGTAGTGTATTTTCATGGAGATTCTCTTGAATAATTGAGAATTTGGGTTTTGAACTTTTGTTGTTGGGAAAAGGGTGATTATATTTTTTTTATTCTTTAATTAAATCCTTTAAAAATGATGAGCATGTGGGAAAACTATGATTGACCTATAGAAAGAAAAAATGTCCCATATCCTATAATAACTACTCTAATTTGTGTCAGCATGAGATTGATAGTGGCGGTAGAAGAAATAGTGGGTTTTACATCCTAGGGTGTGGTACTTTCCTTTTTTTATTGCAATAAAAAATAATATATTGAAATTAAACAATAATAAATTGAAAATGAAAATATATTATGAGAAAAAATGTTAGGATATTTTCACTAATTTTTATGATAAAAAATAGACACTATATGTCAAAAGGAGAAAGAAATTTGTGATTTTTTATCATTTAAAATAAAATTAAGGAGTAAATATTCTCAATAATTTCCACTATAATATCATAAAGTGTATATTAAGAATATAGTCTTGCTCTTAAATATCTAAATTTTATTCTTTACATCATTACCTACCCTCTTTGAGCCTCGTAGACATTAAAAGACCCGACAAAAGCCCACATGATTTTTGATGTTCTACTTATATGTGGAGACCCAAAGAACGTAGAATTTCGGGATAGAAAACAAATTCCTAAGATAGAGCCTAACACTATTTTAATTATTGTTGTGTGATGAGTGATTTACATTCCAGATAGTTAATTCATTATTGGCATGAATATTTATAAAATTTTTAATTATTTGAGTGAGAGAGAATTAAATGTGATGAATTTTAAATGATAATGTAAGGCTGATTTTGATACATAATTTTGGTTGTGGATTTTTCTTTGATAAGTATTAATTTATATATTTTTAGGAACATGATTGTTTGAAATTTTCCCTGATTTTGGTTTGGACCCAATATGATATTCAAGATTAGGTGTTAAACATAGACATGTAAAGGGTTGTGTGTCAAGGTGTCTGATGAATCAATTATATATATATATATATTTATAATTTCCCTATATATTTTTTATCTTATTTCCATTTTTTCCAAATTAAAATTATATTAATTATTTCAGGAGTTAAAATATGTTTGATTATGGTTCATAAATTTTTTTGATGGTTTGGTGATTTTTTAAAATTTTTTGTTTTTTATTATGTCGGGAAAAGTGTTTCTAGGAAAAATATAATTACAATAGATTAGTACATATGAAGGTTAGTTTTCATTTTGTGCAAGAGCACAAGGATTATACCGTGGGAGGTAAAAAAAATTTGTGGAAAGAGGAAATTCTCACTGACATGGGATGGAACATGGATGTAGTATGGGTCATCCTACCCCAATACATATTTGATTCAATTTATTACAAAATGAATCATTTACTAAGTTGAGGAAATCCATACATAATTTTGATGTGAAGCATGGAAACTCAATCATTATTCATACTTATTGGAACACTATTGTTCTACTACCGTAACATTCTCCCTCCACTCATACACTGGTTTTCCCTTCCTACCTCAACCTTAAATGTCTAACCTATACTATAGAGCACTAGAAATAATAATTTACTCAATTATGTAGCTCGAATCCAGAACACTAGGCCACTATAAATCACTATAGAAGGCCCTATAAATATCAGGATACCATTGGGAAGCCATTATGAATCTAAGGAATAATCCATGAATTCATGTGAATAAGAACAAAATTTAGGAGGTTTAAAGGGAATTCGTGTGGAGAAAGTTTCACCCTATGAATCTAGAATATTCCATTGATAGTGAATGATAGGTATGGTCTCTACATTATGGAGTGAAAAATAGAATATTTTGAGAAATAAAGGGTTCACATAGATGTTCCATAGGGCTTTCTTACACCATGGACAGGTTGAAATTGGATGTAGATCAATGTTCATTGCCTAACGGTTTTTACATGGGGTTGTGTTTTCATCCCTAGGATATGAAACATGTTAGTTAAAATCATGATAGAAGGAGTCCACCATGACTGATACCTATGTGAAGAAGGTCAAGATTATACATGATTTTCTATTTTTAAAAATTACTGATAACATATATATGGGTGTTTCACCATGAAAATGAAACTTTCACTATAGAGGGATATTATTCATCTATGAAAGGAGAAGAACTTGGTGTAGTGACCTTTCCCATAACATCAATGGAACCAAGTCTGTATTTTTTTTAAAATTTCAATATTTTCTAATTGTTTCCAAGGGGAATATGGATCGAATTATAGAGAACTTCGATAGATAAAATTAACCATCGAGGAGAATAGAAAAATAAAAGTAAGGAACATACATGAAGTAGGGATTTAAACTTTGGTGGAGGGATAAGTGAAAGTGGACTAATACAAAGAGTTGTTTCATAAATATGATTTATTTTCCATCTTTATATTTCATTATTTTATTTTTGGATTTGAATTGTGACTAATAAAAAATATTCAATTAATTTTTTTTTTATTTCACAAAATATTTATTTTAGTTTCATTCATATTCGTTCTTTTGTGATTTCTAACTTGTTCATCACCCATGAACCATCAGCCATAAATGTAAGAACTCATATAAGAGGGTGGATATAATTTTTATGGGATGTTTTATATCAATCATATTAAATAATAATATTTTACTAATATGTCACATTTTGTTTAAACTCAGTGTTTCCTATTATAAAATATATGGTTTCTGTCGCTCAGATGTAATGAAATCTATCCGAAAAATTAAATTATTTTGAAAAACCTAATACATAAAATCTGGGGATACTACAATAATATTCCTAATAACGAGTAAATGTTATATTAGGAATAATAGTGAAATATACCAAGATTTTTTGTATTAGGTTTTTCGAAATAATTTATGTTTTTGGAAAGTTTTTACTACATGCGTGCTAGTCAAAGAATAGATTTTCTTATAGGCAACACCGAGTTTAAACAAAATGTAACATATTAGTAAAATAATACTATATAATATAATTATTATAACCTATCTATATGGTTTATGGGTTTGAATAAGATTAAATAAAATATTAAAATAAGATTAAAATATTAATAAAATATAAATTCATTGGTGACAAGTTAATTAGAAATTAAAATAAGAACCATTTGAAAATAAATAAATTCTATTTATAAAAATATATTATTTAATGAAAAAATCATTATAACTAAATAAACTAATATAACCAATTTTTATTTTAACAATATTAATAAAATTAATATAGTATATGTTAAATAAAATTTTTATGTTTTATGCTGTTTTTTCTACAAAAGAAATAAGAATAAATTAAATTCTATGCTCAAAACTATTTTTTTAAAGTGTATTTTCTCCAATTGCACAATTATTTTGAAATTAAAATTTTAAACATATATAAAATTAAATACCAAAAATAAATTTCATTTTTTGAATTTTCAAATAAAATTTATCTTAAGGGGTTTTTTTAGAATTTTTTAAAATGATAAATTTTTTGATGAATAGTTAAAAATTATAAGTTTTAGCTAAAAATGAATTTACATTTAAATAATTTATATTATTTTGAATAATTTTAAAATAAAAAATATTTTCAATTTTATATCAAATAACATATTTTATGCCATTAGATGAATATTAATATTTAATTTTGATATAAAAACATTATACACTTTTGAACATTTTCTATTTAAAAACATGATTTCTAGTTGCATCTATGAGATTAATTTTAAAGTAATTTATTTCAATTAAGGTAAAAGGAAATTTTAAAAATGGATTTTATATTTCAAGTTATAATAATATATAATTTCTATAAATATCAACATAATTTTTGACATAATTGAATAGTAAAAAGAGTGAAACATTATTATCGGAGTTAAGGGAAAAATAAATTTACAATTGGTTTAAACTATGAAGATAAGAGTTAAAAAAGACCTACCAACATGTCCAAAAACAAATTTTAAGTAAATATTTTATCTTTTTGTATTATTGGTATTTTAGTTAAACTTTATAGAGGTTCATTTTACGATACAATCATTGGTATGGAAGAATATTTTCAAACAATTACAGGTGTTCCACTCACCTCGCATATAAAAGTCTTCCCCCTCTCCTATCATCCTCACATTTATCACAATTTTATACTGTACAATAATTCCAAATTAAATTCACAAATTCTTCCTTATTATCCTTGAAACCTTAATTCTTGATGAATTCCTACTTAGGAAGTATTTTGGATCAAAATTGAGGAGCATGCCCGAAAAAGATGTTAGGACCTTCTTCGCACATTTTTATTTTATAGCATCAACGACCTACATAAATTATTATTTAACATTTATGACATAATAAAATAATTTATAAATATATCATGATTTTTATGTAAAATTAATGACCTAATATAGTCACTACTTCCATCAAATGTGTTAAAAAATCATCGCCTGTGTGTACGGAGGATTACCGCATTGCAAACCGATTTCATACATTTTTCCATTACCACCTATCATGGATGGGTATAATGATGTATATAAAGAATGTATATGACTTTTATTACATTATTACACCTCTATAGTTATTATACAATATATAATTTTTTTACATTCCATTTTATATGGGATATGATAATGTTGTTCTTCGGTATGATATACTACTACCCCACGAAGCTGTGTGATTCGTTTTCATTATCTATTTACATGTAAGTTAATAAACATAAATATATTTGATATACGTGAAATAGTTATGATATTTAGTATATATTTAACATTATAAATGGATGATATATCATATTATCTCCAACCCTTTTCACACTAAGAAATGATTACATCATTTGTGTGCATGAGGGATACCGTCTTCACAAACCGATACGACTCTCTCTTTTCATCACCGCACCTCATGGATGATATGTAGAGGTATATTTAAAAAAATTAAATTTCATTTTTGGTATTATGATCACTATTTAAATATAAAATATTATTTATCTTCAATAAATAATGATTGTTGAGAAATAGAAATGTTACTTATGCGTACGTATGTACTACCATCCCAATTATCGTAATGTACCAAATTTATAAAAAATATCCTTCATGGTTGTAAATAAGAGTATAATTTATCAATAAATTTATTAAAATAATATTATAATTATTTTGGATATAATGTAATGATTACCAGTGGGAATGAAAATAACAAATCAAAACATATATTAAAAATAATATAGTTATTACCCGAAACAAGATTTTGACATGAAATTGCTAATGAATGAGTAATGAAAGTGAATAATTATATAATATATGGTAATATATATATAATTATAGTTCTATAATATATTAATAACAAACTTATATTTATTATAAATGATCTTGGAATCTATACGAAGGAATTCAAAACATAAGGTATGGGATTTTCTTCTCACTTTTTACTTTTGTGAGACTAGTTCCATATTCATCACCTATTTCATTTTTGTGGTGTGTATACTACCCATAATTTTATTTTAGGATTATTATATAGATAATTATTGGGATTCACATATCCATTTTAGTATATATCATTTATGGGGTTAACGGTATAAATGTAACCAATGTGGTAAGAGATTTCTAATATCTCTTTTATTTATGGGATATATATGAAAATTTGATAGTTGATTCATTTATGTGGTTTATATATATCCTGATTTACATTTTATATCATTAATAATATTATTTTTCAAAAATTAAATTTTTACTTGATGTTATTCTTCTTGGGGCTTTGATCTAAGTGATTACGATCATGTAAGGGATTTTTGTCTCATTTTTCCTTCTTTAAGATATATGATTTTATTATGCACCAATCTTTTTGCAGGAGGTGTATATACATCCCATTTTACATGTAATATATTAAATTTTTTTATACTCATGATATTTTATGTTTCATTTAATGATATTTAATCATTGGTATTATCTTTCAGAGGTACAAATGTGGTAATTATTTTATGTTACAATCTTATTGTTTGTCAGTACATTTATGAATATGTTTTGGATGAAAACATATTTTGATACATCTCTCAAAAAACTAATGAAATATACTCTCATATAGTTATGAAATTATAATACATATTTTCCATTCACTTTTGTTTCATTATGTACTAAATAATTCATTAAAAATATTTTTAATAAAAATAGTCTTTTGGGTTGAAAATTATTTTTTATCCAAAAACCATGTTTTCTAAAAAAAATCAAACATGTTTTTCACATTTATATAATGGATTATGAGTTTAATTTTTTACAATGTTTTCTATAAGGCCCCAGCCTTAAACCTTACTTAATCTTGAGTTATTACAAGATTACACATTGAGGATCTTTTCAGGTTTATAGTTTTAGAGAATTAGATCATAAAACTTGCATTACATTCCACATATAAACAAAGTGGGTACATAAAGATAGTATTCTTCTTTCCCATAAATGGAAACATATTTAAAATAAAACATGGATTCTTTCTTGACAGTTCCTTGACACTATCATCATATCATGTACCTTTCCCTTGACCTGTGAAAAACATTTCAAAAAAACTTGGGATGAGCATAAAAAGCTCAGTAAGGGATATAAAAATATGGAAAGGAAACATGGGTACATATATACATAAGGATGAGATCATACTTTACCCATAAAACATAAGCACTTTAACATACCTCATCAAATCATGAATAAATCATAGAAATCATCAGACATAAAGGTAACTTGAGGCATTCATAACATTCTTACGTAGGGAGTAACACTCTTGGTTACGTTTGGAATACCCATCACAGTATATTCCCTAAATCTCTTCGGAGAAACCTTAACGTTTCACTCCTTCGCGTTACCCAATGCATTGGAGAGCTATATCGGGCTCACCCGCCCTTAGTTTATCACAGAACCACTCGTCTTCATAATAATGCCCAAGAACCACAACATAATCGTATCACATAAAACATGCATAAAGGAAACATAACATTTCCACCTTTCAATCACAAGATATCAATACAAAACATTGATATAAAAAAATTATGAAAACCATTTTTAATACCTAAATAAATGAAAATAAAAACCTGGTATTTATTTTTCTTTTAAAAAGAAGGTATGGCTTGTAGAGGAAGCCGAAACTCAAATAACGGTCACGGCGGTGGAGAAGTCGTTGTCGCCGCATACGTACGACAAAAAAATTCCCTTTTTTCGTTTAGTAAACGCTTTGTATGAAAAAGATTCATTTTGAATAAACGTAAAATTCAAAGGGGTTTATACACCATATAAAAGAAGGTTGTGTATTAAACAAAATATGCCTCAATGAAAGGAGATTGAGACGAAGTCCCATACCTCAGGTCCGACTTGACTCGATCGTTCTTTAATGTCCTGAATAATAAACTTGAGTTAATTTCTACTTGCTTAAGAATCTTTTTCAAGTTCATTATTCCTTTTATATCACTTATTTCCATGTCATGAACACTATGTAATTATTTAAGTTCATAACGGTCGTTTTAACGATAATTGGTACTTGAGTCAAAAATAAACCCTTTTATAATTACAATTTGTTCATGTATCCATTATATCCCAAATTATAATCATGATGTATATATCATATATATCGTATATATTCAGTATATACGTGCATTTATAATATTACATAATCATTTAGAGGTATGAAATGAAATGCACCGTTCATGGAGACGGTAAGCCGTACGTACGCATGAACGCTACTTTCATTTCTATTTCGTATTTTATAGAATGGAATCATAATGATATAAATGTATATTATAATTCCAGTATAATATCATATATAATATCATAGTTCCATCCTTTATACGTCCCACATGTGTTATTTAACGAATTAAATCACTTTGAGGGGGCGGTAGTCCGCACTTCCTTAAATGAAGATATCGCGTTTACCCATAATGGAATGACCAAAAAGAAAAATACATAAGCTTAAGGAAAACATAAACATATTATATATCATATATAAATATAGTGTCATCTTAATGGACACCTTTGAAGGTGTTAAAAGAATGTTGAACAATCATCGTTTCGAGAGGCATAAATTCACCATCCACGGAAACTGTATGTTCTTTAACCATTAGATGTAGGTGTGGGAAAGTGTAGCTTGAATAATTATTATAACAACATCCTTGGATATTGAATATACTGGAGTTGTTACAAAAAAAATAAATAAAAAGAGTTTAGGGGGTTGGAGAAGCAAAATAAAACAAACGGACTCAAGTGAAGACTTTACCTTAAAATCGGGTAACTCCCTTTGGTTTGAGCTCAAAGGCTTCCTTGGGAAGTCTTATGCCCAATGTGAGGATTCAAGGAGTAAGAGAGGGAAGTGGGGAGAGAAAATTGTCAGGGGTTGGCCGAGCCAAAGGCTTTGGGAGTGTGGGAAAAGAGGTAGAGGTGGGGGCCTTTTATAAGAGGAGAGGAGGGGCACTCTTGGAAAGTAAAGAAATATTACATTATTTGAAAATGAGTTTCGGATTTAAATGGTCCCAAATTGATATAATTAGAGTATAAGGTGATAAGGGTTCGAAATCTACCCATCCAATTTGTTTTTTCCATGTGTAGGTTTTATAATTTACATTATCTTTCCATTTTATTTAAATCCTTTATTAATGAGGTAATCGCTACATCATTATTATGTCATAAATAATTTAATTTATTTAATGTATAAAAATTATAAAACAAATACTATAATGTATTAAATCTTGTTATATTTCTAATTAATATTTATAATCAAAAATATGACTTGTATAACCCCATTTAAAAATTGTTTTCGGAAAACATATTATGTTTGTGTCTTTTTTAATTTTACATTAAATAAAAAGTTATTTATGTCATTTCCCAACCAAAGTGGTTCCATGGGGTCCCCAAGTTGACCCTTGTCTTGTCTTGGTCCGCCATGACACATCCAATGAGGGTAGTACATGTGTCAAGATTATCTAAAACTATTAAAACATTATTTTTACCTTAAACTACACTAATTACCACTAATCGCGATTAAGAACTTTAAAGTAACTATTCACCAAAAAATTATTTTAATCTCATTGAACCACATTTTACTTCTTAATGATAACCATGTATGTCGGATTTTTGAAATTAAAAACACAAATATGGAAAATTTTTATTTAAACGAAAAATCAGTTTCTTTAACTACCACTTAGTGATTTCACTATTCATCAAAAATTGATGTTTTTCAGAAAAATACCAAAACTTCACCCTAAGCTATATTTGATATTCTGAATTCAAAAATGAATTCTATTTTCCAAAATTCAAAACATATAAGTCACATTAATTAATTTTATAATTAAATCCCGCTGTCAGAGCAAATAGCATGTTTTTATGAAACAATAAGTATCAAAAGATTGACACTAGTTTAAGTCCAATTTCAAAGTGAAATTGATTCCAATGAACACCATTGGATTAAATGGTAAAAATATATTCTAATTTCACTTCAAAAATAATTAAAAAGAAAATCTAATCATATAAATATATTAGATTAAAAAGCAGTTTTGATGTAAAATGCAGTATTTTTCAATATTCATTAAAAAATGAACATTGTCAGAAAAAATACCAAACATTCACACAATGTAAATTTTGATGTCCCAATCATAAATAATATGTTTATTTTGACAAAGATAGATTATAAAATTGTCAAAATATTGATTTAAAAAGGGTTTGCCATCAGAAGGCAGTAAAACAATCTTTTAAGAATATTAGTGTATTCCATGCATAAGATTGTATTTATTTGGATTTTAAGCCTCAAAAACATTATCTTAATCATTAATAGACATAGATAAAAATATCTATTATTCATTACTTACGTGGGATGTTACATCCTTCCCCCTTTAGAAAATTTTGTCCCCGTAATTTATTTACTTATCAAATAAATGGGGGTACTTATCCCTCATTGCATTTTTAGATTCCCATGTTGTCTCTTCCATCATGTGGTTTTTCCACAAAACCATTACCTGGTGAATCACCTTATTTCCTAACACTTGCTCCCTGTGGTCAAGAATCTGAAACGTTTGTTCCTCATAATATAGGTTCTCTTCCAGTCGAACTACCTCTGGACTCAAAACATGAGATGGATCTGGCATGTACATTCTCAACATCGAAACGTGAAAAAAATTGTGTACATGAGATAAAATCAGTGGTAAATCCACTCGGTAAGCAACTGATCCAACACTCTCCAGAATTTCATATGGTCTAATAAACCTTGGACTCAGCTTTCCTTTCTTACCAAATATCATCACACTTTTCCAAGGAGAAACCTTGAGAAAAACATGATCACCTACCTCAAAAGATAGATCATTCCTCCGGTTATCAGCATAACTCTTCTGCCTGCTCTGAGCTGTTCTCATCTGCTTCTGAATCAGATGAACTTTTTCTGCCATCTCTTCTACCAATTATGGTCCCATCAACTTCCTTTCACCCACTTCATCCCAGAAATCTGGAGTTCGACACCGTTTTCCATATAATGCCTGAAATGGTGCCATCTGTATACTGGAATGAAAACTGTTATTATATGAAAATTCAACCAAAAAAAGATGTTGGTCCCAACTTCCATGATAATCCATAGAGCAAGAACATAGCATATCTTCCAAGGTCTGTATTTTTCGTTCTGACTGCCCATCTGATTGAGGATGAAAAGTTGTACTAAAATTCAATTCAGAACCCAAAGACTTCTGAAGGCCTTTCCAAAAGTTAGAAGTGAACCTGGGATCACAGTCAGATACAATGGAAAGGGGAACTCCATGTAACCTGACTATCACATTAAGATACAAACAGGAAAGTTGATCTAGGGAAAAAGTATCTCGTATTGCAAGGAAATGAGCAGATTTAGTCAAGAGATCAACAATAACCCAGATTGCATTATTACCTCGAGATGTCTTCAGTAATCCCACAACAAAGTCCATGGATATATTCTCCCATTTCCACTCTGGCACTGGTAAAGGCTGAAGCATCCCTTTCGGTAACTTCCACTCTGCTTTAACCTACTGATAAGTCAAACACTTTATAGTAAAATCAGCAATATCCCTTTTCATTCCATCCCACCTGTTATACTCTCGAAGATCTCTGTACATTTTAGTACTGCTAGGATGAACTGAAAATGGAGAACTATGAGCTTCGCATAATAACTCCCTCTTCAACTGTGAATCACAAGGCACACACAATCTCTTCACAAATCTCAAAACACAATCATTATCAATGTTGAATTCAGGCAACATACCTTTCTGAACCAGCTCTACCTTTTTCTGCAACTCACTGTCTTGATTTTGTGCTTTCTTTATTCTGTCTAATAGAGAAGATTTCACTGATACCTGAAACAAAACAGAATAATTTCCTACACCAACAACTTCTATTCCAATGTTCATCAAATCCTTAACCAAAGGATCACGTTCCAAACGCTACATTTCTAATGAAGCATTACTTTTTCGACTCAAAGCATCAGCCACTTTATTTTCTTATCCCAGATGGTAATGAATTGTACAATCATAATACTTGATTAATTCCATCCATCTCCTTTGTCTCATGTTCAATTCTTTCTGAGTGAATATAAACTTTAAACTTTTGTGATCGGTATATATTTCACACTTTACTCCATACAAATGTTGCCTCCAAATTTTTGAAGCGAAAACAACATCAGCTATTCCAGATCATGTGTAGGGTAATTTACCTCATGAGTCTTCAACTGTCGTGAAGCATAAGCAATTACCTGATTATTCTGCATTAGGATGCAACCAAGTCCTTTCAATGAAGCATCACTGTATATAACAAACTCACCATTCCTGGAAGGTAGTGCCAAAACTGGAGCATTCACCAATCTTCTTTTCAATTCCTGAAAACATTCATCACATTCTTTTGTCCAGATAAACTTAACACCCTTCCGAGTTAGCTTAGTCATTGGACTAGATAATCGTGAAAAATTTCTAACAAACCTTCGGTAATAGCCTTCCAAACCAAGGAAGCTACGAATCTCGGTTACATTTGTGGGTCTTGGCCAGTCTTCCACAACTTTTGTTTTTGCAGGATCAACAGTTATCCCATCTTTAGAAACAATGTGACCAAGGAAAGAAATTTGTTGCAACCAAAACTCACACTTGCTGAATTTCCCATACAATTTCTTTTCTTTTATGGTTTTCAAGATAACCCTTAAATGTCTTTCATGCTCCTCTTTACTTTTAGAAAACACCAAAATATCGTCAGTAAACACGACCACAATTTATCACCTGAGTCAACAGAGCCATCACTGCAGCAAACTATTTAATTATGATTCTTAACATCTCAAGATACTGATTTGAAAGGTCATTTCCCTCTATATGCCTTCCCAGAAAAGCTTTTCTATTTCTTCTATGAAAAACCATTCTTAACAAACATGTCTTAGATGAAGCAACATGGTAATCTTTAAATGATATATCATTTCAAAAAAAATATTTTTGGATAATCATTTAATAGATTTATAACTCCTAAAGTTATCTAAACTGGCCTTTGATACCAACTATAAGGCCCCAGCCTTAAACCTTACTTAATCTTGAGTTATTACAAGATTACACATTGAGGATCTTTTCGGGTTTAGAGTTTTAGAGAATTAGATCATAAAACTTGCATTACATTCCAATATAAACAAAGTGGTTACATAAAGATAGTATTCTTCTTTCCCATCAATGGAAACATATTTAATATAAAACATGGATTCTTTCTTGACACTTCCTTGACACTATCATCATATCATGTACCTTTCCCTTGACCTGTGAAAAAAAATTCAAAAAAACTTGGGATGAGCATAAAAAGCTCAGTAAGGGATATAAAAATATGGAAAGGAAACATGGGTACATATATACATAAGGATGAGATCATACTTTACCCATAAAACATAAGCAGTTTAACATACCTCATCAAATAATGAATAAATCATAGAAATCATAAGACATAAAGGTAACTTGAGGCATTCATAACATTCTTACGTAGGGAGTAACCCTCTTGGTTACGTTTGGAATACCCATCACAGTATATTCCCTAAATCTCTTCAGAGAAACCTTAATGTTTCACTCCATCGCGTTACCCAATGCATTGGATAGCTATATCGGGCTCACCCACCCTTAGTTTATCACGGAACCACCCGTCTTCATAATAATGCCCAAGAACCTCAACATAATCGTATCACATAAAACATGAATAAAGGAAACATAACATTTCCACCTTTCAATCACAAGATATCAATACAACACATTGATATAAAAACATTATGAAAACCATTTTCAATACCAAAATAAATGAAAATTAAAACATGGTATTTATTTTTCTTTTAAAAAGAATTTATGGCTTGTAGAGGAAGCCGAAACTCAAATAACGGTCACGATGGTGGAGAAGTCATTGTCGCCGCATACGTACGACAAAAACATTCCCTTTTTTCGTTTAGTAAATGCTTTGTATAAAAAAGATTCCTTTTTAATAAACGTAAAATTCAAAGGGTTTTATACACCATATAAAAGAAGGTTGTGTATAAAACAAAATATGCCTCAATGAAAGGAGATTGAGACGAAGTCCCATACCTCGGTTCCGACTTGACTCGATCATTTTTTAATGTCCTGAATAATAAAATTGAGTTAATTTCTACTTTCTTAAGAATATTTTTCAAGTTCATTATTCCTTTTATATCACTTATTTCCATGTCATGAACACTAAGTAATTATTTAAGTTAATAACGGTCATTTTAACGATTATTGGTACTTGAGTCAAAAATAAACCCTTTATAATTACAAGTTGTTCATGTATCCATTATATCCAGAATTATAATCATGATGTATATATCATATATATCTTATATATTCAGTATATATGTGCATTTATAATATTACATAATCATTTAGGGGTAAGAAATGAAATGCACCATTCATGGAGACGGTAAGCCGTTTGTACGCATGAACGCTACTTTCATTTCTATTTCATATTTTATAGAATGGAATCATAATGATATAAAGGTATATTATAATTCCAGTATAATATCATATATAATATCGTAGTTCCATCCTTTATACGTCCCACATATGGTATTTAACGAATCAAATCACTTTGAGGGGGTTGTAGTCCGCACTTCCTTAAATGAAGATATCGCGTTTACCCAGAATGGAAACCACAAAGGTATGACCAAAAAAAAATACAGAAGCTTAAGGAAAACATAAACATATTATATATCATATATAAATATAGTTTCATCTTAATGGACACCTTTGAAGGTGTTAAAAGAATGTTGAACAATCATCGTTTCTGGAGGCATAAATTCACCATCCACGGAAACCGTATGTTCTTTAACCATGGGATGTAGGTTTGAGTAAGTGTAGCTTGAATACTTATTATAACAACATCCTAGTATATTTAAGATACTGGAGTTGTTGCAAAAGAAATAAATAAAAAGAGTTTAGGGGGTTGGAGAAGAAAAATAAAACAAACGGACTCAAGTGAAGACTTTACCTTAAAATCGGGTAACTCCCTTTGGATTGAGCTCAAAGGCTTCCTTGGGAAGTCTTCTGCCCAAAGTGAGGATTCAAGGAGTAAGAGAGGGAAGTGGGAGACAAAATGGTCAGGGGTTGGCTGAGCCAATGGATTTGGGAGTGTGGGAAATGAGGTAGAGGTGGGGGCCTTTTATAAGAGGAGAGGAGGGGCACTCTTGGAAATTAAAGAAATATTACTTTATTTGAAAATGAGTTTCGGATTTAAATGGTCCCACATTGATATAATTCTAGGATAAGGTGATAAGGGTTCTAAATCTACCCATCCAATTGGTTTTGGCCATGTGTAGGTTTTATATTTTACATTATCTTTCCATTTTATTTAAATCCATTATTAATGAGGTAATCGCTACATCATTATTATGTCATAAATAATTTAATTTATTTAATGTCTAAAAATTATAAGAAAACTACTATAATGTAGTAAATATTTTTATATTTCTAATTAATATTTATAATAAAAAATATGACTTGTATAACCCCATTTAAATATTGTTTTCATAAAACATATTATGTTTGTGTCATTTTTACTTTTACATTAAATAAAAAGTTATTTATGTCATTTCCCAACCAAAGTGGTTCCATGGGGTCCCCAAGTTGACCCATGGATTGCCTTGGTCGGCCATGACACATCCAATGAGGGTAGGACATGTGTAAAGCTCATCTCATACTATTAAAACATTATTTTTACCTTAAACTACCCTAATTACCACTAATCGCGATTAAGAACTTAAAAGTTACTATTCACCAAAAAATTATTTTAATCTCATTGAACCACATTTTACTTCTTAATTACAACCATGTATGTCGGATTTCTGAAATTCAAAACACAAAGATGGAAAATTTTCATTTAAACGAAAAATCAGTTTCTTTAACTACAACTTAGTGATTTCACTATTCATCAAAAATTGAAGTTTTTCAGAAAAATACCAAAACTTCACCCTAAGATATATATGATATTCTGAATTCAAAAATTAATTCTATTTTACAAAATTAAAAACATATAAGTCACATTAATTAATTTTATAATTAATTCCCGCTGTCAGAGCAAATAGCGTATTTTTATGAAACAATAAGTATTAAAAGATTGACACAAGTTTAAGTCCAATTTCAAATTGAAATTGATTCCAATGACCACAATTGGATAAAATGGTAAACATATATTCTAATTTCACTTCAAAACCAATTCAAAAGATAATCTAATCATATAAATATATTAGATTAAAAAGTAGTTTTGATGTAAAATGCAGTATTTTTCACTATTCAATAAAAAATCGAACATTGTCCGAAAAAATACCAAAAATTCAAACAATGTAAATTTTGATGTCCCCATCATAAATAATATGTTTATTTTGACAAATATAGATTATAAAATTTTCAAAATATTGATTTAAAAAGGGTTTTCCATCAAAAGGCAGTAAAACAATTTTTTAAGAATATTAGTGTATTCCATACATAAGATTATATTTATTTTGATTTAGAGCCTCTAAAACATTATCTTAATCATTAATAGACATAGATAAAAATATCTATTATTCATTACTTACTTGGGATGTTACATTTTCAATTAGAGATAAATTTTAATCAGAAAGTTGATGTAATATAAAAAAATATATTTTTTCAATTTACCAAAAATGTGAATGGAATCCCTATTTTAACGTGTTTGGCATAAAAAAACATCACATCATCATGAACATTATTTTCATTGAATAATAATTCATAATTAATCAAGGTTATATTCAAAAAATGATATTCAATTTGTTTTATATTTTAAAACGTTTTTTTTTCAATGAGGAAATGATACATTTCTCAAAAAGGTTTTAAATGATCCTTTAATTTAATTTTTGGTTTAAGATGACATGATCGGTTTTATCTTATGATTCTTTCTTTATATGAACCAATTATACCATTATTAATATTTATATGAATGGTTTTTAAATAAAATATTTTTATGAAACCTACCTATCTTCTATGGTTTATACCCTGAAATAACCCTCACGAAACCCAAAACTTTTCACAGGTTATTTTATGATAAAATAATGAAATGATTATAAAACTTGTCTCTTTTCAGTTGGTTATGTTATGTTGAAATTTTTATAAAACTGATTAATTTTCATCTGTTATTATAGGATGAATATCTATGACGTTGTATGAAAAAAATATTTTCTTCATTATGAGATAGGTGGGACTGATATCTCCCTCCAATCCATTGTGTAATTATGGATTACCCATGAGTAAATATGTTATCCTAGAAACTGATTATATGTTCAAATGTTTATATGTCAACCTGATTACATGATCACAATGTTATTTGTGAACCATATTACATGTTCATAGTGTTATGTGTGGACCTATCATTCATTTCCATAATGTTATGTGTGGACCCAGTTGCATGTACGTAATTTATATTAGGGCATAATTTCATAATGAGTGAACTTTTATATATTTACAGGTTCTCATAATGTTATAAACTAGTTTTTATTCCATAAATAAATATATATATATATATATTGTGAAAATTTAATGCTATAATGGATAATTTTTATTCATTCTCTTATTATTATTTTTTGATGAGTAGATAATATTTATGTTTTGAGCTAATATTTTTATCCTTGATATGCATCATGCGATTTTAAAATGTTATGATCATGTTCTCATACCCTTTTTATCTGTTATTCTTATGTATCTCCCTTTATTACCACTACTAAGCATCTGTTTTCGCCCATTATTTTGTCTTGTTTCCTTGGGTTATGATTAATGTTCAATGTTGGGTATGTTTGTGAATAGTAAATGTTGGGAAGATCATTATGGGAGTAATTGAAAATATTTCATGACATAAAAAGATTATTTTAAAAGTTTCCAAATTCAGAAAATTATTATGGTCATCATTTGTGTGTTTCTATAAAAAACTGAATATTCATATAAAACTATTTAATATCCATGTATGTAAATCCTGTGTAAATATAGTTATTATCAAATTAAAAGTTTTGTTAACATTTTGGAACTCTAATTAAATTGTTTAGTGTGATACCTATGGATATTTCTAATAATTATGCTTGGGGTATCCCTAGGGAAATGACTAATGATGAGTCGGTGTATAGTAAAATGTCCTGTAATTTTTTGTAAATTAGATATTCAGTGGTTTCCAATAAGTTAAAACCATGTATAAATACTATTATATGATGTTAATTTGGCATAGGGGTACCTCAAGGGAATAACTCTAAAAATAGAGCATTGATTTTGACTTGATCATCACCTGGTGAATGAAAACTAGAATAGATGCATGCCTAGGGTAACAATAACCAAGGATATGATTTTTAAATTATCAAACACTTTTTAAAAAATCATAAAGTATTTAAATAGATGATTACCATATATGACCTAGGATAATCTTTAGTTGTTATAGATTTAAAAAAATCATGATTTAGAAATCCTATAAATAATTTCTAATTATTATGTGGTTTTCCACAAGGATTATTCTTTATTAGACTATGATTAATGTTTTTGGTTAATTGAGGGAACTTGAATGAAATGGGTTAACATTGTGTGTAATGGATCATTTTATGATTATTTTCCCAATGAGATGATAACATGAGTAAAGGATATTGTGATTAATCATAATCCATGATCATAGAACATGACTAATGATGTGCACCTTAACAAAATCTTGAAATCAACAATGAAGTGAAGGATATAGTTAATTGGGTGTTTAGGTAGTGGATACCATGGAAGAAAGAATATTTAGTTTCTAATATGTTAAGAATGTTGGAAGAATAACTCTAGGAAATTTCTCAACGGAATGAGATTATGTTTTATGTCTATAGAAGAAGGGTATATAGTCAGAAATTAACAAGGGTAAGTGAAAATAATATTTAATGAGATGGATGTGAATATTTATATAAGTATTTTATTAGCATATCATGAAATATTTAATGGTGTAAGAAATGTAAATTAAGAAAATTGATGTTCTAGGGAGAAAGATCATGAACTGAATCAGCAAGGTGAAACATGTAATGGTTACACAACTGAAAATAAAGATACTCTGAATGGAATATGAATGGAAAGAGATATTAAGGAACGAGATGATTAAGCCAAGTCAATTGACTAAGTATGTGTTGGATAACACAACATTTTTATGTATTTTAATTAAAAAATTATGTTATATGAGTATATATAATTATTCTTTGTATAAGTTTTCCATTAAGAAGTGGAAATTAAATGTTACTAATGGACTAGATAAATTAATTAAGGACAAGGTGAAATTTTGATTAATACAATATAACCCTTAATATGTTAGGTATTTTTATAAAATGATGTTGGGATAATGATATATTGGATACGAATAAGTAGATTGGAGAATACTGAATGCCTTGGAATTGATTAATGATTCATAGAAGAAGTTTTTTATATTACCATTGATGGATATAAGAGGATTATCAAATTTGTGGAATATATTGAATAATATATTGTAATATTCATATAATAAGGTATAATTTATGTTTTCAAAAAGGTTTTATTATAATTGAGTTTATTACTATTTTTCAAGAGAGTACAAGATGAAGGTGTTCAAACAATGGGTATGTGGTAACTTATAACAACTTCATGTTTTGTAGGTGATAAATGATATATTGGTTTTGGGAATTTAACGACTTATTTTTAATGTTTTTTATTTTAATATTTTGGATGGGTTATATGGTTAACCATATATTGAATGGTTTAAGTATAATTTTGGATGAGGTTTTAGATATTACATTATTATTTCACCATATTAATATTTATAAAAAACATGTTCTAACCATTTTTTTGTGATGGTAAATAAATAAAAATAGAATTACTTTTCATTATATTCAAGGATTTTATGATCTTTTAGAACTTTAGTCAAAACAAATTCACCTTGGTTTTTTATAGGTGAGATGGAAATTAATCAAGGCATAACCAATGGATGAAATTTTACATATGAGTTTCAGATATACCAAATAAGTAAATTTACATATATTCTCTATCTATATGAGAAAGGAATTCCCAATCATTTGGAATATGATATTGAAGTAAAATGTTGTAAAATTATCATCATTATGATTATTTTAATGACCCTTTTCAGGACTCTATATTTTATGTTTGTGTTCATTAACATTCTATGGATCACCAAATTTCTTGTGATTAATGTTATATATAAATCTCTGCCAGTATGTGGGTGTTAGTTTTCTCTAAAATCACTATGTTTTAAATTCCCAAATATTTTACCCAATTTGGAAACCAAATATGTTTTATTTGAGATTATTTTCACATTCCATACTCTTTTTTAGAAGGATCATATCTTAAGTTTTTTTATGCTGTGGGTTTCTATGAATGAATTTTAAAATGGTAAAACATAGATGATTGAGATGAATTTCGATAGATATATTTATTTTATGTGGGATAGGATATTACAACCGAATATTTTATGAATTTTACTTTTAAATTAATATATATTTTTGGATATCTTGTATTACACGCAACTTTTAGATTAGATTTTGTTACATGAAATAATGACTTTAAATGAAACATTACATATTATAAAAATATTATTAATTAATATGATTGTTATCACCTATCCATTAGAATGGAGGATTTGAAATATATTTATGACATTATTGAAATATTTATTAAACATCTATATAAGATTTATTATTTTGTAACCAATTAAATAGAAATGAAAATATGATCCATTTTAAAATAATGAAATGTTTATTATAAAATACCATTTTTCAATGCACAAACATGTTTTACCTCAAAAAATAAATACAAACACATTTGGGTATTGATTTTATTGAAATTCATATATTATATATTCAATAAAAAATTTACATTCAACTTATGTGTTTTTTATAAAATAAACAATAATAGATAAAAGATTACACTTAAAACTGTAATTTTTCAAAAAACACATTTTCTTCACTTTTTTGTACTTATATTAAACCTAATTTACTACACATTATGAAAATTAATTGGAAATAATAATTTTATTTTCTTAAAACATCATACCAATATTATATTATGATGAATTTATGATAATTTTCTAAAAATAATAATTTGTTGATGAATAGTAACAAATATAACATTTCAATTGAAAACTACCTTTTTGTATAAATAATATAAATTATTTTAAATTATTTTTCATGTAAAATTCCATGAATTTTATTTAAACTATTAAAATTTAGTTAATATTAATTATTTTAATATTTAATGTCGATTTAAAGACTATGAAATCTTTTAAAAAAAATCTTTTTAAAAATAATCATTCTCATCATGTTTGTGAGAGTAATTTTTAATTAAAATTTTTATTTCATTTAATATAATTTTTAAAAATTTATTCCATATTTGGAATAAAAATAATTACTAATTTCTAATAAGTCAAACTTCATCGACTCTCACCATTTTAACATAACTTGTCATTACCTTTTAAAAATAGAGGATCTTTTTATGTTTAGTGTCTTGGAGAAAAGGTACATAATACATGAAAAAATAAACCACTATTATATTCCAATTGAAAGGTTTATTAAAGATTCATAACAATTATTTTTAATTGAAATCCTACCCTGAGGACATATATCAAATGAATGTGTGGGCGTGAGGACCAGTATGGGAAAACAAAAGAAACAATTTACTTGTGCTCTTGAGGAATATCAATAAGAACATGACGAAATACATAAAGGATGAGATGTGTAAAAATTAGAATATCATAATAAAACTAACATGAATAATAACATGTAAATGGGGATAAAATATTTAATTAAGACATTCATAAGAAAATCACCATGTTTTATGACCGAGGTATCATAAAACATATTAAGGAAATTCCAAAAGGTATTGTAAAACATGTCATATCTAGATATTAAATTCACTACCCAATGCATTGGAGTGATATGAAATATCACCCCTCATACATATCAATTAATTTAATCCAAGTATATAATAATAATACATCTCATAAAAAACCTTTTGAGAAAAAATTAAACGAGTTTCATATCAAAATCATGGTGTTATAAAGAGTGCTTGAAAACATTATGATTATGCCAATTAAAACCCATGGAAAGGGAATGATGGTTTTATGTATTAAAAATAAATATTAAAATTAATTAATTTTACATATTGGTGACTACACCTATCAAATAGTGAGGTTATTCTACCCACTTATAGAAGATAATAGAATTAAATTAGAAATAGTGTGAAATTTTTAGTAGTAAAATCGGTAGAATAACTGGTATAAAACATGGTTTTAAAAAAATTTAAAATAGAGGGGGAAAGGGTATACCATTATTAAATTACTATTAATAATGTTAAGGGATAGAATAAAATGGATATAGTGTCATATTATGTATAATTTAAAGTCATAAAACCTTAAATAGAACTTCAACGAAAAACAGAAGGTGAGATTTCCCTTACATTAAAGAGTGACTACTAAAACTCAATGATTTGGACCATGGGGGTATAAAGAAATTTTGGGAAGACTCATTATGTCGTAATAATATCATATATTCGTGAATAATTAACTTTTAATGAATTGAATTCACAAAATTGTTGGGAATTTATATCCAAAATGAGGTTGTTTTTTATTAATTTTTTGGACACCTTAGTAGTGGTATTTTAAAAACCATGGGATTGACCATGGTATTTTCCTATGGTATTGAAAAATTGGAAAAACATTATATTCAATTAATAAAAAATATTATAAAATCATTTTATATGACTCATTACATCATTAATACATAGTTAGGATTCCATTAAACATGCCAAAAATCTCGAACTCTATTTTTACTATTCATGAAAAACTAAATTATTTTAAAAAATTCTCATAGATTTACCATGACTTAATATTGATATTTTTATTTAAAAAATAAAATTTATTTTATCATAATAATTATCTAAAAATAGTTAAATTTATCTTTTATCTATAAAAATATGTATACTTTAACAATAATATAGGACAAAAATGCTTAATTTTTTTTTTCAACATTAGAAAAAAGAAACTTATTTTATCATTTGTAATTAAATAAGAGTTATTTATAATAATATTTTAATATAATAATAATTAATAATATAATAATTTAATATAATAATTTATATCACTCCAAAAATTATATTTTTTACCCAAAAATTCAATTTGTCAAATTCCATCTCAATTTTTAACCAAAACGCTTCATAAAATGAAAATGATGAAATAAAAAATTTATTCAACTATTGATATTAAATTTTAATTAACTAGGGTTATGAAACATAACCCCTTATAACACCAACATTATACATAAGGGTATAATGTGCGATGGTGATAAGCTCTTGGGGCAGATTGGATAACATCACTTGAGTGGTATTTTCCACTAACTTCAACTCCCCCCCTAAGGAGATTTCGTTAATCCTTAATGTGTGGAAGTTTGGAATGGTCTTGGTTGAAATAAAATCCCCAATAATCTAACTCCCTCCCTATTTCAGACAAATGGGATTCATACGGTATGACTATACTAAATGAGGAAATTGAATCTTCATTGTGCAATAATTTACCATTATAATTTCTATTTGAAACACTTATTATAATATTAATATTATTATTAAGAGTATCATTTCAGGCAATCATATTAGCTAATGGTAATAATTAAAAATTGGTCCTATAAATTTCAAAAAAAGTTCACTTTTCACTTATTCAAACTTAATTATTAATATAGAAACCCTTTACTTTTACACATATAATTACATGATTTTTAGCCTAATTAAACATCAGAGTACAAGCTAAGGATCGTCGACTCTGGTGTCTTTTAATACTATGTACAAAAAACATAAAACATGGGAAAAATAAAATAAATCTTTATTTAATGTTAATAAATGTCTCCTAACTTCCATTTAGCCCTTACATCTATATAGGGTATCCCTGAGATCACATGAGCAATTGGATGAGCTAAAATCCCAGTAAGGGATTTAAAATAAGAATCAGGCTTTAGTACAAGGGTCAATGATCATGACATAATGATATAAAATGGAATATAGAATCATCATATATAAATATGGGATAATTTAAACATCAATTAATATTATTTTGGAATTAACATAAATCATGATTGTACCATGAGTCAATGCTCATTAAAAATTGAGGAGCACATGTCAAGGTTAACCACCAAGACTGTTAAACATAGTAGCATGAGTCCAGGATAGCCACCAAGACCGTTGCACATAACATATCAGGATTCTAAACATTAACCAATGCATTGGAATGATATCTAGGTGAAACAATCTTAACAATTTCATGAATATGCTTTCCACATAAATAATCATACATAATCAGTCATACATAAACATGAGGGAACCCATGGAGAGAAATGGGTATCACATTCATGTCATAATGATTAATTAAAGGGAATATAATAAATGTGTCTATAAGAGAAATTAATTAAAACATACATAGATATTAATAATTTAAAATAGTCATATATCATGGTAAGTAATATAAAATAGAAGTTTAAACATGTAAGAATTGTATTTAAGAAATTCATACCATTAAAACATTTTAGTGAAGTATTATGGAAATTACTAAAGACCATTTAAAATAAAAAAGGGAATAATATTTTATATAAAACCAGAAGTGAAACAATATGGTTTTCATAATATAAATACATATTTTATAATAACAATGGTGGATTAAAAAAATTTAGAGTGTACTAGAAATTGGCTAAAAAGACTGGGAGGTTCTGTTAAAACATGTTTTCTTATTGGGAAGTATCAAGGATGGAATCACTTAAAGGAATATATATCCCTGAAATTAAAAGAGAGACGAATCCAGAAAAATGATTTTGGAGAATATAAACAGCATGTATTAGTTTTAAGTAAAAATAAAAGACAAATTAATCTGGGTAAAAAGAAAGATAGATCAACCCAAAGGAAAAAAGGCGGTCTGGGTAGAATCCCTTACAGGATATCGGTATAGTATCAGGTGTAAATAGGATCTCATAATGAGAGAGAAAGTGATTTATTATATTTTATAAATCATGATGGAAATATGGGGATGGTGAAAAATCATACATCATCATTAGGAATTATACGTAAAATGGCATAACATAGAGGAGATTCTTAACTAAATGTGAGAAAGAGAGGAACGCATACCATTTTTCTTATGGTGTTCTCCCCTTGATATTAATGAGATAAATAATAAAATTAGGTTCATCAATTAATAATTACATAGCCTATTTTATATTTATATTAATTATTATATCCTTTTTGAGTTCATTCATAACTTTTTCGATTGGTTATGAGGTTCAATTTTATTGTTTGAGTCTATTTGATTCATGATTGATTTACTTATATACATGAATGGATAAAAATGTATGGTGCGAGATGATTTCCATAATTGAAGTTATATGACATTAGTGAAAATCTAGAAGATTACATGGTTTTATATTTAATTTTATTACATGGATTTAATGTGAATTATTATATAAAATATTAATGAAAAACTCTTGGATGAATGTTGTGATTTTTCACATAATTAACTTGTTTTGTATTATTATTTTACATCATGGATTTATAATGATTAAAAAAAATTAAAAACTATAAAATACATATATTAGGAAATTTTTAAACCATTAAAATTGTTTCATGACTACTCTTGAAGATGGTAAATCAAATTGAAAACCTCTCATCCTTCAATGTAATAAATCAACACATCTTAGACGGTATTTTCATTTATATAATAAATGGAGGGGGAGGGAGAGAATATGATAAACCATCCCATTATGAAATTAAAATTATTTTAATTATATCTTATTGGAGTTATCATACCATTTGGGTGAAGGGATTTGAGAAATGAAACAAATAAATAGAACTTGAAAGAAAAATAAAGAATCAGAAATAGGAATTTACCTCTTGAGTTTATATCCATTGAGTGCCTCTTAAGAAAGGGGGGATTTGTTATATGGAATATTGCACATGCTCTTAGACGTGGTGTAGGAGCATGGGGAGTGATTTGGGTAGAACTTAGTCGAGGAACAAGGTTTGAGAGGGGTGAAGAGAAGTGGGGAGTGTGGGTGGTTTTTATAGTGAAGGGGAAGAGTGAATTTTGAATATTTAAATCATTATTTAATTCTTTTGCTCATGAAAGGAAATAAGATTTTATTCTTGCGTAAAAAAATAGTAATAAGTGAATTTGAGTTCAAACCCATGTCCAATTACCACATCCATGACTCAAGCATGATGCATAAATTTTGGTTTTAGCATTATTTGTGAATTATTGTATTTTACTATCCATAAAAAATTTCATGTATTTGAAAAAAAATCAAAAAATTCACTATAAATTTGTTTTGAATAATAGAATCCAAAAATGAAATCCATTTTTGAAAAATAATTATCAAAATATTATTAATTTTATTTTTAAATAAAATAATAATTTATTTGAAAGAAAGAACATTAAAACAATAACTTGTTTTAAAACACCTTAAAAAAATCATCAATGTCCTATAAAATTATATTAAAACCATAATACAATAAATTAAAAATAATTTATTAAATTTTATTAAAATAAATTACCATTTTAAATTATTTAATTAATCATAAAATTTTAATTAAAATATTTATCACATACAAAAATACCAATACTTATATTATGATCATTTTTTCACTTATAAGATGTATAAATTATATTTGTACACACATGGGTGATGTTTTTAATTTCTTGGATATCTTAATATTCATTACTATTAATAAGGGTGTGTAACTATTCACAAGTGTACGTTTCTATTCATCAAAATCAATTTTGATGATATCAGACTCTAAATATATTACTAAACGCAACCGTGTATGTCAGATTATCGAAATTCAAAATAATAAAGTGACAATATTACGTATAAAGGTAACATATTACTCAATAGTTCATTATGTTGTGATTTCATGTGATTATATGTCATAATTATAAGATGGTATTTTCCATTTGATAAAACATTGGGTTGTTACCTTATTCCCCCCTTATAAAATTTCTCCCTTGAAATTTTGTTTTGCATTATAGGACAAAAACATGTGCTGGTGTTTTTCCTTTATTGCCTCCTCCAATTCCTAAGTTACCTCTTCATAATTATGGTTCTTCCATATTACATTTACCATGTGAGTATTACTTTTACATAAAACATTATCTCCATGGTCCAAGATATTCACTTGATGCTCCTTGTAAGAAAGATCATCCTCCAACTATACCACCTCTAAAGAGAGTACATGTGAAGGGTTTGGTTTGAACATTCTTAATACAGATACATGAAAGGAGTCAAGAACTTTTTAAATGGTAGGTGGAAGTTCTTGTTGATAGGAAAGAACCCCAAAAAGATCAAGAATATAGAATGGGCCAGTGTACCTGGGACTTAACATTCCTTTCATCCCAAACCTCATGACATTCTTCCATAGAGATATGTATAGAAATTCCATCTCTCTAACATTGAACTCAAGGTCTCATCGTCAATTGTCTACATATCTCTTTAGTCATCATTGGTCTTCCATGATGTGATGATGAATTTTTTTCACCTTCTTCACCATTTCATCCACCATTTCAAGTCCTAGTAGATTACGCTCACTGACTTCATACCAACATGCTTGTGTTCTGTACCTTCTCCCATAAAGGTCTTCATATGGTGACATTCATATTCTTGAGTGGAAACTATTGTTGTAGGAGAATTCAGTCAGTAGAAGATGTTGGTACCATACTCCTTTGAAGTCCATAGAACATGCCCTCAATATATCATCTAGTGTTTGAATAGTTCGCTTAGATTGTCCATCAGTTTGAGGATGATAGGTCGTACTGAAGTTTATTTCAGTGCTTAGAGCATGTTGGAGACTTTCCCAAAACATCATGGTGAATCTCTAATATCAATCAGATAAAATATATATTGGTATTATATACATCCTCACCACCTCTATGATTTATATCCATTCAAGTTGATCTATTGAGAATCCCTCTCAAATCACGATAAAGTGATTTGTCTTTGTAAGATGATCCATAATGATCCATATATCATTGTTTCTACTAGATTTCCTTGGACACCCAGGGACAAAGTCCATGTTGATGTTCTCATACTTTCATGTTGGTATGAGTAATGGTTTAATCATCCCTTTATAATTCTTTATTCCAACCTTCACTTGTTGACATACCAAGCACGTTGACGTATACTCAATAATCTGTTTCTTCATATTGTCCCACCAAAAGTTATATTGGATATCTCGATACATCATTGTGCTCCCAGGGTGAATAGAGAAATTTGATATATGTGCATCATTCAAAATCTAAATCTATATCTCGAGATCATATGGTATACAAACTTGTTACCCAAACCTTTTGACTCCATCCTTGTCAATATTGAACTCAATGGATTTCCCATTTCTGATTGCTTACACCCTTTTTAGAATTTGCACATAATTTCATTGAGAATACTATATTTTATTAGTGATACATGGTTGAGAAATAATTTGAGAAATGATTTATGATGTTACTCCCTAATGATTCTCATGACCATCCTCTCCAAATCTAAGAAAATAGGATCCTTTTCAATTCTCATAATTAATAAAGATGCATGATCCTTTCGTTTTATTTCATATTCCACCTTGTTTTCATTACCTAGATGGATCTAGATTGAGAATTCATAATCCTTGATGATCTCATTCCATCATCACTAGAGCAAATTAATCTCTTTTTGTATGAATTTATTTGTGAGACTCTTATGAACAATATATATCTCACACATCTCCCCATAGAGATAATGTTTCCAGATTGTTAACACAAAGATCATAACTGCCAACTCTATTTCATTCATAGGATATTTTTTCTCATATATTTTCAGATACCATGAGGCATAGACTATAGTTTATCATTTTCACCAGAACACAGCCTAACCCCTTCTTTGAAGAATCATTGTACACCAAAGCGAGTTCTCCACTTTTTGGGAGTGTGAGTACTCGTGTAGTAATTGGAATCTTTTTCAACTCCAAAAAGCAGTATTCACATTCCTGAGTCCAGATAAAATTTACTCCCTTCTGTATCAGCTTGTTCATTGAGTTTTACAATTCTGAAAATATCATAAAAAATCATCAATAATACCAAACAAGACCAAGAATGTTGTAGATCTATATTATAGATGTTTTCCTTGGAAACTCATCAATCAACTTTTTATTATAACAGTTTAAAGATATCCCATTGATGGTGATTACTTTCCCCAAGAATCATACTTAATCCATCAATAAATCACATTTACTGTACATTGCAAACAGCTTCTCCCTTCGCATAATTTTTAACACAGTATTCAAATGCCCCTCATGTTTCTCCTTAATGTTGGTGTATATAGAAATATTTTCAATATATACCCCCAAAAATATGTCAACTTAATTCCTATATACTCTATTCATTACATCCAAAAAAATTGGTGGAGTATTTGTGGGTTTGAAGGGAATAACTATGAAATCAAAGTGTTCATACCTCGTTCGATAGTTAGTCTTTGGAATATCTTTTTTCCTCACATTTAATTAGTGATATCCCGACTGAAGGTTGCCTTTGGAAAATAACGGGCCACACATAGAAAACAAAACAATTCATCTCTCCGATGTAGGATATAATTTTTCTTTATCTTTATTTTATTGACCTCGCGATAATCAATGCAGAGGAACATTGATACATCCTTCTTCATGATGAAGCGGACTAGTGCACCCCATGGTGAAGCAGTAGGGCACATAAAACCCTTTCTATGGATTCTCCCATAATAACTTTTTCAGCTCTTCTAGCTCTATGGTGGACATTCTATAAGGTTTCATTGATATTGGTAGAGATCTGAGAATAAGTTCCACCCAGAACTCAACCTCTCGATCAAGAGGAAGGCCCGGAAACTCTTCAGGAAATACAATAGTGTAATCCCCCACAATGGGAATGTCATCGAGTATGATTATATCCTTTGTCTCAATAATTTGGGCTAGATATTATTTCTCATAATTAAGAAATTTCCACACATAAGATGATTATTCTAATGATGATTAAAATACATCCTTACACGTGTAAATATTTGGGGGATGCTTCGGGATATGAAGTGTGATCTTCCTTTCTCGATAGTTGATATTGGATTTGTATAAAGATAGCCAATCCATTTCCAAGATAGCATTTCAATCCACTAAATGAATTATAATGATATTTTCTGGGAGTTTCAGTCCACAAATGTTAACCAGGGAGGAGTTATAAACCATGGATGCAACAATTTCCCAATTTTTTTCTCAAAGATAACATATCCCAATAATTTTGAGGTGGTGTTTGAAAATTTCTACTAAACCTTCAGGATATTAAAAAATTTGTAGAAATAGAATCAAATAGTACATTCTCAATTCATGAATAAATAACTAGAGTACCTTTCACCACATCATTTTATGGATCCACATCAATAGTACTGATAGAATAAGACCTTCCTTTTTTCCTTGGAGGTCATTGGTGATTGCCTTTGACAACCCTCTTCTTAGGGAAATTGCATACATAATTCCATTGATACTTACAGTTGTAACACTTCACTATAGGCTGAGTGTTGATATGAAGGTTCCTTTATTCTCCCAAATTAGTGGGATTATTCATATCTCATCTGCATTTTTTAGCGGGATGTCCCAATTTTCCACATTTGGAGCAATTCCTAGTTCCCTTCAAATAGTTCCTAGGATGCTTCTTCACAAAATTCTTACACATGAGATGACCAATCTTATCCCCATTATGAAATTTATTTGTGGGACCACCCACATGAGATTCCATTTTCCTCTTCTTATCAATCAGCCCATGATACCACTGAGAGTCTCTGATCTCCATTTCAACCATATGGGCACAATAGACAATAACCTCAACGATGTCAAAGTCTTGAATCTCCATTACTTTTCATAGACTCGGCTTTAGTCTACTAAAGAAGAAATCCACATTTCTTTCAGTGTTCATGAAAAATCCATAGGTGTACCTTGAATGCCTTATAATGTTTGCTTCATATGCCCTGATTTACTCTACTTCCTTCTTCTTGGGTTTGAGTAACTATCTTTCCTTCTATAGATGGAGGTTTCATGGAAAATATTTATTGAAAAACATTTTATTTAATTCTTCCCATTCAATGGAATCAATTTACTCCTAGGGATTTGTATTCTTGATTTGTTTCCACCACTGATCATCTACCCCACCAAAATGATATATAGCCAGTATTAATTTCACTTCTTCTGAGCATTGGTGTACATAGAATATCTTTTCAATGGCGTTAATCCACTGTTCTTTTAGAATGGGTTCAGATGATCTACTAAACATGGGTGGCATTTTCCACATGAAGGATTCAATGAAAACATGCTTTTTTCATGGAGGAGGAGTGTTCCACATGATTCATGTTATTATTTATAACTTGATCCAACTAAGCAAGTACTATCATTATGTTCTAAGAACCTGTTCCCATAATATCAGGAATATAATTATAGAAATCATCACATTCTCTGTCACATTTATTTTTTGAAGGTTTTCTTTCATTTCCATCTATTTAGTAAAAAAACAACGTATAATTAGAGGGCTATAATACTTAGCTATTGAGAATAAAAAAGGAATCTATGAACACAATAGGATAAACTTATAATGGAGTATTATATCATAACTTGTGATTACCTGTGTTTCAATCTAGGTTATACTTGACCTATTTCCTAGCTTATATTCTTATGAAACATTTTTTATTCCCTTAATAATGGTTTGTACTATGCTCATGAATTTGCCAAATAATATCCTCTAGGAGTGTCAAACTAAGAGGGTAGTAAGGCTTTTTGTTGTGCACCAGTTTTCGTTTGAGTCTAGATCAACATGGTGTTTTCAGGTTTTACCACTAGATATATATGTGCTCTAACCACCTATACCTATTTGTATCTAGACAGGGATGCATTTTCTTGATAGACCACTTACTCTGTACATACCAAACTTTAGGGTTGTTTTCTTATACATAGTCTCATACATAGGGTTATTACTAAAGTAATCTATTATAATTTCTAAAAATAACTTGACCATCATCTGATACCAACTATAGAGACCCTAGCCTTTTACATATAGAATTACATGATTTTAATTATAATTAAACATTATAGAACAATACAATTATCGCGAAGTCTAGTGTCTTGGAAGACTATGTACATAAAACATAGAACATGGGACTAAAATAAACTCCTTTATTTAATCTTCATAAATAGTTCCTAACTTCTTTTGAGCCCTTACATCTTCATAGGGTACCCTGGGGATCACATGAACAAAGGGATATGCTAAATTCCAAGTAAGGGATTAATCATAAGAATAATGATTTTGCACAAGGGTTATATATCATAACTTACTGATATAAAAAGGCATATACAATCATAACATATAAACATGGGATCAAATAATCATGAATTCATAGTATTGTGGTAGCAATAGAAATCATGACATTTGCATGAGTCAAGTCTCATTGCATATAGAGGAGCACATGTCAAGGTTAACCACCAAGAACGTTGCACATGGTAGCCCGAGTCAAGGATAACCTCCAAGAACATTACGCATAATGTGTAATGAGACTAAACTATACCCAATAAATTGGAGCACTATCTCAGAGATCCTATTATAACACATTCATGAATATGCTAGCCACATGCATAATCATTCACAATCAATCAGACATCATCGTAAGGGAACCCATGGAGAGAAATAGTCATCACATGCATCTAATAAATCATAATGAATGAGAGTCTCATAAAGTTTTCCATGAAATAAATTAATTAAAACATACATGGAAATTAATAAGGTAAAATAGGAATGTATCTTGTTGTATTATATAAAATAGAATTGACAACAAGTAAGAATATTATTCAGGAAATTCATAGCATTAAAACATTTTAGGGCTGTTTTTAGGAAAATACTAAAGAGCATTTAAATTTGAAAAGGAAAAAATATTTTATGTAAAACCATAAGTGATACAATACGGTTTTCATAACAAAACAACTTATTTTGTAAAAACAAAGGAGGATTGAAATAAAATGGTGGAGTTCACCTGAAATTGTGTTAAAATATTGGGGAGCTGCCTTATAATGAGTTTTCTTATTTGAAAGTATAGAGGGGGGAGTCAATTAAAATCATGAATATCCTAGAAATAGAAAGATGGATGGATCTTGAAACAAGAGTTTGGACCATATAAACAGTATGCATAAGTTTTACATAAAAAAGGCAACTTCATTTGGGTAAAAATAATGATAGAGCAACCTGAAGGGATAAAGGCGGTGTGGGTAAAATCCCTTACATAATATTGGCATGTTATCAAGTGTACTTAGGAGGTCTTAATATGTGATTAATTGATTTCTTATATTTTATAAATCATGAGGGAAGTATGGGGAAAGTGAGAAATCATACCCCATCATTCAGAATTATACATAAAAGCGCATAACATAGAGTAGATTCTATAATAAGTGTGAGAAAGAGAGGATCGCTTACCTTATGTTAGATGGTGTTATCTTGTTGATATTTATGACCATAATTATTAAATTAGGTTCATTAATAAATAATTTCAAAACCACTTTTACATGTGAATGATTTATTATATCCTTTTTTTAGTTCATTCATAACCTTTATGATTGGTCATGAGTTTCAATTTCATTATTTGGGTATGTTTTTTTCATGTTTTGGTTACTTATATACATGAATGGATAAGGATGTATGGTGACAGTGTGTAAATACCCAATCATTATGTACATGGAAACTACATTACTTTTATGAAATATGTAAAACATGAAACAAAAAAATGCTCAAAGACCGTATTTTTTTAGTGTCCTTGGAAACTAGGAACATAATCTTCTATCTTGGTGAATGATCTTCAACATCTCCCATTATGATATTACAATTTTATATTCCAACCTAAATCCTTTCTTTATATTCTGGGTAAAATAAAACATATGAAAGGGGTGATCTCAATTGATTATTAAGGATAATCATGGAAACAATTATACATAACATAATCAAAAGAATGCAAAAACATGAACAGAACATTGTCATATCAAAATCTTGAGTTATGAAATAACTCATTGTTGTGAATAAGGTACAGATCATAAGGGAACATTGTCCATGATACAATAGTATTAGAATAAAACATTGTATTTCGGAAAACAAATAAACACATAATATGATTTCTATGGTAGCCAAGGCACTACTGCCAATTCCATCTTAGTGGACAAAGTCCACTACTGAACCGGGATTACATGTCATTACAGCCTCATATTATTGAACTGGATTTACTTTTTGGTTCCATCTCTGTATTACTAAACCATATTTACTTCTCTTTTCAGTAATGTCTATCTAATTAGATATAAATCTTTACCCAATGAATTTTATTGAGATATTGGTCTCACGCATCTCATAATTAATTATTCTTACATGTGCCACAAAAACATAAACCTTTCATCATAGCATAACTCAAGGAACCAAAATGGTTTTCTTAAATAGAGTTCCATCATAACATAATCTATATAAGATAAATGGATTTCATAAAATTAATTCCATTATAAAAACAATTAAATAAATTTAAATGTAGGGATAGAAACAGAAACTTATTTCATCTTATTTGTAAAATAATTTTGATAAAAAACTTGAGCTTTATTCGTGAGGAAAATATATTTTATTCTTTAAAAACATTTTCTATTCTCAAAAACACCATGAAATTTTAAAATAAATGAATTTAGTTGAAAATAAATGTGAAATCATGTAGAGGATGTTTCCTAGAAATAAGGAATTATGAAGATGTAAAAAATTTGTGCTTGTAGTATATATTAAAAAACATTATCCTCTAGCTTTTTTCAGGAAATTCAAAAATTACCTCATATAGTAAAAAAGAAGGATTCATTCCATACCATGAAGTAAAAGTCATAAATGAATAAAAATGATTTTAAAAACACATAAAATAATAGTAAAAATGTTATAAATTTTTTTTAGAAAAAAATTTCATTAATAATAAATATAACCCAAATAAATACGTACGAATAAACAATCTCAGATAAAAATGAGATTTTCAAAGATATCCCTTACCAATTTATAAACAGTTGAATCATATAACTCATAAAATTGATAAAATTATATGAATATTTAAATATAATAACCTTCATACTAAAAATAATAAAAATATTAATTGGTTACATAAACACAACAAAAAATAATTAGATGGTATATAAGGAATATGTTCCACAGAAATAAAAGTTAGACAAAATAATCCCTTACCTTAGGTATGATGTGCTTCATATGAATCAAAACCTCCTATATAATGATTTAAATATTATTATTAACTTATTCCAAAATCATATTCATTTCTATTATATCATATATGATCATATTATCATCATTTGTTACTAAGATTTCATTGTTACCAGTTACTCTCGTGTTAAATATTTTATGTTCTTATGCATGAATTGTTGAATAAATTTAGTTTATACTTATTAGGTCATAGTTATATCCTTATAAAATGATATTAACCTAATATATACCATTTTTATTCATTCTGTAGATTTGTATATTCATTTTTTTAATAAAGATAATGTAGAATTACTAGCATCGCATCGTGTAGACGGTAGGTCATACGTATGCACGGGCCATGATATAATTTTAGTAGTTATTGAATAGTTTTGAAGTGGATAGTGTATAAAATTTCATAATAAATAAAATGTTATAATAATCATATATATTTATTAATTCCTTAATTATACTCATAAATGCAAGGTAGTGGAGAAAAACATAGTACACCACAGCGTGGAGATGGTAAGTCGCACGTACGCACACATGGTGATTTAATTTTTTATAGGATGGGATGAAGGTGGACTATAGTTGATTCATAAACATAATAACCTATCATAATATACGTACTAATGGAGTTTTTACTTTATAATTAAATAACTCATTATATGGAAGTAGAGGAAGAAATAAGTTTGAAAGAATCAGTAAATGATATTACCTCTTCTTCGACGTGCCTCCTCTAAATATCCACTTTCAACATAAGGTTTGGTCTTTCAAGAAGACCAATACCTCTATAATGTTTATAGTGATGTTGAGAAAATCAATTTTAAGCGTATATAAAATCTTT
Organism: Viscum album; assembly: GCA_963277665.1. Taxonomy (NCBI): domain Eukaryota; kingdom Viridiplantae; phylum Streptophyta; class Magnoliopsida; order Santalales; family Viscaceae; genus Viscum; species Viscum album. The sequence continues at coordinate 309,958,114 of OY728120.1, forward strand.
AAGGCCTAATGATGTGTTGAGAAATGAGGGAGGATGTGTCTTTTTATAATTTTAGTGAGGGCCACTTTTAGAATTTCTAAAACTATTAAATTATAATAATTTAAAAATGAATCAAAATGCCTCCCAAATGAGATATATTTTAAGATAATATATTAAAATATTTAAATATCAACATCCAATTGAATTTAGACAAGTTTTGATGCCAATTTATAAATTATCATTTTAATTAACAATTAGTTATTCAATTTATTTTTAATTAAGATAACAAATGTTTCAATATAAAAAGGGTTCAATATTTACTTATTTTATTTAAATTATAACATAAATGAATAATTTTGAACATTTTAGACAATATAATAATTATTATATAATTTTTAAAATTGTTTTATTATTTTTAAATAATTTTATAAAACAATATTTTATCAAAATATCAATTTTTTAGATTTTAACACTATTCTATTCATGGTTTTTTATAAATATAAAGATAAGGTTTCATCCTAGAATAAAATATTTTATTGTGTCCCAAATGGGTCAAGGGAATCTATAAAATTCACTGCATAAATTAATTCTCCCAAATTGTAATTATTTTAATATTTTTAATAACATTTATTTGATATTTCCCTTAATAAAATAATTACTACTTCAATATATTTTAATTCTTTAATACATATAGTTAATGAATAAAAATTAAAAATAAAATCATATCAGGAATATAAATTTTGTATATTTCATAAGAATATATGCAGTCAAATTTACCTTCTTCAGAATCCAACAATAAAATATTATTCTTATTAAAGTATGAATGTGCCAATTGGTCTCGTTAGTTGCCGGATCAAGGGTTGTGTATTTGTTGTTTTTTCCATTGGGCCTTTGAGCTATTGATATTTGGTCATGTGACTGTTGGGCCTCCGAGAAATGAGGATTTGATGACTGGTTTTATTTTAAATGGTGTTTTTTCTTTGGGTTATTGATCCATTGTTTCCTTGGTCGTTTGTGGGTATGTTTGTGTGTGTGTTTTAATTAATAAAGGGATTTACCCCCAACTTTCTAGACTATGAATGTGCCAATTTTATCATTACATTAAAAAATAATAATATAATTGTCTTAATCAATTCCATATGGATCCAAATGTTCCATAATTCGACCATTGGATGCTTATGGTCGATATATACTCAAAAAATAAAATTTGTTAATGTTTTTTGGCCATTTAATTGTTATTATAATTTTTATATAAATTGGTATCTTGATTTTTCATCAATTAAATTTTTTCTACATCATCCATATATAAAACATTATGGTAATTTTTTTAATTTTCAAAAATTACAAAAAAATAACAATGGTAAATATAAAATTTTAAGATTTCAAATAAGTATTTATAGTTTAATTTCACTTCCCTATAAAAATATTTTAAAAATTATATATTATTTAAAACATGAATGTGACATCTTTAAATATTCATTAAATAAAATATTATAAATACTTTAATATCTCCCAAATTTTCCCAAAATGTTAAAAGTAAATTTAAATTTTGGAAATGTGATTATTAAGTAAAAATTTAATATTAACATTAATTGATATCACCCATTTGTCCATATATTAACACATAAAATATATTAAAGACAAAGATAATGACATTTTTTGTCTTTATTTGATTTAAATATTTTTTAAGTCATTTTCACGGGAAAGTGTCAATTAAATGATGTAATTTATATACTTATGTGTTAAGGATTGAATTCCATTTATCGAATATAATTTTTTCATTTGTTATAGACATTTTATATTAATTACAATTTTATTTTTATCTAAATTAGCAAATTTAGCCTTTACCATGGTAATAAAATTAACATTGGTTACTATTAATATTGGTTAAAACTAAAAGGGAACTACTTTCAAAATTTGGGCATCCTGAATACAAATTTGAATTCTATTTTTCAAAATTAAACAGACTTAAGTTGCATAAATAAATTTAAAATAAAACCATTAAAAAGTCTCAAAAAGCTGTTTTTGAAAAAATACCCCTTTTTAAATGGAAAATATTATTATAATAATTTCATGTATAAATTAATTTTTAAAAATAAATGGATAAAAATCAACATATTAAAATTTAATCCTAATCCAATACATAATTTTATTGTTTAATGACTTTAAAAAATTCGGTATTTTCACTATTTATCAAAAAAATGAAACTTATTATAAAAACAAAAAAAATAAACTAAAGTATATTTTTATATTATTCACTAATAGAAGAAGTTTATTTTCTAAAATATAATATATATAAATGTGTTACAAACTAAATTTAAAATGGGTGCGCCATCAAAAGGAGGAAAAACTGGATTTTTTGAAAAAAAATTACATCTTTTATCCAAAAAATTGAATTTGTTCTTATATCATGTCTAAAAAATACATAATATGAATGTTAATGTTATATAAAATTAAAAATGTGGTTAATACTATTTATAGCAGCAAGTTTATTTTTCATTAAATAATATTATTTTAATAATATATCATTGCTTAGTGAAACATGGTATTTCGTACAATGCGAGCTAATGAGGTAGGTCACTATTGTGAGTAACGCAAGCCAAGAATAGTGTATAGTATACTAGAATCTAATATGGTGTTTTATTTAGCTAAAGATAATATTGGTGTAGTGTAAAACATAAGACATCAAAGAAATTAAAAAGAATCTATCTCAAAAAATATCAAATATTGTTGTAGTGTACAATACAAGAAATTATGTTCTGATGGATATTGATAGAGAACAAGGTTTGGAGAAATTTTACTATAAGAAATCCGTATGTACGAGATGATTTAAGGGACCATCAGATTCATCAGATAAGAATGTACTAGGATAACATTTTCTATTTTTATGATCATTTTTCAAAATATGAAGAATTTTGCATGAGAATAAATACTTAGTTGATTTTGGTAGATTATCACTATTGTTCGTTCCTTGAAAATTTCCACATTGTCTCATATTTAAAGAAATGAAGTTGAATTTTAAATTATTGATGTGTTAGAAGATCATGAGATAGAATGATAGGTCATTCTATCTGTCTCAACCAAAAATTTATCATAAGTAATCAAATATACATAAGGCCACCTATAGTGAGATAATAAATTAATCTAATAAACTTCAATCAGAATATAACATATACTATCCATAAATGGATAACACTACAATCCTTCCAAAAACTAAAATTATAAATATTTATTAAGAGTTGAACTAAATCAAAATAACATTTATCTCCCATATCTAATGAGGTAGTCCTTGGTTGTCACATTCTGAACATGTGAATACCTTAGTCTTGTATTCTCTTGAAACATTATAATAATATGAACTACCATATATCCTTTTTAAAAAAATACATTCTTTCAAAATTAAATTTTTCAACAAACTAAAAATACCAAAAAAATATATTTTTTAAAACCATGATATAACTTCTCCCTTATATCAGTACTGAGGTCCTTAATACTATAAAATAACTCATTATCTCCTTATCTAATTGTTATTCACATATCATGTGTTTTCCAAAAATATCTAAAAAACTTTTTATGGTTTCCAGAAACATTCAAAATATTATTTCCAATAATTAAGAAAAAACAATAGTGTAACAGTCCTTAGATGTTTCCATATTCTTGAGTACTAGAAAATTACTTATATAAAATTATCCTTAATAAACATGCAATAATTCCACTATCTCTCTAAATCATTGACCGTGCATCATCATTTTATTCCTTAAAATATAATTTATCTCATATAACATTTGTAGTCTCATCATCATCTGCAACATAAATACTACCCATACAACTATGATGATTCTATTCATGAGATTTTCCCTCAGGGAATCTATTTTCATAAATCCCATACATTAAACATTTAAAACATTTAATAGTCACTGATATCTTAGTAATACCATTATCCTTTCCCATTGTGTTAATTAAAGATCTTCCTTTGTAATTATTTTCTTTGTACCCTTATTTTCCACAACCAAAGCATCTTCTAGTTCCTTTTAAATATTCTCCTTGATGCCTCTTCCCAAATGATTTACATGTGTAAAATTGAACTTCATTTCGTTTGTGATCACCAAGAAACTCTATCTTTCTCCTACAATATGGGATAGAAAACTCACCAAAGTTAAGATTATTGTTCATATTATGAGATTACTGATTAGGATTAATAATGATGTTTCTCATTCCATCTCCAATTTCATTTGGTTTCTCATAAATAATATCATTCGATTACCCTTCATATTCTTCATTAACATGAATAATCATGTTTCCATATATTTTTTAAAACCCAAAAAGAATATTCTAAGGGGAAAAATAAAACTAAGAAAAAAAATATAATTAATGGGTGTACATTCAATATCAAACATTTTAGGTTTAATCCTAGGTTATTCATGATCATTACCATAATCCTAGAATTGTAACATATAGTTATACATAACCTTAGAGACATCCCTAGACATACCATATAAATAACTCTAGGGACCTCACTATAGTTTTTACACCCTTGTTTCGAAAGGCTGACTAAACCTTCACGTTGATACCAACTATAATAAACCAAGAATGAAATTTGTGGACATTACATTACTTTTATAGAATACTTAATACATGACACAAAAAGACGCCCTAAGACCGTATTATTTTAGTGTCATTTGAAACATGGAACATAATTTTCTAACATGGTGAATGATCTTTAACATATCCCGTAAAGATCTTCCAATTTTGTTTTCCTACTTAAACCCTTTCTTTATATCCTAGGGAAAATAAAACATATCAAAAGGGTGAGCTCAAATTATTAGGAATTATATTCATGGAAAACATCATACATAACATAATCATATGAATTTCAAAACATAAAAAAAATTCGAATATCAAAATCTTGAGTTATCAAATAAATTGTGGCAGTACACAATGAACATATCATAATGGAACATTATACTTGATAAAATAGCACTGGCATAAAAACATTAATTGTGGAAATAATATAAGAGCATAATAGGATTTCTATTGTAGTCAAAGAATTTCATCCAACAAAATCGTAGTTGACAATGAATATTATTGAACCGAGTTTACTTGTTGTTTCAGCCATGTATTACTAAACCGTATTTAGTTCTCATTCCAGCCCAATATTACCAAAACCATATTTACTTGTAATTTCAATGATGTAGATATCATGAGATATAAATCTTTACACAATGCATTGGAGAGATATATAGATCATACCAATCTCATAATGAAATCATTCTTACGTGTTCCACAAAAACATAAACCTTTCACCATAGCATAACCCAAGGAACCAAATCAGTGTCCTAATCATTGTTCCATCAAAAAATTATCCATATAAGATAAATGTATTTCATAAAAAAAATTCCATCTTAAACACAATAAAATAAAATTAATTATAGGGATAGAAACAAAACACAATTTCATCTTCGATGGAAAATAATTTTGATAAAACACTTGAGATTAATTACTGAGGAAAATATATTTTATCCCTTAAAATAATTTTCAATTCTAAAAATGACGTTAAATTTTAAAAGAAATGAATTTAGTTGAAAATAAATTTGAAATAACTTATAGGAAGCTTCATAAAAATAATACATTATGAAGATATCAAAAAATCTATTCATGTCGTTTATGTTAAGAAAACATTATCCTCATAATTTTTTTGGAAAAGTCAAAAAGTACGTCATATGGTAAATAAAAGAATAATTCCTTCCATACCATGTAGTAAAAGTCAGAAATGGGTAAAAAATACATTGAACATTCATATAAGAATAGTAAATATTTTATCATTTTTTTAGAAAACATGGACATGGATGATAAATATATCCCCAATAAATACTTATGAATAAACAATCTCATATAAAAATGAAATTTGAAAAGTTATCCCATACCAATTTATAAACAGTCAAATCGTATTCCTCACAAATTGATTAAGATTATATGCATATGTAAATATGATATCAATCATAATAATAATAATAATAAAATTCATGGGTAACATAAACACCACACAAAATAATTAGATGGTGTAAAATGAAGATTTCCAACATACATAAAAGTGAGACAAAATAATCCATTACCTTTGGTCTGATATTCTTTGTATGTATTAGAACCTCCTGTATAATTATTTAAATAATGTTATTTACTTTTTAAATAAGCATATTTATTTTAATTATATCATATATGATCATATTATCATTGTTTATAATAATATTTCATTATTTGTCATTATTCGGGTGTAAACTGCTTTATGTTCCTATGCATGTTTGGTTGAATAAGTTCCAGTTATCCTTCATATTTCATAGTTATATCCTTATAAAATGATATTTAAATAATATATAACATGTTTATTGAATCTTTACATTTATATAATCATACTTTAATGAATATCATGTAGAATGAATCACATCGCATGGTGGAGACGGTAGGTCGTACGTACGCACAAGTGAGGATATCATTCGAATAGTTGTTGATAGATATGAAGTGGTTGGTGTATATAATTTAGGAATCAATGTCATGTTATAATAATCATATATTGTTATTAATTCCATCATTATACCAATATATGTAAGGTGATGGTGAAAACTCAGTACACTATCGCGTGGAGGCGGTAAGTCATACGTACGCACGCATGGTAATATCATTTTTTATAGGATATGTAGAAGGTGTAATATGGTTGTTTCATAATAATAATAACCTATATGTATATAAGTAATAATGGATTTATTATTTTTTAATGAAACAACTCAGGAGTTGTATGTATAAGAAGAAATAAGTTTTAAAGAATCATTAAATGATATTACGACTTCTTTGATGGGCCTCCTCTACATCTCTTCTTAGAGCACTAGAGTTGATCTTTGAAGTTTAATAGGACCGATAGAATGTTTCAATGGATAATTATAATTGAAATAGGCATGGTATATAAGAACTTTAAGGCATAATGAGTTGTGGAGAAATGAGGGAGTAGGAGTCCTTTTATAATTTGGGTGAGGGACGCATTTGGAATTTCAAAAAACATTATTTATAATATTGTAAAAATCAGTCCAAATACATCCAAAATTAGATATATTATAAGATAAAATATTATAAAATTTCAATTTCATAAAAAAATTGAACTTATAAAAGTTTTTATATCAATTTTAACATTTTCATTTTAATTAACAACTAGTTATTATATTTAATTTTAATTAAGATAACAAATGTTTCAATATTAAAAAAGTTAATATTTACATATTTGATTTAAATTATACCGTAAATGATTCATTTATAATATTTTAGAATATTAAATAATTAATATATATTTTTTAAAATTGTTTTATGATTTTTAAATAATTTTATAAAACATTATTTTAACAAAATATCAATTGTGTAAATTTTAACACTATTAATTTCATGGGTTTTCATAAATATCATGATAAGGTTATATCATCGAAAAAACATTTTATTATATCCTTAAGGGGTCATGTGAATATAGAATTTTCATTTGAAAAATTAATTATCCCAAACGATATGTCTTTTTAGTATTTTTAAGAGCATTTATTTTGATATTTCTCTCAATAAAATAATTACCACTTCAATATTTTGTAATTATTTAATATAATTATTTATTATTTAAAAACTAATAACAAAATACTATTATGAATATAAATTTACTATATTTTATAATAATATATGTAGTCTAGTTTATTTCTTTGACAATCCAACACTAAAATATTTATTCTTATTAATGTTTGAATGTGACAATTTTAAAATTACATTAAATAAAATAATATAATTGACCTAATAAATTTCATATGGCACAAAATGATCCATCATTCGATGATTATATGATAATGGTAGATATATACTCAACCAATAATTTTTTATAATGTTTTTCCCCTTTAATGGTTATTATCATTTAAATTAAAAACAATTTCTTGATTTTTCATTAATTAAATATTTTTTATATCACTATATATAAAACATTAAGGTAAATATTTCATTCATAAAAATTAAAAATAAATTAACATGATAAAAATAAACATTTTATATTTAAAATATGTATTTATAATATTATTTATCAATTGCATAACTATATTATAATAGTATATATTATCTAAAACATTAATATGAAATCTTTAAATTTTCATTAAATAAAATATTAAAATACTACAATATCTCCCAAATGGCCCCAAAAAATCTAAACTATATTTATATTATGGATGTGTGGTTATTAAATTAAAATTTACTATATTTATTTTTTTATATCACCAATTATTCTATATGTGAACACATAAAATATATTAAAGACAAAGAAAATAACAATTTGTGTTTTTCTTTGATTTAAATATTATTTAAGTCATTTTAAGGACTATGTCCATAAAATGAAATAACATCAATCCTTAATTGTTAAGGATCTAATTCAATACTTCAAATATAAGTTTTAATTTGTTTTTCATTTTATAGTTATTATAATTTTATTTTAAACCTAAATTACATAAATTACACTGCACCGTGGTAATAAAATTTACCATGGTTACTATTCATATTGGTAAAAACTAAATGGGACCTACATTAAAAAATTTAACCTACTGAATCTAAACATGGTATCCATTTTTCAAAATTTGACACACATAAGTCTTAGAATTAAATTGAAAATAAACCTGTTAAAATGTCATGAAAAATAGTTTTTGAAATAATAACATTTTTTAAATGGAAAATGTTTTTATAATAAATTAATGTATAAAATCATTTTATGAAAATATAATTGTATATAAATGATCTAATTTAAATTTTAAACTATTCTAAATTTTATTTTTACTATTTAATGACTTTAAAAAATTAGTATTTTCTGTAGTTAAAAAAATGAAATTTATCAGAAAAATAAAACAATTTCCACCAAAGTAAATGTTTATATTAAAAAATAAAAGTATAAGTTTATTTTGTCAAATATAATATATAAATGTGTTTATAATTAAATTTAAAATGCATTCACCATTGAAATGGGGAAAACTACATTTTTTAAAAAAATTACTTCTTTTATCTGAAAATTTTAATTTTTTCTTATATCATGTCTAGAAAATACATAAGATGAATGTTATAAATATATAAAATCCAAAATTTTCTTAATACTATACATAACGTCTAGTTTATATCCCATCAAATAATAATATTTTAATAATATATCGTTGTTTAATTAAACTCGGTATTGTATACAATGAAAGCTATAGAGGAAGGTTGCTCTAGAATGTAACACAAGACAATAATAGTGTTGAATATACTACAAGATAATACATTGTTTGGTATAGCACAAGCTAATATTGGTGTAGTGTATAACACATGATATTAATGAAATTAAAAGAAATATATCTCATAAAATCTTTGGCTGTTATATAGTGATTTCCCAGAATTGATTTGATATGGAATAGTGAACATCAATAAGATTACATGGTTGTAAAATATATATTCATACTTGTAGTAAAGGTGAATCATCATATAAAACATTATTGATAAAATATTGGATTAATGTTGTGATTTTTCTCACCATTAACTTGTTTTGTATTATTATATTACATCATGAATTTATATGGATTACCCAAAATTAAATAAGATAAAATATATATATTAGTATCTGTTTCAACCATTAAAATGGTATCATGACCAGTCTAGAAGATGGTAATGAAAATTGAAAACTCTTCATCCATGAATTTTATAAATCTACACATCTCAGAAAGTATTTTCATTAATAGATAAAAGGATGCGGATGGAGAAATTATGATAAACTATACCATTATCATAATCTCATGATAGTACCAGTATGATACAAGAGTTATCAAAAAATTGGGATAAGGGAGGTGTGGATATAAATATGAAAAGAAAATAACATGAAAGAAAATAAAATATTCCGAAAGAGGAATTTACATCTTGAGTTTATCTCCATTGAGAGCCACTTAATGGTAGAAGATTTGGTATTTTAGGAGACCATGGGATGTTGGATGATGTGGAGGATCTTGGGGAGTGATTTTGGAAGAACATAGGCTTGGAAAAATGATTTAGAGGAGTGAAGGGAAGATGGGAGTGTGGGTGGGTTTTATAGTGGAGGGGTGGAAAGAATTTTGAATATTTTATTCATCATTTAATTAATTTCCTGAAGACAAGAAATAATGTTTGATTATTGTCAATATAAATATTAATAATTTCATGTATGTTCGATCTATTGTCTATTTATATCATCCATGACTCATGCATGACTCAAAAAGTTATGTTTTAGCATTTATTGTGAATTATCAAATTATACTATTCATAAAAAATCATGTATTTTAGAAAAACACCAAAAATTCACCCTTTCCATTTTCTGACATGTATAATCCAAAAATTTAATTCATTTTTCAAAAATATTTTTCTAAATATTATGAATTTAATTTTTAAATGAAATCATAATTTATTCAATAAACCAATATTAAAACCATAACACGTTTTATAACACCTTGAAAAATTAATAAAGGACCAAAAAAATATATTATAACCATAAGGCAATAAAATAAAAATTTATGGTTACATTTTATGCAAATAAATTTCTATTTTAAATTATTAAATTAATCAAAAAAAATTTATTAAAATATTTATGACATACAAAAAGACCAATACTTATACTATGTTAATTGTTTCACATATAAGATGTATAAATTGTATTTTTACCCACATGGTTGATGTTCATATTATTTTTTATTATTTACTATTCATTACTATTTATAAGGGTATGTTACTATTCACAATGGTATATGACTATACATCAAAAACTCTGGTGGTTCTATAAGACTATAAATATCTTACTGAACGCAACCGTGTATGATAGATTTTCAAAATTTAACACACAAACGTGAAACTTATGTTTAAGGGACACATAATACCTAGTAGTTCATTATGTTATGAATTCATGTGATTATATGACCTACTTATAAGAAGTTATTTTCCATTGATAAACCATTGGGTCAATACAATGAATGGGAAATAGTTTTTTTTGAGTTCACAATAAAAAACAGACATTTATAGGAAACAATTATCATTCGAAAAGTTCAGGTTGTTACATTCATCCCCCCTTGAGAAATTCCATTTAAAAACGTTTTTCCCTCAGAATAGAAAAGTGTGGTTATTTATTCCTCATTATTTCCTCTAGTTACCATCTGTATTGTTCATATATTTTTTGTTCTCCACAAAACATTAATGAGGTGGGTAGTCTTGTTGTATAGAACTATGTCTCTACAGTCCAATATTTCCACCATCTTCTCCTCCGAAGATAGTTAATGATATAGTTATACAACCTCCAGACTCTGTACATGTGAAGGGTTTTGTATAAAATTTTTCAAGAGAGATACATGGAAATAATTATTAACATGAGCTAGATTTGGAGGAAGTGTAAGCCGATAGGCCATTGCTTCTACACCATCACTGATTTCATAGGGGTTATTGTACCTAGGGTTGAGCTTCCCTTTCAACCCAATCTGCATGACTCTCTTCCAAGATTAAATTCTATACAATAATTTCTCAGCAATATCAGACTCTAATTCCCTTCAACAATTTTCATCATAGCTCTTCTACTGAATCTAGGCAGTATTTATGTGTTTTTGGATGGCATGAACCATTTCCATCATCACTTGTATAAGATCAGGCCCAAGAAGTTTTTTATCATAATATTCATCCCAATAAATAGGATTTCAACATCACTTCCTATATAAATCTTCCTATGGAGCCATTTTAATTCTCAAATGGAATCTTTTTTATGTTAACTCAACTAATTAGAGATGTTAATCTCATCCACCATTAAATGATATCGGGCGTGTTCATTTCATTCCATGAGTGTTTGAATAGTTCATTTCAGATTGGAAATCAATTTGGGGGTGATAAGCCATAATGAAATTCAATTCAGTACTCAGATCATGTTGAATACCACTCTATAATTTTTATGTATATCTCGGATCAAGATAAAAAGTGATAGAAAGTGGAATTATATGGAGCCCAAACACTTCAGTCAGATATATCATGGTGGGTTAGTCAAGAGATAAATCATCTCTAATAGAGATAAATTGGGCAGTTTTGAGGAGAAGATCACCTATAACCCATATCACATTTATTCCTTTTGAATTTCAAGGGAGACCAGTGAAAAATTACATAGTCATATTGTCCCACATCCATGCTTGTATGGGTATAGGTTGTAATAATGTTTTAGGATTTTTTCACTATGTAGTCACTTATTGACACACCGGGAACCTTTTAGTGTAGTAAAAAATCTCCCTTTTCATGTTAACCCTCTATTAATGATCAAGAAGAACTGTACGCATTTTTTTCTTCAAGGATTTGTAGGTAAAGTAGAGCTATGAGCATCATCCATTATATCATTCTTTATTACTGGAATATATGGAAGACATATACTTGTATGAGATTTTAGTACACTTTCTTTATCAATATTGAACATAGGTAACATCCTAATCTTCACAGACTCTATCTTATTCTGTAAAAAAGGACTATCCCTTTGATATTTCTTGATCTTCTCTATTAATTATGGTTGAGAAACCATTTGTTGTAAGGTTGGTGATTTTACTTCCCTTATGATTCCCATATCTAGTTTAACTAGCTCTTTGATCAAAGGATATCCTCGAATCATCATCATTTCTAGAACAATATGGTCCATCCTACATAATGAATCAATTACTTTTTTTCAATTTCGGGGTGATAATGAATTGAACTATCATATTCTTTAAGAAGATCCTACAATCTCCTCTATCTCATGTTCCATTCATTTTTTCTGAAAATATACTCCAAAATCTTATGGCTTCTGTATGTAACAAAATTTTCTTCATAAAGATATTTCCTCTATATATTCATAGAAAAAATAACTTCAACTTTCTCTAGGTCATGTGTAGGATAGTTCTTCTCGTGAGGCTTCAACTATCAAGATTCATAATAAATCACATTTTCCTTTTCCATGAGGACACACACAACCCAAGAGATGTGTCACTAAAAATAATGAATCCTTCTCTAATAGAGGATAGAGTTAAAACAGGTGCAGTAACCAATCTCTTCTACAGATCTCAGAAACATTCTTCAAACTCTTTTTCCTAGATGAACTTGACCACTTTTTGAGTAAACATGGTTAGTAGATTAGAAATTGTTGACTTTTTCCACAAACATCCTATAATATCATATTAATCTATAGAAACTATGAATCTTAGATGCTATTGAAGGACGACGCCACTCTTCCACAACCTTTATCATTTCGGGGTCAAATGGGAATCCTATGTCGGTTAAAATGTACCCATGAATGAAACTTTTACTAAAAAAAGTCGCATTTGATAAACATTCCAAATTACCTCTCCTTCCTTATAGATTTCAATATATCATTGAGATGATCATTATTCTACACATGAATTTTTTAATATATCAGAATATATTTACTAAAAACCACCAAAATGTTATCATGTTAGTCCTTTAAAATTTAAATCATAAAATACATAAAAATTGGGGTAGAATTTGTTATGAATAATGGAATAAAAATAAAATTAGAATGCCTATATCTTCACTATGACCCCATTAGGTTCTCTATAATCAATGAATAGCCACATTAATCCATTCTTTATTTATTACAATGTGAATAGGTTCAACATAAGTAGACACAATGTGTCTGATAAACCCCTTATACAAATGATATTGGAGTTGTTTTTTAATTCTTTATATGACACATTTTTTATTCTATACGGGGTCTTTGAAATCAGCTTGGAATCTGGATTGAGTTCAATGGGGAACTCTACCACTCTTTCAGGGGGTGTTCAAGGTAAATCCTCAAGAAATACATAATTTCCTTCTTGAATTATGGTGACATTATATATTGATATACTTTATTTTCCTTATTTATCTTCCCTAATAATTTAGATAAAGAACTTTATGTTAAGTTCTTCTAGACAAAGCTCGGGTCGAGATATCCCCATTTGAAAAACACTACAGGTTTCCATTTAGTAATATATGTATCTCCCTTCCTTTAGAGTTGATCTTATTATTATAATTTGAGATCTAGTCTATCCCAAGTATAATGTCGAATTCCAGTATGGAAATGACTACTTGACTTGCAATGATATTTTTCTCACCAAAAAAATACTATAGTTCCTATAGACTATTGATGCTTGGATAATCTCCCCATGAGTCTTGAATAATAACTCTACTTCTAGAACATTATGTACTTATTTTATATTCTTTGAATACATAGAAGAAATAAAATAATGTGTAGAACAAAAATAAAAAATATTACTTACTATATTTTAGATAATAATGAGAGTACATGCCACCACATAATTTGTAGATTAAAATTTAGCCATCATAAGAAAATGAATGACATTTCTCCCATGGCCTATGTTGAGGATAATTGTGATTCTCCTCCACTACATACAGATTTGGAAAATTATTGTAAAAGTGTACAAGAAAACCAGTCATGAAGCATTGGACTTTAGGAAAATCCTACCCCATCTTCTCTGTATCATTTTTGTTTATAAGTTGAGGCTCCACCTCACTACGATAGTTCTGAGAAATATGGACATCTCTTCTACATGTGTAACACTTCCTTCATCTGATAAGGTAATTCATAGAATGCACAATCCCATAGTTTTTACAAGTGTAAAGGTTATCTTTCCTTCCTCCTCATACTTTATAAATGTTCCTCCACATGTTTTGGTCCAAATATTTCTTCCTTTTAGTTTATTTTTGTGACCAATGCATATCACTGAACTCCAATTAAACTTTCATAGCACTCCTCCTAATCTCCTCATAGTTTTTATAGTCTCACTTAGTGAGATTACTCTGTACATTGGGTCTTAGTCCACAAATTAATCTAACAACTATACCATTAGTATCAATGAAAATGAAAGAGGTGTGATGGGAATGCCTTCAGAAGTTCATCTCATAGATTCCCACATTTTTATTTTTCATCTATTTCATCTCAAGGAATTATTTATTCATTTTCATTTTCATTGAATGGGGAAATAAATTTTGGGGAATGGTTCCCCTGATCTCATCCCACTAAATATCATCAATATCCCCTATTCACTTAATATTTTTAATCATCTCTAACCACTAATTATCTTCTCCCTTTAAGAGATAAATAGCCAATGAGAGTTTCTATTGTTCAAAAGAATGAATTACCTAAAGGATCTTTTCGGTAGAGCTTATCCATTTATCATCAATAAATGGGCTAGTAGATCCACTGAATGATGGTGGTTTTTAACACATATAGGACATGACATAAATTTTTTCCCTTCCGGTTGAATCTGATCTCTGGGATTGATTCATGTTATTGACTATAAATTGATACATTTGATTCATCATTCGTATGAAGGTTTCCAAGACCTGATCTGTTGCACCAACCTTTTATGGAGTTTCTCATATTTACCACTATTTTTTAAAATAAATAAAACTTATGGAGAAATGAAATTGAATTAATAATATTATATTTACAATGGAACTTTTATATCATATAATATCATTTTTAAACATGTTATTCATTAGAAACAACATAATATTTTATAAATCCTTCATAAAGGTTTATAAAAATATTGTGATTAACCTTACATATCACCCAAGAGTGCCAAACCATGAGTGAGGAAATGCCCATTTTCATGTACTTGATTACATCGGTCAAGGATGGATGCAATTTTTCCACGTTTTCACCCCTATGTTCATCTATTTTGGAGCCACATCAACTTGTTCGTATCCAGATAGGATTTATTTATTTGGAAACCCCTTACTTAATATTTCACCAAAATTCCAAAATGTTTTCCAATATTTAAAATATTATCTAGGGTTATTGGTAATGTTTTCTAATCCTAGTTCCCACAAATAACTAAACCATCCATTAATACCAACTCTCGAGTCCCACATTTTTTGTTACATAACTTTTTATTACATTTTAAAAAACAAAAGATCTTTTAATATTAAATTCCTTGGGAAAAGGTACATTATACATTAAAACATACAGAATTATTTTATTCCAGTATAAAGGCTTCTGAAAGGTTCATCCTAAGTAAATTAATTCAATCTCGTAACTTGGGTACATACATCAATGTAAATGGTGATTATAAGGATTGGAAATGGAAAACAAGGGAATCCATTTACTTGTGATCTTGAAGAATATAAATAAGAACATGAGAAAGAATATATAGTCATGATCAATGGAAAACGAGGGGTATGAAAATAAAAAAATGATGATTAATAACATTTAAAATGTGTATATAACATTTAATAGAGTCATTCATAAGTATATCACCAATTTTTATCAATAACGTGTCATAAAAAATACCAAATTTATTCACCAATGAATCGTAGTACTTGTTATCTTTATAGGTTAAATTATTTACTCAATGAATTGGATCACTATCATGGAAAACCATTCATATATCTTAATTAAATTTTGACACATATATCAAAAGAAAACAACTCATAAATAACCCATTTAGAATAAAAGAAATGGGTTTCATATCAAAATCATTGCATTTTGAAAATTGCTTGCAAACATGAATGTTATGTTAGTTATAACACATACATAATGAATAAGGGTTTTAAGTATTCAAATATCATAATAAAATAAATAATTTTTATATATTGGTTAATAAACTAGGAAAACAGAGTGTTTTGGGTTTTCACATTAAAAAAAGAATCTCTAAAGAAAAAGATAGAAATTTTGAGAAGTGAAATTGGCATCATTACACATACGAAACATGGTTTTAGAAAACAATAAAAAGATAGGGAAAATGGTCTAACATTAATAAAATAATCTAAATATAGTAAATGGATCGAATAAAATGGACACAATAACATATTATGGGAATTTGAAAGACATTCCACTTAAAAATACAAACTTGAAAGGAAATGAGAAGTTGATATTTCCCATACCATGACGAGTGACTCCTAAAACTAAATGATTGGGGCCTTGGAGGTTTAAGATTACATTGGGATGGCTCCATGAGAGGTAATAATATTAGGAATTCATGGATAATGAATGGAAATGAATAAACTTGAGGGTATATATAGAAAAAGTGAGGGATTTTTTTATTACACTCATTGGACGCCTCTGTAGTGGTATTTGAAAAACCATGGCCTTGCCCTTGATATTTTCACATTGTATTGGACACTCAGGACAAAAAAATTTAATTTAATAAAAAATAGTCGAAAATAATTTTATATTACTCCTTAAATCACTATTAAAAAGTTATTATATCATTAAACAGATTGAAAAACTCAAACTGTACTTTTTCTATTCACAAAAAAAAACTACTTTATTTTATAAAATTATCATAAATTCACCGTAACCTAACTTATATGTTATAATTTCAAAAAAAATTATTTCATCATTATAATTCACTAAATATATTAAATTTATATATTAACTATAATAATATATATTTAATAAAAATAATAGACAATAGATAATGCATATTAAACTTTTCGACACATGAAAAAAAATAGTTTATCATTTGCAATTAAATAAGAGTGGTTTTCTATTAATTTGTTTATTATAATAAACATTAATAAAACATAGTTTGATATAATAATTTTTATCTCACTAAAAAGTACAATTTTTACATGAAAAATGAATTTATCAAAGTCCTTCTCAATTTTTATGAAAAAATGTTCTTAAAATGAAAATGATGAAATAAAAATTTTATTCAAACAACAAGATTCCGTTTTATGAAACTAGGTCCTTGAAAAATAACCCCTTATAACACCCACATATGACCTAAGGATAATTTTTACGATGGTGTAGACTCCTAGGCAAGCTCGAATAACATCACCCGAGTGGTAATTTCAACTAATTGGAACTTATCTCATATTTGATTTCGTTAAATCATAACGTGTTGAATCTCATCTCAGGATTGGTCAAGAGCGATGCCCAAATACTCACCCTACCACACAAGACCTAACTTATGGACTTCTTATGTTATGACTCTAAAAGATGAGTCCATAGACTCTTCATTATACCTTAATTAACCATTATCATTTCTATTTATCACATTAATTATAACATTAAAATAATTATTAAGAGTATTGTTTCCAATGGTCATATTGTCCAATGGTCATAATTGACTAATGATTATAAAGTGGTTGAAACCCAATGGTCACATTTCAATTAGACTCACTTCATTATTAAATATATATATTTTTGTTGAGTAAATAATCTTATAACACATATTTTTAGGAAAAATTTATAATTCATAAAGTTTGGATTATTACGAAAATAATTTTTGACAAAAATAAATAGTGAAACTGGTAAAAATTAACTATCGTGGTTATGGAAAATATTTATTTTATGGGGGAATTCACTAAAATTTAAGGGGTAAAAATGACCTACCAACTTGTAAAACAACCACTTTATTGAAATATTTCTCCCTTATGTCTTATATATTTGATAATGAACTATTTATGAGTCGTTTTCATGATAAAAACAGAGGTGTGATTGAATCTTTTCAAATATGACAAATGTGCCCCACGGCTAACTTATAACAGTTTTGATCTACTCTATTACCCACACCTTTACACCATTTTTTCTTAGACACTACCTACCCAAATAAAATTACAATATCATTCATCTCCTCATTAAATCCTTAGTTTTGATAAAATACATCCTAGGAAGGTTTTTTGTACAAACCTAAGTAGGATACCCGAGGACAAGGTAAAGATGTTCAAGGTGCATTTTACTTTTATATCATCCTCTAAATCCTTCAATTATTTTAAAAAAATGATATAATAACCTCATTATATTTTATATTCTTATATTTTTTTATGTTATTTTCTTGACTACAATCATCTCTACTTCCATCCAATTGCTTATGAAATCATTGTTCATGTGTACGGTGGATTTTCGCCTCATGAACCTATTCGATTATTTTTTCACTTTACACCTCTCATGGTTGGGTATGAAGATAGATATAATGTATATATTTTATATTTTTAAAATAATTATACCTTTTTATTCATTATATCTAATATACCATTTTTACATTAAATTCTGTAGGGGATACAATAATATTGTTCATGTCGATGGTGCACTACGACCCCACAAAGCTATATGATTTTTTCCCTAATTATTTACATGGAAGATAATAAGGACGATATATGTGATATAAATGAAATAGTTATGATACTCATTGCATATTGTACATTATGAATCGATAATAAATCATTTTCATTCTTACCTTTTCACCCACAAAAAGATGGTATCATTGTTCATGTACATGTGGAATAACACCTTCAAGAAGTTATGTGACTCTCTCTCCCTTTTCATCATAAATTATATGTATAATATTTTTAAGTATACTTACAAAAATAATATGTCATTTATGATATTATTATCATTACATTAAAATAAAATTTTGCTTACCTTATTTCCATATTGATTGTTGAGAAATGTAAACATTAACGTTGTATACGTACGACCTAAATACTCCATTATCTAAACATTCTTAATTTCCAAAAACCATATTTCATGATTTTTATTAAGAGTATAATTTATGATTTAATTGTATAATTATTTCCTGATTATTCTTTTGGATAAAATTTAACTATTATCAAGAGTTCCAATAATAAAAAATAAAAACACAAATGAAAAACAAGGTGGTTGTTACCCGAAACAAGTCTTTAACATGAAATTTTTAACAAATAGGTAATAAAGGGGAATATGTATATAAAATATGGTATTTTTTTAAATTTTTACATAATATATATTTAATAAACATATGTTTATTATACAGTAGTTTTGAATGTTGATGTAGGATGTTAATATGTAAGGTATAGGATTTTCACCTCACTTTTTACTTTCTCAGGACACATTATATATTTATTAAATAATTATTTTATTTGGTTTTTATAATTTCGATAATTTTTTTGTATTTATAATTATAAATAATTGGATTTGAATATCAATTTTTGGATCACCTTTTCATGGTTTTAACTATTAAAACGTTACCAAAGCGGTTAGGGATTTCTAAACTCTCTTTTATTTCATGGAAGCATATGTCAATTCACCAATCATTTCTTCTGTGTGGTGTATATAATTCCACATTAAAATTTTATAGTATGAATATTTTTCTTTTCAATAATCTTAACTTTTTATTTGATGTCACTCTTTATTTGGTATGGCCATCAAGAATATTACTAAAGTGCTCAGGGATTCTTGTCTCAATTTTCCTTCTTTGAGACAAAGGATTATGTTAAAAACATATCAACATTTAAAAGGAGTTTATAAATCCCATTTTACACGTAATAACATTAATTTATTTATCTTTATTGTATTTAATGATTCATTTAATGATATTCCATTTTGTGGATTATAGTTCAATGTTAGCAAAGTGGTAAATATTTTATGTTATAATCTCATCATTTATTTAGATTGTTTTTGATTAGGTTTCTAATGATATATTCATATGATCAATATCTCAATAAACTAATTAATTTCATTCTCCTTTGGTGATGTCGTCTTAACCAATTATTTACATCATTTTCCTCTAATTATGTAATCATGATTTCAGAAAATATATTTTTAAGAAAAAATGAATTTTCGATCGAAACACAATTTTTCTTCAAGAAAAAATGTTTTATAAATTTTTTTTAAAAGTGTTTTAACATTATTAAAAATTATAATTAAATATTTTAACACATGTTTT
Organism: Viscum album; assembly: GCA_963277665.1. Classification (NCBI taxonomy): domain Eukaryota; kingdom Viridiplantae; phylum Streptophyta; class Magnoliopsida; order Santalales; family Viscaceae; genus Viscum; species Viscum album. Next base: position 309,978,804 of record OY728120.1, read on the forward strand.
AATTTTTACAAATAAATTAAAAGGTATATTTATTAAATTTTCAAAAAAATTGGCCATATGGCAATTAATGAATATATGGAAGGAATATTTTTTTAACAAGTTCCATCTGGAAAAAAAATTATTATCATCATGGATTTTTTTCATTTGAATATTATTTCTTAATATTTCTGTGTTATTTTTATTATCAATGTTTTTTCTATTTTAAAAACACTTTTCAAAGACAAAAAATGATATTTTCCCCTATAAATGATTTAAATTATTGATCAAAATAATTTTCAATCTAAGATGAAATAATTTGATGTAACTTACGCTTCTCTTTGGATACGAACCAAGGATGCCATTATTATAATTTTTCTAAAAGGATATTTGTGAATATATTTTTATGAAACCTTCTTTTCTCACATGGGTTATACCATGATAGAACTCTCAATAAACTCATTTATTTTAACATGTTATGTTATAATGAAATGATGAAATGATAAATAAACATATCTATTTTCTATAAGTAATGATATTATTTTTTATAAAACCAATTTAGTTTCATGTTTTATTGTATGATAAATGTTTATGGTCTTGAAGAACACAGAAATTTGGTTTTCATTATGTTATGGGTGGGACCTATATCTCCCTAAAATTAATTAGGCAAATATTGATAACTCATGGGAAAATCAGTTATGTGTCAACCTGATTACATGTTCACAATTTTATGATTGAATATTATTGCATGTTCAAAATTTTATGTATAAACTAGATTACATGTTGAAATTTTTTTAAGTGAACCTATATTTCAGGTACAGAATATTATTCATGGAACTATTTTCATGTCAATAAGTGTATACAAGGGCATGATTTTATTTACTTAAAATAATTAGTGAACCAATTTATTTTTACACATGTTCACAATGTTATAAGATGATGTGTATACCACAAATCAATGTCTTCTTCCCCTGTTATTATCTAATTGTTCATTTTCATTGATTCCATTATTATTTATGTCCTATAAAACAAATATCTTTATTCTGTGACTCGGGTTTATTATCTTTGATATGCAGAGTGAATTTTTAAAATATTATTCTCATATTGTAATACTTTTATACTCATGTTATTCTTATGTTTCCTCCTTGTTCACATTTAATATGAATATGAGATAACCCATTATTATGTTTCATTTCCTCTGGTTATGATGAAATCATTAAGATTTTCATGTTTTTAAATACATCCAAAGCTAACATATTTATGGGAGACGCTGACGATCTATCACAAGTGAAGAAGATTTTGTTACAATTTTCTAGAGGAACTGATCTATTTCATACCACATGAATGATTTCTGTTAATGTATAGAATATTATTATAAAAGAAGTAATATCCTTGTATAAAAAAGGTGGGTCACTATAATTAGACTCTTTGACCCTATGTTAGTGGTAATAATACTGACTAAAAATCCATTTTTTAAACCCTTTATGGTTAAGTAAGAACCCACATAGTACAGAAACACACCAGCATGACATCACAAAGAGTCAAAGATGGGCTAGCAAAAGAACCATGTCCAGAACTAGTCCCACTCGTAAAACACCAAAAACACATGACCATCACTTTGTGGCTAAGTGAGAACCAAACATTAAAAGGGACACATAAACCCCAAGACCATACTATTGTTTCTAGAAACACCAACACCATACCAAAATTACATGAAACCTTCGATCCTAAAAAGTATGGGGTCGTTCTAAGAGGAACAATGAAATAAGGTAAGTGGAGGGATAATGAAAATTATATCCGAGCTTTGGAAAAGAATAAACAACAAACCACATGGGGAAAACGACATCAGATCTCGACTTCTGGAAAACCAGAATACATATTCCCACACGCAAAACCAATGAAGGAGGGTTGATGATGATAGAGGATTCGTCGGGAGAGCTCCAAATGCGGAACCAGGGGATTGCTAAACTGAGAGGCCGAGAGAAACATGCAACCAAAATGTCTGAGGAGAATAGAGGAAACCTGAACCAGTGGCACAAAAGCATCACGCCATTCAAGGAGAATGAATGGCGTAAGAGGCTTCACCGACATAGCACTCAAGACATGACACAAACAACCCAATAACAAGGGAACAACAACAAAAGGTTCTACCACATGGATGCATCCTCCATGCGACAATGCACGTCACCATACACGGGATTTGGGGGCAAAAGGGCGTGCTCGACGACAACAACCTCATGGTGGCGGGATCCAAGAGGGATGCGTAGATGCCATCATGGAAAGTGCTACTTGGTGGAGGCACAAACCGCTCCATTCTCGGGGGAGTTGCGGGGTTGTCATTGGCGATAGGCAGTTGGGTCACTTGAGGGGGATTCAGACGCGATCTGAGCAGGATGAACTCAGCTGTGTGCGGGAGGATTAGTTTAAAGGTGGTGGTGAAAACCCTAAGAAGATAACCCTAGTTCGCCACATGGAAGCTTTCAGGAAGCCCCTTACGAGATCATTCCCCTAGTAGCATACTGATGGTCTATCATAGAGGAACACTACACCACTTTCATCTAATATAATATATCATCAATGATAGACACAAATATTTATCGTGACTTTAACCTACATGAGCTTATGCTAATATACACACAACTAAATGGTTCCCTCAAGAATCTTAGAAAAATCATGGTCTCTACAAATGGAGACACATGGGGTCAAATGATTGGATTGGACAATAAGACATCCAATTAATCCTTCTACTTATTTAGTTTATCTAGTTCTATGTGGTTGAAAATAAATGATATAAGATTTTTACCCATTACTAGTTTAATAGATTACTCCACCTCCCCCACCACTAGTAAACTAGATAATTATAAAGGAAAAACTTCTGTATATATAATAGATATTGGAAAAAGTTCACTACTTTAAGCATCACTCTCCATTAAAATAAAAAAAAGGATATAATCATACACAACTATTGGAGAGGAGGTCCAACTCGGTTAGCCCTCATGTTCCGACCTCCATATAAAATGTGGAAGTCCCCATAAATTTAATTAGTATAAAAGTACTAATGATAAAAGTCAATATGAGCATTACGATCCAAAAAACTACTCTATTTTATGAATAAAATCTAGAGGTTTCATTTCATGAACCAAAAAATTCCCAAATATCATCGAAATATAAAAGACAAAACCCAAAAGGTGTAATAGAGTCCCTTATCTCTCTTCATATCAAGAGGTAATGATATTTTAATCATATAAGGAGTGATATCCAATTAAATATTCAATATATCAATGTTGTGTGTTGATAAGAAATAATGTTAGGAATCAGTATCAAATAAAGTGGTAACTAATGATTAATTAATAGTAATTGAGCCTCACACTCTTGCAAGACAAATATTAGTTACCAATAAAGCCTAATCCACTATGTCAAGTATCTTCATTGATGTTACCTCAAGCTATAACCCCATTGTTTTTGAATCATATGAATATGTCGTAGACCCACCTGATATGTATAATCTCGTACTTCTATAAAGAGTGGTAAAAACATGGATGAACCTATGTAAATGTCTTGAATGACAACATGAGATATAAATATTTTGTTCCTACATAATTTAATGTTTTTATGTGAGAAACCATTCCATATTGGAAACAATTCAGTGGGACATTACTCGACACATAAGGTAATCTATAGAAATAATTATATCAAGGCCACCACCACTATTTCCACTTTGAGGATAATTCCACATTCTATTCCATTTAATGGGACCACTAAATCCCCTACTATGTGTTAGACGTACTCCAAAAAACCCTTACTAACCTATAAGGTAGGAATCTACCATCTGAACTCTTTCTAAAACATTAGAAAATATGAAAATTAAAATCATAAATAACGTAGATAATATATCTAATTGAAGACCAATATAAAACCTCTAGGTCATCTTATTCTCATTTGAATGTACATTAGGTAAAAAATAATCATGTTCAGAAAAATGATTGGCATATTCTATCACTGTCCAAAACCCCTACTGAAGATTAAGAAACTCAATGGAATTATCCATGACTATGTAATCTATAAATAATTTCCTGATAAAAATTTTCTCGGTGTATTTCCACTCCATGTTCACATTATTTTTCTCTATAACTATATCATCCCATTACCTCCTTTTATCCCCCTTATGCTAGAAGAGGATATAAATACCTTAATTGAATATACAAAATTTCGTAAAAGTATATAATTATATCAATTTATTCATCAAAGTCACTTTTCTAAACATACCTTAGTAAATGAAGGGTTGTAATGATGATAAATGTTCAGGAACTCACATGTTTCCTACCCCTTATGATCAAAATGTTTTCCCCTTTCTATCATGGAATTCCAAACTGCATACCAATAAACTAGAATATGAACAACCTACATTGATACTAATTTGTCAAAAAATAACAAGTATAACCCCCTAAAATTATAACCACACAAAGGGAATAAATATAATTATTGATCCATATGGGTTGGTGACTAGTTATTGGGTAATAAAAAACAATCCAAATGATTTATTTCACCAAAATAATTAATAAACCATATGAATGTAGTGGGTAGAAAAATCCTAAATAGCTAGTATGCCAGAATAGTCACTATAAGAAAACTACCCCCAGAAGGAAAAGTGACGACCAGAAATGGTATAATGACCAAATGTGTCATAAAATCATAAATTATATCATCATATTGTCTCTTCATTATTGGTGGATAACACACTCCACCCATCACTGCCAACTATGAAATACCCACTTTTAGAATCACACACTTCCTCCAAGTGGTGCTTTCCATTTTCACAAAAAATTTACTAGTGAGTCTACAAACTCCTAATAAAATAGGATTGGTGTGAGAAACACTATCCAATTGGGAATGGACCAAGTCATTGATTAAGCATTGTACATAAAAAACCAAATATAATCACTTTTAAATAAAATAATTTTGGGTAATCATTTTAGATATCATGATAAAGCATGATTTTCAAATCATTAATTGGGTAAGTATAAATAAAATATAAATATCCATTTCAATGAAAATATTCATGAATTATCATTACAATCATAAAAAAATTATTAAGTCAATTAATCCACTTTGGTATGGGAAAATAATTCTACATCATAGCACTACAATGAAAATAACAAGGTTCAGTAGGGTTGATGATGACGGTTCTATATATTCTCAATGAAGTAAGGCACCTAGTGTGCACACATAACTAGATATTAGACCTATGGGAATATTATAAAACTCAAATGAATTAATTCCAAACCCTTTTAAAAGTTCACTTTCGATTTTCATCCTCAATCTATTTCAAGGTAGGGCTAATAAATTCATATCATGAAAATTCTAGGCCTCCCACCTAATTAAAAATTCTCATATGTTATTCAGGTAATCAATTAGGGTGATTATCATTCAACATAAATTAGTTTCATCAATACACATCCAAGAATCCCCAGATAATTTTAAAAAAATGAAATTTCCTTTCAAAAACCAACTTCAAGAGGTTTTCATCAAAACTCATTACATTAAAAAACCATATATTTAAATATCAATAAACCATTTCAAGACTTCATTTCCCATGATTCACTATAAAAATATACATAAAAGTCACTATTTTCTATTTCAAATCATTTTCTATAAATATACTCCATATTTGAATGCCATAGTAAAATAGGCTCTACACACACCATATCACTTCTAAATTTTTATCAATAATTAATTAATTATAAATCATTTAGAAGTAAATTTTAAATTAATAGGAAAATAGTTGTTTAACATGATATAATTTATATTGTGAATCACCCTAAATTAAGAATGGTATCTCAAAACACCCAATTAAGTTCTAAAACATGTGATAAATATGAACCCATAATGATTCCCACCCAAAAATCATGTAAATTCAACCTTTAAATAACATGTACTAATATCCAATAAGGATGAAAAATAATCAATATAATGGAACCAAACTCCTTCTAATAAAACTATAAAACCCATAACCCCTTCCATGAACACATTAAATCTTAAATAAAATCACATTTATATAAATTTTAATTTTTATAATATATGAAAAACGAGTTAATTGAGTCATTAAAACCCCCCATTAGGATTTCACTTGGCTGGAGTAAATATCATGTGTGTTTATGTTTTCATTCAACTATTTCAGATTTTCAACCCTCCATCTCCACGTCATGGTGTTACTAACCATGGCATGTTGGACTCACCCTAGTGACCATCCTAGAGGTCTTTCCATAACCTGGTATTGAAAACTAGAATGATTTTTCCCTCTAGAGGCTCCACCACATTAGTGGGGAGTCTTGTTGGTTGTGGAGCACAAGGAAAACATTGATATTACACTTCATATACCACACTATACATAGGTAATGGAGGTTTTACCCATATTACATAGGATGGTTCGAGGGATAATAAAACTCCATCATAGCAATTGGTCTTCACATTTTTTTACCAAAAATTCATAAATCCCTTTTTCATGTGCCAAGCCCCTCTAATAGTAATGAAACTGAAAAAACCAGGGAACGTACCTTAATGAAATGTTCTTCATGTTATAAGTGTAATCATCATTAATATATTAGAAACTCACCCTTGAATCCTATATTCAATTTGTTTTCATCGCTTCTATCATTTTTGAGAAATATACTCCCAAAAATCATTTTGAGAATGTAATATTATCACACTCCCTTCAGGAATAATATCGATGAAATGGTCCAAGGGGAACAATTTTATTTTTCCAATTATTTAAATTATTATTTTATCACTCTCTCTTATTCGTAGTAATTTTTTTGGTCTAGGGGTGGGGTTATTGTTTACCTGTGCACTTACATCATTACACTCTTCTCCAGTTTCATTTAATTTATACATAATGGATTAAAATAATATTATTCCATTATTTAAGGTTGAATATGATATTTTTTCCCCAAAATGATAAAATTACATTTAATTTGATGTAAGGGAACAAATGTTGTGATGATATTTTAATGATAAATCAAAAATGATATTTGAGAAGATGAAAAGATGAACATAATTATTTTATTCTATAATTATAATGTTTTCTTGTGTAACATCATGGAAATTTATTAATATAAATATATATATCATATATAATACTAAATTAAATGAATAATTTAATGTTATTATGGTTTTTTTGTATGGTGATGATTTTTAGATCTATATATTATTGAGAAAGTCATATAGTTGTATAGATTAATATTCTTATTCTAAGCATGTGTTTCAACATTATGTCAATGTGGTAAAGAATAATAATAAATATAATATAAATGTTACATGACAGAAATGTTGATATATTAATCTGAAAATTAAAATTCATGTAATAGAAAATACTTAAAATATGATTATAATAATCTAGAATTTATTATAAAATGATGCATGTAATGTTTATGATTATTTATATTAATGGTGACTTGTGTGAGGAAATTTAATTCTTGGGATCACCCTAAGATTTTTAATTTGAATAACAGGAAAATTAAATGCATATTATATGGAATAAATAATTAATGATGATGTGTTTAGTCAGTTTGGATTGGATTCTATAATTAAGAATTTATTGGTCACAATAACATTAATTAATACTTATCTTAATATCCTTAATGGGATAAAGAAACGAAATATTTGGTTATTAATATTTATAGATTTCTGTTCTAATCAATTAATTTCAAAAATTTGAGAAATTGGTAAAATAAATTGAATGATTTATAACAATATTAATTGGTTTATTTTTTAAGAATGTTATATAAATTTAATAATTTATCTTGAATATGGAATGTATTAGTTGAATCATATGATGTTTGAATTTTTATCTCCACTAATTTCTATCTTGTGATGTTGTCCTTATTTTCTAAATGTTCCTAATTTTTTGTACACGGATTCATTCTTGTTTATTTTATGTCAGTATGTATTTCTATTTTCTTTTTTCTTGTAATATTTTTATCATTATACTTGAATGAGACAATAGATTTTCATTATGTGTATATCAGTAGAGGCTGTTGTTTATTGAGGTATAGTGCACTTACACATGGTTTATAAAGGCTTAAGGCAATCACTTGTATAGTTTACCAGTTTCTTTGGTTGTAAATTTTATGTTTATAAATGGAATTTACATACATTCATGGGTTTTAATGTCTTGGGGAAATGTTTATGTATATATATTTTTTATTTTTAATGATTCAATGATTTCATGTTTGAAACTTACAGTGGGTCACAATGAATTGTGGTGTGACATGCACACATTCCCTTAATTTGGTATTGACATATGGTTATTCCATGATTTGGGCTATAATAGATTGAGTAATTAATAAGATTTGATGAGGTTCTGATGTGATTATATGTGTATATGATGGTGTCGAAGTGATTCCGACCTAAAATGTAGGTATATAGTGGTTTTGTGGATTTTATGGCTTCATGGGGGGAATATATGTGATTTTGGTATGGATTTGATGGTTGTATAGCATGATGGGATGAAATGATGTTTTGGTCAGGGAGATGACTTTGTAATGATGAGTCGATTGATACAGATTATGACATGGAATTTCTATCTATACTAAATGGATAAATGGTTGTGATATTATTAAAGTATTTATGATGCATCCATATTATTCATTAATTGAGTTATGCAATCTCAATTTATTATTATTAATACCTTGAGATCGGGTTTTCCTTTTTTGGTCTTTTGATAATTCATTGTTTTGATATTATAAGACATCAGTATGTGATATAATTTATAAGGATAAATATGTGGATATTACATGGATTGTTAGTTAAACTCTTACTCAAGTCATGTATATATGTTTTCACACATATCTATAAAATTATTATATTTCCAATGAATTATATTTAAATAGAAACAAGATCCTAGTGAGTATACCCAAGTGCTCACCTTACCATAATTTTTTTTTTGTGTTTTCTATAATTTTCTGATGTAGTTTGGAGCTACATTTTGAGTAGCTTGGAGGATTTCAGAGGATGATTTGGTGTTTTCATGGTGATTATTTAATTTATAATATTTACAATAAACATTGTATGGAACTCCATTAAAATTTTGTTTTAGAACATATTTTTCATTCATTAATGGGAATCATCGAATGTTGATAGGTGGTTTTATTTTATAGTTCATGGAAGTAAGAGGGAAATTACTCACATTGTGTATTGAATAGACATTGTAACCATTGACAACTCATGGCCTATTAGAGGAGTGCATCAGGGGACACTCATGTAAACTATAATAACTTAGGAGGGGTTTCTATTAGGGTGGATTATGATAATGTTTCAAAAAATATTGTATATAAGAGTTGTGATAAAGGTTGGGAATGAGACATGTTTGTTTTCTTCCATTGGGTTCAATTGTACAATTAAGGCTCCCAAGACCCTCACTCTTAGATCTAAAGATAAAAAACATAATTTAAACAAATACTTTGATACAAGGTGAGATGTACAAAACTAAAAATATAAAATTTTCCATGATTTAAACATTTAATCCCAAAAATAATCATTCAATGCAATAAATGGGTGGTTTAGTGATTTTTTTGGATTATCTATAAAAAAATATTTTAAAATAATTATGGAAATTTCTCCATAATTGAGACACATGAGTCTCTCATATATAATTCTCAAAATTTATACTCATCTTCATAACATGGAGAATGGAAACCCAAGAAAGGGGTACGCTCAAACTCTTAGTATGTTAAAACTCATCTATATGTCATTAAGGATTAGATTATAATGATATAAAAAAACAAGAGTATCATAGAAGTATCTTAATAAAAGAAAAAGGAACAATTATAGTTTACTCTATAGAATAATAGAAGGAAATGTCATATAAAATTGTCAATGATAACCCATGGAATAAGAGTGAACAATCAATAAACAAGATCCTTAGATCATAACAAACGTATATAACATTGAAATGTAGAACAATAACATGCATACGAATCCAAACATAGTAAATTTGGATGAAAATCTAATTTCCCCTATTGTACCAAGAATTGAAAAATATTTCATATAGTGGATCAGAAATTACATCTTATTTCTCATAGTGGATCAGAAATCACTTCCGATTTCCAGTAATGGATTGAACATTATTTCCTCCTTCCCATTGTGGATCGAGCATCATTATGTTAGATTTTTTGTCATTGTTGATGCTCTTTTCCATCAAAGAGTCTAAAGACTGAAAAAGGGGAATACCTTAGCATAAAGAGATTAATCCTTTGAAGAAACATAAAAAATTGACAAACGCATGAACAATGATTTGTCTAAGAATGGGCCGCACAAGTTTCATCATGTTCGCGCAAGTATACTTGCGCACCAAATATTGGTCATGCAGGTGACTTGGGCGCCCTATTTTATTTTCACCCACGGTCTTCAATAGACTATAAATACCCCTTGTGGGCCGCCATTTTTTGGACAAAAAATTCCAAAAGTCGGATTTAAGCTCTCGGCACCCTACTCTCTGCTTGAAGTCTTCTAGACACTTCTATGGTAATTTATTACCTAGAACGGAAGATATAAGAGGGGAAACAAGGCCTAAGTATTGGAATTCATCAACACTTGCCCGCCTAAATGTCCAACCCTTAAGGGAAATGGACACACTTGCGCTCCGCCTTATCCCTTCAACAAAACATGCGCACCAACCTTTTGGAAACCTTCAGGGATAATACTAAGGGCTTGAGACAAGTCTCTCCCAAGTATTACATTATGGGATATTCGTCGCCCAAGTACACCCATGTCGCGCAAGTACTTGTGTGGCCAGGAATTGCACGCCCAAACAAGACTTGCGCGTCTGCCTCTTTTTGGGTGCCCCTCTTTCCTATTCAACTCTTTTCTTCAAATCCACCTCTCCTCTTACAGATTTAGCCTTCAAAATCCGTTTCAAATCAATTTGTGGAAGGGTTCCTTTGTTTTCATCCTTATCTGAAAGGAATTCTGCGGAAAATCTCCCAAAACCCCGTGATTTACATAACTTTATGTCACTAAGGGTAGATATTTATTTCATTTCAAAATAATACTTTAAATATGAGAAGATATTTAAATATGGGCATCCTCATAAGTAGTAATCCCCAAGTCTCCAAATTTGGGCCTCCTTTTCTGGAGTAAGCCCCAGATCAGAAGTCCCCTAATTTGGGCCTCCTATTTAGGAGTAATCCCCAGGCTTAATTTCTTTTGGCATGGGATTATTTCTCTGGAATAAAACCCAACCATATGTCCCCCCTAATTTATGTACCCTTTTCATGAGTAAACCCCAAGTTAGAGTATTCAAATCTCCATAAAGCACGAATATCTTTATCGACCTTGCTCCTGGGAAGTCACCCATACATAACCCCATATCATTACTTGTGACCACATATTTCATGGCACAAACTGCCAGGTTTTATCAATACCTCTTGTTTCTCACACTATGAATGAATCACATGAGCTTAGAGTGTAAAAGTAACTACGACACATCTCTTTGGGCCGTTAATCATATGTAAGCCCCACATTTCTTAATCTAAATACGTAGACTTTGATCTCTGTCGTAAAAGTAGAGTACATAGGAAGCCTTTCTAAGTTTCAATCCCATCACCCATTAATTCTCATTTGTCTCATATGACGTTAAAATATATATTAATTCCCGATCTATGTAGGTTCTAATTTCTTTTTTAACAAGGATACGTAGGTAGACCATCTGAGGGTATGATCCCAACTCTAAAATAATCCATGTCCTTTTAAATGATAATAAACATAAAATTCCCCACTGAGTGGCTCTAAAACCAATATGGTAATCATATTGACCAAGATATTTCTATATAATGTATTAAATGATACCATTGAATAAGAACATCCAATACATATAGATGATTATCTATCGATGAAGAACCTCGAATACATATAAAAGATTCTCTAAATCTCATACACATCAATCATTGATTGCATGATCTAAAGAAAAGATCATTTTTTATACTTGGTAAATTAATAAGGATTCAGGAACATAACTAAAATCTATAAAGAGAGTCCCAGAGTAGACAATAATTCCCCCCAAAATGGTGTGATGAGTTTGACCTCCCATCCTCTTGACCAATGCAAATTCTTAAGCCTCATCAGTAAACAACTAATGAGCACCTACCTTTGGAATGTAGGTACAAATGGATATAGAATCATTGGATGTTTCCAGTTCTACAAATAAACCTGTTAGAAACTGATAGAAATTTTCAACCCTTAAGAAAACGAGGTCATCCCCATTTCTAGACGAAACAAAAAATGGTGAACCCGACGTGAATCCTTATCGAGGTTAAATGATGTTTTACTTTATTTTGTTAGTCCCCTATTTAACTCAATGTGTGGTCCAACAAAGCAATCAATAACATATCTGCTCATACAAAAGATTTGGTGTCTGAACTTATCTTTATTATGTCTCTTATATCAAACATGATCTCATTTTCAAGATCTCTCTGCGTTACATAAATGGATTCGCAAAATTTCACACATGTGAATGCATCTACTACTACCCCTACTGGATCCTTATCCACTCTGAGGACAACATCACCTACTCAGTTTCTTCAATGTTGGGTCTCAAATGCACTGGTTAAGGAATACCATCGACATGGTACCATTATAACTCTGGAGACTGCTGGTCAAGCCCTCCAGATTAACCATTCACCCTGGTTTTCCGAACAACGATGACCAGCGATTAAGAAGCAGGTGGTTCCAACCACCGTCTCTAACCGTTTTGGGTCATTATCACCGGAACGCAACAACCAATATCTCCCATATTATATGGTGGTGAATGAAGAGGTCACTCAAGGCCTTAATTCAAAAATGAAGGAGTCCTTCCTGAGGGATCCCATTAACAATCACCACCAGACTCGTGCGACAGTGCGCCCTCAACATGATCAGGGTGTCACCTTTAGGGGTTCAGCTCAGGTCCCTCAAACCCAAGTCCTCAAAAAGAACCACCAGATGAAAAATATGATTAACAGGGAGAATGTTCTTACTTATGCCCCCTCCAGATAAGTCCATCAATACAACTTGATGCCAAGTAACGAGCGGGCACATACACCTGCCCGTTCTAATTCCGCGGTCTAGCAGACTCGTTTAGCAGCAACCCACCAATCCCACCAGGAAATTACAGCGGAGTGTTATAGGAAGGAATATACACCTTTTTATAACTCATCATCTAGTCAGCAGGCTCGTCTAACTGCACCCAATGAATCTCGGCAATCTAATATGGTGGTAGTTGATAAGCAGACACATACACCTATTTACAATAAACAATTATGTAAGCAGTCTCTTCTGCCAGTATTGAAGGAAAATTTCCAACCATACTTGAATAAGAATACACAGCAGGCACATACACCTGCCAATATTCATCAAGCCTACCAAGAGTCTCATTTGGTAGCACTCAAAGAAGTCAGTCTAAAAGCTCTGATGAAAAATTTGGTGCAGGCTCAACTCTCTACCCCCACACATTAGTACTATCAGAATTCATTGACCGGAAAAGGAGGATAGGAGCAGGCACATACACCTAATCCAGACATGGAATAGACATATATTCATGTTCCAGTAGCTGAATCCACCAATCACTTTCTGAAAATGGTGAAAGAGAAGAAGAAAATCCCTGCTCATATTCAGGATACCTTCCAGAATGTTATAACAACATCAGCAGCATCATAGGTAAATAAACATAAATATGTTTCTATCAGTGGAGTGACTCATCAACAAGTCACTCCGTAGTAGATAAAAACTTCTGTTCCAGTCCAGGAGGGTTGTGGGGCATACAACCCCATGTCATGCGGACAATCAAGTCAGGCACATGCACCCGATTTGAATGGAGATGATCAGCCTAAACTGACTATTTCTCCTAAGAAGGAACATACACCTACCCATAATAACCACTTTCGTCAAAAAGTAGTTCCCAAAGTGAGTAAGAAGGCATCTAAGAAAAATACCCATTCAGCACAGTCGATAAATCAAGAGACAATCTGTAATAATTCCTTTCTTGATGCTGGAGTTATTGAAGTCCTCATACAATTATATGTTGAAACTCAAGATTCTACTCTCTCACTTCCCAATAGTGGGAACATTAATTCTGAAGGTCTTCAACAGACACATCCTCATGAAGGCTTGCTTCATGAATGTTCATTCGATCTCGATGTATCATCTTCAGTTGAGAGTTATGATAACCCTCTGCATGGCCAGAAGACCAAGAAGCAAAAGATTTCATCTTTTGTTGTAACCCACCATGGTGGTCCTCCCAATGATGAAGAGTTTAGATGTGAATTTCCTCTCCACTGTAGTAATTCACATTGCCTAGAAAATTCTTCAAAGGTCAATGCAGTAACGAGAAATCCCTCTTATCTTGAGGTACTTGGAAATGTAAAGCCAGTCATGTATGATTCTTTACCTCTAGCAGGAGAAATACTTTCTCAATCATAAGATAGCTCAGGATGTAGGTCATTCTCAGTACCACCCCTGAGTCATTCATCATCTAGTTTTATAAATGAAGTCTCTACCAATATTGTTGAATCTTATGAAGCAACAAAGAAGCACCATCTTTGGTATAAACAGGTAGAAAAATCCTCATTGAATGATAAGGAGGATGTACTGAATATGAGAAAACAACTGGTGAAAGGTGAAGTACCATTTTTGTTTTGGGCCTTGGCTGAATCTTAGTATGATATTCCAAAAATGTTGACAGAAGATTGTATTCATGATATTCTTCTCAACATGTGGAAAACACTTTTTCAATTGAAAAATAAAATATTATCTTATGATGAATCTGAAAATCATGTCATGATAATAGATGGGTTACAATAAAAAGCTAACTTTTCATCTCTCTCAGTTTCCCGATATCTAAAAGTTGAAAAGCACCATAGACTCTTTCAACGTTCATGTCTTGGTGCACTAAAAATATTGTGCCAGTTAATTGAAAATGCCACATCTTGTATTCATATCATAGGATGGGGATTTAATGGAGCACTGAATTTCACTGTTCTCTCCATTCAGCAAAGCCCGCCAAATGTGGTCTCACGCAATGTTATTGCCCATGGATGGCCACAACCAACTATTTTTGTGTGTAATCAGATGATTTATTAGGAACATGCCTCAACTAGTTCTTCCAAAAGTCAGGCATAAAAGGAAAAAGTTGTCGAATTACTCTTGCATCAATAAAATTAGAATATCGAACAAGCTTCTCGTTTAGAGCGTGGACTTCAAAAAGTGACAGAAGTGACAGAAATCATGCAATGGTCATTTGAGCCAGGTGATCTGAGTGGATGTCGGTTGATGCATCCAGCCAATTTTCGGACTAAAGTTTACAACATCAGGAGAGATTTTAAGAAAGTCTCAGATATAGAAGCTCAAGATCCACCCCGGCTTGCCAGACTAGGGACTCTTTTAACCCATCCCTCAGAATCAATAGATAGGATTCGAGGAGTTCAGTAGGAATAGCCACAGTCCACCAGACTGGGGACTTTTTCAAATCCTCAATCCCTTCCTCAGTGGACATCAGTCTTCTCTTGATTAGGGAAGAAGCCACAGGAAGAACGAAGAGCTGAATTATCAGAATATCCCCTCCAAATTATGGTTTATCAAGAGGTTCATGAGGGATTAACTCAAAAAAAGGAAATGTCTCATCAAGGACATGGAATAAAGTAGTATTACAGAAATTCCAATATAAGGGATGCAATGACTTATGCATCAATAAATGTAATCAATTCCATTGTTGCTGATCCTCTAGAACATGAGACTTACTCAGGAGAATCAGAGGAGGAAATTCCTGCTCAAGAGGTTGTGCACACAAACATAAATGTAGAAGGTGTGCGTACACGAAATCAAAGGCTTACCCAGAATTTGGGTTTTCCTTCAAACAACCAACTCCCCCATCTTCGAAAGGCGTCCAACAAGGGGAATGGAAAAAAGTCAGGTTGTGTCCCACCCTACCTCTGGAGAAGGCCAATCACTCTCATTAGAGGAAATGTTTGCACAACAAGAGGTTGAAATGAAGGAGTAAGGAGGTTGAATGAATAACTACTTCATGGTAGTCTTCCTCCTAAGCATGTTGGAGTCAGTAAGTCAAGTGAATTAATTGTAGCTAATGGGATGGATCAAGAATATACTATTTTACCAGAACACCCTCACAGGTCTGATCCTATGGGTTAGATGCAACAGTAACCGGCAATACTACCATCAGGGGCAGTCCCGGCTGCCACACCTGTCGAAACTCCAGTTCTTTCACCTGAACAGGTCCAAGATCAACCCTATGTTTCTCAAAAATTAATTACTACCACTGAGTGATTAACAGCTCGGTTGGAAGCTATATAAGGAATGTGTGCACCATTTCAACCAGAAAAGACAGCTTACCCTGAATGTGTTGATGCAATTCCTCCCCCATCAAATTTTGCAATTACCAAATTCCTAATATTTAATAGTTTGGGAGACCCAGAACAACACTTGACACATTTTTTTTCTCATTGCGATCCTAGGATGGGAACCCCTCAGCATCAAGAAGCAGTTAAGATCAGGTGTTTTGTAAGGTCATTACAAGGGCCTGCTTTTTTCTGGTATACAAGCCTGAAATCCCAGTCAATTATTGGGTGGAAGGATCTCTGTCAAAAATTACTTCTTCAATTCAGCTCAACTTTTCCTAAGACAACTATTTTTGATCTTACAAATTGTTAGAAAAGGGAGAATGAAAGTGTTTCATATTTCATTTCTCATAGGAAGGGATTAACATATTCCCTAAGCTTAGAACTTCCTCAAGAAGAATTGTTTCCAATCTATGTGGAAAATTTGTGTGATGAATTACGCATACCATTGATCCCTCTGAAATACATAGGAGGTTTTTGAGACCTTACTTTGATCGCTCAGTAGATTGAAGACTCTCTTATACAGAATAAGGCTAAAACTAGAGTAATTCCACCAGTTCTAGAAAAGAGAATGGGGAAAGCAGAGACTGCTACAATTATTCGTAAACAGGCACCTGTACCTTCTTCCACTTCAAGAAATTCATCTTCTCGAATGGATACACCTCCTGAGCATCAACAACAATGGCTGCCTCGTCAAAATGATCAAAAAGATGATTGGTGAAGACAATTTGAGGAGTTAAAGAACAATGTCTATTATTTTCGAAATGAACAAGTTCCTGGTTATTTAATTTCGGCACTGGAAAATAATTTGGTTCAGTTTCCAAGGCATAAAAGGCCTAACAAGGAAGGATATGAATAATTTCCCAACTATTTCCCATTTCATCAGATGTTGGGGAATCCCATTCAGGAGTGTTTTGTTTTCAAAGACCTCCTACAAAAGATGGTGGACTCGGGACCGGTAAAACTGAAGGGTTCTTCATCCTAGGTAGCACATGTTACTGCTACAAATACAGAGTGAGAAGGTGAGTGGAAAGAAGTCAAAAGTAAAAATGTGGAGAAATATAATGATTGGAGGGTCAAAAAAATGATCAACCGAACTCATTCCATTTTACGAACACAATTTATGAAACCAATTTTGTCTTCTGCTATAAAAGCCACACAAAAACCCCCTTCATTAGAGGGAAAATCTTCAATGAGGTGGCATAATTAGAAGAAAGAAGAATCATCAGAAGAAGAAGAGTTTGTGTCAAATTCGATGTTGTTTTTGACTCTGGCATATTTTATTCCGTCTACTTCGAATGCACGGGCATCGCCCCACAAAACGGAACAACCTAAATTGGCTAATCAGACCGAGTCTGCATCAGATGAAGAGTTGATCATTGGTTCTATTAACATGATTCATTTAACATATCCTTATGCCAATCGCAGCTTCGATCTTGATGAGTCTGAGTTCCCTGTATCAAACTGAGGAGTTAGAGGAAGTTCTAGAGGTCTAGGATACATGGGAAGATGTGGATATTCCAGAAGCCACTATTTCAATTCCACCCCTGCTAGAACTGTATATGCAGCAGAAACTCGTGGAAAATCCCTTCATCGCACTCAACAAGAACAAGAAATTTCTTCCACACATGGAAGATATAGTCCTGGTATAGTTATTTTGGAACCTCGGATGGAGGTTACAACTTCTTCCTCTCAGAAAGTAAATAGACCAAATTGTTCTGATCTTCCAAAGCCATGAGTATTTCCAACTCCTACCCCGATTCATGACGCATCAACTTCTAAAGAATCATCTTCTATGGAACCTGCAAAACCACATGTTCATGTTGGGAAATGCAGACCTTTAGATCAAAAGTGTGATGTCTTAAAGGATTTGGCCCAAGTACTGTCCAAATTATCAAGTTTAGATTCCTTGAATCTATCAAAGGATATTTGGGAGGCACTCATTGAGGCTTTGTCAAGTCCTCGGGAATTTGAAACTAAAATTTGATGTGGCTGAAGTCTACCATGTAGAGAATGATCCTGCAGAATTCCATGCAGTGATATATTTTAATGATGAAGATGAAGATGATGTTTTGCATGAACATATCCGACATTTGTATTTATCTAGAAAGTTCAATGATGTAGACCTCCAAAGATCTTTCATTGATAATGGTTCAGAAGTCAACCTCATCCCCATTCATACACTTCATCGATTGGGCCTCACCGAATCTAATTTATCTCCTTCTACTTTGATGTTGCAAGGGTATGATAAAAATGAACAATAACCACTGGGAGATATTACACTTAGAACTCAGTTCATAGACCTTGTATCCAATTCAAATATCATGGTTTTTCGTCATGACACAACCTTCAACATTTTTCATAGAAGACCTTGGCTACATCAACATGCAGCCATACCTTCGTCATACCATCAATGTCTCAAATATTGTTTCAATGGTCAAATTGGGTCATTTTATGGTGATAAATCCCCATTAAAAACATGTGAGTCTCAATAAATTGAGGCGGAATTCTATCACATGGAAGGGAAGGAGAAATCCATAACGAAGGAGGTCACCAAAATTAATGCCCCATATGGTTTGGAAAAGACTCTAGTAAACCCATTCATACATGTGAGTACAAATTATGTGTTTCCCATAAGTCAAATTGACAAGATAGACCCAAATCTAAATACTTTTATGGAAACTTCCATAACGTCAATTACGGAAACCAAACCAGATAGCATGGGAGATGTTGGGGATTCACCAAGAAATGATGAAAGCTCAAATGGAGATGACTTCATTTCATCCGCTGAAATCCAACAATTCTATACTTCATCAACCAAGCTAGAATAGCTTATAGCAATGATAGAGGGAAATAATGATGTCGATTCTCGATCCATCATCTCCTCTCTATCACCACAGAAAGACCCTTCATCATTAATAGGGTCAAAAATGGTATCCTCTTCTTCAAGATGTTCAAACTTTAACTTCTCTCCTGACCATGGAAATTCTGCTTCATCATCTACTATGCAAGTAGAAATAGAAGAAGTGACACATGTTGAAAAAGAAGAAGAGGATCTCAGGGATGCTCCTCCAGCATTTGAAGATGGTATCTCCACCACTGTAGATGAACTCAGAGAAATAAATCTGGGTACAAAAGAAGATCCACTTCCCACTTTGAATAGTAAAACTATTAATCTTGAAGGGAAATAAATGTATACTTCCTTTATGAAGAAAAATCAAGATTTATTTTCTTGGAATTATACAGAAATTCCCGGTCTTTATCCCGATGTTTCCACTCATCATTTGGGTTTTTCAGAAGAACATTGAGGATTCAAGCAAGCTACAAGAAAAACACACCCAACTTATGCTTCCAAAATTGAAGCTGAAGTGGATAAGCTTATCAAAGATAACTTCATTCGAGAAGTTCAATATCCCAAATGGTTGGATATTATTTTCCCTGTGAAAAATAAGAATGGACAAACTAGAGTTTTCATTGATTTCAGAGATCTTAATCGGCATTGTCCCAAGGAAGTTTTTCCAGTTCTGATCACAGAACTATTAATTGATGCAATAGCTGGCCATGAAGCACTTCCCTTCATGGATGGATATTCTGGGTATAATAAAATCTGAATGGATCCAGAAGATGAATAATCTACATCCCTCAGAGCCCATCAGGGTGTGTTTTGATATCGGGTAATGCCCTTTGGCGTTAAGAATGTTGGCGCAACATGTCAACGTTCCATGAACCGTATCATCAAACACTTTTTAGGGAAATTTGTTGAATGTTATTTGGATGATTTTGTGGTTAAATATAGAAAACGTTCTAATCACTTGGCTTATATGGAAAACATAATCCACAAACTTTGAAAATATTATTTGAAGATAAACCCCTTAAAATGTTCTTTTGGGGTAATCTTAGGAAAATTTCTCAGCTTTTTTGTACACCATTGTGGAATCGAAGTCGATCATGAGAAGACAAAATCAATCCTTGGTATGTCAACACCTCAAAATTTAAAAGGATTGAGAGGACTTCAAGGAAACTTGGCCTATATTCTGAGATTCATTGCCAATCTAGCAGGAAAATGTTTACCCTTCCCCAAATCGATGAAGAAGGGAGTCACTTACCAGTGGACTGACGAATGACAAGAATAATTTGATATCCTTAAGAAATATCTCTTGATTCCACTGGTATTAATGCAACCTGTTGAAGGAAGACCACTTATCCTCTATGTGATATCTTTAGAGAGATCATTGGGTGCCTTCCATGCCCCAAAGAATGATGTTGGGAATGAAAAGAGTCTTTAATATCTCAGTCAAACTATGCCAGAGGCAGAAACTCGATATTCAAGTATTGAAAAGTGCAGCTTGGCATTAATATTTGAAGTTCAGAAACTAAGACACTACCTAAAACATCATGAGATCCACTTGGTATCTCTCAAGAACCCGCTCAAATTTATCCCTTGTCGTCCAATACTTACAGGATTTCTGGAAAGGTGGGTAGTTATTTTGTAGCAATATGAAATCTAGTATGTGTCTGAAAAGGAAATAAAGGTCCCAGATCTGGATGATTTCCTTGCTGAACATCTTTCGGTAGAAGATACATCTTTATATACTGAACTTCCTGATGAGGAAGTCTTCTCTATCAAAAATAATCTTCAAACATGGGAAATTTACATTGATGGTGCTTCTAGAAGTCCAACAGGGAATAAAATGGAAGATCCTAAATTCAAAAAGGTTGGGTTAGGAATTGTGCTTATTTCCCCAGAAAAGGAATTGTTACCCTATTCCTTCTTATTGTGGGAAGGCGGTATAAATAATAAAGCAGAATATCAAGCTCTCAATGCAGGCTTGGAATTGGCGCTTCAGGCACAAGTGAATCACTTAAAGGTGAAAGGTGATTCAGACCTGGTAATTAAACTAGTCAATGGGGATTATGCAATCAAAAAAGAGGAGTTAATGACATTTTATGATTACGTCAGAGAGTTGATGACTAAATTTTTTTCAGAACCGAATTTTTTTTAGGTCCCGCGATCTGAAAATGCTCAAGCTGATGCACTGGCTAATGTAGCCACAGCTCTGGCAGATCCAAATCGGGATGAGACAATCATCAATATTTCCCACCGTTATATAGTTTCACCTTATGTTCAAATCAGAATAGAGAAAATAAATGAAATTAGTCCCATTTATGAACCATTTTCTCATACTTCAGTATTGATGACACCTATCAAGGAATATCTTCAAAATGGAACACTTCCATCTGATAGAGCCGATAAAGAACAATTTTGGTGACGTGTGGCCAATTTTACTCTTTATGATAGCCTAGATCACCTAGAAAAAATTCTCTACAAAAGAAGTTTTGATGGAGTTCTCTTCAGATGCATTGATCATGAAGAGACAATGGTGGTCATGAAAGATGTACATGCAGGAGTCTGTGGTGCCCATCAGTCCGGACATAGACTATCTGACCAAATTCGAAGGCTTGGATATTTTTGGCCTTAAATGATACATGATTGTGTTGATTTCACTAAGAAGTTTCATTCTTTCCAAATAGATGCCAACTTCATTCATAAACCCCCAGAGTTACTTTATACAACTAAATACTCATTGTCCTTTTCCACAAGGGGAATAGATGTAGTAGGACGTTATCCTTCAGCTATATCCAAGCAGTTTAAGTATATTATTACTACTACTGAATTATTTTCCAAATGGGCAGAGACAATACCTCTCAAAGAAGTTAGTTCTAAAATCATTATTAGCATCATCAAGTCCAACATCAATACAAGATTTGGTGTCCCTCATACCACATTGACGGACAATGGCACCAATGTATTTTCATCTGAAGTATGGAAGTTGTATCAAGAATTCAACATAAAATCCAACCATTCATCTCAGTTTCATACAGAGACCAATGGTCAGATAGAGGCCTTCAAAAAGACTCTTTCAAACATAGTACATAAGATGGTGGATAAAGAAAATATATCATGGCCGGAAAAACTTTTTCATGCTTTATTGGCTTATCGAACCACCACACGCACTACTACGTGGTCAACTCCATATTCATTTGAATATGGAACAGAAGTAGTCTTGACCATTGAGGACCAATTACCTTCACTCAGAGTATCCATTTGAGATCAGTCATCTACAAATGAACAATCTCAAAAATGATTGGATGAATTGGAAATATTAGATGAAAAATGATTTTGCACCCTACACCACATGGAAGTTTATCAAAATCTAATTGCACGAGCTTTGAACAAAAAAGACCATCTTCGGTCATTTATTCTAGTAGAATTGGTATTGGTCCTTAGAACTCCAATGATACAAGGAAAGAAGCATCCAAAGCTTGAGCCAAAGTGGGAAGGACCTTACCCAATACATAATTTCTACTCCAATGGGGCTTATTCTTTAATCTCAATGGATGGAGAACTCATCACAATTCTAACCAATGCCAGATTCCTGAAAAATTATTTTTGTGTAATAGAAATAATTACATCCAGAAAGATGTTAAATTGAACAACCACGTCCTATCTACATGATGCTAAACTGTACAACACCCTTTCGTCCAACATGACCTTAAATTGTGAAAAAGTCTCTAGCACGTCCAACATGACGTTAGACTGTGTCCCCGTTGTCCTCACTACAAGACATTAAACTGCATAGCCATACGTCCTAGATACATGACAGTAAACTATACAACACCCAACGTCTGACATGATGTAAAACTATATCTTCCAACCTGACGTTAAAATGTGTCCCCTTAATTCATCCAACATGAAGTTAAACAATGAAAAACTGTTAATACGTTCTACATGACGATAAACTGTATTTTGTCCCTGCTACATGACACTAAACTGTGCGACACCAATAGTCCTCACTACAAAACATTAAACTACATAGTCCCCTAATTCATCCAACATGACGTCAAACTGTGAAAAAGTCCCTAAATTCATCCCACACAATGTTAAACTATGAATTGTTAGGGTTGTTGTTACCTCTTTTTCCTCACACCGAGTAAGACTCCAATGATCTTAGAGAAAGCTTCAATCATAACACCCTCTCTGGGTGGCTAACTACGTGTAAGTCCTAACATCATCTTCGGGTTATCCTCAAATACAACTTGATCATCAATTTCATCTTAATTGAACTACGCAAACTTTGATCCTTGCCTTTTAGGCTGGGTACATAGGAAACCTCTCGAGGTTCAAGCCCAAAACTAATCTCTTCACATTGGTTCACCCTCATCCCAAATGACGTTAAACTGTGCGCATCCCTTTTCGTCCCTGCTACATGACACTAAACTGTGTCACACCATCATCCTCGCTATATGACGTTAAACTATATAGCCCCCCATTTTCCCTCACCTGAGAGTGGAATCATCATTGACATTGATCATAAATTATGTTATATTCCGAAGACTATGTGCATATATGGAAATTCCAAAACCATTAATCTTGGGTTAAACCATCATTACACTAAAGTACCCTTTTTCACCCTTCACATGTAGGAACCAAATTTGTATAAAGGGTATTTTGAGAACTACGTGCGGCTTGATTCCCATCATTATGTGATAAGTAGGAATGTTCAAGCATCCCTCAAACCCAGCCCCAAGTCATTGGGCCTAACACGAAATTCTACTTTTAGTCCCTTAGCTGAAAAGTCCTCATATGAAAACATGAATGTGGTATGAAAACCCTGGTCTTCATTCACATCAGGATTATAAAACACCAAATGTGTATTCTTTCATTATGGTCTGAACTCTATGAACTTAAACTAAGATATCCTACATTCTCGTCCTACATGACGTTAAAACGGTATTTCAATAACAATATATGGCTTGATTCCCATCCTAATGGGATATGTGGTGAAGTTCATTATTTCAATTCAGGACCTAGCCACAACATGATTATGGTTTGAATTGGTCAGTGTATCTTCTACATGCATTGGACAAATGACCATTTTGATGTATCATACTCCTAACCTTAAATACTTCCAGATCTCTATAACCCTTTTCTTAACTTCTGGTTACAAAATGTCTGATACCCCATAATTCTTTTGTCTGACAGTGCAACACGTTACCTTAGGAGGCCTTTCATAAACAGTCTACATAATGGACCTATTAGCCAAAGGATGCTATTATTTTACTGTGCATCCAATGCCCTTAGCCGACCCTGCATAATTCAATCCCCTAAGAGGTTTGTTAAATAATGGTAATTTAATTCTTGGGAGAAAACCCTATTTTTGTCCTTATTAGTCTTAACGACAATATGTAGGGATCCTCAAAAATAGACTTATTTAACATATTTGTCCCATATTCATTTTTCATGATCAGAAAATATTCAAGTATATGGCTTATGTTTCCTTTCCCTACGTTTGGATCAGACCTTCGTAGGAGTGACAATCATCCAATTCTTTGAAAATCATGATTGGGAATATCTTTTCCATTTTCAGGTACCTCTCTCCATACAATAAACTCTATTCTTTGGAAAATTTGAATCACCATAAACTTCCATTGGATTTCAAACCATAGAAAAGTAAAATTTCATAGAGTTCCTTTTCCTGACTATGTAGAAAGTTACCTTAGATGGCCTTGCATATGTAGTTTACATAACTGACCTGTCAGCCAAAGGATGCTATTATTTAACTATTCAGCCAATGCCCTTAAGCAGCCCTTCATAATTCAACCCCCAAATGGGTTTGTTAAATAATAGTAACTTCACTCTTAGGAAATAATTCTTCTAATGCCTTTTAGCCCTTTTTTCACATCATTCCTCATATTCAAAATTTTTTAAATCATAGTTTAAATTTTTTCCTCCATACATGAATGTGGTAATATGTTTTCAGATAAATTATCAAGGAATTGAGTCAATTTTATTTCATTTGGTCAAAGCTATTTTACCTTAAACATTAGCCTTTTTATGTCCAACGTGCATGAAATTAAACATCCCACAAAGACAAGGGAACTCTGAAAAAAAGTTAAGTCCCAACTCTCTAAACATACATTTTTTATGACATAGGTAATATTGAGAAATTAAAAGATTCGAAGTTTTTAGGGTTATTTTTATAATCCTAGCAACAATAAAACTATGTTTACTAGGCCCATCGGCTTAGGTAAAATAATTTAAAGCCAATAGAAAGTGTATGTAGGCACAAATGATTGAAGATGAAAGTGATTTTCTTTGATGAACAAGAGTTAGAAGGACATCCACATATTTGATTCTCTACTATTTTCCAAGAATTTCAAAAGGCTTCAAACGTAACTCTTCATTTGATTCATGGCATCCCGAGATTAATCAGCAGCCACCTATAATTCATTCATCTAACTAGATAAAATAAGAGACAAAGTGATACAATCTCTTCTTGAAGGAATTGTAAAGGAATGTTCTTAAGTGTGGTTTGAGAAAATTTTCTACTGATCAAACTGTGCCTCTGTTTCTATCCAAGAGATTTGGAAGATGGATACATGGATTTGAGAATAGAGCATTGGAAGTAAAGAGACATTTGGAGAGATTACTCTTTTTAGATATTGTTCTAATGTCATGATAGTCTACTCTCCACCAACTAGCAGCGAGACATGATATTTCTTCAAGTACATGGCCAAATCTGGGAGAGTGATGTCGCAGATATCATAGTAATCATGGACAACAATGTTCATCATGTCATCAATCCGCTTGCTAGCTAATTCATTAGCCATTACAATTCTTTTGGGAGCTATTGAATCTACACAATGGTTGAACAATTAACTCTTAAGTAAGTTGATTTTTTATAAAATTTTTGAAGAAAAATAAAAAAATGGCTAACGAATTAAGGTGCGCAAGTCGAATGTTGGCGCGCAAGTGTATTTATGTCGTGCAAGTTTGGGTGGGTAGGTGTCACCGCGTAAGTCCAAATACCTCTACAGAATAATGACACAAAGAAACAATGAACCGCAGACAGTAACACATGTGTGACCGATAGAAACCCAAGCTACTTGCACATAGAGAGCTCGAAGCGCTGGAAATCCGGGTGCTTTGCGCGAAGTGGTGCTGCATATTTATAGGCGAGGCTCACACCTGCGCACCAAACACAGCACGGCTCACACTTGCGCGCCGCTACCTACGAGATCAACACCTGCGTGCCCAATTTTCCTTGGTTTTCTCCTCTACTTCAGAGTCAAATCCCCTTTCCTTTTTAGGATCCAACTCTGAGGGGGGGGGGGGACTTTTGTTGATGCTCCTTTCCATCACAAAGTCTAATAATTGATAAAAGGGGAATACCTTTCCATAAATAGATTCATCCATTAAAGAAACATACAAAATTGACTAAGGCATGAACATGTATTTTTCTATGAATGGTCCACCCAAGTTTCATCATGGTCGTGCAAGTATACTTATGCGCCACATATTGGTCATGCAGGGGGCTTGTGCACCCTATTTGATTTTCACCCAGGGTCTATAGTAGCCTATAAATACCCCTTGTGGGCCCCCCATTTCGAGGATTACAAATTCCAAATGTTATATTTAAGCTCTCGTCGCCCTAGACTCTTCTTGAATTCATCCGGACACTTATAAGGTAATTTCTTACCTACAACAGAATATCTAAATAGTGGAAACACGGCCTATGTGTTGGAATTCATCAACACTAGTGCGCCTAAAGGACCAACCCAGAAGGGAAATGACAACACTTGTGATCTGCCTTATCCCTTCAACAAAAATTGTGAGCCACCCTTTTGGAAGCCTTTAGGGATAATATTAAGGGCTTGAGCCAAGTCTCGCCCAAGTATTACCTTATGGGTTAACAGTCGCTCAAGTACACCGATGTCGCGCAAGTACATGCATGACCAGGACTTGCACGCCCAAACAAGACTTGTGCGCCTGGTACTTTCTGGGTGCCCCTCCTTCCTATTCAACTCTTTTCTTCAAATCCACCTCTCCTCTTCCAGATTTAGCCTTCAAAATCCTCTTTAAAGACATATATGGCATGGTTCCTTTGTGGTCTTCCTTATCTGAAAGGAATTCTTTGGAAAATCTCCCAAAACCTCATGATTTACATAACTCTATGTCATTAAAGTTTGATATTTCATTCATTTCAAACTTATCCTTTAAAGATGAGAAGATCTTTAAATATGGGAATCCTACTTAGGAGTAAGCCCCAAGTTTCCAAATCTGGGCCTTCTTTTTAGGAGTAAGCCCTAGATCTCAAGTTCCCTAATCTAGGCCTCCTTTTCAGGAGTAAGCCCTAGGCTTAATTTCTTTTGACTTGGGATTCTTTCTCAAGAATAAAACCCATCCATAAGTCCCCCCTAATTTGGGCATCCTCCTCAGGAGTAAACCCAATGTTAGAGTATTCAAATATCCAAAAGCATGAATAACTTTATAGACCTTTCTCCTGGGCAGTCACACACACATAAGCCCCATATAATTCCTTGTGACCATATCTTTCATGGCACAAACTCTCAGGTTTTACAAATACTTCTTTTTTCTCACACCGAGCATGACTCACGTGAGCTTAGAGTATAAAAGTAACTACGACACATCTCTTTGGACTGTTAATCATACGTAATCCCTACATTTCTTAATCTAATTACGTGGACTTTGATATCCACCTTAAAAGTAGAGTGTGTAAGAATATTTTCTAAGGATCAATCCCATCACCCATTAATTATCTTATATCCCATATGACATTAAACTATATATTAATTACCGAACTACATGGGTTCTGATTCCTTTTTTAATAAGGATACGTTGGTAGCCCATCTGCGGGTATGATCCCAACTCTAAAATAATCCATGTCCTTCTGAATGAAAATAAACATAAAATTCCACTCTGAGTGGATTTAAAACCAGTATGGTCATCATAATGACCAAGAGATTTCTATTTAATGTATTAAAGGATACCATTGACTAAGAATCTCCAATACATACAGATTATTCTCTATCAATGAAGAACCTCGATTACATATAAAAGATTCTCTAAATCTCCTACATAAAAATCATTTATTGCAGGATCTAAAGGAAATCTCATTTTTAATACTTGGCAAATTAATAACGATTCATGAAAATAACTCAAATATATAAAGAGAGTCTCGGAGTAGATAATAATTCCCACAAAAAAAGGTGTGATGTGTCCGACCTCCCATCCTCTCGACCAGTGCAAATTATTAAGCTTCATCAGTCCACAACTAATGAGAACCTACCTTTGGAAATTAGGTCCAAACGAATATAGAATCATTGGATGTTTCCAATTCTACGAATAAACCTATTAGAAAACGATTAGAATGTTTGAACCTTAAACAAATGAGGTCATCCCCATTTCCAGCCAAAACAGTCATATAACCAAATTGACTGTACATTTTAATAACAAATATATTCAATATAAATTAATATTAAATTTATCATATCATTTTTTGATCATAATTATGCTTTAATTTAATTTGTTAATGTCCTAGGGTGTCTTTCACATCGAAATAAGTCATATCAGTACCATGTTATATTGAGAACCATGAGATAATATTATGAAATATCATAAATTATTGTTATATATTCATCGTGATGAAATATACTGTGGAAAATAGTTTTCTAAATATCAACTACGAGTGATCATGAAATGATGATCCATCATCTCATGATGTTATCACATGGTGTTCTCTAATATGGGATATTATAAGGGAATGCCCAAAATAGGAATTTTGTATGTTATTGTGTTATCATATATTAATATTTTTGGGTGTGTGTAATGGTACAAAAAATTTATGATTATTATTTATAAACTTCATGTCTGTATGTATCCATTTTTCATGATCACGTGGATTTATGATGGTTCTCAGTGGTTTGGGTGAAATTTGAAAAAGTTATATGTTTTTTATTTGATTTAGTTTGCAATTAATAAATGATTTTTAAAAATATTTTAATAACTAAGGATGAAACATAAAAGAACTAAAACATCATTTGAAATTTAATTTTTAAGTTTTAATGTGATTATATGAACATTTTATGTGTTTAGAATATTATAATTGATAACAAAACAATTTATTAATTATTTATAAGTACATTTAATTAAAAAATAAATATTTTTAATGAAATATTTACCTTTACACATAAAATTGGAGTTTAAGAAGGGTAATTATTATTTTATAAAGGTTTTGTAAGGGTCTGTTATGGTTTCCTTGAGATATATAAGGGAAATAAATTAATTACACTAATTACATAAGGGTAGCTTCCACAATGTGTAATGGTCAGCCTGGCACCCTCAAATTTCATAAAGGTTGATCCATAGTTGTATTGTGGTATCCTATGATCCTTATTCTAAAGTAAGGGAAGTCCTCATCTTTTATAAATATATGTGGTTTTTCTATATTCTATGTGAAGGTACTACCCATATCACATAAGGGGATCATGGGTTGTTCAATACCTATTTATGCATACACTTACTCACATAAAGGTAATGTCTGTCCTATGTAAGGGTCCCAGAAAATTTCATATAACTACTTAAGGTTAGTAAGCTAAGTAATTGTAAAATTGTGTTACCCTTACACAACATGTATGTCTCATGTAAGGGTAATAGGTTGCATAATAGTAAAAAAAAATTACCCTTATGTAGTGAAATCTTTCCACATAATGGTGTCATTTTTTTCAAAAACATAGTTTTAATTTAATTGGATTTCTAATAAATTTTAAAAATTAATAAAGATAAATGAATATTGAAATTAGTGGTTTTGAATATATTAAAATTTTTAAGTGAAATTATTGAAATCCATTCATATAAATAGTTCCAAAATTATGATGAGATGAAAATTAATTAGAAACCAATTTAACTTGTGTTGAAATTAAATAATATATTCAATGTTTTTCAGATATCCACAAGTGTTCCCATTTTAATATTTGTAAAACATATAAATTAGTTTCATCCTCTAAAATAAGGCTCTCTTCATTTCTCTCTTTACTGGGTGATCTAAACCTAAAATCATAGATCTTAAAGCCCTCTGGATAATTATTTGAGGCTTCTCTAACATTTTTCATGCTTCTATAATATTATAATCACATCAATTTTGGGTATAATGATTTTCATGAGATTATCACCATGTAGGGGATCTATGACTTCCCTTTATGTAATATTATTCAAGATTGAAATTATCTCACTTTAGCATCATTATTTTAATGGATACGATTAATCAAACTAAAAAAATAATATATAAAATAGTCACATGAAGAATGTATTTGTGATATTCTAGAATTAGGAGGATTAAATAAATATTGTCTAACTCTATTAATGATAATGAAATATAAATAACTTTATTATTTTAAATATGAGATAAATTTATTATTATAATGATACTTATGATAATATATAAATTTCATATAATAGAATAAGTAGTTAATAATATTTCATGAACTAATATAGAAGTTTTCTATTAGATGAAAATCACTAACATGTTTTTGGGTAAATTTGAAAAATTGAATTAAAGATATTATTGCATGTCATGGATAAAAAAATTCATTTTAGAATATATAATTTCTTATCTAAATGCATTTACAGTGAATACTTTTGAGTGAAATTTCAATAATAAAAAATAATTATATATCTCATTTAGTGGATAATAATATTTGATAATCTCTTAGATTATCAAAAGAGATAGAAATTATGTATTTTCATGTCCGAGAATATTGATAATTATTCAATAAACTATCCAATAGAAAAAAAGATGATTTACTACCGTTATGTTAAGAAAATCAAATAATACTGATGAGAATTATTCGATAATATAGGGTAAAAGAAATTGAAATGTATATTTTCTTATTTTCAATTATTGTTATTCTTCTGATAAAGAAAATTAATTCACGCTTAGAACTGATATCATACTAAGATTTTTTTTTATCATGAGATTGTATGAATTATTTGAGTGGAAATCATTATTACATGTAGAAATAATAATATTCATGTTTAAGTATTTTGGTTTGTGTTCACATACTATTATGATATTTTTGACCTCTCATATTTTCTAGATAATGTGTTATCTATTATTATAGTTGTTAAGAATGGTTGATATTCTTGCATGTCAAAAAAACACAATTCATGAAAGGATTTTTCATAATAAAGAAGACGTGATGAAATAATCATTTAGAGTATTGATAAATTAAAAGGAAGCTCAATGATTAATTATAGATTAAAGAGAAAATATTTATATTTGGAAAATTTATATAGCCATTGTTTCTAAGATTTTCTATTAAGAAATGAGTTATTAAATATGGAAACGAGAAATTTATTATTTCAGAAATCATTGCTTTGGGGAAGATTGAACCAAAAATTATATGAAAATGGTTGTAATGAATTTTTTTATACAGAGCCTCAATAAAATTACATGTCAAATAAAAAATTGAATTTTTTTATGCACTATGGATTTGTAGCATCGATATAATTGAATTATAACCTTGTATAGTTGGAGTAATGGGTAAGGATTCTTGAGGTAATGATAGTGTCATGGTGTTCAGGTATTGATGACTACAATGGGTGGGGGTACCCAAGGAAATGGTGGGGGCACAAGATGTTAGTTATTATGATGATGATGGATGGGGTGGCCCAAGTATATGATGGTTGTATATGGTACTGGTTATCAAGATGATATTGGCATGGGATGTAGGATTTCATATTATCCTTAGTGTTGTTTGGGATGGTACTATGACTGATATAATTTTTTGAAGATCATATTTCTTATTGTTCTGATGAAATTAGAGATTTTATATTGATAATTATTATTCTTATTTTATGGTCGATGGACATATTTATTTATAAAATTTGATTCTAACAATGGGAAGTTGTTAGATAGAAAACACTATGGGTGAATATTTTATGTGGTATTGTGGGTAGAGTCATAGAGTTATGGATGCTTATGAAATTATAAATGAAGTAATAAAATAAAGGGGATTATTTTTATGTTTTCCATATGATTATGACATACTTTAATATTCTAAAAAAGTTAAATGTTCCATCAATACTCAGATCCGAATATTACAATGTTAATCTCGTAAGATAAAATGAAATAATATTTATTAAGGTTTATTTAATTAATAAATATTGAGTATGATTCTTGTATGTATTTTATACCAAGTCCATTGTAGTGAAAAATTTTATTCTTGTGTGACATTAGCTACATATACAATGTCCTGGGTTTTTGAAAATGTTATAATTCTGGAATGAATTTGGACCTTTTGGTTATTGGGTAATACGAATGTTTCCTGAGATTTGGAAGGTAATTATTATAATTTTATCAAATTAAAAAATTATTTGGGAGTGGTTTTTTTCTTGGGGAGTTAACATGAGTATTATGTTTAGTTTCATAGTTATTTCATTTTAAAAGAACCAATTGCTGGAAAGGAAGAGTGAGGCACACATTTGGAACATGGTCAATCTTACCATCTGGGCCAACTATGAGGCCACTTTCATTAAGGGTAATTGATTTATTAAACAATTTTCCCTCCTAGGTAATGTTGTGTGTACTAGTTTAATAGAGAAGGATTTTCTGTAGGGTTTGATAAAACCATGTGAGGTGGGGTGAAAAAAAAATGTGAAAGCTATGTTGTTTAATAAAGAGGTGAATCAAATAGCTTGGTCATGGATTTCCAAATAGTGTTCCTAGACCATGAAGGGTGAGGATTTTTACAATACCAAGGCGATGATTAGTACATGGTTCTTTTTACTATCTCTCAAAATTGTGTTGGGTGTGGATTTAGAGAGTGAATCCCACATGGTTTTTTCACAGTCATCCAACCCATGAAGACTAACCACGTAGCTCATTGAAGTGTGCTAAGATGAATTTTTTTTTATTTGTCCTATTTTTCCTCCCCATACATTATTTCACCTTCTTTCATACTAGGTCCAATAGAAAGATTCTCCCTCCACTCATCTCCACATATTCGATATAGGATCTTCTTCCATACATTATTTTTCTTTCCATTTGTGGAAATGGAACCATATTGGTCAGCTCTTGACTTCTCAAGCTTCTGTTTTTCATTTATCTCACCATTCACAACACTAAATCTATGTGAGCTATTTCCCCTATTTTCAGTGTTTTTGAAAATTCATTAATTTCCTCTATTCTAGATCAATTGAAAGCTCGCTGTAGAATTTCTAGAATGTATTAAGCATAGGGTAGGTCATCTATACAATTTCCATCAAAGTAAATATTTTCATATAGTTTTTCAAAATTTTCCACATGATAAACATTTTGAGGGTCTCTTCTAAATATACAAATACATTATATTAAATCTCAATAACACCTTAAAAGGTGTTTTTGAACCACATTGTTATGGTTTGAGGTTATCTCTTCAACCTGAACCTCCCCTTAGGGTGGGATCACTGAATCATTGAACAATTCATGGTATATCTTATGAATATACCGCCCTTGGGATATTAAATTGGTTATTATTATATTATGATGCTCATGTTTGGCTTGTTTTTAGGATCACCTTGCTTGTTGTATTGAATTATTCAACTTAGGTGAGATTACTTCATATAATTATGTGAATTATTTTATTTAGATATTTTATTTTATAATAAAACACCTCTGTTCGGGCATTCTATCTTATAAATCAAAATGTGAATTTGTTGATATAGTTAATATGGATTGTATTATTTTCATGGTCTATTCTCAGGGCTTAGTAGTTATTTTTAAATGTAATTTCCCTCTTATGAATTTTTAATGGAATGTCCTAGCAGTATAAATGAGATTGATTATGAAATGGATGATAATATATCCAATTTTTGAAATGTTAATATGAATTTTACTAAAGAGGATCCACTGTGTATTTTTTTTATGTTGGTTTCCTTACTATGGAACATCAGGAAAAGGGCTCATATGGAAAGTGTTATGAGTGGAGGGATATTAATTAGGGTCATTGGTCATGATTTATCACACCCGCATGTTGAGGATGGTGGTAATTGTGTTTGAAATAACCTGGGTTGTTGGGAATGGAATCTCAAACCTCCTCATTTATGATGTTGATAATGGTGGTCACATCTATGAGAAGGATGACGGGAAAGAATTCAGTATCTCATTTTCCGTTATTGGTCTTTTGGACAATTTATTATGAGAAACAATTTTATCATTATTAATTCATTGTGAGGCTGTTGGATTGGATATCCTTTTAATTCATTAAGATATTATAGGCGTAATGTCCCCTACAAAGTATGACACTCTTATGACTATATAATGATTCATGAGTTATGCATGGGGTCTAAACATGTTTGACGTTGTTATATATAGGGTAATATATGCTTTTATGTATGTAGTACACATATATAAATTCAATATTATATATATATATGGACACACATGTTGGGTGAAACATTCAGAGAAATCACATATTTGGATGAAGAGGGTACGGTCTACCAAGTGTCCTTGAGGAACCTAAGCCTGGTCTATTTTAATTTATTATTAAAACACTACTTTCCATTTGATACACATGAAAAATGATTAAATTTTTATTCATATACTATATTTGGAATTAGACACTGTTAGTGGTGGCCTATTGAGATTATATCACACCCTTTTCAGGCGTCCATTACACTAGTGTACCCAAAAAGATCTCAGGGTTACAGAGTTAGGTTCCTCGACTGCGCATACTTGTTGTTATGCTTCTGGGCTACGATGTAGTATAGAAGTATGGGGAAAAGCTCGTGCTCTCAATGATATTTTTAGATATATAATAACTCTTTTATTTATTTATTTACCTTCCATGTTTAGATTTACCATCAATATGTTTATTTAGGTATATTTTAGAATTTTTATGAATTGATTATTAATTAATTAAATATTATTTCCCAAATAATATCATATTGAACTTCCATTTTTTATTATTTGTATGATGTATTTATTACATATCCTGAGGGTATATACTCCCCACAATACCTCTGTAGACCCTCACTTCTAGTCAGAAGCCTCTAGAGTATGAGGAGACCCAATTGAGGCCCAGTGGATGACCTACTCGGGGCACCACTTAAAGTGGCTTGAAGGTCATGATTCCTTAAATTTTATTAGAGCCCATTTTCATTTTTCATGCTATTTGGGATGGTAGATAGGATAGTAGGAAATTTTTGGGACTGGATAAACAACATGCATGATTTTGTACCTTGATGAGTGTTACTTGCATCATAGTGGATTTCTATTATTACTACCAAGCATTCATGATTATTAGTATACCTTATCATATATTATGATATATTATTAGGTATGTAAAAAAATTTCATCAACCTAAATTTATTTTTTCCCATAGAGTTTTATGGTTTAATTCTATTTAATCAACCACCATGGATATTCTCATGCAAAGGACACTAGTTTCTTAAGCTAAAAAATTAATGGTTTTAATTAAATGGGTTCTAGATTATAAGTTTATAATGTTTGTGGGTCCTCCATAAAATAGAGAATGTTGATCCATATAATCTAACCTTCTCTTATGAACTCTCTGTATATTAGAATGAATTGTAGTAATCTGAATGAAATTAAATGTGTACCAATGGTAAAATTTATAAGTTGAATGTGCCCTTATAAATTATAAAATGTTGATCAATAAAAATGGACAAAATGTAGAATAAGAAACTTTAAAATTTTACATAAACTAAATGGTTAATGAAACATACTTGTTAGAACCATAAATAGTAAATAAGTAAAATTTTATTTTTTTTTAAATTTGAAACCATTACGAGTAAATGCTAGTTGAATTTTTAATAAATTACAGTTTATAAATATTTTTAAATTTATTATACGGACATGAAAACCCATCATATTAATATCTTATAATTAAAAAATAAACCCATATAGGGTTTTTGTGTGATTTTCATATGGGTTAATTATACTGTAGAAAAGTTAGTTATCCATGATATGATATGATTATGTGCAAAAATATTAAAGGGTTCTTAAAAAATTCTGTAATTAATTAATGGTTCCGATGTAGGATGTATGTTCATTTTATATTTACTATTACTCAAACCCATGGGGGTACACATATGTTAATGGGATGGTCATAAAAAATTGAATGTAGCCACATAAGGAGTTAAATATAAAAAATAGTGTAATTTTACATTCCCATTCCATTTAATTAATAAAATCCTTGACATCTACCTATGATATTTATTATTATGAGGCATAAATTAATTTAAATTCAAACTAAAAATGGAATTGTTTTTTCCTCATTAGATTGTATATTTAAATTTTATATGACCAAGACATTTGGAAAATCCCTCTAATATAATAAATTTTTTAAAAAGAAAATTATAAGATAAATATTCAGAAATGTTTTATGATATAAGATAAATAATTTGAATAGTAGTTTTGTTTTCAAACTCTTACTCTAAATCCCTTTTTATAGCTGTTTAAATGATTAATAATTTATCATCCTTAAATTCATTAAATATAAAACTTTTTGTTGGTGTTTATAGTAGCTACCATCATGTAATAGGTTATTTTTTATGTTCCCTTGGAGTGGGAATGTACTTGTTTCCTGTAGAGCCCCGCTGACATCTTCATAGGCTGCATTAGACCAAGAGGTTAAATGGTGAGGCCAACCAATCTTTTCTTTTGCATAAATTTTTTTTAGTATCATCTCCTTATTATTTTTAAGGGGTTTTTACTTGTAGAAGTATCACTCATAGAACCTTTAATAATGTTTAAATTCTTTTGAAATGTTTTGGATGAGAGGTGTTGTGCCGGTTTCATTTGTCCCAAGAATAGCTCTTACTGATAAGGACATACCATGAGTAAATGGATTATTATTCAGAATTTTTATCCTTTTAGAGTCATGAGCATCATTTAATGCTATTTTCATCAGTTTAGACATATCTTGGGAATGATTTCACACTTTTTAGGTTGTGTGACTAGCCTCTTCTATAATGGGCTATCAAATGCATGGAATCAATATTTCTTTTTATGTTATTCTACTGGGAACACGTAATTATGTGTGATGACTATAGAATTTTATTGATATATTAATTTGTTTTCTCATGAATGATTATTTAATGAAATAGCATAAACTGTGTGGTTACCTGACATCTTGTGTGAAGGGTTGTGATTTCTGGTAGGATACTCAATTAGATCATTACCGAAGTGGAGAGACCTTTGTGTTTTGAACTCATTATGAGTGTTGTATCATTGAGCTAAAAATAAATATTTTATTTGGACCAATGGTTTTGGATAATGGTGTGAATAAGATCATGTCCAATAATAGTACCAATTTAGTTTTATTTGGAAATGTATATCGGTTGCCAATGTTGCACATGTACTAGAGTTGGTGGTGGTGTAACATGCATGCATAAAGGTGAGTCTGACCTAGCTCACTAATGAGTGAATGGTTTTCCTTTCATCATGTATTCAACTTTCTAAAAGTGTTTTGATACATCCAAGAACCAGGTTTTCTGGTGGTAGAACTTGTTTCATCAAATATATTTTTTAGTAACATGATTACTTTGAAACCCTTAATATGTGGAGAATCATGTCACTCACGAATTGTGTTTCCTTACAAGTATAAGGAAAAATATCATTGAGGGATATCTTAAATGGTCAGTATGAGTATAAAATTTGGTGATCTAGTTAAAAATTCAAAAAGGTTATATAACACCATGAGGTAGTAGTTGTTTGACACAAAGTGGATTTTGGATTCCTGGTTTCAAGGATTTATAAGGGAGGTACTTTATTAATAAGGATAACATTCCATGTAGCATGATTAGCTTGGCCTTGATAATGAAAGACCCATTTGAGTATGAGTTACTTATAGAACTGGGTGGTATGCGAGTGTACACCAGATGTGTAAGGTAGGTTTGGAACACCCCAGTTTCATAGGTTACCATTTTTATAACAATTCGGTGAGTGGCCATGTTTGAGTTGATTATTGATGGTTTATTTTTTAAAATTATAATTATAGTGACCTGTATATTGAGTAAATTAATGGATATTAAATAGTGATAGATTGTAGGAAACCAAAGCAGTTGTAGTAGGATGGTTGACCCTTGTTTGAACCTAGGATCTCATGGTCAGGAGACATGGTGATGGGTATCAGATAAGGTTTCTATATCTAATTTCAATTGTGAGTGTGTCTTCGG
Organism: Viscum album; assembly: GCA_963277665.1. Lineage (NCBI taxonomy): Eukaryota > Viridiplantae > Streptophyta > Magnoliopsida > Santalales > Viscaceae > Viscum > Viscum album. The sequence continues at coordinate 310,017,204 of OY728120.1, forward strand.
AGGAGTAGTACATGGATTGAGTGAAATATTGGTGTACTCTTGGTTTAGTTATGAGAATGACCCCCTATGTTTAATTCATCATGAGTATAATGAGAATGAGAGAGTTATACTTCATGATAAGATAATAAAATGCCTTTCTGTTTAATGAATAGACTCCATTAAACTAAGCTCACATAGTGGTTTAAGGGAATACTTATAATGTGTATATATCCATTGGATATTGAAATATGATGCTATTTTGATAAAGGATATGATAATTTGGGCTCAGCCATTAAAATATAATTTTGGAACTTGTATTCCATTGATAAACAAACCGTGATTGGTTTTTTGGGAGAAGTCACTAGATGTGGTTTATAGGCTTCGGTGAACATGATCAATGAGATATTGATATGCCTTTGCTTAATGACTTTGGGTTTTTCATTTTAAAGGCATCCAAAATATAATCCAAGTGTTTTTTATAATTTTCATCTAGAGGTGTTTTGACTAGATCTATTATGATCCTAGTTTTCTGTTTGTCATGAAACCTTTTTGTGCATGATGTGAGTTTAGGAAGGTTTCCTGGAAAGGGTGGTCCAATATTTTCAATCAAATATAGAGAGACTAGTTATGAAGTCCCAGATGGTGTTTGTCATTGTTATTCAAATTTAGGGCCAGGAAATGTGTCCTCATCTGTAGTCGAGTTGATAATTTTGACAAATTTTCTAGGGGAATATTTTGAAGTATACAAACATGATTGGGTAGTAAATTTATGGTGGTTCATTTTCTGTGATTGGAACTTATTGTACAAAGGTAAATACATAATGTGTAGCACACCTTTGTAAACATAGTAAATAGGTGATGATGTGATCACATCTCAAGTAATTTGGAATCATGTAATCTTCATCTTAATGTTCTAGTTTTGTTTTCAAGTGCTGGATTCAGTTTTAGTAGTTCAAGTATAATATGTTTATGTGAATATTATAAGATCTCTATGTGTATCCAGACACAAAGAATCCACTTTAGTTGATGTTCTCAACCCTAGTAGTTTTGGTGATGTTTTATTCAGTTCCCATTGAATTCTTGGTGTTGAGATGTTCCCAGGTAGGGAATGTTTAGCCTCCTATCTTTTTTTGTGGGTTAGATTTATTGAATAAATTTTGAATTTTCATGTCTGGGTGATCTAAATATTAATCTCCTCTTTAAAAGGTAATTTTGATCACTTTGTTACTTGAAAATAATTATTTGGGTGATGTTAAATTCCGAAATCATTCCTGAAGAATTCCGTTTAATTTTAGAATCATCAAACTTTGGACGTACTCGTTTTTGGAAAGGTGTAGTGAGGTGCATGGTGGTGGAATGATTAGCCTAACTATGTAGGTCCACTGTGTGGCACCTATCATTAAGGGGAATGGTTTGTTTATACCATGAAGCCTCCTAAGTGATATGGGTAGCCTAGTCTATTAGGGAAGGAGGTTCCACATAGTTTGATTAAACCATGTAGGGTGTGGTGCATAACCATGGAAAATATCTTCAATTTAATACAGAGGTGAATTGAATATAATGCACATGGTTTTCCAAACAGTGTGCCTATACCATGCATGGTGAGGACTTGGATAGAGCCATGTCTATAGTTGGTGAATGGTCTATTTGACCATGTTTCCAAACTAGGTGGGGTGTGTCTTGGAATAGTGAAGCAAGCACAGTTGACGCACAGCTAGCAAAATAGTGTGGCATAATAATAAAACTAATTTTTGTGGGATGAAATGACTTTTTTTCCTCTATCCATTTTCTTTCCTCACCCACATTTATTTATCCTTCATTCACAACAGGAGAAGTTGATCAATCCCCCTCCCACTCCTCTCTTATGCTTTGAGATGATATCTTCATTTCTCTCTTCATCGATATTGTTGGAACCATATCAGTAAGCTCTCAACATATTATTCTTATATTCAACATTTTTCTCTCCATAAAAATACTAAATCTATGAAATATTTATTTCCATAATTCATATTTTTTAATTATTCATGAAAAAGACCACCATTGATCAATGTATCACTAAGTGGTGAGGGGTTGAATCATTGATATCTCTACAATTTTCTGTTATCAATATTTTATAAAAATAATCACCTCTGATTAAATATCTATCACTTTTCTAGATAAAACATTCACACATCCACACGAACATATGTATTTACAATGATCATTATTCAATAAAAGTATCTAAATCCTTAGCATGGATGGGAAATAGTCTAATACCACAAAATCCACTAGAAAAAAATCATGTTGTGTGGATAGAGAGAAGTAGGATATACCCTTAAACTTGAGTAGCACCATGATAAGGAAAACAATTCATGTACCTATTCTAGCAGAAATGATAAAAAATTTGTTTCATAATATTCTATGAATCATTCCCCAGTTTGTTGACAATAAGTTCCAATGATGCCTTATCAACGTTGAATTTTAATTTTTTTAAAAATACACTTATTTAATTTCCCACTTAGAAGCATGTAAGAACATCAATTTTAGACATCATATAAAACTAGGAATGATGGATCAGTATGATACCTCTATCTAATACATCAGTTTGGAAAATAGATAAGAAATAATACATTGGAGTCAATTAAAAACCTCTTCAAACATTCCCAAAAAACCTACAGCTGATGGATCAGTCAAATCAAGTAAATTTTTCTTTATAGAATTCTATGCAGGAAACAACCTAAAGAAAACACAATCAAGAAAAATTTTATCTATTCTAAAACATTAAATGCTCTCTCACTCCCATAACACATGATCATTGTATCTGAATGTACACTGTAAATCCAACTATGTACAAGATATCCGAAAGTGGTTTGGGAGGGAACTTGAAAATTTCAACCGCTTAACCAAATTTACCAAAACTGAAATTTCACATTCATTATGACTTTTTATTTTAATTTTTCAATGATTATTAACTCTTATATATTCTTGATGAAACAAATCCAATCTTCTCAATACTCTATCAGGAATTCTAAAAACTATAAAATATGATACTATGGTCATTTTGATATTGTTCCTCTTTTCAATGAAAGCATATGGTCACACTAATATTATTAACTCAAATGAGAACATTCATAGGAACTCAATACTTCTCATAATGATTCTACATAACATTTGAAAACACAACAAATCATTCTGATGCAATTTACTAGCTAAAATACATTTGAATGTATCCTCATTATGAGGATTAATATTAATAAAAATATATAATACTTTGAAAACATTTTTCAATAAACAATGTTGTAACTTCTATAGCATTCTAAAAACATCTTAAAAACAAAATTTGAAAAATCATCAAAATGTATCTTCTTTTAATTAATCATTCAAAAATTCATCAGATTGATGATCCTGTATCCAATGAGATATTAGTATCATCCATGGTCTGATAGTTAAGTCTATGATTCTTTCAGATGAATCATTGTCAATCATTTTCTGATGAATCATGACATAATTGAAATAATCTACACTTTTCTACTATGAAACATATTATTTATTTGTCCCAAATATTCCTGCCTACCGATATACCTCTAATAGAACTCTATTTCCAAATATCTTTATTTATAATCATTATGTACGATGGATCAATGTAATAATTAATCTGATGCAACTATGGAAGACAAGTTTGATAGAATGGTGTCACCCCTGACCTGTTACCTTCCATAAATTCATCAAATGATGATTGATCGTGTGAATTGATCATCTATTAAATTGGACAGTTTGATTAATCATCACATCCAATGGATCCGTTGATTTGTGGTTATAAAATAACTAAACTACAGAACCTAAAAATCTTTTGTAATTCTTCTTCCACAATATTATACTTGTATCATGATTGATTCATGACATTGAGAACATTAAATTATTGAATCATAATATTTTATACATTATAATGTTCTATAACATCCTATAATTTTGAAATCTTCTCTCTTTCCATTTAAAACTCAATCTGTTTGGCATCACTTGGAATGACTCAACCATCATTTCTTTTTTTCATTCACAAATCATGGATCACAAGAATTGATGAAATCATGATATAAAAAAAATAGAAAATAAAATCATCATCATATTTTATGTGGAGGCATTTATAACATGGTCTAGCTTCACATTATGATCCAAACATTCATTCTTGTCCCATGGTGAGTCCCAAAAACCACTTCACTAACAAAACATTTCTAGAAAATAATACTGAAACTGATGGATTTTCTTAATAATAATGTGTCTGATGATCTGATTATTATACCACCTTTCATCGAATTACCAAAACATATAAATTGAATTCACTTTTCAATAATGAACAAAAAATACAAAACAATCAACACAAACATCATTCTATATCCAAATTAAACTTTGGACAACTTCGCTTTAACAATATCCCCCTTTGGATTTTGTTGTCAACCACGGTAAAAAAATCACATAACATTTTAATATCAAGAAATGGATCACTTATGAAAAATTCAAAGCCATTGTGAGTGAACTCATCATAGGAAAAAAAATTATTGACTATAAAATTATGCTCTCAAAAAAATTTACTTATAAAAATATTTACCTTTTAAAAATATCATGAATTCTTAGTCTTTGAGCCTTAAAAACTTCTATCAATTCAGCAGTCATGTTTTACATCAAGAATCTAAAAAAAGTACTAAACTATTTCACTCACTAAAATGTTTATTTCATAGCTTACCCACAACTCCCCTACATATATTATACCTTTAAATCATTAAAATATATCAATGGATATATTTATGAAAAAATTATTTTTATCCCCTTGGACCACACGATCCAAATCAAATATGATAGAGGGGATAAAAACACACACATAAAAAAAGTTAAAAAGGATGGATTCCCTTGTTCAACCTCAACTTGAAATTTTTTTCCATTAGAAATGGTTTTCTAAATTTTTGTATAACTTTTTTCGATGTAGGATCATACTCTATCTTTTCATTCTTTTCTTGATTAATGAAATGGAATTATATATCAATATATTATGAATTATACTATTATATTGGTTTTCATGAAAGGTTAATTTCACTCTCATTGTTACTACCCAAGATAAGAGGTATCTTTACTTCAACATGTTTGTTTCCTACTTAATCTTCAACAACAAAAGTTTTGTAACAGCATGAGTGGAAGAAACATACTTAGATTAATCCTTGCTAAAAGATGTACAATTTTTTAGTTTATTATGAAAATTTGAACAAAATTTCCTTAGAAAGAACACTCCATGAGATGTTTATCTTATATAAACGTTTCATATCCAATCAACATCTGTATAACCAAAACAATAAATGGGTTTTAAGTTATTATACCAGATTATATAAACTGTTGTGCCATTGATATATTTGAGAATTATTTTTCCTACCAATATATGTGATTATTTCAGATATATTTTAAATATTATACACTAAGTAACAACATAAAAAAGGTCTTTTCTTGAGGCAATCAAATATAAAAAACATCCAATCATCTTCTAAAATATTTTAGAGTCAACTTAATTACATTCTCCAACATTAGATGACATTATTTCTAATAAAATTAGTTTGGAAGCATGTTTTTAATTTTCCAATACAAAATTAATAATAAGTTACATATTATTATTTTAATTATAAACAAATATATGTTTTTTATTTTGTAAGATTTGTAACCTAAGAGAGTGTTTCATTTCAAAAAGTATGGACATCTCAAAAAACTCTTTCATTTATTCAGAAAGAATGAGTTATTTTCTCATTCCCTGCAATGATAATTTCATCCTAATATAAAATAATAAAGAGAGAAATATCATGATTTATTTTAGGTTCATATTACTATCAACACTTACTTCCTTAAAATTCATCTTTATTAAGAATGAATACCATTCTAAAAACAATTCCCTTAGAGCATGCATTAGGCCATGCGTGGCTTTCTTCAAGTTCTAACCATAACATTCATCCTTCCAAATAACAAAACAACATGGTTGTTAAGCATAAAATTATTTATCATATTTCCCATCGAGAAATATTGACTTTACCTCCATCTAAAAAAATTAATAACAACTTTGTCCAAAAATTGAAATAAAGATTCTAGTTGTTTCCAACATTAAAATCAGAGAAAAAGTCTCATCAAAATCAATAGCTTAAATTTATCAGTAACCTTTTCACACAAATTTTTCTTTATTTATTATTATATCACCATATTCATTCAATATACTCCCAAAAAAACAATTTATACCAATAAAAAAAATTTCATTTGGCTTAGATATGATTTCCCATGTATCATTATTCTCAATATGATAGAAATTTTCATTCATAACATTAATCCATTCTATATTCTCAAAATATTTATTCATATATTTCATATTAACATTTTAATACAAATATGTATGTGTACTAACATTTGATCATCTTATTATTTTATCTTCTCATTGTTGATCACCAATAATGTAATGAACTTCCACCCGTTTCCTTATCCTAGGATGAGATGTATGAAATTATTCCACATAACGGGAAATAACAATGTCTAATTATTCCATCTATGTTCCATAATAATTGTTGGAATCCTTAAAATACTTTTTAATTAAAATTATTTCATCCACTTCATCTTCCTCATATAAATATGTTTTTATAGTGTCTTCCTCATATTTCTCATGAACTTATACATTATGTCAACCAACTAATATTCATATTTCTTTGTCCAAACTTATATATCCTCTCTAATAAAGTGAATATCCACAAAAGATTCAATATTCATCTCTCTAAACAAACATTCCTAGGTTTCTTTCTTTGTTCCTTAGGATGCAGGGACTCCCAAACACTCTCTATTGTTTCAAACATGAAATTTTTTCATTTAACATTTCACAAGTTCTATGATTGGAACATGGATTATAGGAACACTGATTCTAACTATATAGAGTTTCTCTCTTTTCTTTTGTCAAAAATTTATTAGAATTTCTAGTTTCATGTAATATATTACCAACCATTTCAAACATAATTCTACTCATCCTTTTAAAATTAAATTTTTTTATGCTTTTTATGGTAAACTAAACTCGTGATAGATTTAATGTTTCTACATCTTATATTTGAAATATTAATTCTCGTATTCACTATAATTCTTCATTATAAATTTATTCACAAAATACCCACATCCCTTATTATCTCTTCTCATGAAACTTTTAAACATCTTTATAGAAACTGACTTATGTTTCAAATACACAATAGAAGTAATTTGAGTAAAATAATTAATAAGATAAATGTTGTACATATCTTTGAACGTTTATTGTTTACTCATTGACCAAAAAATACAACAATGTATAAGTTAAATGGGTTGAGTTAAATTAATATCAACATTCTTATAAACCTAGTTTTTAATCTACCCTTTCTGATTAATTTTGAAACACCAATCTCTTCTTCTTCACCTTTCTGAAATGTTGTAGATGTTGTATCTATTTAGTGACTTTCTCATATTTATCTGACACATATGTACCAATATTTTATACCACAACTGATTTTATTTAAACATTATAAGGTAACATGAGTAATGAACATCACCAACTTCATATACAATTAATTTTGTATGTTGGAATCTTGTAACAACACCCTGGATTTTGAGGGATAGATCACTACCCAATTTCACTATTCCTTCATTGAATTATTTCACATTCTTCACCAATTTCAAGAAACCTATCACATAGGAACAACACCCGCTATCAAAAATCTAGGGTTATTCACCATTTATATATTTGAGAGTGGTTTATACAATAAGATATTTTACTTTCCAATTGAATTTCTTCACCTCCAACTTATGATAAATTTTGTAAGCATTTTTTTCTGTTGGTAATAAAACAAGACATCCTTTTGTGGGATGTCAAAATTGTTTGCATATTTCACAAATAATATCCTATGGTTGTGAAATATTCTCAACATTCAACACTTCTTTTTAAAATTTCTTCTAATGAGAGGACTAACTCCCCTAAGACTTTTCATTCTGTAACTAATACAATAGTTCAAATGTTGTTGGTTAAACAGAAACATTCTTATATTGTTCCTAAATCCATTACAAGACCATTTGTTTCCATAGAAATAGAAATATCCTATATAAATTCATTACATTATATAATTGTATGTATATTTATTAGGAACATTCTTATATTTCTCAAAAATAGTTATTGAGCCCTAAAACTTTTATAAACACCTAAGATCTTCTTATTTAATTTAAATTTCTTTCCAACCTTATATTATTAAGTATTTGTAGAATCATTTTCAGACGTAAAAATTTATGACGCGTCATTAATTCCATATTTGTTGGTTTCAGTCAAAAACATTATTTTTTCAGGATTCATCTACCTAGAAATGACTTCATTCGTTGTCTTATCCTATAAAGATAAATTTTGTAAATCGTCCTCATGTCCTCACATTCCATGACATTCACCAAATTCATATAAGTAATTCATGAAACATGTAGTTCCCTACTCATCTATAGAAAACCATTTTTGTACAAGTTCCAACTCTTATTCCCTATCATTCAATTTTTCATCAATATGTTCATTTCAATTTTTTTATTTCTCATTATACATCATCAGAAAGTCAATTTATTCAAGTGACATAACTTTATATTTAGGGTGAAATTTTTTAATTTTTGTAAGAAATTCCTTATTCAACTTATTGATCTCTAGATCAAGCTTTAAAATATTTGTCATAAAAAATATAATATCTCTCTTCTAGAAAAATTATAACTGAGTATCCTTACCTTTAGAACTAATACATCCATACTATTTATCATTAATTTTTAAAATGAATGTATTTTCTCAAGAAACACCATAAAATGATACAACCATAGTTTCACTATCTTCTTCTTCATCATCTTTTAAGAAAATTATTCTAATTTTTCATTTCAATTACTTTCTTTAATTTCCATTATAAAAAGGTGTTTACTTATTACCCTATTTCATTAATGATCTTCAGGGAATTATATGATCATTATAACTATTGTACTCATTATTTCATCATGGTAAATTTGTAGTAATGTTCCCAACTACTCCAGATTCAAAAAAAATTACATGATGTTTCCCTTTATAATTTATTATCAATCTTTTAAAATTTTAAGGGAACAATGATAAAAATAATTCAATATTATTAAATACATTATTTTTAGATTCAATATCCAGGTCTTCTTCATTAATGTTTCTTAAAAGGTTAGGGTCGCAACCACATTTTATTATTAAAGAAAAGAAGGTCATCTTCATCAATAATCATCTTGAAAATTCCTTTGTTTGAATCCTTTTAGGAAATTTCTCAATCAATTTTTTTTTTACTTTTGTAGCTTTCTCCCTTCTCATTTTGAAAGCCACGAGATTACTGTAAAATTCATCCAAAGATAGATTTTTGGGATCTTGTTCTTCTAATGATTAAACATTGGCATCAAAGTTAACAGGAATAATTCTGAGAAACATTTCAACAATATTTGAGTCTTCCAAATTATCCCTGAGACATCTTATGGTGAAAACAACATCATTCACCATTGTAAATAAGTCATCACCAACACATTAAAAATCATCGATTTTTTGATCTTTATAATTTTGTCGACAGATTTGTAACTTGGATTTCATCAAAAAAATACTTCGTAAATATTCATCATCTTTTCCCATATAACATTGGCAGTAGAAACTAACACCCCTCATTGGAATTATATTTCAAAAAGTATTGAGAGTAAATTATTCTTTTTCTTGCCTATAAATCTATATATTTTTAGTATCCACCATTGTAAGTGGAACATTATAAATAATAGAAGTCAATCCATCTGTACCAGTATCTAAAACATCATACCCAATATAATAAATATAAGGAAAAATTATAAATTTCCATATGTGTTAGTTAATTCCATAAAAGACCTGAATCTCTTTATTTTTAAAACAATTCATATTCCCCATAAAACATTTCTTTAAAAACATTATCAAAGGGTAAATGAAGGGAACCTTCTATCTGATACAAATTGAAAAGTCCCAACCTAAATTGATGTGTCACTAAGTAGGGATGGTGGTGAATTACTTGTATCTTTTTACTATTATCTTATCTTTAGTTTATAACAACCTTCGACTCCAGTTAATTATCTATCACTTTGATGAAGAAAACAGTCCCACATCCACATTAAAAAAAGTATATATAGGGTTCTCTACTCAATAAGATTAGATACTTCCTTGTAATGGTTTGGAAATAATCCAATACCAAAAAATCCCTTAGAAAATTTACATTTTAGTGGATAAAACATGTAGGATATAACCTTACACTTATGTAGCACTATGATCAATAACATAGTGCAAGGGATTTTTTTCTAGAAACAATGAAATAATATAATTTTTTTAAAATGATAGGAATCCTTATCCAATTGTTTCAAAAGAAGTTAATATTTTACCTTATAAACATTCACATTTATATTTCTTCAGAACACAGCTCTTCACATTCTTAAAAATAAGTAGGTTGGAATATCACATTAGTAATTGAAACAATGCAGTCCAAAGGATTAGTCAGATTTATTTGTCTGGTTCTATAATTTAAAAAAACATTTAATGAATAATACTCTAGAAGTAATTCTAAACTAATTCAAAAATTCCACAGAAACCAGAATCTTATCACTTGGTCTAATCTGCTATCGTTTTCTTATTATTATTCAGTCTGAAAAAGTAATCATAAAAACACAATTCAAAAAAAATCCTTCACAAAAAATCATTTATTTATCTCTCTATATGCATTAGAATACAACATGTGTCAGAAAGTACAATATACATACTATTATTTATAGGATATCCAAAACATGTTTGCATGGTAACCTAAAAATATTTTCTTGTTCATCCATGTTTCATAAAATTCAAATATCAGATTCATTTCAACATCTTATTTGACAATTTTAGTGCTTATCAACTCTTCTCAATTAATCAAGGAACATCTCAATTATTCACAAATGTTTATAAGGATTACTAACGACTCATCAGTCTGACAACAAGGTCCTTCCAATGTTGTTCGTCATTGTAAGGAAAACATATGGTCACCCCAATCTTCATGAACCAAATGAGAAAATACATAGGAATGGATGACTTTTCAAAATGATTAGTCATTCCATTTTAGAAAACAATAACTCATTTTTATTCAAAATACCAAGTCGAATATATATGAATGAATCCTTATTTTGATTCTTCATACCAACTGAAGACAAGAAAATGATGAATAATTTTATCAATAAACATTTTTGGAACATATTTACCATTCCAATACACTATTAACAACACTCTTGAAAAAATAATTCAAAATATATCTTCTTTTCTTAAAATATTTAACAATTTCCTAATTATATGATTTTTATCCAATGATATTTAAATGTAATCCAACATTTGTTGGATTGGTCACTGAATCCTTATGATTAATCAATGTCAATAATTTTCTGATTAATCTTCACCCAATTGAAACAAATAACAATTATTTTCTTCTAATACAAATAAAAATTCATTTTATCTTGACCTAATTAATGAAAACAATTCATTATCTCTTGACCAACTTTAGAAAAATTAACATTATTTTTATGTATACCTAATTCCATACCACCAACAAGGATATTTTTATATGAAAATGTTTTACAAATTTTTTTCTTTTTTCTATCTAATCAGAGTCTAAAAAATCTCATTCATCTATCCAAAATTTCTATTTTTCTGATCTTCTTCTGATTGAACTATGCATCAGATTCCCTTTGGTAGTCAATATTGCATCTGATGGATCAAATTTAGAATTCAACTGATGAAATGGTCGAACACCAAATCCAATAGACCCATTTAATCAATGAATTATTATTTTCAAGACTTTCTTCAACTACGGATTAATCTTGTCAATTGTTCATCCTGTGTATCAGACGGCCCAATGAATCACTCATCTGATGGATCAGTTGATTGGTGCTAAAAAACTCCAATTAGAGAAACATAAAACACTCTGGACACTCTTCTTCCACAAACATCATTTAGTATCATAATTTCATCCTCACATTGATAAAATTCAGATAATTAAAGAATCATATGAATTACATTGGAATGTCTTATGGATTCATAAAATTTAATCACATTCTATCTTTAAATACAATGTTCAATATGATTTTCATCACTTGGAATAACCATTCCATGTTATGTTAAATCATTTCACAAATATTGGATCACATGTTTTGATTAACTCATGATATTCAAAAATTAAAAAACAAAAAATAATATTCAGATTTTTTGTGGAGGAACTTAGACTCAGATACAAATTCTTATTTTGATCAAAACATTCATTCCTGACCCAATGTGAGTTCAAAAAAAAATTAAATCAAAAAAAATCCAGAAAATAAATACAATTCCAATCTATTTTCTTAATAAGAATATGTTTGATGATTTGATTATGATTCCCCCTTTAATAAAATTACTAAAAAATAAATTTATAACTGATTTTTCCATAATTACTACAATATAAAAATTATTCAACACAATTTTTTTCATCATCTGAGACAACATTTACCCATCTTCGTTATAAGAATTCATTCTATTTCATCCATTCTAGCTGAAATCAAATCATGATGTTAGACGTGTGGGTCATCTGAAGTATATGGTTCGTGGTATATTATGTGTTTCCAAAAAAAGTATTCTTGTTTATATTGTTTTCCAATTTTTCTATGCACTTAACCATATGGGTGTTGCTTTTAAATTTATAAATTCATTATATTAAATTCCTACACCACCTTGAAATGTATTTTAAAGCCCTCTTTATATAGTTAGAGTTTATTTTCGAATCCCAAAACATTTCTTAAGATGGGATAAAAAATAATTAAATAATTAATGGATCTCCTTACGAATAAACAACCCTTTGGGTGTATTAATTTAATTTTTTATGGTTATATTCACATGATCATGTTTGGATTGTTGTCATGATAAACATGTTTGATTTATTATGTAATTCCACTCGAGTGAGATTCTTAAATTGAATTAAGTGAATTAATTGTTGGAGATATATTATTTTTAACAAAACCACAATTTTTGAGGTGTTTTGTATTGTTAACCAAAATATAAATTGTTTTATAATGAGAATAGTGATTGTATTATTGGAATGGGTGCTTCCCTTGGATTGATAGTTATTGTTAATTTCAATGGGAATCTTGTGACTTATGAATAAAATGTCCTACATTTATAATTGAGACTGATTATGACTTGGATTGTTTATGTATTATTTTTGAAATGATAAAGGGGATTATACTAATGGGGATACATAGTTCCATGAGCGATTATGGTTTTATTTTTATAAATCATAGGGTTAAGGGATTATAAGGAATGTGATATTAACATACATTATTGATATTGGATAGACCTTGGATAGTTTCATTGAGCTTGAAATCTCAAAACACTAGGTTAAGGATGGTGAGAATGGAATATGGCATCGCTTGGGTTGTTGGGAAAGGATTCTTACACCCCCTAGTTTAGTATATTGAGCATGGACATCACATCCAGGATAAGGATGATAGACACCATTGTTGTATCCCATTTTCCGTTATTGGGATTTTGACTAATTTAATATGAGAGATTTTTTAACATTATTAATTACCATTGTTGTTGTTGTATGGTATTTCCTTCTAATTCATTGAGAAATTATGGTCATGACATCCCTTACAGTGTATGGAAATATTATGACTATATTAGGATGTCTGAGTTATGCCTCAGGTCCTAAATAGTTTGACATATTTTTATATATTCCCATATAAAATTGTATGAATAGAGTACATATATTTAAATAGAGACTTATATATAAATTTGTGGGGTGAAATTTTCTGATATACTGGCATAGGCTGAATTTCGCATAGTAAGCCACGAATCATTAAGGAACCTGGGCCAATCTAGTTTAAATTTATTATTACAGCACTCTTTACTTTTCAAATACTTTTAAACATATTCATTTTATATTAATAGAAATTATTATTCATTAGGCACCATTGGTTGGGGACTATATAGTATATATCACACCCTTTTTTCTCCACTATTTCACTTGTTGGCTGGACATATATGATGGTTACAGGATCAGGATCCTGGATGGTGCAAGCTTACTGTTATGATTCTAGGCTAGGATAGAGTACAAGAGTATAACAATTATATCAATATTATGATGATATTGGAGATATTTATTGAGTATTTTATTTATTTATTTAACTTCCCTATATATATGTTACTAGTTGTATGTTTATTTCTATATATTGTTGCATTTTCATGCATTGATCTTGAAATCACTCGTTATTTGTTTCCTGTAATTATTATATTCAACTTCCATTATATTTTATTACATATTATATATTTGTTAATGATCATGAGGGTATTGTCTCTACACAATTCCTCTATAGATCGTCACTTCTATTTGGAATCCTATAGTATATGTGGAGATGTTCCTTAGGCCCACTGGTTGATATACTCAAGTCACCGTTTATTGTTGCTTTTGGGTTGCGATGCTACAATAGATGATTAAAAGGTTAGTTATCTTACCATATTATGGTTGTGAGATATATATATCATTTCAAAATTTTTTATTTTAGAAATTACCCCAGCCTCCTGGTGGGGATACTGACTCTGAATGGACTCTGGGAGAGTGTTTTACTCGATATCTCATTTGGCATGGAGTGGATGGATTACTAACCATTGTATCCCCACTCTCTTCCACTAGATGTTTTTGTGAAGTTATGTATTGTTCTTATCTTTCCAAAAAATATGCGTAGAGGGTTTTAATGGATTGTGGATATTTCACATAGATTTATCTTAGGAAATAGAATCAAAATAGTTATTATAGGTATAATTTGTTTAGAATGTGATGGCATGAAGTATAATTATTGATGTATATATGATGGTGGATCCTAGAAACGAATAGTAAACCTGTATAGGTTTTGATATAGTCTCATTTCTTAACTAAATTAGATTTAGTATGCCACTTTAACATTTTTCATGATAGGTTACATGGAGGATCACACTCTATATACATGGTATGATCACCCTGTGTATATATAAATATTTTTATTATAAAAAGTAATAGTTTTTGATTAAGATGGAAATTTCAAGTTTGGGGAATTTCTCTCGACTTATTTAGGCTTTTTGGTCACTAATGTATATTTTTCTAGTGAATTTAGTGGTTTCAATCATATTTCATTACATATGTATCATGTATTGAGATTGGTTTCCATTATATTTTGAGTTGGAGTTTTTTGGTGGGTTTTCTCATCTATATCATAATTTTAAAATATTAGAGGGTATTTCTTACCATGTATGTGTTAGTAATATGTAACTACCACAAATTTTATGAATTAAATTTTCATTCTTATATTTTTGAATATTTAGTAATGTAGTATAAAGTACAAGAACCACGTGATAAGACCAATAATTTTTAATTATAATATCCTGAATTTAACATTTAGAGAATAAAACTGAAATAATAATTCAAACTATTAAAAATATAATATTAAATTAAATAAGATAAATAAAATATGAAAATTTACATATTCTTGATCCACATGAATAACTACACTCATGAACAAAGCTAAAGAAAAAAAAAGCATTATATTAGTACTAAAATATTTTTTTATAAAATAAATTTATATATAACCATGAGATGAAAAAGAATTTATTAAATAATTAATGGAATTTTAGGTCTTCCTAGAAATTAGAAAACCCATTTGATGATTAAAAAGTTATCTGTTGGAATTGTAATCTAGCCATTGGAATAGTAACCCAACCATTAAAATTGTAATATGCCGTCAGGAAAATTAATTTGATGACTAAACTATTATACTAAGTAATGAAAGAATTGGGTAATTTTCAGGTATCTAATAAAATGAAAATATGATATATTTAAACCATTGTAAAAGTATATAATGATTTTAAAATGACATATTATTTGTTTCTATTTTTTCTAAAGCATTAATGTTATCTTACAATTTTATAATAAATATAATGATTTAAAGATAGTAAATTTTTAAAAAAACATTAAAAATATTTATTATGTTTTATTATAATGATAAGAAATTTTTATTAGACTTTATTTTATTTTTCATATGGTTATAAAATTTCCCATTATATGATAATTGTCCTTTTTTGCATAAATGAATTTAAAAAAAATTAAATTTAACCAATATAGAAATTTATTTTCCTAAAATTGATTTAACTTTTGGAATGAATATTTCAATAAACGGTTAGTGTGAATTTTTATTATTTTTATAAAATAATTGAAATTTTTAAATAGTGAAATACAGTAAAATATAAAATTTAACATTAATACATGTGTTTTTTAGTCATGGAGGATGCATGAATGCATTAGTTCGGAAAAAAAGTTAACCATTTTATATATAAATTAATAATAATAAATATTATTAGAAGTATTTACTCCAAAATAATAAACTAATAGAAATAATACTTTAAAGGACCCCTCTCCTCCACCTATAAATACCACCCCTAATCCCCCTAATCATCAAACAATCTAAGAAATAAAGCTCAAAAGTTTTCTAAAAATTACCTTCTAAGTCCTTAATCTCACATATAAGTTCCTCTTATATAATCCATAGACAAATCCATGATGCGTTAAGTGGAACCCTAATAGGATAGAACCAAATGAGAAGGCAATTCCCTCAAATGATTATTTTAATTTTTCATTTTCCTCATCCTCAGAAACAAATTCCACACAACATTTAATGATATATCCAGTATAATATATATAATATAATGTTATTGTTATGAAGTAATAACTATTATATATCATGTTATCCTCTCCAAATATTCGAAAAATTAAAACATCATCAATATTATGTCGGGTTACCACCTCTGTGGATGATGAGTTTTTGATTCCCATTACCACATTCATGGAATCTTTAAATTATATTATAATGAATTGAAATGAATTAAATATGTATCTTATATTTTTTCACATTTTCGAATCATTATATGGCCATGATATTAAGTAAACCAAAACTAATTCAATGTGGTTGGATAAACTGCTTAAATCAACTAATCATATAACATTAGAATTTTTACTAAAAGAATAATCTATATGTTGAAACATGTATGGATATTTAGGAAAAATTTTATTTTAATATAAAACAATTACATTTCATATCAATTATAATTTTTTATTAGCATTTTACAAGAACATCAATAATTATTTTCAGGTGATCTGACCATGGAACCATGGAACAAACACCTTAAGAAGTGAAATTAAACATTATATCTCATTTAAATGATTATAAATGAAAATAATAAATTTATAAATATTAAAATATAGGTAGAAATGTTAATAAATTAAGTAACTAATCAGTTTAATTTTATTATCTATGATATTAAGGATATGTTCAAAGTGATTCTGAAACATAAGTTAAGGGATCTCTCTAAACCACCATTTTCCTTTGGGTTATGACATTTATCTCACTAACTCAATTTCTCTATCACTTTTTAATGGTATGAAATGATTATAAATTTCGTATATATGTATCTTAATTATATACCAGGATTATTCTCCCTTTATTTTATAGGGTTATACCTGCTTAATGTCAATTTCTCAAATGCAACACTTTTTAATCCATGGGTAATTATTATGATATGTGTCAATAATATGAATATCATTTATTTCAATGGGTATTTTTTATATTTATGTATTAGATTGTTCCCCTTTAGTGGAACACATAATCAAGTAGATATTATGATTGGTCCATACAGATATCACTTAAAATCATTTGGTAATGTTTTTGTCTAATGAGATGTTAGGTATGTTATTAGGGAGTGCACCTAATCCATGATGGGATTTTATACCTAATGCAATGTTGTCTAAGTGGTTATCCATGATTATATTAATTTCATGCTATAAGTTTTTTCTAGAGTCTTATGTTTCCATGATCTTATGATTCCAAGATCATTATGTTATTCCTCCGTATGATTATCCACATAGATTTTCTTTTATGTTATCATGTTATGACTTTATGCTCATATGTCATGCTTCATTACCATGTTTATTCCCTTATATAGCTTTTCGGCTAATCCATTTTGACAATGAACTCCCATAGGGTATCCTATATATTTTTAGGTGATAAAATGGATTTAGGAGAACATTATGCATAATAAGATAATGTCATTTTGTTTTAATACTGCATTACTATCTCACGTACCTAGTCATCCGAAGAGACAATTCATTTTAATCCCCAATATGTATTTATTGGATATTAATATTAAATATCATGTAACAATATGTGAAAAAGTATTATGTTAATATAGTTTGTATCATAATATGGTAATGTGTTTTGGGAAGTTAGGACTAAAATAATTTTATGATAACCCTAGGGATAAGTCTAAATATAGGATAAATTACCAAGGAAATCATTTATTAAAGCCAAGAGACTCATATGTAAGAATATAAATTGAATTTTGATGTGATTTTATTAATTATAAGTGAATATTTTCCATTTTATTTGATTTCATATTTGACTATTACCATCCCTTATTTTTATTTTTGTTAGTGGTAAGATATATGAGGAACTGTGATTATAACCCAAATGATAGCTGATGTGATGATTTCTTTAATGAGATTCCTAATGCAATGGGAGAGGTAACTGGTAACTTCATGGATGTATTGTCTCAAATAACTAACACTATGAATAATAACTTTATTCATGTGTAATAACATCATTCTCTTAAGAAATACAATGTGGTGGATGAGACCTTCACTTGACAATGTCCTCAAAACATTAGGGGATCTTCTAATCCCCTCATCCTATGATAATGAATTTACTCTATTAAAATGATATTATCTATCCAAAAATTATTTTAATGAGAGATATTCATCAAGGATTTCAAGAATTTTGAAGGGGAAGCTGATAATTGGTTGAAATTGATCAAAAAAATTATGTCCTAAGAGGAAATTGATTCCACTGAATGGGAACGATTATAGAAAATATTTTTTTAATAATTATCTTCTTCAAAACCACTATATAAAAATAAATAAGGAGTTCCTATTATTTAAGTAGAATGAATGATGTTTAAATTAGGGTATATGATTAAAAAATCATGAGGCTTTAAATTTATTCCTTTTTCTTTTTCTTGATCACTGAAAAAATAATGTTGGATAAATTCTTAGTGGTGAAAAAGATCAATCTAGAAAAACATTTAGGTATTAGAAACCTTGAATGCTACCAAGATATCATTTTCTATTTCCACAAGCTTGAGATGGAGATTGGTGAACCTATTTTCTCTCATGGTTCTGGAGATAGAAATCATAAAATATAGTTTCCCTCTTGACATTGAATTAGTAAATCCCATAAAGGAAAGAAAATCCAACATCCCATGAGTGAAAAGTGCGGGATGTAACATCCCAAAAACATTTTGAAGGAACCCTAATATTTTCCTAACATGGAAAAAAGAAGAATAAGGATTATTAGTATATAATATAACAAAATAATACCATTCATATTAAATAAGAAAATAAGGTTCATATCAACACATAACAATCAGCAATTTTTTCAACTATAAGGAACATGATGATCATGAAATCCAATTCCCTATGCCAAGTGTTTTTAGGGATAGTCATCCAAAACTACTTCAATGGAATATAGTGCAAGGGAAAAAATATGTTTTAATTTTTCTTGGGGTGGATCTCAATAATAATGTGGTGATAGGTATGATGGTTTTTCATTGTATAATAGAAAATAAAATTTTTGATACTATTTCTATGTATTTTTTAATATCATAAATTTTTACAAGAAGAGTGGAAAAACCACCCCAAAACATGGTCATGGGGATATATGTAGCTGAATAAAGGTGTGTATGGGGCCGTGGAAAAAGTGGAGTAGATCATGGTGACTCACAGGAAGGCCAAGAATAGGATTCCATCTCCAACTGATCAGCCTTCTGGTAATGAAGAGACATCAGATATGACCCCCAGTCTCCCTCAGAGTCTGACAAAGATGATAAAATCAAAAGGATACCACATGATAGGATGTAAAAAAGGGAAGATAAAAAAAATTAATGTTGGGGACTATTTGGTTTATACTGTGAGGAAGACAATGATTCAGAGAGATTGCTCATACCTTCCAAAACCATTGATTACCCGATCATCTGGAAAGGGAATACATTTTAGAAAGCATGTCCAACCTTCATTCTATGAATTGGTTGAGGAGTCCAAATGTGACAATATTGAAGATCCAAATTGGTCGATAGAAATAGTGTCATTAGAGGATGTCCATAAGAAGGAAAGTAAGGATGTCGTTGACCTGGAGCTTCTCCTACATTTTGAAGAAGTGATATCGGATAATAATTTTACATTCAACGATCAAATGGATGAAGCTGATAAAATGTATCCTAGATCATTTCAAGTTGAGCATAATGATGATAAATTTTATTGGATCAGCAATAAAGACCATATATTGGATCGTGGAATCAATTAGAAGTAAATAAACGTGGATGAATTTATTTATATATTGGATAAGATTATTGAATGCTTCGAGGATCTCATCAAAGATGAACCAGATGAAAAGGTAACTTCTATCTCAAAGAGCATAC
Organism: Viscum album; assembly: GCA_963277665.1. Taxonomy (NCBI): domain Eukaryota; kingdom Viridiplantae; phylum Streptophyta; class Magnoliopsida; order Santalales; family Viscaceae; genus Viscum; species Viscum album. The sequence goes on from OY728120.1 coordinate 310,037,761, forward strand.
ATAGGGAGATTAATTTTAATTTTTTTTGGAACTGTCTGGTAACCTCTCATGCGGTTTGATGTGATTTTTTCTTGTAATATGCTTGGTTTTATCACTTTCCCTCAATGATATCTCTTTATACAAATTTAAATTTCAGGTCACTCTTCACATCCTGAGTCATACATTGATTTTGTATATGTGTAAGTAGGAGAACAAATATCATTTTTAATCCTCTTCTCATGTGAAATTATTATTTCCTTATGATCATTAATATCAAACCAACTAATACATATAATAGAGAGTGTAATGATCAAGGAAACACTCATTGTGAGAGACTATATTTTTGTATTCCTTGAATAATATCTTTATCTTATTCCTAGACAAATGTTTGATTTATCAATTGAATATATACCTATATCTCTTTCCATATCCTATACTACCTATAGAGTCTCCACAATTGAGTTAGAAGAATAGAAGAATCGATCATAATGGATTATGGAAATCGGTTTTGTATGCTCAAGTGATTTACTGTGGGTTGCATCGAACGAGTTCATTATGAAGAAGGATTGGTCAATACACATCTAAATTCATTATCACGAGCTCAAGAAAAAAATTATAAATAAAAAGTATCTTTTTTTATGGATTGTTGACTTGTTGGCCAAAATATGTGGGGGCCATAATTTCCCTAATGTGTACCATTTATTAGGATATCTCTAATTAATGGTGAAGAAAAAAGATATTACCAGTACTACCTTTAGAACAAGATATGAAAACTATGATTTAATTATGATTCCTTTAATACTCACTAGTGCTCATGAAATATTTATGGATGTAATGAATAGTTCCTTTAGAGATTACCTCGAGAAATATTTGGTAGTATTTGGAGATTATATTTTAATGTACTCTAACATCAATTAGTATTAGGAGGAGCATTTGAATATAGTGTTAAAGAATTTGAAAGGATTATATGATTTATGGAATATATATTTAATGTTTGTTATAGAGGGAGGAATTATCATTGTTGGATGATGTTATAAAAAATAAAGGGATATCTAGGGACACTTCTAAGAAAACTCCATTTGAGGAGTGTCATAGAAAAACATTTTTAATAGAGATTCAATGATTCCTTGGACTAGTTAGGTATTACCGAAGACTTTTGTAAAACTTCTTATTATATTCCATCCCAATAACCATGATAAATATAAATAGTGTAATATTTTTCTAGATTGATGAATGTGAATAATGGTTTATGGAATTAAAATATAGGATAATCACTACACCATTCCTCATGCTACCCTCATGTGGGGTATTAATCATGGTATATAATAATGATTGATAAAAGGGGTTTGATTGTATACCAAAATAGATAGTTAAATTGATAGCATACTCATCATGGATGTTGAATTTTCATGTGACAAAAAATCCAACATATGGTCCAGAGTTGGATATATTAATCTTCAAATTAAAAATATGCTGACAATATCATTATATGAAGAAGTTTAAAAAATATACGGTTCATGGAGCCTAAAATATATATATCACACATAAGGATCATAATATATTATAGAGAATATGGTTATAGATGACCAATATATATTATTTATATATCCACTACCATCCACAGAAATATAATAATGTAGTATATTTTCTAAATAAAAATCATTTAAAGACCTTATCAATGATAGGAATTTAGAGGGATTCGATGTTTTTAAACTTGAAAAGGATGTAAATGGTGGTCAAATATGAAGGAACACCATCATTACTTTCTAAAATGATTTTATAACCATCCATTAAAGAGAATAATAAGGATGATCAAAGAGATAATGTTGATATACATTCAAATGTTAAAGCTATAATAGAAGGGAAATACTCGGGGATTAAAATTATTTTTCGATGATTAGTATGACTTCAGTAACTATTATGTTTGACATAAAATACTGATACAAAACAAGATTTTATGGATGATGCACATAGCTCAACCTTCTCCATCCACCCTGAGAGTATTAGGATATATATATATTTCTGATAAAAATATTGGTTGGGAAATATGAAGAAGGTAACCGTAGAGCATACACAAAAATGCTTGGTATGTCATAAGGAGAAGTATGAAAGGAAAATTTCCAAGAGGACGATTCAAACATTATCCATACACATATGGAATGGGGAAACAATACGATGGAATTTATCACTAGTCTTATGAAGAACATCATAGGAAATAATGAAATATTTATTGTAGTGGACCATCTTACTATGACTCCTATATTCATTGAAATTCATGAGGACTTATCACTCAATCATATTAAAAGGATATATATATATATAAGAGAATTGGTGGTGATACATGTAAAACCTCTATTTATTTTATCTAAGATCTAATAATTACCTCGATGTTCTTGAAATATCCCCAAAATATTCTAAGAGCATGTTTGAAAATTAGTGTGGCTTATCACTCCCAAAGTGATTATCAATCATAGCATACTACCTAGACATTTCGGGACATGTTGAGAACTTTCTATATAGAATTCAAATGAAAATGAGATTAGAATCATTATCTAGTAATGTTCTCATACAAAAATAAATTCCACTCAAGTGTAAAAAATGTATCCATATAAAGTCTTTTTGGTTAATAATTTTAGATCTCATGTGATTTATGAAGAATATGGTGAACATATGATGTGAATAACTAAGATGATTTATGGACTGAAATAAAACATATAGAATATTCAAAAAAACATTAGGGATTCTCAGAGTCGATGGAAGAGTTATACTATCAATAATCAATGATAACTAGTGTATAAAGATAAAGATAGCATGTTCCTCCAGATATCTATATATAATAGATTTGATAGATTTGGGAGTCAGGTAAATCTATATCCCATGTATATTGGCCCCTTTTATATTCTTGATTGTATTAGAGTTGTGTCTTATTTACTAGGACCCCCCAACCCTTTATCAATTACATGACATATTTCACATATCACTATCTTGGAAGTTCATACCATATCCCTCACATAAACTAAATTCAGAGGAAATATATCTATAATGTGTAATCTCTTATGAGGATCATACATTGAAGATATTAGACCATATTGACAATATTTAATACAAAAATACAACTCATCTGTTGAAAGTAAAATAGAGAGCATATAAGTTAAGCGGTGACTTCGTAACTAGAGGAAGTGATATAGCATAATTAACCTCACCTATTTTCATCATAAAATATAAAATAAAATTTTTATTGATAATTTTCTTGAGGGGGAAGAATGTAACGACCCAAAATTTTATCAATGGAATTTCCCTTCAGATAATTATGTCATATATGTAATGTTTTAAAAAGAACATGCACCGCATTATGGAAGAAAAAAATATTATATACCTTTGAATGTTACATTTGAAAAATAAAATTTTACTTAAGAATTGAATATATTTTAATTTGATAAAAATAGAAGATACGAAAACTGAAATATTTAAATTTTGTTCTACTCTATCCACCAGAATAACCACACTCACAAACAAAGTAGTAGAAATGAAGTGTAATATCAGTAATACAATATGAATTGTTAAAATTAAAATATATATAACACTAACTGAAAATATAGTTATATGAATAATTAATGGAAAATGAATTATTTATTGAAATTAGGGAACCCATATGAGAGTTACAAATTTGACCATCGAAATGGTAATCTAATATAGAATATTAATATGATAAATATGAATAGTAATATAACTATTAGATAAGTAAAATCACCTTTAGAAGGGTATAATTATATTTAAATATCAAATAAAATGAAAATATGATAGATTTAAAACATTTTACATTTAAAAAAATGTTTTAAGGATGATAAATTTCGTGTTTTTATTTTTCTAAAACATAATTTTTTTAATTGGTCTTTAAAAATAAATAATATTATTGAAAACAAATTACCTTTTCAAAAAATTTATTAATAAAATAATCTAATTTTTATTTTAAATATTGGAAAAAAATTTGAGACCATATGTAATTTCGTGAAGGGGAAGAAAAATTTTCATATTATTAAAATTAGATTTTTTGAATAATTATATATTTAAAAAAATTATATATTGGAAATTATTTTCATAAAATATATTTCATTTATTGATTTTAAATTTAAAAAAAAAATAGGTGAGTTTTTGGAATTTTTGTAAAATAGTTTTTTTGGTGAATTGGGAGATGTAGTAAAATATGTTATATAACATTATAAGATAAATTCATCAATTGTTGAGTCTTGCTGACGTAATCACCCATTATTTTAAAATCACATAAACTATTTTCTCTATATAGTAACAAGAATACAAAATATTGGTAATCATGATATAAAATAGCATATTAATTTTTAGAATTTTTGAAAACACTATATCTTCCCCTTATAAATACATCCCTCACAACCCCTTATCCTCACACCTTATAAGCCTTGTTTATTTCAAAATTTATAGCGAATATTTCTCCCAATAATCACCCCCACACACAGACATAAATGTTCTTATTTTCTCATCCATATACTAATCCAGGGTGCCTTAAGTGGAAAACCAGGAAGACACATTTAAAGTAGAAGGTAAACCCCTCAAATAATTATTTTAATTTTTCATCATTCCCATCCTCTAAAACTAATTCCATCCAAAATTGATTGATAAATAAAATATAATATATATATATATATATTAATTTTATTTTAATAACTTTATATATACCATACATCCTCTTCTCTGATCCTCTTATTCTAAAACTGAAAACATTATATGTATTATATCAGTTCACCCCCTCCGCGGACAATGAGTTTTTGTTTTCATTTACCTCCATAATGGAATATTTAAATTAAATTTGAATTATTTAAAATTACCTGAACAAGTATATTTTTTCACATCCTTGAATGAACATATGACTATGATATTAAATAAAATTAAAATAATTCAGGATCATTGGTAAAACCGCATAAATGAAATTATTGTATAACATTTTTATTTTTACTAAATGAATCCTCCCTATGTCAAAATAAATATGCATATTTAAGGAAATTTTAATAAATGTAGTTATATTAAAACCAATTCATTTCAATTCTATAGTTTTATTTTCATTTTAAAATAATATAATTTATTGTCCACAAGTGATACGACAATGGAACCATGAATGGAACACCCTCGAAAATGTGAAATTAAGCATTATTTCTCATTAAAATTATTTTAAATGAACGTAATAAAATTATAATAAATTAACAGAGATATAAAGGGTTAAAAAATAAGTAATTGATTATTATAATTTTATTCTCTAAGATAGTATGGGTAACTATAGTGAAATTCTAGGACATGAGGTAAGGGATATCTTTGAACAACCCTTTTTATTAGGGTTATGATAACTCTCCATATAAATCTATTTATCAGCCTATTTTTAATATATAAAATGATTCTGAATTCTTTATATATGTCACCAAAATATATATCTTGCATATTCTCCCTAACATTTGTTGTTTTATACATTCCTAATGTCCATTTCTCAAATGAAAGCCATTTTATTATATTGGTTACTCTTATTCTATGAGGAAAGATTGGGGACCCATTTCCTTCCATATGTAATTTCTATATTTATTACTTATGATTGATTCACATTTTTGGAACACATAATTATTTACTTATTATCATCATTGTGCCAGGATTGCTCACCAATGAATTTGGAAATATTTTTTCCTCATGAGACATTATTTATGGGATTAGGGAGTGAACCTAATCCAAGATCGGACTCTGTCCACCATGTGTTGTTGTATTAGTGTTAATACACGACTTACTTTTATTTGATGTTATATGATACTACAATACTTTCATGTTTCTAGGATCTTATTCATCAGTGTTCTTTATGTTATTCCTTTTTTTGATTATTCACATGCCTTGTCTTTTATGTTATCATGTTGTATCTTCTGGATAATATTATATGAATCATTTCCATGTTTGATCCCTTAATGAGATTTTTATCTCATCCATTTTGTCTATGTATTTCCTAGGTTATCCTATGCAGTTTTGGGTGATCAATGGGAGTTTAGAGATCATTAATAGATTTAAAGATAATGTCGTTTTGTTTTAGTTTCACTATAATGTTTTATTTACCTAGACATCAAAAAAACAATTCCTTTTGATCCTAAATGTGTATTTATTGGATATTTTTATGAAAAACCATTTAACATAAAGTCATGGGTCATTATGTCTTACCATCATGGGTAGTCTCCAACCCATGGCCTATTGTATGTGGGCTTCTAGAATCATTATCTCTCTTCTCTCGTTGCTAGTCTAGGAGGGGTACTATTAATGGAGAGGTTCATGAATGAGTGGTATCCTAAGTGATGGTTGGTGGATAAGATGGAGCTTGGAGTTAGGCACTCATGAGGATGTTTGGGTTGGTTGGGAAACAATATCAGTTTGGCTTAGTTAATGTCGTAAATAAGGGATTCTGGCTAAGACATATGATTTTAAGAACCCTAGTGATCCGCCACAAGGACCATAAAGTTTAACGAAATTATATAATATTTATGTATTAGTTATTAGTTATTATTTATTACTTAACTAATTATTATTTATTTATTATCTATTTATCCTACCATACATGCAAATTCCAAGCATTCCATCCATAAATCTGACATATATATGCATTGCGGGAGATTTGAACTTCTTACCTCTTGATTATTTTCCAAAGACTTTACAACTCAAGCAAGATCTTTATGTGGTGAGTCAATATAATTTAATACACTTATATATATATATACAGAAAAACAATTAATATTATTAAAGAATAATAGTGAATAGATAAAAAAATTATAATGAATATGTAAAAAATAAGGAATAAATATTAATTAAATATAAATTAAATAAATAATTATTAATAATTGATAATTGATAAAATTATAATGAATATTCCATAAAATATTTATTAAATTAATAAAAAATAGATAATAAATTAAAATTAATAAATAAGTAATAATAAATATTAAAAATTAAATACATATATAATTAACATATAATAAATAAATAATAAATAATAACTAACAAAAGATAAATAATAAATAAATAATTGAAATATAATGAATATACAATAGATATGTAGTAAATAAATAACTAACAAATAGTAAATAAATAATAAATAAATAAATAATAAACAATAATAATAATAAATTTATTTAATAATTATCAAATAAATAGTTATTATTATTAAGAATTTATAAATAATATATATTAAATAATAAATATTAAATATTAAATATAAAAAAATAATTAAATATAAAAAAATAATTAAATTTATAAAAAATAAATAATATATAAATAAAAATAATATGTAATGTGTAAATAAATTATAAATAAATTATAAATTATAAATAAATAAATATTAAATAATAAACAATTAATTTTTAACAAAATTATAATAAATAATAAACTCATTATAAATAATTTTGTAGTAGTTAATTAGTAATAAAAATTATAAATTATAAATTACAAACACTATTTAATCTTATATAATAAATACTAAAAAACTATTACAAAAATATTAAATAATAATTTAACAATAATTTAATAATATATAATAAATAAATATATAATAGATATATAATTAATTAATAAAGAATAAATGAAATTACAAAAAATTATTAAATAATAAATAATTGATAATTGATAATTATAAATAAATGAAAATAAATATCAATATGTATATATAATATGATATTTACGTAAATATATTGAAGGACTCATTTATTTTACATAGATATATATAAATGCACACATATATATAATTATATATAAATATAAATATATATAAACACATGAAAATATATAAATCAATATATATAACCATATAATATATAAAAATAAATTTGTATAAATGGTTTCAAATATACACAATTATTGAAAAATATTCATAAATACAAATAATCATTCATGAATAGATACAATTAAATTTAATTTTAGATAAATATAGATTAATATTAATAAATAATAAATAAATACATATAAATTAATAGAAATACATACATATATATATAATAGATTATAAACAACCCAAAGAGGGAATCACACAAAAATTACAAGCCTATGAAATCAATAGGAATTCAACCACATTTAATATAATCATATATGATCTACAATAATATGAAGACATTATTAAGAAAATATGAAATCTTATCAAATGTTCAAAAATCATGATATCTAAATACAAAATCATTTTCAGAGGCCTCTTGGGTCTTTTATGCTTAGAAAAATAGGCACCATGGTCAAACTCATCAAAATTACATAGAGATATTTATGATAATTGATTTAGTATATAATAGATCCCAACTGGACACCCATATCAAAAGTTATGACCATTTAAGTTGAAGTAATATTTTCAACTTCTCTTCGTACTATAATAAATATAATTCTTTTAATTATAACAAAATTATTATTTAATTTAATTGTAACTCCTTTCATAAGATTTTATGTGGCTATTTGTGGAGCTAAAACAGATACATGTATCAAAAGTTATGCTCATTTGATTCTCAAGCCTTGTTTTCTTCTAATCTAAGATTTACTTCAAGATTATAAAAATTATTTAGAAATAATTATAAATAATTTACAATTATTACATTATATTAATTTAAAAGAGTTTATAATAAAAATTAAATTATTATAAATTATAAATAATATTTATAAATAATAAATAATAATAAAATATTTTATATTTTTTCTCAATAATTTTAATACGATTTTTAAAAAACTACTGTTAATCCATGTTCTTTTTAATAAATCATTACTAATATATGACATTATTTTAAAATCCAACACAATAAATAAATAATAATAATAATAATAATAATAAAACACATTTAAAGGATGTTTTAAAAACCATTTTGATGCTTTTTCCATGAAATATTTAGAGTCCAATTTCAAAACCACCACTAATAACCATTAATTAATTTTCTTTTGTTTTAGTTATGCTTTTATGTTCTTTTGTTTGAAAATAGGTAGACAATTGGGTAAGGTAAAAATTAAGTAATTAGTTAACATTATATACTATTTCTCTTAGGTTCAGATTCCCATGAATTTTTTCTTTTTAAAGAGTGATTCCAGGTCAAAGTTCTCTTTAGATTCGTGCAATGATGTATAATAAGATGTGTCAACAAATCACCATAGAGTGGAGAATGATTATGACAATGCTCCTAGTATGACACTCTATGTGTTCTAGTGATAGTTTTTTTAGATGTATGGGGGTTGATTTTTTTTTATGGGATAGAAGTATGGTTGGAGGGGGTTATGATACCCTTTGGTTGGAATCATGCTTGAAGAGAGCACGAAATGTTTTTGGGTATAACGATGCTATATGGATCCCTATGAAACTTGTGGTTCTTATTTCTCAAGGTTTGTAGGGAGTATGATATTTTTTGGGGTATGTTCTGTTATCAGTTTTCAATATGTGTTTCTTAATCTACAAGGGGAATCTTTTTACTCTCTGATACTTTCCATAAAACCCAGAAATTCCAATGAAAGAAACATGTATTTGATTGCGTGTATGGATGTGACATTATGTTCATAAGAGAAAATAATATCCTGAGACTCTACTATATATTTATTATATTAAATAGATTCAATACCTGATATATATATTGTAATGCACACAACACTGAGATAGCTTGTGTTACAAACAAGATAAACCTTTTTGAAAACATTCATTACACACAAGAGAGACCTTCCTCGATAGCTTGTGTGACATTCCAGATTGAGTTCCATAAAATAACAATGTCAAATTAAAATATATTTATTTAATATAATATTCTATAACCTAACCATTATGTTAGAAGTTTTGAATATTATTAACTATATTATAAAAATTTATGTCTTATATAAATATAAAATGAATTCATGGGTTACCAATTAATGATAAATGGAAATAAGAATCAATTTGATATAAAAAACAATTATTGATTTTTATGATTCAAGTGATTTTTATCTTAGTAAAAAATATTAATTACAATTAGTGAATGTCTTTAATGAAACATATACATTATATATTCAATAAAATTGTTTTGATATATATCATTTAGTTTTGATATATATATTATAAGAAAAAACCCTATTTCTCAAATAAAAGCCTATATTCTCAGAAAACCAGTTTTTCTACCTTTAAGGGAGATAATATTTTAAATCCAATTTTTGAAACATTTATATGTTCTATTTGAAAAAATAATTGTTTTATTTTTATTCTGGACAATAAAATTTACTTTGGATAAATTTTTATATCTTTTTGATTAAATTCATATTTAATGAATAGTGAAAAATACTGTATTTTAATTCTTAACTGCTTTTTTTTCTAATTCATTTATATAGTTAGACTATTATTTTAGTTGTTTTTAATGTATATTTAGATTATTTTCTATCATTTAATATAATATTGGTCATTTGAATCAATTTAAAATTAAAAATATATATAAATACATTTCAATCATTTGAATGTTTCACATTAAAAACCAGCTTTTTAGTTTTATCTAAGGAATTAATTTGAAATCTAATTTTCCAAATTACATGAATTTAATTAAATAAAATAGATTCCATATTTAGAATAATAAGGTACAAATTATGTTTTAAGATCAATTTCATTTTTAGGTATTCACATTTTACCAGGGTAAAAAGATGTTCCATTGTGTAAGTAAAATTGTGACAAGGGTTAAAGTTAAAAGGAAAAAAGAATAATGTACCTAAAAATTGAAATCTTTAATGGTTGTTTGAGGTTTGGATAGAATCTAACCATCAAAAACATCATTATATGAGATTATATTTCAATGAAATTAATTCCACGTCAATATGGTAGGCTTTTAATACAAACAAATCCATAAATCAATCACTTCAAACCACCTCTCGTCAAGTATAAATAACAACCCTCACCTCCCCATTTCGTCCCACAAAGGCTTGTAGATCCAAAAATATCTTCCCAAACCTCTAATACTTACTCTATACATTTGAATGTTTTTCTGTTCTCACCATGAGACCAAATCCAAGTTCCTCAAGTGTCTTTCAAGGAGGTGACATTCAAGAGGTAATTTTCTCAAAGTACCTCTCTTAAGTTCATTTCATTTTCTACATTTTCCCCACCTACTTAATCCATAAATTAATGATAACTCCAAAATCATATATATACTAGTTTTTTAGGTTTATAATTTTGTATCTCATATCCATGTCATTTATCACCTCCGCTTATTCAAAGAAATGAAAGTATAGCCTATGTTATGTCGGTTAATCAACTTCGTGAATAATGGTTTGGTTCTCTTAACAATACTTCCTTCATGTCTGGTGTAAAAAATATATTTATATTCATATAATATTTAAAAATATATATTATAATCTATTTAAAATTCTTGACATTTTATATTAAACATACCTTCATACTTTCTACACTGTTATTATACGATAACTTCATTTGGGGACGTGTGGACTATCGCATTCTCAAAGTGACATGATTCACTCACACTACACAAGGAATGTATAAATGATGGTTCTAATTAACTAAATGTGGAATATAAATATCTATATTATATTCCTGAAATAATTATATTATAGTAAATATAATATATTTGTGTTTCATTTTCATTATTATCCTTTCACACACATAAAAAGCGATAACACTGTTTTTGGACGTGTGGACTACCGCCTCCTCAACACGATTGGATTTATTTTACCACAAAGTGCTATATATATAAGTATATATTAATAAATAATAATGTATTTAAAACATAATTATTATTATGTAATGATATATGATACATACCTTCTTTCCATAGTGATCATTGGAAAATTGGAACATTACTCACATGTACTTGTAGTATAATATCTCCATGAATGTATTGTCGGTTCATTTTTCATAACTATATGATATTACTGATTATAAAATTAAAATTGGTGTAAAAATATGATAATTAGTTCAGGTTTATTATTCATAAGATTTTTTATAATTCCCACTTTGACCATAGTTGATAAACAATAGTTGTTTTGACACATAAATCGAATTTTGTCAAACCACCCGACATAAACGTAATTTTTTTTGTAGTTTTAAACAACAAGGTGATAAGTAAAATAAAATTAATTATAAAAATTAAAAAACTTATTAATTTAGAATAAAATTAACTTAATTTTCTTAAACATGAAGATATCAAATTTTCAAATGAAAGGAAACTCAAGGTAAGGGTTTCTCCACTAAATTTTTACATCCGTGGGATAAATTTAATGTTCACAAGTTATATCTTTTGTTTAGTGTCACTAATGCCCCTATTGTTATACTTTATAATTAATCCTATTACCTTCATGGTGTTTAGGCCTTCATTTTATATTAATCATTTATAAGTTTTTTGATTTATGATGTTTCAAGGTGGTAGGGGACACTTTGGAATATTCAAATATTATTTTCCATAAATACATATTAAATAATATTTCAATGGTATTTCCATTTGATGAAATTGAATAATTTTTGTTCGATAAATAATTTTATTCTCCTATATTTAAGAAAAACCATATTCAATTACTTGTGCCATTTTTTTCTCTTTGGTAATGAAATTGTTTTATAAAATGTTTTTTATAAATCCCGACATTATTTATCTCTTTAGTGAGAGAATCTGTTTTCTTCTAAAAACCATGTTTTATAGAATTTTTTTCCAAAATCCATTGGTTAAGAAATTTCTGCTCTATTTTTATTTTAGCTATTTTTTAAAATAAATATTCTTAACTTTTTCCAGAAAAATTACTTTTCCAACCATTTTAACATGAAAGAATAATGTTCTTTTACCTCGTATGGATTATATTGATTTATCCACTATCCTTTATATGGAGCCTTATTTCCAAGATTAAAAGGAATATTTTTATAGAAAATATTTTTAAAATATATTTTCAATAAAAACCATTTTTAATATTTTTTTCAAAAAGAAATGGATATTTTCTTTAAGAATATTTTTAAATGTTATTCATTTATTTCATCAATGACAACAACCATTTATTTTCACTTCACTTGGGATATTTTGTATTACTATCATCGTAATTCTTAATCTAGATGGTTTAATATTTATTTAGCCATAGATAGTAATGATATTGACTTCATTGATTCAATATTGAAGTCGCATTGAAATATTCAAATTCATATGATCATTGAACATTGACTTTCTCTTAATAATTCATTTTATTTATAATTAATATTATTATTTCCCAACATTATACCATTTCTCATATGATGTTTCCTTATAATTTTATTTGATTAAATATGGAATTATTTTGAAAATACATATTTCTCATTCAATTTAGTTATTTTATAAGGAATATTAGTTATTTTGATTATTCGTTATGAGGAATGATTTGCCTTGGAAATGAAAGGTGGATACCAGACATTATATATATCCTCGATGTATCGATAGTTTATCATGAGACAAATATTTGTGAAAATTGGTTTCTAACCTTAATTTTAAACCATCGTGGGAATATTCTTTTGGGTAATCGGTTTTCATGTGTCTTAGACATGACATTCAATAATTAATAATTTCTATCAGATTAGTTTCAATTATTATTCATCGATGATATTTTTCATCGACATATCTATGGATATAGTTCCTTTTAGTTCATTCATTAAATAGAATATGTTTTAGTTTCTCAACATGACATAGTGATTTTCCCTTATCTAGTTATGTGAATGTAATGTATTTTCACTTATTACCTTGCCTTATTGTTTATTTAGTTCCAACTCAATTTGTTGATTACATGGTATGTGTGTTCAGTTTTTTACTAATCCATAATTACTATTCTCATTGATTCATTATTACTTCCACTATAAATTTCCCTAATTGGGAAATTGAGCTCACCCCAATTATGTTTCTTTCCCTCAGAATCCTAGAATTGTACTAAGAAATATGTGAAGGGTTTTACTAGATAGATTTAAGTTATCCTCAATGCTGATTATTTAGAAAGGAAAAAATATTGTAATTAGTGTTTTCATTTGTACTAAAACACTCCTTTATGTATCTAGTTTACTAATACTATTTAACTGATTGGTCTATCGGGCCATGATTACTTATAATCTTGACAATGTAACTGATATAAGACACTATATCTAGGTTATCTAGGGTCAGGTCACTAGAGTTGGTATCAAAAAATGTTTAGTAACAACCTTGGGAACTATATTTAGAAAAACATAGATTATGGAAAATAATAATAAGATAGAATTTAAGTGTAAGTATAGACAAAAACCCTATAATTCTGTTAAAATAAAGATTATGTCAGTCTATAGAGAAATAAATCCATGCGAGGATACTTCAAATGGATATTCTTCTGGCAAACATGTACCTTGGAGTAACAACTCTGACGAGGAGTTTCATGCATATCTCAGGGTAACTATGTACATGACAATGGGCCTTATTGTGTACACGATTTCACACTCTAAGAGATATTATTAGGATAGCTCGCATTTTATTTACAAACCATTTCAAACAATTTCATAGATAATGGAAATTAATGACCTAGGTTAAATATGTAGAGTATTATATTAATGATAATGTATCCTGATTTATAAATCCTATGAAATATATTATTGTTAAACCCTACACCAAGGAAGGACCTACTTGGAAATAAATGGATGAAGTATTTATGTATAGGGTTTGTATTAGTCTAAAGCATAACTAGTGATTAACCTTATTTCGAGGATTTCCATCATATTTCTTTTGGAAATTTTATAAATTTGGTTTTTTAAAGGACAACTTCTAAGTTAGGTGACAACTAGTCAGATCTGACAAGGATGCAGGTCTTTAACCCTTGGCTGAAATACAATAAGGGGTTTAGGCCATCCACTGACCTATGAAATGTCCTAGTTAAGTTTTAATTTTTTTAGTCAAGTAGTTTAACAAAAAAATTTAATAATGAACCAACAGTATCTCTTTTGAGGATTAGATATTAGTACGTTAAACATATTGTTTTTAGAAGATAGTATGATACAAATATTTAGACATTTCAGTATTTTATAGGCCTTACAATTAATTAAAAGTTTCTTTTAATAGTTTAAGAATAACGAAATATTTACTGGTAATTAATTTCTTTGAGTAAAGGGATGAATTAAAAAATTTCAAAGAACAACCAAGAGTAATGATTGTTCATTTGAAATGAAAACCTATCTAGTAAAAATATTTCATTATATTTATGTTCAGTAAACTATTTACCCAACATTAGAAAAATGACATAAATGATATATTTTCATAACACCTTAATTTTAAGAGAAACAATTTTCTACTAAATCATCACTAACTTATGTATTTGAGGCCCTCAACATTCTATTCATCAATCACTTGTTGGTAATTAATGACCTCACATACTCCCTATAAATATTTATGTTTCTCCTCCAAGTATGTATTTATACGTTCCATTTATTTATTCCTACATGGAAAACTAGTTATATGGTAGTCCTTGTGACATTTTTACTTTCCATTATATCTTTAATAGAGGATGACTTATGAACACTTCTCATAATGTGGGATTTCAAAAATAGGAATTATCATACAATATATCACCATAATTGAGTTTAAATTATAAGGCTAAAAAATAATTATGGTGGGGAGAATGTAACACTCCCGAATTATAATGTAAGAACCTTGTATTTGATAGTGTATATAGAACGTGACACCAAGGATGTAACAGAAAATAATATCCTAAGACTCTGCTATATATTATTATTTTTAATAAATTAAATACATGATAAATCTTGAAATGCACAAAACACAGAGTTAGCTAGTGTTAGACTAAATAGAGACTTCATTGATAGTTTTCTTTAAACTCAAGAGAGACCTTCAATGATATCTTTTGTTACACGAAAGACTGAGTTTCTCAGAATAACACTGTCTAATTAAAATATAATTATTTAACATAATATGATATAAACTAACCATTATTTGAGTGGTTATGAATTTTGTTAACTAAAATATGAAAATTTCTGTCTTATATAAATATAAAATGAATTCATAGGTTACCAATTAAAGAGAAATGAAAATAATTATTAGTCAGATATTAAAAGCAATATATTGATTTTTATACTTCCATGGAGTTTTATTATAGTAAAAATAATTAATTACAACTAGAAAAAAAATTAATGATGCATATATGTTATATATTCAATAAAATATTTTTTATATTTATCCATTATGTTTGAAATTAATAAGATAAGAAAAACCCAAATTTGACACATAATAACATATATTTTCATAAAATGAGTTTTACCACCCATTAATGGTGAACAAATTTTAAATACACTTTTTGAAACATTAGAATGTTGTATTTGAAAAAATAATTTTTATTGATGCAGGACATCAAATTTTATTTGGGTTAATTTTATTTTTATTTTTTTTATAAAATTAAAATTTAATTAACAGTGAGAAGTACTCCATTTTAATTCAAAACTTCATTTTCATCAAATTTACTTATATAGATAGAATATAATATTAAATTTCTTAAAATATATATGTATTTTGATTTTATCATTTAATTTTTTTAATTCGAAACAATTTTAACTAGAAAATAGATATATAAATATTTGAATGTTCTGAATGTTTTACATTAAAACCCCTCTTTTTACTTTTTTCAGTGGAATTATTTTTTAATATAATATTCCAAATTCTGTGAATTTTTTTAGGAAAAATTGATTCTATATTTTTAATTCTTTGGAGTAAATTATTTTTTATGTTTATTTATTTTTTTAGTTATAAAAAATTTACCATGGTAAAAAAATTTATTTACAATTGAATATGTAAAACTATGAAAATAGTTAATTTTAAAAGGTAGAAACATATCAATCCTAAAAAATGCAACATTTAATGGTTGTTTGAGGTTTATCTAGACCCTAAACTACCTAAAAATTTAAAATAAATTGAAAATAATTTAATTTATTTCCACCTCAATGTGGTTAGTTTTCATTATAATCTAATCAATAAATTAGTCACTTGAACCCTCCTCTCTACAAGTATAAATAACAACCCTCACCTCCCCATTTTGACCCAAAAAATATTTTTATCTCCAAAAATATCTTCCCAAACATATCATACATATGATCCCCATGTATAAGTGCTTTTTACGTCACCATGAGACCAAATCTAAGGTCCTCATGTGTCTTTTAAGGAGGTCGTATTCATGAGTTAATTTTTTCAAATTACCACTATTAATTTATTTTCATTTTATGCTTTATCCTCACCTCCTTCATCAATCACTTAATGATAACTCCAAATAATGTATATACTAATGTTTTATGTTTAAAATTTAATATTTCAGGTCCATTTCGTTTCTCACCTCCTCTCATTCAACTAAACTAAATTATCGTTCATGTTATGCTTGTTAATCAACATCATGCATAATGTTTTTGTTCTTTTTTCCATTACCGACTTCCTGGATGGTCAAAAACCTATTTACCTAGGAAAATAATATTTTAGTATATATATATATATTATATACTATTTAATATTCTATAAATGTTGTATTAAACATAACTTCATACTTTTCATAATGTGGTTATACAATAACATCGTTTTGGGATGTGTGGACCACCGCCTCATTAAAGTAATGTGATTTTCTCACATTGTGCATGCAATGTATAAATGATTGTTCTAAATAAAAATAAGTGACATAAATAAAAATCTATATGATATTAAACAAATAATTATATTTCAAATAATATATATATATATATATATATATCAGTTTCTTTATTACCATTACACACTCCTGAAAGGTGAAAACGCCATTCGTGAACGTGGGAACTACAACCTCCTTGACACGATGTGATTATTTTTAAATTAAATAATTATATATATAAGTATATAGTATTATATAATATGGTTTTTATGAGATAATTATCATTATGGGGAAATATAATGATACATACCATCTTTCCATAATAGTGACTGAAAAATGGGAACATTTATCATGTGTACGTGCAGTCTACCATCTCCATGAATGTAACAATTGTCAATTTTTCATGACATTATTCAATGATTAATTATTAAATTATAATTGGTGTATAAATTTTATAAATATTTAATTTGTATTAATCTTGATATTTTATATAATGACCCTCTTACCATAGTTGACCAGCAATAGCTGTTTTCACCCATAAACTGAATTTGGTCAAACCACCCAATGTAAACATAAACATTTATGTAGTCATACAAAAAATTGTTATATGTGAAGTAAAAGTATTTATATTCATGAAAAAAATGTTCTTATTTAAGTATATATTTAACATAATTTTATTATATATGAAGATAAATGATTTTCACACGAATGGAAACACAAGGTAAGAGATTCTCCTCTCATTTTTTACATATATGAGATAAATATCATTTTCACCACTTTTATATTTTTAGTTTTGTATCTAATTCACATATTGTTATATTGAATAATTAATAATATTACTTTCCTGGTATTTAAGGCTCTAATTTTATATTATTTTTTCATTGGTTTTATGATTGAAGACATTTCAATGTGGTATGGGACACTTAGGAATGCATAATGATTTAGTTTATCAACTATATATTTTATAATCATTCAATGGAATTTCAACTTGAGGAAATTAAATAACATTTGTTCAATAAATCTTTTTGTTCTCCTCTAGTCAATCATTACCAAACACATGTACTAAACCGTTTTCCACTGTTTTTTACTCGAAGTGTTTTACAAAATGTTTTTAAGAAATCCTGACTTTATCCCTGTTTTTAGTCGGAGAACCCATTTTATTATAAAAATCATGTTTTATTAAATTAATTTGAAAAATACATTGATAATGAAATTTCTAAACTTTTTTCCTATTACCTATTTTTTAATATAAATATTTTCATCTCCATTCTAAAATGATACTTTTCCAAGCCTTTTACTATGCAATAAATGAATGTTCATTTACCTCAGTTGGCTTGTATGGATATATCCACCTTCATTTAATTAAAGTCACATTTTCAAGATTAAAATGTTTATATTCAAAGATAATTTTTTTTAAAATTTATTTTGAAGGAAAATTATTTTTTAATGGGTTTTCCAAAGAAAAAGATATTTTCCCAAATAATATTTTTAAAATTTATTAATTTATTTCATCAACGATAGTAACAATTTATTTTCACTCCAATTGGGGTATAATGAATTGCTATCATCATTATTCTTACTAGGTATTTTTTAGGATTACATTTGACAGAAATAGTAATCATATTTTATTTCTTGATTGATTCTTGAAGTCACCATGAAATATGCAACTTCATAAGATAATTGGGCCTTTAATTTCTCATAATTATTCATTTCATTAATCATATATATTACTATTTCCCAAATGGTAAACCATTTATCATACGGTGATTACTTTAAATGGTATTTTATTAAATGGATAATTATTTATAAATCCTTATTTATCATTCAATGCGGTTATTTGATAAAGCATATTATTTATTTTGATTTTTCATTATTAGGAATTCTTTCAATAACGAATGATGGATGGAGCCCAAACTTTATAAGTTTCCTCGGTGCATTGATTGGTTCTCATGAGATAAATAGTTGTGAAAATGGTTTTCTACCCTTATTTTTAAATAAACTTTTGAATGCTCTTGATGGTAATAGGTTTTCAGGTGCCTCATATATGACGTCCAACAATTAAGAATATACCCCATATTAGTTTTCGTTATTATTTATCCTTGATATTTTCTTTCAACATATCTATGGATATAGATCATTTCAATTCATTAATTAAATGGAATGTGTTTTAGTTTCATACCATTCCATATTGATTTTTCTTTATCTAGTTAGTAATATGGAATGTTTTTTATGTTTTTACTATGCCATATTTTTTATTCATTTTCAACATAGTTTGTTGATTACATGGTATTTCTGTTCATTTATTTACCATTCCATAATTATTATTCTCATTGATTCATTATTGATTCCAATATATGTTTCTCCTAATGAGAAATTGAGATCACCATTATTATCTTTAATTCCCTAAGAATCCAAGAAGTGTACTATGATTGATATGTGGAGTTTCACTAGATGGATTAGTGTTATCCTCAATGATTAAAATATATAAAGAAACAAAACTATATGTTGTATTTAGTGTTTTTATTTTTAATAAATGACTCATTTAAGTATCTGTTTTACCAAGACTACTAAACTGGTTGGTTTTTCCAGCCTTGATTCCTTGTATTCATTCCAATTCAATCGATAGTAGACACCATCTTTGAACTGTCTAGGGCCGGTTCACTACATTTTCCCTCTCTTATTGGAAATCTGAGCCATACTCTAGATGTGTGGTGAGGCTTTTGAATTACCATATTGATCCTAGAACCCCTCGACTATTATCCTCATGAAATTATTAACTGTGATTATCATCATTGTTTCATTAGTATACATTTGAATGGGTTTATGGAAACCTCATATTCTGTTCAATTTAAACCCACATAAAAAATAATTGAGCCATGATCATTTGTAACACTTCAACATTTTAGTATCCAAATAAAAACTAATTTCATTTATATATGGAAATCATATGTCATTCATCAAGCTAGATATTGATATGGATATCTGGCTTGTGGAAAAGGTTTCTCTAACCTAGTTTATATCATTCTATAACTCTCTACTCGGCCTCTTATTTTTTCAGGGGGTGGGGTTTTTATCATCATGTGTAATCTATACTCTTCTCTTGGGCCCAGTGTGATGGAGTTTTTTCCTAATTTAAGGGATTCATGTTTGTATTAATTTGATTTAATAAATGTATTATTCCATCATTTTAACTGTTATGTTCTCTAGTTTAGTAAAGGATAATATTTTAAAATTTTAAATTAATTTAATTATTTCTAATGTCACATTAATTTCTCTATCTTTTGTGAACTAACTTTTTTATATTGGGTTTTATGTGGCTTTTTTTAGATGTGGTTATGACCTTGTGTTATTACATTTCAAGAAAAACCTTTTTTCTCGTATTTTTTACATATGTTACAAATTTGATCACATGAGGAGAGGGGACACTTCACCCATCCTGAAATGTTATGTGACGAAAAATTTTAAATCTGTTTGGGTATGTCGATGTGGTGGATGGATTGCATAGATGGTATGCTTGAGTTATATTTATTTATGATGATATCAGTGTCTTTTTAGGATATGTAATATTTATTGGTGATAAATTAAAACACTTGATGGTGATGGAATGAATTGATGTGAAATGGAATTATAGATGTTATATCCTTGAATTTTTATCATGAGTGTGCCCCTAGTGAATACATGTTTGATAACAAAAATAAAAAATATTTAATTCTAGATAAAGATGATAGTTTCAACCACATGATTTTTTTTAATGCATTTCATATGTTAATTTGAGTTCTCCATGTTTCAATAATAGTTTTTTAATAATAACATTATAAAGGATTGGTAGAGCTGTGTTAGTGGAATAAAAAATGATATGATATCATGTAACCTTACTATGTACAATAGTTATCATGGAAATCATTATAAATAGGAAATATTTTTTTTATAAAAGCAAGTTTTACGTTGAGTATGTCATAATTATATGTTTTCTTCATAATTTATAATAATATCCATTGATACCTTCATAGAAAAACTTTTTTTTACAACATGTTTTATTAAATTAAATATTTCAATTAATTCGTGAAATAATATTTATTTTAAAAGTTTATTTTCAAATGTATTGATGTTGATTGATCAAAGAATTCTAAATAAAATTTTTTTTTATTGAAGATTGATTTTAAAGGGTTTTATTTGGATGATTTTTTAACCATGTGGATTCTAAATACAAGATAATAAGTGAAACATTTTTATCCGCATAAATGTTTTGGGTTTTTATGAATCAAATTTTATTAAATGTTAAATGAAAATAAACTGTGTATATATTTTCCCATGATGGAATAACATAATAAAAACAGATTGGGTAAAGGCATCTTTCATCAAAATAAGTATTTATTAAATTTTCATAAATAAATGGGATTTGATTGTTTAGAAATTATTCGTTATGAAATATTGTTTTAATATTATTTTTTTATGATTGGTTATGCATGGATTCATAGTTTTGTGTCAGTTATGTGTGCCCATTGATGTGACTATATGTGGGAATATGATTGATATATATGCACTCTGAATTCTAAATTTATTTGTAGCTTGATTCTGTTGGAATGAATTATTTAAAATCATGTTGATATGTATGATTTCTCGTCCTCTTAAAGTAATATTTTATTATAGACCTATAACATGATTAAGAGGTACCTCCCTTGGAAGTTAGTTTTATAATTTTTTGTAGTTATAATGTTTTTTCCAAAAGTAGTTTCCATGTTCAAAATATAAGTAGATTCTTGATAGGTATATCACATGGGTGGCAATTTCATCCTCATTATTTTCCTCTCCCTTACAGTTTTTTTAATATGAAGGAAGATAATTTTTTTTATAGGTATCTAATGTATGGGATCAAATATTCCTGAGCCATCCCTTTATTGTTGTTGGGTTTTCGGAAGTTCAGGAACAATTTCAAAATATTATGATTATTTTAAAAATTGAATTATATTTTCTAAATATGTTTTCATTTGATTTAAAAAATTATTGATGTAATTTCAAAGTATTGAATGTTTATTTAGAATTTAATTCAGATGTTTTAATGCGATTCTAATATTTTTAGAAGTGTTTATAGATTTTAATGTTATAAAAAACCCCATTATTAATAATTTTTAAATTAGTATTATTAAAATTGTTATATTTTTTCTAAAATATTTACATTTATTCATGACCATGGTATTTTATAAGGGTAGTTATTGTTTTATAATGGTTTTTTTAGGGTTTTTTGTGGTGTCATTTAGTTATTTAAGGGTAATAAAATAATTAAAATCTCTATGTATATATAACTTCCACACTGCATGAAGGTCAGTAATGCTCTATCGTCATGTGTAATGTTAGATCCTTAGTTACATCAGTCTAACATGGGGACCCTTAGTCTCATTTAATTGAAATACTGATGTTTCATTAAGGTAAGAATGTTATTTTATACACTCTATAATGTTCCTACCCAGTTCACATAAGGGTAGTTTAGGATTTCCAATACCTATGTAATGGTATCCCCATCTTGTGTGGATATAAATTAACAATTACATAACTCTATAATAGAATTTAGTATACCAACATAAGTTTATTCATTTAAAATAGTGTAAAATAATGTTACTCTTACACAACACGTGTGTCTCATGAAAGGGAAAATGACTCCATATGGGTTAAAGAACATTACCCTTATACAATGCATGTATTTTTTGTAAAGTTATAATTTTTTAGAAGAACCATGTTTTTTATATTTAATTCAATATTTATTTATTTTTAAATATATATAATGAGTGTTAAATATGGAAATCAGAGGTTTTGATTATATTAATATTTTTAAATGAAATTTTTGACTTCACTTAATACTAACAGATCCAAAATGATGGTACAATGAAAATTAGACGAAACCCAATTTAATATGACTTATAGTGTGATAAAATATTGAATTTTTTCCTGGTGTTTCAAAAGTATGTGTTATTTTACATCTATAAAAAATTAAAATCAATTTCCTCTCCTCAATGGAGTCTCCATTCATTTCTCTCCTGATTAGATGATCCAAACCTCACCTTTCAAGGTTTCTAATCCATTAGAAATTTAATCCAATTATTCACCTATGTTTTCTAGGATGTTATCATCTTCGTCTATCATCTATTTGGGGTAAAATTATTTACAAGAGAAGAAAAATATGTAGAGGATATGTTAATTATCTTTATATTAGGCTATTCAAGTCTGAATGTATCACGATTTTTCTTCTATGATTAAATAAATTTGATTAACCATTATCAAAAAAAATTGTGAAATAGTCAAATGAAGAATATGTCTGTGATAATCTAGAAATATGGGGATAAAATGAAATTTGTTTAATTATATTAATAATAATGAAATAAAATTAACTCTAAAATTTTAACTATATGATTAACTTATACAGTATAATTTTTCTTCTGATAATTTGTGAATTTCATGAAATATAGTTAAGGTTTTAATACTATTCCAGGTAATGATATATAAGTTTAATTATTGAAGAAAATGGTTGACTTTTTTTGTTTAAATATCCTTAATTTAATTAAAAATAATATTTGAAATCATGGATAAATAAAGTTATCTCAGAATTTTAATCCTCTCATTAGAATGTGTGTATGAAGAATATTCTGGATAATAATTTCTGCAATGAAAATTATGGATTTGTTTAATATATTATATAATAATATTTGATAATCTATAGTATCATTGAAAATATGATAAAATATGTATTTTCAAATTGTTGAATAATGATAATTATTAGAGAAATTATCCTAGAGAGAGAAAGATATGATAACATGCCATGATATAAAACTGGATAAATAATATTGAAGAGAATTATTTGAAAAATATATATATAATAAATTTAAATGGTGACTATGAGATGTTCTATTATTACTATTCATTTTCTAATTAATATTTTTACAGGTGTATAACATTATTTATTCATGTATATTTTTATCACAATATTGTTAAAATTATTGAAGAAGGGATTATTGTCGCATGTGAAATTACTAATATTCATGTTTGAATATATTAGGATGACTGATCACATTCTCTTGAGATTTATATATTTTTTACCTCTATTATAATCTATATATTGTCTTATCAATTGGTATAGTTCTTAATCTTTTTTTTATATTAGTGGATATTAAATAACATAATAAAGTTGGTAATGCATTGTTATAATGGAATAGAAATATTGAAATAATTAAAATCATTATCACTGATAAACTAAAATGGAGATCAAGGTCGAATGATAAATTAAAAAAATTGGATAATTTATAAAGTTATAAAATCTAAGATTTATAGTTAATAAATATTTTAATTATATTCTAAAATTGGAATTTAATTATTGTGTAAATTATTATTCGAGGATGAGTGTGTGTGATGTTATTTGATATAAGTTGGAAAGAATTTTTCATTTATTTCTTAGTGAACATAGAATTAGTTGTTGGATAATTCATTGAATATGTATTTATGCTCTATGGATTTAGATCCTTCATTTGATTGAACAATAACCTTGTATGGTTATACTAATGGTATTGGATGCACAATGTTATGATATTTTCAAAGGGTGGTGGTTATGGTGATGGGAATAGTAAGGGATGCTCAAGGAATTGATGGTGGTGTGGGGTTTCAGTTATGATGACAATAATGAGTGGGGATGACTATGTTTTTGGTGGTTTCATGGGATTAGAGATATTTTGATGAATTGAAAAAGATTGTTGGATGTGATATTATGAGTAGTGGGTTAGGTATTACACATGTACTAATAGAGTGTTTTGAAGACATGATTTCCCATTTTTGTAAGGAAAGTCATGATTCATTTATAATAATGATTGCTCATCTTTAATGTCTGATAGATGGTTTTTATTCATATTACTAGTTTATAATTTTAGGAAGCACTTTGATACCATGAACTGAGAGTGAATATTTTGTTGTTCTGCTTGGTAAGAATCATAGATCACCCAAATGATTATGAAATCATAAATAAATAGATGAAATGATGTGTTTGGATCATTATTATTACTTTATTATGACGATCAACTTCTTAATATGAGAAAAAAATTAATAGTCCCATATAAATTTTAGTAATAAAATTAATATTTCAATATTTTAAAATAAAAATATGTAATATTAATTGATGTATATTTAATTAAATAATGTTCTTTAGAACTATATAATTTTTACCCCTATGCCTTAACAGTGGTTGCAAGGAATCATGTGTGATGTTAGAGGAAAATGATTATGAGACTCGTCAGTTACACATAGTGTTGTTGTGAGATTTATATATATATCATATATATTATGTGGTTTCATATACTCCCCCACCCACGTTGGTATGTAAATTAACACACAATGGACTATACGAGGTTGTTTTTTCAAACATCTAGGTTATAGAGGAACTAATAGCTAACTTCCCTCTATGACTCCACTATCTTCTCCTAATAGTTTATTTCCTTGTATGTAGAGTGGTTATCTATCCCCACGTATGTGTTTTAACGGGTTTTAATTTCATTTTCATATTCTAAACACATGTATGTCTATATATAGTACCCTAATAATTATTATCGGTATGTTGTTTATAGTCTATAAAGGCATGAGGTATAATAAAAAATGTATGACCTATGCTGGATCCTAAAAAATACAAGGTTTCTATATTTATATTTGGTTGGGATGAGGAGATGATGTGATGAAAATTCTATATGATATATTATCTAGGTTTTAATTATTTTGGATGACATTATACCATTCGTGTTTGGGATGGAATACTTTGGGAGAGATATGTATTAGTACATGTGACATTGGGGAAGAGTAGGAAACCAGTGGGGATGTTATAGAAATTAACCCTCATTTAGAATTATATAATATGATCTAATGTATGTGATACTTGGTTAATGATATATGGTAATGATGGGGAAATGAATACTAAACATTTATAGGTGATAGGTTAGTTTCATTTTCTTACTCACTAGTCTTTAGTATGTATCTATCACATTTTTCATGAGAGGTTGTTGGGACATCCTACTAAGTATAAATGGCATGATCTCCCCATTATAATATTAACTTCTTTTTATGATATTAAGTGTTATTTGATTGTTATGTACTATTTCTCATGTTTGAGGTGTTGTTTAAGTGATTTTGGTGAATCATGATCACTATCAAGGATTTATTATAGTGTTTCTAGTGGTTTTTATTTTATGTCATTACATTCATATAATGTATTGGGATTGCATCTTCATCAATTGTGAGTATGAGTTTTTAATGGTTGTTCTCATCTTATCATTTACGTTTCAAATCATATAGGGTAATGTCTCTAATTTTTGTGTATGTAATACCCTAGATGATAGTCATCAACCTGTTGCCTATTGTAGATGGGATTCAAGCATCATTATCTCTCTTCTCTAATTTTTGGCCTAGGAGGCCTACCATTGGGTAGAGGGGGGTCATGGAAGTGACTCATGTACTTTTATATATTATCAAAACCCATGAAACACTATGTTCATGCTATGAAGGATACATTGGGTATGTCATGATTAGAAGGTTATTAATGTATAATTAGAGGAACCATTTTATCCATAAATTTATGAAAGCTCTTATCTCAGACCTTCTATTTGAATGGAAGGATAATAACAAATTACATGACCACGGTGATGTAGAAATGTTCTTTCAAAATAACGAATAAATATATATCTGGAATTATGGTTGATGAAAAATGAATGCAACGCGCGTGATGAGATATCAAGACAAAGGTATTATATTATAGATTTCTCACATGAATGTGGTTGTTTATGGTGTAAAATTAACTTCATCCACTTGATTCCTTCGAAATTTTGTTATACAGTTATTGTGAACTTTATATAAGCACCCAAAATTTTAATAAGGAAGAATCATAGAGTTTCACAAACTATGTGTCTCTATAGATTACATTAATCTTTTATGTGAATTTAAATATTTGAATAACTATTATTCCCATGTTTTAGGAATATTTTTATTAAGGATTTATTGATCACATAAATAAAGTAAAATTTAATTTTTAAGGAAATTCTTTAATTATACATATATAAAATACTTATTTATTGAATAAATATTTTATTAATTAATTAATTGGTTAATAAAAATGTTTAGGAGCACGAGTGGACCAAGATAAGGACTAATGTTAAATATTATTTGGGAAGATAATAAAATAATATTTATCCTTACAGTAGTATGTTCACGCCATGAAAACAATTTGTAATAAAATTATTACTGCATGTAATGTGTTAATATAATGGTTTAATATATTATTAGGTCAATATTTTATACTAAATAATATTTAACCTGGACCCCTAACTCGTTAAATAAATTTCTATGTTTATTTTCCTCAGTTTGTCTATATTCACTGCTAGAAAATGAATATTTTAGATAGGTTATTACTTACGGATATACATCTATGACAAATACTCATTAATATGAACCTTTTTGTGATGAATTGTGATTTACATAAAAAAATTTATTATTTGTGATGGATAATAGGGATCATATCTCTTATCCATACACATTAGTCATCATAGTATGATTATTATAAATAGATGTTAATATCCATCAAAAAACATTCTCTCCAATTATATTTATCAATGGAAAATTTTCACTATTAACCTCTCTTAAATAAACATTAATGAAATTCACTTGAACCCTTTATAGTCCACTACTAGCAAAAAAAAAATCCTTTTTTCAGTAGGTTCCATTATACAAACCTCAAATAAATAACACACAAAAACATCCATCGGACCATATATCATTCCTATTTATGTTAAAATCAACGATTTTCAGACTCCAATTCTCTTCTAAGTCATTATTTTTTTGATTTCCTATTCAATCTTGTAGTAATTTGTTTATTTGATCCATAGGTAAAAATATTTACTCAATTTTAATAGTTTATTGGGTATTTATGGTTACTATAATTTTTTTCCTTTTTTGTGTATCCACCATTGAGCACAATGTACTCAAAATGCACACGGTTTGATTTGAATTGAATTTAGGTATTCACCCAATATTTATCATTTAGAACAATGAGATTTCCCTATTTGGGTGTTCACCTTTTTTTATGTATCTACCCACCATGTCGATTCCCAATGCACAACAATTCTTTAACACCTCACACACTACATGTGTATATATATATACAATATAAGATTGTAAAATATTGGATGTTATATATATAAGAAAACCATTTAAACTTATATATATATATATATTAATTTCATTTTTGACCTATATATAGATATATATAATAAATTGTAACAAGTGAATATATATATATATATATAATTATTCCAAACATGGAATGAATTTTCAACAGAAACATGATGGATTTAATTATTGATTTGATTAATGATTTCATTATTGACTGATTAATGTATATAGAAGTTTGAATATTAAAATATTAATTTTGGAAGTAATATTATATATATTAATTGTGATTCCATAAAGTGGTTGTTTTTTATTTAGTTGTGTCAAAATAATTTAGAATTTATTATTTTAGGATATTGTTGGAAATATGAATGTTATGGAAATTATTTATAAAGGTGTATAATATTTATATAAATTTAAAAAATTTTATGTAAATCTATTTAATTTTTTGTAATACGGTTACTGGTTGAAATATAGATTTTGACATTTAATTATAGAACAATGATTCCAAATAATTTTAAATAATCGTGAATAGTATTAGAGTATTTAATAAATCCAAACTAATGATAAAAATACTTTAATATAAGATTTCATGAATGTAAAAATGAGTAAAAATATATTTTTTGGATATAAATTTTTTGTATATGTATTTTATAAGGAAATATTTTATTAAATATATAAAATATACGAAATAAATAGGAAGTGAGTGTAATAAAAATAACAAGAAAAATCAATTTAAAGACAACATTTAAAAAAAATTATAATAAAAAATTATTTTATGAAAAAAAATTATCTTTATAGATTCGATGTGTATATTTTTAAAACAAGTTGTCATTATTTTTTTAAGAAAATGATTGAATAACATTTTATGAGAATTTTTTTTCATAATTTATAATAAATATATATATATATATATTATATATATATATATATATATATATATCTTTTATGAATTTATTTTATTTTTTATAGAAAAAGTTCCAATAGAATTATATATTTATCTATTTATCTATTTATTTATTTTTTCTTAAAAACACATAACAATATATTTGATATATATATATTTTATTAATAAATCATGTAATATATATATATATAATGTATGAAATAGATATGAAATGAGTGTTTTATAAAAATGTTGATAAAATCAATTTAATGAATATATTTGAATAAAATGTTTTTTATAAGAATTTTTTTTATAAAGAAGTATTATAAATTTATTTTAATGAAAAAAACAATA
This sequence comes from Viscum album, assembly GCA_963277665.1. NCBI lineage: Eukaryota > Viridiplantae > Streptophyta > Magnoliopsida > Santalales > Viscaceae > Viscum > Viscum album. The sequence goes on from OY728120.1 coordinate 310,067,765, forward strand.
ACTAATAGAAATATGTAATGTTTATTAAAAAATTATGTTATTAAGACTTATTAAAAAAAATTTAATACCTATTAAAAATATAAAATATACTATAGTTTTTAAAAATTATCAATAATTATTGAAAACATAGTAGTAATTTAAAAATAGAAATAATCATTTAAAAATTTTAATAATTAATAACAAATGAATCAATGATATTAATATTTAGAAAATTTTAATTTTAATTACTAAATATTGCTCATAAATTTTAAATATTTTGATAATTTTGATAATTTTTAATAATTTTTAAAAGAAAATATATGAAACAATAATAACTTTAGAAAATTAGTAATATTTATCAAAATTTATCAAAATTAGTAAATGATCAATATTACATAATAAATAGTTGTAACAATTGGTAAAAATATAAATATATTTTCAAAAATTAGAAAAAAATTATAATACATTGTTAAAAAAATATTAAAATTTCTAATAAATATTAATAAATAATCCTAAATATTAACTATTAAATTTTATTACTAATGTGTAAATGTTTCGAAATAGTTCATAAATATTATTAAATATTGATAAATTATAATAAAATATATACAACATATTAAATATAATAATTAATATTAACGATTTGAAACATGTATTAAAAAATATAATATAATCAATAAATAATTCTTATTACTTAATAAATAATTTCATAAATTAGTTAAAATCAAAAAATATTAAAAATAACTAGTAAAAATAACTACGAATTCAAGTTAATTTGTAATAATTAGGCACAATAAAAATATAATAATATTTTTTAACTTGACATAATGAGTAATAATTATTCTTATTTATATTATTTTTTAGATAATAACATACTCAAGAAGTAGACGCCAATTTATAATACATGATCGTGATTGGATAAATCATCAAAAAAAATACAACAGATCTTGTATAAATCTTATCTACATTGACGGTGTTGAAATATTTATAACAACTTCAACATCATATTCAGAATATTTTTCGAATGGAATAACTATATGTCCATATAGGTAATGTGATATTAGGATATTGGAGATGTTTCACAATGTTAGACATCGTCTAATTTGTTTTCATTTTCTAAAAGATTATATTTTCTTATATCAACACGATGAATGAAAATCAGTAGATAATAAAAACGCTTTGGATCTCGATCCTACATTATATAATTTAGTACATGAGGCTGTTGACCCATCTATTTAGGGAAAAAAATAGAATGATATTCCAAATCTGGAATCAAAATCATCTCAATTTTTAAATTTGTTGAAATTTTCTAAGGAGACCTTATATTTTGGAATCTATGTATGAAAAATTGAAGATATTTAAAATTTTAAGTCATTTAAATCAGATTTTGTAATTCTAAATAGTTGTTTTGATCAAATATTTTGTTTTGTTAAATCATTGTGGCCTGAAAAAATACATTATCTACATTTTTCTATGAAAATTATAGGTTGGTCCAAAATTTTGGTCTCAGTAATAAAAACATCAATTCATGTTCAAATGATTACATATTATATTTATTTGATTATGAATCATTAGTTAATTGTATAATATGTTGAGAATATTGGAAAAATTGACATAACTAGGAAAGTAAATTTTTTTGACGAAATAGTTTAGTTATTTTCCTATTATACCTTGTTAATGTTGTCTGATTATATTTCATAACCTATTTGTATTGATGACCTGGAATAAATAACATATTCTTGTTAATTAAAAACTAAATCATCTATGTGATGGTGATTCATGGAAGAATTTTGCAAGAACCTAGTTTTTGAGTCATGTATGGATCTATTTATATAACGACCCACACTTTACATACATTGTTAATACTTCAAAATTGAAGCACACTTATTACATCATATGACAAAACCACAAAGGACCGTATAGGTATAGTGTCTTTAGAAACTGGGAAACATAAACAACTGGTTCATAAATCTTCTACAGTGTCTCCCATTTATTTCATCATATCTAGGGTCCCTTTTAGCATATTCTACTTAATATCCATCTTCCTGACCTGGGGAAAAGAAAGCATAAAAGGGTGAGCTCAAATGCTCAGCAAGGGCAAATAAAGGAAATAAAAATCATATCATATCTTTATCAAAACCTGCAAAAGAGATCATAATATCTTAACATGGAATAAATCATAGAAGTGAAAATGAGATCCCCATAATCATAACATAAAACTTGAAACTTTGTGGCATGCACACATAATCATGGAAAATCATTTCTTGTTAGTCATGACTCATTGCCAAGACTATCTTAGTGGAAAAAGTCCCTTTCTGAACCGAGTTCACTCCTCGTTTCAGTCCTGTATCACTGAACTGAAATAACCTTCCGTTCCAGCCATGTCTATCTCATGAGATATAAAATCATTACCCAATGCATTGGAGGGAGATATAGGTCCCACCCATCTTATAATGAATCCTTTCTTATGTGTGCCACATAATCATAAAACATACATCATCGCATAACACATATAACAAAAATGGGATTCTTGAAACATCATGACATCATAAATCAATTCATATAAGATAAAGGAATTCATAAACATAATTCCATCACAACATAGTCAAACCAATGTAAAAATATGGATAGAAACAGAACCCTTTATTATCTTAGATGGAAAATAATTTTGATAAAACACTTGAATTGAATTCTTGAGGAAAATATCCTTTCTTCTTCAAAAACATTTTTCCTTTCATAACATGTCATACAACATTAAAATAAAATAAGTTGATTAAAAATAAACTTGAAAACTTGTAAAGGAAGCTTCTTTGAAGTAATGTTTTAAAAATCCATTCATGCCGTATAAGTTAAAAAAAACATTCTTCGTACTTTTGTCGGAAAAGTCAAAAAGTACCTCGTACGGAAAAACGACAAAAGATTCCTTTCATATTCTTTACTAAAAACTCACCTAAGGGTAAGATTGGATTTAAACTATTTCAAGTGGATGGAAACAATATTACATATTGAGGGAACATGGATGTGGATGATAAAATACACCCCAGTAAATACTTACGAATAAACAATCTCGGATAAAAATGAGATTGTGATATTTCCCTTACCTTCGGTCCAATTTGCTTTGTTCGTGTCCGAAGCTCCTGATAATGGTTTAAATAATGTTATTGACTTATTCCAGAATCATACATATTGATATGAGATCATATATGGTCATATTATTAACTTCTTGTTAGTAATATTTCATTGTTACTTGTTACTCGGGTCTTTATAACTTTTTGTTCTTATGCGTGTTTTGTTGAATAAATTCTTATTCTTATCTTTAGGTTATAGATAATTCATTTCCATAATGTTATTAGTGTAGTATATACCATATTCATTCATTCAATTCATTTATATAATCATTATGAAATGAAGATCATGTAGAACGAATCACATCACATCGTGGAGACGGTATTCCGTACGTACGCACGAGTGATGATATCGTTCCTATGATCGTGGAATTGTATTGGAGTATATATATATATTATTTCAGTATCAATATTACTTAATAATAATCATATATAGTTACTCATTACACCATTATACCCATCCTTGTAAGGTGATGGTGGAAAATAGATTACACCACGGCGTGGAGACGGTATTCCGTTCGTACGCACGCGCGGTGATTTCATTTTTCCGTAGGATGGATAGAAGGCGAATTAGGGTTGTTTCATATTTATAATAACATATCAGTATGTAAGTAATACTGATGTTATTACTTTATCATGAAACAACTAAAGAAGAAGAAGTTGAAGAAGAAAGAAATTGAAAAGATCGGTAATGGATATTACCTCTTCTTTGGAACGCCTCTTTGAATACACCACTTAAGGAACTAAGATTGGTCTTTGGAGAAGACCAGGACCTCTAGGATTATTCTAGGGAAGTGGATAGGAGAAAATGGCAGGGGTTGGCCGAGCTTGAGTGCTCAAATTGGTGTGAGGAGGAGGGGGAGGAGGTGCCCTTTTATAAGGGAGGAGAGGGGCACCTTAGGAATATCTCAAAATATTATTTTATATTAAAGTCAAAATCGGTTTATAATGGTTCCAAAGGGTCTTATTTCGAAGATAAAGTGGGGAAGGGTCGAAATCCTATAAACCAATAAGATTTAGACAAGTTTAGGGTATTATTTTAACCTTATCAATTAGATTTAACTCTAAGTTAATTAATTTATCTTTTACCGTGTCTTTTTGTTTTCTTTCACTATATGGTTAATGAACTTACTATAACATGCCAAACGAACCCCAAATTGTTTATTATTAATATATATATCCTTATCTAAGTCATTTGGCCGAACCTTAGATTTTTAGGAATAAAATAACAATTAATAATATAATATTTGATTTAAAAACTATTTTGTGTCAATTTTGACACTATTTGATATATGATTTTTGTGAAAGTCATAACAGAATTATATGTTCGAACCAAGTTTATTAAATCAACAATAATATATCATATTAACCTAGAAAATTATTGTAATTCATAAAAAGTCTCAAATTACATTTATTTTGGTATTTATATTATCAATTTTGTCAATATTTCATTAAAAAGATAATTACTGCATCATCTTTGTGTCATAAATAAATTAACTTATTTGATGTCTAAAAATTACAAATAAAATACCATCATGTAGAAAATCTTTTTAGCTTTCTAATGAATATTTACAATCGAATTTATCTTATGTATAACCCCATATTAAAAATGATTTACTTATTAAACTTTGATTTTAACTATTTTAACCCTTCTTTAAATAAATTAATAATAAATGTCCTAATCTAATCCAAGTGGGCCTAAATGGTCATATTTTATTCCTAAGTTTGTTTTTGGTCGAATTACACTTGTCCAATAGAATTAGTACATGTGTTAGGGTAATATTAATATCATATTTACCCTTAGTTACCCTATTTACTATTAACCGCGGTAAAAATAGTAAAAAGTTACTATTCACCAAAAAATTATTTTTATCTCATTGAACCACATTTTACTTACTGACATCAACCGTGTCTGTTGGATTTTTGAAATTCCATTCACAGAAGCGGTAAAATTAAGTTTTATGCAAAATTCAGTTTTTAACCTACCACTTAGTGGTTTCACTATTCATCAAAAATTGAAAGTTTTCAGAAAAATACCAAAATTTCACCCTAGGCTAATTTCGATATTCTGAGTCCAAAAATGAAGTCCATTTTGAAAAATAAAATTTATAAAATTTCAAAAATTGGTTATTACTATTCATAACGGCTAGTTTTAATAGCATATTGTTGTTTAGTGAAACTCGGTATTGCGTACGACGCAAGCTATCGAGGAAGGTCGCGATTGCGTGTAAAGCAAGCCAAGCAAGTGTTGTGTAGAAAAAGATTCCTTTGATGATTTATATAACATAAAAGTCTCGGGTGTTACAATTTAATTATGGTATAATTCTTTATTTTTTATATATTATGGATTCACAATGTGTTAACGAATTTATCAGGGGTGTTTGGGGCCTTTTCAGAGCCTAAACCCAATATTTTGGGAGAATTTGGCCTGTTTTATGGTTAGAATAAACCATGAGGGGTAGGCCACATAGTTAGTTCTAATTGTACAAGGCTTCATGGTTGGATCATATAATGTGCACAGTTTTCCCTAACCATCCTCCTAGGGCCGCATAACCATGATAAAATTTACAGACATGTTGTAAATCCATCTCACATGGTCAGTTCATGGTTTTACTTATTGTATAGCCTAACCATGATGGTGTCCCTTCCTACAAATATCCATCCACATATGGCACATGGCTTGTTAAACTGTGTGGCAGAACCATAGGAAGTCAATTTTTGGGGGATTTTACCATTTTTTCATTAAATTACGTTTTAAATCAAACCCACCTTTTGTTTTAATTCAAGAGTACAACCCCTCCAAATTTCATCCCATTTGAAGCCAAAAATATATCAAACATTTCATTTGGACCCAAGATCATATCCAATGTCTGAATTGATCATTATTTGTCTCATTAGATCCACCCTGATAAGATCTAGATACATTTTTAATCATTCATCATTCCTCTTCCTATCAATGATTCTATTTTTATGAAAGATCGTATTCCCTACATTTATGGTGATGATCATTTCTTCTGATCTCTTCAAATCTAAGAAGAATTAGGTTCTGATACTGGATGGGGACATTCATATTAGTATGAGGTTGGTGGTTTATAAATCCTTCCTCAAGTTTCATCATTTTATAAATTGTCCTATGGGCACATTGATGTCATCACGATCATCTATTAATTTTATATTCTTTTTTAGTTATTTTTGGAATTGTGAACTAAGATTCATACCGCATGTTCTATTCATCACCAGTTGTTATGGGCAGAACTCCGACTATCCGATCCAGAGTGTTATCCATGTTTGGGTTTTTAGAGCTTTGACTTGTGTGACAGTGCCACTTTTTGGGTGTTCCTAGGTTAGCCTTCTTAAAGATATGTCTTCATTGTTAAGAACTATTGAATCGGTCAATGGAAAGTACCAAGTATTCTAATCACTTGACCCACCTAAGGTAAGTTCTTCTACTTAATTAATCAATTTAAAATGGTAAATTTCCAAGTATATTGTATATATATGACTTGTACTAGTTTATTTTAAATGAATTACATTTTTTTCTCTTCCTTATCCCATCTGTGTCATGTTATGAAATGTAAATAAGGGAATAATGTAATTATATGTGAAATGACATAAATGGTTGCATGCCCCTTTGCCTTGTCACACTAATGAATGGATAGGTGTGATATAAATGATCTTAATAAAATTTATGATTAATTACATGGACTTAATTATTAACTAGATAAATTTTAAGGTTCCTGGTTACATATTGACCTATAAATTACTCTAAGAATTGTCAAACTCGAGTTAGCATTTAGATTCCTAAGGTAATTCCATGAGAACTCATGGATTCCATTCTGATTCAAGGATGTTGGTTTCCTTGGTGGATACCAACCTTCGAATGTGATCCTCATCTGTTAATGGATGCTTGACAAGATCGTACAAGATTCCTCCTTTACTATTTTTGGATTCCTTAGATACACTCCTTAGATCCAGCATGGATTCTATATATATGAGTTTCCTTCATTACATCCTTTTGACTAATTTTTTTATTCCATTTTACCATGGATATATTATTATACTTGATCAAATTCATTATCATGGATTTCATTAGATGATGATACATAAATTACACTATTAACCCTTAGTCGGGATGTAGTTATGAATGAGTTTGGGACCCATGAGGTCAAGGGTTTCTTGGTTATTACCTTGGGACCTCTTCACAATAAATAACACCATGGATGCCTTGTTCACCATAGATCTATCGCTATTTCTATTTTATGATATTTTCATGTCTGGTATTACCTCACATAACCAATGTATATAAATTGAAACATAATTAAGTAATGAACCAGGTACATGTTTAGACACTAGATGAGGAATGAAGAAAGAACATGGGTATATACATTATGTTACTCTTTTACTTTTATATAAGCATTCATGCATGATGTTTGGATTTATATTACTCAAAAAGGATGTTATAGACTCCATTGGTGGTGGCATAATAAGATTTAACTCACAACATATATGGGCTATATTAGTATCTGATCATACTATATGAATGAAGGTACTGATAATGGAATTTTTTTTACTTTAGACTCTTGATTTATTACTTAAGGATGGTGATGGTTGAAGATGACTGAGATGAAGGTTGGGATACTTGGATAATGTTGGATACCTTATTTATACTATATTATATAATGTATTTTATGGTTTATTGTAACCTTATTTTCCATATTTCAAGATACATGACATGTATCATCATATTTTTTATATTTTGATATGTTTTTCATGCTATTTATTATTTTAGTCTGTTACAGTCATTTCATTCGTTTATTATACACTTTATGAAATTTCCCTTTTGTGATCATATTTATTCACTGTGAAACACTCTGGTAATGGGGCCATAGTCTCCCACAGTAAACAACCTAGGCCCTCTCTACTAGTCGGTAGCCTTTGGAATTCTAGGATATTACACTGAGGCCATGTGGCCAGCCATGCTCAGGGCACCATTAAGGGAAATCCGGGTTCGGGATGTCACAAAGTGGTATCATATAATTCCATTCTTTTTTTATTATTTGTTGATAATTTATTGGAGGATAGGAAAAATTAGAATGTGGTTCTAAACTGTGTTTAGTCATCATGAACCCATGTTCGAGATAAATGCTGAGTTTATAGAATTATTATTTTTGTTCTGTTATTCATGTTACTATTGATATAATATCACAATTGGGTGATGTACATGATATGTGGTGTTGTTGATTATTATTCTGATTGAGGATCTCGTTTCCTCCTTTGACTGATGATATGATGGAAGGGATATATAAATCATCATAGGAATCTTGAATTCACATGTCATGCATATGTTATTCCATATTATTGTGTTTCACTACATGAATTTCATGATATGATTTGGATTGTTTAGTGATGTTTTGGTAGATATATTATTAATGTTATTTTCAATAGATGTGATTGATTGATTCCTAGTTTCAATTCATGAGGTGTTATGGGCCCTCATGGGTTGTAAAGCGTAATTTATAGAGTCGAGCCATTTTAATGCAATTACGTGGGTGCCCATTTCTGTGATACTGTGTATGGGCCCCAGTTCACTAGGAATAGTGATCTACTGTAAATGATCCTTGATATATGAATATATGTAAGTGTAATCATCAATGATTAATCCTTACTTATAAAATAGAGTTTTTTCAAATAAATGATGATGCACGTTATGGTTGACCCTTCATCTACTGGAACCCCATAAAATTATACATGCGATATTACCAATACCTAGATTACTATGTGGGTAGATGGGGTAGTGTACCATAGGTAGTGATCTATTTTTTATGTTCATATTCTGGTAGTGTTTCTATATAATTGATGAAGGATTGTTCTATGGTGTGTCCTTGGAATTTTTAGACCAATTCCACCACGATGTCCTTGTATCATTCCCTGGTAGGGTTGAAATGACCATGCTCTAGGCATGGTGGGCCATGAGATGCTAGTCTTACCTCTAGTAGTGTCACATGAGGCACCAGCTCTTATACCTGATCTATGAACTAATGCTCAGTATTGTGATAGTTTCCTACGTATGATTTATTCTATGAAAGGGGTTCCATGATCGACACCTGTGATGGTTTATCTGACCCGTGTGTTCTAGCAGCAGCATCCGCCAACCTTCTCGGTGGATGGTGGTCCACAGGCTGGTGAGTCTTTACTAGAGGCCACCTTTTCTATCTTTTGTCATCTGGAGATTCCTCCATAAAAGAGGATCAATCTTTATACTTATATGTTGTGTAATCCAACCAAGCGTTGGTGGGATGTGGTTACCCCTGATGGTATCCATCGAAGCATTGCATGGGTTGATTACTAGACATCCTTCTATGATAATTTCTTTCCTCATGTGTTTAGAGTTGACCGAGCTTGAGTGTTCATGAATATAGAGCAGGGTTCAATGTTTGTTAAATAATATCTAGTGTATTTCCTAGAGTTACATTTCCTTTCACTTCTTCTAATCGGTGATGCACTTTCACTTCCCAGATGCTTTGAGGATGGGCTTTTATATTCGACACACGCTCATTTGAATGTTTTATCCTACATATATTCTATTAAATAGTTAATTACTCTCTTATCAATAAGAACAAACAGAGTGATGGAGAAAGTACTGGGCATAGAGGAACAGTCCCAAGGCAAGCTATTAGTTCATCTGGTTGTAGAACGAAATCACTCATGGTTTGTCATCTGGGTAGTGGCATCTAGAGTACTCATGATAGTTTCTCTATGGTATTTCACCAGTGTGTATGCCTTGGGAACCTGATGCCTCAATGGGATAGAGACCCTCAAGAGTGTCATTCTTGTTTCCATGTCTGGGAATATTCCAAGATTCTATCAGACCTTTTGGTTAACTTCTAGTGGGTAGCGAAATGTTCTTCTACACTGCATTAGGAGGTGAGTTGGAAAAGCACATGAAAGACTCGATGAGAATGGGTTCATGGATGTAGTAGCAAGAATACTAATCACCAGCAATGCTAGTAGTGAGGTTTTTATCATATAAGTCCATTTGTTGCATAGGGTTATGGATCAGGTCAGTTTTATTCATTACAGCTGACACCAAAGTATCAGGTTACAAGACCATCTACAGTATGATGTACTATTATAGTATCCTCTAATATAGTATTTTATTTATTTGATAAAGGAGAATCAGACTCCATATCATTATCTATCATGGAATTTTTTGGTCTGAAATTTTAGAATTATTGTTGTGTAATGAACCTGGATACACTTTTGGTAGTATGGTCAGAGAGCATACACCAATATGGGGACTTTCGCCATAAATTGGAAAGTTACCCCTTGTTATGTGATATCTTTGTTCTTGAGTGACAAGAATAAATGTAATTCTTGGGATGGATTGGTTATTTCTTTATCATGACATTTTAGACTGACAGAATCATAGGGTATCGTTTACATCACCATTGGGTATTAGTTATCTACCTAAGGCTGACTGGGATTTCCAGGCTATTAGATATAGAATAGAGAATCATGGTTTAGTCGGAGTGACTGACTAGATTTATAATCAATTAATAGAGTATTAGGGTTTATATTAGGATGAATTCCTTGCAGTAGTAGATCATTTTATGGATGTATTGGCCAAAAATATTTATGGCTTACTTCTTGAGAGAGAGGTAGATTTTTGGATTGAGCTCAATCAAAGAGAGGCTTTAGTTTCCTTATATTTATATAGGATGGAACATAATGAACTAGAAGAGATCAATAAGAATTTATAGAGCTTATAGATTAATGTTTTATATACACTAGAACTTCCTCTTGGGGTTCACAAGTTATTTTCTCTAAGAAGTAGGATGATACCCTTTGTCTATATATGGATAATAGTATGTTGAACAATATTACGGTCATGAAAAAGTATCCACTTCCTTGAATAGCTGACCTATTTGATGAGATTCGAGGATATAGGGTGATTTATAAGATTGAACTGAGATTGGGATATTATCAAGTGTGATTCAGGTCATCATACATACCTCATACAGATTTTCATAGTATGTATGGTTCATTTGAGTACCTCATCATGTAGTTCAGTCTTATGAACATGGCTGTAGTTTATTTTGGATATGATAAATAGGGTGTTGCACAACTATCTAAATTCCTTCTTGTGGTCTTTGTGGAAAACATCATGGTGTACTCACAAACTCTTAGAAACAATGATATACACCTTTAGATCATTATGAGTAATCTAAGAGAGAATAATCTTTAATCCAATTATGTAAAGTTCCTCTTCTAGATTAAAATATATTAACTCTTAGGTCATATTATATTTTAATTTGGAGTCTCTATTGACCTGGAGAATTATATTTATGTGGTTTCCTTACAGTATCCCAAGAATAAGTATATATATGTGGTTTATTACAGATTGTTGGATATTACAAAAATTTCATTCTAGACTAATCATTCTGTGATTCACCTATTAATGGTGTTACAAATAAGGGGGTAATGTTCTTGTGGTCAGAAGAGTATGAGAAATCTTTTTAGGAGTTGAAACTAAGGCTTCCCTCAGATCCTATTCTCATTCTTCTAGATCCTGGTAGTGGATATATATTGTTCGGTGATTTATTAGGAATCATATTGGGAGTATTGTTGATAGAAGAGGATAGAGTTATTGCATACAGTTCTTGGAAATTGAGACCTCATGAGAGAAGGTACAAGACACAAGACCTCAATCTAGTATAAGTTTTCCATGACTTATGTTGATGGAGACACTATCTGATGGATGAGCACTTTATGGTGTATATTAACCTCATGATCCTCAAATATATCAGTACAAAGTTTGAATTGAATCTCAGAGGGAGAATATGGTTTAAATAATTTCATTCATTTAATTTGGATCTTGCTTATATGCCTAGAAAATGAAATTTAGTAACTCGTGCACTAAGTTAGAAAACTCAAGTACCATCTTTATGGGAATCCAAGGGAGAAGGAAAAATAATATCTATCTTTTCTGAGATGCATCTTTAGTTTCTTGATAGTCACAAGATTTCCTATCTCCCATCCTTGAAAGTTACCTCTTAAATCCGTATATAGTTTAATATAAGGTAATTTTCAGATTCTAAGGGATTGGTTCTATGTGAGAGTATTTTAGGAGATGAACTACCTTTAGATTGGTCTATGGATTTAGATGACATCTTGTGTATAAACAGAAATGTTTGAGTTTCTAAATATATGAAAGAGGACTTTATGTAACAGTCCCATGAAACTCAATTGGAAGTTCATCCAAGAATCATAAAAATGTATCAGGATATGTGACTCCTATATTGATTTCCCAGGACAAAAAATCATATAGAAGGCTTTATTAATAGGTATTCCACTGGTCAACAGGTGAAGGTAAAGCACCAGAGACATATAATCATGTTATAACCTCTTATAATCCATGAATGGAAGTGGAATGTTGTTTCCATGGACTTTATAGTCAGTTTCCCATGGTCTCCTAGAGGTAGCGATGGGGTTTGGGTAGATATAGACTGGCTGGTGAAAGTATCTCACTTCCATCCTATCTAGGATATTTTTACACTTGATGAGGTGGAATGATTATATACATGTGGGATAATTTGACTACAAATGGTCACTTATAATATCATTTCAGATAGGTAATCTCAATTCATGTCACCATTCTGACTGGACTTGTAGATATCTATGGATACACAAGTGATTTGGAGGACAACCTTTCATCCATAGATCAATGGAAAGTCAGAATGGATGGTATATGTTCCAGAGTAAATGTTCCCAGAATGATTATTGGATTTTGGTGGTTCTTGTTATATTCATATCCACCACATTATGTTTGAATATAATAATATCTTTCATGATACACGTTATATGGATCCTTTTGAGGCCTTGTATATTATGTTTTTTTATTCAACCCTATGAAAGTTAGAGGTAGGGGAGGTAGCCCTACTAGGTCCTCATCTCGTGTAGGAGACTTTGGAGAAGATTCAGATGATTAGGAATCATATGTATACTTCTCCGCATAGAACAAAATCATATGTCGATCATTGTTGAGGACCTCTGGAGTTTGTGTTTAGGGATCATGTTTACCTAATATTATCACCTAGTATTCAGTATAGATCGATATAGAGGCAAGAAAAGTTGTTGTTTTACTTTGGTGGGATGTTTCAGATTCTGGAGATATCTAGGTCGGTAACCTACGAGTTGCTACTACATCAAAGGAATCATTCCATGCATTACGTCATCTACGTTTTACAACTTCAATGGAATCATGTAGATCGTCTTATACTTTTGATCCAAATAAATTTGAGCTTGATCTTGTTACTTAATTTTATGAGTATCCTATACACATCATCAACCAGATCACGAAGGCTCTCTATGGTTTGTATTCACTTTTAGTATGGGTTTTATGGTAGCATGACCATGTACAAGATGGGACATTGGAGTGAGAGTCTGACATACATAAAAAATGGACATTGTTTTTCACTGATAGTGTTTTTTCCTTTTATGGTGAACTCGGGGGAGATTACCATTATGTGGGGAATGGTATAAGAACTTGGTTTTTGAATCAGGTATCAAACATTTTAATTTTGGTGTAATTATTTATTTTGGACCTATTTTTAATTCCAAACGATTCAGTGAATGTCTTGGGGGTGTTCGGTCTTGTTCGGAGCATAGAACCCATTTTTTGGAGAATTTCTAATGTTGAAAAATTATAATAAACCATTTAGTGTAGGATACATATTTGCTTCTAAATGTGTGTGGTTGGAATTTGGGATGTTATAGGGAAAACATTTTTCCCTCACTATGCGCCATAGGCTGCATGACCCTGTAAAATTCTACATACATTTTGTAGATCCATTTTGCATGGTTGGTTCAAGGTATTCCTAATAGTGCTTCCTAACTATTTGGATTCCCCCTTCTTATATCTGTCCATGCACATTTGTTGCACGATTTGTAAAATCATGTAGAAAAATTGTGCCATGGAAATTTTTGTGTGATTTTACAATTCTTCCATAAATTACATTTTAAATCAAAACCTCCTTTAGATTTTCATTCCAATGTACTACCCATCCATATATCATACCTTTTAATCTTGACATCTTTCTAACAAAGATTTTGATATTGATATTATATATGAAGTTCGATATGATCATCTTTCTTCTCATTATATCAGTGCTAGGAAGATCCTGATTCATTTTTAATCTCTTATTGTTCTTATTCCTATCAATTATGTTGTTTATATAAATGCCAATATTACTTATTTTTAGGGAATTTATCAATTCATTAGATCTCCTCCAATCCATTCCAAATTAGAGGTCAATACTATATTAGTATGGTAATATGACTATGAGGTAGGTGGTCTAACAATCATTCCTTGTGTTTTTTTCATTTTATAAATAAGAATTTGGGCACATCGATTTCATAGAGAGTCATCTATTAAATTTATGTTCCTTGATTGTAGTAATTAGAACCATGATCTAAGACCCATGAGATATATATTATTCATCACTTGTGGTTTCATCTACAATGTTGACCACCAGAAGTAAGGTGTTATCCATGTTGTGGTTTTAGAGCTTTGACCTATGTGTGAACACCATTGTTCATGTTTGACTTATCTTGAACTTCTTATGTAAATCCTTCATTGTTAAATAACTATGGAATCGATCAATGTAATTTATTGTGTTATCTAATCACATACACCACATAATTTAGTTTCTTCAACATTGTTAATAAATGTTTAATGGTAAATTGTAATATATATTTTATGTATATGACTTATCCTAGAATATAATAAATTAATTTCATGTGGTTACTCGTCAGTAGCCCAGGATTGTCATGTCGTGAATTTTAGTGAATTGAACCATGTAAATAAAAATGAAATGACATAAAGGTATTCATGAACCTTGTCCTTATCAAACTAACAAAATTCTAGGATGGAACCATGTGAGCTCAATAAAAGGTATGATTAAGTATATGGACTAAATGTTTAACTTAATAAATGGTAATTTTCCTAATTACATATGGACCTTGCTATTAATATTGGTATTTTCATACTCTAGTAAGATTTTTGATTCCATAGGTAATGCCTTGAGTTCTCATGGATGACAATATGATTCAATTATTCTATTTGTTGTAACATCCTAGACTCAGATTCCACTCAACAGTGCTCCAAGCTCGATTGGACACATAGCCTCAAGAACATCTCCACAAACTCCAAAGGAACCTACTAGTAGTGTGGGACTATTTGTGTTAGTGGGGAGACTATTCTTTCACCAATAGACTGTAGCATAGAGAAATAAAAACATATTTTTCAGAAGAATATATCATATATATAGAATAAACAACAAATGACTGATATAAAAAACAATTCCAAAAGACATATAATATCCAAATTGATGTCACATGATATATGTATCTATAAAATAGCCTAAATATGAATACAATATAGATATACAATACACATAAAATAATAACCAAAATAATCCAAAAGTATCCCAGTATAATCTTAAGGCTCATCTTGGTCTCATGCTCTTCTGCTTCTATGTAGAAAATCAAGTACCTTTAGGGGCGCTTTACTATCTCATTACCTGAAATCATATAGTCTATTTGGGTACAAAAATGTGACCCAAACAAGGTGTTTGATATAATCCCTGTAGCAAACCACCCATTGTTAGGTTCCAATAATTTAGAGAATATATATAATCGGAAATGCGAAATGGGTAAATAATTAAGGAATAAAAAACTCAAAATAAACAAACTGTATGTGTATGCACTCATTTAATTTAGATATCATTTATTCAAATATTTTAACAATTTTATTCCACTGAATTTCATGAGTATCAAGATCTAAAATAATCTTGGTAACCCATGTATAGTCACAAGTAGAGTAAAGGCCTCAAACAAGCCATCTAAAATGTATAATCCATGACCGAATACAAGCATAGGCTTTGGCTTGGAAGATGCATCAAAATAACCATTTAATTTAATATTCAATTCATAATATGAGCCCATCCTTTACAGTTATATGTTTCAATTCATGTATTGCTCGAGTTGTAAATCAATCATCCCATATAAGCTTGTCCTTGACATTTTTATGTTTCAAATTAGGTGTCGCTCCAGGTGTAAATAAACCATCCACTATAATACCATCCCTAGAAACCCTCTTAAGAACCTGGCATTACTCTAGGTGACTTATAAATCCCTACTAGTACAGTCCAACCTCAGCGATCCTCTATAGAAACCTAAGTATCAACCATGGAATAATAGTGAAATCCCCTTGAGTCCTTCCAAATCATTCTCATATGAATTCATGTATCTCTCAACAAATAATTCTATCATCAATGTGACTATCCATGGAATCCCTTATTTTGATCCATGAATCACCCACGGATTAGGCAAGGTACAATGAAAATGATTATGTCTATGTCATTCTAATCATGAATCCACCTATCCCCCGATTTTTAGGACCATTTAATAAATTTTAGAATCATTTAATCATTTTAATTAATCATTCCATGGTCAAAACCAATAACATCAATGTGTATCTCACCTCGAAGGTGAATCTTGAAATGGCCAACCAAAAATGTATTGTAATTTCACATGAGAAAATTAATACAAGGAAATTTAAGAATATATAAACAGAAAAAACTACCAAAAGCTAAGGGTCAAGGGTAGTTCTATCTCATCCCTTCCTATTTATCCATTTCAAGTAAATTTAATTCATGTTCCAATTAAATTCCAATTTTTATATCCCATAACATAGGGTAAAAAGGCACACCTAATACGGGGTCCAAAGGAAAAGGCATCAAAATGGCCATTTAATCCTACACACCCAGTGCGGTGGTTAATTAAAGGTTATCATCCTATAAACATAATTAAAAATATAATTCCATTACATAGAAGAAGTACAGTGATAATAGGGTTCGATTTCTATTTAATGCGACACACGAAAAATGAGCACGCCACACAATGACATATATAAATGGTTTGATGTTGAACAAAAGGCATGAGACAAGCTACCTTATGTCAAAGAAAGATAGATCATCTAGTTTTGGGTCATGATTCATACCACATTATGAGAAATATGAAAAGAAAATAAAGAACATGAAATTAGGATATTTCATCCTAAATAAAAATAGTTCACCCGATAGCCAATAGAATGTAATAATATTAAAAAGGAATTATTACCTTACCATTATGAATCCAAGGAGATGAACCACACCTGAATCTGAGTCTGGATGGTAGATATCCTTCAAATCCAAGGATAATAAAGGGGCTATTGCATTAAAATAATGGTGTTTTTGTGTGAGGAATATAATCAAAATTATACGTTATAAAATAATTTTAATTAAATTTAAAATTATATAATTATTATAATTACCATATCATATGGAATATGTACACTATTTAAAAAGCTATTAGAAAACCATGTGAAGATCAAGTACCATGTTCTTAAAAAACTAAAAACCGGGATCCATTTCTGTGCACCTCCCCTCACACAATTTACTCAAATATTAATGCCTGAAGAACCCCATAGTCAAGCCTTGTACAATTTACACAAACCATAAAGCCTACCCCATATAGTTTTTACTAATCGTCTATCAAGCCAAAATCACCCCAAAAACTGGTTCGATCTTACAATGAGAACTGAACACCCCTTCAACTATTTTACCAAATATTTAAATCATATTAGGCCATATTTAAGTAATTACACTCAGAATTGATGGAAATAATGAATTCGTACCTCAAAGAAGAAATGGGTTCTTACAATAATCCCCATTAAAGTAATTCATCCCCAAATTTCTCTTTAATGGGGGTGAAGCATGATCTATGAATAACTCTGCCCACTATGATCATACATTTGTCACATAATCCCAGGACTCTTCATGTAGTTGACTGTGGATCCATAACAATCGTACTAAAATAATGGACCAGACATACATAACCGTCATAATAAAATCATTAATATGTATAATATGATCCTTGAATAGTGAGTCTACCTATAAATAAAACACTTATGGTTGAAAATCATGATATATATATAAATATTAACATTATAGATGAAAGCATGGAAGATGTCGTGCATGGTTCGGTAGCTCTGAGAAAACTATAACTGATAGGCTTCCCACCCGACTCTATCATGAATCTCTAATGGGAAAATGTATCTCAATGAAAGCTTACCCTGTCTCCAGATCCTCTTATGTCCCAACCTTAGTGAAACATGAAGTAAATACCAATATCTGACCTCGAACTATTGACGCCGTCTTTAGTGACCAGTGTAAGATCTATGATGACATTTTTCCATAGAAATCCACTTCTAAATCAACTAAACATATTTTATGGTCTCCTAAACAAGTCGAAGTCCCAGCAAAGCTACCTCACATTCCTTTATCCAATAGAGGGGTGATCAATATGGAATACCATACAAATCCTCATAAAGAACCATCTGAATAGTATCCTAAATTTAGTAGTTGTAGGTGAACACAAAAATGGGTATATACCTCTCCCAAGATCCCAAAAATCAGTGAACCATTCTCGCAACATGTCCTCAAGAACATGGATCATATGCTTTAAGGGGACATCTATTTGGGGGTGGTAAGTTGTGCTCAAAATAACCTATGTACCTAATGACCTCTATAGCCCTTTCCAGAATAAAGAATTAAACTAGATGACCGTATATATAATGATATTATTTGTTACACCATGAGGTTTTAATATATCATAGATTAAAAATATCCCATGATCATTAACACTGAAGGTCTCCTTAATAGGTAGAAAATAAGAAACCTTCATTAGTATATCAACAACAACACATACAACATCATTACCTCAAGGAGAAATATGTAAACCCAACTCAAAATCTATTTCCACATCAATCTATTTCCACTGGGGAATGGGTAGCTGTTCTAAAAGATCAATAGGTCGCCAGTGTTTTTCTTTCACCTAGTGATAGGATGAACACCTCAGGAAAAAATCAGCAACATCTCTTTTAATACCCAACCACCTGAATTGATGATGTAAATCTAGATACATCTTGGTGACACCAGGGTGCACTACCCAAAATGAAGCATTAAAGTCATGAATTATCTCTTTACACATGTTTTCTAAAACCCATATGTGACCAGAGATACAAGGAACTTCATCAACATATATGGTCCACCCTAGAGGAGGGTCCTCACCAGCCACGCTCCCTAGTAGAACATTCCCATCTCTGAATGATAGTTAAATCATCCCCAGTCTATCTAGTATTGTATATATAATATTAATTGATGAAAGTCACATCTTCCCTTGACTATTTTTCACCTCCAATTGCATCTCAGAGAACAAATCCATGAGCTACCACTCGCTACTAGCCTGTTGCACTGCATGTATCTGATTCCTCTTTCTCAATGCATTAGCCATTGCATTTCCATTACCATGCATCTAGTCTAGCTCAAAATAAAAACACTAAAGGTATTCCACCCATTATTAGTACCTCAAATTTATATCATTATCTATAAATATATACTTGTGGATTTTGTGGTCCTTATACCCCACAAATATCTTTCCTAGAAAAATAGTGTCTCCAACAACACAATGTGTGAACAACCGTAACTATCTTTGGATTTTGCATCATGTAATTACCCTTATTTTTCATCAACTATTGACACTTTTTTCCATGAATCTATCACCATTAATAATAACTACTCCTATATAGATACCTAATGCATCGAAATACATAGTGTAACTCCTTCTTGGATCTGAAAAAATAAGTATCGGCAATGCAGTAAATCTTCCTTTTAGTTCAATAAGTTTTTTATTTTATGAATATGTGGATTGCATGGACATTCATTAGAAAACTTACAGATAATAAGATCATATGTGGGCCCATCATACACTGATTCCCTAGGGGAACAGGCTTCGTGCCCACCTATTTCATTGAAGAGTATTTCAGACGGTGTTACAGTTGAAAGAGTATTTTCAAATTCAAATTCTGGTGTAGGTAGTCACATTCTTGGGATATTTGAGGCTCTAGGACCAATGGTACCTCTTTCCATAGATTTTTTTTGTTGTATCCACCTTTGGAATCTTTGGACCTGATCTTTTTATCACCTAGTCCTATTTCTGCCAGTACAGATTTTCCAGTTGTGCCTTCTACCTTGGAAGGCCCCATGGTTTCCTGGGATTCTAGTGAAATTTTTTATTTCTCACTTATAAATCTTACCAAAGATTTGTTTCCTCCATCTGCATCACTTTTTATATCTTATCACCTCTCACAAGTGTTCCTCAAAAAATCCTTGGTGAGTAAGATAATGGTTGCTGTCGAGGGGTTACCGAATCCGGTTTGTATGTCTGAAGGCATTGAGAATAAACGTTAACCTACTCTTCTGTTTCTTCAATGTCTCTTATTGGCATTGTTGATGTATGTATAAATGGTGTCGAGTCCACCATGTACTTCTTAGGTTATAAGGTGGCCTATTTTTGAGGAAATGGAAGTTTTGTTCAAGAAGACAGTCCGCTCTCCAAAGGGGGATGCCACAGTTGTTGGAACAACAGAACCAATTACTCATTCTAAATCAAAGGAGTTGGGTTTGTTTACATATCTATCTCTTTATTCTCCTTCAGGACTTAAATGTCGGAAAGGTTTTCTGTAATGTTTCACTAGCTATTTGGAATGCACGTGGCATGGGGGCCCAAGCTAAGCATGCCTTTGTTTCCTCTTAATCTAGAAAACATCATTCTCATATTTTTTCTTTTCTTGAACCTAAGAAAAACCTAAGAAATATCCCATTTCAAGCTAAGAATATGGGTTTCTTGAATGATTTTCATGGATTCCCCGCCAATTCATAGATATTGATCTATTGGAAAAATAATGTTTTTGTTTTTGGTTGTGAGTCTCATGTCACAATGTATTAACTCCAAGATCTCCCGAAATTGGATTGAATTATTGTTTACATTTTTTATGTATGTAATAACCCACTTGGGATGTTGGACATATGGCTCCATCTGGAGTATTTTCATACAGGATCTCTCCCATGGTTTGTCAGCAGTGATTTCATCTCAATCTCTGATTTATCAGAGAAAAGAGGTGGTTCGACCATGAGCCATGGTGGAATGAAATATTTTGGGGGCTTTATGTGGTCTGTAGGACATCTGGATTAGGGGTTCACTGGCTCCATGTATACATGGTGCAATAACCAAAGAGGTCTAAACCACATCTAGTTCCATCTAGATAGATGTCTTGTGAATATAAAGGGGTTGGACTTATTCTCTTAGACTTTAGTTACTCACCATTCTCGTTCCCTATCAGAACATGATCCACTTCTTGTGGAACTCAAAAGAGATATTGTGTAAAGATAAGCATTCTATTGTTCCATCTCCTGGAACCAGAACACATCCTTCTTACATTTTCTGAAAGAGTCATGGAAAATGGGGGAAGTAGTTATGTTATGGTGTGGCTGGGAGAATCGCCTCATAAGTCTCAAGTAAGACATTAAATTTTGGTCGGTTAATAGACCTAGTGATGTTTCTCAGGTGGATAGTATCTAGAAGGAGGTCGATGGGAAGTAAGAGGCTCTTTAGAATGGATGGGATGAGAATGTTTTAATCACCCATTGTGATAAGCAGACTTGTCTTTCGAAGAAGCTTTTGGAGATGTAGAGAATCTGTAGGGCACATTACTGTGTGAGATGACCTAGAGAAGGAGGCCATAACATTTCCTTAATTCACACATGCATTATAGAGAAGATGATCATGAAAATAAATCTAATCCTTAGCAATGGGGTCTTCATGTTATATGTGGATGTTTCAGTTAGATTGTCTTTGGAGATCTTTGAATTTCTCTTTGCTGGGGATGCCTCATCTAGATTTCATTACTCTTGGGGTGAAGTGGCTGATGAGGGATTCCTATGTTTTCTTCCTTATTTGGTGAGGGAGTCCGACAATGCATTTCTCATATCCTTACCTATAGAGTTTTAGATAAAGGATACAGTTAGGAGAATTCCACTTGAATGTTCACCTGGTCCGGATGGTTTTCTAGTTTCCTTTTATGTGGCAGCTTTGTATGTGGTGAGTCCTCAGTTTGTAGAAGTAGTGAAAGATATATTTTTTGGTGAAAAACTTAACAAAATCCTATGTTCTTCGAGGGTTTTCCTTATTACAAAGATCAAGATTCCCACTCCCATTAGTCACTATCAACCTATTTGTCTCTACAACACTTACTAAAAGATCTTGACAACTATTATCTCAAGTAGGATGACTTGGATCCTTCCAATGAAGGTTTTGAGAGAGAAACATGAGTTTATTCAACGTTGAAGAATACAAAGGGTGGTAGGAATTACTAGAGAAATTGTGAATTATTTACAAAAAATGATCAGTGGGTTCTAATGTTATCTTCCAAATTGATATGAACAAGGCCTATGAGAGGAACGAAGGGAGTTTCATTATTCTTTAAATGAGGATGTTTGGGTTTCAATAATGTTTTTTGATCTCTACTGCAGGTGCAATTAATCACCTTTTCTCTCTTTATCTCATATGAGAATGTTTTTTGGTTACCTTAAATCGGTTCGAGGTGTCTTCCAGGGGGGATCATTTTTTCCCAAGTCTTTTTATCTTGGAACATGATGCATTTTCACGAAATCTAAATAGTGGTTTGGGGGATAGAAGGATGAAAACATTTTTAGTTCATTGGGGTCCCTGCATAATCTCATGGAGATCGTGTCAATGTATGGTCACCTGAGTGGTTAGAGCATGAACTCCTCAAAAAGTCACAAGTTCATTTAAGATAAGTTCTCTGGTATTCATTGTAGATACATATAGGATACACTTGGTGACCTTCTAAATTAGTCTCCAATTCAATATCTTGGTGTCTTGATATCATGTGGCCACATCAAGAATCAATACTTTGATGATATCCTTAATCATTAGCTGGAAAAGATCTTCAATTGGAAAAAAAAGTTGTTGTTTGGAGGGTGGGTTATATTGATCAATAACATTCTCTCCTCCATATCGTTGAATGTATTCATTGTTATTAAACCACTCAAAAGTGTCATTGAGAAGATTGACAGGATCCAAAATGATTTTCTAGGTGATTCCAATTGGGTCAGGCGAAAGTCACTGGGCCGCCAGGCACCATTTGAAAAAGACAATGGTCAAATGGGGTGTGGGCCTATGGGAAATTGATGAAGCCATTTGGCCATGGAATCCCGGTTAGTGTGGGATTTTATCATTGGTGGGTCTCTATGGGTGGAGTTATTCAGATCGCGGTATGGTGCTCCTAGGTAGGTGTCTGAATATTACGCTGCAAACTCTTCTAGCCTAGAACATTTCATGTTTCTCCACCTTGAGTATTTGTGTTCTTATACACGGTGGATTATTAGTAAAGGGAATTATAACTTTTGGGATACAAACTGGCCAGGTGAAAGGCTGGCATATCCATACATCCTGTTCTCGGACATTTATGTTAGCAAAGAAGTGGCCATCATGATCTTATTTAGATGTCATTGAATCCTAGTCAGCTGAATGTACATTAATGTATAATTATAAATATTGAACTGGTTATATTTTTCTTCATCAAATCTATCTCAATATGTTTTAACACTCAGGATTATAGGAGGAAACTCCATGAAGAGACTGTTTCGGATGAGTGGTCCCCAAAGTTATGGTTCAATTATATTCCAACAAAAAATGAACTTAATGGTTTTCCATATAAAAAATAAGTCTATCCAAAATAATGAAAACATTAAAGGAAAATGCATCTCCTTGGCCTCTCACTTCTTCTGATATGTGAATCCAAAGGAGGATTCCTCAATAAACTTTTTTGTTCAGGGTAGTTGGGCCACATACCTTCCGTCCTTGTTCCCCCAAACCCTTGCATCGATAGTGATCATCAGTTATCGTGGGGATTTTTGGATTCTTGATTTTATTGATCAGGGGACAGAACTATGGAATGTAATGTGCAGGCTGTTATTCTATCTTCCATATATTGGAATATCTTAGAGGCTGGCAACCATGTCTGACTAGGCTATAGTTTCCTAATTTTATTCATGTATATATTGTTGAGATCTATTATTGAAAAAATGAAATCATTATTAAAGGGGGTAAAACTTCTTTTATGATCTAAAAAATTCTTAATAGGCCCCTCATGCAAGATAGTGTGAACAACCATTGGGTTATATGGGGGCCTCCAGTAGAGTCCTTATGATGTATGTGTCTGTATATTATATAGATGGGGTCATTAGGGGGGGGTGGGGTGCTTTGGGACACATGAATTTCAGTTAACATGGGGTTTAGTGAATTTTATGGTCCGGGAAGGTCCTTTGGTGCAGAAGTGTGTGCTTTACATTTAGGTCTGATTTTTTGTAGAAGGATGGGCTTCTAGGTGGCTGAGATCAAATCAAATTTAGAAATCTTGGTGAAGGCTATATAGGGATTTAATGCAGTACTTTGGCCATTGAGTGATCTTATTCATAGATGCATGGTGGAAACCAATAAAGTGGAGATAATCCTTCATAGTTGGAGGGATTATAATTATGAGGCGGATTCTCTAGAACGCATGAGTAGACAAGAAGAGGAACTTATGATTTATGTTGATTTGGACTCTCTCCCTATTGAGTGTAAGGTTATAGTTCAAGTGGATGCCCTTGGTCTGAACCATGTTCACCCACCTTTTGGGGGTTGTAATATTGTCTCAAAACATTATAAAATCAATAAAAATTAATTTCTAATAGAATATTTCTATATATACTCCCCCCCTTATTAGTAAAGCTTGTTAGGGGCACTGTTAAGTGAGAGAAGTCATATATAAAACACCTTTAGTCACCAACATTCCATAATAAACTCTATACCTCAAATATGTTCCTCGAGTGCTCCTAGGAAACGACCTCTCTCACCTTCTATAGGTCCACTGATACTGCTATCTCTGAGATTATGTGACCCAGGAATTTAATTTGATCCAACCAGAAGTGGCACTTTGTGATATTAGAATATAACTGGTGCACTCATAATGTATTGAAAATGATCTTAAGATGTTTGTAATGGTCATGTTGAGTTTGAGTATACACCATGATATCATACACAAAAACCATCACAAATTAATTATAATATGAATGGAACACTCGGTTCATCAGTTACCTGAAGACTAATGGAACATTCATGCAACCAAATGACATAACAAAAAACTCATGTAGACCATACCTACTATAAAAGGATATTTGAGGTATGTTTGACGACATAACATGAACTTGATGATAACCATATCACAAATAAATCTATTAGAAGACTTGAGATCCTCATAGATGGTCAAATATATGATCTATCTATGATAATGGATACTCGTTTTAAACCATCAATTAGTTCAAATTTTTATTATCTACATATATCCTGAGTGTTCTTTCTCCCTTTTTCTCAAAGAGAATTGGAGAACCCCACAGAGAAGTTTTTGGTAGGATGAAACCCTTTTCCTCTGAATCGTTTAGCTTCCTCTTGGTCTCATGATACTCTGTCATAGAAATCCAATAATGGGGAATGGATACCATTGTAGCTCCTAGAACATTATCAGTAGAGAAATTTACCTCTCTCATAGGAGTTAATCCTAAAAATTCTTCCAGGGAAACATCCCTAAAATGATGCATATATAGAGTGAAATAAATCTGAAAATTTCTATGGTGATCTAGATAAAATATTTCAATATGGGATATCATCGCACTCATCCCACAATTCTCAGGTCCATCTATGCTTTCCTGGAAATCCCATTAACCTTTGTGATGAAAATTTCTAACCTCTGGTGATGTGAAACTCACTCTGTAGTGATAGAAATCAACAAAGGATATAAAAAGAACCAAACAGTCCATCCCAAGAATGATATCAAATCTTGTCATGTCCAAGGAATAGCGGACCTGTATGAAGTGACACCCACCAATATCAAAGGGGAAATCCATACACTGACATAGAAATTCCCTTCTAACTTCCAAAAGAGTGTCTAATTTTATAACAGGATTAGAAGTGTAGCCACAGATCCTAATCTTCTCTAAAACAGGAACATACATAATGCTATGTTATGCACTAATACCAAAAAGTGTATAAGCTAAAATGAGGGCTACTAAAATATTAACTCTAACATTAGAAGTCATGGGATCTTGTTCCTCATGTTTCTGTTTCACTTCATATGCATGGAATGTACCGCGGGCCAATGTCACCACCTAGATACCCCGAACTAATGCACCATACTACCTCTACAAGTCTATGGTCTGACTACCACATCCAGAGCACTACCGTGGAATGAAGATCCTATAATACCCCAACTCCCTTTCTGATGAGAATATACTAACACTACTCTTGAACATGGAGTCTGTAAAAACCCTATCTAATTATATTCTATATGAAACAACCTACATTAGCGTTGTAGATGACCAAGGTTCTAGAAAGATTTCCACTTGACTGGTTCTGTCATACACTATGGCCTCGAATGTTCCATCCTCTATCTTTGGTATCACCCCACATGGAGACATGGAGAGATGTTCGTACCACTTATATATCCTCATGGAAGCTTTGTGTGATGCTTAATACCATTAGTTTAAGAATTAACAAACCAAATGTCGAACCTACCTAGTCTACACCTCCAGATTCCCTCATGTTGTTCTCTGGGATCAGTTCCTCATTCACTATCCCAGATACATCAGTCATCTAGAATACATTTAGCTATGATCTGATGTCAGACCAAATACCATCCTCAAATATCCTACATATATAATTTTCATCACCCATCAGAATAAGTGTGAATCAATGGAACTTAGTAAAATATGTTGAGTAGTTCATCACTAATAATTCACCATTATCTATTTGTAAGAACTAGCAGGATCAATCAGTCCTTAGATTCTTGGGATATATATAACATAGAAGCCTTTTGAAACTCCATAAATGCCATCTCTAAATGATGATATTTATGAGTTATAAAATAACACCACCTCTTAGTGGAATCATGCAACATATACGTCGATATATGTACCCCCCTCTCAATAGACATTTCTATATTCTAAAATATTGGTAGCATGGTCTCAATTTATCACTCTGATCCTTGTGGTCATCCATATCATGAAAACGTGGGTGGATGTTTGTTATGAAACTCACACGTCAATTCATATGTAGTTAAGGAAGGTCATGGTGATACCTAAACGTTCTACATGAACTGTATAAAGCCTTCATGGAACTGTTCCTCATTACATGTGTCTGATATACCAACTAGCACCATAGCTATAACATTTATAGGATTCACTCATATCCCATGGCCTACCAGCTATTGAGTATGGTCATCACCCCCTCCTGGCGTACCACCAGAGGTCATCATGGTTTCATGGCTCTAAAATTCCAATCACACCCCTCAGATCATGATCATTATCATGGTTTTCATCTCAAAAGAAAAATTATTTAAGCAGGATATGTAAAATCCTTACTCTATGAGAACCCCCCCCCCCCTTTATGCTCTATGAGTTAGGTCTTAGTGACCTATACGACAGATATAAGCGAGTGATACTACTAACAATCAACTATAATGGTCCGGTCAGGTCAGGTTCTTTACTAAAATAAACTCTTGATACCATTAAATTTTACTTGAATTCACAATTTTCATTTACATTTCTCATTTAAACTCAAACCAATTTCACATATATATCTCAACTCAATTTAAATGATTGAATCATGGTTCTCCAAATTTTTATCCCTAAGGGCCTATATTCCCTAGGGATGAAAGATTATCATCCATCCAATCCATGCCATTACATATCGAAATATTCCTATCCCAATAGTATACATATCTATCATTGAATCTATCACAACAACACGTATTAACTTATTCTCTCTAAGGGCATGGATAACATTCTTGGAATATGATTTCTAGTAAGTACCTAATATGAAGTATGAGATGGAATACCCTCATCTCATTAGGTTTCTAAATAATTAAAACCATACTCATATCAATTATAATATCATAATAAAAATTAATCACCCAATGTTTGAATGAAATGAAATATGATATCAAAAAATCTAGAAAACTCTAATTTATTTCATGGAAATTTGGATTTTTCCCATATGATGGTTAGCTATGCCTGAGAATAACTCATTACCAAACTTGAATTCCATTATATCCTTTTTTATTATCACCAAAAGTAATGAATACCAGAAATGTGGGTTCTTATAACACTTTGTAACATCTTGGACCCATATACAACACAATTGTTCCCCGATCTCAGTTGGCCACTTGGCCTCAAGTGCATCTCCCCAAGTGGATTCTTATACAACATTGTGATGTCTCGGACCCAGATACCCCACAACTGTGCTCCAAGATCAGTTAGCCACATGGACTCAAGTGCATCTCCCCAAAATGAAGACATTCCTAACTAACAACGAGGGCATAGTTGTGTTAGGGGGAGGCGATTCCCTCATCACGAGAGTGTATCTAAATAGAATAATGATATAATTAGTGGAATAAGTAATCATACATACATAAAAAAATGTAATATGAATCTAAATAAACAATACATGAATACATATCATTTCTAAATGATATTACATGACATATTTTTCTCTAAAATATTAAAAACATGAATATAATACAGATGTACAATAAACATATAAAATGTATAAAAAGGAATCCAAAAGTATCCCATTTGTATCACATTACACTTCTTTGTCCCTTGATATCAATATTCTAAGCTTAAATTCAAGTACCTATAGGGGATAACATTCCCTTATTATTACCTACAATCATATTGTATTTTAGTTTCCAAAAAGGATACCCAAATAGAAAGTGAGATATAATCCCTATAGGAAACCACCCATGGTTATGTTCCCATTAGTTATTGAATATATACAATAGGCAGTGTTAAATGAGTAAATAAGTAAGAAAGGGACAAATAAAAAGTAAACAACCATTATGTGCATGCACTCGTTTAATATCCATGTAATTTATGCAAATCATTTACGAATTTGATTCCATTGAATTTCTTAAGTCTCGAGATCTAGTATAATTCCAAAATCCCTTGTATAGTCACAAGCACAAAATATGCCTCTAATAGGCCATATAAATGGAATAAGATACAGTATAATCCAAGCTTTTACTTTGGATTGGAAGACACATCATAAAAGTAATTTAATTTCAAATTAAATTTACAACTTGTGGCCACCATTTACATTACTATGATGGAATTAAAGTATCTCTCCAAGTTTAAATCAACTATAACCCTATAAGAAAATACATGGAGAACCTCTCAGGAACTTGTTATCACTCTATGTGACGTATAAATCCTTGTTAGTCGAGTCTATCCTCGGTGCTACACTACGGAAGTTTGAGTATCACCAATGTCATTACAATAATATTCACCTTGAGTATATACATATCATTATTATAATAATCCATTTATCCCACAATATATAAATTTATCATCAATGAATCTATCAACAAAATTCCTTAGCTGGATCAGTGTATCATTCATGGATTAAGTACGGATCAAATAATTCGAGTCTGTTAGTGGAATTATAATCATGAATTCACATACCACTCAATGATCAAAACCATTTAATCAAATTTCAATATCATTTATTCATTTTAAATTTAAATCCCACGATCTAAATCAAGATAATCAATGTGTATCTCCCCTTGAAGGTGAATCTTGCATTGGACATTCTCAAAAGTTATGGCATTTCAAATACTCCAATGGGAAAAGAAACACAAGTAAACTCAATAATATATAAACAAAACAATATACGATGAGATAAGGATCCAAATTTCATAATATCTCATCCATTCCTATTCAACAAATTCAAATATATTAGGTTTATGTTGCAATTTAATTCCATGATTTACATCCCATGACATGGGGTAAAGAAGCACCCATCAAGGGGGTACAATGAAAAGGCCATTAAAATTTCTATTTATTCCCATACAGTGAAAGGGGTGGTTTATTCAAGGTTCTCAACCATTAAAAAGTGTTAAAAAAGAATTAAGTTATCCAGAACCAGTCTAGTGATAAGAGGGTTTAATTTCAATTTAATGTGACACCATGAAAACGGGTGTGTGGAACGAACTCATATATAAATAGTATTAATTTGATATAAATTCCTGATGTGGATTTCCTTAGGTCTATACAAGATATCTTGTACAGTGTCAAATCAAAATTCTATCAATATTAAGAGAAATTTTGAAGAATGGATGATGAATGAAAAATTAGGGCATATGAGCCTAAATCCAAATAGCATAGCTGATAGCTATAAGAATTACATATGGTTATAAATAAATTAAGGCCTTACCATTATATATACTAGGAGACTAACCATGCCTGAATCAAAGTTCAAAAAAGATATATCCTTCAAATACAGGGATAGTCAAGGAAGGAGAGATTCAAAATATTTGAGTAGATGTGAAAGGAATAAATCCTAAATTAGGTTTTGAAGAATAATTTTAACAAAAATTAAAAATATAAAATTCATGAAATTATAGGACCACATGGTTTATCAGGACTATTTAGAATACCGTGTGCAATCCATAAAAGGGTTATTATAGGCTTCGTGCATAGTTCATGGTTTACTTGCATTGTTTACTAACCGTACACAAATTATGTGAAGGGTGACTATCATGATCTGAAAAAATTGCAGAATTGGATGCACTTCTATGTGCCTTCTCTCACATGGTTTACCCAAACCATGCAGCCTTAAGATCCACACTTTCTAGCCTGGGAAAATTTACAAAAATCATGTATCCTACCTTGCACAGTTTGTACTAACTGTGCGCTAGTCCAAAATAACCAAAAAAATTGGTTTTGGGAATCGAACAATTCTTGGACCCGCTTCACCACTATTACATCTAAGGGAATTCATATTAGGACATATAAAAGAAATTAAACTAAGAATTAATAGGAAACGAGGAATCTATACATCAAATAGGAACCAGGTTCTTACAGTTTCCTTGGGTGATACACACCTTGGAACCCGATCCCCGTCTATTTTTTATTCTTAGTATAACACCACAAGTTCCATTTCTTTACTATTACAGGTTTCCTTAGATAGAATCCTGGGATCTAGCATGTATTTTGTGAACATGAGGTTCTTTGGTTGCATCTTTGGGCCTTGCCATCAGTTATCCTATTTTCCCTTGGAGAATTCCTTAGTCATGGTAATATTCATCATTTTGGAACACCTTGGATGATGCTCCTTGGATTACACTCTTATTACGTTTCCAGGGTATAGTTATTGTTGAGTTGGAAACCCTTTTTGTCATGGATTCCCCTCTTATTACCTTGTAACCTCATCACTATAAATAACATCGTGGTTTCCTTTTAAACCATGGATACATCACTTTAATTATCATATAATATTGTTAGTACTGGTATTACCTCACATAACCTAAGTACATAGATTATAATATAATTAATTAATGAACTTGTTACATGTTTAGAAACTAGTCATGGGTTGAAGCAAGTAATTGGGTATTTACATTTTTTTTCTTGTTTCCTTTATATATTCTCACTTATAAATTGTTTTAGTTCATCTTTCACAGACCTAATGTTATAGAAACCATTTGTGGAAGCCTAGTGAGATTTATCAGACACCCTATCCAGTGTAATTGGTACCCGGGTAGACTATATGTATTCCAGTGTTGACAAAGGAAAGTATGTCACTTCAAACACTTGATTGATTTATATGGGATGAAGCTATAAGAAGATTTTTGAGCTAGTTCACAAGATGATTTGATAATTTGAGATTACTTTTTGCTACTATTTTATAGCATGTATTTTCTGTTTCTTTGAAACAATGATTTATAGTTGTTTAGTGACATGAAATGTAATATCATATTTTTTATATTTTCAGCAGTTATTCCTAAAGATTATTATTTCACCCTACTTTAGACGTTCAATTTTCTTAGTTTATTGTTTTCACTATTTACCTTATATTATTGTATTTATATAATGAAATTCACTCTAGTAATGATGTAATAGTGTCACCAAGGACACACCCTAAGACCACAATCTCATTTGGAAGCCTCTAGAATTTTAGGAGATGATCTTGAGGTCATATTGCTAGCTGGACATGGGGCACCATTGAGTGGAATCTATGTTTGGGACATCATAAATTTTTTAATCATATGCATCCATCTATTTCATAAGTTTCTTGTAATATATGGTTGAGTCTTTCTACTAGTTGTTTTTCCCATATGGTGCTTATGGGAGTCAGTATTATTGTTGGCTAATTTTTAGAACACCAAAAAACATACCTCACTAGATGCTTGTGGGGGAACCATATGTTAATTTTTCACTATCAATTATAATAAATATAAATCAGAATTGTGAAATTTATTTGAAGAAAATAATTGATCATTTAATTTTATTATGGAAGGATTGTGGGACTAGATTTGATTTAGTTAAATTTAGAATTATATGTTAAAATTTTATTTCATATGGAAAATCAATGACATTATGGGGTATGGTGTGTTATCTAGATGGAGTATACAAAGGCAAAAATTAGGATCATACTACACTATCGATAAAAAAGTTTTTATGATATTCAATGGTAGATAAAATTACTATTTTGACAGTCATTAGATATTTTTTTCTACAAATCTCCCTCTTTAATGGAAAATAATTAATTATACCAAATTCAATATTGAAAGAGGCAAACATCCAATAGTTATATTAGTTATTTTAGTAAAATATATCATCTCTTTATCACCTCCTATTATATTGGCACCTACTATAAAGGGAAAAACAAAATTTTTGGGAGATATTATTATTGGATAAAGAGAAGTATTTTCTTGGACCTTCCATATTTGTATTATATTTTGGTTTGTCACATTCAAGATGTAATTAATACTATGAAATTTTTTTTTGATATTATATTTATTCGATAATGGACACACCGAATTAGACTAATGATAATGTAAATTCTTGGTAAGATAGTCCCCAAATTTATAGCCTTCCTAAAATAGAATTATTTGAAGTTGAAATATTTCAAAATTTACTGAATCTAAAATAATCATAACACCTTTATAATGAAATTATTTATTATTATGTCAATATATTATATATTTTATGTTTATAGATGGTTATACTTCTAATTTTTCTTGTTTTTTTAGATATTAACATATTATGGAGTTAAAAATTCAGGAATTACATGTTATAATGGAAATGATACTACCTTTTGGTCTTAAAGGGATACAATAATATTCAATATGAGTCATGTTGACTGAAATATAATATATATTATGAGATATTTTAGTGTAAACATCATATTATAATTCATTGGGTATCCTCTAAAAATATTTTTTTTCATTTTTTTTGTAAATTGGAGAAAATATTCCCATCAACAATATATTAATCAATAAGACATTTAATATTTTATTATCCATATAAATCTCAAGGTGTAGTGATGATACAATTTTAATTTATTTACATATTTGAGATATATATGAAAAAATTAAAGAATAATGTATTTAACAAATCATTGGTTGAAGCATCAATTATAGAAACATACTTATTGGAGGAAATTTCAAATTTATGCTCTTATTATTTTAAATCATGATATCCTATGAAACATAATAATATGGGTCATAATCAATAAAATTTTGATGATGTTATGAACCATTAATTGAAAGTTTTTAATTAGTCCATTTTTTTCTTTGGTGGTTGCTGTGAGTGATGGATTTCAGATAAAAAACTGGGAAAATATCATACATATGTTCTGTTCAATTTTGTTGAAATGATATGATTTATGATGTAAGTACTATATATTATTATTATTTTTGAATTTCATAATTGACATATTTTTTAAATTATTTGTTTTATATACTATATTATGACCATAAAAAATATAAATGGCATGTGTTTCTCTTAAATAATGAAATAAATAGAATTATTTAGGTTGGTTTCAAAGATGAGTAAATTATGCTTTTTAATAATCAAACATTAAATCAATTTCAAAATGAGATATATTATAAATAATTTTCATTTTTTGAAAGAAACAATACATGAATGAAAAATTTGATAGTATATTATACGTGCTCAAAAACCCTCCAATGAAATTCATAAAAATCATATAATGGGTGTGTGTTTGATGTATTTTAATTCTATACTTTCATATATGGTGAATAAAAGAAATCAATGAATTTTACTGTTTTTTTTAAATCATCTAATCCTAAATAATGTGATGCTGACTTTTGGGGTATGTTGGATGAAATATTTTAGTGATTTAATCTCAGAACAAATTATGTAAAAATGTTTAAATTCCTTTGGTTTGATACTGATTGATGGTTGTTAGTTCATCCATGACATAGAGTCATTGATATTAAATATAATAGTCTTCTTGAATCTAATTAACAATTTATATTAGAGCATCAATCACATCAACATTATTATGGAAATTATTATGTTGTTTCATGAGATGTAATGATTGGTGGAGTGTAAAAAAAAGAAAATATTATGATAATTAGTTTCTTTAAAATGAAAATGGTTTTGTGGAAGTGAAACACATTGAATTTTTTTAACCGTAAGTAGTTCCCTTAATGACTGAGATATAAATATTTATTTTAACACCCTCCAATTAAAGGTCAATTATATGGATAGTGAAGATGAAATAATGAGGGATGATGGAACTAAAGGTCTTATGGAAGTTGGAGATGTTGAATATGAAGACAAAGAAAGTATCATCGATGAAAATGGGGATGAATATGTCCAATGATATATAATATTAAGTTATTTATTAGAATTTAATATTTTAGGTCTATCTAAACAATCATTTATAGGTAATATTGTTTATTTCATATGGCTGGAGATATTACTACTGATCTATTTCCTTCCCTCACTAATGTGAGTATTTATTAGTTTTTTATATTTTATATATTTATTAAAATTAATTGATAGGTTAAAATATTATATTTTTCATCATATTTTTTAATATTTTATATTTTATATATAAAATAAGAAATATTTTTAGGTGATATTATTGTATTCTTGTATTTACTTATAGGTAGTAATTATTGTATTCTATTTTTTAGTTGTAAATATTTGAAATCGGTATAAAAATTATTTATATGAAAGATTTTAATATTCTAGTATTTAATAGTATTTTATATTTGATATCTTTTTTAAAAATAAATTATAAGTAAAATTATTTATTTATGATAGTTAGATATTCTTTGGATAATCTATTTTGTTCCCTCGCTGATCTCATACTTCTTAATGATGATATTTATTTACCTATCCCACTGGATGTAGCCATAGAACCACCTACTATGAGGTGGAGGGACCTTGTATGATTGATGATTATGGACTCTATTCTATAAAGGCATCCATATTTTGGTTTTCATCATCATTTATAGAGTTATGTTCAATTGTATAGGGTATTTATTTTATAGTAAATTTTTTTATAAATTTTCCAAATAATATTCTTAATATATTTTTCATTTTCATAGTATTTTTCATTTAGCTATTGGTAAGGCTATTGTGATTCAAATAAATTATTTTTCTACACCATGGGGGTCATGGGTTCAGGTTCCCATTGTTGTTTTACATCCAATGGTCAACAAATAGAATGTACATTAATAAATAATATTTTTTATATTTAATTTATCTAATTAGTAAAATGTTGTTTTTAATTTTATTGTATAATTTTTTGTATCTGATCAATTATAGAATGATAAATTTTTTCTGAGAGGCATGGTATACATTCATACAAAAACGTTTTTAACGACAAAGTGACTAATTAAGACGACAAAGTGAACTAGAATGTGGATCGATTTTTTTATAAAAAATAACTTAATGGTATTTATATTTTAATTTATAAGTATATTTTAAGGATTTTTATGAGACTGTGACTTCTCATTTATGACACATTCAAGTTGAAAATGAAGAATATGATAATTTCATGTCTGGTTTTGATGAGGGGGGTTTCATATTGGAAACATTGTGTGGTGTCGATAATGGTTGGGTGGTCAATATTGGTTCATGATTGGAACCCACAAGTTGTTATCATAGTTCTTTGATGTCATCAGATAGCTTGATGTGAGATCACATAGAGTCTTCATCATGGTTTTTCATAGTCTGAATTGTGGTTCTGAGCTCTGGTTGATATAAACCAACATACGCAAAGAGGGGGGGGGGGGGGTGGAGTGTGAGTAGAAACATCATAAATTTTAGTAGGTTTTGGTGTATATATGATCAATTTCCAGTGGATTATTGGTTTATTTTCTCCCACTAGACCTTTTTGGTGATAAACCTCTTCTAGATACTACCAGATTATTATGTGCATGACGATTTATTTTGTTTTGGTAAACATATTACATGTGAAATAGAGTAATAATTTCATGCAATATTTTTTGTAAATAAAAAATTAATAATATATTTTTATATTATTTTTTATGAAATATATAAATAATAAACATGGATCACAAAATCCATCATAATTAGATTTTTAAAAAAAAATTTGGCTATTTTCAAATGAACGGATTTACTATCCAAAATAATACGTATTTACAATGTGCCATCATAAATAGTTTTTTATAAATATCTTCCTTATTTGTGATGAAAATTATCATCCATTTTAAATAAAAAATATTTTGATGACCCACCACAAAAACGATTATTTTTTACAACGTTTTTTGTGTATTTTTGCGATGGATTCCATTTGAAAATTAATTTCATAAAAAGAATGAATTACAAAAAACCCACTATATTCAACACATTGTAGGATCATTAAAATATAGTTATTCTTGGAGAATTTTTGTACACAATGAATCCTAAATTTATCTCTCAGGGATGAATAATCCTATAGTGTTTAATCTCTCCAAATGAAGGGAATCTCCTCCCTCCTCCATTTTCTCAATAACAAGTGTGGAAGTATGATTCATTATGATAGTATAAATCATCTCAGTGATCTAGGGGAACACTACAAGATGACTGAACAATCATTATAGAACCTAAAAGTCTCATCGAATAGTTTTTAGGAAAAAGGAGAACATATGGATCACTGCAATAGAGATATTACTTTTAGATCCAATAAGTGTCAAAATGGTGAAAGGAAAGGGTTTCAGATTATAAAAATCTTCATTGAAGATTTTTTTCAATAATAGGAACCTATAATCAAAAAAATAGTAGTGATGGTTTTGGGTGTTTTGTAAGAGCTTATCAGGTCTGATCTTGACACATTAAGTATTAGATTTGATGGATTTTTCTCTTATTATACATGGCATAAACATCATTCCCAATGCAAATGTCACACCTCATTTTTCATGTCTTGGTTTTGATCTAGTTCATTCGAAATACCACTAATTTTCATTGGTTTTTGGTTAGATTAATGTTGAATTTAAAAGTGGAATCTATGTATAATCATTCTACTACGGGTTCCCCATAGCTTTTTTGAGAGTTTTGGGAGAAAAGTCTGGTTACTTAAAGATTCATCCAAAATTCGGTGCTCATTCCCACCTTTAAAAAAATTTATTATTTATTTTATTTCATATAATTTTTTTTATATTTTCCAACATTAATCCCCTCACTAGATATCACAAACATTGGGAACATTCCAAAGTTCCATTTTCTGTCGTTGGACCTTATCTTCATCACCGATTTGGGAAAACATCCTCAAGGTCTCTCAAATAGTAATGATTTAAAGAGGTAATTTGTTTCATTCATAAATCATTATTTTTTGAATATTTTCCCCAATAATATTTTTTCCCTGGTTCGCCCAGACCTAAGGATCTACTCCATTGAGTTCCAAGCCATTCCCTCAACTTTATGGGCGTGGATCTATGTGAAGATGGAGAGTTCTCTAGTTATTAAGGCGAGTTTCATTCTTTTTTCTCCGCCTTATATTATTTAATGGCTCTATATTCCTCACTAGTCATTAATGTCCTAGGCCATGTTATACATTTATTTTTATGGGGGATTTTCTATTTTTGGGATAATATTAATAGGTTTAGTTTTTATAAAACATTGGAAGGTGTTATCATGTGTGTGTTTCCATTATACCTTGTGTTTGAGGTTTGTTTCTCATTGAAAAAGTATTTTTTATTTAGGATTCATTAATTTCAGGGTATTTTCAACATATAAACATTATAATTACTATTTTATAAGGTTTCAATGATTTAATTTGTGTGCAAAGTGGTGTTTATATCTTGTTTTGTGAAAAATTGTGTTGTTTTTTTATAAAAGTTAACACCAAGTGTTTTTTTAAATGTACTATTTTATTTAATATTTGTTTTGTGTTTTTTAGAACCAATTTTAGATATTTAAATAATTTTTTTGCATGAAAATTTTGATTTAGGACCATTTTAGTATTAAATAGAATTGGTTTCATTAAATGTTGCATGCCATGTTTTCGGGAAAGTGCTTGATTGGCTTTTGTGTGCTCAAGTTGATAAAAAATGATTGCTTTGGATTATGAAAAATATTTTGAGCATGAGAATCAATATTTTTTGATTCCTTATGTTGGTTAAAATCTATTTTTTGCTTTTACAATGAAATTAATAAAGATTTTTTTGGGTGTTTTGGCATGTGTTCATAATAATTGGCCCATTTGGCATCTCTATAGATTTGGATGGATTTATAATTTGTAACATGAATTTTTAAGGGGTTTATGTAAAAGTTTCTTGGATTCAAATGTGTTTTACACATATTTATTAATAGTGTAATTTTTTCTTTTTATAAATGATTTTTTTGTAAAGAATGTTTAAAGGAATGTTTGGATTTTTTCTTATAAAACTTTTTTTCGTATGTATTCCATGTTATATCATTTTTGGGTCATTTTATGACTGATGAAATTTATTTTTTAAATTGTTTTGGGGATGAAAATCTAGTTTTCTATGGTAATGATGGGTTTTTTGTGTTAAAGTATTATTTTAAAATGGGTTTTCTGTACAAATCCTCGTTATACTTTTTTCAACTGTTTTAGGAAAATTCTATGTGGTTTATTGACTTGGGAAGGTTCTGCGAAACATGGTTGAGTTATGTTTGGTGAATGTATGATTTGGAAATTGAATTTTCATGTGCAAAGTGTATGTGATAACATGTGAAAGTTGATTGAGCACAAATAGGGAAACCCGAGAATCTTGGTGGGCGGACATGTACTAGTATGCTAGTGATCCGGAGTGGGTTCTTCCCTATATCACGTAGCATTTTTAATGCTAAAAAATCTGAATAAAATATAATGATGTTATTGGGGACCATTAGGTCATGGTTATTTCTCCCCATTAATGAATTGTGCGTGGGAATGGATATTTTTTTGCATACTTTGTACCGAGATACGTGGTAAATTCGGCGAGAACAAATTATTTCCTATGGGTGTTCTTGTTACTATTGATCATTGGATATATTGTATTCACCATCAGAATATGTTGTATTTGGATGTAAAATTAAGTGACATGTGTGTTTTGTTTAAATGTCTACTTTCCTTAAATTAGCCCTCTTGAAAAAAAAAAAATTGTTATGTTTCTTATATTTGAAAATTGTTCAAGCATTCTGGTATATAAAACATTCAAGCTTTTGTCTCATAACTTCCATAACATGTAACCTTGTTTGAAAACATACTTTTATATATTTTATTTCAAAATTTAAATTTTTGGTTCTTTTATTTTAAGTGGATGTGAATTGTTAATAAAATACTAGGCCAACCTACCATGTTTTAATATTTGAGCCTATTTTTTCATCTATTTTTATCACTTCTGTAGGTTTCAACGTGAGTTCGGTCACCTTGAGTGATATTGGATAGTTGTTATGGATAGTGACCAGGGATTTCACATGGAGATAGTTGTCCATCAAGTCTATTTGTTTTATTGTTTCATTCAATTGTACTTTATTTTTTTTCATATAAATGATGTATGTTCAATTTTCATTTAAATATGAATTGACAGTTCCCTTATATCAGTTGTTTTCCTTAATTTTTTTTATATTTGGGAAAACCCCCTTCTATTCTCTATTTATGCCCTAGGTTCTTGTCTCCATCCTAGGAGGATCAGTAATGCCTTTCGAGACTTGTCTTAGAGCAGTCAGAGTGATCGGTTCAGGGTCGACACAGGCTAGTGCATGACAAAATCATATCATAGGAGGTCGGCTTTGGTGGACCCTTATTTTTAGAGCTCCCATGCTATTTGGGGGATGTTATGTTATATGGGGTAAGTTTTTTAGTAATTTAGGTGTAGGTTTGGGGAGAGTTTCATGAACTCATACTTGATTTGATCATCATGTGTTTATGGGAAGTCATATTTTATTAGTTTATTGGGTTCTTAATGATTGTTTGGTGATTGGGATACAATAAGGGGACATTATCTAATGGCCTTTATGAGATTTCATGTCCTAGTAATCCATGTGGAGATGGGAAATTTTCTTAAGAAGGCTCTCCATATTGGTGGGGTGTTTGACATATGGCCTCCAACCATATGGTCAAGTCATCCACTAACAATAGTTTCATTTTTTGGTTCTCTTAGACCTTTATTAAATCCTAAATTTTGTTTTGAAAATCCTTGTGTGATAATTGTGGATGTGGGTTTTCAATTCCTAATATAGGAATGTTTTTTATAATGTTTGGTATCTGTGGAGCATTTTTTTGGGAGAAAGTGGAATGATTTAAAAGGATCAAATTTCATTAATCAATACTTATGGTTTATTGAAATAAAATGGTTAAAACGGATGGATTATTGTAATATAATTCTTAAAAATTGTTTAAAATGAAATGATTTTCGATATTGAAGAGTGTTTGAATCTAATTAATTGGGTTTGGGAATTTGTTTTGACCAATTTTTTTCCTAAAAATGTTTTTGGCATTTGTAGCTCTCAGATTAAGAAAAAAGA
This sequence comes from Viscum album, assembly GCA_963277665.1. NCBI lineage: Eukaryota > Viridiplantae > Streptophyta > Magnoliopsida > Santalales > Viscaceae > Viscum > Viscum album. The sequence goes on from OY728120.1 coordinate 310,108,662, forward strand.
CCATACTGGTTTTTTGACAATGGAAAAGGGATTCTTTAATGGCATGGTTTTTCTGTATTTTTTTTAAAATAAATGAAATGGGTTCTAAATCAAATTGTTCTTGAAAAATTTTGGTTTGTTATGATGATGAAATTTTTTTAATAAATATAGGGGATTTTTATGGAGACCTACGGGGTTTCTTTTTCAAGCATGATAAAATGGTTTATTGTTTGGAAATATGAAAATGGTTTTGTAGTTAGTGGTTAGTGTGCCTATGGAAGGTACATGATTTTTCAAATGGGATAATGTTTTTTCTTATAAAATGAGGATGTTTGTTTCAGACGTTGGAATTTTCATGGGTGATCGCATGCATGGTTTTGTATATATATGTTAATGGATGTTCGGTATGGCATAGAGGTCGGGTTCCAAGGGTGGCATAGTAATGTGCATGTGAGTGAGAATTGATGAAACACGATTGGTTATTGTCAAAATCCACCAAGATTTTTTGTTTTTCAAAAGTTTTTTAAACTAGGAATTTGTTGTGTTTTGGTAAACTAGTGATCATGTGCGTTTCATTTTATTTTTTAAGATGCATGTTTTGTTTTGTATAATTACTCATGATCTGGAAGTGATACACTTGGTGTGTTTTGTGATGGGATCTTGTTGGTTGATCGATTTTTGAGAATTTTCAAGTGGGTTTATAAGGATTTGTTGGATGATGTGATGTGGCCTGGGATAGTTCTACATTGGCAAGACATTCAGTTGATCTACCTAAGGATTCTTTTATAACATTAAATCCACCTATTAGAAAGACGACTCGGCTCGTTTCATAGAATAGATATCTGTTTGGGCTTGATTTAAAGTTTCTACCTATTGTGGTAATTATTTTTTATATTTCTGTTGTGTTCAGTGATTTTGATTTGTTTTTTCATATTCCTTGCCCATTCTTCTTCTCATTTACAATGATGGGGAATGGTTCCATGTATCAATGAGTTACTTTTTAGATGAAGATGTATTATTGAAAAAGTATGGTTTTTAGGGTGTTCGGATTCTTAGCTCTCAGCTATGGCGCATCAAATGCTTTAGACATTAGTTTCATAGCCATAGGCCTCAAAGTGAAGCATTTCAAATAGTTAGAAAATCACCAGTTTTGTGTGGAGCTTGACGAAACACAGGCCTTCACAATTTTTGTATGGGAGTTTATATGTTTTTATTTTTGTTTCTCATAACTGTTATTTTCATTTTTCATCAAATAGCATGGTTGAATTACCCCTCAAATAGTGTCTATGGTTATGCCTTCTCATATGTGGGTTTCTGATCAATGTCCATGTGTGGGCCACCAATGTGAATCAGGTGTGGTCCTGGTTTTACCTGTTCATTTATGGATAGTTTTGGGTGGTACCTATATTTTTTTGGTGGTTTTAGGGGTCCAATGATTGGGTCCCCTTCCCTCCTTTCCCCATGTTGTGGGAATTTTGATTTGTATCAAAACTGTTGACCTAGTTCTTGTCCCCTCTGTTCAGTATTGGGTGGTTTAAAAGTTTATGTTGTAACCCTATCTACTTGGGTTTGTAGTTTATTGTGGGAGTGTTTTGGTGGGCTTGTGCGGGTGATACCTAGTTATAGTACATGTTGAATGATTTTTTTTTCATTTCTATTTGGTCACAAATAGTGGGGAGACCCACTAAAGGTCTTGAAAATCATTCCTTTAAGGATTTATCATACAATTGTTTTTATTTAATGGTGGTGAGTCCATTCAGGCCTCCCCCACCCAAGTTGTTGGATTTATTACATGAAATATGCTTTATGTGATCATTGGGTTCCTTGGGAGAAGGCCCAACAACGAGGTTCTAGGAATGGTTGTGGAGGTGGTGGCTTGATCATTTCGTTGATTCATATGAAGTGATTGTGAGTTAGTGTTTTGTTAGGTAAAGAGGCTTAAATTATATAGATAGTGGGTTATATGTCTTTGGATTGAGAGGATGTAACATTTTGAGAAGGAATAATTTGGTGTTTTTATTTAAACTGGAATGTGTTATGGATTTCCAGGGTAGGAAAGCTTTAATTATGGGGAGAATTGTCACACCTAGATTTTCATGTATTTGTATTGATGTGATTCATTGGAATTACCAGTCCATTTATTGGGTTTTGGGTTAGATTAATGTCAAATTTTGATGTCACATCTATATATAATCATAAAACCATTATTTTCTCATAGATTGATTAGTATTTTTGGGAGAAAATGGTGGTTACATCATGATTTGGGCCAAATCGTCAGCTTATTTCCAGATTTAAAAATAATTTTTTTATATTATAACTCATTTGTTTTTCCACATTTTCCACTCATTCTAATTTACACATGGCCTCCGATGACCAATTCAAACCACCATATCCCTTTAGACCCCTTAGTAATTCATATTCATGGTGGATTTGAGTTATTTATTCAGGCATTGGGCCAGCCCATGATCCCATTTCTAGTTTTAAAAATATATTTTCATTCTTTTATATCTTATACCTATTTCAATATTTTTCTGCCATTCCACCTCTCACCCAATACCACAAACCCATGGCGCACACCAATGTTCAATTTTCCCTCTGTAGACCTCTTCTTTATCGGGTATTAGAGCGATCTTCCTCAAGGATTATCAAATCGTTTATATTTGAAGGTGTAATTTTATTCTTTCATAAATCATTCCTTTTTTTACTTTTTCTCCAAAATAATATTTCACTAGTTCTTCCAAACCTAAGGATCCACTCCATTTATTTCCATTCCATTTCCTCTTTTCTAAGCATGCGGATCTATGGAAAGATGAAGTGTTCTCTTGTTATCAAGTTGAATTTACTTCTCCTTTCTCCTACTCTATCCATTATTTTTTGGCTCTCTCTTATTACATGGTCATGAACCAGCTAGGTTTATCTTATCCAATTATTTTGAAGATTTTTTGGTTTTTTGTGGCTGGTATTCGATGGTTTAGGTTTTATAAACCATCGGAAGGTGTTTTTGGGGGTGCAATTCCATTCCGCCTTGGTTTTGAGGTTTTTATCATATTCTACTTGTCCTTTTAATTTAATATTAATATTTTTAGGGTATTTTTACACTCTAAACATTCTTAGAATTGTTTTATAGTCCTTAAAATTTTTATTTGGTTTGGAAAGTGGTGTTTATTCCTTTTTATGATAAATAGTGTTGTTTTTTAATAAAAGTGAACAACAATTGTTTGTTTAAATGTTCGGGTATCTGTCGCACCTGTTTTTTGTGGTTGAGAACTTTTTTTTATCAATTTATGTAAATTTCGTCCATTAAAATTTTGTTTTATGACCTTTTAGTGTTAAATAGAATTGGTTTCATTAAATTTTGCATTCCACGTTTTTGGGAAAGTGCCTGGTTCGTTATTTTGCACTCAAGACGTTATAAAATGATTGCTTTGGCTTATGAAAAATATTTTCAGCTTGTGAATATATGTTTTCAGGTTACTTATGTGGGTTCCAATCTGGTTTTTGGTTTTATAAGGAAATAATTATTTGTTTTTAAGGTGTTCTGGCAAGTTTTCTGGATAAATGGCATGTTTGGAATATATATAGAAATGGATGGGTTTTCAATGTCTAACATATATTTTGAGGGGTTTATTTAAATTTTTGTTGCTTCTAGAGGTGTTTTTACACATATTTATGAATAGTGAGATTTTTTATTTTGATAAATGATTTTTTTGACGCATGCTTAAAGGCGTGTTTAGTATTTTCATTTAAAACTGGTTTTGTGTTATTTCCAAGTTGTATCATTTGGGGTCATTTAATGAATCATGAAATTGATTTTTCAAATGTTTTTGGGACTGAAAAATATGGCTTTATATGGTATTGGTGAGTTCTTTTCCTTAAAGGATCATTTTTAAATGGTTTTATCTGCAAAGCCTCATTATACTTATTGAAATTCTTTTATGAAAATAATATGTTGTTTTTTGACACATGAAGGATATGTGAAACATGGTGGAGTGTTATTTTCTGCGTGTATGATTTGGAAATGAAATTTTCAGGGGCAAGGTGTTTGTGGTAACATGTGTAACTTGATTTATTACAAAGAATGAAACTCGAGTATCTTGGTGGGTGGACATGTACTAGTATGCCAGTGATCCGGAGTGGTTTCGTCCGTGTTTCACGTAACAAGTTCGACGATGACAACACTAAATAAACTATATGGATGATGTTGGGTACCACTAGGTAATGTGTATTATTCCCTACAAGTGGCTTGTTCACGAGAACAAATATTTGTTATGGTTACATTTCAACGAGATACGACGTACCTGGGGCCCACAACAAACTAGGGGTTAGGGATGTTTAATTCACTATTTCTCATTGGATATATTTTATTCAATATAATAATATGGTGAAATTAGCTGTAATATTAAGTGGAATGAGTGTTTTATTTAAAATTGTACCGTCTCTAAATAATCCCTCTTAAAAAAATTCATTTTGATGTTTCGTACCATTGGAAATTATTATATTATGGTTTTATAGAAAACATGAAATATTTTTTGATAACATCCATATTATGTAACCTAGTTTGGAAAAAAGAATTTTATATAATGTATTTCCAAAATGGAATTTTGGTTTCTTTTATTTTAAGTGGAATTGCATTGGGAATAGAATATCAGCATAACCTACATTGTTTTAATACTCACTCCTACAGTTTTCTTTTGTGTTTAGCTCTTGTAAGGGTTTCACCTTGAGATCGACCACCTTGAGAGACATGGGATGGTTGTATTGGAGAGTTACTATAGAAGTCACATGTAGTTATTTGGTTATCAGGTCTGGTTGGTTAGTGGTATCATTCAGTTGTAATTTTAGTTTGGTCGTATAGATGATGTTCGTTCAATTTTCATATAAATGTGTATCGGACTGTCCATTCATACTGATATTTTCATTATTGTTTTTATTTGGGAATTTTTCCCCTTTTATACTCGTTGAATTCCCTCAGTGCTTGTCGCCATCCTGGGGGGATTGGGAATGCCTTTCAGGACTGTCACAGAGCGGTTCAAGTGACCAGTTTAGGGTCGAATCAGGATGGTTTGTGACAGAAAATTTTCCAAAAAATATTTTAAAGAACCAATAAAATGATTTTTCACAATAAATATATATATAAATATATTTATAAATAAAAATAGTACCTTTTTCTTGTGATGTTTATTTCTAGTACATGTGGAACATCCAAAAACATTTTAGGTAATCATTCATTGTGCTTTCTGTATAAAAGTTTAGAATCCCTATAGTGATGCCTCACATGTTATCCAATGATATTTGAATGATGTAGATGTATCGTTGGGTTCTAGTATTGTTGATTGATCATATTACATTATTTTTATTGAACAATTCAAATTTTATCAGTCATGAAAAAACTATATTGATGTCCTCATTCTTGATAAGATGACAGAATAAAGAGGACGATTCTATAGAGCAATTCATTATTCAAAATGAGTCTTGATTAATCACTCTTTGAATGTATTAGTGATCAAATTATAGACCTGCATTTAGGTTTTGTAATTTAATTAAAAGAAAAAGTGGACCTAATAAAATGTTAAACCCTTGTCTAACCTCATGCTATGTTTCAAAATAATAATATTGTTTTTATTCCTCAGTGTGTACTAACTGGTCAAATAGTTAATATAATTTTACTATATTTCAATATAATATTTATCGTTAGAAAAAATCTTATTCATCTCATCCTAAAAATCATTTACCGAATAACAGAATAAATATCTAATTAAATAAATATTCAAAAATTAAATATTCTATTCACAATAATGTAAATAAATATTTATTAAATATTTGATAAAAAACAAAATAAAATATATCTGTATAATTTAACAATTACATAGTGAATAAAAATTAATTTTATGTATGAAATATTTATTCGTAAATAAAATTATTCATATTACTTTAGAAGAATATTTATTCCAATAATAAAATTTATATGTAATTTTATTTGGATCAACAGAAACACTTATTGTGTGACCCACTAGGTTTTTTCTCATTGGAATTATCTAGGCGTTCTTAAAGTCCAGGATTATGGACAAGAAATGTTTCACAAAATGTCATATAATAAAGGTAATGTTATAGAATTGAATACCACATAAGATCTCTCAATGTGTAATACAATCCCTTTATCTTAATATCTGATCAAACGGGTTTCACAACAGTGTCATAAACCTATATTATTGATACATCATTCATTGAATATCTATAATAACCATATTATTACTCCATGGCCAATGAATTTAATGTAACAACATTATTTAAATAAAATTGGTTTGATATCAACATCCATTCATATGGAAGGGACAAATCCTTCCTCCACTTATTCATTAACAATAATTTAATCTTAACAAACCAAATCTTCCCAACAGTTCCATGACATGTTATCCTTATAGTTTAAGGTAATACATTTGTGCGAAAATAATTATATGAATTCATAATATTATCAAATTATTTGGATCATTACACATGCTTTTATAGAGATTAGGTGTAATTTAAACCACTTTGGTTATGAAAAAACTGATTTTTACTATTCATGAAAAAATTCAACTATTTTAAAAAACTAACAAAAAAATAACCATTATGAGATTTTCATTAGTTAATTTTTAAAATGACATTAATTTTATCAAAATAACTTCGTGAACAATGGTTATTAAAATTATAAATATAAAAATTAATATTTTTTATGAAATATATTAGAATATTGTTTATTAAAAAAAATCATATATTTTATTTGATTTTATAATATTAAAATTTATTTTGTGGAATTAAAATATTTATATTTTAGAAAATTACATAGACTAAATTATATTTATATTAAATTTTATTATTCTGGGGAAAAAGTATTATTTTAATGGTCTAGTTACAATTTCCACTAGTTAGGTTATTATTACTAATGGGAAGGTTACTATTCTAATAGTCCCATTTCTGTTCCACTGGTCATATAACATTATATAAACACAACTTCCTTTATTCATTCAATATTTAGTTGATTTACTACTAGGGTCCTATATTTTATTTCTCAATGATTTGGATTGGATTACTAAAATTTTGATTATTTTCCATAGATTGTTTCATGGGAGTGATGGTTCTAGTGGATTGTAATGATCCACATTTTCCCATTCTACTTCTCTTAATTTCTCTTTTTCCTAACTGTACTGTTTGGTATTTTCATGTGTTTAGTTGATGAATAATGTAAAATTATATATAATTAAATAATGTTTTGTTTATTTTTTTATGTGTTGTATGTGGTAAAAACATTTTTATATAACAAACCTTTATCCAGGACACAAATATCACTTATAAAATTTTGTTCATTAAATTAATCCCCCTTTTATAAATGTCTTCCTGAAAATTTAAACTCATAATCTCATTTGAGAATACATTAGGGTAATTTATTTCACTGTTTCCTCTAGTTCCCATGTCTTCTCATCATATTTATGGATCTTCAACAACAGTTTGACAATGTGAGTGTTCATTTTGTGTAGAACAATGTATTTATGGTCAAATATCATAACTATATGCTCCTAATAAGAGTGATTATTATTCAGTTAAACCACATTAAGATTAAATATATGTGGGGGCCATGTATGCACCACCTCAAAGAGATATGTAGAACAAATCAGTAACTTGAGAAATATTTTTGTAATTTCCAACTGATATGCTACTATTTATATGTAAACAAGGATATCAAAGGGGGTATAATAGTTAGGGAAAAGATTCACATTCTTTCAAAACTACGTGACTATTTTACATATTTATATCTAAAGGAAAACAGTGAGACCCAAATTTAACTCAAGACCTACTTATTTTTGTCCATATAGATCTTCTACCAACTGTGAGCATCTTTTACATGTTGTTAGATTGAATGAAACCTTTTCTATCAATTATTTAACAAGATCAATACAATTTTTCTTATATTCACCAACTTTATACCAATATGTAGGATTTATACATCGCTTACCAAATATATCTTAACATGGAGCCATTTAAATACTAATGTAGAATATTTTATTGTATGAGAACTAAACTATTGGGATATGTTTATCCCATTCTCCATTAAATTTAATTGATTTGGGTATTAGTAGGTCATTGATTGTTAGAATGGTCCATCTAGATTGGCCATCAGTTTGGGGTTGATAATCCATAATTAAATTCAATGTATTATTAAGATCATGTTGAATAATTTTATATAATTTACAATTTATCCTTGTATCATTATCAAATACGATCAAACGTGGTGTCCCTGGTTGCCTCACCACTTCCTTATGTACATATTGGTTGTTTTTAAAGTGAAATATCTACCTCAATAATCGCGAAGTGGGAATTTTTGGGGTGTAAATATACTAAACACATATATTATTCATTACTTTAGATTTTTTTGGGATAATATTAATGTAAAGTTCATGTTTTCTCCTTTTAAGACTTTAAAATATTTCTTTATATATTTTGGGATATCTATGCTTAGATAACGTGCGATTCTAAGGCCTGTTGTTCCATGATTATATATATATATATATATATAAATATATTACACATAAATATTCTTAAAAAATTGGATAAATATCAAACATGATCTGAAATTAGATATTTTAGACCACTAATGAGTCTAGAATGCAGTTTTTACCCTAGGCGCGACATAAATTGAGTCGGCATCGGGCGTTCAGACTCCATTCTATTTAGAAGTATGTTTAGTGAGTTAATTAATTATTAAATTAATTAATTTGTTATGAAATAGTGAAATGATTTCTAATATCACCTCTAGTATAATTTTTCCCTGATTTCCACATAAACCATAGGAGAAATCAAGAGCACTTCTTTCCCCCTTATATTGGCAGATCACCTCGGACAGTGAAGAAATGCCAGATCAGATTAAACCAGGACTCAGTGAACACAATGGATTACAAAAATCATTATAGGACATTATCATAATAAATGAGCATCAAATAATCAAGGTATGACTCATAAATTTTTTTTGACTCCCTTTTGATTAAATAGTGTGAACAAATCGATCTTTGTCCTTCGATCTGTGGCCTTTTTCATACTTTCCATGTGACCATGTATTGAAATCATGATTAATTTCAATTGTTCTAGCCGTGGTTTCCCTATTATTTATATATGGCCCAAGAAGACTTCTAGTAATTCATTTAACCATTATTTTGGTTATTTATACCTTTCTACTTTAGGTTCATTACAGGTAGCACCTTGTTGTCCAAATTTAACATTGTTGGGTGATACTGAGCCCGATCAGTCCCCCATAACTGCGAAACATCAAAACAAGTGGTACAGATCAATGAACTTTGACTAAATTAGGGAATATTTTGAGGAATAGATTATTGTTTAAATGGTTTTAGAATAGTAAAACAAATATTGAAGGTGTGGGTGGGTACAACACATGTAACGGTCATCCGAGGAACCTACAAATCCATTTTCTGATGGGTGGTGGCTTGAATATGTGAACCATGGATAAATCATCTATTTTTTCAGATATAGATAGGAATTTAAGGTAGAATAGATATATTAATCTATGGAAATTGGATGTAATGATTTTAGAAAAAACCCGACTACACATAGTGTACACAGATGAACACACAACGTATGGCCCCATCAGTGGCTGTGTCTAATATTTTGGAAAAGATAGAGATGAAACATCATATTGTCCTCCAATAGTTTGTGTACCCATTCCCCAGATTGGAACCCATGTGATGGGTTACACTTTTAAGAAATAGTGTGGAAGTACATGTCCCAAAACATAGTAGTGTACTTCTGTACATGGACACTAGGTTTGGTACATGGACATGGGGTCTGGTACACCGACACAATGAGTTGGACACATACTGATAACAATTATCCTATAGGCACCATTGAGTCCACTTATATGTTGTGTATTACTATACGGGATGTATCTGTGTCTGTCCAGGGACATGGGCAGGCTGTGGAGTGGGACCACACTCTATGTGGCCCCCCTCATACTTTGTGTACCCCTTATTCCTTTTTAAGAAAATTCAACCATTCTTATCTCCTTCACTTGAAATTAAATTTTCCTTGATGAATATCCAATACTTAGTGTTTTTATAAAAAGAAAAAAATGGTGACAACAGTTGTAGATTTGGATATACAATGTAAAATTTTCTAGGCACAATGCTTATGCAGGAAATGCATGATGATGGAAGTGATAGGTAGAATCATGAGTGACTACTATGTTTTCCCATCTAGTAGATCTTGTTAGTGGATCACAAGATCATTTTAGAATTCCCCCCGTTGGAATGGTGTTTTTTTCTCTACAGCTACCTTCTGAGTGGGACTCACTATCGGGTGTAGTGTGTTTTCTGGTGGACTAGAGTGGAACCCCATATTGTACCAGGGAACAAGTACTCGAATTTTGAGTGCAACACACCAATTTTACAGAACACAAGTCCTAATTTTTCAGATTAGAACCCCCCATGTTTTACAATGGCATGATTCCTCAACTCCTTATTGAAATACCCTATCATATAGGGTGTGGGTCCTCAAGGAATATAGTGGAACCCAAAATCTGATTGGGTGTGGGTCCTCGACCTTTAATGTTAAAACATCCCTCACCAGGGGTGTGGTTACTCTACCTTACTGAGTGTATCCCCCCATCTATGTGGTAGACGTTCATAATGACACTAGAGTCTAACCCCCCCCCCTCCATTTTCATGGGCGTAATTCCTCTCTAAATTCTATTGAGCGGTATCTTCTAGTAGGGTTGAGCGGTGGAGTTCATCAGCGATAATCAGAGTAGAACCCCATGAATGTACTAGGGAATGGGTACTTTTCTTCGATTTTATATCCCTTAAACTATGTGTCATTGTCCTGAGGTTTGGATTGACATGTATGATTACCTTCTTGGAAGTTTCATGAGATATTGGGCATTGTTGATAGACTTTCAAACTATTGTCTACTATTTTTCTTAGGATGAGCTATGAGATAGAGACACCTTAACTATAATTTTTTTTATTTTTTGACTAAGAATATATATATATATATATATATATATCCTTCTATATCCACATATTGGACTGATTTACCATCCATCTAGGAGAGGTGATGGCTATTAGTGTTGTATCTTTTACTCTTTCTCACTACACTTCTTCATGGAGATGGTTGTGTGTGTTCGCATAGTTACATAGGATAAAGCCTCCATGAATTAGTTATGCATTCATCTATTGTCACCACCCACTAGTATATAGAGGGGGTCTTAGGGTAGTTTTCTCTCAACCCCCAAATTGGGTTGGGTTGTGAAAAGTGACATTTTCCATGGTGATTTTCTCCCATTTACATGTAAGAATAGATATGGTTGCACCCCTTGGACTTTTGGCACTTGATATAAACTTTCTGACATACTAAGAACATTGAGGAATATTCGAATATCTCCTTCTCATGTTATCCCACTATAAGTTCTCTCTAATATTCCCATACATCATTTTACCTCCAAGATTGATATAAAAATATGATTTGTACACATTATCCAATATATCCTTATTTATCATGGGTGATGAAGGGAAAAAAGTATAAATCCAAATATAATGACACTATCCTCATAAATGTAGAATTCATAAAGGTTCCCCTCCTTTAATTATTCCACCTTCCTTTTATTTTCTCGATCATCCATGTGTGGCTCCTGAATCTTATCTTATATAAATGGGCATCCAATCATTTGATTATGTAAAGATGATTTCTTTGTCGTTATGATTTCTAGATCCATCATTTTCATATCCATGAAGATGTTTTCTTTCTCAATATACAACATGGATAATGTAGTAAGTTCTTTTCTATTATGATAATCATCTTCTTTGTTCCCCTTTCTAGGATGTTAGTGAATAGGGAAATAGTACAACTTAATATGATATATCCTTCTTCATTAATGTATGCAAGCTTCTTCTATGTGAATATATACATTAGAAACATGATATCAACCTATTCTTTAGACTTCTAACCATAAATGTATTTTCTATAGGTCATCAGAGATATGATCATAACTATAAACTCATGATCATGCACCAGGTATTTATACTCATTTATATTAAATTTTCATGACGCATAGGTTATCACATTATAATTATAAGTGAGTAAAAATATCAAAAAAATATTTAAAGAATAGTTTTATATCACATACCCTTCCCTAATTTAATGTAATATGAGTACATGAACAATAATTATACTCTCCATACAGTCCTTAAATATTTCCTCACATTATTCTTTGTATAAAAACAATCCCCCTTTTCATCTTAACATAGTTATTTGGATAGAAAATAATATAAAATTTCATAAAAAATATCAGTAATACCATGTTATCAATGAAAAATATAGATTTCCCTAACACTAATGGGTCTAATCCTTTCCCAAATTTCCATTATCTTTGAACAGTCCATAGAAATTCCCTTAGTTATGATCATCAGACCTATTAATGTGACTTACTGGATAAAAAATCACATTTTTTGAATTAATCATAAATATTTACCTTTCATAATTTCACCAGCATAATCCTAAAATTTCTTTTATGTCCCTCCTTTTTATTCAAGTAAATGAGAATATCATCAATATATACCACCAAAAAATTGTCACGGTATTCTCTAAATAGTATATTTTCCTAATACATGTTGGTATCTTAAGAATTAATAAGTCTAAAGGGGGTCATTATAAATTCATACCTTGTATACCTTGAATGGAAATCTATATTCTGAATATATTACTTATTCACCTTCATAGGATAATATTGAGAATAGAGATACTCCATTGAAAACTACTGAGATCCTTATAGTTGATCGAACAAGTCATCAATCCTTGGATGTGGCTACTTGTTGTTTTGTTTGCGCTTTTTTTGAGTTCATAGTAGTATATACACAAACAGACTAATACATCATTTTTTGTGACAAATATAACCAGCACAAAAAATTTTATTCACTAGAGATTAGGGATCCATTGTCAAAATACTCTTGAAACTTTTTCTATATCTCCCACATTTCGATTAGGGCCATCCTACAGAGGAATTTGGACATATAATTGGATTCAGGAATGAGTTCTTTTAAGAACTCTTCTTAATAATGTGGTGTATTATTAGGAAACTCTTTAGGATTAACTTTATTATGTTCCCTAACAATGATATTTCCACAAGTTTTTCACCTTCCATCAAATCACCCATTTCAGAATGGTTTTTTATCTATATATCATCACTCGCACTATTGTGGGATTTTACATAGGAGATTAATGATATTACTTGAATTGTTTTTGTGATAATTGGATGGTTTATAATATATTAGGAGATATAATTTACCCAATATTTTATGTGAGATTCATATGAAGATACCTAATTCCTGCCTAGTATAGATTAAAATTGCACTAAGGGAAGAATTAGAAGATTCACTAGAATAATCATCCCATCGATTAAAATTGGTGAAGTGTCCAACACTTAGGGTATCATTTATCATTCCACCAGGTGTTCTTATGGATATGTAAACCTAAATTATTTTGGTTTGTGAATATATAGTTTTAGAAAACATGCATGATAAATAGAAATTCATAAAACAATAATAAAATAAAACTATTTCTATTAATGATAGAATGGGGTGTGTACCATATAATACATACTTTTTTAGTTCCACTATAGTAGTGGTGATGGAATATGCTTTACCTTTCCCCATATGATTTGGGGGTTAATAATGAGAATCACGCTAAAAAAACTATTGGTTTAGTGAACTAGATTATATAGTTCCATTTCTCTATATGGATGAAATAATAAAAAATGGATGGTCTCTTCCTTTCCTCTATTAATTTGATTCTTCCTGTATCTTTAACATTAATAAGCTTGGTGGCCTTCTCTCCCACATATAATGATTTCCACTATATCCTTTAGGATATTACCATGATTATTCCTCCCACATTTTGACATATGTGTGCAGGAATCTTCTTTCCTCCTTTTTCTTTTGATCCCCCATTTTGAAAGTACATTCAGCTCTTATAATATCCATATTTATGGGACCATTCTTGAAACACCATCTATATTTTGAGATCACATTAATCTACTTAGTCATAATTCCAAATGTCCTCGATATCTATATCCTTTCAGTGGTATAGTTTTAAACCACTAAAAAATATATCTATTTTTATGTTTTTTATAATAAAAAACTTAAGTCCTATCATTCATGCCTTGTGAAATTTTCCTCATAATATATGATGGATTCCCCTTCCATTTTTAACATCTTTGAATTCTACCACAGTAATTTTTTTGAATAGATTTACGGAAATAAATTTTATGAAATAACGTTTTAATGTCTTCCCTATCTAGTAATTCTACTTTGAATTTCAGATTTCTATTCGTTATCAACAACCAATGTTTTTCATCCTATACAAATAAATGATAGATAGATAGAGTAACCTTAACCATCTCATTACAAAAGAACATATAAAATTTCTTCCCCATTGAGTTAAACCACTATTCAATAAAAATTTGATTGGAAAATTAATTAAATGTTGATGGTCTTTGCTGCATAAAGGAATTGATGTCCATATTATTATTCCTGGGTGATGGAGGATTGTCCAAATGATTAACGTTATTTTTCATAGCTTGAGAGAGTTGGTTAACCATCAAAATCGTGTTTTCAACCCTGCCTCAAATAGAATTGGGGAGGTTGTAAGTAAAATCCCAAAATTGTCCCTCACATAGGTCATTGGTCTAGTTTATCATGGTTCCAATGATTTTATAAATTATAAATGGTTTGAAAAAACACAAGATGTCAATGTATGAATATATTTTTATTATTATGTGAAAATTAATTCTAATTCAATATCTTGTGAGATTATTTTTTATCCATGTTCTATAAAACAAATTCGTCTAAAATAATGTTCATTAATCATTTCAAAATTTAAATGAAATAATTATTTAATTTATATGCCCATCAAAATGGTTCTTATACAATTTTTGATTAACCAAATAATATCAGTTGGGAGTTTAATCCAGGTGTGTAACAAGTCCTTTCTCCCATTAACCAAGTGAAAACTGATTTAATGGCTAATTAACCATTTTGGGGGGTAATTACACCCAAAACCAAAAACCCACACACGAACATAATTTATTCAAACCTAGAATATTTCCATTAAAACATGATATTTTTATGAATACAGTATTCACTAGTGGGATATAGTCCTAATCCCCAAAATAACTAAACCACTCTCTAAAACCAACTATATATTCCTTAATTTTTCATACATGGATATTTTATCATCTTTATTATAAATAAAATAATTTTGATACAATCTAAGAACCCAACGTTAAGTCACTTCTGAAAATTATTCTCATATATCACTTGAACATAATAAAATATAAAATATATTTCAATACTTTATCTTTATCATCCTAAAATATCTAAAATTATTTTTAGGACATATAATCACTTAAGCATATACATCAATGAAAGGGGTGGGATAAAATCATTATAATTGGAGGAATATACTTAGAGAATTAAGGGACATTAATCAATAGTATATGGGTTCCCATGATCAACATCATCACACCATAATAGAAGGATCATCATCATAGTCATGAGGGATGCATTTGATAATTTTCCGAATATTTCATATTCATACTAAGAAAATTTTATAACATAGTGGTAACCCTCATAGCTATGAACAAAGCTTCAATAATGTTTGTGCATAACACGTGTTCATAAATCATAACATTATAATTGTGAAAAAATCCATCATAATGTTTAGGAATAATTAAATTGATATCATGAAATATATCACACTATACAATTCATTGGAGGGATTTATAATTTCAATACCACCAATAACATCATAATAATATCATAATCGTGCATTCCACATTGAATGATAACAAATAAAAAACGTAGTCATAACATAAACCCATGAAAATGAATAATTTTTAAAAAGGATTTAATGTATAAAATGTAACAAAATAAATATTTTTATTGAAAAATGAATATTTTCAATCATTCATTCAAATAAAAGAACTTTTTTCTTTGATGATGAAACAAATCAAGATGAGTTAACTATGTATTCTGAAAAAATATATATTTTTTCAAAAAAAAATTGAGATTGGATTAGAAATTATTTTTTTAAGGTAAATACATGAATATCAAATTAAAATGACGTAAAATAATATTTTAAAGACATTTTAAGGATATTATTGGAAGATATATAAACTAAAAATAATTGTAATGATGCCATAACCCAAAAAAGTGGGATTTGGGTTTGAGAATCCTTGTACAATAAATATTATGTAATATCATCGATTTTATGAATCCTATATAATTAAAATTTATTTATTAAAACATGTAATGAGAAGTGAATAATTTTCATTTGTAAAAATCTTTATCGGTTTTAACAGATAGATTATTTTTCTCAATTATCATTGTTAATAGTGAAACAATTAGTATTATACTTTCATTGAAATATCTGGGT
Source organism: Viscum album (assembly GCA_963277665.1). Taxonomy (NCBI): domain Eukaryota; kingdom Viridiplantae; phylum Streptophyta; class Magnoliopsida; order Santalales; family Viscaceae; genus Viscum; species Viscum album. The sequence goes on from OY728120.1 coordinate 310,125,111, forward strand.
GTTTTTTGATTTCTCTATTTTTGTTCAAGGACATTTTTAAATAATATATACTTATTCAAAAAATATAGCACACATTTGATTAAATATTCATATATTATTTATAATTTAGACTATCCATCCTCGAAGGTGGCTGGGATGAAAGAGTTGGTAATGTCACTATAGCTGGTTCACCGATTGTTGATGAGAGGTCATCAAAAGTAGAGAAAAGAGAATATTGACATAAGAATATTTCATAAATAAAGTCATTAATATAGTTTAATATTGTTAATATAATGTTAACATACTACTAAATTAATCTTTTAATATATTGGGGGGAATTTAATAGATAAAAATAGGAAGAAAAGGGGAAAATAAAAAAATATTAGTTGATGAAAACAAACCCTCTTCCTTGTGTTTCTTCTTCTCTATGAAACTAAAATACTTGACATATTGGAGTTAAATGACTCTAGAACGTCCCTAAGGATTATAAGGGGAATATTAGAAGGTATTTGGTTGTAATTTGGCTTTGTTAAGTAAGGGATTAGTGTTTTTGCAATGAGAGGGAGAGGGGTTATTTATACTTGATGAGAGGGGTGTTTTAAAGATAAAATATTGAATAAAATATAATTTACAAGGTAACCCATGTAATAGTATTATATTTTTCATTTTTTGATATATTTTAATATTATAAAATTATTTTAGAATCATAAAAAACATTATATTTTTAGTTTATTATTATATTCAAAAGGAAAGGATAAAATTTTAAAAAAACTGTTTATTTGATTGGATATAATATACATTTAGACATTGAAAAATAAATTTTAGGTTTTTAAATTTAACTTCATAAATATTTTAACATATTATAATTTTTTTTGGTACATCATAAACAAATATAAATTGTTAATTAATAATTACATCCTGAATGATGTAATTTAAAAAACACCTGTTATGAAATAACTGTATTTTTAATATTCAGCGAAATTGTTTTCATAAAATTACCAAAAAAATCAACATAGAAAATTTCAATAGGATAATTCTAATATATAAATTATATTTATAAAGAAATTCTAATATATATATTTTTAATATTATGTGTAAATAAATATTATTATGAAATACATTAAAATACCACAATGTGCGCATATTTCCATTGATTATTTAATCATGATATTTATTTTTTGAAATAATAATATTTATATTTTTTTAAATTTATTAGGGATAAATAATATTCATATTATATTTTATTATTTTGAGGTTGAATTGCTATTCTTATGGGTTCAAAACTCATTCCAATGGTGATGTTACTATTCCAAATAGTCTTATTACTATTGCTTATAGTTAGGTAATTATTCCAATGGTCACATTACTATTGTGAGGGTTATATTATCACATGTAAATAAAAATACATTCATTAATTAATCATTTCCTACAATTACTCCAATGGTTCTATATTTTCTGTTTCTAAGATGCCAATTGGTTTAATGATATTTTGGTTCAGTTCTATAGTGTAGATCATGAAGAAAATGATTTTAGAATATTGGAATGATTAAAATTATATCATTCAATTTTTTTTATTTTTTACTTTTTAATCTATTGATATTTTTGTAAATTTTTGGGGGGTTTTTGTTGACTAAGGTAATGATCTCCTTCAATTAAATTAAGTGTGGTTTTTTGTTTTATATGTTATATGTGTATTATACTATATAATATAACACTAATTTATTCAGGAAAAAATATCACTTATCAAATATAGGTTGTTACAAATAACATGTGACATATAAACATGTGGAATTACTATTAGAGGATATTTTAAGAAAAATATTATGTCTTAGAGATCACCAAGTGAGAACATCCTGAGATGAAGTCTCATCAACTTATATGTCCCCGCACCTAATAGTCAATATTTTATGAACCCAATCATATAATTTTATTCGAACATAGAATAATGTTTAAGAATATAATCATGGAATGTAAATGTTCCCATGATATTGGTAACTACTCTTCCCCCTTATTGTGATATATTATCTAGGGAATTATTACACTAAACACATGAAAACTGTGAATGATATGTAATTAGATATTTAAATTAATATAAAATTAATTGAATATACATGTTATCCAAAGTAAAAATAGTTGGTTTTAGAATACCAACTCCCACATTCTCCGACATCTGTTGGTCAGAGATATGTAAAATGAAATAAGGTGTTGAAATTCCCTTTAACAAATTAATGAAAACAATCCAATTTTTAAAATCCACTTTATAAAAAAAGGTATGAAATAAATAAAATAATCAAAATTGAATGTGAAAAAACATATTTACATAAAACAATAAAACATGTAAAATAAAATAATGAGAGAATTGAGAAAATATCTATTAAGTGCTTATGAAGGATTAAAAAAATCATGAAATAATGATAGTGGTTGATAAATAAATATAACTGTGGAAAGTAAGTTAGACCCAATATTTGTTAAGGAAGTTCAAAAATAGTTCTCCAAGGTACCCCCTATGACTAAAACCAGAAAACCAAAAGTATCCAATGTATTATCCCCTTCTCTCTAATGGCATCCAAGATACCAAAACTATCCCTTTATTTTATAGGTAACTATTGAAACATTATAAAATATACAATTATTATTTAATAGTGAATGTAGATACCATAAAGGAAGTAGTCACTAATTTTTTAATGAAAATATAAATAAAACAAATGGAATTACCTTTAATGTTAGTGATAACCAATATTAAATAAAATAGTAAGAGGATAAGAATCCTAGAAACCAATAACTTCTTATCTTGGTCTCAATTTTATCAATGAAAATGAGGAAAACTATGATTTAATGAGAGTAAATGAAAATATTTATATTGATATTAAAAAATTTTACACTATAAAATGGGAAAAAATGATTTAGAAGTTAAAACACCTTGATAGAGATATAGTAATCAATTCCTGTTGGTGTCATACATTGACTTTGAATTTATGTTTCAAAGTACACTACATTCTCTATTTATATACTTCAAATCCTTCATTAATGTTCTAGAATCCATCAGGCATCTTTAAGATAATGACATCCATGTTCGATGTATTTAAACAATTATTTTTCAAGAATTCTCAATCCATTTAAATAAAATCTAATCAACACATCCAAGGAAATAATTGGGAAATTAAAACTAAAAATATTATTTGTAATAAATTATAATTATTGAGGATAGAGAGAAATATTAAAATAGATTATTAATAATACTATTATTTTAATTTAAAACTATATGAATAATTCAATATAATCGGATATTAAATTTTAGGATGTTCAAAACACTTCCAAAATAATAGGTCTCTAATATAAAAATACTCCAAAAGATTTATACTATAGTAATTTACATTTAACATCAAACATTGTTCAATAGTATACATGTGATAATATCAAAAATTAATTATATTTCATTAAAAAATATGTGATTATTGCAATAAATTCCTTAAAAACACATATTTATAAACAATAAAATTATTAAAATAAACTAAAAAAATATTAAATATGAAATATTTGTAACATTTACTGCATGTTCATTCCTGAATGAAGAAAAATATTAATCATAATAAATCATACTCCCCAATGAAAATTGCACAATGACCACTATCCTTAAGAACATGAATCTCCACGGGAAGCAGCCAATAATTTAAAGCATAGAGTAAAACCAATATATATTGAGGTTGACATCGTACAACTTTATCTATAGTATAAAATGGTTCCCATATGGCTGATGATTCTATATCATCAATCTACACCATCAACACACTAAAAAAGTTTTTTTCCAATGAGTGGAATAATAATCTCCATGGGAATTCATGTATTTTTCATACACTTGAGAACCAGGTAATGATGATACATTAAAGGAGTTTGAATCTACTAGATAAAACAAAGCACAATAAGGGGTTGTTAAAAATATGATTGTACCTCAAACGATCGTCTTAACCTCCAGGAATAGAACATCCACAACATGAAACTGAAAATTTCCATATTCCTTTCCTCACTAATGATGATAACCTCCATGGATACACTCTTATTGAGGTATCTAAAGAGGAGTAACATCCTAAGGTCATCCTCTGCCAACTACACCTCCACTTAGTAGAGAATCAACCACTTTCCCCAATATTTGAAATGCCCACTACAGTATATTCTGGTGAAGATGACCATGTCCATATCCTCATGAGTTCACACTCTCGATCACATCCACCATCTTATGTACCTAAATGTATGTTAGAAATGTAAAAGGAGTAACTACACAATAGATAGAAGGGTGGAGTGCCTCCCCGAGACTCTATTCATGAGACTCCTCATCATGAGAATTATTGGTAGAGAGGTGAATAATTTTATTCAACAGGATCCCAAGATCATTCACGAACATGCTCCCTAACTGAATGGATAATAGAAGGTACCTCTTCTCTGAATCATGGTTAATAATGGGAAAACAACTCAGAGATACTTCTATATTTAGGCCTATAAAATATATTTTTCTTTCCCCTCACCAAGGTAAATTTTCAAAAACTAATGTTCTTCCCCCTATATTTAAAAGACTAAAAATTTATCTAGTTCTCTTCTTGGCTTAAAATAAAATTGATGCCGATCTCAAGCTCTTATAACCAACTCTTTATCTCCAGGATAATTATTTTACCCATAGTCCTAGAAAAATCCACCAACAAAAAGTCTTACAATTTAATCTGGAACTATCATCATACTCACCTAGATCAAACCTAAATTGGTAAATATAGTCATCCTATTATACCTCACTAGCCTGAACCATGCACGGATGATATCCATGAGCCATATATGAAAGGGAAACAATTATTTCTAAATACCAATATTATGGAATTTAATTAATATTTTTTAAAATTTCTATTAATTTCCAATGATCACCCAATTCATATAGGATCCCAAAAAATAATGATACATGCATGATATGTGTATTTCATGCATATATTTATATGTCTTTAAATGTATTAATTTCAGAATTTATTTGATAAATATTTCCCATATTTGAAAATTTTAATGAATTTGGTTATATTTTATCAGAAATAATAGATATTTGAAAATTGAATAGAAAGAGATGAATAAAGTTGAAAAAAGACACTTCACACCACTTCTCTTTTCTTGCGGTGAGAAACCAAATTTTAGAGGATGAAATGGAGCTAAAAAGATCGAGAAAAAACATTATATGTAATGTATTAAAATTAGAAAATGTGAACTTATTTGGGATGATATTTTTGAAGTGATACACTATAATTCAAAATCCCTGAAAATTAAAATATTACACATCATGTAAACACATTACACATCTAAATTCTTGGGATGGGATTTCAAATTTCACATTTTTCATATCTTGATTTTTTTCAAAAATATATGACATAGAACCATCCCAAGACAGCATTTTTATAATTCCTTAATGATTTCATTCTTTTATAAGCCATCTGGAACATATAAATGGAGAGTTATCCTGCTTCTATTAGAGATCTAGATTCATCAAATACCAAGGATTTGAGCAAGAGGCTACATTGTGCAGGGACCTCCCCGGGTTATTCTCTATTTCCATTATGATTTCATTTTATTTTCTTCTTCCCTCTTATTCTATCAAAATTATTATTAGGGTGAAAACTGACCTTATTCTAGGGTATGGTAATATAATGGGGAAGGTGGCATTGGATTGATTTCATTTCCATTATTCATGTATCCAGTTTTTCATGTTTTCTATCCTCAAACATCCAATCACATTCCTTTTATTTTATCATTACCATTTATAATTAAATCTATAGGGAACCTTAAAATTTTACAACTAAAAACCCAAATGGAACCATGACCGTTGTCAACATTAAGGCAAATCAGGTTTAAATATGGTATCAAGACAAACCTAATTCGGAAAAACCCCAAATCATTGGGCAAAAGAAAATAGTGTATTTCCACAATAATGAGGGGATACCATGACCATTTGATATTCCTCATCTAAATGTTGACAACAATAATGAATTAATCAAAATATTTTCTAAAATCTAATTACACATGATCCCCTAAATAAATAAAAACCTTGCATGCTTTTTGAATATGATAACAAACCAGTCAATCTGTTTTCCTACACTCTGCTTTCTCAAAATTGAATCAAATAATAATTGCGTCACCTATTCTATAAAATTAATAAAATTAATTCCTTTTGAAAAACTAATAAAAATAATTTCACCATCTCGGTAGATCTACCTATAACCTATTTTTATACTCAATTTAATTAATTATGCAACCTAGTTGAGTTTTTTTATAAATTTTGTTATTGAACTAACCTATAGGGAAATAAATATTCCCTATGATCTTATCAATGTACCTATCCTATGTATCTACCATGTATGTATCCTCACCTCACTTAGTCATTTGTTAGGCTCAGTGTCCTTACATTAGATCATGGGGGGATAAAATCCTATGTTCTGGCTTATCTTCTGTAAACTAGGTTGTGACCCACAATCAATTAAAGTAATTTCCCTACAATACCACTCTATCATCCCTATCCATAAATACAAACACCATCCTATCTATCTCCAAATCCATTGATACAACATTATCATGGACCACTGCCTATAGAGTTAAACATCTTAGTTCAGTAGTGAAGAAAGAGATATAATGAACCCCATGTCCTGCCTCCACTAGGACCTTTATTAGAGACTTGCACTATTGGATTAAAAATATCATAAATTGGAGGCATTAACCTCAATAATAATAAATATAATTAGATAGTAAAATAAATAACAAGAAAAATCCGTTACATATTATAAATTTAAACAAACAAACAATAAAAAATGAATGGTTAATCAAACAAAAATAAAGAGTCTCTAGGTAAATACCGAAGAGAAATACCAAAAGAAGGAATATAATAACTACTTCAATGAATAGGCTTGTAATGTTCAGTAAATTAAACAATTTATTCTTGGAAACCTATAACATAATTTATATATACATTGGTTGAGAATAACAGGTATACTTAGTAGGTTTATATCTAAATTATCTCATGCAGATGTTAAAAGATAATACTAATGCACCTGTGAGGAAATAGAATAACTCAAACACGTATGTATGTCAACTGTCCATTATTTCCTCACCATACAACACTCACCATATAAAATTTCAAATTATAGTAAAATAATTTCAATAATTTCAATAAAATGGTGACACACAATTCTTTTCCATCGATGTTCCACTCTCAAACCACAACTTAATAGATTTTGACGCTCCCATCTCTTGCATATAATATAACTCGAATAAACCTGGTATATAACATCACATTTCACCTGAAGAACAAGGAATATAACATCACATATTTACCAAATACACATAGTCCATCACTCCATATCTCTTTTGAATACACATTGGCTATCACATCACAACCACCACTATAACTAGAATAATAAGGTATCAAAAACATGAAGGAAATCATCCTCATGGCCTCCTCCTACTATGAATGAGCCCCTCAACATGATACACCTCATCATATAATTAAACATCGTTACTTTTTTTATTTGACTTCTGGCCACCAAAACCCATGAATTACATTCCCTACATGAAGATATGGAAAGGAAGAGTGGTTATTAATCTATCCATCCCCACCATCCAGATGTCAAAAAAAACCAAAAAGAATTTGGGTACCAAAAAATGGTTCCCAATACTGGTGGGGTGTGTATAAAAATTTAAATGAAAATACAATTTAAAATATATTATCCACACACACAAGCCCAACCAGTGGTCCCATAATAAAAGGACCAACCCAACAAAAAACATCCCTACAAAACATCTTAACATTCATGAAATTTTCTACTACCAATTATTGTGTAACACTAAAAAAAACACACAAGCCTTAATCAAAATTTAACCATTATTTTTAAATTATTCTAGTTATAATATTTCCCCATTACTAAACACGGTCATTTTCTTCCATCCCATTTATTTCACACTAAGGGTCAAGCACTATAAAAACACCTTCTAATTTTAGTTCAATGTTCATTATCCATTCCATCCCATTCAATTTCAGTTTCATCAATGAAATTTATTTAAATTATAATAGAAAACTATAAAAAAACATAGCCAATATAGACAACTCATATAAATCTTGTAAACAAGACCCAAAACACCACCACCACACATGACAACCACTTATTCATCACAACCGCCACATATCACAACCACCACTCATCATATCCAAAACACATACCATAACTAAAAATCATAACCACTTTTTATGCATTTCATTTGGTTAACATAGGGTATTCCACCACACGAAAATATTTATTTAAAGGGAATCCTCACAAAAACCATATTTTAAAATGGGAATAAAAATCATTATTTGAGTATATATTTATTAAAAAATTAGTATAGTTGAAATAAAATAATAATAAATAAAGGTTATATATATAGATCAATAATTGCATAAGATAGGCTCTCAAAAAACGTGATTTTCTAGGAGGCATCATGAATGTAATATCGAGAACATAAAAAGTGGTAAAAACATGTGTTCCCTTTCCGCACCCACATAAATTTAAGTTAAAATGATCATTATCTTCATTAATTTGGTTTAAACCATTTTCTTAAAGGTTTTAATAAGTATTATCCATCCAATATATTCAATATGAATAATGATGAAAGATACCATACCTCAAATGAAGCTTTCTAAACTACTATTAACGGTTAGAAGATGGGAAAGACAATCACCAAAAACAATTGTAGCATCCCAAGAATTTATAAATAAATTTAATATTGAATGTTTGAAATAAAAGGCCTATATGTAACAACACTTTGTTATAACCATTCCAATGAAAATAATTTTTCCACTTCTAAGATTTTAATTTAAAAAATTGAAATGCATGGTTGCGATTAGTAAGATATTTAGAGTCTAATATGATAAACGTACATTTTTGGTAAATATAAACCCACTCATATGAATATTAAATTACCCTAATGCATAGTAATGTACCATTTTGAATATTACCCTCAGCTATGTCAGCATAAATAAAATTTAGGCACAATTTAAATGATAGTGAATATTTCAAAATTTTAGAATTAAGTGTTTGTAATTTTCAAAGTAATAAATAGCTAATTATAATTTTAAATTAATTTTTATAAAATTTATTCCTAAATAAATATTTTTTATTTTTATTTTAGGATAGTTTTATAAGACATTAGTTAATTTTTGAAACTATTATAAAATCAGTTTTTAATTTAAAATCGATATTTTTCAAGTAAATAATGATTTTATTTAAAAATTAAATTTTTTAATATTTAGAAATTTATTTTGATATAATGGAGTTCAGTTCTTAAATCATCATATTGAAAAATGATATGGGTTAATTTTTAGGATCTTTCATAAATAGTAGATTTTTTGTGAATAGTTATGTTTGATAATTTACAATATATACTAAATTAATTAATTTCTCTATAATTCTTGAGTCATGGATGATGTAAATGGAAATTGGTTTGAGCTCAGTTGATATTATTACTATTTTATATCACAATAATCTATACTATTGTTTGTATAAATAAAAATTATGAAATATTGAATAAAATAGCCAAAAAACATCTCTCTCCTCCCCTATAAAACCACCCGCCACTCCCACTTCTCTTCACCTCTCTAAGACTTGAAGCTTCTCAATTTTGTAAAAAAATACCCTTCCATAGTCTCTCCCCATTTCCATTAGCTCTTGGTATTTTCCAAAATACCAAAACCCCTTCCTTAAAGAAGGTTCTTGAGGGGGAGAACTCAAGAGGTAAAATCCTCTTCCTTTCCCCTTTTAATTTCCATTATGTTTCTAATTTTATTTTTACCTCTTCATATCCTCCTTAAAAATGATAAAAAAACTCAAATATCATATATATACTAAAATGATATCATTTTAATTCAATATCCTTCCTCAAACTACAATATCTCTCTATTTTGTTTAAAAATGGAATCATCATCCCGGAGGTGCCAACTTCATGGATGACAAACCTCGTTCTTCATTTTATCCTTTCATTATGGCCGTGAAACAATTTTTTTGTTGAAAAAAGATATAATATATATATTATAACCTATTAAATGTTTAGGAACAAATATATATACATAATACTAATTCATATGACAAAAGTATTTCATAACAATCGATATATAGCCAAAATAATCTAAATGATAATCACTAATGTTCTATCTAATAAACCATAATCATACAATATTACCAAATTAATTATTTCAACATCTAATATTATGGTTGTTCACTAGTAACATATAAAATCAATTCTACAGAATTATACAAATTCCACTTTATCTTTCATACCCATATAGAAGAATACTGATCCTGAAAACAAAGGAATCAAACACTCCCTGGCCATAAAATTGTATCTTATAACTCAACCAAAATTACATTAATTAACTTAATAAAATTATAAAAAAATCAAATAAATGTGTATTATGTTATGAATTAATTAATTGATGGCTTTAATTTGATTATCCAATACATCAAGGTCATGTGAAAAACTCATTCGAAGATAAGGTAAGGGTTTTCTACCCAAACCTTTATTTTCATCTGGGTTACTCTTATTTTCTACATAACTGTATGAAATTATTGTTTATTATTATTTAATCATAATAAATTATAGTTGAATGTTCAATATATATGTTCCAATCAGAATCCTTCTTTATTTTATGGTTATTTTCTTGTTTTAAATGGATATTTCAAAAATTATTCCTGATAAAAAAACTCGTTACAATGGAACTTATCAAATTATTACCTATTTTCAAGTGCACATTATAACATTTTTAAGAGTCAATTATAATTCTAAAACAACTAGTTTCATAATTTAAAAACTACCTTATTTAATTTCTCGTTTTATACAAATATTTTTCCAAAATAACTTCTCTTTAAAAAGTAAAAGTGTATTTATCTTAAAAAAACCTCGATGATTTTATTAGAGCATGTATGTATATTTCAACAAAAAATTTTAATTTTATCTATAATTTAGGTAAAAAACTATTTATATATTCTACTATAATGTATTAAATATTTTATGATCATATTGGATGTGGATGTCCTATCTTGATACCATTCCCATACTACTCGGAATTGTTAGTGTTTATGTGTACATATTGGGGAAAGTTATTTCAATTATTCATGTTGTTTATGATTATCTTCCTCAATATGAGGAAATAATTGGACTTATAATGTGATGGTTGGGGACCACTATATCCCCTCAATGCATTGGTTAGCCTCATGAGAGAAAATAGAATTGGGTTTTGGATGAGGCCTTACCCTAGTATTTTCTGTCATCTTGGATGAGGCCGTGACAATGTGTTTTAGATGTCCATCATTACACATTCCATCATTAGGGAATTAGTAAGTGATAAACCATGTGATTATACAACTTGTATAATATAAATTTTTTTGTTTCATTCTTTTATGATCATTTATATGTCCTTTTTTAATTACCTTTCATTTCTTCCATATTTTTGTCAAGTATAAATTTTTAAAGGAATGTTTTTTAGGTGTCCCACATTCCTAGTGTTTATGATAACTTATTGTATTACATACCCTTATAGATCATTTAATCTCATCGCCTTCATATATTTTATTTTCCCCATGTTTTGAAGAATTTTATTATAAATTACATGCAAGGATAACCTAAGATTTTATATCTGATTTGAAACAAGTTGATATATTGTATTTCCATTAAAGTTGTAATGTTGAACTTATGTATTTATCTTGTTTTCCTATGATGAAAAACTATTCATTCCATTTGGATACGATATCCACGATTATATGCAAATATAATAAAATATGGAAATATCTCTAATAATCTAGGTTCTGAGGCATACTATTTGTATTAGAGGATGTTTAGTAGAAAATTTGGAAAGTAGATTTAGAAAACATTGATTATGGAACAAAATGATAAGGTAGAAATTACAGAAAAGTATAAAAGAACATCCTATAATTTTTTTAAGTTATGTATTATGTGCATATTTCTATAACATACATCCATGTACGGATACTGCAAGTGGATGTGGTTCTAGCATAGATGTACATAGTAGTAACAACTCCAACAAGGTGTTTCATGCTTGACTCAGGGTAACCAGGTACACAAAAATAGGCCTTACTATGCACCCGCTTTGACACTCCTGGGGATATTCTTAGGATAATTCCTATTTTCATTATAAAAATATATGTTAAATTTAAATGTAAATACAACCTAAATATAACCATTCTTATGATTATGATATTATACGAGCATAAAATTTAATTTTATGTTATGTGTTTTTAATGTTTGACATTATAAATTGTGATTCATTACCTTATTTAGTGTATGCAATTATTTATAAATGTAACCTAGTGGAAGGAATAGAAAATTTATGAATACACATATCCAATGTAGGGATTTTCTCCCTATGAAAGAAAATGATGCTTGTACTGGAGTTGTGAATGGTGTTGAGAAGATTATAACTATACTAGGACAACTGAATCGGGTTATGAACAACAACCTTATCCATATAGAGTATCCTGGACAACAATGTGGAGGTGCAATGCTATACTGATTTATGCGGCAATAACCCCATAATTCAATTGGACTACAAACCCATTTTTATCTGAGCAGTGAATAAGTTCCCTTGAGATTATATTTCTTGCATTGGGATGTAAAAAACGGAGAAGGTTATAATTGTGGTTTATCGTCTATCAGGAGATGTGGTTCAATAGTGGACGTTGATTCAAAACACAAAGTTGGACAAAGAAATATAATAATATGAATGGAGGAAATTTTAATGAAATATTCCTAGAAAACTATTTTCCTCGATAACAACAAAAATATATAGAGAGGAAATTCTTGAGTTTGAAAAAAAAGAGGATCAAAACATTGGAAGTATGAAACCAATTTTATAAGGTAATAAATGCATGGAATAGGCAACAAACGTAATCCGAGGATATTTATTAATTGATTATATTATATTTTAAAATCATTCTGTTGAAGGGAATTGGTCTCCCGAACATTGTCATTATACAAATATATAGTCTCATGTGTTATCAAGATAGATAAATTATTCTCTATGTGTTATTACCTTAATCGAATGAAATATAAAAAGAGGGTGGTGGATGAAATAATAGATAATGGGAAGAAAAAAAGGTGAGTTTTCCAACATGTCATAACTATAGAAATAAACACCGTAGATCCTACTTAAAATGAAAAAGAGTCTATTAAAAAATGTGGACAAAGAGGTCATGAATCTTGATAATGAAAGGGTATGAAAGAAGATACCAATGTTTAATGACACAATTGTAAAGGGATGGTACATTATGCCAGTGATTGTTCTAAGCATCATGGAAACCTTCCCCAGAGAAGGCTGAGGGAGCAAGGCCAAACATATGAATTAACAACTTTTAAATTTGATGTTCTTAATGATGTTGTAGAAGGTACTATAATTGTTTCCTCAAACTTTTAAAATTCTTTATTTGATTCTGTATCATTAGATTCCTTTATAACTTTTTCATTTTCTTTAACTACTACATACATATAATTCTCTGTAACAAGGGAGTTTTCGGTCAAAACCTTAAGGGAAGTCTCATTACCAAAAATATTTTTCAGGAATTCCCCATTATGGCATACAAATATTATTTATCTATTGATTTTATCATTATACCTATGGTTGGTTTTGACATAATCCTTGGATTGGACTGACTTTTTAAATATAATGTAAAAATATATTACAAGAATAAGGAAATTGCAATTTGTGAGGAAGGGGAAGAATCCATTATCTTTAGAGAAGAAACATCTCCATCAGATTTTTATCTAGATCCACCCCTAGTAGAACTACTAAATTATATTCATGGGGAGTAAGAGAATGTAATATCTATGGGTGAGGGAAGAAATATCCAAATTGGGGATATACCTATTGTGAAGGAATACATTGATGTATTTCTACATGATTTACATGGACATCCTCTAAAGTGAGAAGTTGAGTTCTCTCTTGATTTAATTCCTATTCCAAGACCTATATCAAATACCCCTTATCGATTTTCCATAGTTTAATTAGTAGAACTAAGGAAACAACTAGAGGAACATAGTTAAAAATTATTTATCCACCCTAGTGATTCTCTAAGGAAATCCCATGTTTTCTTTGTCAAGAAGATAAATGGATCCATGAGGCTATGCATTGAATGTAGTGAAATGAATTCTATTATAATAAAGAACAAGTATCCCCAACCCTGGATTGATGATTTATTTGATCAACTTCACGGAGCTCATTATTTTTCAAAGATTGACCTTCGATCGGGATATCATCAGTATCATGGGAGGAGGGAAGATATTCCAAAGTCAACATTTCAAACCAGGTATGGGAATTATGAGTTTATACTAATGCCTTTTGGACTAACTAATACACCCTATATTTTAATGAATCTAATGAATAGATCTTTCAAGGAATATATTAATGAATTTTTGGTGGTATTTATTGATGATATCATTGTATACTACAAAAGTTACCAAGATCATGAGAATCACTTCCACATTATTTTAAAAACTCTTAGAAGAAATGTGTTATATGGTGTGTTTCGTATGGGTGAATTATATCTTCAAACTGTTTCTTTTCATGGCCATATTTTCTCCAAGGATGGAATCTTGGTTGATCCTGAAAAGAAAAGGTTGTTCAGGAATGTCATGCTCCGATGAACAAAACAATGGTATGTAGTTTTATTGGTTTAGCAGGTTTTTATCAACATTTTTTCTGATATTCTCTTGATTAGATAACCCATTAACTAATCTAACTCATAAAGAGGTGATGTTATTATAGAAAAAAGAATGTGAAGAATGTTTTTGATGAATTGAAGAAAAGGTTAGTTAATGATCCAATCATGACTCTACCATTGGGAAATGATGGATTTGTGATTTATAGTAATGCATCAACGAAAGGAACTGGTTTTTTCTTTATATATAATGATAGAGTAATGACCTATGCCTCAAAGAATATAAAAACTCTTGTAATAAACAACCTAACATAGGATCTTGAGTTATTATTTGTAATCATTACTCTAAGTATATAGATACATTATCTATATGGTGAAGGATTTGAGATATATACTTATCAGAAGATCATGAAATATATATTCACACAGAATGAAATCAAATTGAGGAAAAGACGATGGATCGCGAAACAAAAGGATTTTTTTTCATACACTACCACCCATAAATTTAAAATTAGGTAGTTGATGCAGTGAGCAAGAAGAATCATTGAGTTTTAAACTAAACGAAGATTGAATGAGATCTTGTATTAATGGATCTAGTAAAGATGGATATGGGGATTATCAAAGAAGCTGAAACATCATTAATTTTTCAACTTCTTTACAAACTAAATTTATTATAAATAATTAAAACTCTTCAGTTTGATGATGAGATTCTTCAAAAGAATTAGTGGTGTGAATGATGGTAAGTTGAATGAATTCATGTGTGAGGTTAGAATTATAAAATTTGGGAAGAGTTTATGTGTCCCTCTATACAAAAAAATGGGACTTATTGGATGATACCCATAGATTGAATTTTTATATACACCCTATTAACACTAAAATATATAGAGATTTGATGGAGCATTTCAGGTGGGACAAAATAAAGAGGTGAATTTTGGATTATGTATCAAGACATTTAGTCTGTCAAAAAGTGAAGGCTGAATTACAACACCCTAGAGGATTCATGAAACCTACGCATATTCCAACATGAAAATGAGTTGACATAACCATGGATTTTATCATTGGATTACCCATAACTCCTAGAGATAATGATTTAATATGGGTAATAGTTGATTAAATTAAAAAATCTACACATTTCCTCCCTATAAGGGAGGATTATCCACTGGATCACCTTCCATGAATCTTTATCAATGAAGTTGTGAGAATTCTCTTCAAAAAGATTTGGATACTAATCTTCGATTCAGTAATTCTTATCAACCTCAAACTGACAGGTAATGAGAAAGTACGATCCATAATTTAGAAGAAATTTTGAGGTCATGTTCACTTGAATTTCAGGGTATGTGGGATTATTATTTACCTTTGGTGGAGGTTTAATTTCCATTATAGTATTCAAATGTCATCATAATAATCATTGTACAGAAAGATATATCATACACCAACATGTTGGGATGATGTTGGAGAATGGAAGCTTGTGGGCCAGGAGCTTGTAGAGGAAAAAATAATAAAGGTAAATACTATTAAAAACCATATCAAAGTAGTTCAAATTGGGAAAAAGAGTTATGATGAGAGTTGAAATATGGATTTGAAATTTCAAGAGGCAGATCATGATTACTCGAATGTATGTACATGGAAGGGTTTTGTTGTACTTTGGGAATAAATGGATACTAAGACCAAGGTATGTTGGACATTTTGAAATTATGAAGTCAAATAGGGTTGTGGATTATAATCTTGAAATTCCTCTATGTCTTTCTAAGGTACACAATGTGTTGCATGTCTTATTGTTGAGAAAGTACATTCCGGACCCAAAACACATACTCAATTTTTAAGGTATAGAATTGGAACCTAACTTATCCTATTGTGAAGAGCCTATACAGATTCTAGACACTAAAGTGAAAGTGTTGAGGAATCAGACGACTCCACAAGTAAAGTTACATTGTAAAAATCATAAAATTGAATAGGTGAAATTGGAGCCTAATGAAATTAGGATAAATATATATCAAAATCCTTTTATGAGGTATCATTCTGGTAATTTCAAGGGAGGAATTTTTGTAAGGGGGGAAGATTGTAGCATCCCAATAATGTGAAAATAAATTTAATATTTAATTATTAAAACATCAGGTCTCTAGGAAAAAACAATTCGTTATAACCTAGCCAATGAATATAATTTTTCCGCTTCTAAGATTTGAATTTTGAAAATTCAATATACACAGTTCAAATCAGTAATATAATCAAAATCTAATATGATAAACATACAATTTTCATAAACATTTACATACAATTTTGAATAGTAAAATCACTTTATTAATAGTAATTTCCACTAAGGCTGGGGATGCGCCCGTAAAGGGCTCCCGACCTAGGTTTTTCCTCTCACCGTCGCCACTCCTTCACTGCGGAAGATACGGCGTTTCTCCTCACGATCTTTGGGTTTGTGAATGATCTCCATGGTCGTAGTGTCATGCAGTTTTGTGGTATTCTCTTTGCCGTGGAGATTAACTATGGGTTTCAGTGGTTGTTGGTTCAGATCTATGGGTGTATGACCGGTCTACGTCGACGACATACTCTTCACAGCGCTCCTGGTGTTGTTCTCGGCTTCTCACTATTTTCCTGTGGTGATCTTTTTTCAGTGTTGGGGGGTTGTCCTCATTCGTCAATGGTTGGTGGGGTTCCTCCTCTTCTCTAGTGAGTTCGTTGGGGTTTTGTTGTGTCTGATGTGGTCATTTGTTCTAGTGGCGATGGGATCTTCCAGGACAGGGTGATGTTGTTGTGCCGTTTGTTGTGCGGTTTGATTTGGTTTTTGGTGAAATTTCTTTTGATCTCTTTGATTTTTTGCTATTCGTGGTGGTTGTTAGGGTGGAGGTTTTGTTGTTTTATCATGGAGGCTTATTCCTCTGATGGTGATGGTCCTATTTGTTGTCTGCGATGTTTGCCAGTGAAGATGACGACGGTCGCCGGTGAAGAAGACGACAGGAGCCGGTGAACCTCACCGGTGTTTCGATGAATGTTGGTTTGTCAGTCGCCTAGGGTGCATTTCTCAAGGCTGATGATGTAGTTGCAGGAATTCCCGGGCTTCAAGTCCGGCGCGTGGGTTTGGCTTGTGGTGCGTGGCTCGTGGTCCTGTCGCATCTTGTACGGTGGCAGGTGCGCGGATCATGGGTGTATCTCGCTGATTTGAGTTTTTGAATTTTGAAATTTCGAAATTTGAAAGTTTTGAAATTTGATTGTAATGGATGCTTGGTTGTGGTGTCATGGAGGCGTGTTGTTTTGTGATGGGTACCGGCAACAACGAAACCGGCTATTTGAAAATGAAAAAAATGATTAGCAGTCAATAGTAATTTCCCCTTATAAATATTAACTTCACCCATGTAAGCATAAAAAAATCTGCACCATATAAATGAGAGTGAATATTTTTAAAATTAATAATTAAAGTGTTGGTGTTTTTTATGTAATAAATATTTAATTATAATTTAAAATTAATAAATTAATAAAATTTATTATCATAAAATTTATTCCAAAATAAATATTTTTTGTCTTGTGATTTTTGCAAAATTTTATGTGACCTCATATAATTTTAGAAAATATTATAAAATTAGTTTTGAATTTAAAATATTTATTTTTCAATTAAATAAATATCTAAATTAAGAATTAAATTTTCCTTTTTTATAATATTATTCTGATATAATGGATTTTATATTTTAATTATTCATATTTAAAAAACTATTAGGGTGAATTTTTGGGACATTTTTGAAATACTAGATTTTTTTGAATAGTGAAATTTGATAATTTATGAAATATGATAAATAAACAAATTTATTGAATCATACTTGAGTCATGGATGATGTAAATGGCCATTGGTCTGAACTCATATTAACTTATTACTACTTAGGGTCACAATAATAAACACTACTGCTTGTCGTGAGAAAAATAATTAAATAATGAATAAGATATTCAAAATATTACCCCTCTCCTCCAATATAAAACCCTCCCCTCACTCCCTCTTATCCTCAATATTATTAGCCTTGAAGAATCTAAAAAATATTTCAAATTATACTTCCTTGGTCTCTCCCCATGTTCAAGAGCTCTTGGTCTACCCAATAGACCAAACTCCATTTACTTAAGAATGTTTTCATGGAGGATTACTCAAGAGGTAAAATCCCCTTATTTTCTCCTTTTAATCTCATTTTTGTTCCTTCTTTTTTTATTATCTCCCCACCTACTCTTTCCAAGTGATCACTATAACTCTAGTATCACCTATATAATAGAATTATATCATGTTAATGGAATATCCTTCCTCAAAATACTATATATCTCTCCCTTTTTACAAAAAAGGAATCATCGTCCCTGAGGTGTTGATTTTTAACCTTCTTGGATGAAGATCTTTAGTTATTCAAATTAACCTACCACTATAGTCATTAAAACATTTTTATGGTTGAACCATACTATAATATTTTCTTATAACCTATTCAATGTTCTATAACTAGTATATATACATAATACAATTTCGTATGAAAAAACAATTTCGCATCAATCAATACATCTCCATAATAATCTAAATGATTATCACTCATGTTCTTTCTAATTACCCATCATCATAAAATATAACCAAATGAATTATATCACCATTTAGTATTTTTTTTATGTTCATTAGTATCATATAAATTAAATTCTATAGAATTAGACTCATTCCACATAAACTTTCATGCTCATATACAATTATATCGATCATCAATACAAAGTAATTGAACGCTCTTGAGAAATAAAATTATATATTATAACTCATCCAAAATTCCATAAATAAACATAATAAAACTATAATAAAAAATATATATGAATATATGGTTCTGAATTAATTAATAAATGGATTTAATTATATTATCTAGGATGTTAAGGTCAAGTGCAGTACTCATTCAGACCTACGGTAAGGGTTTTCTACTCCAACCTCTATTTTCTTTCGGGTTACTCTTATTCTATACATACCTATATAAAAATAATATATATTCTTATGTAATACTAATTAATTCTAGGTGAATGTTCTATATATTTTTACCAATCATAATACTTCTTTATTTTATGTGGTGTTATGTGTTTTAAAGGGATATCTCAAAAGTTATTCTTGAAAAACAAACATGTTTCGAAGGAGCTTCTCAATTTCTTACCTGTATTCAAGTTCACACAATAATCTATTTTAAGCCATAATTATTTTTATAAAATCACTCATTTAACCAAGGTGAAGGTACCTTTTTTAATTTATAATTTTAGGAAAATATTTTTCTAAAATAACTCTTCATTTCAAAGTAAAAGTGAATTTCTCTCAAAAATTCCCCTATGATTTTATAAGAGTATTTTTTTCTATTTCAAAATCTCTTTATAATTTTATGCCTTACTAAGGATAATATCCTATTTATATCATCCATATATTTAATTAAATGTTTTATCATCAGTATGACTGTGGATGTGCTATCTTGATACCATTCACCATACTACTCAGAATGGTTAGTGTTTTTATGTTCAGATTTTGGAAAATTATTTCAGATCCCCATGTTGTTTATATTTATACACATTCATATGAGGAATAAATTGGACTTAGAAAGTTATTGGTGGGACCTGTTAAATAACTTAATGAATTTATAGGTATCATGAGACAATGTTGAATTGGTTTTTTGACTTGGACTTACCCTAGTATTTTCAAACGTCATGGACGAGGCCATGACAATATGTTTCAGATATCCAACATTATGAATTCTCTACTTATGGTATTAGTAATTGATAAAAAATGTGATTATTTGACTAACATAATATCATTGGTAAAATTTCATTCTCTTATGATCATTTATATAACCTTATTTTATGTGTTTTCGTTTATTCAATATTTTTCTCAAGTATACTTTTTTAAAGACATCTGTTTTAATTTTCCACCATGCCAAGTGTTTATGATATGTTACATTGTATTACATACCCTTTCTGAGAATCTGAGATCACCCCATTATTAGATTTTGTTTTATTAATTTTTTGAGGAAGTTTATTATGAATGAATTCAAAAGATAATATTGGAGTTTTTGTGTGATTCCAAAGAAGTTGATATGATGTATTTCCTTTCTAGTTGTAATGTTGAACATGTGTATGTATCTTGTTTTCCAAAAAGAATAAAATATTTGTTCCATTGGGATATTACTTTCTTTTTTATATTCCAATTTAATAAAATAAGGACCTAGATCTGGGCAACTAGGGTCGGTCCTTACAACCATACTGAATGAAAACACATTCATCAACATATATCATAAGTTACCACATTGTTCTCCTACCAAGAAACCACTACAAAAATGGTATCCCATAAAACATCCATTCCCCGAAATGGAACAAGGAGAATATAGGGGGAATAATGAATGAAAATAACATAAGACCATTAAG
The DNA here is from genome assembly GCA_963277665.1 of Viscum album. NCBI lineage: Eukaryota > Viridiplantae > Streptophyta > Magnoliopsida > Santalales > Viscaceae > Viscum > Viscum album. The sequence continues at coordinate 310,146,206 of OY728120.1, forward strand.
GATTGATATCTCATCGTCACGGTTGAAATATAACAAGAAGAGCAAGAAAGTCCACCCTAAAATTCGTAAGTCCAACCCAATAACCATGAGAGAATATTTAAGGATGGTAGGGTTCAATGGGATTTGATATATATTAATAAATCATTAAAACATACTACAATAGTGTAGAAATAATTTCCACATCATAAAACAATTGAATAAATAAAGAGCTATAATGCTAGTGAAGGGACGAAATCATAGCATACAAAGTAAATGATGCATCTAAGAAAAAAGATGATTTTAACACCATAGATACAATATAAAAAGAAATTGAACAAGATGCATGATGAGGCACCATATAATAAGTCTAAATAAGCATGAAAAGTCCAAAAAATCAGTTGTTTTCAATGGAGAACTTTCCCCAATAATAATAGAAGCACAGAACTAATCCATCTGAGAATCCACACTACACCCTCTATCCACATCGCAACTATTTCAATAATTGAGCAACCATCTAAAATCATACTTAGGGACTCCATCCCAAAGTTATGAAGATGTACAATATCCACTATACTCTATAGTGTTGCATAAAACTCCACACCATAGTAACCTACTTGTCTTTTTTCATCTACAATTCATCATGTTTCCCATTAACTTCCCTAGAAGTCCCCCAAAACACCACCATCACTAGAATTCCAACACCATAACATGTTGAAATGTCCATATAATTATGTAAAATAGTGTCAATAAGAATTTATATAGCCTATATAGATGTAATAATGTAGGAAATAGGTTAGAATTGAAATTCTAAACATTGAGTTAAGGGTACTCATAAATAAAATAGAAGATAGGCTGAGGGATCTCGACTCTCGACGCTCAAAAGCATCGAACAAAAACCCTAATCACCGCAGATGCAACGAAACCCATTGATTCATTCCATTTCGTGAGTTATGTCTACTTTTGATCTCATCTCGGATATAAATGAGAAGGAAGAAGGTATTTCATTCAATTATGAACCACAGAGTGTGATTAACCGAAGAGAGAAAGATGTTTCTTTTCTCGAAGCACTAATGGGTACAGACTCCATCAAGACGCAGACCCCAAAGAAATCTAGGATCAAAAGATTGGAAATGGAGGCTTCTGTGTAGAAGCAACCCCGGATGTGATACGCCAAAGAGAATATATATGTAAATTCTCTATTATGGCTCGCATTGCGTATATCAAAGGTAACAAACCCTGGAACTACACTGATTTGAAACTGAAAATTGCTTCTTGATGGGTTTTTTCAAACTGGAAATTAGTTCCGATCGGTAAAGGTTATTTTCATATTTTATTTTCTTCGCAAGAGGACCTTGATAAGTCCTGGAAAACTAGTAATATGAATCTTAAACTGGGAATCCTTCGATTGTATGAATGGGATGATACTTTCAAACCATTTTGTGTAGAAATAACACAGCACAAATTTGGGTTAGGTTGCACATTATAAATTGGTTTTATTGGCTCCGACAAATTCTCAATGACATAGCATCCTGTATTGGTGCCCCACTGAAACTCGACCAAAGAAACATAAATGGAGACTGTGGCCTCTATGCCAGAATGCCCATTGAGGTCAATCTTGTGAACAAACTACCCCCCTCAATCACTTTCAACGCTACTGATTATAAACATGATTCTAAGGTACTGTATGAGAGGCTTCCACCCTACTGTGAATTCTATAAACTAGTTGGTCATACTGTCTATAACTGTAGGTTTGTGAAAAATCCTCTCCCACTGCATAACCCCAATGAATGGATAGAGGATAGGAGAAATTATAGGGGAAATGAAAATGTTCCAGAAAAACCTGAATCTCCCAAATGGAAAAAGGAGAAATTGGTTGTCAAAAACAACCCATTTGAACAACTGATTCTTGAAAAAGGGGAATCTTGGGCTAATATAGTTGATGAACAAGAGTCTAAAATCCTTTTCAATGACCTTGAGGATAATATATATGAAATTGTATCACACCCCCAAACAACCCCTGGAAAAGATAAACCCCCTTTAGAGGATTTGTCCTTATTTTAGGGACACCTCTAAAGGAAACTGACCTAAAAAAAACTGAACAGACCCACTGGTAAACCTAATGCACTATGTCACACTAGGCTCTCAAAAAACTACTGAAACCAGTATATCATCACCAATTAAGCAAGGCTAGTGGTCTGACATGGTGATGCAGGGATCCAAGATGGTTCTTCTGTCATCCCCCATCAAGTCTCGGGATAAGGATGAACAAACTGGGATGGATGGATACCCTCCTGTTGATGAGAAAGTTTCACTACAAGAGGCTGAGTACATAAAATCTACACCGGCTACAACTACATGCATTCCGCTTGAATTAGATACTAAAAATGACGGTGAGACTATGACAAAAATTGTTTCTGTTTCTTCTAACTCATATTTGGACCTCCCCTTTTCAACACAGGTAGAACACGATAATAAACACAAGAACAACACCATGATATTTACAACCAGAGAAAAGGTCGCGGCCTATAAAAAGAAAGGGGATAACCCCACAAAAAATAGGTATAAACGAATTTTCTTTTCTGGAACCGCCAAGGGATAGAAAACACCGACACTGAAAATGTTTTGTAATTATTTATTTTTAATCACACACCAAAACTATTTTCAATCTATGAGCCCAAAATTAATTTTTATTCTAGATTTCAGCATGCTTGTCCCACTGGTTACTCTTTAAAAGGGTCTTGATCTAATCACATCCCAATTGAATCCTTACGGATTTTTTCTCACTGCTCCCTTAAAAATGTCAATATTTTTATAACTTCAAATAAAGCTTTTACTTGTGATTACATGTTTGAAAAAACAAAGGTTTTCACTACTTTTGCCTGTGCATATAATAGATTCCATGATATAAAGTCTCTTTGGATTGAAATCACTCAGCTTAGTATCTTGATTCAAAAACCATGGATTATTGTTGGGTACTTTAATGTCATTCTAGATTATAGTGAAAAACTATGTCTACTTCATGCCTAAATATCTACTGGAGAATTCAAATAATGCCTTGAACATAATAACCATTTATAGATTAATATAAGTGATGAAAAGTTTACTCGGTACAGACATCATTTTAACAAAACTGTGGCCAGCAAACTAGACAGAGCTTTCACTAACGATCTTGCTCTTGATAAATGGGAAACAAATTTCAGTATCACACTTAAGAAGGTGTCTTATAATCACCACCCAATTCTAGCTAGTTTATCCTTCAACCACATAAAACATTTGCATACTTTTAGATATAACATTGCCTAGTCTTCTAACATAGACTGTGTGAACATTATTAAAAAATCTTGGACTAACATGAATACTAATAATGATCATTTTTCCTGTCCTGTGAAATTAGAAATGCAAAAACAAATCCTCAAAAAACTGGTGTAAATAAAAATTAGAGGAAATAGATAACAATATTTACACTCTTGAAAAAGATCATAATCAATTTCAAAATCATATCACCTCATCTAATTTTTTCCAAAACCCCCAACATGAAATTAAGATTTCTTCCAAACTGATTACTCTCCTTAACTTTAAAGATAACGTAAAGAAGCTAATATTTAAAACCAAATGGCTAAATGATGGGGATAGAAACACAATGTTCTACAATAATCATCAAAAATTTATAAAACTTCTAAAACACTCTCATATATTAGAGAAAGGGGGGATTTTTTGACACTGATGAAGGAATTGCCAACCATGTGATCACTCACTTTCAAAATATCTTCAATGGGCCTAATATTGATAAATATCTTCAGCCTAATGTTATTCCTCTTATGGTAACAGATGATTTTAATCTTCTACTTAATAACATCCCACTGGATCACGAGATCAAGGATGCTGCCTTTAGTCTCAACACAGATGGTGCCCCAGGTCAGGATGGCTTTAATAATGGGATCTACCAGCAACATTAGGACATCATTCAGGATGATGTCTGCCGAATGGTTAAAAAATTCTTCTCTAAATGCATTCTTCATCATGTTCTGAACTCCCAATTCCTTCTTCTCATTACTCAGTAGGAAAATTCTCACAAAATCAATCATTTTAGACCCATCACCCTTATTAATTCACTGTTTAAAATTATAACCAAATTGATTTCCAACCGTATCGTTGGTATCAGCAATAGAATTATTTCATGGAATCAATATTGTTTCATTGAAGGAAGATCTATACTAGAATGTATATGTTTAGCCTCTGAATATACTAACCTATTTAATAGGAAAACCAGGGGTGGGAATGTGGCCATTAAACTCGATATAATAAAGGCCTTTGATACCATTGACTGGAACATTATCTTTAAAGTGCATAGAAATTTTGGTTTCATTGAGACCTTTATCAATATAATTAGCACTCTTTTTAACTTGGCTCGCATCCCTATTATGATAAATGGTACACCTAGAGGTTACTTCATCTTTTCTAAAGGGTTCAGGCAAGGATACCCCCTCTCAGTTGTCCTTTTCTCTATCACTGAAGACTACATTAGTAGACTCATATCCCGAGCTATTAGAAATGGTAATATTAAGAATATCCTCACTTCTAGAAGAGTGAATTCCCCCTCCCATTTGTTATATGATGATGAAATAATCCTTTTCCTAAAAAGGGACAAAAGAAACCAAAGAAACCTTAAAACCATCATATCTCACTATGACGAAGTCTCTGGTCAACATATCAACTGGTTTAAATCCTTTATTTTCATTGGAAAAAACTATCCCCCTGGTCGGAAATGTAGCATTAAAAATATTCTTGGTATTAAGGAGGGCTTCCTACCCTCCAATTATCATAGGGTTCCCATTTTTTGGGCTAGAACCAAAATGATTAATTTCTCTACCATTGCTGATCAACCCCTTAAACACCTCTCCTCTTGGAAAGGAAAAAACACATCAATGGTAGGGAGAAGTTTCCTTGTTAAATCCACAATTGTCTCTAAATTGTTCTACTCTATGATGATCTATAAATGACTGAATACTATCTTAAAGCACATTAACGTTTACATTAAAAACATTGTCTGGTCAGGAAGCATGATGGAAAGGAAATTAGCTACCATTCCTTGGTCCACGTGCTATAAACCTATTGAAAAAGAAGGTATTGGAATAAAAAACCTAACAAACATTAACCATACCCTTCATGAGAATCTCACGTGGTATCTCATTTGTAACAAATCGCCTTCCACAGACTTCCTCCGGGCTCATTTCCTTGGAAAACTCTGAATCAACACACATACTTATCTCACATCCTCTATATGGCCATTCATTAAATGTACTTTCAACTCCATTATGTCCAATTCTATATGGATGTCCAACAAAGACTCAAATTTAAATTTTTTGGCTTGATAACTGGACTGGAAATCCCTTTGATTCCTTAATTTATTCCTCACATATCCCTATAAATACTAGTGACACCATTAAAAACATCATTAACATGAAAAATTCTCCCCTTCCTAAAGAAATTAAAACTATTTTCGATAATTACCATTTCTCTGGTAATGAGGATTTCCTGATCTGGGAACCTTCCCATAGTGGGATTCTTGACTCAAAGAGCTTTAAAATCATTTATACACAAATGATATGAACAACTTCATCTGGATTAAGAAATTAAATAAATCATGGATTAATCCTTCACGATTTACTGTTGTTTAGAGTATTTTTCTGGGTAGAATTCCAACTATCTTCTATTTACAATCTTTTGGAATCAACCTTTGTTCTAAATGTAATATGTGTAACCAAAATTGTGAAAAACATAATCATATTTTCCTTTCTTGTGATATGACTACTGCTCTTCGGAATTATAACTTTGACATCTCTGAATGAAAATGGCTATTTTGTAGCTCTGCAATCTCTTAGGTAAAAAAATGTCTAGAGAAATCCGACTCTCATCAAATCAAGAACCTCTTTGTGGACAAATTTTCTGTGCTTCTGCATGTGATCTGGTATGGCAGGAATGAGTATACCTACTGCAATAGTTTTTTCAATCTTAATGCATGATAAATGATAATTCTTATCGCTATCTGAGAGGTGGCCTCTATACAGAAGGATCAGTGTAATAACTCTGTCAGATATTTGGTGATCCTATGACATCTTGGGATTGTAGGTAAATATCCTCACCCGAAATTGATGCTTAATGTTTTTTGGAAGCCCCCCACCCCCTACACGATGAATCAAAATCAATGTGGATGGCGCCTCTAAAGGTAAACCAGGCCCAGCAGGTTTTGGAGCCATCTTTAGGAATCATCCTGATCAAGTTCTTGGTTAATTCTATGGATAATGTGGTATTGCAACCTCCCTAGAAGCTGAGATGCTCAGCATCATTCATGCGATCTCGTTTGTGAAGCTGCACAACTAGAATGACATATGTATTGAAAGCAACTCCTCCACTACCATCCAGGAAATATGGAAGGGTACCATCCACTTGGCTTCGAAACTCACTTCCCGCTGGATTGAATTTCTGCACTCTCTCTCTTCCTTCAACTTCATTTCTACGCATGCTTACCAAGAACAAAACTAATTTTCTGATGCCCTTGCCAACATGGGAGTTGATAAGGACACTACCTGGAGAGATGATCTTCCCCCTGAGTTTCATCCTCTTTATTTACAGGATGTAAACAAAATGCCTTCTTTTATACTTGTATAACCCCTTTCTTTTTTATAATAAATTTTGTGTTTTGGTCTTTGACCAGAACACTACCTTTAATGAAAATCAAACAAATAATGTATAGGTAAATTAAAATTCATATATTATGTATAATATTATGAAAATACAAACATACAGGTAATCATGCGATTTTAAAAGCTATATAAGTGAAACACTTACTGTATATATGCTACGTATGTCTAAAAAATTGGTTTTAATATGGGGAAATGGTAAATTTCAAGCATTGAAAAATGATGAAATAAAAATATGTGTGCTGCATAAGGGAAGATATTAAGCTACATAATGGTATGAAGAATGCTGCATAAAGGTAGATACAAATTCCTATATTATGTGTAAATCTAATGAAAATTTTGTGTAATGGTGAGTAAAATAATATATGAGATGCATAAAGGTAATAAAAACTAATGTAAGGGTAGAAAAATAATATAAGTCTCCCTTAAAAGTAGAAATAAACCTTTTATAATGGTACCTAGAAAGTAAAAAGGAATAATTAATGGTATATGATATCAATAGAAAATTAATTTTTTTGTAAAATATAACAAAAAATATATATATATTATAATAAAAATAAATGTTGAAAAATAAAATAACCTTCAAATTCATGAAAATTATTTTTATAAATAAAAACAAAAAAGAGGTTTTTTTGTTTATAAAAAGGGTGGGTAGCCCAATCCTATTTTTTAAAAAACATATTTCAAAAAAACCATCAAAATTTATTGTACAATAATATTATAATAATTCAAAAAATATATTTATAAAATATATTACATTGTAATTATTATAACATAGAATAATTAATGTAGTTAATGGATCCACAACAAATCTCCCTTTTTGATAATTATAAAACATAATATCAATTTCTAATTTTCTCTCAAATTTTTGAATAAAAAAATTATTAAAAATATAGAAATATTATTTTCACCCCCTTTTTGAAACAAATTTAACAAATTTAAAAACTGAAAACAGAATTTCTAAAAAAAAATAGAATAAATAATTAAAGAATACATTTTTTCACACTGAATTAATTCATCTAAGAAAAAAATTAATAATTTTTAAAATAGCTATGAAAATAAATAATTTGATATTAATTGATATGTAAAAGATATGAAAATAATTAAATTAAAAACCATTAAATGATTCCAGTAAGACAAGAAATATAATAGATATAAAATGTACTCACTATAAACATGAAATAAATTTTAATGTACCTTCAAACATTACATATAATAAAAAATTTGAATACGCATGTTGGAAAAGAATAAAAAATAAAAAATAAGTATTTTCAAAAAAAAATAAGTGAATATTGAAAATAAAACCAAGAATTTTTTTTTCAAAATTCAAATCAGATATATTTTTTAAAATGGAAAAAATAAATATAGGACATATGAAATAAATATATTCAAAAATAATTTTCATTATTAAGGATTGGAAAATATTGGATTTATAAATTATAAAAAATTCAAAACAAGTGTCAATCAAGGGGTCTAGTTTGCCCCAATCATTATGCCCATTTTAGATAAATGGTTAAAAAAAATTAATAAAATACTTTCATGATTAATCCTAAGGAACATTAATACTAGAACCACATTAACATGTTTATATCCAAACATGACTATTTATTGGAGTATCATGGACACTTCACTTTTCCAAAATAATAAATAAAATTTAAATTTTTGCTAGAAAAAATATATTTGAAATCTATTTTGAAAAAAATAAAAAATTAAACATTAAAAATTATATAAATAGAATATAAAAAATGAAAAATTAGAATAAAGAATATTAACATAGATAAGAAAATAAAATTTAAATACACGTTTTCACTTTAATAGATAACAAAATAATTTAATAATTATATAGAGTTGAAAGTTAATAGAATAATAAAAACATGAAAAAATGAAGAAAAATTGAAGAATAGAGTTTGAAAAAAGATTCAATAGATAACTTAAAATAGAAAATAATGAACCTAACTCCCATAAAGATCATGGATTAATTTTGTAGCTTATAAATAAAGGAATGTTCAAGGATCCCCTCCATTGGAGCCCAAACAATAAACTCAAGGTGGTAAGGTTTTCATTAATTACTTTAAGGGAATAAAACACATTTATTCAATAACCACAATAATAAGGAAAATGGTAAAAAACGTTATAATATGTACTATATAGTAACCTTTTGGTACCCTTTAGGATCTCAAAATGTCATCTTTGTGTGATTTCATCATGTAAAAAAAATTGGGTCATAAAATGTTGGCTGACTAATATTTGTGAACCCCAATTTGTTTGATATGAGATTTTCTATTAATAATATTATATAAAATATTATTAGATTTAGGCCTTTAATTTCAATTTTTTCTAAAAAACTAAAATATAAGATGACTCTATTTATGAAAATACTTTCGAAATTCATTTTTAGAAATAAATTTTACAAAAGAAGTGGTTTTTGAAACAGTTCTATTATATTTTCAAAATCCAAAACCATGACTATTTATATTAATTCATTAATAACCAAGGATAATATTAATATAACAATAATATATTTATTTCATTAAAAAATAGGGTGCATTATATACAAGGAAATATAAAGAGGATCCATGAATTAAGAATATATGAAGAAATGTTGACCAAGTCTGGCCCTACAACAACTTTCATCCCCAGAGAGGGGAAAGAGACAAGATTGTAAAAATATAAACTATTAATTCCTTGGATCACCTTGGAAGCATGAAATTTAGAAACTGTGATCCCCTCCATCCAGGTGTGACCTACCTATATACCACTGCTCAGAAGCCCATTGAATTTTTGAACGATGTATTCTATCAACTATGGAATATGTCCAAAACCACACAGAGCATTACAAAGTAGAAGAAAATCAGTCTCAACTTCCTCCTGATGTATATTACTTTGGCTAATGATTTTTAAGTTAGTGAGCATAGATTTGGGTTTACATAGGAAAGAATTGTCACTCCTAAGGTATAAAATTTCATGAATATGGATCATTTGGTATCCAAAATAACCCCCCCCCCCCACATGAGACCCATGTTACATGATTTTTCAGTGTTCTTTTTAATCCCCATGTAATGTGAGTACTAAGGGATTTTCTTAACAGGTTTTCCATATAAAGTGTGCTTCCAAGAGAGTTTTAACCACTTCAAATACTAATATATATAGTAATAATAATAGTGATAGGATTTTTTTCGTTCTTAGAGAAACTATAAAGGTTTTTGCTATAAAATTTTAAATTTGTATCTTTAAATTTTATGGTACCTTCTTGAGTTAATTCTATCCATTTACAGATTTCATTGTCAATTTTTTTGGAAGATAATCAAATGAATTCATTTTGAGATAAAACAAATAATAAGGCATTTATAGCTTATCCATAATGTTCAAAATGAACAATGTAATTTGGAGTCTATTTATCCATCTTTTTGGTTGTAGGTATATAAAAATTCACAACCATTTTATAAACATGATAACCAATACTTATAATTAAATTATACATGAGTGTATTCGAATAAGAATATTTTGAACGATAAAATAAAGGATCATGTATGAAATAAGTATTTGAAACATTAAAATGAGATCCCCATTTGAAAATAACATTATGATTTTGAAAATAAAAACATTGAAAGAGAACGAAAACAATGAAATTAAAAAATTAAATCCCCCTGGATGCCATCTATTGGTTGGAGGTAGATAAAATGTAAAGTGATATGTATATTAACCATATGAAATTATTTGAAAATAATCTAATTCAAAAATATTATTTAATAAATAATCAATAAATAAACAAAATAATCAATGTTGAATGTGTAATAGAATATCTAAATACAATAATTAAACTATAATAATAAGACAAAGTTCTATTCAAGAAAAAATCAATTAAGAGTGTTTTATGGATTTAAAATTTTGTGATATAATTATTAAAGTGGATAAATAAATAAAATTTTGGAATGAAAATAAAAAATATTATTTTGTAAGAATTTTTATAACTAGTGCATGAAGGTTCCCCTCTATCTTCCACATCAATCCCATGAGGATTTAATGCATTAGATCCCTTCCCTTAATGGAACCCATTAAAAAATATCTATATTTTTACCATATATAAAGAAACTAGATTTAATTGACAATATATATAAAATAGTTATGCAACAAATCAAAAAATAATTAGTCCCTTTACTTTTTAATGTGTAAGAACCCAGATCTTCGTTTCAAGTATGTTTTTTCTTTTTCTGAAGATTTTGAGAAAAGGGTAATTTCTGGAAATTTTGAAGTACGCGTCGTGTACTTTCTGAGTACACTCCGTGTACTCCATTTCTATACCAAGCCGTGTGCTGGCCATGTCCAAGCCACACACATGGTGTGTAGGGGTGAAGTGGAGGCCGCTTAAAGAGGAGTATGGAAAAATAGAGTACATGTCATGTACTCAATAAGTACATGTTGTGTACTTTATTTTTTTAATTAAACGGACCGGGGTCATGCCTAATCGACTGAATCGTATTCTTCTAGGTCCCGTTCGACCGAGAGATGTTGTACAGCCATGAAACATCTCCGAATCCCTGCACCTTCATCTGTTCTCTGAATCTACCATTTTCGATTGCGTTGGAACTACAGCGGTGAGTTCTTTCTTCTCCTAGAGATTTGTTTTCCAATTCCTCTTCTTTCTCAAGTTGTCATGGGTTGAACATTTTTTGTGTTTTCGTAGATCCACGCCATTCTAAGGAGAATCAATCTTTGTGGCTCAATTTTATTGATCTCCTAGCATCTCGGTAGGTGGTTTGTGCCTTACCTTTCGATGTCCTTGAGTTTTATGTGCAAATTCAACCAATACTCGTGAACGGGGAATTACGTGTTTACCGTTTTCCCTTGTGGTTATTCCTGCCTTTCTTTCATGCTTTTGTAGAGGTGAATTGATCATGTTTGTGGATAATTGTTGTGATTGGATGTTTTTCCCATTCTTTGTTCTATTTACGACCTTTGGGTCTTTGTTATCCTTGGTCGTTTTGCCTGTTTCGATTCCTCCATGGGATGGAGTAATGGTGATAAAATTATTGGTTTCTATAGACTGTTTAGCCAAGTAGCTCTATAGGTTTACTTTGGTTAGCCAAGTAGCTCTATAGGTGTACTTTGTCCTTATAGCATTATTTTGCACTGACTGGCATGATGCTGTGAGAACATGGTTATATAGACTATAAGGGATAGACCGAGTGAGCTTCCCAGAGAGTCTTTGACATTATAGGCTATATGGGATAGACTGTGTGAGCTTCCGAGAGTGCCTTTGGACATTATAGGCTATAGGGGATAGACCGAGTGAGCTTCCCATAGTGCATTGAATCTTATAGACTACAGGAGGGTAGACCGAGTGAGCTTCCTCAGAGAGTCTTTACTTGTTGAATTTCTTTAAAACCCTTTTTCCAGGCTAGAGAAATAATTGACTGAGTGAGCTTCCTTAGAGAGTCTATGGTTGGCCGGAAACTATAGGAGTAATTGACCGAGTGAGCTTCCTCAGAGAGTTTCTAGAACTTGGGGCCACGAGGGTTAGACCACGTGATATTTTTCAGAGTGTCCCTGACTACCCTAGACTATAATGGGAATTGACCGAGTGAGCTTCTGTAGAGAGTCTTATAATTTTGTACGACCAAACCAGAGGGGTTAGGCTGACTTCACTGCCAAGGGGTTGTGGTACTTCTTGGTTAGAACCAGAGGGGATGGATTCCAGTACTTCCCAGAGAGTTTCCTGTTAGTGGTTAGTCGTTTCTTCACTACTGCTTGTTGTTCTGTGGACTGATTACTGTTGTATATATTCTTGTTACTGATTGTGGTTTACTGTTACTGTTTACTACTTACTGTACTATTACCTTCCATATACTCACTGAATATTAGGCATAGATCTTCGGGTGGGTGCCTACTGGGATTTAGTCTCACACACTATTTGGGCCATGCTTTTGGGCCCAAGCAGACTATGTTGTTGTAGGTATAGACAAGGGAAAGTGCCCTTCGACTTCTGGTACTTGATTTCTTGGTGTAGGAGAGCATGGGGCCAAGCTATGGCTTGCGATGCTGAGGAGTTTATCTTTTTACCTTTCTTTTGTACTTTGGTTTGGCACTCATGTATTTCCAGCATTGTGACTTGTTTGGCAGCTTTCCTAGACATATGTATCATGCATCATTTCATATATATATCTATGTGCTCCAATTGTTTATTACTTTAGTCTTCCGCTATTTACTCGTGTATGGATTGATCTATTTCTGCTATTTCATATTGTTTACTTCCATTGTGTACTCTTCCAATGATGGAATTTTTTCCACACTATCACGCCCAAGGACCTCGCTGCTAGTCGGCAGCCTCTGGCATTTGGGTAAATACGCTTGAGGCCATGTAACCCACCGGGTACGGGGTGCCTCTGGGCGGCTTCTGGAACCGGCACATTAAAAAGTTGTATCATAGGAGTTCTTTTCTCCTGACTTACTATTTGGAGCCTTAGCCAGGGATATGACAGATTTAGTACTTGGTGTTAAGCCGTGCTTGAGAGTAGCTAACCCATGTACATGGAAAAGCCAATCAACCTCGCTTATTGTAGTTTTATGGTTTTGAAATGTTACAGTTGATATGATTTCACCTAGAGCGATTCACATTACTTGTTTTGTTATTGTTGTTGCTATTATAGTTCTATTTCTGTCTCAACCAGATAAGATGCAGGTATTCCATCTCATGCATCATATAGGAACCTGTCAGAAATCTCATTCCATGCATTCATTCCATGCCATCTAGGGAGAATTAGCGATTTCATGTTGTTTTCATAGACTTTGTGTAGATTATGCATGTTGTTGTGATAGATGCTTGATAGAATCCCTACTGTTTGTTAGAGGACTGTTTGTATTGTAATTGCTTAGATGAACACCAAATTCTGGTTCTTAAGGTGTTTTGGTCCCTATTGAATCAGAAATTGGTGGATCATTGACATGTTCTTGCTTTTACAATACTTTATTTGATTCCCAGCTTTGATTCGCAGTGAGTATGGGCCCTCACATATCGTAATTTGGCACCGTAATGCCTTATTTCTGTGTTTTATGGACTTCGGTGCAGTTACTAAGCTACTGCCTAGAAAAACCCATAATAGACTCTGTGTAATTTATATATACATGCCATGTAGTTTTTTAAATGTGTCACTGCCTGTGTGAGCAGGAACACGGTGTTGTGTAAAATCTTCTGTAAAACGCCGTGTATGGTAGGGACGTGCCGTGTAGTAGTGAGCCATGTACCCGGTCGTGTCACTAAAAACGCGGACCAAGGAAGCTCGAGTAGAACATGTCGTTTTTGGTAGGAACACACTGTGTGGTTTTGTTCCAGGTACTCGGACGTGTCACGAACAACACGGTTCAGTTTTATCTTCTCCTATACATGTCATGTTTTTTCGTGACACACCTTGTAAGGGACAGTTGTGTAACTAACAACACAGGTTTCTAAAACCTTCTTTAGTACACATCGTGTCTATGGGAAACACACCGTGTAGTCTAAGATTAAGTGGACCGTGTTGGTTAGATTTGTAAGGACACTCGGGCAGGGGAGTAGAGGTCATGTACACACCGTGTGTGGGGACAACATGCCGTGTAGTTTGGGTTGTTACATGACCAGTGTGGAAAGAATACACGCCCATGTGAATGGCTTAAGATAACATGCAATGTAGTTTTTATACACGTTGTGTAGTCATGTTTGGTAGCACTTAAATGCTTCCATCACATGTTCCGATTTTTTCCTCTTGTGTTCTCATTCATTGATAATCTAGATCTAAGGTGTGCTTTTGATCATTCAGAGTTACGCCTCTGAGACATCCTCCAGTTGTACGTCAGTCGCCAGATGGTGATCAGACACTAGATATGGCTGATCATGATCCTCCTACAGAGCCTCCGGTTGTGCCAGCTGTGGCACCAGCTATTATACATGTCGCAGGAGAATACACGCAGTTCAGGGAGGACTTCTTGAGGATGCTGAAGTCTTTTCAGGGAGTGCCGCATCCTTCCCCGTCGATGGCCGAATTGACGCGGGTCTTTCAGCAGCATCATCCTCCTACTTTCTCAGGGGATGAAGGACCACAGTCTTCCGAGTCGTGGTTAGAGGCCATGTTGACTATCTTTGAGAATCTCAAGATAACCCTAGAGAAGAGCGTAAATCTGGCCACCTATATGCTCCAAGACACTGCCAAGAGGTGGTGGGAGGTGATCTCATAGTCAGGGCACCAACAGAGTATGTATTGGGATGATTTTCAGCGCACCTTCTAGGAGTACTTTTATCTGGAGACCCTGAGGGCCGATCTAGCCCGGGATTTCATGAGTCTGCAGTAGGGTACTCTTTCTATTATGGATTACTCATCCTTATTTACTGAATTGTAGCATTTCACATCGATCCCAGCAGGTGATGAGTTTTTCCTTGCTTGGAATTTTGAGGATGGTCTCAGTTAGGAGATCTGTTCCCAGGTGAATATATTTAGGTTGACTTTGATATCCTCTATCATCAACCAGGCGCTTATCACTGAGCACAATCTGGGGGATTCTAGAGCAGTGAGCCAGGGCTGTTCAAAATCCAGAGTTGGTGTTCCTCCTACGGATAGAAGGAAGCACCGCAGAGAGTCTTCTCGAGGAGATCAGGGCAGGTGGGATGTATCCTCTGGCAGCCAGGTTGTGTGATACCAGTGCAGTAGGAGTGGGAATACTAGGCCCCAGTGCCAGAGAGATCCGATGGAGTGCTGATATTGCAGAAATATGGGCCATCTTCAGCGCTTTTGTCAGATCTTCTCACCTTCAATTGGTAGTAAGGGTTCTTCTATGGCACCGTGTTATGGAGATCCTTCGCCAGTTTCTCACCATTTTGGGAAATGGAGTTCTTCGGGCCGTTCGGGCTGAGGTGGAGGTTGCGGTCGTGGTGGTCAGTCACCCGATCATCAGCGACAATATATTAGATCAGCTTAGAGTGTTTAGGAAGGGTCACAAGGCCGCGGGGCATGCCAGACTTTTTCTGTAGAGAAAACCTATCAGGAGTAGGATCCCAAACCATCTACAGTTTGAGGTACGATCATAGTAGCTTCAGTTTTATCTTCATCACTTTTTGATACTGGTGATTTGAAAAGTTTTATCTCTGTTTCTATTGTGGAGAGCCTTGGGCTATGTATCTTTTCGTCTTCCGAAATGTTGACTCTTGACACACCATTGGGAGCAAGGACTTCTAGCGTACGTTAGTGCAGAGAGTACCCTCTCAGGGTTGCAGGGTATTGTTTCTTATGGGATCTGTATATCCTATATATGAAAGGTTATGATGTCATTGTCGGGTTGGACTAGTTGGTTCCCTTCCAGGCGGTCGAGGACTATTATCTCCATAGGGTGAGTTTTGTATCACTAGAGGGTGAATCCATTCTTCATAGAGGCGAGTGGGATGTTCGGGCGAGTCGAGTAGGACTCGAGCATCATGGGATAGGAGGAGTTACAGACCAGATTTCTAGTCTTTATCTGGATGAACAGGGGACTTCACAGTTGGACTTTCCTCCAGTGGTGGATCATTTCAGAGATGTCTTCCCAGAGGGCTTTTTAGGTCTACCTCCAGAGCGTGAGGTAGACTTATTGATTGAGCTCATGCCTGGAGTGGCACCGATGTTCATTCCTCCCTATAGGGTGGCTACACCTGAGTTGAAGGAGCTCAAGAAGCAGTTGGAGGAGTTGCAGGAAAGGGGTTTCATCAGACCCAGTACTTCTCCTTGGGGTTCGCCTTTCCTTTTTTCGAAGAAGGCAGACGGTACCCTTAGGCTTTTTGTGGATAATCGGATGTTGAACCAATTGACAGTCAAGAACTGATATCCCATGCCGAGGATTGATGATCTCTTCGATCAGCTTCGAGGAGCCAGAGTGTTCTTGAAGATTGAAATAAGATCCGGTTATCATCAGTTGCGCGTTAGACCATCAGATATACCTCTTATCGCCTTCAGGAGTAGGTATGGTCTATATGAGTACACGGTTATGACTTTCCGTCTCGCGAATGTGCCAGTAGTTTTCGTGGCACTAATGAACCAGGACTTCCATCCTTACTTGGATTCCTTCATCGTGGTCTTCGTGGATGATATCTTGGTGTACTATCACACTCATCACTCCCATTCCACACACCTTTAGATCGTTCTAGGTACACTAAGAGTGCATCAGTTATATGCTAAGCTCTCGAAATTCCACTTTTGGATGGATCAAATTCACTTTCTGGGTCATGTTATCTCAGAGACATGAGTATCAGTGGACCTAGAGAAAGTGAGAGTTGTAGTTTCATGGGAGTAGTCGAAGAACTTCTTTGAGGTACTGAGTTTCCTAGGGCTGGCTGGATACTAAAAGCACTTCATACAGGACTTTTCGCGCCTAGCAGCACCATTGATAGGTCTGACCAAGAAGGGGGCGAAGTTCATATGGTCAAATTCTTGTGAGTTAGCCTTTCAAGAGCTGAATTGAAGGTTGATGTCTGCACCGATACTATTCTTTCCAAAGCCATGAAAGAGCTATAATGTTTATTTTGATTCTTCAGGTATCAGGCTGAGCGTCGTACTTATGTAGGGAGATGTAGTCGTTGCATTCGGGTCACGGTAGTTGAAGTCACATGAGAGGAACTACCCGACGCATGATCTGGAGTTTGAAACTATTGTTCATGACTTACGTTGTTGGAGAAACTACCATTTGGGAGAGAACATTGTGGTTTTTACCGACCACAAGAGTCTCAAGTATATCTTTACTCAGTATGATCTGAATCTGAGACAGCTTAGGTGGGTTGAGTATCTTCAGTCTTTCAACTTCGAGCTCACCTATACACTAGGAAAGGGCAATGCAGTGGTGGATGTGTTGAGCAGGAGAACTCATAATCAGGCAGTTCAGGAGGCCAGTAGTGAGTGGAAGCTTATGTCTTTGTTCTCTGAGATGCACTTGGAGGTGCACAACGGACATGGACAAACTTTCCTTTCTTCTATAGTTGTTACCTCTACTCTTCATGATCGGGTACGGATGAGGCAGCTATCGGACTCAGAAGGCTTAGTCCTGCATGAGTGTGTGTCAGGAGAGGACCCTCTTCCTGGATGGATATTGAGGGAGGATGAGATCTTGCTTTTCCAGGGACACGTATGGGTGCCAACAGACATACGCGAGGAGCTATTTCAGGATTTGCATTCCTCGGTTTGGGCAGTTCATCCTGGCATCACCAAGAGGTATCCTGATCTTCATCGCCAGTACTTGGTGGCCATGTATGAAGATAGAAGTTGTTGTTTTTTTCATGAGATGTTCTAGTTGTCAGCAGGTGGAAGCAAAGCATCAAAGACCAACATTCCTTTTACAGCAGTTACCCTTTCCTGAGTGGAAGTGGAACGACGTCGCGATAGACTTCATAACAGGGTTGCTGAGGTCACCCCGAGGGAGTGATGCTATTTGGGTTGTCGTCAACAGGCTTACGAAGGTTTCTCACTTATTTTCGATTAAGGAGACCTTTCATTTTGATGAGTTGGGCTAGTTGTACATCCGAGAGACTGTACGTCTACATGGAGTTCCATACTCCATTGTTTTAGACAGGGATGCGCGCTTTACTTCTCTATTCTGGAAGGTACTTCTGAAGGCCTTGGGGACACAGGTGCTTTTGAGTACAACATACCATCCCTAGAATAATGGCCAATCCGATTTCACAATACAGGTGCTTGAGGATATGCTTTGAGCTTGCATTATAGACTTTGGCGGTTCTTGGGAGAATCATATCCCTCTTGTGGAGTTCACCTACAAGAACAGTTTTCAGGCGACTATTCAGACGGCACCTTACGAGGCATTGTACGGTAGGCCATTCCGATCAACCTTCTGCTAGCTGGAGGTAGGAGAGGAAGCTTTTCTGGGACCTCGCCTTGTTCAGGAGACCTCTGAGCATATTGAGTTGATTCTGAAGAGGATGGATACAACATAGTCTCGGTAGAATTCTTATGCTGATCATTGGAGACGACCTTTGAAGTTTGAGGTCGGGGATCAGGTTTTCCTGCATATCACACCGAGGTTGGGACACAAGAGGATTCAAAGACAGGGTTAGATTTCCCCGTGGTACGTCGGGTTGTTTGAGGTGTTGTAGAGAGTTGGGCCGGTCGCCTATCGGTTGTAGTTACCTCATAGGTACCAGGCTATGCATGACGTCTTCAATGTTTCTCAGCTCCGACGTTACTTGTCAGACCCGTCTCATGTCTTCCAACATGAGGAGGATAAGATCCAAGCAGATGCATTGTTTGAGGATCATCATATCTGGATTGTCGATTGCATTACGAAGTTTCTCTGAGGTCGGTCTGTTACTCTAGTAGGGGTTCTATGGCAGCACGGGTGAGTACAGGATGATACTTGGGAGTGGGAGGCCGATGTACGATCGTAGTGGCCGGAGCAGTTTGGGGTATCTTCTTCTACGCCTCTCTAGGGAAATTCGGGGACAATTTTATTTAAGGGAATATGTTTGTAAGAACACGGATCTTGATTTCAGGAATGCTTTTCCTTTTTCTGATGTTTTTTAGAAAAGAGGAATTTCTGGAAATTTTGAAGTACACGCCGTGTACTTTTGGAGTACACGCCGTGTACTCCCTTACTACACCAGGCCATGTCCAGGCCACACACATGGTGTGTAGGGGTGATGTGGAGGCCACTTAAAGCGGAGTACGAAAAAATAGAGTACATGACGTGTACTCAAGAAGTACACACCGTGTATTGTTTTTCATTAAACGGACTGGGGTCGCGCATAATTGACAGAATCGTCTTCTTCTAGGTCCCATTCGACCGAGAGATGTCGTACGGCCGCAGAACATCTCTGAATCCATGTTCCTTCATCCGTTCTTCGAATAGACTACTGTCGATTGCGTTGGAACCGCAGTGGTGAGTTCTTCCTTCTCCTAGATATTTGTTTTCCAATTCCTTTTCTTTCTCATGTTTTCGTGGGTTGAAAATTTTGTGAGATTTTGTAGATCCACACCATTCTAAGGAGAATCAATATTCATGGCTCAAGTATATTGATCTCCTAGCATCCAGGTAGGTGTTTTGTTCCTTACCATTCAACGTCCTTGAGTTTTATGTGAAAATTCCCCAAATACCCATGAACGGGGTATTTTGTGTTTACCGTTTTCCCTTGTGGTTATTCCATCCTTACATGCATGCTTGTGTAGAGGTAAATTGGTCATGTTTGTGGATAATTGTTGTTCTTGGATGTTTTTCCCATGCTTTTTTCTGTTTACGACCTTTGGGTCTTTGTTAGCCTTGGCTATTTTTTCTGTTTCCATGCCTAGTGACTGTGGGATGGAGTAATGATGATAACATGCTTGGTTACTATAGACTGTTTAGACAAGTTTCTCTATTGGTGTACTTTGGTTAGACAAGTATCTCTATAGGTGTACTTTGGTTATCCAAGTATCTCTATTTGTGTAATTTGGCCTTATAGAATTATTATGCACTAACTGGCCCGTGGCTATGAGAACCTAGTGCTATAGACTATAAGGGATAGACCGAGTGAGATTCCCAGAGAGTCTTTGACATTATAGGCTACATGGGATAGATTGAGTGAGCTTCCCAGAGTGCCTTTGGACATTATAGGCTACAGGGGATAGATCGAGTGAGCTTCCCAGAGTGTCATGAATCTTATAGACTATAGGAGGTTAGACCGAGTGAGCTTCCTCAGAGAGTCTTTACTTGTTGAATTTCTTTAAAACCATTTTTCCAAGCTAGAGAAGGAATTGAATGAGTGAGCTTCCTTAGAGAGTATGTGGTAGAACTGAAACTATAGGAGGAATTGAACAAGTGAGATTCCTCAGAGAGTTTCTAGACCTTGGGGCCACGAGGGTTAGACCACGTGATCTTCCTCAGAGAGTAACTGACTACCCTAGACTATAAGAAGAATTGACTGAGTGAGCTTCCCCAGAGAGTCTTATAATTTCGTACGACCAAACTAGAGGCATTAGGCTAAGTGCACTGCCCAGGGGGTTGTGGTACTTCTCCGTTAGGACCAGAGGGGATGGCTGTGAGTACTTCTTAGAGAGTTTCCTTTTAGTGGTTAGATGTTGCTTCACTACTACTTGTTGTTCATTGGACTGATTATTGTTGTATATCTTCCTGTTACTGCCTGTTGTTTACTGTTACTGTTTACTGCTTACTGTATTATTACCTGCCATATACTCACTGACTGTTAGACACAGATCTTCGGGTGGTTGCCTACTGGGATTTTGTCTCACACCCTGTTTGGGCCAAACTTTTGGGCCAAAGTAGACTATGTTATTGCATGTATATACAAGTCCAAGCGCCCATCGTCTTCTGGTACTTGATTGCTTGGAGCAGGAGATCATGGGATCAAGCTATGGCTTGTGATGCTGAGGAGTTTATCTGTTTACCTTTCTTGTGTACTTTGGTTTGGCACTATTGTATTTCCAGCATTGTGACTTGTTTGGAAGCTTTCCTAGACATATGTACCATGAATTATTTCATATATATATATATATATATGTCTTCTTCATCTATTTATTGCTTTAGTATTCTGTTGTTTAATCGTGTATGGATTGTTCTGTTTCTGCTATTTGTTATTGTTTTCTTCCGCTGTGTACTCTGCCAATGAAGGCATAGTTTCCCCAATATCACACCCAAGGCCCTCACTTCTAGTTGGCAGCCTCTGGGGTTTGGGGAAATATGCTTGTAGCCATGTGACCCACCAAGTACAGGGTGCCTCCGGGTGGCTTCCAGAACCAGGACGTAACATAATGTAAATAAAAATAAAACCAAATTCCTTCACTTTAATGGTAGTGAGAAATGATATTATGAAAAAGGGGAAGAAGCGATTATTTCTAGGAAATAATAATTTTTTAGCTTGGTCACAATTAAAAAAATGATTTTGAAAATGGTTGTGCGGTAATAAGAATAAATATAAATAGTGATTTGGAGATTAATTTTTTTTAAACGCTTGTAGGAGAAAAATTAATATCAAATAAAATCACAATGAGAGTGATTTGATGATCAATTCAGGTTATCAATGGGGAAATAATATAAAAGTAATCTTCTAATTCCATCATGGTATCTATATATAGGTCTCAAATCCTTTGGAATTGTTTTGGAATCCACTGGGTGACCTTATTCTTAATTAATATAGGTTCGATGTATTTTAACCATCATTTTTTATGACCCTCTCGATGCCTTCTAATAAAATAAACTCATCAAATCCAATGAAATCATTATGAAACTTAAATTAAAAATAGTAACAATAATACTCTAAAATATTCAGAGAGATGTAGAAATTTATTATCAATAATTATATCATTTAATGTTAAAAATATTTGAACAATTCAATCAAATTTTAAAACATCATCTAGAAGGTTAAAAAATGTAAAATAATTGGTTAATGATATCCACGAAAAGTCACACCCATATTTAGAAAATAATAATGAAATTTTAAATTTAATATTATTTCCCTATTACATGTGCTATAATATCAATGATTAAATATATTTCATTGAAAAACTATAAAAAATGTTTGAATGACATTGTTAGATAAAAAATGAATTTAGAAACAATTAAAACAAATAATATCTCAAAATAATAAATTCAAAATATTTGAAACATTTTCTGAAACTTCATGTGAGATTGAAAAACAATATTCATATTCATATTTTTTTCAAACAATTTAAAAATACTTCACATATATTCTATATAATTTAAAAAAAATTGTAGAATTAATAAATAATTTAAACACTTTTAATAAAATAATATATCAATAAAATCATTAAACATAGTAAACTGGAAAAACCTTGTTTACTTTAAGGTCTGTTACATGAATACATAAAGGTAAATAATAATTTATATTGATTGTATAAGAGTATAAGTGAACTGTGTAATTGTAGAACTGAAATTCTAAACATTGTTCAATGGTAAATCACAATTCATACATGTCGTATAGAGGTAAAAAAAATTGTATGATACCTAAAGGTAAGTGGATGCATACATAGAGGTAATAATGGAATTTGAAAATCTATATAATGGTAACTCACGTTTTATGAACACTATATAATGGTAAGAGTATGAGGTATAAGGGAAGATAAAAAGCTACATAAGGGTTAGTAGAAAGATACCGATATATAGATATAAATTTATATATATTGTCTAATGGTAATGAAAATGTTGTATAAAGTTAGGAAGAATATTTTAAGATCTGTGTAAATAATATGCACACTCATGTAAGGGTAGAAACAAATATATAAATATCACGAAATGGTAGAAAGAAAATGTGACAATCTATGTTTTGGACGGAAGAAAAATGCATGGGTTTTTGAACATTTTCATTTATTGGAAAGATTTAATTTAAAAATGATATTCAAAATAGAATTATGATATTTGGGAGGCTTTGAGGTGATATTTTTTGGCTTTGGTAAAGGCCGAAGAAGTTTCCTAGGTGGTTCGAGGAGTTTCAGGATCTATGGACCCAGAAAAGTCATGTTTTGAGGGACGTGAATAGGGTCCATAGTTTATCTGAAACCATGCGGCCCATAGCCCAAAACCATGTGGCTTGTTGCAAGTGGGAAGAGGAAATACCATGGGTTGTGTATGCTCTTCAAAACTATTCAACTCTACTACATTGTCTGTAAATACTCGGTTGTTCCTAATCACTATTCATGACACGGTTGGTGCATGGTTTCCAAACCATGTTCCCATCCCAAGTGGAGTATCCCAAGTACCTAGTAGAGGGTGCATGGTTTTCTAAATAGTGCGGCCCAAGCTGTGCACTGAAAAAATATTTTAAAAATAATATTAAATTAAATTAAAAGTAAATAAAATAAAAACTAAACCCTCACTCTCCCCTTACCCAACAGGCATGAAGCAGACCCCTTGGGATCTCCCCTAGTCATGCGCCACCCACCACCCAAGGACTATCTCCATTGTGTTTTTAAACCAGTTTTCTCCTGATTCATTGCATGGTCATTTAAGTTGATCCCCCACCTCCCTTCTCCTCTTCTATTCTGGCCGAGTTTCAGACTCTCAGTAGCACTCTTTCTTTCGGACAAAACCCTAGGTCGTGGTTTAATACACTTTTCAAATTATCTTTGATGCTAGTTTATGAGAAGGGACTCTTGGGAACCCTTTGTTCATTTTCAGACAACCAACAATGAAGATGAAGTTGTTTGGATCATTTTGGTGCATTGATAGTTATTTAATGTGACTTTTTTCTTCTTTCTTTATTGTCACATAATTTATAATTTGGGGTTCTGAAATTTAGGAACCCAGATAATAATTTGTTGATAGTTTTGGTCATCTTTGAAGGCATGTGTGCATATACTATGTATGTATGTATTTATATATATATATATTCCACGTACATATTCCCTCATGGTGTGGGGAACATGTGAATTGCGTTATGTCATATATATATATATATATATATATATATATATGAAGGTTTGTGTGTGCATGTGTTGAAAAATTCCAAGTGATTATTGAAAAATCTACCATGGGCCAAGTGTCAGCTTCATTCCACTTTGAGTTAGGATCTCATATCCATTCCATTAATTTAAGAATGATTTATATTGAATTAGTTTAATTTTTTATTTAAATATGATCTAGTTTAATACATAGAGCTTCCTTGATAATGCAAATTTTTTTCCTTGAATGAGTTGTTAGTTATGATAGATGTTTTTTTAAAAAAAAATCCATGGAATTATAATAAAACCTATCCAATGAAGGTACACAGTCTACAAAAAACTAAAATGGTTGTTTATGATTTCAATTGGGTTTAGCTTAACGCATTGGTCTTATTTTATACTTTTGGCCTTTTAATGAAAATACGTGAAGCATATTTAGTACACGACCCTTATGGATGTTCCTAAATGAGTTTCGCCATAATGATAAAATTATTGTTTCCCTGCACATCCAATTAGCTCTAGATTAACCTTTAACTACAATCAACCTTTAGATATGAGGAAAAATGGAATTGATTAGGATATATTAAATGGTATAGTGAGATCCTTCAATTTAAATGACCAAGAGACTTGTAACTTAAAATAATTTTTGTTGTTTAGTAAAATTATGTTGGATGACCATGAAATTGATTACTTACAATAAATTATATGCCTTGATTAAATGGTTGGGTCATAACAAATTTCTGACCTTCTAGAAAATGGTTTTAATAAAAAAGCTCCATGAAATAGAAATTAAACACGGCTATTGCTAAGTATATTCATATTTCCTTATGAATTATACTATAAATTTGAATAATGGTTTTTAAAAATGGTATTACACCCTTATAGGGGTTTGAAAAATGACATACATGAGAGGTATAATCCCCATGTGGTAAATAAAATATTACAATGACTAAGAAAATGATGGTTGTTAATTTTAAATGTATAATAGGATTCTCCTTGTGCATTATAATGTATATGTTTATTGGTTGGATGAATTCCTACCCCATGCTAGAAATATTAGTAATTCAGGGTGGGAGTCATTATTACATCATGTCAGCTATATATATGGTTATGGGTGGGAGGAAATCCTACCCCAATCCATCTATATATCTGAATATCGATGGAGGCATTCTTACCACATGCTTGTTATATATATATGATTATGTGTGGGACGAATTCTTACCCCATGCAAGGTGTATATACGTTTATGGGTTGGAGGCATTCTTACCCCATTCCAACTTAATATATATTGATGGATGGGAGGAATTATTACCCCATACTAGATATAGATATTTTTATGTATGGGATGCATTCTTACCCCAGGCCATCTATATATAAATATGAATGGGTGGGATGAATTCATACTCCATCCTAGTTATTATGTATAATTAATTTTATGGGTGGGAGATAGTTTTACCCCATGAAAGTTATGATCTATATATTCAATACATATACATAGTGACTTTTTAGGCATTTTATGGCTATGAGATAAAGCTGGTATAGCCATCAGGTGTCCCTTATGAACCTGGATGGGTGTTTATTTCTTTATATACTTCTATTATTAAATTCTTTATACATGAAAACTATTTAATTTACACTACACTATATGGATTTTGATAGAAAACATGGGTGATAGCCTACTATGATTTTTATCTCACACCCTACTCAGTTAAACTTAGTACCCTAGTAGACCTCATATTTTATGGTTCTAGGTTGATTGTTGTATTGCTGGTACCTGGGAGTTAGGAGAAATGGACCAAGAATGATTTCAGGATACTCTTTGAGATTGACTGTGGGGATTTTTTTATTCTCTTTATTTATATTATATTTTATAAAGAATAATATATGGTTAATGATTTAAATTATTTATCATCCATCATCCATGAATTTTATAAATCAGAATTGGCCACTTTTGTTCAGTTATATAAAATTTTTCTTCTATTATTTTGTCTTTGATTTATACAGCTTATGCTAGTGTCTGTTGTATACTGACTAATAATATCATTGTGAATCTCTGATAAGATGGTATAGTCACCCCACTATCACCTCCTAAGAACCTCAGGGAAATTCATCATCTTCTGGTGAATGGGGAGATGTTCTTGAGGGCATGTGGCCCACTGGTCCAACTATCAGTTCATCGGTAAGCAGAGTCGGGATGTTACAAAAAAACATTTTTAATGGTAAAGTTTAATTAAAAAGGGACGAGTAAGGGTAAAAAATAACCTCATAGAATTTATTTTTAAATATATATTACAAAAATAGTATAAAGTGTTAAATTGATAGTATTAAATAATTATTATCATTTAAAAAATATTAAATAAAACAAAATTATTGTTACAAATTAAAAACATAACATTGATATTCAACAAAAAAAATCAAAAAAAATCAATAGATAATAATCTCAAAATGAAATTAAGAATGACAATATATTTTATTTATAAAAATATAACATATATTTAGTTGCTAAAGTAGACACTCTAACAACTTGAACTAGAGAAAACATATAATGAATTTCAATCCATTATACCACAGATGATGGTTATGTTTCCGCTGAGATAATGCTTTAGTGAAGGGGTCTTTCATGTTGTCATTCATGGATTCCCAACTCAACGTGAATTCACCCCTAAGAGAAAAATTCATCAATAGATGATATTTTAGAAGTATGTGCTTCATTTTTTTATTTTATGTTGGCTCCATTACGCAGGCCACTGCTACAATATTATCAAAAATTAGTGTGATAGGATATTTACTATAATGAATCCCAACAATCACTTGGATGATGTAAAATATTCAAAAGGATTCTTTATATACCTCATAAGATGAAATAAAACAAAACATTATAATATAGACTTCGAACATGGCTTTCTTTGATCTTTTCCAACTCAAATAACCTCTATTGATATTGAATAAGTATCCCTTGTTCGATTTCAGATCCAGTCATTTGGTTTGTAAACTATAATATGCATATCCTCTGATGACTAGCTTCATTTCCCCAATATATACCAAGAACATATCATTAGTTCTCCTAGGATTATTAATTATAGTCTTGAATTAAATCCAACAGTGATCATATAGTCTAGCTAGGCATTTTATTATCATTCATAAGTCATTGGGGGAAAATAACCCAATACATGGAATAACATGCATGATTTACCAATTAACAACATATATGGAACCCTTACTGTCCTATGTATTTTCTCATGGGTCAAAGGAAATGTTTCCATTGAAATATTAATTCCATGTGACAATGTCCATAATTTAATCTTATAGCGATCCATTTTGAATCTTTTCAGTATCTTTCCAATTTATGTTCTTTGACTTATACTGAGTAACCTCTTGGATCTATCATGATAAACCTTGATCATATGAATATATAATGATTCACCCAAGTCCTTCATGTTAAATAATGTTTTCATCCAATATTTGACAGACTGTAATGCATGTATCTCATTTCTATTAAGTAGAATGTCATCAACATAAACTATTAAAATAAATAACACTCCCATTAAACCACAAAGAGACACAAGTACATATTAATTATTTATGAAACTAAATTTAATTATTTTTTCCGAAATCAACTGTTTCGTTGACCCAAAGATTTTCTGTAATCTATAAATGGATCTCTATAATATTTCATAGCTTGATGGAATCTATTTGAATAAAAAAAACCTTAGGTTTTTGTGATATATTCATATTCTAATAGATTCTAGATATGTATGGTTCTTTTGAATCCACAATACAAATCTCATAGTAATATAATGATTCTATGGAAATTAGAATTATGATGGATTTTATTATAGAAAACTGTGAAAAGGTTTTGTCATAATCGATTCCCTAACATTTTTTTATCCCTTTTATAACCCGCCTTGACTTATAAGTAATTAAATATACATCCATGTAAAAATCATTCTTCAATAAACATTTATAACCAATATAATTTACATACACTAGAAGATATAAAAAAATTCTATAGTTGTGTATGGTATGTGGAAACCATATCAGAATTCATAGAATCATTCCATTTCAAAACATATGCCCCAGTTACTACTTACCTATAGGTTTGAGAATTGTTATTATCAACTAATAATGTGTAAACTTCCTTGGTGACTAGATAACTGTATTATTTATGTTCTACAACCTGCCTTTTACTCATCTGTAGTACTTGTGTATCTCGAATGTTCTCTTCCATGGTGCTTTGTGGAATCTGTTCTTCTATAAAATCATTTGTATCATGATCCTAGAATTCAATAAAGTTTATCTTTCTCCCATAACATCTTTTAGATATATGATTCTTCTCATGGAATATGGAACATCTACCATCCAACATCATTTAATTTGAGTTGTTATATAGTCATTATACCCTTATTTTTTTAGGATCTCATATAAAGATAATCTTTGTGTCATTGGGTGAATGTTTTTTCCTAAAAATAGGCATTGAAAATGATACACATCCCCATATCTGCACATGAAAATACACAGTTTTATTTCCATAGCATTGTTTATATAGAATATCATTTTCCTCATTACTTGGAACTAGATTTAGAATGTGTTCTTTTTTTATTAATATGTATACCGCAAAGGATAATATAATTCTCGCAATACTCGGCATTGATATCAACATGACAAACAAGGTGTAGTTCCTCTTTTCACTTACACCATTTAATTATGGTGTATAAAGATGAGTGATTTGGTATCGAATCCCAAACTCTTATAAATAATAAATATATACATTATTAATATATTTTCCATAACATTATATTTAGATATTATTACCCTTCTTACCAATAATGTTCTAAACTTCATTCTTATTTTACTTCTGTATCTCATAATAATGTAACGTATACCACACTAATTCATCATATCATCATCCACTGAAGCCATCAATAAATGTTATGAAACATGATTGTCCACCCAATTATTTATGTGGAAATGGTCTACACACAACAGTATGAACCAACAAAAGAAGATCAATTCCCCTTTCTCCTTTTCACTAAATAGAATATTAGTCTTTTTTCATAAAAACATGAATGACATACACCAAGTGATTTTATTTCAAAGGAATCCAAATATCCATATTAGTGTAATATAGAAAAACATTTTTCATATACATAACCTAGTTATTGATTACATTGTCATGTGTGGTATGAACCATGTGAACTCATTTTATTTTCATTTTCTATTACATTTTTTCTATAATTCAACATGTAAATAACATTAATTAAATTTTCCTTAGCATATAGAATTCTTTTTTTATAAAATAAGAAGTAATTATTCCTAAATATTAAAACAATTCCATCTATATTATATCTATATATATATATGGAATATTTTTTGTAACTACTATAACATACAAACAATCTATCAACACCAAAATTGTTCTTATAGAAAATATGAGGATGTAGTCCCCAACAGTCACAATAGAAAGTATGAATTTTTTGATTTCTCATAAATCTACCACCAGTTAGGTAAGTTTCTAAAATCAATGTGACTCCTATATTTTAATACATATATCAGAAATATATGATTTATCTAATACCCAATTAATGGAAATAGATAAATTTCACTTGGTAATGAATGCACTAAAATCTTACCCATTTTTTTTATCTATGTTCAGTTTTAACTTTTATATCCCTTCATTCCAAATGTTAATAGAAAACATCTTGTTTTCTTTATTTCATATTGATATCTCTTCTTTATATATGGTATTGTGAATAATATTTGGACATATATCTCTCCTCTGGGAACATCATTTTATTCACCATAAGTATTGGAAGATTATCACGTTTCATATCCATGTAAACATGGAAAAGTAAGGTAATAGAATCTTAGAGACACATATATACATTGTTCATATTAAAACTGACTTCAAAACTTGAGAGTCTTTGAGGGAGCGATGAAATAATGAGAGTGGTTTTCATTTCCTACTGTAGTTTAAACTGTAGAACTTCATGATACTCCATATAGAAAATGAGTTTAACAATAAGATTCCTATATTGAAAAAACCCCAAACTAGTATCCTAGATTTAGTGGTTACAATATAAAACTATCACTAGATACGATGAATCACATACTGAAGTGTTCTATAGGTTATTTTCCTTGTTTGACTTCATACATACTTAAAATTCACATTACATTTGAAAACATAAAATACAACAGTGTATATTATTTTAGAACACCATTTTCAACTTTAGAATATCCTTGTATATCAATCATAAAACAATTCCTAGTATCCTAGAGAGAAAGAATCATAAGAAATGGGTGATATTTAATTATCATTAAGGGTATGCATGCAATGAAACCATATAATAAAGGAATAACATCACTATAAATAAATGGTAATTAAACAACTCCATAAAAATAATCACATGAGATTAAAAAATATATCCACAAATTTCATAACAACTAAAAAATTAATAGGGACATCATACACTAATTTGGTAGTGATTCAATTCATAATGTTGGACATCGGAAACACATAGTTGAGGCTTCATACCAACACATTTATACCATCATGGACTCATGTTAAGGGAACATAAATAAATCAGTATGGTCATGACCAAATACCAATTCTAGTTTTTTCTCATGATAACTATTGATTATTCAAGGGGATATGTTATTTTCAACCTCACCAATCACTTAAAATATCAAATTCATTCCTTATATGAATAAATAATACAACAAAATTAACAATACATAAAAAATAATAATTTTCCATATTATAAGAACTAAAATTCGAAATATCAATAAATTCCTTAGTAAACCTAATTATAAAACATCCATATAAAGGATTAGGATTCTATAATTACAACATAACCCTAGTGGATAAAATGCAAAATGACGGTTTTATGTTATTCATAAACATTAATACTATAAAATTATCCTTAAAATCGTTCTTGTGTAAAATTACATTTCAACTTTGAAAATAACTTTTTTATAATGAAATTAAAAAAATATAGTGAAAATAAATTTCATTAAAAATAAAATTTTAAACTTATTAATTAATTTTAAGAACATCGAGTGGTCATGATGGTGGAAAATACAAGTTATACATTACAATTTAGAATAAAACATTTTTTCCACGCTTTGGAAGAATTAAAAAATATCCTAGTTCCCAAAAATATAAGAGGACTAATTTTAAAAAATTATAAAAGGTAAACAATTTGTAAAATTGACTAAAAGCAGTCATAGAATTATATTAAAAACATTATTATGAGAATTTAAAATAAAACATGGATAATAAAGAAAGATATTCCTGTTCAAATATTAAAACATATACATTTTTCATTTAAATAGTTATTTTTGTCTCTTGTGTACATAAATTGAGGAAAACGAAAGGAAAAAATATAATCTTAAGAAATAAATTTTTTAGAATAAAAATTAGTTGCATAAATTTATAAATATCAAATAATTCCCCTATTGGGGAGTTTAACATAAACAATTCATTATAATGATGGGATTGTCAAATATAGCTTTACCATAGGTTTAACATCCTTCTTTTGTGTATGAACAACCGATATTATAAGCATGTATTTTTTTATTTATATTACATATCCATACATATATATATATATATAACCATATTATTTTTATATATAATATTTTATCACCTATTTATTAACAATACATTGATAAAATTACTTTTTCAGTTGATAACTGCTTCATTTTTCATGGATGTTTTGATTTTCTTATTTTATTCCATTTTAATTGATTACGGATCCACAATATCTAAAATTTTATCCAAGATATAAATATTATTCACATTCATTTTATATTTACATACATTAATCTGTAAAATATATATAATAAAAATGAATTATTTTGTTCATGGAGACGGTAGGTTGTGTGTAGGCATGAACAATATTTTCACATCTATAAGAAAAGAATGAAATAAAGGTAAATAATAATTTCCATTTATAGAATATTTATAATATCATATAAATCAGATAAATTCATCGAATACTTCTTTATTACTATCCATTTAAAAAATGAAAAATTATTCACATGGCTTCATGGACATAGTAATACACACGTACACAAGAGAAACGTTATCATCTTCAACAAATTTTTTAGGTTAGAAGGTAGATGTTATATTATTATTAAAATAGTATAATTATATCCTAAATATATTATTTAAATATCAAATTAAAAATTTTATCCAGTAGTAATCAGAATTGATTTATAATGATTTACATCGGTTTGTGTGGTGGTAGTCTGTTGTATGCATGATTAGAAGTTTCATTTTCCATTTGTCGAAAGAGGAGATGGATCTAGGATATTAAATTAAAATTATAAAATTTAATTATATCATAGAAGCTTATAATATTATATAATCATGCATATATAATATTTTAATGATGTGCAAGATGAAATAAAAAAATCACTCATTTATCAACGATAACTCTTCTTCATATAACTTCTTTATGTTATCCCCAAAAACAATTTATAGGAGATATTTAGAATCAAACCATAGACTATTGGTCATGGGAAGGGATTTAATTATGATATTTTGGCAGGTATTGGTTGAAAAAATATTTATTGATGTTTTAATAGGATCTAACTGAGATTTCCCTTTTAAAATTGAGGTGAGCTGCACACTTCTAATTTTTCAAACTATTTCAATAATTTCTTGTCACATTATTGGAAAAAAGGAACCATAATAGACCATTTGTTAAAATTGGATAGTATAATGCCAATATATCTAATGAAAATTAAAATTACATTTGATTTAAAGCCTTTTTGAACCCTGTTTTTTTAGTTTAACCGCTAGTGGTTTTGTTGTATCTTTAACCACAACAAATAATTTTGACAATTTTTACAATTCATTATGCCCAAAAATTATTTTGAAATTATTACATAATAATAATTAGTCTCATTCCATGTATTTAATCAATTTTACTATATTCAATTCAAAAAATTAGAATATTTTATTTTAATATAATAACCATAAACGTGGTGAAAATAAATTTTCTTATAAAAATGTTGTCATAAGTATAAAAAAAATTCAGGAAAATTGAAAAATATGTTTTTAAAAATTATTAAAATTGGATTAAATATAAAAAAAATTACAAATTTTTTTCAACTATTTTAAAATATAATTTATCCTTGTAAATACTTTAAATGAAAATGTAGATTTCAATAGAAATCAATATTTTCTTTATTAATCAGAAAAAAAATATTTTTAGAAAATTCTGAAAAATTTACTCTAATATTGTTTTTATATAATGATTTCAAAATGTTTTTTCACTTATTAAAATAAATTTTACAAAATTTGATGTAGAAATATATATATATTACTCACATAAAGTAATAAGAACCATTTTTGTGGGAATTTTTTATTTTTTGAAGAATATAATTTCCATACTAGAAAATATATTATCATTATATAAAATAATTATTCCTATTTTTGAAAAAAAAAAATCTATTCATACAACAATTTTTAATGGATAGAATGTAATGATTATAATCAAATAATAATGTTATAAAAATTTCTCATTTGAACTCGGGTATGCGTGTATCGTAAGCTATCGAATAGATAAAAATTATTTGAAAAAATATATGTTTTGAAAATTCTTGTGGTGTTACATTATTCCCCCTTTAAGTGATTATTTCCCTCAAAATTTTACCACTCTGATACAAACAACTAATGACACTTTTTCAACATCACATTATCAGGTTCCTGCATAGATTCCTTCACTTGTGGTTTCCCCACATAAAATTTATTGGGTAATTGGTGTTTCTTAACATCAATTTATCTCTATGAATAAGAATCTTCACCTGATTTTCCTCATAATTGATATATTTCTCCAATGGTATGATATTTTTTCAGTATGTTTGTTGAATCAATTATGTTCTTTCTTCACAAGAGATACATGGAATAAATATTGAACCATAGATAGGTTTTGTGAAAGTCATAATTGATAATATTTCAACCCAATATGATCAATAATTTCCATGGGACTATCATACCAATGGAATAACATTCCCTTCTTTAAAAATCACAATACCCTCTTTTAGGGAGATATTCATAGGAATAACTTATCACCAACATTATCCTCATGATATTTTAAATGATTATTGACAGAAATTTTATATCACTTCTAATATTTATTTATATACATTTGAGTGGATCTATAATTATCTACCATTTACTCAGTTAAATTAGGTCCTAAAAGTTTTCACTATCTAACATTAATCTAGTATGTTGGAGTTCTAAAATTCATTCCATAGATGGATTAATAAGGAACCATCTGAATTCTGAAGTGAAAGCTATTATTATAAAAACAATCAACTAAATAAATTTTTTTTATTCTAACTAGATCTGATATTGAAAGCATGTAACAAGTCATCTAGAGTTTGAATAGTCGTGTTAGAATAACCATAAGTGCAAGGATGATATTCACTACTAATTATAACCTCTATATCCAAATCATTCAGAAAATCATTCTAAAACATCGAGGAAAACCTCATATCCGGATTAAATATGGGATAAATAGGTACTATGAGAAACCCTATATCTTCTTTAATTTATAATATAATAATATCATCAAAAGAGATATCTTTTATAAAGGTTATCAAGTATGAAAAATTGTAAGGGGATAGACTATAACCCATATAGTTTTACTCCCTTTGGGTGTCTTAGGGAGTCCAAATACAAAATCCATGGTCTCTTCCCATTTCTATTATTATACGTGTAATGTTTGTAACATACCCTTTGTCTTCAATCTTTCATCCTTAAATTTCATACGTACCATGTTGCAAGATACCAACTATATAATATCTCTCTTCATGGCACCCCACCAAAAATAATATTTGAAATCATTATACATCTTCATACTTACGTGAAGAATATCGAATAAGAGCATTGAGATTCATCCAATAAATCCTTTATCAAATTTAGAATGTAAGGAATACAGACATGGTTCATTAATATTATTTTTCCATTACAATCAAGGTTGTACTTAAGAACATTTCCCACCTTCTTTTGCATCCCTAATTATTCTTTTTATACTTCTTTAATCCTCATATGAATGTATAGTTGTACAATCATTTGATCAATATATGATTTCTCCACATCCTTTAATATTTAAAGATCCACAATTTAAAAATATATAAAAATTGGATCATTTTTTATCCTTATCATTAATATTATAGAATTATCCATTCAACTAAAATCATTAGTTACCTTGTTCTATTTCCCATTTGGGTAATGTATTGGGAATCCATTATCATTAATCAGCTCTATCTATATCCAATATATTATATTTAGCACATTCTGGGTGGATATATAATTCAAAGATATGATCATCATATATTTCACAAATTCTATCATATAGGTATTGCCTCTATATGTTTAATGAAAAAATTACAACCACTAACTTCAAATCATGAGTTGTTTAATTTTTCTCAGGGAACATCAATTTTTATGAGTAATATGTTATAAAAGTATCATTATACATAAGAATGAATCCCAATACCTTATTTAATATATTACTAAAGATTTTAAATCCTTCTCCACTACATTGTATTGCAATCATAGTTTCACTAACTAATCGTCATTTTAGTTCATTTAAATAATCTACACATTCATATGTCAAAAAAAAGATGGATCACATTTTAAATGACATGGTGAGTGGGTTAGATAGTTGAGATAAATTATTTAAAAATTGTCAATAATATCCATCCAAATAAATATGACTATAGATTTCAGATGCCATGGATTCGATATTATGACATTCAAAAACCTTCATATTTTTTAGATCCAAATATATAACATTTCTTGAGATTATATGTCTCAAAAAGGAATATTATTTTAGAAAAAATAAACACTTTATTAATTTTATATATTCCCCCTCCTTTCAATTGGTCTCACCACAATTATCTTTTGATATTTATTCTCTTCCTTTATCATTGAATATTTAGCAATATCATCTACAAATATGACCACAAACAGATCAAGGTATTCTCTAATGTCTATATTCATTACATCCATGGACATATCATGAGCATTGGTAAGAAAAATAGTGTAACAAAAAATTCCTAATGATTATACCTCACACCGAGGTCTTCCTAGGAATTCTCTCCTTCATGACCCTTAGTTTATGATATCTAGAATGATGGCCAATCCTGGAAAAGTATAGATCATCACACCATTTATCAAACCGGGCATCAATATGATGTATATTATACTTTTAATTGAGAGTTATCTTGTTATTATCCTGAAAAACAATGTAGAGATGCATTGATTCATATTTCTTCTTAAAAAATAGTAGGTGTACCCCATGTTTATTCACTTGTAAAAATTAATCCCTTATTAATATAATCTTTTAAATTATTCTTTAATTACAACCACTCAAATAGGTTCATTCCATATGTATTCTTTGAAATATATGTAGCACCAAGTATGAGTTCTATTAAAAACTAAACATTATGATTTTGTGGATGAATATGATGATATTCCAGAATGTCATAAAAATCACTATAGAAATATCTTCAATATTGATTTTTCCTTCAAAAATATGAGATAAACACCCATTTTCAAAAGGAATCAAGTCCAACATAATGGATGGAATATATACGGTAATTTCTTATTTATCATCAGACTAAATTATTATCGTAGTTTATTTTGGAATAACATGTGTGACCTCCCTTTCATGGAAATTTATGTTGTATTTATATAGAGGAGTGAAATATATTCCATGAATCACACAAAATTCATCTAATGGAGGTAAAACAGTATTCAAAGGAAGAATATTCCCACAATCATATATCAAGTAATAGTCATATACATGTGATGTGACCATCAAACAATTATAAGTGTTCAATGAAAACCTAGTATCTTACCTCTGAAGTGGTGATATGATACGCTTAAGAAATTATTCAGATATATGAGAGTTTGTAGAACTAGAATCATATAAAATATTTTAAATCCTTGTTTGTTTAACAATTTCACCTTTCAGAAATTTAATATGAACATCCACATTGGGTGTAGTAATTTTACAACCTCTACATTCTCCCCTATGATTATTTTGTAGAAAGTTCATTTGAGTTTTGGGGTATTGGTAATAATAGTACCCCAACACCTTACAATTGAAGTATTGTACATTGAAGAATTCTCCCTTATCATTTTATTCATGGTAATGAAATCTTTTTCATCCATAAATGAAAAAAAATCTCTTTTTCCATTAATGAATGTATGAAAATGTTTATTTCCAAAAGTATCACATATTGAAAATACATCATTTCCCTCCATCCCCTTATCCATTTTTTTATTTTCCATCTTTTTTCAGTACTAATTTCCTTTGAATCCATCTTAATTATATAATTATTTCTCAATATTGATAGTACATGATACTATAACCTCGTATGATGAGAATGATTGGGAGTAAAGTGTTGTCTGAAGGATATTCTTAATCCCATCAAGGAAATGGTAAATCATGCTCCTTGAATTATCTATATATTATGTAAATTCTCATTCTAACCTTGTAAATTCAGATTCATACTTATAAAATTTCACTCTTCCATTTTTACCAAACTCAATAATTGAATTTCCATATTCACTCATTGTTTGTGATGAAAATATTCTATCCACAATAATTTTATTAAAATCCATCAATTCCATTCAAAGTATTCACTCCCCATTATTAGTTAATTGAATCAATGGACACCATTGATCCATATCACCTGACCAATGATTTAGCTCCTTGATATCATTCACCCTTTCATTTGTTCCCAAAGTGAGAAATATCATCATTATGGAACATATACACTGCTCAACTACAAATTGGGTTTTCCCCATTCAATGATGGATGTTTCTGATTCATGCAATGGCCCAACATTATTACACAATGTTGTAGATCAATAGGTTATACCTTACAAGAATGGTTATTACTCATAACCTATGTTATCTTCCCAATTATAGTTATTACTTTTTTATCTATAACTACATATCCAAACACATCTTAATTGTCATTACTAGGATAGAAATACATATATATATATATATATATTGTGTTCATTGATACGTTTTATATTCTTTAATCTATGAATAATTTCAATAAAATAGCATACACAACATTAGATTATAAAATTGTGAAACATAATTTATAATTTGAAAACAAGATATACATTATAAATAAATTATAATATATAGAGATATCTAATCTCATAATAATATACTTGGTTTAACTTGTAATATTCTCGAATCAGAAAAATTATTTTCAAATCCATCATAATGGTTTGTAATAAAAATTTGAATTAACCTATGTATATCTCCTAGGATTTCGAAATGAGGTTTTTAATAAGGTTTGTTGTCTTTTAAAAGGTTATGATCATGTCAAATCCTAATGAACCCTTTTCAGAGTTGTTACCACTAATTATAACTCTTCTAGAAAACAACCACATATATTATCCCAAAATTGATGCATTTCAGTGAAAACAAAATAATATATAACATACTAAAACGTTATAATTTTTTCATATAATTTGACATATCCACAAATTTAGTAATTGGGTTGTATTCCCCAATATATATTTTACAAAGTATAGTTTCTATGCATTATACTAAAATCTCTCTCATACCAGATGTATATTCATTAATCCTTGTATCATAAATTCAGTGGTCACTTTATTATATTTTCACTTGATATAAAGAATCACATCCAAAAAGAATGTATATATTATTAGTCCAGTTAAACTAGATATATAATTTGAATTCATGTTATATTTTTAATATTTAAATACAACATATTATTTTCTTTGAGAACATGGTTGTACAATCTTGCATATCCCTTCCTATAAATCATAAAACACATCTTGTATTTGGGGGGAATGAAACACATTAATTATTTGAGCTTGGATTCTCAGAAAGGGTATGCATACAGTGGGATATAACAATCCATGAATAATATGGAATGAAAAAAATGGTAATCAAATAATTCCATATAAATAATCACATGGGATAAAAAAACGTCCATGGAAATCATAAAAAATCAAATAATAACATGGATAATAATAAATGGTTTTATAATTATGGAATTCCCAATACCATACATCTAAAATATACCATTGAGTCATTGGGTTAATAAATTTATACTTCCAAGGCCTCGTGAAAATATATCATACATAAATAGGTAAGGCCTCATCTAAATAACCATTCTTGTTTGTTTCACGAGACTAATCGATGCTTAGATGGGATATGAAATTTTGAGACCCACCCATAATTTAATAAGTCCAATGAATTCCCTATATGAATAAATAATACAACATAATTAAACTTCTATAAAAATAATGATTTGTCCATATTATAAGAACTAGAATACAGAATATCAGTACATCCCCTAGTAAATCTGATCATAAAATATTTATATAATGGATTTAGGAGGTTTCATTAAAACATTAACTCACTGGATCATAATTAAAATAAATGGTTGATTTTACTAAATAATAGTAATAACATAATATTTTCCTTATAACAATTTTGAGGAAAATAACCTTTCCAAACTGTAATTTAAATTTTTAAGACTAAGCAGTCATAAAATATTTTAAATTTGATTTTGTTTCATACAATAATAAAAACATATAATGGAATAATTAAAAAATATAGCAGTAGTGAGGGAGTGAAATACCCTTCATGTTGTACATGCTTAAAGAAAACATTCCTTTGAGTGTTTGTAAAAAAGTCAGAAAGTGAATCCTTTTTAAATTGATAAGAGGATTACTTTAAACCCATTTTTTTAAAAAATAAATCAAGGATAGAAATGAAAATAAATAGTCATATAATAACATAATAAACATATACAATATCATTTAATTGAAATAACGGATATAGAGGAGAAATATTCCCGTCTAAATCAAAAAACAAAGTCAATTTTCCTTAAACACATTCTTTTGGCCTCTTGAGTACTTGAATTCAGTAAAATGAATGGAAAAAATATAATATTCATAAATAACTATAGGATAATAATATATTTTGGGTTAAAGTTATAAATGTCTTATAATTTCCCCAACAATGGCTAAAACATAAACAATCCTGAATAATGATGTGATTGGAAAATAAATTCTTTTCACTATCTTTAAATTATTTATACATACATGAATATCCAATATAATTAATATATACTTAATATAAACATATTAAAGAACCGTAATTATATATATCATACCAAATTTTATTTACTTATAATATTTTATCACCTTTTTAATATAAATTCATTGTTAACATTACTATTTTGGGAGATACTTTTCATATTTTTTATGTACGTTTTAATTTATAGGCTTGGTCCTTTTAATTTTAAAATTTCTCAATTATAACCATAATTATAACCATTATATAAATATTATATAAAATAAATATTTATTTTTTTATTGCAATCTGCATAATTAATATATATAAATATGAATTATAATGTTTATAGATATGGTAAGTTGTATGTACACATGAATTTTGTATTCACTCTTCGACCAATGATATAAAAGAATGGTAAATAATAATTATCCTTTATATAATAATTATAATATCACATATTGATAATATATTCATCAAATCGTTCTTTATTTCTATCTTTTTAAAAATAAAACAAAAAATTAATCACATCACTTCGTGGAGATGGTAGTCTACACATAGGCACAAGCGACGTTACTATATTCCAAATAATG
Organism: Viscum album; assembly: GCA_963277665.1. Classification (NCBI taxonomy): domain Eukaryota; kingdom Viridiplantae; phylum Streptophyta; class Magnoliopsida; order Santalales; family Viscaceae; genus Viscum; species Viscum album. The sequence goes on from OY728120.1 coordinate 310,186,968, forward strand.
GGATGGTATGATGGTTGATTTAATATTATAATTTAATAATAATAATCAAGTAATAAATAAAAAATATAAAATTAAAATATATCATTAACTCCATTCATGAGAGGCTGTGATGGAAAATGTTCTATATCGATTCACGAGGTGGTAGTACACTGTATATACGATCGATGTTTTTGATAACCTTTTGATGGAATAAGATATAGATATAGGTTATGAAATTAATATAATAAAATCCAATTACATGGTATATATGTATTATATTTTATCATTGTGGTTTTATAATATTTTACGATGGTGTAAGAATAAATAAAATAAAAATTCTCAGTTAAGAATGATACCACTTATTCGAATAACCTCTTTATGTTTTCAACAAAATCTTCCTATGAGGGATATATAATAAAAAAAAGTAATATAGTACATGGGGATGGATGTGTGTAAGTTATTTTGGTAGCTATTTTAGATCAAAAGGTCTCTCTATGTGTAGATATGAGAGGATATAGGTTCCCTTTTAAAATTGATGTGTATTGAATACTTGTAATTTTTAAAATTTATCCAATAATTCTATATCACTTTATTTAGAAAAAGTCTCAATAATTTTACATTTTAGGTCCATAGTTCTTATAAGATCTAAATATTTATATAAAATTGAAAATATTTAATTTTTAGAAAATTTTAACATTTAAATTTATATTTTAACCCCCATTTAAATATGTTTTATCCTTAACCACGATAATTAATTTTTCTAATTTTTAAAATTTATAAAACTAAATATTCAGTTTAACTTTTTGACTAAAATTAATTATTCTAATTTTAAATAGAGAATAATTTTTTTAAAATTATATTAAAATTACTAGAATAATTTAGTTTAAATTAAAACCTACAGATGTGATGAAATGTGGTTTTAAAAAGATAATATTTTATAATTTTAAAAATATTATATGTAAAAATTAAATTGAAAATTCATTAAAATGACATAAATTGGATTAATTATAATATTATTGGACTATTATTTCATTTAATACTTATTTAAATATAATTATACATTGTAAACACTTTAAATAATAATTTATTCTTCCATAAAAATTAGTATTTATCATTATTCATCAAAGAAAAATATTTTAAAAAATTTCTCAAAGACACACTCTAAGATAATTTTGATATTATGATTTATAAATTTAAATTAATTTTTTCAAATATAATTTATACATTTAGAGGAAAATAATTATGTTAATTTTTCACAATAATAAATAAAACCAATTTTTTCAAAAAATAATTTTTTGAAGCCTATAAAGTCATTACTCAAAAATAAATTTAATTTATATAATAAATTTATTCTTTTTTTTCCAAAATAATATTTATTCCTATTAATATCAGTAAATTATTTGGGTCAATTATAATATTCATTTTTAAATAATTATATTTATAACATTATTCATTTAAACATGGGTTTTCATGTATCACAACCTATCGAGGAGACCTAATTTATTTGAAAATAAATATTTCATAAAATATTGGGGTGTTAAATAAATGTAACATCTTATTAAATTTAGAAATAAAAGTTAACCATGTATATATCAAGATGATCATGTCTTTCTTTCTCTAGATATATACGATAGAGACGCTGGAGAATGCTATAAGAATCAATGTCTTCATGTGACTTAAAGAGTTCATTTGACATGGATGGTAGCATGAAAAACTGAATGTAGACTACATAACTCTTGTGTTTATTATATATAACAAATCCTCATCACTCACCTCCTTATTATTTTAATTAAGAATTGACAATTCTAGAATGAAATAATTCTATTCATAGTGTAACACTACACAATAGTGTCTAAACCATTCATGGAAGTTACTCCCAATGAGGAGATGATCATTCTCAAAAACGTTCCCTCAAGGATAATTTTGTCTATGAACCATCCATTTATTCTACTATAATATAAAATTATATTAATAGTACTGCACATGGTTATATTTTATATGAGACTATATAATTTTTTTTTTCATGAAGTCTCTAAAATTTTTATCATGTCTCGATACACATAACCATTAAACATGGAATGTCACATCCATGTATTAATTATAGTTGTAATTATCCATATTTACATTCATATAATAAATATTTAGGACATTTAAATCATAAGAAATTATTTAGTTGTGTATCAATTCGAAGTAAAAGCTGGATGCTCCTGAAAAAATTGAGCATTGTCCCCATTCAAGAAATCCAAACTCTAATTTCCATAAAACTCACCTACAAATTTTTATTGGATAGAAATAGTATGTTAGACCTAATATATATTTGGTTAATTCAACCCACTATCTTTGTTTAGACTTGATAATAATTAAAATTTTCCTCGATGGAGACCAAACCAATGCTTTAACTATGGGTTTATCTTAATTGAGATGATGAAAGGCTTAATAAAATTATATTAACATGAGAACTTTGGTTTATTGTGTGTAAATTTTCAAAGTTTATCTGTAACATTTATTGCTAATATAAAGTGTATTTTACATTAGTTATTAACCATATTTTTATAAAACATTTAGATGTAACCAATTTTTCTTAATAAAATATTTTTAGATTAGTTAACATATTTATATGATCATGGTCTTGCACCATAAAATAAACCATGCATAAGATAGAATTAAAATAAATAAACGAATAACACATTCATGGGATTATATATAGGTTAATTTATTTAAAAAATAATAAATAAAACATTGAACCTAGGGGAAAATACCAACGATGATATGTGCATGAGTTACAATATCCAACCAGTCCAATTATGTATCTCATGTGTTGGTTTTATCTTAGTTTCATCTTGAGCTGCATCTGGCTCTAATATACCATGAACTGACACCAAATACATTCAAATACACTTTTTATTATATATTTTTTATAACTTACAAAAATTATAGAGGAAAAAACGGATTTAATAAGGTTAATTTCATAATACAACCTTTCACATGTAGGTCCTACATAATAAAAGAGAGAGGGATGAAACTCAAGAATTCATTTTTAATATAATAAAATGTAATTATGAAACCACACAATAATTTAAGTTAAATAAAACCAACATATAAATAGTACCGGTCAAATCTCATGATTGGCCATACACATGCAATGAATATACATTTAAAACAACAAGCCAATATTCATTTCAATACATTCTTTAATAAGATAAAGTACACAAGAATTAATTCATTTAAAAAAATGCATTAATAAATATATTTATTCTATATTATTTCATCCATTCATAATAAAATTCTCTTTAACTATGAATTTAATTAATTCAAATTATTTCATTTCATTTTAAACAAATAAAATATTATAAATATTTCTACTTGGATGTAACTTCTTGATTAGCTGTCTGAGCTACTCAGTATGGTTTTATTTGTAAAAAATGAAATCCTATGACATATTGTGTAAATGTAATGTGTGATAATTTCATTGCATGTAATACCAATTTAATTCTACACGGAACTCATGATAATTATGTATCCTAAACATTTTAATGTGCTAACTATTTAATATACAATAACCACACATGATCCACAGTTTTGAAAATTATTGGGAATTAATTATGAATTTATTATAATATAAAAGAAAATGATTGGTGTGTACTATCAACATAAAGTAAAATGTAGCTTTGGTTGTTGAGGTTTATTTAAGTACTTTATTAAACATAATATTCCCTTTAAAATAGGTAATGTTCATTATGTGTGCAAGCTAGCCACACAATGTTTACTTCTCTTAGATGGATGTCTATAGTACCAACTTAGGGACTCTGAGTTTACTTCTCATAAACACTAGTTATAAACACAACATGTATAAATATTATATTACATGTAATTCATGTTACGTGGTTGTATGCCTATACAATATGTGTATTAAATGCCTTCGGTGTATTAATTTCATTATGTGATTTTCCCTCGTGTATTACACCATGAAAACATGTAGACCAAATGGAATGTACTCAACTGACACACCATGTACTATAAAAAATCAATATTTCCCCTTGGATTACCAATACATTATTAATTTTATGCATGTGGTGTGTACTAATTACACAATGACCCAAAATCCATATGGGTGTCCTTGGGAAATGAAAAAGGATACACAACATGTAATAAAGTAGTAGACACCTTGTCGTACTCAACTATCCAGATAGAATTATTTGCACCTCAAAATACGATCTTCATTAATTATTTACCAGCCTTTGTAAAATGAAGTATAAATTAATAATTTGATGAACTGATTTCAAAAACGGATCAATAATGAAATAATACATGAGAATAATTTTTTCATTTAAATACTCAATAATTAAGAATCGAATAAAATATTGTAAATTTTAAGGTAACCCATATTACACTACTTGATGGTTCTATGTATTGTGCAATATCTTCTAGGTCCTATCCTGACTAAACAATGGTTAGATTTGATGGATCGTTTTTATATTGTATAAGGTGTAAATGTCAGAAATGACAATATTTTATTAAATAGGTAACTTGAACCAAGATAAGATCATGTAATAATTAATTTAATAATTAATTTAATCTAATCAGAAGAATGATTACAATGTTCTTGATATCATTATATATTGTAAATTTTGACCATATAATACCTTTTTTTATAATCCATCATAGAACATGCATGATCCATGTGTAAAATCCATCTATTGGTGATCCACATGTTCTCCTATGATTTCTAAATGGCATTGATGAATCATCAAGTGCTAGTTGGTTTAATTGGTCATCTTGAATTTTTCATGTTGATTGCTTAACATTTCTGGGTTATTGAAGAAATTCTGTTTATCTTCTCATTCACAAGTGTATGATAAAAGGAAGTGGATAATTCTTGGGAGAAATATATTTTTCATAACTTTTATAAATTAACCACTCTTAAAATATATTTTTATTCATTTTATAATCCTTTGGTTAGGGTTTGTAATTAAATTAATTTCACATGATCCATTCACAAAATGATAAAACCATATTAGACCCCAAGGTATGTTTTGAAATAATCATATTATTTTTATTCTAGGGAATGTTATACATGGTATAAGGTTAAATATTTTTTTACAATGAATAAAATAAAATTTTAAAATAGGATATAATCCTAGAATACTAATCCTTCTCCATATTTATCTAATACGATAGTAAATATTTAATTAATTATTGATTCATAATATATATTTCTATTATTCATATAGTGGATAATAAATATTTATTAACTATTAAATTGATAAATTAATGTTATATATCTTTGTATTTTTACAGTAACCTAGAAAAAAATTTATTTACTTTATGAGATCGTTAATCGTGGATAAAAATATTCCAAATTATTGATAATAATATTTATTTTAATAATTAAATTAAATTTGAATTAAATTAAAGTCAATGGAAAGAGTTAGTGATTTACCCTTTAGGGTTCCTTCTCATTACAATTAAATGTACTTACCTAAAGTCCGTTATTACAGTCTAGCAATGGGTCAAGGAATCCAGGAGAAAGATGTTAATGTGCCAACATAAAAAACCACATTCAATAGCTCACTAGGAAATATAATACCTTTTGTGACAATTTATCATCCAGAAGGTTTCACGACCATGTCATCAAACTATATGTTTGATATTACTTTCATCGACTCTCTTAAATAGACTTATTGTTACTCCATGTCCATTTAATTTAATATGACCATTGTATTTCACTAAAAAATTCAAGATACTAACTTTCGTTAATATGGAATGGACAAATATCACCTTGACTTCTTCATTAATAACACATCATTCATGATGAACACAACATAACCAACTTCTCGATGAACTATTATCATCAGGTTTTATAGCAACATATTTATGTGTGTGAGTAATAACATGAATAAATAATGTTTATAAAGTCTATGCTCCTTTATACATGCACATATACAATAATATAAAATGAAACAAAAATTTGTTGAATTTATACCAGTAGGTATGTTATCATAATATCCTATCACAGATATTAACAAATGTGAAATTAATGGTATGAAATCACATCTTCATATGAGTACTCTCATATAAAATTTGGCATACCATGTCCCCTAACATAGAATTTTGTCTAAACATATAACTATGATTAATAATATTATCATGTAATTTCATGCTTTCCATCTTAAAGGGGAGCTACTCTGACCTTTTAATATGAAATATACAATAAAAACTTGTAACATTAAGTCACATAAAAATATGAATGATATGTAATATGATATTTAAATTTACTTTCACATTTTTGAATATAGACATAATCCAAAGTCAAGATAGTTGGTTTTAGGAAACCAACCCCAAAAAGTAAAAAAATGGTGTTAGATTATAAACCTCGAATACCCTTTTACTTTCGGAATTTATGTAATGTTTCCTTGGAAAATTTTCAATGGTCATAGATCCCACATCATGTAGATCATGTAATATCCATTAAATCCAAAAACAATTAGTCAACCTGGCCCCTATAAGTGATTTTGTTATTCCAAAAACCATAAAATTCTATCAAAACAACAAAATTAAAATTTATAATTATTTATTTGAGTTTTGATCAATATACATTTAAATTACATATTACCTTTTATGTTTTAATTAATTATTTAAATATCATTGATATAACTTCTTTTTCTTATTCATTTCTGACTCATATATCCAATGTCACTTAAAAATTAGAAAAAAAATTCATTTCAATAACCCATGTAATGGTGCCAAGATATTTAGAAATATTTCATATGGTTAGAGGGTATATACTTCTTAGTCCCACATCATGTGTCATTTTCATTTTCCCAGTACACCTACGGGGACTCTAGTTCATCATGTAATTAATAAACAGAATGTGAAATAATTTCTACATGTATAGGCCAAACAGGGTGTATTTTTTTCCAAAATACATGCCTTATATATTTCCTATATGGAATGTATTTTATATGTTCTCATGGGAAAAAATGGATTGAAAAATAATTATGCAATTAATATAACATGTATATTTAATAAATGATGCATACATGATGGAAGCTCTAAATCATAAAGTTCACTCTATGAATCATTCCTACACTTTGTGCACCATATAACTGGCTATAAGAAGTACATGTTGTGTCCTTGGGTCTGTACTGAAAAATTATAAGGAAATTAAGTATGAACCTCATGGACAACTTGAACAAATTTTTTACATTACCTGTTTACACAGAAATATAAAATTTAATTAACTAATCTATAAAAGCACATTGTATTATATTTCATGGGTCATTTAATTGAATGTACCCGCTAGTTATTAGGTTTTATATTATATTAAATTATCAATTAATTTAATTTAATATTTGAAACAACGGTTAATGTATGGTAATTTCATAATAATGACATAGAGTGGATTAAAATATTGAGGAAATATAATTTTCATGTCTTTAATGTGTCATTAATTTGATAGTCTATATCATGAAATTAGGACACATGTCATGTATGAAACATGTTAGGTGAGTTCATTATCTACAACAAGGAACATATCGATTACATATAATGGGTACTCACTAAGTTACTTCCTAGTAAAAAGTTGTGTAATTTTAAAAAAAATTAATAATGAAAAATTATTTATTCTATTTAAAATAAAAGTAGATGGAAATATTTTTTCCCTTAGGACTGAATAAGATAAAATGAATTAATTAATTTAAAATATAATTAATTAGATTAACTCAAGAATGTCTTATAATTTCAAAGAATTAATTGAATTGATTTCTATAATATTTTCTAAATTATTATTCAATGTATGTTTATAATAGATTATGATAACTGACTAGCCATCTGAATGTGTTGTTTTTATTTAATATAATTTTATTTCATGGGTTTTAAATTATTTGTTATTAAATTAAATATGGTATCCATCGTTTTATCCCTCCCTCATTTATTATGTAGGACATGTATACACAATGTTGTTATTATAATTACCATTAACCAATTATAGGATCCAATCATTTTTCATTGAGTTATAAATCATATTGAAAAAAGTAGTATGTGATGCTTCTTGGAGTTCATTCCATGTAACGCCCCGACCCCAGTTTCCCAGATTCGGTGCATTATTACATAACATTACCAAGATCAAAAGAAAGATCAAGTCTCGAAATACCAATTAGTTTAGTAGCCTTGGAATAACTAGATACATTCATAATGTTTACATTACATAATAAAGTGAAAACTAATATAACAACATCTTGACTTCATATCCCCTCATACTATCCCTACAGGTCATTCATAAACTACTTCTTCACATCCTGGGAAAAATAAAACATTGAAATGGGTGAGCTCAGATGCTTAGTAAGGATAACAATATAGTGGAAACTTTCATAAATAATAATAATCATTTAAGGAAATGTATAACTAAAACAAAATCCTTTTAAACTTGAACATTAGCATAATATGGAAAAGATAAAATGAAATAATTCCATTTACTTACTCACATGGATATTCTACTAGTTGAATAATCACATGCAATATCAATAACCGCTTTCATAATGATGGAATGAATAATGCTAGACTATCATAACCACATAGTCAAGGCCTCGTGCCAATATTAAAAATAATATTTTGTCAAGGCCTTGTTCCAAGACACTAGTCTATCTCATGAGACATACCGATGAATCGAGGATCTATAGCGGGCTCCAACCATCACTTATTAAGTCCAATGCATTCCTCATATGAATATGTTTAAACATAAAATAAACATTCGTATTAAAACTATCATTCGAATTGTTCATAATTTCTCCATAAATCAGGAATGGTATAAAAATAACACATCCATAGTCAAACATATCATAAAACATTTAATACAATAAGGATGTTTTGTATCATAATAAATCAACTTCAAATAAGATTAAAATCCATCAAAGGATGTTGACATAGATGAAATCAAAACTATTTGAGAGAAATGTCTCTTATTTTGAAATCATTTAAAAGTCACATAATTATAAAATAAAACTTTTAATTTTAAAATATTCTTATAAGCTTGTAAGGGAATCTTTGACAATTTTATAATGGTGTAAAATAGCTGCACCCGCCATATAAGTTAAAAAAAATTCTTACCTTAATTTTGCCGAAAAGGTTAAAAAGGACCTTGTTTGGGAAACGACAGAATGAATAAATTATAAACTTCTTATAAAAAGTCAAAATGGGTATAAATGTCTTTAACCAATTATTTGTAAAATAGTAATAATGATTTGAAATACATTTTAAAGAAACATGGATGTGGATGATAAAGAGGTCCCAGTAGATAATTACATATAAACAACCTCGGATAATGAAGAGATTGTGAAATAAACCCTTACCTTGTACATTTCCTTGGTTGAGGGTAATTTAACCTCCTATATAATTGTGAAATAATTGTAATTAAATTATAAAAAAATCAAATACATTAATACGATATCATATATGATCTTTTAACATTGATTTGTTAATAATATCTTAGTATTATCATCGTTTCGGGTGTTAACTTACTCGTTTTCTTTTATATGTTTTGTTACATAATTCGTGTTTATTATGGATAGTTTGTATCTTATTCATATACATAATGATATCAAGTCCTTAAATATTATTTTTAATCATAAAATGACAATTATACTTGAATGGATATGATGGGGAATGAATCTCATCGCGTTCGTGGAGACGGTAGTCCGTACGTACACACGAGCGACAATATCATTCTTTTGATATTAAAATAATATATAATTGGATGTTATATCATATATAAAGAATCATTATCAGGTTATATTTATTATTTAAATGAATTACACATCATTATTATACGCATCCAAATAATATTATTTTGAATAACAATTACACCACGACGTGGAGACGGTAAGCCGTACGTATGAACCTATGGTGACATGTCATTCAAAAGATGGATATAACACTGAATATGGTTGTAACATATTTATAATAACATCATAGTATATTGAATATACTGGATTTTTTATTTTAGAATTGGAATAACAAAGAAAGAAGAAGTTGAAGAAGAAATGAACTTGAAAAATAGTGTTGAAAACATTACCTCTTCTTCGGGTTCTTCCTTTTGATTTGATCAAAAGGGCTCGTAGGTTGGATTTCTGATCAAAATAAAGTCTCTTGGTTGAAGTGAGGGAAGTTGAGAGAGTATTGGGGAAGGTTTTGGCCGATCCAAAAGGCTTTGAATGTGTGAATTAGTGAGAAGGGGGAGTGCCCTTTTATAAGAGGGGTGAGCGGCACCTTTGGAAAAGCAAGAAATGTAATTTTATAATAAATTCATATTCGGATTATAATGGCTTCAAAGTGGATTATTAAAATTATAATGTGGTTATGGTTCTAAATACTTTAAACCAATAGAATTTTGACAGGTTTGGGTCATTATATTAACATTATCTTTTTGTTTTAACTCTTAGTTAATTAGTTTGACATTTACCATGTCACGTTGTATTTTTTTTATTATATTGTTAATATACATACAATATACATACAAGAGACCCCCAAGTGGTCAATTAATTATAAAACTATCATGATATATGTTTTTTTCCCGAACCATAGATTTTTAGGAAATAGATATCAATTAATAATATAATATTTGTTTTGAAAACTCTTTTATGTCAATTTTGACACTATTGGGTATTTTGTTTTTGATAAATTCATAACCGAATTATTATTTATATAAAAAATCCTAATATGTCATAATAACATATAAAATTATTGGAATTTATAAAAAGTCCTAAATTACATTTATTTGGGTATTTATAATTTCAATTAGCTTAATCTTTCATTAATACGGTAATTACTGCCTCATTATTGTGTCATAAATAAATAAAATAATTTAATGTCTAAAAAATATAAATAAATTACCATTATGTATGGAACCATTTTGGATTTCTAATGAATATTAATAGTCTAAAATATAACATGTATAACCCTATGTAAAATTTTTTTTTCTAAAAGATATATGCTTATGTAATTTTTTATTTACTTTAACTTAATTAATATAACGTGCCCTTATCACTTACAAGTGGATCCATGGGGTCCCAAAATCAACCCAAATATGCCCATGGCCGGACATGTATCCACCAATAAGGTTAGGACACGTTTTAATGTAATTTATTATTATTATAATATTATTTTTTACCCTTATTTACCGGATTTACGCTTTAACCATGGTAAATAAAATATTTACCGAAGTAATTATTCAAGATGTCTACAAATGAGAGGAAACTATTTAAAAAATTTGGACATCATGATTCCAAATATGGAATCCATTTTTAAAAATTCAAAACACAGAAGTGGAAGAAATTAATTTAAAATTAATTCTCGTTGTTAAAAAAAGTGTTTTTAAGAGATAATAACTATCAAAAGATTGACAGTTGTTTATATCTGGTTTAAATGTGAAATTATGTCCAATGACCTAAACTGTATTAAATGGTAATAATATATTCTAAATAAACTTTAAAACCACTTAAATTCATAATTTATCACTATTAGTTATTTTGATTAAAAAAGTTGTTTTTAATTAAAATTTAGTAATTTTCACTATTCATCAAAATATAAAAGTTATCTGAAAAGTTCCAAAATTTCACCCTAGGATAAGTTCGATATTCCGAATCCAAAAATGAATTTCATTTTGAGAGATAAAATTTATAAAATTTCAAAAAGTGGGTATTACTATTCATAACAGCTACTTTGATTGGTTGTGGTGTGTGTTAGAACTCAATGTTGCATACAACACACGATATTGTATTATTCAAAGGGAAGCTTACCGTGGAAGCTTGGGGTGTTACATTCTCCCCTCCTTCAAAAAATTTCGTCCTCGAAATTTCTATAATACTACTTCATGAAAAGACTCGGGTGGTTCTTCATCATAAGTTCCTCATGTTCCCACGTTGCCTCTTCCATCTTATGGTTTCTCCACAAAAAATTTACCAGAGGAGTCATCTGATTTCTTTGTACATGTTCTCTCATATGAAGAATCCAGACGGGATCTTCGCAATAAGACAGATTGGGTTCCAGTTCTAATTCCTCATAGGTGAGTACATGCGTTGGGTCAGGCATGTACTTTTTCAACAGTGATACGTGGAACACATCGTGATCTTTGGAGAGACTTGGCGGCATTGCCAAACGGAAAGCTATAGCCCCAATTCGTTCTAGAATTTTGAATGGTCTGATGTACCTAGGACTCAGTTTAACTTTCTTAACTAAATGTATAACTCCCTTCCATGGAGATAACTTCAAGAAATCATGATCTCCTACCTGAAATTCCAAATCCTTCCTTCAGCTGTCAGCATAGCCTTTCTGCCTACATTGAGATACTTTGATGTGGTTTTGGATTACCTTCACCTTATTCATAATTTCCTCCACCAGTTATGGGCCAACAAGTTTTCTTTCACCAATGTCATCTCAACAGGTTGGTGTGCGACATCTCATTCCGTATAACGCTTCATATGGTGCCATCTGAATACTTGAATAGCATCTATTGTTATAGAAAAATTATTCCAGAGTTAAATATTGATCCCACATACCCTGAAAGTCTAGTGAACATGATCTCAACATGTCTTCTATGGATTGAATAGTCCATTCTGACTGTCCATCTATTTTAGGGTGGTAGGCAGTGCTCAAACGAAGTTCAGTATCCAAGGCCTTCTGAAAGATCTTCCAAAATCTTGAATTATAACGGGGATAATGATCAGAAACAATCGATAGGGGTACTTCATGACGTCTCAAAACTTCATTAATATATATCCTTGCTAGATGTTCAAGTGGTATATCTTCTCTTATAGCAAGAAAATGTTCTGATTTAGTAAGACGATCAACAATGACCCAAGTTGCATCGCTCCCTCCAGGAGTCTTTGGTATTCCCATGACAAAGACCATTGTGATATTATCCCATTTCCACTCAGGTATGGGAAGAGGTTGCATGACTCCTCCAAGCTATTGCATTCCAGCTTTCACTTGTTCACAAACTATACATCTTGACACAAAATCAGCAATATCCCTCTTTATGTTGTCCCACCAAAAATGTTCCTTCAAATCACTATACATTTTGGTGCTCCCAGGGTGTATAGAGAAATTGGAACTATGAGAATCATCCAACAATTCCCTTTTTAGATCAGGTATATTAAGAAAATGAAGTCTCTTCCCAAATTTCAAAATTCCATCTTCATACACAAAGTCACTTAATCTCCCATCAATCAATTCTTTAATCTTATTTTGGAATTTTTCATCATTGGTTTGAAAAATCTTAATCCTTTCTAGTAAAGATGGTTTGGAAACCGTTTGAAAAAGCATTAATGTTTCCCCTTCTATGGTGATTCCCATATCCAACTTTACTATATCCATGAAAACAGGATCCGTTTCAATTCTCATATTGTTCAAGACTCCATGATCTTTTCTACTCAAAGAATCTGCCACCTTTTTTGCATTCCTCGGGGGGTAGTGTATTGTTCAATCATAATCCTTGAGTAGTTAAATCCACCGCCTTTGCCTCATGATGAGTTCTTTTTGTTTGAAAATATACTTAAAACTCTTGTGATCAGTATAAATCTCACATTTTTCACCATAGAGGTAGTGTCTATTTATCTTCAAAAAAAATATCATAGCTGCTAACTCAAAATCATGAGTAGGATAGTTTTGCTCATAAATTTTCAACTGTCGTGATGCATAGGCAATGAACCAATCATTCTGCATAAGGACACAACCAAGTCCTTTTTTCGATGCGTCACTATAAATGAAGAACCCATCATTCCCCGATGGTAGAGTAAATATAGGATCATTGACGAATCATTTCATGAGTTCTTCAAAACATTCTTCACACTCTTTTGTCCAAAAAAACTTGACCCCTTTACATGTGAGCTTCATTAATGGGTTAGCCAACCGGGAAAATTTCTGGACGAAACGTCGATAAAAACCTGCTAAACCAATAAAACTGTGTACCTCAGTTATACTCGTCGGTGCTGGCCATTCATGGATTGCCTTGGTGTTAGAAGGATCAATAGAGATTCCATCTTTGGAGGAAATATGGCCATGAAAAGAAATCTCCTGAAGCCAGAATGCACACTTGATAAACATCCCATATAATTCAGGTCTTCTTAGAGACATCAGGATAATGCGCAAGTGATTTTCCTGATCTTCATAGATTTTGGAGTATACCAAGATATCATCAATAAATACCACCAAAAAATCATGGAGATATTCTTTGAAAACTATATTCATTAGATCCATGAATACAGAGGGTGCATTAGTTAGTCCAAAAGGCATTACTGTAAACTTGTAATGCTTGTACCTGGTTCGAAATTCTGTCTTTATAATGTCTTCCTTTTCACACACAACTGATGGTATCCAGATCGAAGGTCGATCATAGAAAAGTATTGAGCTCCATGCAGTTGGTCAAATAAATCATCAATGTGAGGTAGGGGATACTTTTTCTTTATTGTTATAGCATTGATTTCCCTGTAGTCGATACATAACCACATAGATCCATCTTTCTTTTAAACAAGAAGAATATGGGATCCCCATGGAGAAACACTCGGGAGAATAAATCCCTTATTACTCAATTCATCTAGTTCTCTCTTTAGTTCCACTAATTCTACAGTGTCTATTCTATAAGGGGTATTCGATATAGGCCTTGATCCAGTAATTAAATCAATGGAAAAATCAACATCTCGTTCTGGAGGATGCCTAGGTAAATCTTCTGGGAACACATCTACATATTATTTTACAATAGGTACATCCTCGATTTGAAAATTACTTTCCTCACCCATAGTCATGTCATTCTCTTCCTCCACAATAATTGAATTTAGTTGAGCTGTTGGGGGTGGATCTAGATAAGAATTAGGTGGTGACAATTCTTCTCTAAAGATAAGGTGTTCCTTATCATCATCATCAAAAATCATAACCTCCTTCTTCTTACAATAAATATTCACATCATGGTCTGAAATCCAATCCATACCAAGGATTATATCAAACTAAATCATAGGTATGACAATGAGATCAGCAGATAAAGAACATTTATGTGCTCTAATGGGGACTGATCCACAAAACTTTTTTGCAATGATGCTTACCTTAAGAGTTTTAACTGAAAAATCCCTTATTTAATCAAATTGTAAATATCTAAATTTCTTAGCAAACTGGGAAGATATGAAACAATGCGATGATCCAGAATCAAATAATGCATTTTCTAAACTTGAGGAAACCATTAAATTAACTGCCACCACGTCTTTTGGAGGTTCTACCTCAGCAGTAGTGATATCATAAGCTTGGCCTTGATCCCTTGTCCTTTTATAAGGTAAGTTCCCCTGAAACTTAGTAAATTAATTGGCATAATGTCCCATCTCTCTGTATTTGTATAATTGAACATCGGTAGCTTCTTTATTCCTCTTGCAATCACGAGCATGGTGGCCCTTTTCACCACACTTGTAACAGACTCTCATTCCCTTCAAGCAAGTACCAGGGTGTTTCATCCCACATTTATTGCATGATGGATATTCCACTTTTCCCTTCATCCCCTAGTTTCCATTCCCAGATTGATCAACAGATCTCTTCTTCTCTTGCTTTTCTTTAGAGTCATAAGACTTAGAGAGTTCCTTTTCTATCTTGATAGCACATGAGACAATGTCTTCGTACGACGAGAAGGATTGTGAGACTAATACTCGATGAAAAATGGTTTTAACCCATCAAAGAAACGATCAATATTACTTATTGGGTTATGTATATAATCTCAAACATACCTTGCAAACCTTGTAATGTTAGTCTCATACATTACAACATTCTCATCCTCCTTTTGTCTTAGACTCAGAAATTGTCTTTCCATATCTGCTTGATGGTCATGAGGAAAGTATTTTTCTAAAAACAAATCTTTGAACTCTCTCCATTCCATATTGGATACTTCATCATCTTCCTTCGTCTTTTGAATCAATGGCCACCATTGATCAGCATCTCCAGTGAGGCGATAAACTGCCCTGACAACTTTTTCCCTTTCACTACTCCCTAAAGCCTGAAATATTTTCTCTAGGGAACCTATCCATTGCTCAGATAGTAATGGATTTGTACTCCCATTGAATGTTGTTTGTTTCTGCCTCATGAAGCAATCTAACATTGATCCTCGACATTGTGGATCAGGGTTCTCCATGTGGGTAAGGTTATTATTCATAACCTGGGTGAGTTGTCCTAGTATGGTGATTAGTTGATCATCACCAGTTGCATCACGAGCTCTACTATAATTACCTTGAGCAAGAGAGAAATCCCTATAAGGAGTGTGTACATTGATACGGTTTCTATTTCTTCCACTAGCTGCCATTTCTAAATAATGTCATAAACTAGATCAGTTTATGAATCAAAATACATAATTCCATACTTATAAAACACTTAACATAAATTGAACTATTTATGGATATAATCCATAATCATTAATATGTTTTCTATAAGGATGTATATACTCATAAACCCTTCATAATGGTTTATAATTAAAATGAGAATTATCCTATGCATATCCCTCGGGAGTGTCATAACCAAGAGTGCAGCAAGGCCCATTATCGTGCACCAGTTCCCGTTCAAGTCTAGCTCAAAGCGGTGTTTTCAGGTTTTACCCCTAGGTACATATATCCCAGATCCGCCTCTACCTGCTCGTATCCAGACATGGATGTATTGCTTGGAAAACTCACAAAATCACTATAATACCAAAATTCTAGGAAGTTCTTCTACACTAATCCTCAAAGTCCATCTTAGGTCTATGTGCTCCAATCAGTGTTTATATAAATCTACATTCCATGGTTTGTACTAAACTTCCTATGATACCAACTGTTATGCCCCAAACCCAGTTTCCCAGAGTCGGTGCATTATTAGATAACATTGGCATGATCACAAGAAAGATCAAGTCTCGAAAGACCGATTAGTTTAGTAGCCTTGGAATAACTAGAAACATTCATAATGTTTACATTACATCATAACGTGAAAACTACTATAACAACATCTTGACTTCATATCCCCTCAAATTATCCCTACAGGTCATTCATAAATTACTTCTTCAAATTCTAGGAAAAATAAAACATTTATAGGGGTGAGCTCAGATGCTCAGTAAGGATAACAATATAGCGGAAAATTTCATAAATAAGAATCAAAAATTAAGGCAATGTATAACTAAAACATAATCCTTTTAAACTTGAAAATGAGCATAATTTGGCAATGATAAAATGAAATAATCCCATTTACTTATTCACATGGATATTATACTAGTCGAATAATCACATGCAATATCAATAACCAGTTTCATAATGATGGAATGCATAATGCCAGACTATCATAACAACATAGTCAAGGCCTCGTGCCAAGACTACAAATAAGATTTTGTCAAAGCCTTGTTCCAAGACACTAGTTTGTCTCA
The DNA here is from genome assembly GCA_963277665.1 of Viscum album. Lineage (NCBI taxonomy): Eukaryota > Viridiplantae > Streptophyta > Magnoliopsida > Santalales > Viscaceae > Viscum > Viscum album. Next base: position 310,204,354 of record OY728120.1, read on the forward strand.
TAAGACCTACCGATGCATCAAGGAGCTTTAGCGGGCTCCACCCATCACTTATTAAGTCCAATTCATTCCTCATATCAACAGGTATAAACATAACATAAACATTCGTATTAAGACTAGCTTACGAAATGTCAATACTTTCTTCATAAACCATGAATGGTATAAAAATAACACATCCATAGTCAAACATATCATAAAACCTTAAATACAATATGGAATATTTGTATCATAATAAATCAACTTCAAATAAGCTTAAAATCAAAGGATGTTGACATAGATGAAAACAAAACTATTTGGGAGAAATATCTCTTTCTTTGAAATCATTTAAAAGTCGCATAATTTTAAAATAAAACTTTTAATTTTAAAATATTTTTATAATCTTTTAAGGGAAGAATCGAAGATATTATTACGGTGGAAAATAGATGCACCCTCCATATAAGTTAAAAAAACATTCTGACCTTAATTTTGTTGAAAAGGTTAAAAAAGACCTTGTTTGGAAAACGACGGAAAGATTACTTTATAAACTTATTATAAAACGTCAAAAAGGGTATAAATGACTTTAACCTATAGTCTGTAAAATATTAAGAATGATTTGAAATAAATTTTTAAGAAACATGGATGTGGATGACAAAGAGGCTCCAGTAGATAATTACATATAAACAAGCTCGGATAATGAAGAGATTGTGAAATAAACCGTTACCTTGTAATTTTCCTTGGTTGAGGGTAGGTTAACCTCCAGTATAATGGTGAAATAATTTTTATTAAATTATAAAATAATCATATACATTAATATGATATCATGTATGATCTTTTAACATTGATTTGTTAATAATATGTTAGTATTATCATCATTTTGGGTGTTAACTTACTCATTTTCGTTTATATGTTTTGTTAAATAAGCTGTTATTGTTATGGATAGGTTGTATCTTATTCATATACATAATGATATCAAGTCCTTAAACATTATTTTTAATCATCAAATGACAATTAGACTGGAATGGATATGATGAGGAATGAATCCCATCGCGTTCGTGGAGACGGTAGTCCGTACGTACGCACGAGAGACAATATCATTATTTTGATACTAAAATAATATATAATTGGTTGTTATATTATATATACCGAATGATTATCATGTTATATTTATTATTTACATGAATTACACATCATTATTATACGCATACAAATAATAATATTTTGAATAACAATTACACCACAACGTGGAGACGGTAAGTCGTACGTACGCACGTATGGTGAGATGTCATTCAAAGGATCGATATAATACTTAATATGGTAATAACATATTTATAATAACATCATAGTATATTTAATATACTGGAGTAATTATTTTTAGAATGGGAATAACAAATAAATAAGAAGTTGAAGAAGAAATGAACTTGAAAAAGGGAGGTGAAAACATAACCTCTTCTCCAGGTTCTTCCATTTGATTTGATCAAAAGGGCTCCTTAGGATGGCTTTCAGATCAAAATAATGTCTCTAGGTTGAAGTGAGGGAAGTTGAGAGAGTATTTGGGCAGGTGTTGGTAGAGGAAAAAGGCTTTTAATGTGTGAAGTAGTGAGATGGGGGAGTGCCCTTTTATAAGTGGGGTGAGGGGCACCTTTGGAAAAGCTAGAAATATTATTTTATAATAAATTCATATTCGGTTTATAGTGGCTCCAAAGTGGATTATTAAAGTTATATGGTGGGGATGGTTATAAATACTTTCAACCAATATAATTTAGATAGGTTTGTGTCATTATATTATCCTAATCTTTTAGTTTTATCCCTTAGTTAATTAGTTTGACATTTACCATGTCACATTGTATTTTTGTATTATATAGTAAATAAACTTTTTATATACATCAAATATACCCCCAAGTGGTCCATTAATTATACACCTATCATGATATAAGTTTTTTGGACAAACCTTATATTTTTAGGAATTGAATATCAATTAATAATATAATATTTTTTTCAAAAACTCTTTTGTGTCAATTTTAACACTATTTGGTATTTTGTTTTAGATAAATTCATAACATCATTATTACTTCGAAAAAAAATATATACAAAATAATAATATGTAATCGTAACTTATAAAAGTATTGTAATTTATAAAAATTCTGAAATTACAATTATTTGGGTATTTATAATATCAATTATCTTAATCTTTCATTAATATGGTAATTACTTCATCATCATTGTGTCATAAATAAATTAAATTATTTAATGTCTAAAAATTATAAATAAAATACCATTATGTAGGAAATCGTTTTATCTTTCTAATTAATATTTATAGTCGAAAATATAACATATATAACCCTATGTAAAAATTGTTTTTCTAAAAGATATATGCTTATGTCATTTTTGTATTTACTTTAACTTAATTAATATAAAGTGGCCTTATCACTTACAAGTGGATCTATGGGGTCCCAAAATAGACCCAAAGATGTCCATGGTCGGACCTGTATCCACCAAAAAGGTTAGGACACGTTTTAGGGTAATGTATTATTATTATAATATTATTATTTACCCTTATTTACTGGATTTACCCTTTAACAATGGTAAATAAAATATTTACCGATGTAATTAATCAAAATGTCTAAAAATAAAAGTGACCTATTTACATAATTTGGACATCCTAATTCCAAATATAGAATACATTTTTCCAATTTCAAAACACAGAAGTGGAAAATATTAATTTAAAATTAATTCTCGTTGTTAAAACAAAAAAGCGTGTTTTTAAAAGATAATAACTATCAAAAGATTGACAGTGGTTTATGTCCGTTTTAAGTGTGAAATTATGTCCAATGACCTACATTGTATTAAATGGTAAACATATATTCTAAATAAACTTTAAAACCACTTAAATTCATAATTTATCACTATTAATTATTTTTATTAAAAAAGTTGATTTTAATTAACATTTAGTAATTTTCACTATTCATCAAAGTATAAATGTTATCTGAAGAGTACCAAAATTTCACCCTAGGCTAAATTCTATATTCAAAATCCAAAAATGAAGTCCATTTTGAGAGATAAAATTTATTAAATTTCAAAAAGTGGGTATTACTATTCATAACAACTACATTGATTGGTTGTGGTGTGTGTTAGAACTCGAAGTTGCGTACAAAACACGCTACTATATTATTCAAAGGGAAGCATACCATGGATTCTTGGGGTGTTACTTTCAATGTGGGGTCGAGCTATATGTGGTTCTAGATGAAACCAATGTGTAACCAACATGGGTACTATAAAGGTGGATCAAGGGGATATTGTAACTCATACCAAGACTAAAATAATGAGTTTCACCCCGTGGTCATGTGTTTATTTATTATCTAATAAATAAATAAACCATTTTATAATTCTCATGATCATGTTATATATAATTTTTTCTAATTAATGATTTATTTTAAGGATGAAAAACTCAGATAACATAAATATATGGACAAATATTCAAATATGGAATTAAAATAATTGGATTATGCATAAATGTATTATCAAAACATGGTTATTCTCTAATGAAAAATCCAATTAATATTAACAAAACATATAAATGATAAAATATGAAAAAAATTTATGAATAAAAAAAATCCCTCAACATAATATTGAGTACAACTGCATATTTCATTTCATTATTAGTAATAAATCCATATAACTATGATTTATTACAACTCTTACTGGGAAAAATATATTCATTAGGGATTTATTATCAAATGTTTCAATTAACATAACCATTTTACATCAAGTGGATTATCCCTTGAAATACTTGATATAGATTGGAGTAAAATTGTTGCGGAAAACCTAGCTAAGTTATCTAAATTGGGGTCTCAACTCAACAAATCGAGGAGCTCTAATCCATATGTTGAAAAAGAAATCACAACATAAATATCTACTAAAATATGAAAAATCTCATGGATAGGTTATGATAAGTAAAATATGAATCATTTCCACTAGAATGTCCATACAAATTGAAATTCTGGGTGAAATGGTGATTGATATTGGGAATTTAAAATATAATTGGAAACATATAATTAAATTTATTTAAAATCACTTTATGTAATCTGATAATGTACTAATAATATGATCTAAATTTTTATATAATTTAATGTAAGGGTCAACAACCACAAAATTATCCCTAAAAAATCTGAGAAAATGATAATATCCTTTCTAACTCAAAATTCAAGGAATGTTATAAGAACATTTACATCATACTATAAAAGTAATGAATGTTATATATACTGGAGTCCCCTATTCCTTATCTTCTCATTAAATAGGTGTGTGAGGATGAGTTTATTTTCTATGAGAAACACTTGAATTATGCACTAAATGTTCAGTTTTTATTATTATCATCAATGTCTAATGAACTAAAAAATCACATGAGATAGAGGATGCATAGGTAATTCATTGTCATCTTTATGATCTCTATCAAGAGAGAGAGACAATATTTTTAGATCTTTATTGAACTCTTTATTTTAATTCTTATACAAGGTAAACTAGTTGGAACACATATTACCGACATGAAGGATCGCGGTTCTTTATAATTGTTACTATATTTTGGTAATTACCAAAAACATTACTTCCATATAAATACAAATATAGGATTTTTTATTGTTTTGAAATAAAATTTTCATCTTTTATAAATATAGAATATTTTAGGTTAAGGAACATTTTCCCAATGGCCTTTATTTATTAGATTATGAGAACCATGTGATATAACTAGATGATGATTCTAATTCGAATGACTCAAAAAATACCTAATAATATAATCAAAACATAGGACATGTAAAAAATAAATGATTGACTATGCTATATCTATATTATTACACATATTTATTCAAACTAATACAAAATAGTATTTTTCAAGTTTTTTAAAAGTTAAAATATCTAAAAATCCATTCACTATGAAGATGAATGGGCCATTAAAAATCAACAGCTAGTTCACACTGATGTGCATGACTTATTCCTATTTTAATAAAGTGGTGGGTACTCTAACTTCATAACTCCTACTAATTATTTTAATATATAAGGATATATATTATAAATGATGTACAAGTTATAATCCATTTTGAAATTCAAATTATTCATTTATTTTGGTGAGAACCGTCATTATATGAAGATTAAGAAGCACTACTTAAATTTTGGTGTAGAATATCTAAAACAATATACCATTGATAATTTTTGGGATTATAGGACATTATCCTAAATCAATCATCCTTAAACTTCTCAGTAGAATGTTTTAAGTTAGAGGAGGAACAAAATATTGTTGGACTTGGTGATTTCCATGAAGATTCATACAATTATTACCCTACCATTTTAGGTATATTAATTATATAAAACATCACACATACTGAAACAAATAGAAACTAAAGTGTAAGAAGGTGGACCATAGCAATTATGGCATGGAAATATCCCCTAGTTTCCGAAATTCTATATGAAGGGATGATAATTTTTTGTTAAGTCAACTTTAAACAAAAATAATTCAACTCATGTAATACTATATTTCTTTGTAAGATACCCAATGGAGAAGGAGGATATTACTTATATGAACCCTTGAATGGAAATGAAATAGTGGAATGACACTCCATGTTCCTTAATAGGGAGAATGTTTATACAAGAAATATTTTGGGTGAGAAAGACTATGAAGAATTATAAATTCATGATATAAATAAGTTTTCATATGAAAAAGTTCCTAAATTCCCCACATAAGAAATTGTTCCATATATACAATTACTATATAAGAGTACAATAGAGGTTAGACACCCAAAATGATATAGTCTTTTGTTTACTGAGGATGGAGACTAATTATTGTTATATAATAGTGATCCCCTAACATAAAAGGAAGTAGTAAATGTCCTAGATACTAACTAATGAAAAAAGGTAATGAATTCTAAAAAATATTCCGTATATCAAATTAAAATATGGATTTTTTGGCATCATCCAGTTCATCTAAATCCATTTACTTCCAAACTGTTATTTAAGAAGAAACAAGACAAGGATGGTCAAGTCAATAAATATAAATCCCAAATGGTTTTTAGAGGGTGTAAAAAAAATCAGGGAATAGAATATGACAAAAATATTTAACTAATCACCATGCTTAAATCCGTTATAATTATACATTCCATTGCAGCATACCATTAAAATTTTATTTAGATGATGGATGTGAAAATATCCTTACATAAAAGAAACCTTAATAAAGATGTCTATATACAATGAAAAAAAGGTTTTATGACTCCATGTTATGAAAAATAAATATTAATAGTTGAATATATCCATATATAGTTAAATTAAACATTCAAGACACAAAATATTAATTTTAATGCATCTATATTTGAATTTGGTTTTATAATAAATTAATGTTATCCTTGGGTCTATTTATAGTTTAGTAGGAGTGTGTTCATTTTCCAAATGATATATTTAATTGAAAGTTTACTTATTTGAAATGAGATAAAAGTATTTTATACCATTAAGAATTTTTTTTGATACATGACTCTCTCAGAAACACTTGGGTAAATAAACACATATACTTGGGATCAAGATCTATCATGGTATATCCAATAGACAACTCAGTCTAAGTTAGGGTATATATATTGACATAATTTTGAGGAGATTCAGTATGGAATAATCATATAGGTTATTTTTTATTTTGTCACATGATATGTATAATACTATGAAAACCATTCCTTAGATACATGAGGAGAGATATAGAATATAAAGGGTTCTATTTGTTTCAACAATGGGATCAGTCAGGTGTTCCATGACTTATAACAGGTTAGGTGTTTCTTATACCTTAATTATGGTTGGATAATATCTGGATGATCTATGATACCATCATTGGATGTATTTCAAAACTATCCTTAAGTATCTTTGGTTAATTGAGTTTATGTTCCATGTATTTAGAGGAGATGATGAGTTAGTCGACAAGATATATCTTTATGTCCATTTCTAAATGGATAAATGATAATATAAAATAATATTTAGGATACATATTAACCGTCATTAGAGTAGTTTTGAGTAATAAGATCTCAGAATAAGAAGTTTTTTCTAATTCTACAGCTGACTTAGAGGATATTACGGCCTCTAATTCTGTTATAGAAGCTATATGGATAAGTAATATCATCCAAAATTTGAGTGTGGTGCCTAGTAATAAAGTCCTTATCAAATTGTATTGTGATATTACTATAATGTGGATATCACCAGAATTACAAGGTCACATTAGTTGATGAATTGTATTCTATGAAAGTATTATCTCCATAGGTAATTTTCTCAAAGAGGTGATGTTTTGTTGATCAACATTTCTATGGATGAAAACATGGAAGATCCCTTAACAATACTCACCTCACAATAAAAACTATTAGATTTTGTTCCCTAGAACCTTCTACTTTTTTCAATAGATTAAATGAATATTTGATGAAGTGCATATTAATTTAATATATTTATAACGTCTTTATTATCCTTCTTCATATAATTTATGTAATAATGTTCAATGGTATTTATCTCATTAAAAAAGTCATAGAAGTTCGATGGTGTAATGAGAACCTTTGGTTTCCTTGACGATATCACTTATTTATTATTTCTATGGTATGATAACAAAATATTATCACACAAATAGAATCTTTATTGTTTGGTTTGAGTACATGTATGAAAAGGAATCTTTATCTCATGAAGTTCCCACTTCGAAATTTCCATGATAAGATATTATGAGAACTGGACTGCCTCTAAAACTTCTACATGTTTATATGTCAATAGACTTTCCCATAAATTAATATGTTTAATTTACAATGTTATTTAATATTATTATTAATTGTTTTCATGAATCATGTACTTTTATGTACTGACCAAATCTATGAATCCATATGTTCGTAGAAAGTAGGGTATGTCATTGTTTATGTGTGTGTGTGTGTGTATGTGTGTTTCATATTAATCATACCCAACATAATTAACATATATTATACATTAATAGTTCTAGGAAGGATTATTTTTTCCCATTTTTATGGAATATGATATCTCATCCCATTGATTTAAATGAATCGTCACATTAAATTCAATGCCCATGATGTAATGAAGTGTTTATTTCAGATAGTTAGAGAAAGATTTATCAAGAATATAGGTTGATAAAAATGTGTGAAACCTACCTGATGAAGTACTATGAGCAAGGGATTATATTACATTGTAACCATTAGTGAATGGTTTTCAAAATTGATTCATTAACTTCATTCTCTTGGGTTCGCTGAGCCGTTGTTGAATTGTAGTTTTGGATTTTAGGAAATCTCACCTAATTCCAATGAAAAATAATCGTAGTGGGTAACACATTAGGTGTTTTTATTGATCCCAATTAAATTATATTTGAATTTAATTATTAGAATAAATATTTTTCTCAATCAAAGGGAATGGTTTTAGTAAGGATTTACAGATTTTAATTATTATTTTTAAAATAATTAATAATTATTTTTTTGGTAATAAATATTGCAATTAATTACATCAATATTTAATAAATATTTATTTAATATACTATGAATAAAATATATCTATTATTTCATGAGTCTTTAATAAATATTTATTTTCAGGAAAGTGAGTATAATATCTATTTTATGAATAAATATCCAGTTAAATATTTATTAGAGTATTTTATACATACTGAAGAGGATGAGGACCAAGATTTTGACTTAGAATAAATATAGAATAGGAATCTAGAAAATAATATGTATTATTGCACCAGATTTCCTATATCATGAAAATAATAACTATTATATTATTTCATGGCATGGTGTCACGTAAGGTTTAACATATTATTTATGGGTCTCTGTGAAATTATATAATATTTTTAACCCTAAATTATTCTCTATAAAAAACATTATTTCAATTATGAAGAGTGTGATTGATATTAATTATTTTGTATAATTTTTATTCACAAAGATTTCTTGAGAACTCACTCGAAATTAAGAAAACAATCTAGAGATTTTCTCCTTCGTCCACCATCTCAAGAACTATAGTTTAAGGAATATTTTTAAATCATAAAGGAATCATCACAATGGTCATGATAAAAAATTAAATATGATCAATCCACTAATCAACTACTTGGAAATCAATTCTTGTTGTTCAGAGATTACATAAGCGCATTTGGATCACTACTAGAGGGGATCTACGTTGGGTATTCCCTATGAAAGAATTGAAATCCAAAAGGGTTTTTCAAATGATTAAAATAATTATGAAATAAATATCCTAAAAAAATTATTCTTTCTTTAGATCTACTTAAAATAATAATAAATTTTTAATGAAAAAGGTACCTCCTTGTGTTATGGGATTTCCATGTCATCCTTTAGTAGAAATAGTTCTTGATCATTATGTTTATGTCTAACTAAATTGGAAAATTATTCATAGAATATGAAAAAAAACATAATGTTTATTCACCTAAATAATATTTCGTTTCATTTAGAATCATCATGTGGTGTTAAAGAGATCACATTTACATTTACAATAATTTTATTATTGATCGATTATACAAAATTGTGGTTGTTATTTTCACTTATTTTTCAGCTATATTATGTATAATTTATCTTATATGTACAGGAATATCATAAAATAAATAAATGGACTAATTTACAGTGATGTAAATAATATAAATTTATTATATGTACATGTTCTATCGAATCATGGTCAATCCCAAAAGTTAAATCCTACAAATAATAAAACAAATATAATGGATAAAATAATAATTGTTTTTAATTATTAATAAAATAATTCATATTAATATTAATTCATATTAATCCTTCCTATAAATGAATTGGAATTAAAACAATAGATCTAAGCATTTGACATACCCTCATGGGGAAACATACTTTTTCATTGAGTTCTTATGAATGTTATTGGTTGACTTAACCAATTTTCATCAAGACATATATCCATCATTAGAATTTATGTGACTTAGAGGATTGTGTTGATCAAATTTGATATTGAATTTATTTATTGGGGAGTTTACTCAATGGATCTAGGAGCTTCAAGGTCGTGGTTTTAAAATACATGACTAACTAATTATATTTGACTATTTGACTGAGCCCACCTTTTCTTTATGAAGAGGGGCATGTAGATTATTCCCACATGAATTTATATGAAACAAGATAATATATTTCCAATGGTTAGGGATATTGGTAATTGATAAAATAGAGAGAGACTTAATAAAATTTAAATTATTACTTGTCTCATAATTTTTAATTATGTACAAATAAACTACTTTAATTATTATTTAAAATGTAAAGTGAAACCACAAAACCATTGTGATCATTCCTTTACACTAGGAACGTGGTTAATAAAATTCTGGATATGGTATGATGATTTTTGTGGTGCTTTATTATCATGAAAATTTTATTATGTATTTGAATCCACTATTCCTAGTATACCATCACCAGAAAGTGATCAATGGTGAATAGGATTCCTACCAGAGATATTTAATGGATTATGTATATGTTTTGTTTTATTATACTATCAAAAATTTATAAAGAGTTGATAATGCAACATAATTACATGCATTCTAAAACCATAATATATCAACTTCTTTTCTATTAGAATAAAAAAGTGAAAGGCTTCAAAAATGTAAGATTCTTTTTACACTATATCAATGTATACTTGAAAAATGTAATCTAGGAATTGATCATTATTTTAAATGATAAATCAATTAGTTTGAAAATTTGGGATTCTTATTGAATAATAAATTATCCATTAATCTTATTTTATTATCCTTGCCACCATGATTTCCATTATTCATTTATTTATAGGTAAATGAAATCGATAAGTTCCTCCAGAAACAATTTTCCATACATCACCAGGTTAATAAGGTTTAGATCAAACACATTTATCCTCCCCTTATTGTGGAAAGTATGGATGAAAAAGGATTAATATCCCACTGTTAATATAAATAAAAAACTTATTTAATATAGCCCTTATAAGAGACAAAACATTCTAATATAGAAGAATGAACCTGAGGATATTTTATTCTTATGTCGAATGAATGGGAACTGGAAAATATAATCCAATTTATTATAAAATAAACAAAATTCATTAAATTCAGTTATATTCAATGAGTTTATATTTAGTACTTGTGTATTAAATACAATATTCTTTCAGTATACATGTATTTTAATAATGGAAATAAAAAATAAAATAAAGTATATGGGGTGAACTCAATGGGAGATGAGAAATTGATATTCATATGTTATGAAATGGGATTTAATTAATTTTAAATACCAAAATGATTCATTCATGTTTTTATTAAGTGTTACGAAAAAAATTATTTCAGTAGACACCTACACACAATGAGACATTATTTAATATTTTGAATAAATCTTTTTATGGTACTTCAAAACTAATCTAATGGATCAGTTACTCTTGAATCGTTTACATCCCTAAAAATTGATGATTAATATAAAATGAAATTATCTTACCTAATAGGGTAAATATAATATTTTTATAATTAAACCAAAATTAGTTTACATTTTTATTCCCCTAAATCTATTTTAGTCTCATTTTATCTATGAAAAGGGATATAAAAAACTACTTATTATGTTTTAGATAATGATTCCTTTATAAATAAAGTTCACCACAAATATTTTTATGATTTTTTTCCACAAGACCACATGAACTATTCTAAATATAAAGGTAGATTCATATACATCATGATATTTATTTAGAATATTTTATAAATTCTCAGTGAAGTAAATTAGTGCACTTGGTAAATAATGAGGAATCATTAAGTGTTCTTATCAAAAAATTTATTATTAATTTATTCATTGATAATAAAAGTAAAGTATATCAATTTCCAAACTCACATTTACCAATATTCTTCAATATCATGATGGTTGTAAACAAGAGATCTATTATGTGTCTTATATATATTAAAAATATTCCATTGTTTTTTCATGAGACATTTTGAAAATAGCTGTGAAAAAACTAACAATATTATAACAATATTGTATAATTGATATCATATCAACTTTTTAATGATAATAATCTACTAGGAAACTACCACAAATACTTTTCAAAAAAATATTTTGTAAAGGTAAATATTTAACTACAAATGAACATCATTTATTAAGATTCATTCGAGATAATAATCCTATATCCACATAGGATATTAAAATTTATTCCAGACAAAATATATTTCCATAAAGGAATCTTATCTCCTTATGGATAGTGGGAGAAGACAGAATCTTTATTATTTAAGGATCTAGATGCACATGAGTTTGAATAGTTATACTGGACCCCACTAAGCATTGTGGAAGGAGTAGTTCCAGAGACACATACTATATATGATTCCAAAACCAAAGAGGGGGTTTATATTCACCATTGCATGAGATTAATATATTATTCATTGAGAATAAATATTCCTATAAATAATAACTAAATATTAATTTGATAAGGTTGAAATGTTTTAAAAATTCTAGAGAATCAATGTATGAATATTTTGGGACTCAGTATTTTGAGTGTTTTTAATACTTAATATTCCTTTTGAGTATTCAAAAAAAACTGGACATCGATGGTACGAGATAAAAGCAATAAATAATAATTTATCATTAGATGGTTTAGACAATAAATATATTTATACACCATATATAATTTCAAAAATAATTTTGAATTCTACTTGTCAAATTATATTTCTATGATCCTTATATTAAGATTGTGATTTTCAATGCCACTTAATTTAGAGGAAATCTTATATAAATTGTCTTTTGGATATGACCAAAAGGATATCCTAAGGTATGTATCTAAAAATAATAACTATAATGGGTCCATAATATTAATACAATCAAATAATATATGATGTTTTCATAAAATATTATATGAATAAATTTTACATTGTGATCATAGGATATTCGTTTGAAATGAATGAGTTTTGTCTGTTTCAAACTGATTAGTGGGAGCACTATCTGTTTTGAAGATATATATTGATAATATAGGGTAAAAAGTTTAATTTTTTACTTGGTTTTTGATACTATGGAATGAAATTTTTCCAACTTTTATTTAAAGTCCAAACCATGTTCTACTGGAAAATAAATGGAATATAGATCCTTAGGTTAGAAAAATCTAGTCATAATAAATCTATTAAAAATTTATTGGAAACACAAGACAAAAAAATTAAAGCCCAAAATTATTTGGCATACAATACTGGAATCCTGGCTTTTCCCAACATTTATATTCCAACGGTTCAAAGGAACCATTAGTATAGGTGTTCTTTACCAACGATTTGAATAAATTGTTGGTAAAGATATGTTGAAATTGAGTTTTCCCAACAGTTTTCTGAAACCGTTGGGAAAGATGGCTAGAAATTATATTTGAATTTAATTATCCAAAAAAAATTATTCTATTGTTCGAGATATAATTTTGTTCAGGATTTATTGATCCCAAAAATTAAATAAATATTTATTCAGCTAGAAATAATATAATTACATGGATATATAATATTTATTAACATATTTATTTAATGAATACATATTTATAAATAAACTATTTGGTAATTTGACAAATTTCAATAAGGATCAACATATCAAGGTGAGGAATGATAATAAATTTTTATTGGTAATATAATATTTATCATTTGGAAAGTAAGAACATGACATTGGAAAAATATTATTTTTATTCTTATTTCATGTCATGGGGTCATTTATGGGTTTACTATATTATTAGGAGACTATGTACAATTTAATAATATTTAACTCTTAACATATAACTCAATAAAAACACTTTATGTCTATTGTTCTAGGTTGATTGAATTAAAGAATAATTTTGCACAATGAAATCTAGATCTCTCTAAAAGGTGGAAGAATACTCTATAGATTGTTTCCTTATGACTAAGATATTCTCCCCACTCCCCTATATTCTCAATAATGAGAGTACAAAGATGATTCTTCATGATCAAAGGAATCATCCTGTTGATAAAGGAAAACATTTCAAGAAGTTTGATCCACCGTGCTACCACCCAACAATCGATCGATGTATTTTGGAGGTCAAAGGAGCATGTGTGGATCACTACTAGTTGGATTCTACCCTTGGATCCTACATGAGTAATGAGAGTAGACCGAAAGGGTCTCAAGTGATAAATATCATCATTAAATAAATATCACAAGATATAATTATTCTTTCTACATATCCATTTAAATTAACTATAAATTAAATATCAAAGATCTTGTTATTTTTGGATTGTCTGTAGTGTTTCCTTGGAATATATTCATTGGTCATGGCTCCCACATCATGTATGTAATGGAATATCCATTTATAAAAACAACTATTTTGTGAGGTCTGGCCTTGATAAGCGATTCCATTATTCTTAGAACCACGACACTACTCATTTACAATTATTATCTCATGATATATAAATCCTTAAATAATCTATGGAGTTAGATATAATTCCCTAAAATTTATAATTATAATAATCCATTTCTATTTATGAAATTAGAACAAGAAAACATTAATACATTAAACATCACATAATTAACCCTATGAAAATTGGTAGGTTTCATATAAAACCATCATTGAACATACAAATGTCCATGTAGTTACTGATGTTGGATTGTTTATTAAAAATTTCAATAGTATAACATAAAGAGGAATAATTATATTGAAAAAAATGAAAACGAAATTTTTATTATCATGGGATAATTCACTTGAAAAATAATATGAAATACCCCATTTTTTAAGGCTTGAAAACTCCTTTAAAAGTTCTCATTAAAATGAAAATACATTATATTTCATAATCAATTACAACAAATTATTCTTTTTATAAAAAAATGGATTTTTGGAAACAAATTTTGTTAGATCAATATTATTCCATAAACTATCATTGAGAATACTTGGATACTAATAAATATTAATTTCTTAAAATATAATCATTTAAAATACCTTTTAAAAAACAATATGTTTTTAAAAATTAAACTATGACATTTCATAAATATTAAAAAAACTGTTTTCATTTCAAAATACAAAAGAGTTAATATATTTTTTAATTCCATTTTAAAATAGGCAATTAATTATTCATTGATAAGGATTCTCAATATGGATAAAGAAACCAAAAAAAATAGTTTCTAGAATCATTTTTTACTAGATTAATAAAAAATTAATTCATGGATGAAATTAAAACTATATTTTAAAAAATATAAAGGGATAAATTTTGAAAAATTTACATTTATAAAAATACTTTATAATGGGTCGTTATAAAATACATACTGTTTTTACATGTAAAAAATTATATTTGAAGAAAAAATATATTTACAGGAAAGGAAAAATATTTTAATGAATTTTAATAATCCTTTATTAACCACCAAATTGAATGACAATGAAAATATTTAATTTTAAATTAATTTTTGAAAAACATTAGTATCAAAAAAAATATAACATATTATTATTTCAAAATAAGAAATGAGGACATTGGTGGGAAGGGTAAACTTAGATAAGGAATAAAAAGATTTTATTTAGATATAATATAAAATAATATTAACATATAATAATTCTATGAAGATAGATATCCATTAAAGTAATATTCAAGAAAATGAGGTAAGGTAATATAATATCATCATAGAATAGAAGAGAATCATTCTGTAAAACCATGGTGAAAGTATAATAATAATGAATCTAGAAACTAATATAAGGAATGAAAACCCTATCACCACATAAAAAAATAATTTAAAACCCCTTGAAAGAGAGAGATTCAAAATAAACATCAAATACCAATATTAAAATAAAATTAACGTAACTATATATCCATTTGGAAGTCTAAACACCATTTCAATATAATTAGTTGTATAAAATCAATCATGTCTCAAATAATGTAAATTGGGATTAAACTGCCTTATCTTTAATCTTGCTTAGCTGAAAGTGTTCCAACTTCCTTTATTAAAAAGTTACTATATTAATTAACTATATCATGAAATTATGCATACCTATATTATTTTATTAAATTCATTTAAAATAATATATTATATTTACATTAATTAGTTATATTTTATTTTTGTCAACATATGTTATTGGATCCAATTTTTTGTTTATTAGTAGTTTTGTAACGGTTGTGTCAATTCATATTCATAGATTCAAATTTCACCGATCAATGATCCTTAAAGTTATATGAATATATGTTATATACTGGTTAATAATATTGTAATTTTATCTTATAATTATTTTATTAATGATATATTATGATGAAGTTAATGAGGTTCTTGTTTCAGAAATTTTCATGACTGGGGGTGGGATGAAAATAATTGGTTAGATATTAACATTACCATTAAAGAAACAATAAAAAAAATTATTTACAAATTATTTCTCAATATCACCAATAATTATGTTTTTTAGTTATCCATGATGCAAATTTATAGCATCATTCATGTTGGTGGCTAAACCGAGATAAACAGAAACATGTAACAATTAATGGATATGTCCAACTATTTGGTGATTTAGTTTTAATATCATTATTAATTAATTGTAATGATATTATATAGATCATATTAAGGTGTTGAAACAGATAATAAGGGTGTTTTAAAAAGAAGAAAACACTAGAGTGAAAAATATATATCTCTTCCGTGGAGGCGGTACTCTACATGTACGTACACCAACAAATTCAGTTTCCGTTGATTAGGTGAAAGATATAGAATGGTTTATAATTAAATAATATTAATAATGTCATAAATTTTATAATAAACCATTAAATAATCTTATAGAACCTTCCATGAATGGTTGTGATGAAAAATAAATCAAATCATTCATGGATGAAATAATCCACATGTACAGATGATAATGTATTCATTTTTTAAATGGTTTTAAAGGAATATAAAAAATAGATTTTCATTTAGTATAATAACAATTTTTTAATGTGGATTTTATCATAATTTTATGGGAAAAATAATTTTTTTGGGGTATAATAAGTAAAACATTTAGAGAGATTTGTTGAGAGCATTACACCTCACATTCTATGTTCTCCCTTGGGTAACCCATTGATGCTCCTTTGATTTAAAGACCCAGAAATTTCATGTAATTTTTTTAATTATATGGGAATTTTATGAGTCTGTGAAACTTTACAGCGCATGATTCTGAGGCCCAGTGTGCCCAAAATGAATATCTGAAATTCATTTGGGTACATTGAGTAAATGTACGAGTAGGTTTTTTGTAATTTTTAAACCGTCGCTCGGAATTAAAATCTTAGGGCACTGTTGAACTCGCAGAGCTGGTATTCTCTTAAGGAGACCTTCATCGGGACCACAGTAGGTTGAGGGTGAATGATAGATTTTTTGTTTTTCATGGAAATAAAAAATAAAATAAAATAAACTTCTATTTTAATTTTGTTGAAACCACCCATGTGAATGTTAAATAGGTGGGGACCACCTGAACAAAACCTTCCATTTTGAATTCCTAAATGTGGGGACCACCCGATCCCTCTCAATGGGAGAAACCCCTTGAACTCCCTCATTAATGAAGAGTTACCCCATGGACTTCCACCAAATTTATTATGCCAACGTGGTAAAATTAATAGTGCCAACAATTAATTATGCCAACAATTAATTGTGCCAACATAAATTAGATTGATAGACTTAATTTAATAAGTTGGAACCTCTCATTTTTCCAGGTTGTAAATTATTAGAAAAGGAAGAAGCTTGGGGGAGATTGGATAAACTCATCTCCAACGAAATATTTCTCCCCCAAATGAAGAACAACATCTCCATAAAATAATGTTATTCGGAGCCATGAAAGAGGGCGACGCACGAGCCTGAATTTGGAAGCATGTTGCAGAGGTGATAATCATGGGTACCCTCTTCGCCTTCACCATTTTCATCTCACGACCCATCAACGTAGCTTCGAGGTAGGGTTGTTGTTTTAAAAACCTCCCATACATGTTCCTAATGTTCATCCTGAGTCAAAAGTTGTGAACCATTTTCTTCCACTCAAATGCGGAGGCTATGGGCCAAACGAACATGGCCCGACCTCTCTGCAATGCCTTGTGGGTTTTGATGAAATATTTTCTATGAAGGAAGATGACAATTGGAGGCCGGCCGCATGACGGGCGTGGCAGCGCACATTCGTGCTGCCCGGAAAACAGGGGTTTGTGGGTTGTGTCATGGCGATGAAGGGAGGATGGCCAGCTGAGTCGGCCGTCGACGAAGGCGCAGAGCATGACCGCACCGCGTAGCATGGACAACCGTCCATTCATCCAGATGGGGAGGACCACCTCACTGCGGCCACCTCGCGGCTACCCCGCCACACTCCAGCGCCTCGCCGCACCGCGGCCGCCCCACCACACCTCGACGCACTAGCCAACTGCACCGTGGCTGACCCACTACACTACGGTCATCGAGCACGGCCTGGGCCAGACCCAGTGGGGCGGGCTGGGTCGGACAAGACACAGACCAACACGAACCCATTTTTTCTATTTCGGCCATATCATGAGCTACGTGCATCCATTTGACGAACTGTTTGTGGTTATGGAAGAAATAGAGCAAGAAGATCCTTTTGTTATCCCCCACTTGTGATTTGGATAATATTGGGGTATATACAGGTTGGATCAAGCACGAATCCAACTAGGCCCTTATGACTAAAATTCTAATAACATACATACCGGGTGTCCAATTGACATACCATTTATTGCATTGAGACCCCTTTTACATGGAAGTAATTTGGGATACTTCATCGTGGGACTTCGTGGCAGTTGGAGTATCAAATAGTAGCGTGAGGATAAGACTCTCTAGGGGAGTAGCAATATTAGTGCGGGAACCCTATAGTTGTCAGTGATGATGTACTGATGATTTTCTAGGATCCTGTGAGGGTCTCACGATGTACTGATAATGTACTAGGATCTTATGTGGGTCTGACGATTTACTAGGATCATATTTCAGTCTGATGATGTACTGACGATTTACTAGGTTCATGAGTGGTTCTGACGATGTACTGAAACTGTACTAGGATTCTATATGCGTTTTATGATGAAATAATGATGTACTAGGATCCTATGTGAGTCTGAAGATGTACTAATTGTGTAATAGGATCCTGTTTGGGTTTGACGATGTACTAGGATCCTGTGTGGGTCTGCAATTTGGGATCCTTCATGGGTCTGCCTCTTAACAAAGATAGATGATTCAGTAGTTACATACAATCATCTCTACTACTATAACTTTGTTATTCCTGGTGTGAGATGATTTTGTACCTGTGTGTAAATTTCCCTCATGGTAATACCTTTTTTTTATTCCTCCCTTTATGGAATAGTTGTGCTTTGGGCTTTTGGGTTGGACACTGTGTTTCCTCGTGATTAAGATGGGTGTACTTGATAACTTAGGTATATGTATGGGAATATACCTAAATAGTTATTTCAGTTGATTTCATGTTTTTTGGTTTATTCTTCAAAGATTTTGTGAGACCTTGAGGGTCTCAGGGTCCCTACTGAGTATATTTATACTCACCCCGGCACAGGCTATGCTCGTACCATGTTGTGTTTGGTGTAGATCACGAATAGTACTGATCAAGGTTGAGGGTTATAGGATTGTTCGGTACCTGGAGGTGGACCATACAGTGTGTCGGTATGCAGAGGAGACGGGTGGGCGTGGAGTGTTGAGGAAGCGATTTGTACCTACCCTTCAGGTTGGAACCTCATAGCATGAACCAATAGCTGTATTTATCATTATTCAGGTGAATTTTATTTCATTAGTACTTGTACCTTTATAGTCGAGCATGTATTCTAGCCACTTTTTTACTTATATTCAGAACCCTCTTGCTATACAGTTTACTTGTGTTCATATCTGGATGTGTTCTTGGATGCATCTGTTTACAGGATATAAAGGCAATTCATTCCCATCTTTAAAAAATATGCCTTTCGGTGCTAGTCACCAGCCCCTGGCCTATGAAAGGCGGGCATGGGGTAGTCACATCATGAGCCTCGGGGGATGGGTCGTGCCAAATTGGTATCAGAGGAGTCGGTTCTACTGTAGATCATTGGACTCTAATATTTTTAACAACAATAGTGTTTAGTGTAGTGAGTGTGCTTATCAGTTTAGGGAATTCAGTGTTGGTGCGGAGGCCAACGTATCCATACACCAGGATCCTGACTTCTGATTTCCGACTCAGTGCATGAAAACAATGATTGTGTGTGTGTGTTTCAAGAGTTTTCTTTGCGGCCTCTTTGATTCATCTCATGAGGTATAAATTATTGACCGTTGCACTCCAATTTCTTTTCAAGATTCCTCCACGCAAACAGCCAGCTGTGGTTTCATGTATAGTATGCACTGCTAGCCCACCAAGCAACAAGGCCTCGATGCATGGCCTTCTTTCAGTAGAGGCACCAGTGGAGGCACCAGCGACACCATTACCCATTGGGCCACCGATGCCGCCATCCCCAGCTGCAGAGTGTACACACTTCTTGAACGCGTTGCATGAGTTCCAGTGCCAGAGGCCACCCCGGTTTAGGGGAGGGATGGACCCCTAGGTGGTTCAGGATTGGTTGGAGGTTGTAGTGAGAGTCTTCCTACTGGTAGGGACGCAAGCTAATCTCACGGTAATCCTTGCCGCCAGCCTTCTACAGGTAGGAGTAGGTTGATGGTGGAGCTTGATGCTCCAGGTTCACGACAAGGTGATGCTTCTCTAGGATGATTTTGAGAGCATGTTTCGGGAAGATTTTGTCCTTGCAACTCTTCACGCAGTGCGCATGCAAGTGCTTCTTCATCTTCAGCTGGGCAGCATGACTGTGGCTCTACACTCAGTGAGGTTCATCAGCCTCTCACACTAATGAACTTATATGGTACGAGACACATTCATCAGGGCCCGGGCCTTCGAGTAGGGACTCAGGCGGGAGATTAGAGAATCGTTGATCTCAATCAGTATTTTGACGTAGGTGGGGGTGTTAGTGTGATCCCTCTTAGTGGAGAGTTTTCTTGCTGATCAGTCACCAGCAGCAAGACCCACCACCAGTCGTTACGTAGAGGAGTCTTATGCAGCTGGAAGCAGACATATGTCATGGAGGTCCAAGAGGAAAAGTCCTACAGGTGGATGACCTCGTGACTTCGGATCGGTTGTGTGGGGTACCAGAGATAAATCTAGTCCTACAAGTAATATGAAGTGTTTCAGATATAGCGGGTAGGGTCATATAGCTCGTGACTGTCTGACCCGCCATACGGATGATCAGTAGACGGTCAAAGGACCTCCCAAGTAGATATGTAGGTTTGACTGAGGAGGTTTTCAGGGAGTTGGCTGACGTAGTAGAGGAGTTGGTAGTGTAGTTAGCAGTGGGAAACGTTTCAAGATGTTACTGCCACCACCACCAGGTGGTGCACCCCGACCACGGGGAGCAGGTGGATAGGGGCGAGCACATCTCCAGGCAGCTGAGGCCTATGACCATGGCACTCCAGAGATAATATGAGGTACGATATGTGTCTACTCCCCCTTATCTATAGTACATATAGAAACAGGTTCCTGCCATTATTTTATTTCTACTACCCTCGTTCGGAGCTTGGATATTCTGATGGAGTCGTTGGATCGATCCTTATGGCTAGAGACTACTACGCGAGCGGATTCGATGATTACGCACTTGTGCCGGCAGTGTGAGCTTACTCTAGGAGGATAGAGCTTCATCTAGGATCTCTTAGTAGTGGCATCGAGCCCATACGATGACATCTTGGGTATGGACTGGTTATCTATAGTCCATTATTAGATTGACTGTATTAGGAACAAAGTGTAGTGTTTCCGCACAGTTGGGACCTCGCTTACCTTCACCGGAGAGAAGGGAGACTTTGAAGCATAGAATGGACTTACCCAGAAGAGACTGCAGCTGATCACTCATCAGTCGGTTATCCTTACCCTCGGAGCTGCTGATGTGGAGTGTCTGAGCTATCCTATAGTTGTGGACCAGTACGTAGATTTTTTCCCTAATGATGTTCTTGGTCTACCTATTTGTAGAGATATGGAATTTAACATTAACTTGTACCCCTGGACGACATCGATATCTACACCAGTGTATTGGATTTCTCCCGTGGATCTTCATGAGCTCTGGGTATAGTTGGAGGACTTATAGTTGAAGTTATTCATCTGGCCCAGTATTTCTCCTTGGGCTGCCCCAATTTTGTTCTCCAAGAATGAAGAAAGGGGCTTGAGACTTTTTGTCGACTATCTGTGCCAAAACCAAGTGACCATGAAAAACAAGTACCCACTTCTGATGATTGAAGACATCATTGATCAGTTGATGGGAGCACATTGGTTTTCGATGATATAACATAGATCAAGTTGTCACCTGCTCGGAGTGCGAGAAGAGGATGTGCAGAAGACATCTTTCAGATGTTGGTACAACAATTATGAGTTCTTTGTTATGCCTTTTGGCGTAACCAATTCCCTAGTAGTGTTCATGGGACTTTTGAACAGGATCTTTCAGCCATACCTTGATTGCTTTATAGTATCCTTCATCGACAACATACTGATCTACTTGGCTTCTGAGGAGGAGCATGCCTATCATTTGCAGATAGTTATGGACACACTCCTAGAGCACCAGTTATATGGTAAGCTCTCGAAGTGTTAGTTATGGATTCGAGAGGTTCACTTTCTGGGACATGTCATCTCAGAGGCTGGAGTTGCAGTGGATCCAGTGAAGATTGAGGTGGTTCTTTCTTGGGATCCACCCAGGAGTGTGACGGTGGTACGGAGTTTCTTAGTTTTGGATGGATGCAACTGGAGGTTTGTGTCATATTTCTATAGAGTTGCAGCACCTTTATCAGCATTGACAAAGAAGGTGAAACCCTTCATTTAGTCAGAGTGATGACAGTGGAGTTTTATGGAGCTGAGGCAGAGTCTGACTAGTGCCCCCATCTTGAGGCTACTGAAGGAGGGCGTAGGTTACATAGTCTACTGTGACACATCAGGGACTGGACTTAGATGTGTCATGATGCAGGAGAAAGTAGTGATTTCATATGGTTCTTGATAGCTAAGATATCATGAGTAAAACTATGCTACCCATGACCTAGAGTTAGCAGTAGTGGTCTTTGCCTTGAAGATGTGGCAAAATTACTTGATGGGCGAGCAGTTTATATTCTACTCGGATCACAAGAGTCTCAAGTATATCTTCTCGCAGAAAGTCCTGAACCTGAGATAGCGATGTTGGCTCAAGTTCCTCCTGGACTATGACTTCAAGATAGTCTATACTCCTAGGAAGGGGAACTTTGTAGCAGATTCACTCAGCCATAGATATGGTATACAACTGCTGGGTGAGGCGACGGAGTAGCTGGCCACTTTGCAGATATCCTTTGTGGATCGGGATGGAGTATCTTTTCTTTAGTCCCTTACAATCACTCTCCCACTTCTTCAGCGAGTCATGGAGGTGCAGTGCGGGGACACTAAATGTGAGTCTCGACTTGCTCAGGTACCCAAAGGAGTGGCACCTGATGGATTTTATGCAGTTTGGGAGAACATCATCCTTTTTAAAGGATGTTCCATGGTACCATTGTCTCTTCAAGAGGATGTGTTGATGGAGTTCCACACATCCCTTCTAGAGATACATCCCATAGTGGAAAAGATGTACCAAGATCTCTGATGACAACACTGGTGGCCGGGAATGAAAAAAGCAGTAGCAGAGTTTGTCTCTTTTTGCCTCACTTGTCAGCAAGTGAAAGTGGAGCAGCAGGTACCAGCAGGCCTAGTTCAGCCTCTAGAGGTCCCAGAGTGGAAGTGGGATGGGATATCCATGGACTTAATGATGGGACATCCACGTACATCTAGGGGTCATGATTCTATTTGGGTGACCGAAGACTGACTCACCAAGTCAGCTCACTACCTACTGATCAGAGTGCATGGTTCAATAGAGAGCTTGGGATTCCTCTATTTTCAGGAGATTGTGCAGCTCCATGGAGTAACCATGATGATTGTCTCTGATCGTGATACACATTTCACTTCTCAGTTATGGTAGGTGTTGTAAGAGTATTTTGGGAGGTATCTTCGTTCAAGAACCGCCTTCCATCCTTATACGTATGGCCAGACTGAGCAGATCATTCAGACACTCAAGTACATGCTGTGTGCTTGTGTCCTCAACGTCCGTCGTAGCTAGGAGGATCACATGCCTTTGGTGGATTTTGAATATAAAAATAGCTATCACTCCACCATTGGGATGGCACCTTTTGAGGCGTTGTACGGGTGACCATGAAGATCATCTTTGTGTTGGATTGAATGAGGGGAGTCTGCACTAATGAGACCATAGATGGTACTGGCTACCACTGAGAAAGTGTAGATCATCTAGGAGCTGATAAAGACTGCATAAAGTAGGAATAAGTCTTATTTCGATATGAGACGGAAACCTCTGGATTTTGAGGATGGCGACCACATATTTCAACGGTTCTCACCCCGACGAGGTTTGTAGTGATTTGTCTGGGGTGGCAAGTTATCTCTGAGGTTCATTGGACCCTTTTAGATCCTCAGTAGAGTTGGCGTGGTGGCTTACCACATGGAACTTCCCCCTCAGTTGCAATGGTTCTACGACATCTTCCATGAGTCCCAGCTGAGGAGATACGTGCACAACCCTTCTCATGTCATCGACCACAGAGAGCTGGACATTGATGAAGGGGAGACATTTTTGGAGGTTCCAGTAGAGATTGAGGATCGATAGGAGCGGGTCCTTCCTCGGTAGTCGATACCTTGGGTTCACATTCCCTGGCAGCATGACAACCTCTAAGAGAGAACATGGTAGTGAGAGGCTTAGATTCATTCTCAGTATCCCCACTTGTCTTCCTTGTTTTGAGTTGTGGTTTATGGGGATGTAAAGCGCTGAGGTGGGGAGAATGTAAAGACCCAGAAACTCCATTTAATTTTTTATAATTATATAGGAATTTTATGAGTCTGTGAAAATTTATGACGCGTGATTCTGAGGCCCAATGTACCTGAAATGAATTTATGAACTTTTTTCAGATACGTTCAATAAATGTACAAGCGGGTTTTTGTAACATTTAAACAGATCCTAGAAATTGAAATCTGAGGGCACCATTGAGCTCGAAGCCCCAGTATTCTCTTAAGGAGACCTTCACCTCGACCTCAGTAGGTCGAGGGTGAAAGATAAATTTTTTATTTTTCGTGGAAATGAAAAATAAAATAAACATCTATTTTATTTTTGTTGAAACCTCCCATGTGAATGTTAAATAGGTGGGGTCCACCTCAACTAAAACCACCATTTTTAATTCCTAAAGGTGGGGACCACCCAAACCCTCTTAATGGAAAAAAACCCTTGAACTCCCTCATTAATAAAGAGTTAACCCATGGAATTCCTCCAAATTTTTTATGCCAACGTGGCACAATTAATTGTGCCAACATAAATTAAATTGATGGAGTTAATTTTATAAGTTGTCACCACTCGTTTTTTCAGGTTTGGAATTTTTGGAAAAGGAATAATCCTGGGATAGCTTGGAGAAACTCATCTCCAACGAAGAACTTCTACCCCAAACGAGGAACCCCATATCCATCAAATAATGTTCTTCAGAGCTAAAAAAGGACGATGCACAAGCCTAACATCGGAAGCATGTTGCAAAGGCAACGATCATTGGTACCCTCTTCACCTTCACTATTTCCATCTCGCAAAACATCAACGAAACATCAAGGTAGGGTTGTTGTTTTAAAAACATCCCTTACCCATTCTTGATGTTATTCATGATTCAAATTTTTTGAACCGCTTTCCACCGCTCTAACACAGAGGGTTCCATCCAAACGAACATGACCTGACCTTTTCGCAATTCCTTGTGGTTTTTGATGAAATCTTTGCGACGAAGGAAGACAGCAACCGGAGGTCGGCCACACGACATGGGCGGAGGCATGAGTCCACACCTCCTGACAAAAAAGGGTCCACTACTTGTTCCGCATCGCTTAAGGGAGGACGGTCAGCCGAGACAACCATCGGGGAAGGCGTGGCACGCGAACGCACCATGTGGAGTGGACGGTTGGCCATCCGGCTAGTCACGGCAGACCACTGCACCATGGCCGCCCCACAGCACCATGGTCGCCCCGCCTCACCACACCATAGCTACCCAGGCCGGGTCGGGCTGGACCCAACAGGTCAGGCCGAGTTGACCTGGTGCGGTCCGACCGGGTCGGACCGGACCCGGACCCACACCGACCCATTTTTTCTCTTTCAGCCGTATCTTGAGCTACGAGAGTCCGTTTGATGAACTATCTACAGCACAGAAAACCTTGGATCAAGGTTGTGCTTTTGGTATACCATGCATGAGATTTGGATAAAGTAGGGGTATTATCTGGTTGGATCGATCACGAATCCAACCAGGCCCTCAAGACTAAAATAATAATAACATACAGACTTGGCATCTGATTGACACATCGTCTATTGCATTAAGACACATTTTACGTGGAAATTGTGGCAACCTACCTTTTATAACATAAACTGTAATTATTTTACTCAAAACTGAGGATCTTTAAGGTTTAGTGTCTTGGAAACCAGGAACATAATACATGAAAACCACATAAAACATTCTTCTTAAAAACACGAAAGACTTCTCCTTAAGTTCATCCGAGGTTCATTACTACATCTCATAACCTGGGGACATACATCAAATGAAACAGTGAGCAGAAGGCCTAGTAAGGGAAACAAGAGAAACATTTTACATGTGAACTTGAGATACTTCAATAATGTCATGAAAATAAATTTAAGGCATGAGAAAGAAATCATGAGGCATATCATAATAGAAATAACATTTTTCATAACTTGAAGATGTGGCTACAACATTTTACAAAGACAATCATTTCTATTTCACCAAGGTCCATCCCCAAGTTGTCAACCAAAATTACCAAGGTTATTCAGGAAGGTATCAGTCTAAAAGGTCATCTCTAGAGATTAAGTCTTTACCCAATGCATTGGAGCGCTATCAGGGTGCACCCTTAAATATGTATTTGTTATCATGTGATCCACATATATCATCATCAATAATTTCATAAACAACCCATATAGCATAAAATAAATGGGTTTCATTTCATAATCATAACGTTTTAAAACCGCTTTAAGGAAAAGATCTTTATGTCACTTTAAAACCCATAGAAAAGCAAAGTGTGTCTCATTTATGTAAAAACCAGAATTTAAAATAGAACATTTTGGTATATATGTGAATATCCCTTTAGAAGAAATTGCTTTGAGTATTCACTTAATAAAACAAAATAACTTTACAAAAAGAGAGAGACATTTTGAGACGGAAATTCTGCAACATAACGGCTATGTTACGAGGTTTTAGAAAACATTGAAAAGAGAGGGGACATGGGTCCAACAATCCTAAATGACCCATAAAACAGTAGAGGTACCGAATATGAAGAATATATGAACATGGTAAGGAAATGTTAAGGACATACCATTTGAAATGAAAAAACATGGAAGGAAAATTAGATTTCACTTATGAAAATTCGGCAGCCGAACGACGTCACTTAATCTTCAACAAAAATAAATTGAAAAGATCAAATAGGGTCCCTCGTCATATGAATATAAGAGTTCAGTATGATAGATATAGAGATAATACCCAATTATAATTAAAAAGAAACTTTAAAGACTTGACATGAATGTAGAACTTTGAAAAATGAGAAGGGTGAAAGAATCCCTTAAAAATTAGGCAGCCTAACGGCGCGACTTAAACATTCTTAAAACGAATTGATGAGAGAAAGAGGGGGTATCTCATCATATGAAAATGAAAAGGGAAGTATGATGAATATAGAAGAACATCCCCCAACATAAGAACATGTAGCATAAATGAAATGGCATAAAAGAGATTACTTGAATAGAAAGAGAGAGGTCAGATCCCTTACCTTAAAACGTAACTCTTAAAAATCAACGGTTTGGAGCTTGATGGCTTTGGGGAACCTTGGAAGGACTCCTTGGGAGGTAAGGAGACCCGAAATTCATTGAGGATGGTTTTGGAGTCTAATGGATGAGAGGATGTCTTGGTCTTTATAGAGAATGTGAGGGGACAAGTCATTAATGGCCAAGGGACACCTCATTGGTGGTTTTGGAAAAACCATGGGCTTGCCCATGGTATTTGCCCATGGTGTTGGCCACATGGGACACCTCACACAAAAATTCATCCCCTTTAGTCGACCATCCCTTAAAATATCTCATGAAATCATCATGACACAATTATGATGTCAATTAACATACTGAAACCCTAAAACTACATTTTTACTATTCACTGAAAATTCATCTTTCTCATAAAAATCCCAAAAAATTACCATAACATAATATCGATGCTCTGAGTTCAAAAATAAATTCCATTTAATAAAAATAATTTCCTAAATATTTTTAATTATATTTTTAAATAAAAAACAATATTCACCTGAAAAAACTAATACTTGATTAATAATTTATGAAACCGTTATTTAACCATTATATTGAATCAAATTACGTAATCAAGGTGTCTAAATTATATTAAAACTTTATTTATGTGAGATTACTAATCAATTTGGTCACATTACTAATCCTAAGCATAAAATAACTATTCATAATTTACTATTCATCAAAAATTAAGTTGATCTTATTAGACTCTAAATTCCTTACTGAACACTTTTGCAGAAAACCATTTTTTGAAAATCATTACACATCATTAATTATTTATGGTTTACATAAATATTTTAAAATATCATTTTTTCCAAAATTCATCAATAAAATACATCCTCAAATTATCCAGACATTTGCAATTTCACAAACATCACTGAAGGAAGAAATCTCAATTTATTCATCCCAAAGGATTACACAAAGAAGCTACGGTCTCATCACATAGCCCCTTATAACACCAGCATATGACCTAAGTGTAAGGTGTGCAATGGTGAGAGAATCTGAGAGAGGCTCAGAAAACATTTACCTAGTATTAATCTCTACTAAATTGAACTTCTCCCCCAAGGTGTTTCCATTCAAGCTTGACACGCTGGAGTTCGGCTTGGGCTTGGTCCAAAGTGAAGCCCAAAGATGCCACCTCATTCCCAAGCTCTGATAAGTGGGCTTCATAAGGTTCGAGTCTACTGGAAGAAGCCATCAACTCCTCTTTCTGAATTAACCATTAACATCTCTATTAAATCGTTAAGAGTATGTTAATATAATATTTAAAAAGTTTGGGTCGTTACATTCAACCCCCCTTAAGAAATTTCGTCCCAGAAATTTTATACTTGAGGCCTAGTCGAAAAGGTGAGGGTACTTTTGCTTCATTGTTTCCTCAGGCTCCCAAGTCACTTCGTCATATTTATGATTCCTCCACAACACTTTCACCAGGTGGGTAGTCTTGTTTCGTAGAACCTTTTCTCTACGGTCTAAGATCTCCACTGGATGCTCCTCATAAGAGAGGTCATGTTCCAGTTGTACCACCTCTGGGTTCAGTACATGCGAAGGGTCGGATATGTACTTCCTCAAGAGAGATACATGGAAGACATCGTGAACTTGAGCTAGGTTCGGTGGATGTTCTAGACGATATGACACTCCTCTTATGCGATCAATGATTTCATAGGGGCCAATGTACCTTGGGCTGAGCTTCCCTTTCTTCCCAAAC
Organism: Viscum album; assembly: GCA_963277665.1. Classification (NCBI taxonomy): domain Eukaryota; kingdom Viridiplantae; phylum Streptophyta; class Magnoliopsida; order Santalales; family Viscaceae; genus Viscum; species Viscum album. The sequence continues at coordinate 310,233,849 of OY728120.1, forward strand.
CACATGACTCTCTTCCATGGAGAAATTCGAAGGAAGAATTTGTCGCCAACACCAAACTCCAAGTCCCTTCAACGGTTGTCAGCATAGCTCTTCTGCCGACTCTGAGAAGCCTTTATGTGTTGTTGGGTGGCATGAACCTATTCCTTCATCTCTTGAACAAGATCAGGCCCAATAATATTTGTCTCACCATTTTCATCCCAACAAGTAGGAGTTCCACATCACTTTCCATACAGAGCTTTATAGGGTGCCATCTGAATACTCGAATGGAAGCTGTTGTTATAGGAGAACTCAACTAATGGGAGGTGTTGATCCCATCCACCTTTAAATTACTTTGAGAATAATCTCAGCATGTCTTCGAGTGTCTGAATAGTCCTTTCAGATGGGAATTATGTTTGAGGATGATAGGCTGTACTAAAATTCAATTCAGTATTCAGATCATGTGGAAGACTTCTCCATAATTTTGTTGTAAATCTTGTATCACGATCAAACACGATGGATAGCGGTACCCCATGCAGCCTTACCACTTCCATTACGTATATATTGGAATGTTTATCCAGAGATAAATCTTCCCGAATAGAGATAAAATGGGCGGTCTTGGTGAGACGGTCCACAATCACCCATATCGCATTGTTTCCTTTGGATGTTTTCAGGAGACCAGTTACAAAGTCCATAGTGATATTATCCCACTTCTATACTGGTATGGGTAGCGGTTTTAATACCCCCTTAGGAAGTTGTCATTCTTCCTTTACATGCTAACACACCGGGCACCTTGTAGTGTAATAAGCAATCTCCCTCTTCATGTTATCCCACCAATAATGATCACGAAGGTCTCTATACATTTTAGTGCTTCCCGGATGTATAAAGAAAGTAGAGCTATGAGCTTCATCCATCAGTTCATTCTTTATCTCCAGAATATATGGAACACATAGTCTTGTATGAAATTTCATTACACCTTCTTGATAAATATTGAAATCAGGGAACTTCCTATCCTTTATAGCCTCAAACTTCTCCTGTAGCAAAGGATCTTCTTTTTGAGCCTTCTTGATCTTCTCTGGTAATTAAGGATGAGAAATCATTTGGGATATGGTTGATGATGTCCCTTCCCTTACAATTCCCATGTCCAGTTTTACTAGATCTTTAATCAAGGGATCTCCTAGGATCCTCATTGTTTCAAGAACAACAGGATCTTTCCTTCTTAACACATCCGTGACTTTGTTTGCTCTTACAAGGTGATAATGAATAGAACAATCATCATCTTTAATAAGCTCCAACCATCTTTTTTGTCTCATGTTCAATTCTTTCTGCATGAAAATATAATTTAAACTTTGGTGGTTGGTGTATATATCACATTTCTCCCCATAAAGATAGTGCCTCCATATCTTCAAAGAAAAAACAACTTCCGCTAGCTCTAGATCATGTGTAGGATAATTCTGCTCATGAATCTTCAACTATCGAGACGCATAAGCAATTACCTTGTTATTTTGCATGAGGACGCACCCTTGACCTTTTAGAGATGCAACGCTAAAAATATTGAATCCATCTCCGATAGAGGGTAGTGTTAACACAGGTGCGGTAACAAATCTCTTCTTCATCTCCAAGACACTTTCCTCGCATTGTTTTGTCCATATGAACTTAACCCCTTTTCGAGTCAACTTGGTTAGCGGATTAGATAGCTGTGAAAAGTTTTTCACAAACCTCCTATAAAATCCTGCTAAACCAAGGAAACAACGAATCTCAGTTACTGTTGTGGGTTGAGGCCACTCCTCCAAAACCATTGTCTTTTCAGGGTCAAACGAGATTCCTTCATTGGTTATTATGTGCCCCAAGAAAGCCACTTGTTGTAACCAAAACTCACACTTGCTGAACTTTCCAAAGATCCTCTCCTTCCGCAGAGTTTTCAAAATAACCCTCAGATGATCTTCATGCTCCTCACGAATTTTTGAATATATCAAAATATCATCAATAAAAACTACCACAGAGTTATCAAGGTAGTCCTTAAAGAATCTATTCATCAAATCCATGTAAATAGGAGGAGCATTAGTCAAGCCGAAGGGCATAACAGTAAACTCATAATGCCCATATCTTGATTGGAAGGCAGTCTTTGGAATATCTTCCTTCTTCACCCTCAGTTGATGATAACCAGATCGAAGGTCATTCTTAGAGAAGAATTTATCCCCACGAAGTTGGTCAAATAAATCATCAATTCTTGGAAGAGGGTATCTATTATTCACTGTGATCCCATTTAGTTCTCTATAATCAATGCATGGCTGCATTGATCCATCCTACTTCTTCACAAAAAGAACTTATGCTCCCCCAGGAGACACACTCGGTCGGATAAACCCCTTCTCCAACAAGTCTTGGAGTTGTTTCTTTAACTGTTCTTGCTCCACATTTTCTATTCTATACGGGGTATTTGATATCGGTTGAGATCCAGTTACGAGTTCAATGGAGAACTCTACCTCCCTTTATAGGGGAGGTCCAGGTAACTCCTCAGGATATACATCCATGTATTCATGAAAAATCGGAACATCTTCTATTTGTATACTCACTTTTCCTTCTTCATCATCACCGATTAACTCCATAATGAAATCTATAGGAGATTCTTCTAGATAGGGATCAGTTCGATATATCTCTCCATGGAAGATAATTTTAGGTCGTTCATTCAAGACTACTGAGATTTCATTACTTCTGTATTTGATCTTAGCATTATACTTTGAGAGCCAGTCCATCCCTAGTATAACGTAAAATTCCAACATGGGAATGACTACTAGATTTGCGATAATATTGTGCTCACTGAAGTAAACACTAGAGTCTCTAAACACTGTTGATGCATGGATAATCCACTTGGAGTATTGACTGACAATTCTACCTCAAGCAGTTCAGGGATTGGTTCTATATTCTTTGAAAACATGGAGGAAATAAAGGAATGCGTAGAACTAGAATCAAACAAAGTACTTGCTAGTTTTGAGAGGACAACAAGAGTACCTTCTACCACATCGTTTGGAAATTCATCTTCAGTTGTTGTGATATCAAAAGAATGAATTTCCTCCCTTGGTATTTGTTGAGGTTTATGGTGATCCCCCTCCACTACCCTCGGATTTGGACAGTGATTAAAAAAGTGCCCAAGCTGTCCACACTTGAAGCATTTGACTTCAGGTAGGGCCGAAACCATCTTTCCTCTGTCGTTAGTGTTGGGAAGTTGAGGTTTCACCTCACTATGAAAATTCCGATAAATATGGCCTTCTCTTCCACACTTTTAGCACTTGCCTCTTCCGACCAAGCAGTTCCTCGGATGCTTCTTCCCACATTTATTGCATGTGGTAAGTTTCATTTTCTTTCCACCTCTTCCCTGATCAAAAGTCTTCCCTAGACAGGGCTCCAAAGATCTCTTCTTGTCATTTGATTTATGAGAGCACTGTTTCTCACCATACTCTAGCTCGACTTTCATTGCACTCCGCATGATCTCCTCATTGCTATCATAGTCCCGGTTGGCTAGATTCTTCCACAGATGATGTCTCAGTCCACCGAAAAATATCTCAACCTTCCCACTTGGTTCCATGACAAAGCTAGTGGTATATCGTGAAAGTCGGGTGAAGTTCATCTCATAGCTTCCGACAGATTCGTTCTCCTTCTGCTTTAGCTCGAGAAACTCTTTCTCCATTCTCGTTCTCATGGAATGAGGGAAATACTTATTAACGAATATTCCCTGGAACTCTTCCAACTCCATTGCTTCCATTTCTCCTTGTGGCTTTGTGTTTTTAATTAGTGACCATCACTGATCAGCTTCTCCCTCTAGGCGGTAAACAGTAAGGGTTACTTTTTCTTGTTCCGAACAATGTAGTATAGAAAAGATCTTTTCAATGGATCTTATCCATTGTTCCGCAACCAATGGGTCAGTAGATCCACTGAATGTTGGTGGTCGTTGACGCATGAAGGACTCAACAGAATTTTGTTCCCTTCGTGGTGAGATCGGCCTCTCAGCTTGATTCAAGTTATTACTCATAACATGAGTCAGTTGGTTCATCATTCGCATGAATTTTTCCATTCCAGCTTCCATCGGAGGGTCGTCAGCACATGGTGCATTGCGGTCACCATCTGCACAGTTTCTCCTATTGCCCGCCATTTTCTAAAAGAATAAAACCTTAGTGAGAAACTTATTTCATTTATGAATATTTTAACTAATACTTCATGCTTAGGCAATTACACTTCCCTATATTTCCTTCATAATGATTCATAAAAATCTTGTGATTAACCAAACGTATCCCCCCGGGAGTGTCGTAACCAAGAGTGCAACAAGGCCCGTTATCGTGCACCAGTTCCCATTCGAGTCTAGCTCAAAGTAGTGTTTTTGGGTTTTACCTCTATGTACATCTGTGCCAGAGCCTCCTCTACCTACTCGTATCCAGACAGGGATGTATTTGTTTGATAAACCACTTACTCAATACTTACCAAAATGCCAGAAAGTTTTCCTATATTTTAAATTTCCTATAGGGTTATTCCTAAAGTTTTTATATCCTAATTTCCACAAATAACTAAACAATACTTTGATTACAACTGTGGAATCCCGCCTTTTATAACATAAACTTTCATTACATTACACAAAACTGAGGATCTTTAAGGTTTAGTGTCTTGGATACCAGGAGAAATATACAAGAAAACAACATAAAACGTTCTTCTTAAACACTTGAAAGGCTTATACTTAAGTTCATCCTAGGTTCATTACTTCATCTAATAACCCAGGGACATACATCAAAAGAAAGGGTGAGAAGAATGCCAATTAAGGGAAACAAGAGAAACATTTTACAAGTGAACTTGAGATACTTCAATAAGGTCATGAAAAGCACTTTAAGGCATGAGAAAGAAATAATGAGGAATATCATAATAAAGATAACATTTTTCATAACATGATGATGTGGATATAACATTTTACAAATCCAATCATTTCCATTTCACCACGGTCCATCCCCAAGGATTCAATAAAAATTACCATGGTTATTCACCAAGGTATCAGTCTAAATGTTCATCTCTAGAGATTAAGTCTTTACCCAATGCATTGGAGAGCTATCAGGGAACACCCTTAAATTTGTCTTTGTTATTATGTGAGACAAATATATCATCATAAATCATTTAATAATCAACCCATATAGCATAAAATAAATTGGTTTCATTTCATAATCATAACGTTTTAAAACTGCTTTAAAGACATGATCTTTATGTCACTTTAAAACCCACAGAAAAAGAAGGTGGGTCTCATGTATGTAAATACTAGAATTTAAAATAGAAAATTTTGGTTTATATGTGAATACCCCTTTAGAAGAAAGAGCTTTGAATATTAACTTAACAAAATAAAAGAACTTTAGAAAAATAGAGTGACATTTTGAGACGGAAATTCTGCAGCATAACGGCTATGTTACGAGGTTTTAGAAAACTTTGAAAAGAGAGGGGACATCGGTCAAACAATCATAAATGACCAATAAAACAGTAGAGGGACAGAATATGAAGAATATATGAACATGGTAATGAAATTTCAAGGACATACCATTTGAAATGTAAAAACATGGAAGGAAGACAAAAATTAGATTTCTCTTAAGAAAATTCGGCAGCCTAACGGCGTCACTTAAACTTCAACAAAAAATGAATTGAAAAGATCAAATAGGGTCACTCATCATATGAAAATAAGAGTTCAGTATGATAGATATAGAGATCATACCCCCCAACATAATTTAAAAGGAACTTGAAATACTTTAAATGAAAGTAGAACTTTGAAAAATGAGAAGGGTGAAAGAATCCCTTAAAAATTCGGCAGCCTAACGGCGCCACTTAATCATTCTTAAAACGAATTGATGAGAGAAAGAGGGGGTCTATCATCATATGAAAATGAGAAGGGAAGTAAGATGAATATATAATAACATCCTCCAACATAATTACATGGATCATAAAAGAAATGGAATAAAAGAGATTACTTGAAAAAAAAAGATAGAGGTCGGATCCCTTACCTTAAAATGTAACTATTAAAACTCAAAGGTTTGGACCTTGAGGGCTTGGGGGAACCTTGGGAGGACTCCTTGGGAGGTAAGGAGAACATAACTTCATTGAGGATGGTTTTGGAGTCGAATGGATGAGATGATGGCTTGGTATTTATAGGGAAAATGGGGGGACAAGGCATTAATGGCCAAGGGACACCTCATTGGTGGTTTTGGCAAAACCATGGGCTTTCCCATGGTATTTTCCCATGGTATTGGCCACTTGGGACACCTCACGCAAACATTAATCCCCTTTAGTCTACCATACCTTAAAATATCTCATGAAATCATCATGACATGGTTATGATGTCATTTAACATATCGAACCCCTAAAACTGCATTTTTACAATTCATTGAAAATTAATCTTTCTCAGAAAAATCCCAAAAAACAACCATAAAATAATATTGATGCTCTGGTTTCAAAAATAAAGTCCATTTTATAAAAATAATTTTCTAAAGATTTTTAATTAAATTTTTAAATAAAAAAGGCTATTCACCCGAAAAAACAAATACTAGATTAATAATTTATGAAACCGTTATTTAACCATTTTATTGAATCACATTACATAATCAATGAGTCTAAATTATATTAAAACTTTCTTTTAGTGATATTACTAATCCATTTTTTCACATTACTAATCCTAAGCATAAAATCGCTATTCATACTTTACTATTCATAAAAAATTAAGTAGATCTTATTAGACTCCAAATTCCTTACTGAACACTTTTTTAGAAGACCATTTTTTGAAAATCATTACACATCATTAATTATTTAAGGTCTACATAAATATTTTAAAATATCCTTTTTTCCAAAATTCATCAAAAAAACACATCCTAAAATTATCCGGACATTTAAAATTTCACAAACATCACAAAAGGAAGAAATCTCAATTTATTCATCCCAAAGGATTACACAAAGAAGCTACGGTCTCGTCACATAGCCCCTTATAACACCAGCATATGACCTAAGTGTAAGGTGTGCTATGGTGAGAGAATCTGAGGGAGGCTCAGAAAACATTTCCCTAGTAGTAATCTCTTCTAACTTGAACTTCTCCCGCAGGTGTTTCCGTTCACGCTTCACACGCTAGAGTTCGGCTTGGGCATGGTCCAAAGCGAAGCCCAAAGATGCCACCTCTTTCCCAAGCTCTGATAAGTGGGCTTCATAAGGTTTGAGTATACAGGAAGAATCCATCGACTCCTCTTTCTACATTAACAATTAACATATCTCTTAAATCGTTAAGAGTAAGTTAATATACTATTTAAAAATTTTGGGTCGTTACAGCGATCCTTTGGCATAAATCATCATGGGACATCATGGTAGTTGGAGTATCGACCAGTAGCTTGAGAAGTGGACTCTTATGAAGATGATCAAGCCTAGTGCGGGAACCCTATAGCTGGTTGTGACGATGTACTGACAATGTACTAGGATCCTATGTGGGTATGATGTTGTACTGACAAAATACTAGGATCTTGTGTGCATATGACGATGTACTAACGATGTACTAGGATCCTGTGTGGGTTTGATGATGTACTAACGATGTATTAGGATCCTATGTGGGTCTGATGATGTACTGACGGTGTACTGGGATCCAATGTGGATCTGACAATGTACTGACGATGTACTCGAATTCTGTGTGGGTCTGACGATGTACTAGGATACAATATGGGTCTGATGATGTACTAACGGTGTACTAGGATCTTGTGTGGGTCTGAAAATGTACTAGGATCATGTGTGGGTCTGCAATTTGGGATCCTTCGTGGGTATGCCATTTAACAGAGTAAGATGATTCAATAGTTACATCTAATCATCTCTACTATTATAACTATGATATACCTGGTGTGAGATGAGTTCATGCCTATGTGGTACTTTCCCTCCTGGTAATAACTTTGTGGTATTCCTTTTTTTGTGGAACAGTTGAGCTTTGGGCTTTTGGGTTGGACCCTATGTTTCCTCGTGATTGAGATGGGTATACTTGAAAACTTAGGTATATGTATGGGCATATACCTAAGCAGGGTTGTCAATTGATTTCATGCTTTGTGGTTTATCCTTCGTAGATTTTGTGAGACCGTGAGGGTCTCGGGGTCCCTACTGAGTATCGTCATACTCACCCCTACATGGGATATGCCATCACATTGTTTTGTTTAGTGCAGATGACAGACATCACTGATCGAGGCTATGGGTACCAGGACTGGTCAGTGCCCATAGGTGGACCATAGAATGTGTCAGTATGCAGAGGAGACGGGCGGATGTGGAGTGCTGAGGAGGTGATTATTACATACGATTTAGGTAGGATCCTCGGAGGACGGCCTAGTATATGACTTTCACTTTTTTTCAGTTGTATTGTATTTCATTTTTACTTGTACCTTTACAGTTGGGCTTGTATTCTAGCCCATTTTTTACTTACTTTCAGCACTTTCTGGCTATATATTTTACTTCTGTTCGTATCTTGTTGTGTGCTTGGTTGCGTGTGTTTATAGGATATAAAGGCAATGCATTCCTAGCTTTAAGGAATACGCCTTTCGGTGCTAGTCACCAACCCATGGCCTATGGAAGGTGCCATTGGGGTATTCATGGTACAGGCCCTGGGGGACAGGTTGTGACATTATCTTAGTCTCTTTCACTCTTATATTTTTCGCTTCCACCATTTTTGGTTTTTATCTTGGTAATTAATCTAATAAATATAATTTTTATTCCAAAAAATAAAATTTTCTTTATTTTAAAATTTTAACCTATGGATTCCAAATTTGAGTTTTATATTATCCAATAAAATTAATATGTATGAAAATTTAATTGTAATATTAGCGCATGCTATGCATAAAATCTTGTTTTTAAAACAAGGGTATTCTTAAGCATATAAATATTTTTTATGATAAATTTTTCAATTTTGTTGATTATAATACTTTAATTGTTTTATTTATGACCATATATAGTTCATTTTTCATTATAAATAAGGTGAAACAATGGTTCACTATATATATAGTTAATTAGAATACATATATCAAAAATAGTATATATTAGAGTAAAATATTTCTTATGTTTCCAAAATGAAAAATGGTTCTTTTATAAATAAATTGTAGTTATTTTGAATGAATCATTTAACTTTAAAAATAAATTTTGATCATGAAATATGTTTTATAAGTTTTTACATCATGATTACATCTTAATATAGTCATAAATGCTAAGTTTTTAGTAAAAAATGGTGTTTTCATGAATCTCCGAAAAATAAATTATTTTATAAAAATTCCTAAAATTGTTCTTAGGATTAATACATGTGGAATTTAAGAAAATAATTCAATAAAATTAAAACTGTAAAATTGAAAACAAAATTAATTATATGCACACATAAAACATAAAAAAAATTTGTAGAAACTGAATTTTTAGGAATAAAATAAATTTATTATTATTAAATACCTATTAATAACTATTAGAAGATTATAAATTTGTGTGTGTCTATATATTATAAAAAAACTTATTTAAATCATTATTGAATGAATATTAGATTAAAATAATCCAAAATAAAAAATTGTTTTTTGAAAAAATATACTACTTTTATATTAAATATCCTTCTCCATATACAATTAATATTAATTATTTATATTCTAAAAAATTAATTTTATTATTCAATTATTATTACTTTCTTTATTTTAATTGAATATATATAAATATATTATCAAACTTTAATAATAATATTATTAATATTAGTAGATAATAAAAAAATTATTTTTTATAGCATCTTAAAATTATATTTTAATTTTAATTTTTATTAATCATGAATTATATTATTTAAAATTTTCTACTAATAATAAGAAAATTTGTTATACATATTGGATTCACTAATACCCAACAACTATATCTCTAATAACCGTATTTTCAACATTCCTAATTATAATGACAAGATTATGTTCTTATATATAGTCTTACTAAATGAATTAATTCCACTCTCATTTCTTATGTCACACATATCAATTCCATAATTTTCAGTTTAGTTGTCACAGAGTTGTTTTTTATTTCATTTTTCTCTTTCTCATTACCTACATTCATTGGCTATTGGTGATCTTCATGGGTAAAGGTGATCCTGAATATCTCATAGTGTTGAATATTTTATCCTTTTTTATATAATTTCCCCTCTAGGTTTGTACACAATTATTGGATCTAATAATCCTTTTTGATTAATAACCAATGGTATGTAATAATAATATTATTATTATTTTTCTATAATTATTCTTAAATAATAGAGTTTTATTATTTTAATTATTATATTATATGACTAATTTCCCGATTTACTTCAATTTCTTAGAAATATTAGTATATAAATATAATCATATAGTTTATATAATTAATTTTAATATTAAAAACACTGGGTGTCACATTCTCCCACACTTCCCCCAAATAAATTAAGTACTTGGATATTTATTTATCACTTACTAATAACAATACAGGACATAATCATGACTCATGTTATAGAATATAATGAGATACAGACCATACTATCTTATAGAATACTAGGTAACTTGCATTTTTCCTCATAATATACACATAATATGATTCTCCACTTATTCCAAATGATCCAATTTAACTATTTCATAGTATATTTTATATAAATACCTTTTGAAACATAATTTTAAAGATCCTATTTACAACCAAAAATTAAAAAAAAAATTATTATGATGATACCCAATAAAATTATAGTGAATAATAATCTGAATATGAAATCTCAATATTAAGAGGTATTCACCTCTGAAACCATCATTTCATTATATGACATGTTAGTTTCAAATATGACTTTTTTTGATTTACATATAACTCCAGTAGTTCAATTTAGGTTCTATAATTATTTGATAATGATGTTACTAAGTCATTCATAATGGTTGATAAAGAGAATGTGATCAACCTAACCATATTCCCCAAGAGTTTCTATCATATGTGAGTCATATTCCCACTCATCACACACTGAATGGATATTGAGTAATTACTCAACTGTCCAGTTTGATCATGATTTCCCCTACTTCCATATCCTTCATATTTGTATCTTATTTCCTCTATCAAAATAGGTATTTAATTACAAGGAAACCCACATATTCCAAAATTCACCAATATTTCAGGATATTATCCTAAAAGTTGATGTAATTCTTATACATGTACCTTGCTTTTTCAATAATTGATTCTTGTAATAATCCCTAAAAATAAATAATCAAATCCATGAAAATTATGAAACTAATCCTAAAAAATAAACAAACTCTTCTATGATACCAACAACAGTGTCCCAAGCCCGTACTCCTAGATCTAGAGCTAAAAAAACATACTTTAAACACAATATTTGATACAGGTTGAGATATACAATGATAAAAAAAATTCAATAATTTAGACATTTCATATCCCAAATAATCACAAAATCTCATGAATATAATGGTTAATATCTTCTCGGATTATCTATAAACATATATGGTTTTAGGATATTTGTGAACATTTCTCCATAATTGAGACACAATAGACTCCCCTATAAAAATATCATAATTTAAACTCATCCTCATAATCTAGGGAATGGAAATATAATTAAGGGATGATATCAAAATTTTTTAATGGTTGGGGCCGAAGGCTCAATTCATTATTTAAAGAAAAGACCTCTTTAGACTGGGTAGAGGGAGACCTATTAGATAAGCCGAATGCCCAAGGCCAAGTGTCCTGAATACAAGGCTTGAAAGCCCATTTTTGGCCCAATGGACCCCTCGATGAACAATACTGCTATAGTACCCATGCTACTATAGTACCTTCTACATTATTGCCACTGCTACAGTCCCTCCGCTGCTACAGTTCTACTGCTGCAACAGTTCCGCCGCTCCTACAGTACCCTGCTACAGTACTGCTACAGCGCCCAGAATTTCGCCTCTGCCCAGATTTGATCCTGGGACTTTTGGATGCCAAGCAGGAGCCTGTACCACTAGGGTACAGGATCGTTGGCAAGGGACGATATCAAATTCTTAGTAAGGAAAAAATGATCAATACTGTATATAGGGTTAGATCTTAAGTTCATAATAAAACATGATAAGGGTATAAATATCATATTAAAAAACATGAAATTAAAATAGTTATCTATAATGAATTATTGATGGTAATGAAATCTCCTTTAGTCAAACATGTATCATAGCATAATAGTGGTAAACCAATAAATATGATCCACGGAGAATAAAATGAGCATACAACATAGAAAAGTGTCATAATAACAATCATATGAATCAATAAATTGTGGATACATCATCACATCCTATTTTTCATAGTGTATTTGAATTCATAACTTCATTCCCATAGTAGATCAAAAATTACATTAGGTTTCTGATAGTGGATCTTGAATTTATTTATATTTACCATAGTGGATTGCGGATTACATATTGTATACCATAGTAGATAGATCATTTTTAATAGTTTCCCATTATTATATCATGAGACATAAATCCATAACCAAAGCACTGGTGGGTGGTATAGGTCCCCAAGAAATATAATAATAATCAACCATACATATGTGTTCCGATTGAACATGAAAATATTTACACCTAAAAAATAGCTTGACTAAACTATTTAAAAGATACTAGTTTCAATAAAATTCCTAAAACATTCTATAATCCATCAAGAGAATGATGTTATATGGTGTCTTACAAGTATTCTTAGTACAACATAAGGAAAATTTTGGATGTTTTCATAGATGAAATATAGATTTATATTGTCCTTTGATAATTCAATTGTAAAATAAGAGGAAATATCCCTTTTATAAATTTTTCAAAACTACATAAAAATGTCTTCCTTAAAATTAAATATGTTGATAATGATAAATCAATTTAAAAAATTTACATTTAAATCCAAAAATGAGTTTTTTGAAATGAAATTTATTTTAATGAAATGATATTTTCAAAAAAAACTTTGAGAATACATAAGAACACATAAAGACATATTTATTAAATCAGAATCCTTTAAAACACCTTGTGAATTAAAGAATTCATTTTATATAAATTAATCTTTTAATTTTTAAAAAATATAAAAAATTTCCATTTCTTTTCAAAATCTTTAAGATTAAAAATAATTTTTATTACCATTATAACCCATTTTAATAAGGCCTCATAGTAAAGAATACTCATACTGGTGAAAGATACCATAAATTTGTTTTTGGAGAAAAATGAAAATAGATAAATAAAGATGTTTCTTGACACATATAGAAGAAATTTTAAAAAAATATAATGTTACAACTTTTTAGAATATTATTTGTTAAAATAATATTCAATAATGGATCCTTTTCAATGACATAATAGTTTTTTATATAATAATTTTGAGAGGAAGATAAAATGTACATTTGAGAGTGGAAACACATCAGTAATATTATAAAGATTCATTTGTTTAAACCCAAATAATAAAGACAATGAAAAATAAATAGTTTTAGAAGGTTTAAATATTAAATCATCTCATTTAGATTAATTGAGAATTTTTCTTAACATCATCAAATATTATAAAGAAAGAGAATCATTAATGTAATTCCCATGAAAATGATGATATAAAACTTAATATCCTCATTGAATATAATAAAATTGTAACACCTTGATATTTTAGTTACCTTCCTTTATATGAATTCTATGTTCGGTTGTATATACTACACGCAATACTGTGCTCAAAAAACAATGATATACTATTGAAATATTATTATTTATACAACACCACAATAACATAGGTGTTGATTTAGTGGATATGAATATATGTAACTATATTTAGAAATATAAATATAAGTTTTTTCATTAATAAAAATATTCTGATTAATTCCTATGAAATAATAACAAAATTTTTGATAAATTCATATAATATTAATAGGGTTATTTTTCCAGAAAAATCACTTATGTTCCCAATGTATTTTATAAAAATTGAATTCTGTTAAGAATTATGGATTAATAATTTTAATTAATATATTTATCTTTTATTTAATGAAACTAACATCTATATAATGTTGGTTTCCAGATAATAAATAACTATAAATTCATTTTATACTTCACAAATACATTTTCTTCAAAAATGTTTTTATAGAATTTTGTATGCTGATATTATAATTAATTTCTACAGGTTTTAGAGAATCTATCTAAATAAATGAAATAATTTTTTAAATTATAATGTAAAAATTTTCTAATAGGTAATTTTCAGGACTTTTCATAAAATAGTGATATTTGATTGAATAGTTAAAATGTTGATTTTTTCAATGTTGAAATATCATTTCATTAAATAATGAAATTTTATAGTCTCATTTGAATTTTTTTTAATATTCAAATAATATATCTTTTATTAAACATAATATAATTAATTCCATTTGAGTTATAAATTTATTTCATTTTGGTAGAAGATCATTTTTATTCTTAAGACATGTATTTTTTTGAAAACGGTTTTTCATTTCATTTTAAAATATAATGTTAAAATTTTTATACAATAGTTATACAATTTTTTTCATTTTAAAATGGGTTTAATATTTATAATTATGAGGTAAAAATTTATTAATAAATTTAATTCATTTTTTTCTATAATGAATATTAACCATTGTAAGAGTATATCACCATGGTTATGGGTAAAGTGGGTTAACAAGGATAAAACTAAGTGATAAGAACCAAAAATAGATCCCAAACATGACATTATTTTAGTATATGAGTTTTAATTATGAGTTTAATAACACCATCACCATAATATATTTTAAAATATTAATTTTTTTTACTTAACATTGATTACAATTGTTAAATTACTTTATGTTAATAATATTTAAAAATGTCACTTTATCTCACTTATTATGTCGTCATGTATTGGATATGTATATAAATTATAAATTTATTACTATAGATAATAAAATTTATTAAGAATAAAATATATTTATGTTAATAATTTATTTTTCATTTTCACTGATTGTATAATTACCTATATCGTTTATGTAACATCGATGCAGTGCTTGTGCATGAAATAGAAATATCAATTAACTGATTTTAAAAATATTAAAAGTAATATTTTGTATTAACTATTGTGTTTCTATAATTTATTAAATAAATATATTGTAGTAGTTGTAATGGCCCGAACCTCTCCGGTCCATGACTTTGTGAAAACATGGTGTTTGAGGTGTTTCAGGAGGTCAAGGTGGCTTATCCCCATTAATTTTCTAAATTTCAATTTCTGTGAAAAGTTCCATCAATGAATAGTTCTATCGGCAACATCTCCTTCCTTTTCAAAATTTCCAATTCAGTGAACGATGTTCTATCAGTGAGGATTTAGTGAACAGTGTTCTATTAGTGAGGTTTTAGTGAACATTTCTCTATCAGTGAGGATTTAGTGAATTGTGTTCTATCTGTGAGGATTTAGTGAACATTGTTCTATCAGTGAGGATTGAGTGAACAGTGTTCTATCAGTGAGGTTCGGTGAACAGTGTTCAATCAGTGAGGATTTAGGGAACAATGTTCTATGAGTGAGGATTTAGTGAACAATGTTCTATGAGTGAGGATTTAGTGAACATTGTTCTATCATTGAGGATTTAGTGAAAAGTGTTCTATCAAGGAGGGTTTAGTGAACAATGTTCTATCAGTGAGGGTTTAGTAAATAGTGTTCTATCAGGGAGTATTTAGTGAATAGTGTTCTATTTGTGAGGCTTTAGTGAATAGTGTTCTATCAGTGAGGATTTAGTGAACAATGTTCTATCAGTGAGGATTAGTGAACAATGTTCTATCAGTGATGATTTATTGAATAGTGTTCTATCAATGAGGATTTAGTGAACAATGTTCTATTAGTTAAGATTTATTGAATAGTGTTCTATTAGTGAGGATTTAGTGAATTGTTTTCTATCAGTGAGGTTTAGTGAAGAGTGTTCTATAAGTGAGGTTTTAGTGAACAGTGTTCTATCAGTGAGGTTCAATGAACAGTGTTCTATCAGTGATGATTTAGGGAACAATGTTCTATGAGTGAGGGTTTAGTGAACAATGTTCTATCATTGAGGCTTTAGTGAACAGTGTTATATTAGTGAGGATTTAGTGAAACATGTTCTATTAGTGAGGATTCAGTGAACTGTGTTCTATTAGTGAGGATTCAGTGAATAGTGTTCTATCTGTGAGGATTTAGTGAATAGTGTTCTATCATTGAGGATTTAGTGAACAGTGTTCTATCAGTGAGGATTCAATGAATAGTCTTCTATCAGGGAGGTTTAGTGAACAGTGTTTTATTCGTGAGGATTTAGTTAATAGTTTTCTATCAGTGAGGATTTAGTGAACAGTTCTATTAGTGAGGTTACATGAATAGTGTTTCTAGAACAGTGAGGTCTATCAGTAACCTCTATCGGTAACCTCTAACGGTTGGTGTATAGTAATGGTAGGTGTATAGTAATGGTAGGTCTACAGTGTTTCCAGACCAGTGAGGTTCATGAACAGTGTTTCCAACTTCCTACAGTTTCACCCCTTTAACGTGTCCTTTGAAGTAAAATTCGTTTAAATCCTTATTTTAAGGACACTTATGGCCTATTCAAAAACCATAAATCCTATATTAATTATTACTATGGCTCGGGAAGTTTTTACTTGGTCAAACCACATGGGTTAATGAGATCCGCTATTAATGGGTAATTTAGCGCATCTTAAAATATCTCCCCATTAAATCTTCAAAAGGGACAAGATATCTTCCTCCCTTGTTCTTCGTCTATGTTCTCGGCTATGAGATGCTAGAAACATTCAATACTTCCCATAGGAGTTGCACAATCAAAATTTACCCCTCGGATTGGTTCCGCTCTGTTTTGATGCAACCAAGTTGTATCGATCAATCTTCAATATAAGGTATGTTTTATCATCGTTCATTTGGGGACCATCTTCTCCTATTTCTCCTTTCCATATTTTAACATGTAATATCCATGCTTCTAATGGGGTTTTTCTTGGGGTTTGGTTGGTGTTGTCGTAACGTTGCATCCTCATGTGGATGCAGTTGTCGCGAGAGGAGGATCGTGACTCGTTCTGTGGATAAAGAACATGAGGAACTATTTGAGGTATGGGATTCGTTGCCTCTATTTCGTTCACATGAAATTGTATTGTTTTCATGTTTAATCCCACTGGATGAAAATGTAATTGACAAAATAAATATTTTAACCAGATAAATAAATAGATATCTATCGTATCTTATGGCCTCTTTTTAGGCCAGATAGTGTGATATCTATGTTTTATTTTCTTAGCTAGTTGTTCTTGATGGAAATCAGTAAAGAATGTAAACAGGGATTAACTGATAATTTTTGTCTAAAGATAAATAGTCATGAAAATAAATCGGGGTCTTGTTGTAATTTTATGTTAATAAAATTAGTGCAGTAAGAATGTTTATTTATTTGTGATAACTTACTGGTTAGGTTTCCTGAATTTGGGAGCAATGAATAATAAATCGGTTAACCCAAGATGGATTAAAGAACATGTGGTTTTTAAAATATAATTGCTTCTAGGGTTCTGAGTTACCCTTTTGTTTTTTTAAGGTCCAAGAGCCCAATTGTGAAGATGTTTGATTTAATGCTACTTGTGTTTTAATGTGAGCCTGGATGGTTGTGGTAATATGTGGAGGCATGGAGGCTCTTTTGGTTGTGGCAACAGATGACTCCTAGAGTGGCACGATGCATCAGTTTATACATGTGGGTGCCGGGGAGGACACAAGGGATGATGGAATGGGAAGGGTGTGATTGTTGGATGCTTGGTAATTTTTATTGATTGGTTATCTACTTTACATTTCCCCTCTACTCAAGGCAGCTGGTCTTACTTAACCTTCTTCTGAAAGAGGCGATGACATGCTGGGTATGCCATGTGCTTTCCGTGTTTAGCTTCTCAAGGAAGGATGGGTATATGATCTTTCTATAAGCAGAAAAGACTCAACGGGTAGTACATCTACTCACTGTGTTGAGCCCCCTTGTTGTTAGTAGCATATAATGTTTTCCTAGAATGCTTGGAAATGTGGGAACGTATTTCTATAATGAATAATTGAATAAATGGTGTTAACCCATGGGAATGGAGATGCTTGAACATAATGATGATGTTGTAATTTTTGAAGGAACAGTTGACTTTGGGTGTGATGCTAATGAAATTTAACGTGGGATTTTTCATGGTTAATTAATGTATAAAGAATTAATTAACGTACATTGGAACTGATAAAAAGGGAATGAATTTATCTAATAAAGCTCTGTAGATGGTTGTGTGCTTATAGGATACCTAGTCTTAGAAGTAGCAGCACGAAGTCTGAGAGATGTTAGCTATAGTTGTGTTTAAGACTTGGTAATTCCCATAGTTTAGTTCTGAGATATAATATATCCTATACTTTTTTTTGTTTCTAAATGCTAATCCACCCTGTCAGTAAGGGAAACTGACACCCCGGTGATTCTGAGCCCTGGGGGTGTTTTCCCCCACATTTCGATTGGAGGATGGACGGATGACTACCCCCTTTTGGCTCGCTATCTTCTCTTGGTAGTTACTGGTGATGGTAGTCACATTGGTTAGTTTTCCCAAAATATGTTTTTAGAGGGTTGTAATGGCTTGTGGTTATTCACACACAAATATTCTGGATATAGTTTTCTATTTACTACTATAGGTGTAACGTGTATAGGTTGTGATGGCCTGAGGATCCTTACTCGGTGAATTGGTTGTAATGGCGTGAGGTATAATACCCAACGTATGATACACGTTATGTGTGCTATGGTGGTTCCTAGAAACTACCTGGTTACTTTGGTGTGTGGACATGGTGGTTTTGTTGCATGAGGTTCATATTGTGGTGCTTCGCCTAGGTGTCTGCGGGCAAGCCTTTCTTGAGAGAGATGCTCAGGCCGTGCGACGTTGGGGAAAAGCAGAAAACCAGTGGGTAAGTAGTAGTGGGGTACCTTTGATATTCTTTATTATATGATATATTCTTTTATGTGTTAATGGTGAGGTTAGCGATGGTGAGGTTGGGACCATAGTATACATGTTGAGGTGATGAGTTAGTTTCACTTGTTGTTCACTATGTTGTATCATGCTTTCTTTACTTTTTCATGAGAGGCTTTGGGAATGATCCTACTGAGTATACTGTTATACTCACACTATGTATATATAAACTATTATTCAGGTCACTTGGATCAGGTTAGATATCGGGCTGGTTTTTACTAGCTTGTGCTTGTAGGAGCTTTTCGTGCTAGTGGCTGCTACTGTTTTTTATTTTTTTGGGTACTGGCAGTTTTTCCCCGTTCAGTTGTAGTACTTCTGCATGAAATTTCATATCTGTACTTGGGTTTTCATTTATATTGCTGTCTGATTTGGGGTTAATTGGTTTCTATCTTATCTCTCTCTTCTGCATGTGTTCTCTTAAAGGGTAATGCCTCCCATTTTTGTGTGTTATTATACACTCGGTGCTAGTCGCCAACCGGGGGCCTACGGGAGGAGGGACTCGGGGGGTCATTATCTCCCTTCTCACATTGCCTCTCCAGAAGGGGTACACTTTTTTGGGAGGGGGTCATGATAGATTGGAATCAGAGGTCTGGTTGAGGGATCGGATGGAATTTGGATTTAGTCACAGGTGAGGTTTCATGGGTCGGTAGGGAAACAGTGTCATTCATGTTTAGCATGTGAGGTAAACACCGAAGACTGGCTGAGACATAGGCATCTTGGGCCCCCTATGATCTAATGTATGGACCTTTAAGTTTACAATGAATTCTAATGATGGTGATACTAGTTGTAGGGTAGAGACCTAGGAAAGGATCATGCATCATTCTTCTTTGTGTCAGTGCTTTAATGGGTAGACCTTGGGATAGGTTAACCAAAATTGAATAAAAGAAAATAATTAATTAATTAATGTTGAGTATTCCATATTCCATGTTTATGAGCTCTAATGGTTTTTTATTTTATAGGTATGGCTCCAGGTCGCCATCCTCACCAGGTTTGCGCAAAAAATGTCCAACAGGCTGTTCCAGCAGATCGTCACAGGGTAAAGGTTGACGACAATGACACTTGGAGGAAGACCCTCCGAGAGTTTCAACGCCAGAGTCTGTAGAAGTAAAAGGGCTCCATTTCATCTGTAGTCATGGAATACTAGTAAGAGGAGGTCGAGATCGGCTTCAGTTCGATTCGTGACTAGAAAGATCACTGGGTGTCCTTGTTTATGACGATTCTACGTGGATCAGCAAGGCAGTGGCGGTTCTTGTTCCTCGGGGATCGTGAGGAGTCAGCGATATCATGGGAGGATTTTCGAGACAGGTTTAGAGTCGAGTTTCTTTCTTTGACTACGAAGGCGTCCAGTCGCCAAGAGCTTCATACCCTTCGACAGGGGATCTCCAGTGTTCGAGATTTTGGGATCCATTTCAAGAACCTTTTACAATATGCTTCGGACATGTTTCCAGATGAGGAGGCTAGGGCGAGACATTTTGAGGAGGCTTTGTGTTCAGATATCCATGGTCAGGTCACCCCATTTATGCTGAAAACATATTTTGAGGTGTTGGCGAGGGATGAGGTTGTCGAGAGGACTTTGGCCAGGAATGGATCATCACAAGAGGGGAATCAACATGATTCCTCACAAAGTAGAGCTGTGGTTTGGGGTTCTCAGTTTTCAGGGCAGATGTGTTTTCGTTCAGCTGGGGGTAGGTCTCAACCCTTCACTTCTCGTTTCTCTAGAGGCAGTAACTCTCAGGCCTATGCATAGGGATTAAGAACCTACTTTTCTTTTGGTGGTTGTGGTCATCAGCAGTGGGAGTGCCCGAACATTCAGAGTGGTCATCGTGCACCAGGCACTACGCTCCAGGTTCCTCGGTTGAGATAGTTCCAGCTGAGGCAACAGCATCCAGTTGCACTGACTTTAGATGAGAAGAGGATAGATGGGGAAAGTATCGGACAACCCCATGATGGTCCCTGTCCTCAGATAGCAGAGTGCGACCATGATGGTGGTCATCATTAGGGTCAAATAGGTCATGGAGGAGGCTGTGGTCAGCTTCATGCTCTAGCGTTTCCATCCCCAGGCAACCCAGAAATCGTTCTAGGTACCCTTTTCTTGTTTTCTGCCTTGGTGTGTTCCTTGTTTGATTCAAGGGCGACACACTCCTTCATATCACCTACCCTTTTCCATGCTTTGGGACTTGAGGTAGAGAGGCTTCCAGTGCCCTTGGTGATGACTACGACAATTGGAGGTCGAGCTGACTTGTTTGAAGTATGTAGAGATTGTGAGCTAATTTTGGGGCAACACCACTCTTGGGGAGATTTCCTATGTTTACGAATACAACCATATAATGTCATCCTTAGCATAGAATGGTTGTATTCGGTGCAGGCTATCATGGATTTCTTTAGGTTGAAGGTCATCTTCATTGGTGCAGATGGAGAGAAAGTGGTGTTTGTTGGTGAGAGAGATCCTCAAATGGTTCATAGGCGTGTTCCATCCTTATCATCCATGATGGCTGAGATGAAACTGAGTTCTTCATAGGTTTAGTAGTTGGCATTTCCTAGGGTCTTAGAGGAGTACCCTGATGTCTTTCTAGAAGAGGTTGTAGCATTTCACCCTCGACGAGAGATCGAGTTCGGGATCAATCTACATCCAGGAGAGTCTCCTATCTCTATGTATCCATATAGGATGACCCCTTCAAAGTTTCGAGAGCTACAAATACTACTTGATGGTCTGTTACAGTGCGGTTTTGTTCATCCAAGTGTGTCACCATGGGGTGCCCCAGTTTTTTTCGTGAAGAAGGCCGATGGTAGTTTGCAGTTCTGTGTTGATTATCGTCACTTAAACAAAGTGACAATAAAGAATATCTATCCTTTTCCACGAAATGCAGTTTTATTTGATAAACTTAAAGGTGAAAGATTGTTCTCAAAGATCGACTTGTAGTCGTGATATCACCAAATGTGTGTGGAGGATGAGGATATCCCAAATACTGTACTCCGTTGTAATCATTGGCATTATGAGTTTGTTGTAATGTTGTTTGGCATGACGAATGATCCAACTGTATTCATGGGATTGATGAATTCTATGTTCCATGAGTTTCTAGAAAATTTCGTGGTAGTTTTCATTGACGACATCCTTATGTACTCCACATCAGAAGAGGAACATGCATAGCATGTAAAAGCCATTTTGGGAGTACTTCGCCAACATCAGCTATTCGGGAAGTTGTTTAATTGCGAGTTTTGGGCTTGAGAAGTCCGTTTCTTGGGGAATGTTGTGTCCCAACAAGTAGTAGCTATGGATCCATCGAAGATAGAATCTGTTGTGTCTTGGGTAGCCCCCAAGACAGTGTCAGAGGTGAAAAGTTTCCTTGGTCTCGCAGGCTACTACATGAGGTTTGTAGCCAATTTTTCATGAGTTGCGACTCTGCTAACTGCTTTGACTAGGATGGATCAAGCATTCTTATGGACAGATCAGTGTCGGGCATCTTTTGAGTATCTAAAGGATATGTTAGTAAGTGCTTCAGTCTTTTGTCTTCCAACTAAGGGAGTTTAGTTTGATGTTTTCTGCGATGCATCGCATCTGGGGTTAAGCTTTGTTCTCAGGCAGAAGAGGTCAGTTGTTTCTTATGGGTCTCGGAAATTGCATCCCCATGAATGAAACTATGCCACCCATGATCTTGAGTTGGTAGCTATGGTGTTTTCCCTGAAGTTGTTGATACATTACCTCATTGGTGAGCGCTTTGTGGTTTTCACTGATCATAAGAGTTTTGAGGTATGTTTTCTCCTAGCATGACTTGAGATTACGACATCATCGGTGGATGGAGTTATTTCAGGAATAAGACTTCAAAATATCATATACACCTGGAAAATGGAATGTTGTAGCTGATGCGTTGATCCAAAAGTCACGTAGTGATGCTATGCGTAAATATGATGATTCTTGGAGAGTAGTGGAAGAACTGTCAGCATTGCATCTTGATATGGATGAATTTGGGGGTAGAAGTTGTCTTTTTCATATGATGGTATAGTCATCCCTGATGCAGAAGGTGGAAGAGTCCCAGTTGGGAGATCTAGACGTGGAGGTTTGGAGAGACCGAGTTTTTTTTAGTGAGGCCCCTAATGGTTGGTCGGAGGATGAAAAACACCGAGTGTTGTATCATGGATGGATATTTGTTCCCATGACGATGCATGAGACGATTCTAAGAGACTTCCATTGTTCACCTTTAGCAGTACATCCTAGTGTGACAAAGATGTACTGATCCTTGAAGAGTCAATTTTGGTGGCGTGGGCTGAAGCGTGTCGTTACAAAGTTTGTGTCAAGATGTTTCATCTATTAGAAGGTGAAGACCAAACCCCGGTTTCCAGGTGTTCCTCTCCAGCCATTAGAGATTCCTCAGTGGAAGTGGAAGGACATATCAATGGACTTTGTTACTGGTTTACCTCGAGCTCTGAGAGGACATGATGCTATTTGGGTGGTATTGGATCGTTTAACGAAATTAGTCCACTTCATAGAAATCAAGGAGTCAAGATCAGTGGAAGTTTTGTCGAGGAAGTATCTAGAGGAGGTATTGAGACTTTATTGAGTCCCTATGACGATCATTTCTGATCGAGATCCTTGTTTTGCCTCCAGGGTGTGGAGAGGTCTCTAACATGATTTCAGTTCTCAACTATGCCTTAGCACTTTTTTTCATCCTCAAACAGATGGTCAGATAGAGTGAACCATCCAGACTCTTGAAGACATGTTACAATCTTGTGTTCTTGATTTTGAAGGTTCATGGATGAGGCACTTACCCTTGGTGGAGTTCTCTTACAATAATATTTTTCACTCCACCATCGGTATGGTGCCGTTTGAAGCCTTGTATAGACAGCCTTGCCGTTCTCCATTGTGCTGGACTAGGGTCAGAGAGTCAACAATTATCAGATCGAAACTAGTGCAGAATACAATAGATATGGTCCAAGTGATTCGTGAGAGGATGAAGACAGTTCAAGATCGTCAAAAATCATATGATAATCAATGGAGGAGACCCTTGGAGTTTAATGTTGGGTATCATGTGTTTCTGAAGGTGACTCCCCATCGTGGGCAGTGATGGTTTGGTCATGGAAGTGAGATTTTTACCCAATGTTTTGGGCCTTTCGAGGTGTTATCTTATGTTGGAGATGTGGTGTATCAAGTAGCACATCCCCCACAGATGATTCGGATACATGATGTTTCCACTTATCACAACTCTGTCGTTATCTTCATGATTACTTTCGCATCGTCAATTGGGGAGAGATCGATGTTGATGATAATGAAAACATTGAGAAGTGACCTATTGAGATCCAAGAACACAAAGAGAAGGTGTTGCATGGGCATTCTATCCCCTTAGTTCGTGTCTTGCGGTGACATAGTGGAATGGAGGAGAGTACCTGCGAACGTGAGTTACAGAAACGTGCTCAGTACCCAGAGTTGATTGATGTTTAACTCTTTTCATGTAATGATGTTCCCTTTGTGGTTAGACCTTTCATGTTTTATTTATGAATTTATTTTGTTTCTTTTGTGGCTTTCTATCTTTTGATAGGTATCTCGATGGGTGGTTGTTTGGACCCAGTTTTTTTGTCTATTTAGGTTGGTTTTGAATTATTGAGAACGAGAATGTTTTGAGAGGTGTCTGATGTAATGGACCAGACCTCTTCATTCCATGACATTGTGAAAAATATGGTGTTTGAGGTGTTCCAGGAGTTCAAGGTGACTTTTCCCCAATAATTTTCCAAATTTCAAATTCTGTGAATAGTTCAGTCAGGGAGCAGTTCTACCGGTAACCTCTAATAGTAATCTCTCTTTCTACTGAAAAATTTCCAATTCAGTGAACAGTGTTCTATCAGCGATGATTTAGTGAACAGTGTTCTATCAGTGAGGATTTAGTGAAAAGTGTTCTATTTGTGAGGATTTAGTGTACAATGTTCTATCTATGAGGATTTAGTGAACAGTGTTCTATCAATGAGGATTTAGTGAACAATGTTTTATTGGTGAGGTTTAGTGAACAGTTTTCTATTGGTGAGGTTCACTGAAGAGTGTTCTATTGATGAGGATTTAGTGAACAATGTTCTATTAGTGGGGATTTAGTGAACAGTGTTCTGTCAGTGAGGATTTTGTGAACCGTGTTTTATCAGTGATGATTTAGTTAATTGTGTTCTATCAGTGAGGATTTTGTGAACGGTGTTCTATCAGTGAGGATTTAGTGAAAAGTGTTCTACTAGTGAGGATTTATTGAACAGTGTCTTATGAGTGAGGATTTAGTGAACAGTGTTCTATTAGTGACGATTTAGTGAAAAGTGTTCTATCAGTGAGGTTTAGTGAACAATAATCTATCAGTGAGGATTTAGTGAACAGTGTTCTATCTGTGTGGATTTAGTGAAAAGTGTTCTATCTGTGAGGTTCAGTGAACAGTGTTCTATCAGTGAGGTTTTAGTGAACAATGTTCTATTAGTGAGGATTTAGTGAATAGTGTTCCATCAGTGAGGATTTAGTGAACATTGTTCTATCAGTGATGATTTAGTGAACAATGTTCTATCAGTGAGGATTTAGTGAACAATGTTCTATTAGTGAGGATTCAGTAAACAATATTCTATCAGTGAGGATTTAGTGAACACTGTTCGATCAATGAGGATTTTGTGAACAATGTTCTATAAATGAGGATTCAGTGAATAGTGTTCTATCAGGGTGGTTTAGTGAACAGTGTTTTATCAGTGAGGATTTAGTGAACATCGTTCTATCAGTGAGGATTTAGTGAACAGTTCTATCAGTGAGGTCTCATGAACAGTGTTTCCAGAATGGTGAGGTCTATCGGTAACCTCTAACAGTAGGTGTATAGTAACGGTAGGTGTATAGTAACGGTAGGTCTACAGGGTTTCGAGACCAGTGAGGTTCATGAACAGTGTTTCTAGCTTCCTACAGTTTCACCCCTTTGACGTTTCCTTTGACATAAAATACATTTAAATCCTTATTTTAAGGACTCTTAAGGCCGAGTCAAAGGCCATAAATCCTCTATTAATTATTCATATGGCTCGGTATTTTTTTACTTGGTCTAACCATGTGGGTTAATGAGATCCTATTTTAATGGAAAATTAAGCATATCTTAAACCGTCACCCAATTAAATCTTCAAAAGGGACAAGATATCTTCCTCCCTTGTTCTTCCTCTGTTCTCGGCTATGATATGCTAGAACCTTAGAATCCTTCCCGTAGGAGTTGCATAATCAAACTTTACCCCTCAGATTGGTTCCGCTCTATTTTGATGCGTCTAAGTTGTATCAATCAATCATCGATATAAGGTATGTTTTATCGTCGTTCATTTGGGGATCATCTTATCATGTTTCTCCTTTCCATATTTTATCATGTAATATCCATGCTTTTAATGTGGTTTTTCTTGGGGTTTGGTTGGTTCTGTCATATCGTGGCATCCTTAGGTGGATGCAGTTGTCGCGAGTGGAGGATCGTGACATGTTTTGTGGATAAAGAATGTGAGGAACTGTTTGAGGTAGGGGTTTTGTTGCTTCTCTTTCTTTTATGTGCAACTGTATTGTTAGCATGTTTAATCTCACTCGATGACAATGGAATTGACATAATAAATATTTTAACCATATAAATAAATTGATATCGATCATATGTTATTGCATCTTGTTTTTCTAGATAGTGTGATATCTATGCTTACTTTTCTTAGCTGGTTGTTCTTGATGGAAATTGGTAAAGAATGTAAACCAGGATTAATTGATAATTGTTGGCTAAAGATAAAGAGGTATGAAATAGAATATGGTTCTTGTTGAAATTTTATATTAATCAAATTAGTGCAGTAAGAATGTTTATTTATTTGTTATAACTTTTGGTTAGGTTTCCCGAATTTGGAACCAATGAATAATAAATAGGTTAACCCAATATGGATTAAAGAACTTGTGGTTGTTAAAAGATAATTGCTTGTAGGGTTCTGAGTTACCCTTTTGTTTGTTTAAGGGCCAAGAGCCCAATTGTTAAGGTCACTACTGGAAATTCCATCATTCCCAACGCTTTGTTCAGAACGGTTTTAATAAACTGTTGGGAAAAAAACCCTATGCCAACGGTTTATATGAACCGTTGGGATAAAGGTTATATGGACCGGTTTTTCCAACGGTTCAAATGAACCGTTGGGATATATCCATCTAAAATCATTGCCGCCATCGGGATACTTCTCTGATTCCTAACCCGCACCTCTCCAAACCCTCGGTGCCACTCACATACTCCTCCCGTCCTCACCAGGGCTCCCATATCGACCACCCCTCGGGGCTCGCCGCTCGCCGATCGCTGCTCGCCGCTCCCCGCTCCCCGCTCATCGGCTCCCACACATCCCCCTTCAAGTCACAGTTATCCAAACCCTACAGGGCCACTTCGTTCCTCCTGTCATTACTGCCGCTCTCTCCTCCTATCATTACCGCCGCTCTCACCCCCCTTGAGTTCCCCTCCTCCCATCCTGAATCATGCTCGCCGCTCGCAGCTTCCCGCTCATGGACGCTCGCGAATCCCCCTTCTGCTGTGTAAGCATCAATTCTAACTCTCTGTAAGTTTGAATTCAGGTTAATTATGAGTTATTATTAGTATTTATATGATTCATTCAGGATATATAACTGTCATTTCCAATGTTTTATATGATTTATTTTATCTCTGTTGATGATTATTGCCTTTACAAAATTATCCAAAGGAGGGTGATTCAACAATACATCATTGAGTTCACCTGTATATTGAATCAATGTTTTTTGATTCCACATTTGCATATGTGAAACCCAATAACTACATGACATGTGTATTATAATCAGTATCCCAATTTGTTTGAGGGGTGATCTTCCTTATTTAGATTCTTTTCTTGTTTCCTTTCTGTTGATACAATGTGTTTGACTTTATACTGTTTTATGAGATCGTTTCTCTTCTTCGATGTGATTCTTTTTAATGGATTTGCCCTTTTTTGGGAGGCATCTCACACGAGAGTGTTTTTTTGGTTATTTAATGATGTTGAATGGTTATGAACCTTGTTCATCTGATGTGAAGTTATGTTCTTTATATAATGATATCCTTGGGAGTCATTTCATAGGGTGGATGTTCAGGCCCCTTTCTCTCCTTTTCAAGTTTGTTTTAAATTCTAAAGGACATTAATTGTTTGAGAGATATCTGTTATAGGGTCCCAAATTTATAAAACCCTTTGTGTTTTATGAGGGTTGGAGGTTTCAAGAGGGTGATTAGAGCCTTTTACATTTTCAAATTATAATTTTATTCATGGTGTCACTTATTTGATCATGCATTTGATTTCTTGTCCATGTGGTAACTTGTTTGATTATGCAGTTACTAGTTTGTTTTTTCCACCCCTTATTTGACTATGAAATCTCTCTTTTTTTCTTATGGTCATTTGGTGAGGTTTCTCACTTGTTTGTGTGAGGAAACATTGGAAGCTAGAGTAGCCTTCGGGTCTTCCATGAGATGGATTTGTTTTTCTAAAACATAATGTCAGAACATTTCCGGAGTATGTTGAAATAACCCCAAATGTCTCCATGAGATAGAATAAATAACCCCAAGTGTCTCCATACATCATATCCTCCTCACATGGGTTGGCCACTCACCCAATCATATCAAACATATCGTATTATATCCTCTCAGTCACATAGTATAGACTCATCTCTCGAGGATTATCCCATAATCCTCATCCCACACACTATAGTCTTCTCTCGGCATGTCGACCATTCCTTAATTATATTATCAAGAATCTGGTCAAGAACCTCATTAAAATCATGTATTTTAACCCAGCCCCACTAACACACCAAGCCTCTTGGCATTATAATTCCAGTATGTCCGACAATACCCAATATACACAGTAGCATCTCATCCTTGATCTCCTTAGTTTAACTTATGAATCATTAAATGCAGTAAAACCTTTCATAATACATTTTATAGACTCTAAGGGACCATCCCACTCTAAGAACCCACCAAGATTCTAATCCATCCTCATAAGTATTTCCTCACCAAACACTAGACGTACAATTTCCACATTTATCACCATAAGGCCCAATCCTCTTAGGAATATTTTACTTGATCTAAACCCTCATCTAGTCCATACACATATCATCCAAATTATAAGACATATGTTAGACCACTCATATCCCAATTTATATCTTATCCACTTGGATACCTAGTGACAGGGTGATTTCATTTCCATAAAGTCACAAAATAATTTTATCTAAACCTAGGCGGCTTGTGAACACCATATCTATAGGTCTACTATGTTAATCTATTTACTTTCATTTACCGTCATTAGACTCCATGACTCCCATGGAACATAGTTATAATCAATCCCTTGGAAATCTATGATCGAATAATCAAGTTAGTGTTTAAGGGTCTATCGAGGCTCTTAATACTATCTTTATATACATAAGAATTCTTATTTAAAGAAACAATTAATTTAAGTAATGGTTGATCACCTATGGAGGTGCTTATACTTCATCTTCTAACTGCCAAATGATGTATTTCCTCCACATGAATGAGGAATTAAAAAACTCCCCTTCCATGTTCATGTAAAACCTATATTTTCCAAAGACAGCATACTAACCACAAATATATAGGTGAGAAAAATCAGAAGACTGGTCCATGATCACATCATTAGTCATAGCTTCATCACAAATCTTCATGCCTTAAGCCTTATATTAATCATATGATTTGACATATACTTACCATATTAGTGAATGTTGATTCATATTCAATCACTAATAATTTTTCCTACTCAATATCTAAGAGATCTCATGATATAGCATGTTTAAGATCATCTAGGAAGTTTTGGTCATTGAAGATTAGTTGGAATCACTTCTAATAATGTTTTCATCCTTCCATTCCACAATAACTTTACACCACAACCTATCTTGACCCTTTAGTAATGGTGTAGCCATGTAATTTCCCAAACAAACTTGTATTGAACAAAACCAAACTAAGATGAAACTCGAGCCAAACTAATTATATACCATTTATAGGAAGATTAATTGTTAATTAATAGGAATGTACTTTTTAATAGTATCATTTTGAAACGTGGATTTGTTTCCCCCTTGCCAGAAGGAACATGATTTGGCCTATGTGGCGTTGTGGTTCTTATATGTTGGGCGGTGACATGTATAGTCACATGAGACAGGTATGTTTTAGTTTAGTTTTTATTTTATTTTCTTTATCACATTGTCCACTTAGGTCTTTTACTGGTTTCTATGGACAGGGAGTAGTTATATTCTACGAAGGAGGCCAGAAGGGTTTCAGATTGTTTCAGTCCACCGGCTTTGGTCCGAGGTAAGATTCTATGATTACTACTTGTCTCGCACCTCATATATTTTGGGGACTTCAATGTTTTTGACTCCATATTATGTTTTTGGTAGGGCGTTGGATCGTTTTGTGTTGGTTAGGGTGGATTTGGTTCTTTCCAATGGAGGTAAGGATTTAATGTTGTTGGTTGGTTTTTCACTGGTTATGTAGGGTCCTTTATGTGTTTTAAGGTTCTTAATATCCTTTTTGTAGTGCGTTGATCCCTGCTCGTTGGTTTCGAGTCACCAAGTCAAGGGTGACTCTCCTGTGTGTGCATAGGTAAGTAAGTATATGTATGTGGGTTCCCCCGTTACGTGTATAGTAAACCATGGCAATGATTATGCACGTATGGGGCTTGGTGTGCCCATGTATATATATAAAAATTCATATGCAGGAGAGTGGAGACTGGTATATGCATTTAAGAATATGTTTAAGGATCCCCTTGCACATGCTCATGGCCATGTAGGTGTGTGCATAGGGGATAGGTGTCCTTGAATGTGTGTGAAGGTGTGTATACTCAGTTGGGGAGCATCGGCTTTTAGTTAGAAAGATCCAAGAGCCGAAGTGGGCGGCTTGGTTCCACCTTGAGGTAGGGTCCCTCTTCTAGTCTCTTTAATTAAAGAATTCTTTAAATTGTATTACCTTCTTTCTTAATTATGAATAATTATATCGACTTGCATATCTTGAATAAGTGTTCTTTTATATAATCATTTCATTTGATAAATAACGTCATTTTTTATAATAAAACCCTTCCAACGGAGGTGCGCTGTCTGTGAAAACTCACATTAATAGTTATGTTGATCTAGTTGCTTAACTTATTGCATTTGATTTGTGCTGAATGAGTTATAGAATAAATGTTAAATATGATTAAATGAATTTTTTGATAAAGCAATGCCATGATTTTATAATAAAACCCCTTCAATGGAGGTGCGCTGTCTTCTAAACCAAAGAGTAGTGATAGCAATTTTCTGTCGTTTTGATTCCCTTTAGACGTTGTGTCATTGTGTCACTCACTACAACCTTCTCTGGTGATCCCTTGTTATAGCACATTAAATAGTTGATATGTTCTATCATTTGGCGGCAGGGCGACGATTGGAATGTTGCCCCGCCTCCTCCCGCTCCATTCGCTCCTGGCCGGAAGATGTTTCCCTGCGGATGTCGCTGGACCGGGACAACACGCCGCGATCACGCCGCGGTCACGCCGCGGTCACGCCGCAGTCACGCCGCGGTCACACCGTGAATTGGCCCTGATCCAGTGACATCCAGCCCACACCAGCCCCTTTCCACCTTCATTTTAGCCTGCTGCCACCAGCATTGCATCCTGCAACAGCCCTCCCTGCCACCTTCAAATCAGCCCGCGCCACCACCCAGCACCTGCAACTAGCCCCCTTCCAAAAGCATTTCAGCCTCCTTCTGCTCCCTTCGCTCCTGGCCGAAAGATGTTGCCCCATGGATGTCGCTGGACCGGGCCAACACGTCGCGGTCATGCTGCGGTCACATCGTGGTCACGCTGCGGTCACGCCGCGGTCACACCGTGGTAATGCCGTGATTTGGCCCTGCTCTAGTGACATCCAACACACACCAGCCCCCTTCCACCTTCATTTCAGCCCGCTGCCACCAACATTCCAGCCCACAACAGCCCCCATGCCACCTTCGAATCAGCCCACACCATCCCCCCACCACCTGCAACCAGCCCCTTTCCACCAGCATTCCAGCCTCCTCCCGCTCCATTCTCTCCTGGCCGGAAGATGCTGCCCTGCGGATGTCACTGGATCGGGCCAACACGTCGCTGTCACGCCGCGGTCACGCCGCGGTCACGCCATGATTTGGCCCTGCTCCAGCAATATCCATCCCACACCAGCCCCCTTTCACCTTCATTTCAGCCCTCTGCCACCAGCACTCCAGCCTGAAACAGCCCTCCCTACCACTTTCGAATCAACCAGCACCCCCCCCCCCCCAGCACCTGTAACCAGCCCCCTTCCACCAGCATTCCAGCCTCCTCCTGCTCCATTCGCTCCTGGCCGGAAGATGTTGCCCCGCGTATGTCACTGGACCAGGCCAACACGTCGCGGTCACGCCGTGATCACGTTGTGGTCACGCCGCGGTAATGTCATGATTTGACCCTGCTCCAGCAACATCCAACCCACACCAGCCCCCGTCCACCTTCATTTCATCCCTCTGCCACCAGCATTCCAGCCCGCAACAGCCCCCTTCAACCTTCGAATCAGCCCGCACCATCCCCCCAGCACCTGCAACCAGCCTCCTTCCACTAGCATTACAGCCTCCTCCCACTCCCTTCACTCCTGGCTGGATGATGCTGCCCCGCAGATGTCGCTGGACCGGGCCAACACGCCGCGGTCACGCCGTGATTTGGCCCTACTCCAGGACGACACCCTGTTGCGATTCGCAGTCCTGTCGGGATACTTCTCCAATCCCTAAGCCGCACTTCTCCAAAACCTCGGCGCCAATCCCATACTCCTCCCGTCCTCGCTGCCGCTCCCATACCGACCACCCCTCGCCGCCGCTCCCATCCCAACCACCCCTCGCCGCTCGCCGCTCCCTTCTCATCAGCACTCACGCTTTTTTTCCAAAATCTCTATGAGAACCCATAACCCTTCTCATTTTACCCTAAACCATAGCTCGACACACCCATATGGAAGATTTTTTCCAATAGCACGACATGAATCCTACTTCCCAACCGACTCTCAACGCGAACCCTACTTCCCAGCGCGACAGGTCTGGTTTTCCAACGCTCTATTCTTCTGCATTAAATGGGTACGTGTTATGATCCCCTTCCGATTTTAGGTTGTGTTTGGAACCCATCTTCCCTACCTGCTCTTGAGGGTTCTAACTCTACTTTCCAAACGGTCATCTTATCTTTGGTTCAAGTATTTTTTGTTCATTCACTTTAAATCAGTATGTATGCCTTCATTTATTTTCGATTTTTTGGTTCCATTTCGCTGCAATGTACTATCTATTATTATCCCCTTATGAACACAAGCAATATATCATTTTAGGTTGCAGTTTTGTCGTAATTTACCTGTATGGAATCATTTTGATTGATATTGAAGAGGTCAAAATGAGGTGAAGATGAGGGGGGATGTGCTGGAGGGGGGTGGGGGGGGGGGATGGGCAGGGGTGAGGTGAGGAGGAGGGGGGATGGACAGGGGGTTGGAGGTGGTTGTGCAGGTGGGGGAGAGGGGGGGGATGTGCTAGGGGTGAGAAAAGATAAGATATGGGGGTGAAAGAACATCCATGTTGATGGCAACACCAATACATCAACGACTAGAAAAATGTGATCATCGATCAGCAATGTCTCCAACTGATCATCTATCAACAATGCCTATCCATGTACCTCGCACTAGATATAGCTTTATACCCTATATGGTTGTCTGCCACTAGCACACCCAGAGTCACCACTACATGGCGTGTAACCCACCCCCTTGTATAAATCTTTTAGTTCCCAAAACCCATCTTTCCCAAGTACGGAGAACACATGATGTGTGTTCTCAAAACTACACATCATATACATGAGTTCTCCCAAACTAAACCCCCCAAAAATATCTCAAAACACCTAATTTCTCCAAAGTATCCATAGATTGAATCATGAATGGGTCACCAAAAACCCAAAAAATACGATTAAAACTTAAAATCAACTACCCTATGGGAATTTGTGGGGGAGGCGGGGGTGCTTGGCGGGGGTGGGGTGGGGAGGAGGGGGGCTGTGTATGGGGTTTGGTGGGGAGGGGGTGGGCTGGGCAGGGGGTGGGGGTGGGTCATCATTCAGATTTCAAAGGATATAAAAATCATCTATGGAAGGTATATACTAAAATTCATGTAGTAATTTATTGGATTGTCATTGAGGATTATCTGAATGTTTGCATTACAGATTGGGGATAGAATATTACCTTGTAATCTTATCCTCTTAGAATATGATAGAAAATTTCTAAAGTGAGCCCAACAGATGATGTAAATGATTCATAACCACTGACAAACACCATGTTGGATGTCATCATAGCAGATCCCCTTGAAAATTAGGCATGCAATATCTCTCATGAATCAAGTAAATAACTATCCCCATAGAATCTATGTGTGACAGAAGCCTGACCAATATCCCTCTCTTATACACAAACCAATACCTTGATAAATGCAACAATATAACTAAATCTCTTGACAGTATAGAATTCATTGCCCCATAGTATATGATTCCCCCATCATTATAATCTTGGAACAAAAGGTTTATAATGGTCATAGTGTAAATATCCTTCTAGGTTAGTATATTGAATGATTAAATTCATCGAAAAAATATCAAATTTATACTGAAGTAATCAAAACTAATAACCCTTATCCGATAGATCAGGATTGAGGCAGGGGATTCTTCATATATGAGTTATAAACTTGAATTTCCAATATCCCCCTCCCTATTTGATCAACAAAACAACATTTTGTTGGTTCTTTGTCTCTCTACCACATAAATACGTGAACCATTCAAGGGGAAGGGATGTGAGTAAGCCTTCAAAAATGAGATGATTATTTCTATGTGTTTCTTGTGTGTTTTTTGTGTGATTGCAGGTGATTGAAGTGAGTTTTCTATGTGTGCAGCGTGTTTTCATTGTTTTTAGGTTGCAGTGTTCCTAAACACATATAATGAGTGTTTTTTTATTTGTGATTGCAGGCTGCAGTGTGTTTTTTTTATTGCAGGCTGCAGTGGGTTTTTTGTGATTGCAGGCTGCAGTTTGTTTTTTCTGATTGCAGCCTGCAGTTGATTTCAGGTTGCAGTGTTCCTAAACACACAGAATGAGTGTTTTTTTCCTGTCTTTGCAGGTTGAAGTGTGTTTTTTGTGAGATGGCACATTTTTTACAGAGTCTTCATTGCATCCTGCAGTTGATTGCAGCCTGTTTCATTTTAAATTAATGGGGTCTAGGCCAACAGTTTCAAAACCGTTGGGTTATATGTGTGTTGCTGCATTTTTCAAAACCGTTGCTGCTGCATTTCCCAACAGTTTCAAAACCGTTGGGTTATACCCCTGCTGCATTTCCTGCATTTCCCAACGGTTCAAAACCGTTGGTTTATACCCCTGCTGCATTTCCTGCATTTCCCAACGGTTCAAAACAGTTGGGTTATACACCCCCTATATGTTTATCCCAGCGGTTTTAAAACTTTTGGCATTCCCCTATGCACTGATGTTTCCAACGGTTCAGATGAACCGTTGGTATAAAAGAAATCTAAACAGCCTTCCCCAATAGTTCAACATGACAACGCTTTCCCAATGCCTCACAGCCCAACGGTTTCTAAAACCGTTGGGATAAGATTCCCCAACGGTTTCAGGGCCTTTCCCAATGGTTTTAAACCGTTGGGAAAACATGGATTTCCAGTAGTGTGTGTTTGTTTTACTACTTCTTGTTTTTTAATGTGAGCTTGGATGGTTGTGGTAATATTTAGAGGCATGGAGGCCCTTTTGGTTGTGGCATCAGATGACTCCTAGAGTGGTGAGATGCATCGATTTATTCATGTGGGTGTTTGAGAGGACACAAGGGGTGATGGAATGGGATGGTTGGTATTGTTGGATGCTTGGTAATTTGGATTGGTTATTTATATTCTTTACATTTCCCCACTGCTCAAGGAAGTTATTCTTACTTACCCTTCTTCCGAAAGAGGTGAAGACACGTGGGGTATTCCACGTGCTTTCTGTGTTTAGCTTCTCAAGGAATGATGGGTATATTCTCTTGCTGTAAGCAGAAAAGACTCGACGGGTAGTACATCTACTGACCGTGTTGAGCCCACTTGTGTTTAGTAGCATATAATGTTTATCTATAATGCCTTGGAATTTTGGAAAGTGTTTCTATAACAAATAATTGAAAAAATTATGTTAACCCATGGGGATGGAGATTCTAGAACATAACGATGAGGTTGTAATTTTTTAAGGAACAATTGACTTTGGGTGTGAAACAAATAAAATTTTACATGGGATTGTTCATTGTTAATTAATATTTAAAAATTAATTAACGTACAGTGGAACTGATAAAAAGGGAATGAATTAATCTAATAATTCTCTTTAAATAGTTGTGCTCTTGTAGGATACCTAGTCTTAGAAGTAGTAGCACGGAGTCTGAGAGATGTTAGCTTCAATTGTGTCTAAGACTAGGTAATTCCCATAGTGTGGTTGTGAGATATAATATATCCAGTACTTTTTGGGTTTCTATATGATACTCCACCCTATCAGTAAGGGAAACTGACACCCCGGGGATTATGAGCCCTGGGGGGTGTTTTCCATAACATTTCGGTGGGAGGATGGATGGCTGACTACCGCCTTTGGCCCCGCTCTCTTCTCTTGGTAGTTACTGGTGCTGGCAGGCACATTTGTTAGTTTTCCCCATATATGTTTGTAGTGGGATGTAATGGCTTGTGGTTATTCACACACATATATTATGTATATAGTTTTCTATATACTACTATAGGTGTAACGTGTATAGGTTGTGATGGCTTGAGGATCCTTACTCGGTGAATGGGTTGTAATGGCTTGAGGTATAATAATCGACATATGATACACGTTATGCGAGTTGTGGGGCTCCCAAAAACTACCTGGTTACTTTGGTGTGTGGATGTGGTGGTTTTTTTGCATGAGGTTCTTATTGTGGT
The DNA here is from genome assembly GCA_963277665.1 of Viscum album. Lineage (NCBI taxonomy): Eukaryota > Viridiplantae > Streptophyta > Magnoliopsida > Santalales > Viscaceae > Viscum > Viscum album. The sequence goes on from OY728120.1 coordinate 310,270,736, forward strand.
GCTTCACCCAGGTGTCTGCGGGAAAGCGTTTTTTGAGAGATATGCTTAGGACGTGCGACGTTGGGGAAAAGTGGAAAACATGTGAGGAAGTAGTAGTGGGTTACCATTGATATTATTTATTATATGATATATTATTGTATACATTACTTGGTGAGGGTATACATGGTGAGGTTGGGAACATAGTATACCTATTTAGTAGATGAGTTAGTTTCACTTGATGTTCACAGTAATTTAATATGCTTTCATTACATTTATATGATAGACTTGAGGAAGGATCCCAATGAGTATACTGTTATACTCCCCCTATGTATATATAAACTGTTTTTCAGGTCACTTGGAGCAGGTTGGAGATCAGGATGGTGTTTACTAGCGTGTTGTTGTAGGAGCTGTTCGGGCTTGTGGTTGCTGCTATTTTTTACTTTCTTTTGGGTACATGAATTTTTTCCCTTTTGGTTTTAGTACTTCTGTATGACATTTCAAATGTGTAATTGGGTTTTCGTTTATATTGTAGTCTGAGTTGGGCTTGATTGGTGTCTATCTTATCTCTATCTTCTGCATGTGTTCTCTTAGAGGGTAGTGCCTCCCATTTTTGTGTTTTACTATCCCCTCAGTGCTAGTCGCCAACCCGGGGCCTACTGGAGGCGGGACTCAGGGGTCATTATCTCCCTTCTCACATTTTTAGCCCAGGAGGGGTACACATTGTGGGGAGGGGTTCATGAATGTGGTTCTGGAAAATATATTTATAATCAAATTACATAATTATCTTGATTCCTTTAAATTCAGGATTAGTGAATAGTCATGTAAATCACATTAAATGATATTTCATGTTTAAAAAAATACTTATAATATATTAAAAATATTAACGAATTTTATGGGAAAATATCTATCATATCCTTCATGATTAATTTATGTTCCACTTGGACTTTTTAAAATTACTATGGTTATATTTAAAAGGATTGATGAAGAGGTTATACTAAGAGATAAGGTTAAAAATGACACATAAACATGCCTATATTTCATTTTATTAATTTATTTAAACCTTATCCTCATTATAATTGACTAAATTTTTCATTGTAGTTATTATTTAGGAGTTAGAATCAAATTATATATTAATATTTCATGTATTTATAAGATTTCCACCCACTTCACTTATAAAAGTACACATACTATCTTATCTTACTCACCCATCAACATTAGTTTATATTTGATTATATATTTTTTAATACCTTCCAAAATATCATTCAATCATCATATATGTTTTTACCAAAAAAACAAACCTATAAGAATTAATCTGTAATCCAAATGATGTTTTTCCAATAAGAGGTATAAATATTAACCTAGTATTTTTCATGTTTATTTATTCTGATGCCTCAATAAAATATTATATAACCATGATCATATAATAATATCAGTATATTACATATATTTAAATTTTTTTCTTTATGGAAACAATATTATTTATATGATTTTTATCCAATATGAAATGAAAGAATCGCTCCTACACACGTACTGTCTACCATCTCCACAAAGTGATGTATTTCATTGTCCTTCCCAAACTCTCATTATAGGGTAATATAATATCTAAAATGAATAAATTATCATTTATGAAATAATTATTATCTTTTCATAATACTATATCTTATACATTCTTACCCTTTAATCCATTAGAAAATTATACTTTTGCTAATTTGTATCTGGAGACTACCACCTTCACAAAGTGATGTGATTTGTTTTTAATTAATTCCTTTTGTAGTTGTTCATAAAGATAGAAATAATTACTACATATTAAATTAATAACATATTTTTGATTATTTAATACCACACCATTATCTACATAATTTATTTTCCACCTAATAAAAAAATGAAAACACCACTCATGCGTATGTAAAGATTAATGTCTCCATTGAAACTCTATAATTCATTTTTCTTTACCATATTACATAGGTAGTTATAAAATTTTATTTATCATATAAAAATGATATAAATTTCATGATTCATATAATATTATTAATGTAAAAATTTTCCCTTTGACAATGTCCAACCTACCAAAGTTGTCTTTGGGATAATGAACAAAACTCCATCAAAACATCTTATATAAACATAATTTATTTAATAAATAATTATTTTATGGTAGTAAATGGGATAAATTTAATAATGATAATGGAATTAACAATAAAATTGTTCTTAATCTATGAATTTTTTTTTATTTTTTTATTAATTACATAGATAATGTACAAAGCTTGACGGCACTTAAGGTAAATGAGTTTTATTTAAAAAACATATTTTAAAGTATTCCTTTTGAAAATTTTATTTCATGTTCTTGTTATTTAAAATGTTTCATTAATATTCTCATTTATGATTTAGAGAGTGTTAAATTTCATTTTAAAATATTTTTTAGTTCCTTTAAATGTTTTAAAAAATTAATAATGTTGACATTTATCATAAGGGGAATTTTGACATTTTTACAAAAGTGAAATAGAAGTTTTTTAACATATATGTTACAAGATAAATTTAATGAAATAATTTACATTATTATTTAAAAATAATATTATTTAATTTTCCATGGTTTTCAAAATAAAATTCAATTCCAATTTTTCTAAGAATCTTTCATTTTAAAGAGTTTTTAAAAGAAAAGGATATTTATACACATTTTTAAACAAAAATTGAATGTGATTTTTATTAAGGTCTCAAATTATTTTTAAAATTTTGATGATTATAAATTTAAATTTTAAAATTTTGTTTTTCATGATATGTTAATAAATAATTATGGATTATGAAAAGGAAGATGATACAGTTCATCATGCTAGGTGAGACCGAAATAGATCTCCAATTAATTGTTTAATGATTAGTATTGAAAGGGAAAAATAAAGAAGTTCACTATGTAGGATACTCCTATGGAATAAAATTTGATAATTTAATTTATCACATGAGTTAAACATGTGTTAAAATCGATTAGGAATATGATGCTCTAAAATACGTATATTTTTCTTATAAAGGGTTTTTATGGAGGTCATTTTATTTCCTAGAAGATGATTGTATATAGATTATTTAATGTGAATGGGTTTTCTTTCAAATAAACGATATCATGAGATCTTAGGTTAATCATTTTTCCTTCATGGGTTTCATGTTATTTATAATGGGTTTCAAAGGTATACTTTTATAAAATCTTTATTTTTTAATGTGGATATTTTTTATTTATGTTTTCAATGTTATATTGTGAAAATGGTAAACATTTTTATGGGTTTTAAGGTTTTGAATTTAAATAATGGATTTATATTGTTTTTATGTCCCTTACAGACATTTTTTTTCTCTACCCATGTATTCGAACATTTTTTACAGGGATTAATAATGTGAAGGAACTCTTATTATGTCTAGCTCTAAATAAAGGATATTTTCCATGATCAAAGTTACTATGTGATAAATTAAATTTTGAAATGATATTAATAGTACTTTTTAAGGGAAAAATGGAAACGGTGTGTTTGTGTTCCATAAGTAATGTATTGGTTTTCATAATTCATTACAACATTGAATCTAAAAATAAATGGAATTTAAGAAATTGAATCCCTTTTCATAAATCATGTAATTATTGTTTTATTATGTCATAGGGTTTATAAAACCATCTTTTAAAAATATTTTAAAAGAGGAATAATTATGACACAAGAGAATTATATTCAAAAAACCCCACTTAAAACATGGGAAACATTTTCCTAAATAAACCATGAAAATAAATAGCTTAAAAATAATCTTCTTATACAATAAGAACAATATAATTCATGAAATTATCTATCCAATATGTAAAATACCAACCATTTAAATTCAATTTGGTGAATAAAAAAACATATCTTAACTAATGTGAATTTAGATGAAACACCCTTACCTTTGGTCCTACTTATTTTGAAGAGATAAAACCTCCTTTAAAAAATATATCATAATAACTTATTTTGGAACATTATATATACCTATAAACATTTATAGAATTCATTTATAATCATTTATTTCAAATATAATATCTATTTATCATTTATTTCCATCATCAGATGTTATTAGATTCAATTGCTGGTTTTGTACTCATTTCATAGTGGTGGCTTTGATTCATATTTATAGATTCAAATTTATTATTTCAAAGACCATTAAATAAGATGAAATATGTGATTTTTTATTAATAATAATCTTCAAATTTCATATCATATGTATTCTAGTTTTTATTTTTGATGATGAATTAAGAGAATTGCTTATTTTGTGAATTATTGATGAATGAGTAGTGTATTCTTACTAATTGGTTAGATATTATCATTAAAATTATAAAAAAATATTATTTACATAATTATTTTCTCCCAATATCTCTGATAATTATGTTTCATTAGTTATCTATGATATAAAGTTTTAGAAACATTTATGCATGTGGTTAAACCCACATAAACATGAACCTATTATAATTAACAAATAAGAATGATTATTGGGTAAATTTGTTATAATTTCATTATTATAGAATTATAAAGATATTATTTAGATTTTATTAATATTATTAATCATTTTATAATGTATTTATATAAATATGAAAAGCCAATAGTGAAAAAAATATGTCACTTTCGTGGAGGTGGAAGTTTCTATGTATGAATGATAGACATGTTCATTTTCTATAGAACTTGTTGAAGACATTGAATTATTTAAAATTAAATAATATTAATAATTATATAAGTATCATATTAATAATATAAATAGTCTTTTATACATATCCTTGTAAAAGGGTGATTAAAAATCAATCATGTCGTTCATGTAGGCGGTAGTCCACAAGTACACATTAAGACATCTTCATCTTTCAAATGGTTTTGGATGTATATAAAAATGAATATTAAAATAGTATAATGACATTTTTATGTATTATTTATAGTATTTTTATAAGACATTAATTGATAGAAATGTTTTTAGTGGGTAAAATAATGAAATAATTTAGAGAGTCAGATTTAAAACACTACCTCTTCCTTTAGATGTTCTCCATTGGTGAACACCATAAAACTCCTTTTCATGGTCTCTATGAAAGTCCAATTATTATAGTACATTTGTAGAGAGTGTAAGATAAACTAGGGAATATTTTGGATTATCTAAAACAATAGAATTATAGGACAAATAGTGTGGAGTTGAGTTCCATTTATAGGTGAAGGGAATAATATTTTGGTAAATATAATTTTTAATATACAGGGAGAATATGCTTCACATAAAAAGGGATAACTAGATGAAATTAATGTTGTGAATTATTATATAAGGTATATAATACCCCATCCACTAATTTTAAAAAACGAATATTCATTTTCTTTTTCCTTTTTCTTTTAGAATTTTTATTTTTACTCTTTTTTTACCATTATTATACATTTTTACCAAAGTAAATTAATTTTAATGAAAAAAATTAAAATATGCCTTATTAAATTATTTGTTCTAGATTATTTATATTAGGAAATTCATTTTATAAAATAAAATTACGATATTTTGGAAAATTTTATTTAACATTATTTCTATTAACACATAAAAACAAATTTTATAAAAAAAGTTTATATAAGCATAAAAATTATGTTTATGATAAAATTTTCAATTTATTTCATACATATACCATTAATTTTTTAATTATTTACCATACAATACTTATTTTTTCTTAAAAAAATAATCCATATACGTGTTCCACATTATGGATACTTAATTAGAAAAATAAATCAAAAAATATTTTATTATTGTATAATATTACATATGTTTTGAAAATGATAAACATTGGTTTATAAATTAAATATATAATTTTATAAGAATAATGTCACTACATACATACATTTTAGATACTAAATTACATTTTATAAGTTATTATCTAATAATTACTTCTTGATAAATACATAAAAACTATTGTTTTAGTAGAAAATGAATTTTAACTATTCACCTAAAAATTAATTATTTCATAAAAATACCATAAATCACTCTCGGAGAATTTTGATATATGTACATTAATAATATGTTTCATTTTAAAAAATTCAAGTAATTATATTTCTAAAACATTTTTTAATTATATGTGAGCATGATTGGTAAAAACATTTCATAGCGAAATATATTTTAAGCATAAAATAAATTTATTATTATCACTTACCATGTAATAAATATTGGTTGGATGTAAAATATTTTATTAATATTACTTAAAAAATATTTACAATAATTCTGGAGTATAGTTTAGTTCAAAATAAACAACCCATAAAAATAAAACATTGAAAAAAATATGACATTTATATTAAATAATATTTAGCATATGAAATAAGAATTAATTATTTATATTCTAAACAAATTAATTTTACTAATCCTATTATATTAATATATATAATAAGATTTTATAAGTACATAATATCATTAATTAATAATAATATTTCAATTAAAACATAACACATAAATATATATATTAAAAATATTTTCAATTTAGTGTTTTTTATTCATTATTTATATTAATTAAAATTTACTAATAACAGTAAAGAATATCAGTATAACGATTTGAAACATTTTTATACAATAAAAATATTCATAAAGGCTAGATTTCATTCCTATATAGAGCCTTACAATACCCAATAATTATATTCACCCCACTTAAGTCACACATCTTAGTTCTATAGTATTCATTTTACATCTCACAGTATGCTTTCCCCATTAATGATATTATTCATTATTATCAGTGATCATTTCCTATTAGTGATGCTAAATGGTGAATATTTTCCATTACATCTTCTAGTGTTTAATATTTTATTATTTTCTCTTTATTACCCTCTTTTAGTTCATGCACATTTAATGGATGTAATAATCCATTCTGAGTAATAACCCATGGTGTGTATTACATAGTTTCATGTTATTTTGTTGTAAGGTTTTTATAAAAATGATATATGGTTGTCAGTTTAATTCATATCTTGTACGAATTATTTCCAAAACTATTTCAATTACTTTGGAAAAATAAAAAAAAATATTTTAAAAATATAACTATATAGTTTATAGAAAGACTATGCATCCTTAAAACTGAGGAAATTTCCAAAGCTATGTAATTTGCCTAAATTGTGATGGTGGAATGAGACTAGCTGGGAAATAGATTTTTTGGTCCCCTTATGATCTATTCTAGATCTATAGTGTTATAAACACTTGATATGATCCAAGTATTGTTATATTATTAGTCTTATGAGGATATTCATCTATTTTTTAGGAGTTCAAGGGGTTCCATGAGAGTTAGTGAAGGGATAGGTAGAGGTGTAGCTAAAATTAAAATTTTCATAATTGTTCATGACATGCAAGGTGGATTCATGTAGTGATTTTTTTTGTCTTAAATAGATTCTTGATAAGAAATTTTCTCAGAGCATGGTGTTTTGGAGGGATTCAATATAGATTTGAGAGTTCTCTAATCAAGGTGGTACGTGACATGTATGGATTCAAGTTCAAGGAACTATCACTACTAGAAATCAAGGATTCAACAATTATTTAAAACTATTGAGAAGGGATACCAAATAACTGGTATATTTTATACCAATGGTTTAGAAAACCATTGGGTGATAAGGCATGGGGATAGCCTTATATGAATAGTTTTTTTTGAAACTGTTTGATTAGAACAATAAAAAATTCATCTTCCATACAGTTTTGGACAATCGTTGCAATATAGATGTACCAAAAATTTGTAACTATTGGTAAATGTAACTCTATAACCTATACAATTGGTTTACAAATTGATGGTATATATTTTTACCAATAGTTTTCCTATAACCATTGGTATATATTTTATATAGAAACCATATACCTACAATTTATGCACTGTTGGTATGGTGTTTTACCAACAGTTTTATCTGAACTGTTGGTATAGAAGGTTTGCTCTCATTTATACCAACATTTTATAAACCGTTGGTATATTGTACTCTAGGATTACACAACACCCCTCATTCCCACCCTCTATAAAAGCCTTACCTCTTGCCTACCCTATACAACCTCTACCAAATTACATAGAAACCCACATCCCCTCTTGCCTCCCCTCCCAAATAAGTGTAATTCCACACTTGAGTATATAATAGACAATATACAATAATTATCTAACACCTGAAAATAAAAAATTCAGAAAAACACTGATTCCCTCGATACAATGTATAGAATTAAAAAAAACACTCATGGGGGCTGTCTAGGGGGTGTCCAGTGGTTCGGGGGTGTCCACGGGGGTGGAGGTGTCTAGGGGGTGAGGGTGGATAGGGAGTGTGGTGGTGTCTAGGGGGTGGCGGCTGTCCAAGGGGGTGGGGTGTCCATGAGTTGGGGTATGTCCAAGGGGGTGGGGTGTCCAGGGGGTTGGGGGGATTTCTAGGGGTGGGTTATGTCCAGGGGTGGGGGGGGTGTCCAAGGCGGTGGGGGTGTCGATAGGGGTGGGATGTGTCCATGGGGATGTGGTGTCCAAGGGGGTGGGGTGTCTAAGGGTGGAGTGGTGTCCAGGGGGTGGGGATGTCCAAGGGGTGGGGGGCTATACAAGTGGATGGGGGTGCCTAGGGGGTGTTCAGGGGGTGGGGGCTGTCCATGGGGGTGGGGTGTATATGGGGTGGGGGTGTCCAGGGGGTGGGGTGGTGTTCAGGGGGTGAGGGGTTGTCCAAAGGGGTGGGGGTGTCCAGGTGGTGGGGGCTGTCTAAGGGGGTGGGGTTGTCCACGGGGTGGGGTTGTCCAGGGTATGGGTGGTGTCCATGGGGGTGGGGGCTGTCACGGGGTTGGGGGTGTCTAGGGGTGGGGTTTTCTAGGGGTGGGGGTGTCCAGGTGGTGGGGTGGGGTCCAAATTATGGGTGTGTCCATGAGGTGGGGTGGTGTCCAGGGGGTGGGGTGGTGTCCAGGGGTGGGGGCTGTCCAGGGGGTGGGGTGGTGTCTAGTGTGGTAGGGGGTGTCTAAGGGATGGGGGTGTCCAGAGGGTGGGGGTTGTCCAGTGGGTAGGGGTTGTCCATGGGGGTGGGGGTCTCCAGGGGGTGGGGGTGTTCAGGGGGGTGGGCGGTGTCCATGTGGTGGGGGTGGGGGGGGGGGGGTTATCCAGGGGGTTGGGGGACTTTCCAATATGGTTATCAAGGGGGTTGGGGGCCTTTCCATGGGTGCAGGGGGTGTCCAGGGGGTGGGGTGTCTAGGGAGTCAGCGTGTCCAGGGGGTGGGGCTGTCCAGGGTGTGGGGGTCTGTCCATGGGGGTGGGGTGTCCAGGGGGTGGGGGTGTCCACGGGGTGGGGGTGTCGAGGGGGTTGGGGGGATATCCAAGGGGGTAGGTGATATCCAAGGGGGTTGTCCAAGGGGTAGGGGTGTCAAGTTGGTGGGGGTGTCTGAGGGGATGGGGGTGTCATGGGGGTGGTGGGGGGGATGTCCAGGGGTGGGGGATGTCCGTGGGTATGGGTGTCCAAGGGGGTGGGGGCTGTCCAGGGGGTTGGGGGGCTATCCATGGGGGTATGGAATATCCAGGGGTGCGGGTGTCCAGTGGTTCGAGGTTGTCTAGGGGATGGAGGGTAGTCCATGTGGGTGTTGGTGTCCATGTGGTGGGGGTGTCCAATTGGTGGGGTGGTGTCCATGGGTTGTGTTGGTCTATCCAGGGTCTTAGGGGGTTGTCCAAGGGGGTAGGGGGTGTCCAGGGGGTGGGGGTTTCTAGGGGGTTGTCCATGGGGGTGGGGGTGTCTAGGGGATGGGGGTGTCCAGGGGTTTGAGGGCTATCCAGGGTGTTGGGGGGCTTTCCAAGGGGGGTATTGGTGTCCAGGGGGCTATCCAAGGGGTAGGGGTGTCCAGGCGGTGGGGGTGTTCGGAGGGATGGTGGTTTCCAATGGAGTGGGGGATGTCCAGGGGTTTTGGCTGTTTGTGGGGGTGGGGCGTCTAGGGGGTGGGGGTTGTCCATGATGTTGGGGTGCTTTCCTCGGGGGGTATGGGGTTTTTAGTGGGTGGGGGTGTGAGGGGTGGGGGTTGTCTAGTGGGGGAGGGACTTCAATGGGTTTGGGGCGTCAAGGGGTGGGGAGGGGTGTCCATGTTGTGGGGTGGTGTACATGGGGTTGGGGCTATCCAGGGGGTTGGGGGTATTCCAAGGGAGTAGGGGTGTCTAGTTGGTGGGGGTGTCCAGGGGGGCTATCCAGGGGGTGGGGTGTCCATGGGGGTGGGGGTGTCTAGGAGATGGGGGCTATCTAGGGGGTTGTGGGTTGTCCATGTGGGTAGGGGGTGTCCAGGGTGGTGTCCAAGTGGGTAGGTGGTGTCCAGGGGGTGGGGGTGCCTAGGGGAATGGGGGTGTCTAGGGGAGGAGGGCATGTCCATGGGGTGGGGGCTATCCATGATGGGGGGGGGTGTCCATGGGGGTGGGGGTGTATATGGGGTGGGGTGTCTAAGGGATGGGGCTGTCAAGGGGGTGGGGTTCATCCATGGGGTTGGGGTCCAAGGGGGAGAGGTGTCTCGGGGGTTGCGGTATCCAGGGGTGGTGGCTGTCTAGGGGTGGGGGTTTTCCAGAGGTTTGGAGGAAGTTCCAATGGGGTAGGGGTGTCTAAGGGGTGGGTGGTGTCCATGGGGGTGGGGCTGTCCAGGGTTGGGGGTTGTACCAGGGGGTTGGGGTGTCTAGGGGGTTGGGTTTCAAGGGGGTGGGGTGGTGTCGAAGGGGTGGGGGCTTTCCATATGGGTGGGGGTGTCCAAGGGGCGGGGGTGTCTATGGTGTGTGATGGTTTCCATGTGGGGTTGGGGCTATCCAGGTGGTTGGGGGCTGTCCATGGGGGTGGGGGTGTCCAGGGGGTGTGGGTGTCCAGGGGAGGGGTGAATTATTCATAGTAAATCATCAAATAATGTTTTGTTATTTATAGATAAAGAAATAAAGGTAATAAGACTTACCTTATCAGACATATATGCAAACAAAACAAATCATCAAACATCAAATGTCAGTAATCCGTAAAAAATGTAACGAGTAAATATATACCTCATCACCATCACTATCATCACAATCATCGTGAACCTCACCCTCATCCTTATCTTTTTCTCCATCAATACCCTCCCTCTTTAACAAACTCCTCTTCTCCCTCGTACTCCTCCCTTGCCTCCTCCTATCCCACCTCCTCCACATCGGCCTCCTCCTCGCCATCCTCCTCCGCATTGGCCCCCTCCTCTCACTCCTCCTACCCCACCTTAACCTCCTCATTACCATCATATTTAAAACCACTTAAATTTCCATATGTTGAACCATATATATAACTCATTGACGACATATCTTCATCACAACCTGTGTTGGCCTCTGGTGGAAGTGTTGGATTTAAAACATCAATCAGTTTCATAAATGCAGTGTTCGCCCTAGAAAACTATTCTACCGTCTCTATGGCAGATTTTTCAGCAAGTTATTCTTGTTCCTTATCCTGATAGAACTCAGTGGCACTACAAATCATACTTGAGGAGGGACAATACCTCATCAGGACTATAAATTGACCATGTTGACATCGTACTCTGCCAGGGTTCCCATCTCCATACACCTGATGTAAGTGATCGTTTGGACCAAAATTGTCAGGTTCCTGGGAATCAAGGGCCTATAAAGTATCATTTAAAAAATATAAAGAGATTATTATTTTAAAAAATCTATATTAAAATTTTAAATCATCAAAGTAAAACTTACAATCAGCTGTTGAGTTTGTTTATTAACCGTAATTCCAAATTTCTTCCTTCAACATGAGCAACACAGTTTTGCTCGAGGCACACGTCCTTAAATATTCTATTTTTCCCTCTAAAATGACATTGAATATAGGAAACCATAATTAAAAATAGGTTACAAATATTTAATTTAATTACTAAAATTATATAACCACTTTTTAAATTGAATAAATTATAGAAGAAACTATATAATGTGAAATCCATAAAGAAAAATTATAAACAACTTTCATACATGCATCCTATCATGATCTGGCTTCGTAGTACGTCCCAATGTGTGGAGGTATTTTTTTTCATTACTATTTTTTATTTCTCCTGGATAATTCCTAAACAATATTCAATAGTACAAAATATAGTATCCATTCAAAACATGAAAATTTTCATCTAAACACCTCCAATTTCATTAAACCTTAAACAAGATAGTCATCTAATGAGTGATTATCTACTGATACTGTTATATCAGACAATCATACACAATGGGGACTGCATCTAACTCTGTTATAACCCTAGAATTCCAGACAATATACAACTCGTGCTTATAGGCTCTCCAAAGATCACTTATATCCTTTAGAGGTGTTGGTCGCGCACTATCACCATCAGGGGGTGTCTAATGGGGGGTGTCCATGGTGGGGTGTCTAGGGTGATGGGGGTTTCCAAGGGGTGGGGGTGTCCATGGGGTGGGGTTTTCAAGGTGGTGGGGATGGGGGTTGTCAATGGGGGTGAGGGGTGTCCAGGGGGTGGGGGTTTTTCAAAGGGGGGTGTCCAGGTGGTGGGATTAGGGTTGTTTAGGGGAGTCAATACCCATATAATACCATGAAAATTACTTATACCCAATCCAACCAATATCACAATTCCATTCCAACACCCAACAAACAACCAATTCATCCTCAATAACCCTACCCTACCAATTATTCCGTGAACAAAAACTATAAATAAAAAATACAAATACAATTTTCAACTAATCTAATGTTCATATAAACTACCATATCACCCCACTAAAAATGGAAAACCACCTACACCACTACCCCAACTGTCCCCAATCCCATCACATGGACCATACTTATATCCATTACCCTTTACCATATTTGAGTACAGATAAATCTCACCAGCACCCAATAGTTAATATAATGAAGTAGTGTCTACAAAGACTTCAAATAAACTGATTCACATAATCATGACACTTGAAGTGTAGAACAAAAATATAAAACAAATCAAAGTGTTCCGTATACCATGCCACAGACTCCAAAAAACTATAGTTTATGCCAAAAAAAAATAGAGATAAAAAAATTGATGTAGAACATTAAAAATATGGTAGTACTTACTAAATTGAAGTGTAGAAATAAAAAAATTGATTGATTAAATATGGATATATCAAGTGGAAGGAGTTTTATAGCCTGGGGTAAAGAGGAAGATTCAGGAGATATTCGGATTAGGGCTTGCAATCGTGCGAACGGGGGAGTTCGGTTGTTGTGTATTTGGGGGAACCTTTCCCCACGGTTTTTAAAAACTACTGGGAATTATATTATTTAACAATGGTTTTAAAAAATCCATTGGTATTCATTAGATAAATTAAATATTTTCCAATATTTTGAGTAAACTGTTGGGAAATATTCATTCTAAAAACCCAATGCCAACATTTTCTTCACACTGTTCGAGAAGGTTTCTATTTTTACAGTATACCAATGGTTTTTTCAAACTATTAGTATAAAATTATTTGGAAAACCTCTATTTGAACTAGTGAATAAAACTCTACATATGTTTGAAATTTCATGACTCAAAGGTGATTCATTGAAACAAATGGATTTACATCCTGAATTGGTGGCCATCCTAAAACATTAGAATATGAACTGTTGTGGCATGCCATGAATACATTGTTTACATCCTGTTAATAAATTCTATATCGCCTTCTATTGGTCGGAGTGCAAAAATCACGATGGGGTGAATTGAGGTTCTAGAAATAATATCTGTTAAAAATAAATTAAAACATTAATTCCCCATTTTATTAAAAACTCCTACTTAACAACAAATTTTTAAATATATACATGTTTATTTTTAAAATTATTCTTATAATTTCAATAAAAATATATTAAAATAAGTTTAAAGTACTTTTACTTCATGAATTAAATTTAATAGTATCAAAAATCATGTATAAAAAATAATCTGAACATTCAATGAAATTTTTTTCAATTGTAATTTTTAACAAAGATATAATTTTTTAAATATGAAATATTTAAAAATAATATAGTGGAATAATTACAATACATTTAGTCTCAATTCGAGACCTATTCCTCTCCAATTGGAAATAACCTACAACCATGTATTTTATTAAAGAATAAATTTATCCAAAATCTGGACCGTGTTTTAAAGAAGAAATAGTTCACATGGATTTCCAGGATATATCTATCCACTTTGATTGTTCTATATATGAGTAATAAATTAATAACAATTATATGTAGGAATTCTAGTATATATAGACACTTCTATGGTTTTACATTGGTATAGACATAATTAAATGAAATAGAGTGTCTGCAAATCTAAAATATAATACCATAGTTTGTGTTAAAGAATAAACATATTTTAATAAACATATATCCAAAGATAATATAGAATATTAAGAGAAATTAATTGACAGTGAAAATATTCAATGCAACTCATTCTGATCATCTTCAGTTTTTTAGGAGTCCTTGAATCTATCTTTGAATGTGATCAACTAATTATGCATAGAATGTTTAGAAAAACAGAGTGTCATGGATTATTTAGTGTACGTTCTTTTTTTAAAAAATATCTCATAAGGACATTCATATACACCACTATGTTTTGTCTATGATGGTATTTTCATCATAAGGAGATGCTTTCTATAAAATATTTTTTTGATGAATATTCATTGTTTAAACTTCATACTCATTACGTTCATATATGAATGGGATATAAAATTAATGCTCCAAAATATATCTGTTTTGTTTTCTAAAATACACTATATAGTTTATTAGACATGTTTGATTGTCTTCACATAAAGCATGGTTACTTTGGCTCATGGTCAGTTGGAACGATAATTTTATTTTCTCTTATGGTCACTAGTTTTATTCATGTTTGGGTACATTAATTAACATAATATATTAAAAAATTCACATGGTAGGTTGAATACTACATTCGGTCACTTCACTAATTCACATGATATCTTCTTTTCTTCATGATGTAACTTTATCTCTCCATATAGTAAGTTCACTCTTCCATGAAGTATGTACTATTGTTCTTATGATAACCACAATAATAAAAAAAATTTAGTATAAGACATAGAGAAAGTATACTTTCCAACATCATGATAACTTAATTGTTCATGTGGTAGGTTGAATAATTCACATGGTAAGTTGATCATTAACATGTGGTAGGTTAAGCATACATATCGTAAATTTAAACATTAATACACGATAGGTGATGAATTGGACAGAATTTACACATCCAATGCATGGTAAGTTTATTATAGATGTGGTTAGATAGAGTAAAATGTATGTAAGGTTACACATGTGAACATAACCTCAAGATTAGTTCAAAATATTTACATGATAAGTACGTATACATAAATAATATTTTTCAGCATAAATTTAAGAGTTAGAATATTTTTTCAATTTTCCCAAAAAATAACTAATTATCATAAAACAATAAATACGTTAGAAAATTCATAAAAATTATTTGGTGTCATTAAATTTCGTAGGGCTTACACTAAAACAAATGTTTCCCCTTTTTGATTATCCTAAATAATAACATAAAATTAAATGAGTTAAATTTTTCAAATATATATATCTAAAAAATATAAACACACACTTTTCAATATCTTTATGTGTCCTACAATTCCATTATTTTTTAGTTAATTTCACAATATCTCTATATTTTGGGGATATCAAAAAATTTATTTAAGGAGAACATATAAAAATTAATAATAATTAAATATATAAATAATTGAAAATATGAAAATAATAATGGAAATGAATGGTATGTCATCAATATTAGAAATTGATTACAATGGAAGTACAAGTGCTGTCTCTATCAGGGACACTAATCGTAATCAAAATATCAAACATCTATAATATCATCATGAAAAATAATATCCATTCACTAGGAGAAAGAGGGAGAGGCATATTGGGTTACTTGAGTAGGTTGTGTTACAGAAGCAATTGAAGGGTCCTGAATGACCACACACCTTGAAACTATTCAAAGATGTTGGCAAGTTTTCCATAGAAAAAATCTAAATGTGTTAATGGTTAAGGTAGAAATATTATTGGTTGAGTTAGTAGGTGTATAATGTAGTGTGTGACTAGTTGAATTACCATTGTATAGGTAAGTTTCTAATAGCTCGGTAAAATCCTTGATCACCAAAGATCCATGACAAATTGTTTAAAATCAGACCACTTTATTATCCATAAAAGCCTATAGAATAATTTTTTGTATTTCCTGGTTTTTCGCATGTGACTCAAATTATTGGGTCAAAGGAGGAATCCTAAATTCAATATCTGATTATATAATCATAGATTTTATGTATAATATGGTGAATAATCATCTAATATAGTATTTAATAGCTTTTTTGATAGTTTTTATATCTTTTTTAGATTCATTAAAATATTTTCCAACTATCACCAAAGTATTTGAATCATGGGACTAAAATCCTTCAAACACTTATTTCATTTTAAAATAAAATCATCCACCATAACTTTTAACTCATCGCTTATGTATTATCAGATTATTCCTTCATCATCAGATGTAAGTCGAGGAGTAGGTGTATGAGAAGAATAATTATAATCATCAAATAGTGAATGAAAATACCACTAACCTAGATACAACATCATATTAGAAATTTCTACTAGAAAAACACAAACTTGTGGTGTTATGTACTCTGCGTTACATATAATTAGGTCCATATTGAGTTAAAATATATGCTAATGGTGCAAAGTAACTAAATTTACTACACTTGAGATATCATAATATCTGATTTGGTCTATAAACTTCCCAAAACCAATAAATTTATCCTTCAAAATCGACATTTTGTACGATTTTAACTGATTCAAGTAATATTTAAAAAACAAATACAAAGTTCAATTAATAGAATGGGTAGCCATATGTATAAAAGAATAGAGATCATAATCCAATTACTTACCATCATCCTCAAGTACTTTATACCCATATCTCTACGAATGAACTCCTCTGAATCACTCATTTATACTTCCATTTCAAGATAAATTGTCTTGAGAGATTCAACATGTGTAGCTTCATTTCTTTTTTCTAGTTATTCAAAATTATTTAAAGGATTTTGACCAAAAATTCCATAAAGTATAAATACATTGAATGTCTTGTAAGAGAAACATCAGGTCTTTCATGGGTAACAATTTCATTTATTAAAGATCTTTATTGAACTCATTTAACCAAAAGGATTTCCTTTCTACAATCCTAAGGTGTAATTCTTCCAAAGTCATCATCATTATCATCACTCTTACAGTAATCCAATCTATAGATCGAAAATTTAGAGACGTCTCCCCCATAAGAAGTTGCATCTGGTATAGAATATATAGGAGTGTTACAAATAAAAAATGACATATCTAAGTTTTCTTCATCCTATATAGAGTCCTTAGTCTCATCCCATTCATGTTCACCCTCATAACCACTTAAATACACTTCAGTTTCAACACGCTCATCATCTTATAACTTCTATTCATAAGAATATAAGGGTATATTAGAGTCTAGTGGTCATAAATACATTACTAGTGAGGGTCCCCTATCATCGTTAATGGCCACATAGGATTCCTTATAAAGAAAAACCATTAACATTTTTTATTTTTCAAATTTTTCTTCTTCTTATTTCATAGTAACATCATCATATTCATTAAAATAATTATTAATGTCCTCAACTAGATCATGACCTGGATCCACAAGATCCCTTAGTCTAATCGGCTATCTAAAAAGTTAAAAAATTTACTAAAAATTTTAAAACCAACTAAACATTTATATAATAATAGGGATGAGTTGAGTTTTGGATATTTTATAGAACTAAAAATTTAAGAAGGATTACAGAAAAAATTATTTTCCTCAAAACATACCAACTAAAAATGATCTCTAATAAATTCTTAATTAACAATTATAAGAATATATTCTGGTTATTCAGGAAAAAATAACCTTTCCTAGTTGGGATCCACGTTTTTTAGATTAATACAGCAATATACACACTATGATTAGTTCTATATATATTTTCCTTCTTGGTGTTCCATTCTTAGTCAGTTCTTCCAAAGCATTTTCAAATTAAAAATTAGAATGGCTTGTAGGGAAATAACCATAATAGATTTCATGTTGACCCTTATACTTTACAACTGGGATCATTACCCATAATTTTTAGGAAAACACAATAACTTCCCCATACACCATTTTCATAAATTTTTCTCTTTAAATACTAGGATAAATGAAAACTACATATAAAATTACTTTACTAGATTAGTAGAGAATTACTAACCATCCTATTTAAACCATTAATCCTATACTTCTGTCTAAATATTTATCCAAACTATTTAATTTCTTTATTGAGCCACTATGTTTCAATTTATTTCTCTACAAATACGGGTCGATCGACTAAATTTGGGTCGTGTGGCTTACTATAGCGCCCATGAAACAATAAATATTTTTAATTTCCTTACTGGAGTTATTTTATGGGATTATTTCTTCCTAGATTTTTCTTCACTTTCATAATTTTAGCACATTGATTTGAACTTTGGTGATTTGGTATTGAGAGTGATTTCCCTAAAAGAGGTTTTTGATCACACATATTGATTTTAAAATATTTTAATAGTTTTTATGGAAAATTATATGATTAGACTCATATTCTTGTTCATATTTTTAATTCCACAATTTAGGTAATAAAATAATAACAATCTTATTTTAAATCCAATCAAAATTACTTACAAAAAAATTTAAGTACTGAATTGAAATAGTATGTATGCTAAAAAGGTACCCATAGTATCATAGCCTCAGTAAGTCTACTGAACATGGATGAACAATATATATGGTGACCACATGATTTATGTTCATGATAAGTAATTTAGTGACAATGTGCATTAAGTATCATGGTATGTATAGTAACTATGTGAGTAAATGTTTATGGTAGGTATAAAGACGGAATGACCTATTGTTGAGGTTTACTTTACAAATTGTACAAAAATAAACTCAAATTCAATTGACTGAATGTGTTAACTATACATTGTGGTTAGTTTTTGAAATAGTTCAATAAAGAATAGTAATTCATTTATATCTTTAATTAAAATAAATACAATGGTTGAATCAAAAATGAAATATTTAGAATTTTTTTATTTCTTAATTAATGTATGGTATAAATAATTTTCATAAAATTCCAAATAATCATAGATATATTAGTAAATTGACGTTTTGTATTAAGGAATTCAAGAGTAAAATCTCCTTGAAAATTGTCACTCAAAAAATAATATCTTATATTAATATGTTTTCTCATTGAATGAGATACAATATTCCTAGAGATATTTATTACACTTTTATCATCACAATTTTATTGAAATATCTAAACATAAATCCATAATCTATAAATGTTTCATTCATCCATATAATCTATTCACAAAAACTGTTTTTATATATGTACTCAATTTTAGTAATTGATAAGGAAACAAATATATTATCCTTACTACACCATGAAACTGGATACCTTCCAAAAAAATGACATGTTCAAGATGTGAATTTTCAATCTAACTTACATCCACTAAAATATTCATCCTAATAACTCACAAAATCATATGTTTTTCCTCTGTCTAAAAGAAATCCTATATGGACTGTGTTTTCGAGGTATGTAAATATTCTTTTGATAGCATTCGAAGTTGATTCTTTTAGATTTTATTGAAAACATACACACATTCACACACTAAACATAATATCATTTCATCTAATTGTTATGTATAGTAAATATCAAATATTACTTATATAAGTAGTTTTATCAACACGTTACTAAGTCTTGTCAATGTCTAGTTTAAATAATATACTTATGTTATTATCACTCTAATTAGTATTTTCCATAAAAAATCATTTATAATTTCGTTAGTGTACGTTATTTGGAATAAAATGATTCCTTCCTTTTTCAAAAAAATCATAATAATAAAGTAGAATTTTTACTAATCCATTAAACTAATTTCCAGTTAATTTATCTTCATTTTTTAAAATTTATTATACAATGTGATTTTGGATGATCCTAAAAAATATCTACAACAATGATTTAAAATATAGATACATCTTTTGGAGATCTCTTAATAAATAAATTAGGATACAATGTTCTTAATAAAAACCCATATAAATCAATAATGAGTTAATGTTATCATAACATTCTCTAGGATCTTGTTTTAAACCATATGAATATTTTTAAAATTCGAAAACATGATATAGAAAATGGGGATTTGGAAATATAGTGGGTTTCATTAAAAAAACTCAATTATATAACAATTTTGAAAGGAAGTATAGTCATCCATTGGATATAATTTGAAATTAAACTGAGATGCATTTGAAAAGATCATTCTAATATAATCATTTATAGATAAGAGTGAAAAGATTTCTTTATACCCAATACCTCCCCCTTATTGTTCCCCTTCTGAAATCATTCTTTAATTAATTCAATATATAGTGTGATATTAATTAACATTATTCCTAAACACACTCATAGTTCCAATGTTTAATAATTCTGTAGGTCTTTCTACTAGTTCCTATAATTTACATCCCTTAAACTGATTCAATTATTCTGTAATTTCATTTACCTAGGGTTATTCATTTATTTATTTAGTGATGTTCTCAGATTCACACTATGAAAAGAAATATTG
The DNA here is from genome assembly GCA_963277665.1 of Viscum album. NCBI lineage: Eukaryota > Viridiplantae > Streptophyta > Magnoliopsida > Santalales > Viscaceae > Viscum > Viscum album. The sequence goes on from OY728120.1 coordinate 310,291,252, forward strand.
GTGTCATACTTGATTTCTAATCAATTTTCTATTTTGAGTTCCTCTATTTAGTTTATCATCTATGAAATCTATGTGATGGTCTTTATTAGTATTAATTGTTCTAGAGTTTATTGTATTTTATATTTCATTTTAATTATATTTAGGTTCAAAAGGTTCCCTGAAAAAAGGTTATTTTTCTACAATAGGTTCCATAAAAAATCACTAGGTTCGGAATAATCATTTATATTTATATTATAAAGATAAATCTCAATGATTTACGAAGGGGACTTAGTCTCATGTCTACCTATGTAATCAAAATTTACTTGTATAGATTTTCTGATATTATTTTCTTTTATTGAATACATTGTATGATTTAATAGATCTAGAAGAACCAAAGAATATTCCTTCATTAATTTTGGAAGAAAATTTTTCTAAATTATCCATTGTGTTGGGAATAAGATCCTTATAAACAAAACCACTGTAGAAATTAACCTTGGGACATATACAATTCGTTGAATCATAAGAATTTTTATTTGAAACTGGTCTAATAACGTCTCTATTAATAGTATAGAAACATTCATTCACTACCTATATCCAAAAGTAAAAGGGTAGGTCATACTCATTGAGAATATTATAATAAATATGTTGAAGAGTTCTATCTATTCATTCTAATACATCATTATACTATGGGGTACATTGAGAAGACAGTTTGTGATTGTAGTCCTATTATTAGTCTAGATATTTTAATTCTTAATTTTTTAACTCATGATGATGATAATTTGATATAGAATTAATTCTATGTCTACTAAGGTTTTCTACAAATTTATTATTTTTAGAAAAAATAATAAAATTATCACTTTTTTGAGCTAGAATGAATAATCAGGTGTATCTAGAATAGTAATATACTAGAACATAAGTACAATTATTCTCATTTAATCTGTAAACTCTGTAGGATCCAAACTATTCCATTTGAAAGAAAAATAGTGGTTGATAAATTTACACATATATCATTGGTTTTGAAAGGTTATTTTGTTTATTCCCTTTTGACATGTCTTACATGCTTTCTATTTTAGGGATTATAGTTTATGTATATCCTTATCCAATACGTTCCTATATATATTCCTAATTGAGTGATGGTTATTTTATTCTAGTATCCTCTACCAAATCTAAGACTCTTTATTGAAGGAACATAAAATAGAATTATATTTTTAAATAAATGAATCCAAATTAACAAAAAAAAACATTGTAATTATGAAATGAGTAAAAAAACTAAATAATGAAAAGTACTATAAATATTTCATGCATTATTTTAGTACTTAACATGATAAAAATAATCACAATACTAAGAGATATTATATATATTATATTTTAATCCATTTGAAAATAATATTTTAGAAAGAGAAATTGTATTAGAACTACCTATTTGACCAAGTACAATTATGTTTTCTTTTCCCATTTTCACTAAAAGTGACATGTCCTCCATCTAATTTGATAGGGATCATGTACTTGATTAGTATACATTCATGTTATTAGAAAATATATTATCCTTATACCATTTCTTCTTATGAATACTCTTCATGAAGGTTCCTTACATCCAAATTAAACCGTAAATGATTTTTGTACCCATATTTTATTAGGTATATAAATGATAGTAATATAATCATCAATGATCCTAATCTATTTAAATAGTTTTATATAAATTTAATTTATACTTTTTTATATGAAAAAAATTATTAGGTCTATCTGAATAATATTATTTTACAGAGATGTCATAACTTGAACTATGTACAAATTTATTCTAATAAATATTCCTATAACCAAGTGGTTAAGAAATACATGTTATATTCTTCTTTATTTTCTATTTGTAAATTATTCTAGTATGTTTTTATCTAATATTTATAAATCATTCCTAATGATTTTTGAGTTACCCATTAGAAAAAAAAATTCATTGATTCCATTTAATAATTTATTATTTTGTTCATTTTCTACAGAAAATCAAACCTATAATGAATAAATAGTACATGATTCATTTTTAGACATATATATTAATATTTATTTTCATTAAATTTTCTCCAGTATATTATATTACTCAAATAAAGCCTCACTAGTAAATTTTTCTTCATTTTTTTAGTTCCAAAAACGATTTAAAATAATACAATAGGATATAGGATAAGTATTTACTACTACAGATATGTTTTTCATGAAGTATATGTTAGCCCAGCCATTCTTAAAGATGATTTATGTGTATTTAATAAACTTATTTATCCTTTTTTTCATTCTCCTAATTTTTTTTTATGCATAATTTTATGAAATTTGGACTTGATGTGTCTTTTTTTACATTCATAACATAACACATCACTTATATAATTCTTCTTTTTTTTTAATTTCCCTTTTTATTATTTCCTTTATAATGTTATGACCCATCATTTCATAAAGGTATGGCTTATTCATTTTCAATAAACATCATTTTTTAATCATGTAAATTTGTTTTATATCCTAAAGAAGGTTCTGGGAGTGTCTTAGGCTTGTTTTGATCCAGGAGTTCACAAAAATGGGAAAACAAGGTAGGTTGCATGGTTACCGCATTGTAAACACAAACCATGTGGGGTTATTGTATGAGATCTCATTTATAGTTAGGTGGTGCACATTTTGTCTACAACCGAGTGACCCAAGTTTCTATACCATGTGGCTCATATATTGTTTTTTAAAGAGTCATTTTTTATGGTTTATGCACTATTAGGGAAACTGTGCACCTAAAATGTGCAATGTCCCACTTTGGTAGTGGGCTGAGCATGATTGTTGAATGGTTTGATCAAACCATGCATCCAAACTGTGCACCACAAATTTTGATGGTGAAATGAATATTTTTCCATTCATTAAACTAGAAACCTATTCATTCTTTCCTCCTCTCATTATATAGTGGAGGATTACTTCTCCTCTCTCATTAACCACCTTTTTCCTATTTAGTCTTTGATACCAATTACACATCCAGAATCCAAATTAGGATCCATAAGAAGAATTTGATAGCTCTAGGAAATTTCTCTATTATATGTTCTTCCTAATTTATTTTCCATTCTTATATATTATACTATTTAGGTTCAAGTTCTTTTCCTTAATTTTAGGTTATTGGATAGTTTATTCAATTTCTCCCAACCTGCTTCAAATCTAATGCCACTGTCGAATGAGGATTCACCAATATCCCTATGGTATGTGGTCCAACTGTTTTCTTTTATAATTGGGTTGTTTTCATAGTTGTTACAGTGTTCCTCACACCATCCTTTTCCATGATTTTCATTAAAATTTATTTCTGCATTCTAAATTGTCAAAAGCACCATTTCAAACTCATCAGGATCGTGGTTTTGTATTTATAGGATCCCAAACATGATCCTGGAGACCTCTTGGTTGTCCTATCTTAAAATTTCTATTTATAATTAACTGTTTAGATGGATAATATGCCTCTTAAGAATTCATATTGGGTTGTAATGGATGTTTTCCACTTTTATATGAATTTCTACAAAACCATAGCACCTCCTAAGTGAATTACTGGAATTTTAAATTGAATTTCCTCCATGTAGGTAATTTTAAAAATGATAATATCACCTCTTAAGCGCATGGTTTAATGAAAAAAACTAAATTTCCAAACTTTAATTAATTGACCCAATTTTATTGAAATGTATAAATCATAATGGTTTTACATACTTAAAAAAATTAATCGACTACTTTATTAAATTTTAATGGGTGGTAATACATCCTTAATTAATTTATCCATATCCATATGGATTATATGAACTGTAATACCCTTGGGTATTTTTGGGCTTGGTGGGTAAAATGCATGGGAGATGGTGCCTGATGTCTATTATTTTAATTATGATTAAGAAAATTGATAATGGTTTTGGAATGATGGTTAAGGTAATTTTGGATCTTGATGATTAACTATCCCTTACATTAGGTGTTGAGCATGATGTCTCACACCATTGACACTATTTGGTTGGTGGGATTGAAACACCAAGTCCCTTGTTTTGGGTGTTGACATGAAGACTCTCCCACCATCTTGAGTGAAGATAATGATTCTTCACATTAATTATTAGATATAGGTCTTGTACCGTTGTTAGAGATTATAGGCTCTTTTGGAATTATTATGGTTGAATAAATTATGCCTCATTCCTGCCATCACCGAGTATTCTAGGTATATGACTACTTATGTCTGCACATTCTTAGAGCATATAGGTTGGTTTTTTATACTACTATACTTCAAATATATTATAAATATATATAGTTACTATCCATAAGCTCATTATGGCCATGTGTTGATTCAGATAGTGCCACAATGTGTCCTTTAGAAACCTGGGAAGGTATGCACTTATTTATTTATAGTTTCCTACTATTTCATTTATACCTGAAAAAGATTTTATTATGTATAATGCATGGATTGCTTCTAGGCACTATTGGTGGTGGCCTGTTTGGATTTTATCTCACAAATTACTCGGGAGCCGTTTTTTATTAGAGTAGAATAATTTTTTATATGTATGGAAAAAGGCATGATCCCTGCTATAAATTTTTGATATAGTTTACTTATAGATGAAGCATAGAAGCATAGGACTAAGAATATACTCTTGATGATAGTGGATCGTCATTTTGTATTGATTTTTGATTTTTCATATTCCCTAATCATTTTTTGTACATCCGTATACCACACATTGATGTATATGAAACTACCTTGTGGATTTTCATATTATTATTTAGTTTTTCAGTTATTCACACTTCTCTATTTTACTAATATATTATTCATATGTACTTTCAATTCATTGGGTTACTGGTCCAGTCATTTAGTTTTTGTTTACATCAAGCTTCCAATATTTTATTTCTCATTATTGTTAACTATTTCACCACTATGATATGAGGGTTTGTTCTCCCCACCACACCACTTTATACCCTCACTACTTGTGTGAAACATCTAGTGTATGGGGAGGCGTGTTTGATGCTATGTGACCCACCTTCTTAGGGCCATAGTTTAGTGAACGTCAGGATGGGATGTTATGATGTTGTATTAGAGCCTTATTTTTCCTTTATCTTACTTTTAGGTATTTGGAAAGATAGTAGGAGCTGTTGGAATTTGGTAATGATCATGTTCATGGGCATAACTACTCTATGTATTGGAAAACCCAATTTACCTTGTATGGGTTATTATAATTAATTATTACTCCTATTATTGTTGATAAAACTTCCCCATTGGTTGATGCATCGGTTTTTTGGTATTATTGTTATTGGTATAATTGAAATGGTAATTCTTACACATGGATTGATGAAATTATGGTGTTTCATTACATGCATCATTATAGGTAAAATAGGACTAATATGAAATGAATTTTCTCATTTCAAAACTAACATTAGTGTGCATCTACCTTTTTCATATTATTAGTTCTTTGATTCGTATTGAATTTTGATGACATGTATTTTAGTGAATTTGAATAAATAATTGACACTTAATAGGGTCTATGTTAACCTAGTAGTTTTTTCTTTAATAAGTCAAAGAAGAAACCTTAAGCAGTCAGTTGTGGATGGTTGATTCATGGATCCTTGGTCGCATGGGTTGGAACATGATACAGAATGTGTTAATTGGATGCGATATTTTTTCATGAGGAATATGGGACCATATGGACTGTAAAGGGAGTTATATCAAATTAAACCATTTAATGAAATTTAAATATTTTAATAAGAACAAATTTAAAATGAATATGAATTTTATAATGAAAATTCCTATCCTATACATGTGATATGAGACCTAGTCCTAGACCTGAACTTCGTAGTGGGTTGTTGGTAAATCTCTACGTTCTTATAATCATTATTGTCTTTTCTTTACTTCTTATACATTGATTTTAGACTAGGAAGAGTTTTGTGATTGTTTCTAGGGGAAGTCAGACACATGTCCTACTTATCTATCCAAAATACTTTCAATTATTAAATTTTATTCTATGGAATGTTTTTTGAATTATATCACCATTCCTCCATGATGTCCTTTGGTTTCACACCCTAAAGGTGGTGAGGACCATGAACCTGCATTGGTAGTCCATTTTACACTAGTGATCCATCTTGTAGTTCCACGTACGGAACCGATTATAATTCCAAATATGATGAAATATTCCCCATTCCATGAAGGATTTTCCCATATATTTCATTCTATGAAAGGCACCCCTCGGCCATCCCTAACTATGGAAGAGTTGACTAGGGAGTTCCAGCAAAAGCATCCTCCCAACGTTTTGGGGATGACGGACCAAACACTGTTGATTCATGGCTTCAATATATTCTTTATATATTTGAGATTCTTGAGGAATATCCATAGTGGATGGTAAATATTATTAGGCATATAATACATGATTCTGGAAAAGGATGGTCAGATCTTATTTCCTAGGTAGATTGGAATCGTAAAATACTATAGGTAGATTTCAAAACTGTCTGCAAGGACTATTTATTCCACAGAATATTAGGGTTTATTGGGTTATAGAGTCTATAAAGTTGTATGAAGGACATGTAACCGTCATGGTGTATTACTTTAACTTTTAAAAGCTACTTTTCACTCCTACACTAGTGGGTGGTGATATTAGGACCTCCAGGGGTTTCTAGGATGGTCTAGTATACACCATCCAATAACAACTCATTATTTTCAGATAGACAACAATTTATGAGATAGTAAAACAAAATATTATTACATATAGAAATTTGAATGAATAATATGGTACAAGTCGTGGTGGTAAAGAACCTAAATCTATTAGTGGTTCTTCAAGCTGGAAAATAAAACATTTTGAGGCTACTAGTGGAGGCAGTAGAAGTCACCAAACTCATGCTGATAGCTTCTTGATATGTTACTAGTGTAGGAATATAGGATATATAAGACAATTGTACATGAGATATCTGGTAGTATATAAAGGATATGGTAGGATATGTTAGATTTAGCACTTATTTAGGACCATTCCATCAGTTCCAAGCTATCAGGGATCTACTCCAGCCCCACATTCTAGAGATGGTCCAGTAGGATCTCGCTAGTCATGCATCTGGAATACCACAGGACGCTCCAGCTGAGGTGGTGCTAGAGACAGTGGAAATCATACTCTTGATTCTGAGTGCTAGTAGAGTGGGATTTATTAGGACAATCATGCATTGAATCTAGTCCATGATACGGGCTAGTTAAATGTAGTGCGGGCAAAGCTGTAGGACCAGAGTGACAATGCTTCAACAGTTTGAGGTACTATTCTAGTAGCCTCCACTTTATTGACTATTTATTTTTACACAATCTCATCTCATTCAAAAATATCTGAGACTATTATGGAGATTTTGGGCGTCTAGAAATATACATTTTTAGCTTGATGATGTTCGATTTCATGTAAGGTATCCGATCAAAGATAATGCATCACTGCAATGAATTTCCCCTTGAGATAGGCAGATACATTTTGTAAGGGATATTTTTTCCCTCAACGTGACATGAATTTATGTAATCATCGGAATTGATTGATTAGTTCCCAATTAATTTGATATTCTCTTTTATAATTGCAGGGTTATTTTTATATCACAAGAGGGTGTTATGAATGTGTATAAGGTAGAAGGGGATGCTCCTGAGACTAGAGCTGGTCCCGAGAAACAGAGGCCTGGAAATGTGAATGATCAGATTTACAGTCTCTTATTGAATGATTGGGGGTTACAACCTTCTTTTCCCCTCATATTGATGATCATTTTTATAAATAAATATTCCTTGATGAATTTCCTAGGTACCTCTTACATGAGAGGTATAATTCACAATAGAGATAGTTCTAGGAGCAGCACCAATGATCATTCATCCTTATAATATGGAACCCATAAAGTTTTTGGATCTCATGAGATAGTTGGAGGATATGGAGGTTCAAGTATTTATATGCCCTGTCACTTCTCCTTGGGATTAATCAGTCATTTTTATAACAAGAAGTGTGGTACCCTCTTTCTTTGTGTGGATTACCATCAATTTAACTAGTTTATGGTAAATAATCGGTATCAACTACCTAAAAGAGGAAAATTATTTGATAATATCCTAGGAGGAGAGATCTCTCAAAGATAAATATGGGGTTGGGATATCATCTGGTACATGTCAAATAATCATACATACATTAAAATTCTTTTTGGATAATGTATGGTCTATAAGAGTACCTAGTAATGACATTCTGTCTCATGAATGCACCTTTAGGATTCATGGCTCTAGTGAATTGGGTTTTCTACCCGTTTCAGGATTTATATGAGTAATACTATTTTAGGATATCTGGGTGTATTAATGCTCTAGAAATGACCATTCCAACCATCTTGAGGTTGTTCTAAATATAGTAAGACAACATCAACTTAATGACATCCACAGTTAATTCCACTTTTGGATTTACAATGTAGAGTTCATGGGTCATATCATATTGTATTAATGAGTTTTAGTAGTCCTAGAGAAATTAAGTGATGTAACTTCTTAAGAGAATCCCAATAAAATATTTCACATAAGAAGCTTCATGGGGAAAGTTAAAAATTAAAGACGCTTTATCGTGGATTTTCATCTCTTACAGTGCCGCTTACAGTCTTAAGAATATGTGGTGTGAAACTCATATGGTCCAAAGCTTTTGAAGCATCCTTTAACAAGTTGAATGGAAGGTTTACTTCTATGCCAATACTACTTCCCTTGGAGATGGTAATTATCTAAACTATATATTATGATGAATGAGGTATAGGGCATGGATATGTTCTGATCCTGGATGAGTGTGTCATCATGTATGGGTATCGTTAATTGAGGAATCATGAATGAAATTACCCAACTCATGACCTTTAACAAGCTATGGGTTTTCCTTCACTATGTTTTTGTAGACACAATATAAATAGAGAGTGTTTTTTGGTATATACTAACAAAAACATCCTCAATTACATATATACAAAGCTTGATATGAATCTTAGGAAATGTAGATGTGTTGACTACATGAATCCTTTGATTTTGAGATTCCTTATAAACCTGGAAAACATAATTTAGTCTCCAATTATCAATGAACTAAGACATAGATATAGGAGGATCAAGAGTCCAGTGCTGAGTGGTATCTCATAGCATTGTCTTTAGAGATGCATATTGAGGTTCTGAAGGATATTGGTAAGACTATCCTTAAGGCCGTAGAAATGACCTCTACCATTCAAGAATGGATGAGATTGAGAAAAATATCTAATTCTACTAGCCATGTATTAAGGGAAAGTGTCTCAGTTGATGATAAATCATCTTGTTGGACCATGGATAGGGATGTTACTTTGCTATCTTAATAGCATGTGTGGGTCCCAACAGACATTATATAAGAGTTGATGTAGTATTTGTATGCCTTTACATGGACATTTCATCCAGGTTTCACAAATATATATCAATATTTATGTCTCTATTATTGGTGGAATGGTATTAAATGTGAGATTTCTGAATTTATTACTTAGGTTTCCACCATCTAGTGGGTGATGGTGGAACATCTATGACTATAAGTACTTTTGAAGCCATTTTCCATTCCCAATTCTAAATGGGATGATGTTAATATATATTTCCTGACTGGTTTATCTAGACCACCTTAGGGAAATGATATGGATTGGGTTTTTATTGATTGTTTGACTGAGGTCACACATTTCTTACCTATGCGAGGGACCTTATCAGTAGACGAGATAAGTAGGATATACATAAAGGAGGTTGTACGTATTCATGGATCTCCATATTATATCACTTATGATATAGGGGATCACTTTACATCATGGTTTTAATATTCGTTTTATAACTATTTAAGTACATAGGTGCATCTGAGCACAGTCTATGACACACAAAATGATCAAAATAAAGAGTACATGATTCAAGTGTTAGACCACATTCCCAATGAATTTGTCCTTAACACAGGGGTTTTGCGTGAGAAGTAGACACCCCTTATTGTGTTCTCTTATAATAACATCTTTTAGTCTATAATCTAGATGGATCCAATTCAATCCTTATATGGTAGGGATTTCTATTTGACTTTGTGATGGATAGAGGTAGGGGAGGAAGCTATTCTTGGACCACATTGCATTTAAAAAAAATATAGTAGGTCCAGTTGATCTTAAAGAAAATTATGATAGCTCAGTCCAGACAACAATTGTATACCAACAGACACTGAAAAACTCTTGAGTTTGAGGTTAGATATCGAATTTGCTTTTCATACTCACCTCAGTTTGGACATAGACATGTTTTGAGGTAGGTTAAGCTCTCAACAAGGTTTATTATACACATTTAGGATATAAGGAGGAGTGGGATAGTGGATTACTAGATAGTAGTTCCCTAGGGATACTAGTCTATGTATGATGTCTTTTGCATATATCAACATTGGGGGTATTATCTAAACTTTTCTCTTGTATTTATTCATGATGAGGTTTATTTGGACATAGATGATTCTTTTGAGGAGTATCTAGTTTGAATCCTGGATCAGAGGATTAAGAACTACCGAGGAAGAATAGTTCATTGGGTGCTGGTGCTAGGGCAGCATGTTCGTGTATAGGAAAAGACCTAGGATTAGGAAGAAATTATACAAGAAAAGTGGATAGAGATCTTTCTTGAAAATACCTCTTTACCATCTAAAGTCCAACTTAGGGATGCGTTTCTTTAAATATCGTAGGTTTAGTGAGCTATTTTTCATTAAGGTATGGCTCATTTTTTAGAAATACATGTCATTTTTTAAAATTGTAAATGTGAACAATGTTCTATAGAAGGATCCAGGAGAATATGGGGGGGATTCTTTGAAGCCTATAGATCTGTAAAATTTTTAAATAGGATAGGCCTCGTAGTTACAAAATAATTAGTACTAACTCTATGGGGAAACTGTTTGGGGTTCCATTGAGCAGTGAGGGGCCACACTATTTTTCTTCAATAGTGAGAACTATGTAAAATTCCCTTGTAGGCAATCTAATGTTTTTGGTAGAATATTATTACATAGTTTTCACATGGTTAGAGAAATTTTCAGCCTTAACCATGTGGGGTAACTCCTTTAGCAGTTTCCTGAGATTGGTTTTCACATTGTTTCTCCAAAACGTGCTACTAAAATGTACACCCCAAATTTTATGGGAGAATTGACTATTTTTTCTTCCATAAAACATAAATCCCATTTTTCAGTCCTCCTATAATTTTCCATAGGAGGTACACATTTCCTATTCTATTGATCTCCCTTTTCTCCTAAGTTAGTCTTTGATTCCAATCACACGTTTGGACTCCAAATCAAGATCTATTAGAAGTGTTGGATATCTCTATGTATGATCTACATTCCTCTTGTTTCCTATTAAATTTTATCTTCCAATATCATGTGATATTTTGGTTCATCATATTTTCCTTATCTTCATCATGTTGGACCATTTTTTTGACTACTCCTAATATTCTTCAAATATAAGGCCTCCATCAAATAATGAGTTGCCAGTGGCCCTAAGATAGCTGTTGTAGTTGTTCACCTTTAAAAGTGTTATATTTTTATAATTTCTCCACTGTGCCACACGACAACATTTTTAGTGCATTTCCGTAAAATGGATTACTTCATTATAAATTTATATAAAAAACTATTATACTCCAAAGGATCATTGTATTGTAATTACAGGAGTAAAACCTCGATCATGGACAACCCTTGGGTGTTCCGGTCAGAAATTACCCATTATAATTAATTTTTTAAACATTGGGGTTGCCTTTTAAGCATTCTTCTTGTGTTCTAATTTATGTTTCCAACATTTATATGAATATTTAATGAAAATAATCACATTTTAAATTCTTGTATGGACTTTTAAATGGAACTTATCCCTAGTATATAATTTCATAATTGATAATAGAACCTATTACCTTCTAGGTTGAACCATAAATACTAAAATTTCATGCCCTAATTAATTAACTAACCAGATTAAATTTAACAGATTACTCATGTTATTTTTCCTTGATTAAATTAAATTAATAGACTAATTGATTAAATATTAATGGGTAGTAATACCATACCAATTAATTAATGCATATAAATATGACTTATATGAATTTCAATTTCCTAGGTTATATTTGGGATTGATGGATAAAATTCATGAGAGGTGATTGCTCAAGGATATTCTTAAAATTATGATTACGCCAATTGATAATGGTTGTGGAATGATGGTTAAGAGAATTTTTCAGCATTACAATTCACTCACGCTTATATCAGTTGTTGAGAATAACAACTCAGATCTTTGACACTAATTGGATGGTGGGTGTGATTCACCACATTCCCTTACTTCGGGTGTTTACATGATGAATCACCCCAACAATTCGAGGGATCAGAATGATGTCATACATTCATTGTGAAATGTATATATTGCACCCTTTTATATGCTTATAGAATTATTTAGACTAGTTTGAATGACTGAGATATTACTTGGCCCATCCAACACCATGTACTCCAAGTATATTCCATCTTACATTCACACGTTCTTAGAGAATATAGGTGGGTGTATTATATAACTATAATATATATATATATAAATATACTAATATATATATATATTTATAGATCATATACTCATTCTGACCATGTACTAAGGAAGGGTTTTCTACCATGTTTCTTTTGGGAACATGAGTAGGATGGTACTTATTTATTATGTGTTGTTTATTTTTTAATTTATACATGCACATTTTTCAAGCTATGTACACTACATGGATTTCTTCTATAAACCATTAGCGGTGGTATACAAGGATATTATCTCACACTCTACATGGGAAGATTTTGGAACCTGAGTGGAATACTTGTTCTTAGGTATGGATTAAGGAACGCTCCCAACTATTGAGGCTTGATATTATTTACTTATAGATAGACCATAGGAGGAGAGGAACAGGAATATGATTGATTTTATAGTGGAGGAGCCTATTTCGATTTATAGTTTTTAATATAATGATGTATATGCATGTTAATTCTTATACATTTTTACGTCATAATGGAATTCATTCATATACAAGGAACTAACTTGTGTATTTTGAAATTATTATTTTGTTGTTCATTTATTTAAGATTATGTTGTTTATTATTATATCAGTTGTATATACTTTTGTTTCAGGGGGTTACTAATCAGATAATTTAGTGTTTGTTTATATCATGCTTCCCCTATTGTATTTCGTTAATTTTTTTATCTAATTTAGAACTCTAACAAGAGGGTATAATCTCCCTAATGTTCCAACTTATACACTTGTTTCTCATCAAAATCCTCCGGCGTACGAGGAGTCACCCTTGAACCCATGTGACCCACTATCTCTAGGCCTCAATTGAGTGGATATATGGATGATACTTTAGATAGAATTTTTTTTAATAGACTTATTTTTCCTATATAATTTTTTTAGTCACCTCGCCATGTGAGAAATTTCCTCATCACTATTAAAATGAAATTCATCATCACTCAAACTGTCACATTTGATATTATCTTTCATTTTAGATTTATATATCTTGAAGAAAATTGACTTTCTATTTGGTTCATATTATTCTTCATTATTCACTTTTAGTTCCTCCTTATACATCATAAGATTTTCAATAATATATTTTACATTAAATTTTCTTATATTATAGGATTCTCTAATGAAAATAGAGGTTCCTCTCCACCTATTTGGTAGAAATATTAGAATCTAATTCTCTCAATCTTTATTCCCTATCATATTCCCATGTAAAATCATAGTTCTTAAAATCTTTTTTAAACTGAGCTAAATTTCTTAAATTGTGTCATCAATTTTCATCATGGATTTATCATATTTAATGATATAAGTATTTAATATTATTTCATTAGCATTGGATGTTACTTAATGAGATATAGAAAGAGTTTCCTAGATTCTAAAAGAAGAAAAACAAGCATATATTTTGTTAAATACAACTTCTCAAAAAATTATAGTATAAGAGATTAACGGATTTTGAGTTACGATCATAAGTGGACTTAGTTCCACCACTCTATTTAGCTCTAGAATCATTGTTTATTTCATATTTTACCTTGATAATGGTCCAAAATATCAAATCCCATGCTCTCTATATGTTTTTTTATTTTTTTTCCACTATGAATTGTTGGTGAAATTAAAATAAAGATTCCATTTTGTGGTAATCACCAGATTTCTATTGTTATCCATAAAGATAAAATTTTATAATTAACGGATTTTTTGTTCTTTTGTAACGTTAGTTCATAGTTAAAAGGAATATGGAGACCATTTGCACCATATGTCTGTTGGAGTGGATTATTAAAGAGGGATGAGGAATTGAGTTTAAAAGAAAAATATTTAATATAATTGAAAACATAAATTGTTTTTTTAATAAAAATTACCATTTAACTAAAACAATATAAATATATAGTTTGATATTTAAAAAATATTTTTATAAGATCGATCACAACATAGATAAAATTACTTTAAAATTATCTTATCATTTGAAATACTTTTTCTAGTATCTGTAATTGTAAATAAAAAAAATTAAATTTATATATCAATTTCATGTTTAGGAATTGAATTTTTCATAATAGATACTATTTTTATAGTGAAAAAAAGGAAATTACATAGTAGAATAAATAAAATAGGGTCTGTATCAAGTTGATACCAAGTCCCCTCTACTTAGAAATCACATACTTCTAAGAAGTTAATTAAATAATAAACTAATGGGAAACCTTGATCAGTTTATTCAAAAGAAAAAATGCACAGTGTTATATAGTCTATAAAGACAATCTTCCAAAACTCTACGTGAGATTAATAAATGAATAAGAAATAAACACAAGCCATCTAGGATATATAATATCTTACAAATATCTACATGGGAATACGATTGAAATAAATAAATTCGTTTCTAAAATATCCAATATAATATAGGAGTTTGTGATAAAGACTTTGTATATTTTAATAAATATAGATAAAAAATTAGTTATAACAAAAAGATAAAGGAATATAAAGAGGGAATATTCAATGCTACTCAGTTTGATCAGCATTATTTTCTCTAGAGTCCATAAATTTCCCATTATAATGGTTCAACTGATTTTTTCATGGGATTTTTAGGGATATAGAGTTTCATGGAATATTAAGTGTAATTCCTCTATGTAATAGAATTTCTCTTCAATACATGTATATACACCACAAGATTTTTTCTATATGAGTATATTCATCAAGAAAAGTGATTTATTATAAATTTTCGGTTAGATAATATTCATTATTTAATAATTATACTTATTTAATCCTTAAATTAATTTCCAATATAATTAATTGTCCAAAATATATTCATTTAGTGTATGAGAAAACTCTAACACTTAAGTCAGACAATGTCTTTTTTCCTTCCCAAAATCATGGATACATTGGCTCGCAGTCATTTGGAATGGGTGGTTAGAATAGTTGGATTGAATGGTAAGTGTATTTCCTTTTTCAGCCTCATGTTTCCTTCATAATTTAGGTGCATTATTTCAAATTATTGCATAAATACTTCACAAAATAGGTTTTATCCTATTTGTGGTCACATCACTAGTTCGCTTGACAGTTTTATTAATTCAAATGCTAACTTCGTCTCTTCACATGATAAATTTAGTAGTTTATTCAGTAAGTATTTTTTTCTTATGATCATTGTAACATATGCACACCATTAGTATAAGACGTAAAGAAATTATACTTACATGTTTCACGGTAACTCAGTTCTTCTTCTATTAGGTTGAATACTTCATGTTGTAGGTTGATCATCAATGTACAGTAGGTTTAAAATGCATCTGGTGACATGAAATTCAATTCATGGTAGTTTCATGACATGGATAGAATTTTTTTATCTAACACACATTTAGTTCATTTTTTATTTGGTCAGTTGGAGTATGGTGTATTGTAGGTTCCATACACTTACCATACCTCCCTGGTCAGTTCAAATTCATCACACAGTATAAAAAATACACATGTGGTATGTTGTTGTGGTAACTTCAAGTCATATAAATTTTATTCAATTTTTCCAAAAAATTGATAAATATTATAAAACATGAAATTCATCAGATACATAATAAACATGACATGTGATCATTAAATAAGTAGGTGTAAGAATAATATAATACCTTTGATTTACTCAATTTTCTCTTTATTTTTTGTGATCCTAGATGATTTTATTAGCCCATTTATCTCGTATTACTTTTCTTTGACCCTCATCTTTCAGAGGGTCAATATCAGTTATATGAGTTGATTTATCCATGTTGTCCCTTTGATTTCATCTCATTATTCTCAAAATAATTCTAAGCGATGGTGGTATTTTTATTAGGGTATTCTATGGTTGTATATTTGACGATATTTTGATGTGATCTAGGATGATCTCGGGTTCCATTGTGAGGATTTAACCACGTGTGATTCTTATCTATTAGTTTCCTTATAAGGCAACTAAAATATAGTTTAATGTGGATATTAATTCTACAAAACATTGGTTTATATATATTATGGAATGTACATGCATATTTTTCCATTAGATAAATGGTATTGATAAACATAATAAATCTAATTATTAGAATTAATAATGGATTAGGTTAGAATTGGGGAACACATGTTGTTATGGAATATCTCTCCACATGTTTTAAAAGGTAGTGTGTTATCCTTATTTTTTTATAGAAAAATATATATGATTGAATATTTATTAAAAACCCTCTATCTAGTAATTTTTATGATAACTAATAGAAAAGGCATGAAATTTTTTTACCCTTCTTCTTGGAATTCAAAAAATATTGATGTTTTCTATAGATTCCCTTAGATAGTAGTATATATTGATAGAAATTATTTTTTGAAAGAGAATTATGCATAATAGAATAACTAATTCCATATGGTAAAAAAATGTAGTTTAAAAAAAATTCTTGGGGGTGACAAAGCCTACATTGTTATAATGTCTTGGAAGCTTAGGATCTATGGACTTAGCTTCCCCATGAGTTTTTTCTCAAAATAAGGGATTTATCATAAGTATTCTATAGGATGTTGTAGAATTTACATGAATCATGTGTATACAATATTTTTGATATATATTGGTGTAGTAGGGAATGAAATAGATTCTATGGATATATTGAGATATGTTTTTAGGTTCTATTAGTAAACCAGGTGTTTTTGTAGATTTCATTAATTTAATTGGATATGTTTCTAGGTTTTGATTATGTAATAATGGTTGAGCTAGATTCCATGGATTTAGTGGGATATTTTTGGAGTTACATATCCTACTGGGGGCTGTAGGTTCCTCCACAAAGTTATCTAGAAAAATGTTTAAGTCATTTGGGATGTGCTAGGGGTCTAGTATCAAGGGACTAGGATTGAGAATGATGAAATGAAAAACCTATATTGGAATAAAAAATGTATTCCTTTATAAACCTAAATGATAGTGGGTTTTGGGTAACTAATGGAAGTGGTTGTGGTATGAGATGGTAGTGACATAAGGGATGGTAGAGACATTTCATTGATGGGTGGGCCTTGTGGACAGTTGCATGATTAGAACCCCTTAGTTGGTCTTCTGTGTTAGTCCTACAATATTTCTTTATATTGTTTTCTGTAAAACCATGACTAAGTTGGATAAAAATACCAATTCCCTATAGACTAGGTACCAGGTATATTCCAAAAAATCTAGGTTTTTTATAGAATATATGACAAACTTATCCCTCTTCCGCGCTCTCACTTCATAGTAGGAATTTATTATATCACTAATTAAGGAATAATGGAAAACCATTGTAGAATTTGTTCCATAAGAACCTATAAGGTATTGGTAAAATAATTACTAAAAGTCCCTATGGGGTATATCTTTATGAAATATGGTGTACTGATATTCCAAAGGGGATGTAGAGAGTAACTTGATGTACAAAAAAACTCAATATGGATTTGATGTCTATATTGGATAATGGAAAACTCAATAGGGTATTCTTAACACTACAAGACTTTTTAAAAATTTATTTTCAAATAAATTTTATAAATTTTATATTTTTCATTCCACAAAACCCTGATTTTACCTTGAATTACACACAACATTGAGTTTACATGAAATGTGGATTACTATTAAGAAATTATAATTTTATATGATATTTATCACCTATGTCATTGGAATAGAGGCTTTGTATATTATTAAATAAATTATAAAAATATATTGTTTAAAATTTATTTATAATGAATTCATTGGTGATAGAAAATTATAAATTAAAATAAAAACAACTTGAAAATAATGAAAATATTTTTATAAAAAACTATTTTTATACACAAAAATGTATTTTACCTCAAAAAATTAAAACAAAATACATAAATTATTTTAATAAAATTTATATATTATCATATTCACTCATATTATAAACATAACTCTTACATTTTTTACAATAGATAATAATGAATCCAATTTAATGCTTAAAATTGTAATTTTCTGAAAAGTTGTTTTGTCACCATTTTTCACACTAACATTAAAAATAATTTTTGAAACTATAATAAAATTTATTTTTAAAAATAATTTAAATAATTTAAATCTTCATATAAAAATTATATCATGGTGAATTTTTGATAATTTTTTGAAATGATCAATGTTGTAAGAACCCGGTTCTTCTATTTGAGGTACGAACTTCTTCTTTTCTCTTTTCCCTAAGTGTTTTAATATAAAATATGGAAAATGGGGAAAATCCTAAATTTTGGAACTACATGCCGTGTACTTTTTCCATACACCGTGTACTTTTGGCCGTGTTGGGATGAGTACGCAGGGCGTGTAGCCATGTCAGCGACGAAGGGTGTAGGAACCGACTACACACCGTGTAGTGGTCCCTTACACGTCATGTAGTCAGTTGGCAGGACAAAATAGTAAGGTGGTGGAGCAGGCCAGCTGTGCGACAGCACACGCCGTGTACTCTAGACGACACGTTGTGTAGTCATGTCGGCAGGCGAATAGTTCCGCGCTGGCAGGAAGCTGCCAGAGGAACAGTTAAAAATTTGGGAAGTACACGCCACGTACTCGGAACTACACGCCGTGTACTTTGTTTTTTCTGTTTAAAACCGGCAGTATCCTCCTCATTTGGAAGAGGAGGCATTTGAGCCGTTTTGAAGCCAAAGGAGGAGGCTGAACCTTTGAAGATCCGCCGACTGTTCGTCTGGAATTGGTTTCTGCCACGGATGATCTCGTTGGAACCGCACGGGTAAGGGCTTCCATCTCCTTGACTGCTTCTTACCAATTCTTCTCCTAATAAGAGTTATTTGAGGTTAAGAGGGTTTTGTTCTTCGTCAGATCTAAGCCGTTCTTGGGTGTTTTTGGAGTCGGTGTTCGGGTATAACGTTCGTTGGCGTTTATGGTAGGTGTCTTGGTGTTAACATTTCCAACTGTTGTGTGTTATGTGTGTTTTTGTGTCACGAACCCATTTTGGGGTGTCGTGTAGATGAGGCCATTGCTATATTTAACACCTAGATTTGATTAGGTATTTAATCATGATATTAAAATGCTGGTTGGGATCGTTTCTTGGATCCAGAACCACCCCGTGGGTGTGTTCCACTATTTAGCCGTTTGGCCAGGATACCCGAGGGTATTACTTAAAAGTAGTGGTTGTAGAATTTTCTTGAGAGGAATTTCTTGTTTACTACTTATTTACATATTGGGCATGACCCGGTTACCTGTTTAGCCTAAGGGTGTTGTTGTGATTAGCCTATGGGCACTACACTATTTAGCCTGTGGGTAGTGGTTATTTCAGCCTGAGGGTAACTTCTTCCATGCCTGTGGGCAGCTGACTCTGTGCCAGTGGGCGACACTACCTATGCCTGAGGGTAAACTCTGTTATGCCTAAGGGCAGATTCTTTTGTTGGATACTCTTTACCTGAGGGTAGGAGTTTATGTGTCTGAGGACATTAGCTGGTTATTTAGAATATTCACTATGGTGGTATTTTAAATTTAATGGATTAAATGGATAATAAAATGGTAATATAACTGGTAGTTAGTTACTTTTGAGTATTTATTACTTTATTGCATTTTACTACTGCACACTATCATTGCATGCTTACACGTAGTTGGGCACGTGCCTTTGGTGGGTGCCTACTGGGAATTTATTTCTCACACCCTGTTAGGGTCATGCTTTTCGGCCTAAACAGATTACTTTTCTGAAGGTGTGGATAGGGGCAAGAGTCCCTATATAGGTACTTGACTGTTGCTGAGGAGTAGAAGGGCATGAGACCAAGCCTAGGCTCGCGATGCCGTTGCCATCTCTTTTGCTTTGTTTTGTTGTACTCTGCTTCTGGGTGTACTGTATTGATATATAACATGTTCTAGCTATTTTCCTAGAACTTGAGACATGTAGAAATATTATTTATCTACTGTTGGTTATATCCACTACTGTTGTTTATTTCAGTTGTGTATGATTTACTACTTCCGTTGTTCATTGTATGTTTTATTTGTATTCCGCTGCACTGCACTTTGACAAAAGAGGGCATAGTTTCCCCACAATCAGACCTGGGCCCTCGATGCTAGTCGGCAGCCTCTGGCTTTTGGAGAAACGCGCATGAGGTCACGTGGCGAACCAGGTTCAGGGCACCCGTTGAGTGGCACCCGGAACTCGGATGTTACAAAGTGGTATCAGAGGGGTTCTTTTCATTGACATACAATTTGGAGCCTTAGTCAGGGACAGGACGAACATTAGTTGGTAATAAGTTGTGCCCGGGTGTAGCTAACCCGTGTACATGGAAAAGCCAGTCTACCCTGTATATTGCAATTTTTATGATTTAGAAAATTTTACAGTTGATATGTTTCCACCGTTGAGTGACACAATTGAGGTTGTGTTGTTATAATTTATTTGTGGGTTCTATTTAGTTTCAACCCGAGGAGATGAGGGTATGCCATTTCATGCATCATTTAGGCACATGCTAGAAATAACATGCCATGCATAGTTCCATACCATGTAGGTACATTAGAAATTCCATGCTGTTGTGATAATTGTTGTGCTAGAAAATCATGCTGTTGTGATAGCTCCTTGATAAATACCTTCTGTTGGATAGGGTATTTTGTGTAAGCCTGTTTTTAGAATGGATTCCAAACTATGGTTTTTGGGGAGTATGGGCCCCCATTGATCGGAATTTGGTGGATAATTGATTGTTTATTGGTTATAACACAGATAAGATGTCAAACTTTGATTTGTGGGGAGTATGGGCCCTCACAAGTCAGAATTCGACACTTAGGTGTTGGTTTTCGGTATTTTCTGGGTTCCAGTGAAGATTCTGAGACATACTTTTCGGAAACCCAGTATACACTCCGTGATGTATTTTTACACACGCTGTGTATGGCCTTCTATTCAGGAAGAAAAATGAACTTTTTAAGTACATGTCGTGTACTCTGAGTACATTCCATGTAGTCTCTTCTCATGTCACAAACTGTGTGGGCGGCGACACGGGGTAGGGAAGAGCTTGGGTAAAACACGTCGTGTACCAGATATACATGCCGTGTAGTTTGGACCCAGAGTTCGGCCGTGTAACTAACAACACAGGTTGGTGAACTCCTGTACAGAACACACCGTGTCAATGATGAACACGCCATGTAGTGTGACCAGGGGACTCAGTCGTATAACTAACAACACGGGTCGATGTCACCTCTCCTTGAACACGTCATGTACCTTTGGGACATGCTGTGGAGTCTTGTCTGAGGGAAGACCGTGTGGACCTAGCCATGTGACTGGGAAGCGGGGTTGTTGGCATGCCGTGTGTGGGTGTAACACGCCTTGTAGTGTCAAGATGAGTAGTTGTCCATGTAACAAATGACACGTGCAGTTGGAAATAACACCATACATGTTGTGTATATGAAATAAATACCGTGTAGTTTTTGTTCGAATGGGAGCCGTGTGGCTTAGCCATGCAGAAGGACCCGGGAAGGGGAAGGGAAGTCAAGTACATGTCGTGTAGTCAGTATACATGTCGTGTAGTCGTGTTTTGAAAATTTTGAATGCCTTATTCCTCCTGTTCCCTTTTGGGTTTCTTCGTCTTAGGTCTTTGATAATATTTTTGACCTTGTAGTGTCATGCCGCCTAGACGACCGCGTGTTGTTCGCCAAGAGAGTGGAAACGAGAATACTTTGGATATAGTGGCCCATGGGCTACCAGTTCATCCTCCAGTAGAGCCAGATGCGGCACCAGCTGCTATACCGGACACAGGCGCAGAGGCGTAGTTCCGTGAAGGCTTATTGCAGTTCATACAGACCTTTTAGGGAGCACAGCATGCTGCCACATCTATGGTCGAGCTGACACATATCTTCCAGCAGCAGCATCCACCTAGGTTCTTAGGGGATGGTGGACCACAGGTTGCAGAGTCTTGGCTGGGGTCGATACAGACTTTTTTCGTGCATCTTGAGACACCTCCAGGGTGGAGGGTCAAGATCGCGACTTACAAGCTGCATGATTCTTCCAAGAGGTGGTGGGATGTTACCACCCAGTCAGAGCATCACATGGACATGGCGTGGGAAGACTTTCATGAAGTCCTCTATGACTTTTTTGTCTCGGAGACGCTGAGAGAAGATAGAGCTCGAGAGTTCATGAATCTGCCGCAGGGTGCTATGTCAGTGATGGACTATTCTGCTCATTTTACTTAGATTCAGCGCTTTGCACCCATTTTGGTGGGTGATGAGACGTTGAGAGCCAGATGTTTTGAGGATGGTCTTCAGTATGACATCTGAGCACTGGTAAATTTCTTCAGGTTGCCTATTGTACACGCTATTGTGAACCAGGCGTTGATCACAGAGAGGAACCTTCGAGAATCTAGTGGTGTGGGAAAGGGCGGTTCAACAGTAGTTACTGGTACTTTTTCTGTTGGTAAGAGGAAGAGACAGGTGGACTTCTCTCAGGGCACCAGTACCAGTCAGAATAATGTTTAAGGTTGCTAGGTTATGTGCTACTAGTGTGGTAGAGAGGGGCACAAGAGGCCACAGTGTCCACCTGATCTAGTGGAGTGCCTAACATGCGGCAATATGGGTCATCTACAGTGCTTTTTCAGGTCGTTTCCACCAGTGGCTATTGAGAGGGGTTCTGTACAGACTCCATGTGTGGGAGCAGGACTAGTGAATTCTTACCAGTCAGGGAACTGTAATACATCTGGGCGTGTAGGCAGAGATGGTGGTCGTGGTCATGGTAGCTAGAAAATAAGATCTCAGAGGCAGCAGGGCGGGATAGCTCAGGGTAGCCAGGCTGTGTCGCAGGGCTGCGGCACTGGGCAGACATATGCGGTGCAACAAACCCAACATGACCAGGATCTCGGACCTTCTACAGTAATAGGTACTATTCTAGTAGCTTGGATCTTATCTTTAGTACTTTTCGATACGGGTTCTACACATAGTTTTATATCTGTAACCGTTGTGGAGATCCTTGGGCTCTGTGTTTCTACTTCTTCTGATATCATGACACTAGAAACTCCGTTGGGTACTAGGATGGCTGGTGTGCATCAGTGCAAGGAGTGCCCTTGAGGTTGGTGGGTGTCACTTCCTTTGGGACCTCTATGTGCTAGAGATAATGAGCTATGACTTCATTCTTGGGATGGGTTGGTTGGTTCCCTTTCGTGCCTTTGTAGAATACTATCATCAGAGGGTGCCTTTCACATCACCAGAGGGCGAAGAGTTTCTATAAAAGGGGGAATGGGATGTTCAGGCGTGTCGAGCTGGACCCGAGCATTGTGGGCGAGGTGGAGTCACAGCCCAGATTGCGAGCTTATAACTAGATGACCAGGGGACTTGTCAGGCGTATTTTCCCTCCTGTTGTTGATCGTTTCAGGGATGTATTCCCAGACGACTTTTTGGGTCTACTTCCAAAGAGAGAGGTGGATTTATCTATTGATCTTGTGCCATGAGCAGCACCGGTGTCCATTCCTCTATATAGTATGGCTACACCTGAGATGCAGGAGCTCAAGAGGCAATTGGAGGAGTTGCAGGAAAAGGGAATTATCCAACCCAGTACTTCTCCTTGGGGTTCGCTGGTCCTTTTTGCGAAGAAGGCAGACGGTACCCTCAGACATTGCGTGGATTATCAGAAGCTGAACTAGTTGACAGTTAAGAACCGATATCCCTTACCGAGGATTGATGATCTTTTTGATCAGCTTCGTGGAGCACGAGTGTTCTCGAAGATTGACCTGAGATGAAGATATCATAAGCTGCGTGTGAGATCATCTGATATACCTCTCATGACTTTCAGGAGTAGGTATGGTGTATATGTGTATACGGTTATGTCGTTTGGACTCACGAACGTGCCAACATTTTTCATGGCTCTGATGAATCGTGTGTTCCATCCATACCATGATTCTTTTGCCGTATTATTCATGGACGATATCTTGGTGTACTATCACACTCGACACGACCTTGCCACCCATCTTGAGATCATATTGAGTACACTGAGAGAGCATCGTCTATATGCTAAGTTGTCAAAGTGCCACTTTTGGATGGACCAGATTCACTTCCTGGGTCATATCATCTCTGAGGCTGGTGTTTTAGTAGACCAAGAGAAGGTAAGAGAAGTGGTTTCCTGGGAGAAGCCTAAGAACTTGTTCAAGATACAGATTTTCTTAGGGCTGAGTGGTTACTACAGACGTTCCATACAAGACTTCTCCCGCTTAGAAGCACTATTGACAGGTCTGACTAAGAAGGGTGTGAAGTTCGTTTGGTCAGAAGCTTGCGAGGCAACATTTCTAGACCTAAAGGGAAGGTTGACATCAAAACTGATTCTGATACTTCCAGAGCAGGGGAGAAGCTATATAGTTTACTCTAACGCATAATGTATTGGGCTGGGAGTAGTATTGATGCAACGCGACCGAGTGGTGATGTATGGGTCTCGGCAGTTGAGGCCACATGAGAGGAATTACCCTACGCATGATCTCGAGTTAGCTGCAGTTGTACATGTGTTGCGATGTTGGAGACATTATCTATTGGGGGAGAATTTTGTGGTTTTCACCGACCACAAAATCCTTAAGTATATCATTACTCAGCGTGACTTGAATATGAGGCATAGGAGGTGGGTCGAATACCTACAGTCCTTCGATTTTGAGCTTTCCTATGCACCTGGTAAAGGTAATACAGTAGCTGATGCACTGAGCAGGATAACTCAGATACAGGCAGTGCAGGAGGCCAGTGGTGAGTGGGAGCTCATAGCCTTGTTCTCTGAGATGCATTTGGTGGTTCATGACAGTCAGGGGTAGACTTATCTTTCATCTTTTGCGGTGACTTATACCCTCTTGGATAGAGTGAGGATGAGACAACTATCTGATTCAGAAGGCCTAGTTCTACGGGAGTCGGTGGCAGGTGAGAACCCGTCTCCTGGTTGGATGATAGGCGACGATGAGGTTTTGAGTTTCCATGGACGCGAATGGGTTCTAGGGGATATACGTGAGGAGATGATGTGAGAGTTTCATGCTTAAGATTGAGCTGTTCATCCCGGGGTTACCAAGATGTACCGTGACTTGAGATGTCAGTACTGGTGGCCGGGTATGAAGATAGATGTAGCGGGTTTTTTATGAGGTGTTCCACCTGTCAGCAGATGAAGGTGGAGCATCAGAATCTAGTTGGGCTATTACAGCAGTTACCCATTCGGGTGTGGAAGTGGGATGATGTCGCGATGGATTTCGTGACTAGATTACCGATGTCACCTCATGGCAATTATGTCATGTGGGTTGTTTTGGACAGAATCATGAAGGTAGATCTCTTCTTGCTGATCAAGGAGACCTTCAGTGTTGACACGATCGGATGGCAGTATACCCGAGAGATCATAAGTATTCATGGATTCCCTCGTTCTATCATTTCTGATAGGGGCACCCACCTCATGTCTCATTTCTGCTGGAGTTTTTAGAGGGAACTTGGTACACAGGTGCTTTTGAGCACAACTAACCACCCTCGGACTGATGGCCAGTCAGAGCGTACGATACAGGTTCTAGAGGACATGTTGCGTGCATGTGTCCTAGATTTTGAGGGCTCTTGGGAGAAGAATATACCCCTAGTCGAGTTTTCCTATAACAATAGTTATCATGCAACTATCGGGATGGAACCATACGAGGCTTTATACAGTAGGCCATGCCATTCACCCTTGTGCTGGATAGAGGCAGGTGATGCAACTTTTCTAGGACCACGTCTCGTGCAGGAGACTTCTGAGCAGGTCTAGTTGATTCAGAAGCGGATGGCTACTACGCAGTCTCATCAGAAATCTTATGCTGATCACTGCAGACAACCTTTGGAGGTTGTGGTCAGGGATCAGGTTTTCTTGCGTGTTTTTCCGAGGCTAGGACACAAGTGGATTAGGAGATAGGGTAAACATTCACCGCGGTATGTGGGGCCATTTGAGATTCTGGAGAGTGTCGGGCTGGTTGCTTATCGGTTGTGGTTACCACAGTGGTACCGAGCCATGCACGATGTCTTCCACATATCTCAGTTGTGTCACTATTATTTAGACCCGTCTCACGTCTTTCATCCCAAGGAGGTTGAGCTGGAGGTAGTTTCATCCTTTGAGGAGCATCTGATTCGTATCGTTGATAGGAGCACGAAGGTTTTCCAAGGTCGGTTAGTCCCTCTCATACGGGTGTTATGGCAGCATGGCCGAGTTCAGGATGAAACCTAGGAGCGGGAGACCGATGTACGTGCCCAGTGGACGGAGTTGTTCACGACTATATCTTCTCCACACTGGAAAGGGAAATTCGGCGATGAATCGCTATAAGGGGGAAGTTTGTAAGAACATGGTTCTTCTCTTTGAGGTACGAGCTTCTTCTTTTCCCTTTTCCTTAAGTGTTTTTTTATAAAATATTGAAAATGGGGGAAAACCCTAAATTTTGGAACTACACGCCATGTACTTTATCCACATGTCGGGTACTTTTGGTCGTGTTGGGATGAGTACACAGGGCGTGTAGCCATGTCGGCGACGAATGGTGTCGGAACCGACTACACGCCGTGTAGTGGTCCCTTACACGCCATGTAGTTAGTCGGTAGGCCAAAATATTATGGTGGTGGAGCAGGCCACATGTGCGACAGCACATGCCGTGTACTCTAGACGACACTTCGTGTAGTCATGTCAGCAGACGAATAATGCTGTGCTAGCGGGAAGCCACTAGAGGAACATTTTAAAATTTGGGAAGTACACGTCATGTACTCAGAATTACATGCCGTGTAATTTTTTTTTCGGCTTAAAACATGCGGTAGCCTCCTCATTTTGCAGAGGAGGCATTTGATCCGTTTTGAAGCCAAAGGAGGTGTCCAAAAAGTTTAAGATCCTCTGAGTGTTCGTCTGGAATCGATTTCCACCTTAGACGATCTCGTTGGAACCACACGGGTAATGGCTTCCATCTCCTTGACTGCTTTTACCAATTATTCTCCTAATAGGAGTTATTTGATGTTAAGAGGGTTTTTTTCTTCATCATATCTATGTCGTTCTTGGGAGTTTCTAGATTCGGCGTTCGGGTATAACGTTCTTTGGCATTTAAGGTAGGTGGCTTGGTGTTAAATTTTCCAACTATCGTGTGTTTTGTACGTTTTTGTGCCACGAACCTATTTTGGGGTGTCGTGTGGCTGAGGATGTTTCTATATTAAACACATAGAATCGATTTGGTATTTAATCATGATATTAAAATTTAGGTTGGGATCGTTTCTTGGATCCAGAACCACCCCGTTGGTGTGTTCCACAGTTTATCCGTTTGGCCAGGATACCCAAAGGTATGCCTTAAAAGTAGTGATTTTAGAATTTCCTTGAGAGTAATTGCTTTTTTACTACTTATTTACATGTTGGGCATGGCCCGGTTACCTTTTTAGCCAGAGGGCGTTGTTGTGATTAGCCTGTGGGCACTGCACTATTTAGCCTATGGGAGTGGTTATTTCATCCTAAGGGAAACTTCTTCTGTGCATGTGGGCAGCTGACTTTGTGCCTGTGGGCAACACTACCTACACCTAAGGGAAAACTCTATTATTCCTGAGGGCAGATTCTTGTGTTGGATACTCTTTACATGAGGGTGGGAGTTTACGTGTCTGAGGACATTAGGTGGTTATTTAGAATATTCACTATGGTGGTATTTTAAATATAATGGATTAAATGGATAATAAAATGGAAATATAACTGGTAATTAGTTACTTTTGAGTACTGCTTACTTTATTGTATTTTACTACTGCACACCGTCGTTGCATTCTTACACGCAGTTGGGCACGGGCCTTTAGTGGGTGCCTACTAGGAATTTATTTCTCACACCTTGTTTGGGTCAGGATTTTCGGCCAAAATAGATTACGTTTTTGCAGGTGTGGATAGGGGAAAGAGTCCCTATATAGGTATATGACTGTTGCTAAAGAGTAGGAGGGAATGGGACCGAGCATAGGCTCGCGATGCTGCTGCCAGCTATTTTTCTTGCTTTTGCTGTACTCTGCTACTAGGTGTACTGTATTGATGTATAACATGTTCTTGTTGTTGTCATAGAACCTGAGACATGTAGCATCATTATTTATCTACTGTTGGTTATATCCACTATTATTGTTTATTTCAGTTGTGTATGATTTACTACTTCCGGTGTTCATTGTATGATTTATTTTTATTCTGATGCGCTTCACTTTGACAAAAGAGGGCACAGTTTCCCCACTATCAAACCTGGGACCTCGCTGCTACTCGGCAGCCTCTAGCGTTTGGGGAAACGCGCTTGAGGTCACGTGGCGAACCGGGTTCGGGGCACCCGTTGAGTGGCACCCGGAACCTTGACGTTTCAAATGTTTTTATGAATAGTGAAATATATATACTATTAATTGAAAAATTCCTTTTTAAAATTATTTATAAAGATAAATTATATTTCAAATTACTAATAAAGTGAAATTAGTAAAATTATATATATAATATTACAATTTAATTAATTGTAAACATTGTCATATTGAATTTTTTTATTAAAACCTCGTTGACTTTTCAATAATTTCTCTTTGAAAACTTTCTTTCTCATCGTGTATGTGAGATTATTTTTTAATTAAGTTTTCTGAATTATGTGATTTTAATTTTTGAAAATGGTTTCCAAATTTGGAATCATAATAATATATATTATCTTATATGGTAAAAATATTTTTTGACCAAAATCAATAGTGAATAATGTAAGAATTATTTATCACGATTAAGGAAAAATTAGTTTACTGAGTGGTTAAACTTAAATGATAATGGTCAAATGGACTTAAAAATTTATCAAATATTTTACATGGGAATATATACACCATATCATGTGTAATTATTTATATTAATATATTTTTGATCTTTTTTCAGGATAAAAATTTTGGTACATATTTTATATTCCAAATAATTACAATTGTGTGACTCACATCACATAAAAAGGGACACCCACTCTCTTATCCTATCCAAACCTTGAAACCATGTTGGATTGTAAATTCTCTAACAATTATGTTATTAAATTCATTCATCTTATAATAGAGTCAATTTTTTGCGGATTTAGTCCAACCTAGGATGGAATTTGGTGAAAACCTAAGTAAGATACACAAAGAAGAGGTAACATTCTTCAACAAGTGTTTTCATTTTATTTCTTCCTACACCTACTTAATTTTTATTAAAACATGTTGATATAATAAAACATAGTATCATAAATATACTCATTATTTTTTATGTTAATGTTATGACCTAAAACCATCTAATATTTCATAAAATGTCTTATGATATCAAATTTCATGTATATAGAAGATTATTGCCTCATGAACTGATATCAGTCATTTCTCAATTACCGGCTCCCATTTTTGGGTATGATAATGGAAATAAATTTCCTATATGATATTAATAAAATATTTACACATATTTATTCATTATATCATAAATTTATTTTAACATTCCATTCTTTAGGGTATGTGATAATGTCGCTCATGTGTTTAGAGGACTACACCCTCACGAAGCGATGTGATTCATTTTTTTAATGTCTTACATTAATGATAATAAGGAAAATTATAATAAATATATATTAAGTATTTATAATAATTATTATAATGATGAAATATTTACAAATATAATAATATACTATATCTTATTTTTTATTACAGGTTAACTCGCTGAAAAACGGTAATGTCGTTTGTCTATGTGTGCACTGCCTCCATCGCGGAGCAATGTGACTCAATATTTTCATCACCACACCACATGGTATATATGTATAAGTATTTTTTAAAAAAATTATGATATTATTATCATTATTGATGTATAAAATATTACATACCTCCTTTCCATAATGAACTTTCAAAAATGGAAATGTTACTCATGCATATGTACGACCTACCGTCTCTATGATTATAATGTACTTTATTTCTCAAAACCATCAATCATGATTTGTATTGAAATTATAATTGATTTATTAATATTATAATTATTTCATTATTATTATATAGATTATAAACCCATAACCAAAGTTATAGGATCATAAATAACAAATCAGAAAATATAATAAAAACAAAGATGTTATTAACCTAAGGGTTATTTTAACAAGTAATTGTTAATAAATGGGTACTAAATTGTCATAATAAAACCATATATGATATTATATATACATGTATGTTTATATAATATATTTATAATAAAATCATTTTTATTATAAACTATGTTAGACTATGTACGAAATAAGTAGATAGTTAATGTATGGGATTTCTAGTCTCCTTTATTTATGGGAGACAAAAGAAAATTCACCACTTATTTATTTTGTGTGGTTTATATACATACCCATTGAAATTTAATATCATTAATATACTAATTTTCAGGAAATTTAATATTTCATTTATTTGTTTAATTTATTTTTATTTATGATTCGAAACATTAAAATAGTGATAAGGGGTTTTGGATCACTTTTTACTTTCATGAGACACATTCCATATTCACCACATTTTTCTTTTATGTGGTGTATATACTTTATATGAATTTGTTTTATGATATATATCCTTGAAATTATGGGTAATAGATATATATTCTAGTATTTTTCTTTATTGGGGATTATTTTTTAAATGATTACCAAAGTGGTAATGGATTTATTGTACAATCTCATTATTTATCTAGATTAGTTGTGATTAAATCTTCAATGTTGAGATTTTATGATCTATCTCTCATTTATTCTCAAGAATTTTAATTTAATATTGTGATTAATTCATAATATATAAATTTCCCTTCATTTTCCACTCTTTATGAACTCAATTGATCCAAATAATGTTTTCAAGAAAATCATAATTATTTATCTCTTCGGTCAAAAACAAATTTTCTTCAAAAACCATGTTTTCTAAAAATGACTTAAATGTTTTTTTATATTCTTAAATGATTTATTAATGAAATTTTTACACATTTTTTCCTTTTATTGAAAATAAAAGTAATATTTATGTTATTTTCCAAACAATATGGATTTTTATTTTCTCAAAAATGTGAAAAGAGTCATTGTTTTAATGTGTATAACCTGAACAGAATTTTCAAAAAAATAATACCATTGTTTTAATGGAATAATAATTTATATTTACTCAATGTTATTTTAAAATAAATTATTTTTCTGGATATATTAAAAATTTATAGTTTTAAAAATTGATTTTGAAATATTATTTATTTTTCTCTATAAAACATCCATGTGATCATTAAAAATCATTCTCCATCTATGATGACATATATTGATGTAAATTATGATTTTATTGGGATATAAAACAAGGAAACCATTATTATTACTTTTTTGAATGTTCTGTTTTGAAAATATTCTCATGAGACCTATTTATCATCCATGGGTCATGCCATTATTATAATTCTTATGAAACCAACTTATTTTCCATGAGTTATACTATGATTAAATGATGAAATGACTACGAAACTTTCCTTATTTCCAGTGGTTATGATATGATTATATTTTTATTAAACCCATTTCATTTTATGTGTTATGATATGATTATGTTTTTTAATCTTTTAAAACATATACATAGTATTTTAATTATGTGATGGGTGGGATCTATATATCCCTCCAATTAATTGGGTAAATACGGATAACTCAAGAGTAAATATGTTATGACAAAACATGATTACATGTTCACAATGTTATGCATGAACCTGATTACATGTTCACGGTTTTGTGCATGAAAATGATTATATTTTCAAAGAGTAAATCATGAAATAGATTACACTTTCACAATTTTATGTCTGAACCTAATTACATGTCTATAGTGATATGTGTGCACATCTATTTCATATCCATAGTCTAATATGTGGACCAAGTAGCACATTCATAACTTTATGTGGGGACCTGATTTCATTTCCTTAACTTAATGAGTGAATTGGTGTCTATATAATTATTCACAATGATATTATCTGATGTGTATTCCATATATATATGTATTATTAACATTTTATGCTCTTGTGGCTCATATTATTTGATTACATTATGATTCATGTCTTATAAACTATCATTCATTGTGCAATGGATCAATATTATGACCTTTGAAATTCTGGGTATGGTTTTCAAATGTTATGATCATGTTACCAAACCCTTGTGTTCATTTTTTTATCTATCTCCAATTTTTACCCTTACAAATCATCTAAGTTCATACTTTCTTATGTTTCCTTTCCCCAGGTTATGTAGAATGGTTTGAATTAGGTCATGTTCTTATATGTACTAAGGGGAAGGATAATTAAGGTAGATATTGATGAACATTCATAACATTACAATAATATACATCTAGTCTTAAAATACACTGATCTATTATGGTCCCCAAGCATTTTTTATGTGATGTACTGAGTATTCATCTAAAAATATGTAATATCTCAGTATAAAAATATGAGGTCTGTACAGTTTTCACTAGAGGAAAGGATTAGTTATAATTTTTAAAATAGGATGAGAAAACATTCATGAGAAACCAATTTATATTTATAATTATATATCTATAGATGTATTTAAGGATAAATATAAAGACGAGTCCAATTATAGAAGCATGTATAGGAAGATTTGTAAAGGAAAAAACAAGTTCATTATATAAAATTACATCCCTATCTAGAAAATACTAGTGGATGTGGATCTTGAATAGAGGTTCCTATGGGTAATAACTCCAAAAACATCACATTATGTTTTAATATATTGTTACATGGTTCATCCCAATGGGAAAATGTACCAACCTAGTTTGAAACTCTGAGGTGATATTCATTGGAAATTAAAAACTCTTTATAAACCATCAAGAAATATTTAAATATATGATGATTATGAATTAACTAGAATAAAAATTAGGTTTAAAATATTGAAAATAATGTTTCATGATTTATAAGTCCTATAAGTTATATTATTCATGATTATATGGTTTTATATTATGATTATTTTTTCCCACACCAAGACTTTTTAATTTTAGAAAAAAAATCTGAAAAAAAAGAAATATGTTATCATTGAAGGTAATTAACAATTTAATAATGAGAATCAAAACTGGATTATGAATGGAGTGAATGATATTGTGATTTTTTTAATACAATATCTCATAACATGGGTAACAATGTTTTCCTTAACCAAATCATAGAATCACTAAACAATAGAATCGTAGGGATCGTTGAGAGTTTGGGTAGTGTGCATGATGGTGAAAGAAAGATTCAGTTTCATATTTTTTGAATGTGTTGAAATAATTTCACCAGGGAATTTCATAGAGGGATGAGAATATTTTTGGGTATAGAAGATAAGAATCCAAATAAAGTAACTACAAAGGAAAAAATAAAATGTTTTTTTAATGGGATAAATGAAACCAATGTTCTCCAAAAGGTATCATTGACTGTTATATATTTTAAATGTGGAATATATAGGTATTATGAAAATAAATTTCCGAAGGAGAAATATCATAAAGAGAATCATTAATGTTGTATGAGTAATGGTTATATTTATGAAGAGGATGAAACTACAAATTAAATATAAAAGGAACAAGTCATTGTGGAATAAGATGATGTAGCCTAGTTAATGGCTTAATGATAGGGTGGAATAATTGATGTGTTAATGTATTTTAATTCATGGAATATGCTATATGAATCATGATATATATAAGGATTGTCTGATATAAGTTTTTTATTTAGTATTTTCAAGTATATATTAAAAAATACTGTTGGATTAGAAAAGTGATTTAATATAATTTTAATATTTTTTTGTAAAACACGTGATTATAGTAATATATCCATTAATATGTTCCAATGGTTGAGAAAATAGTGTTTATTTTGGATAAATATATTATTAATATCGATAATGTAAATTATATATTATTAATGACCTGGGGACTAAAAAAGTATTTCCATCAATATTTTTTATATTATCACCGATAGAGATTACAACATTATTGGAACTAGAGAATATGTTAAATACTCTAAAATTCTATTCCAGTAATAAGGATGAATGAATGTTTTCATTAATGTTTAATGGTAATTATAGTTATTTCCAAGCTTATGTATAATATATGACCAGGGTAGTAATATATTTCTCATGTGACAATTAATATAAACTTAATAATATTAGTATGATTAATGTTTATTTTGGGAAATTTAGTGATCTTATTTTTATATTATGAATTTTTGAAGGGTATTAATGGTAATCATTTAAGGAATGTTTTATTTTTAACATTGGATGATGTTTTAGAGATTAGTGTATTAATTCACCATATAATTATTTATCCGTATTGGATAACCAAGGTTATCATTTTTCCAACTAGACATTAAAGGAATGGCTTATCATTATTTTATGGATTTTATTTTGTGTGTTATACAAGGATAAAATAAACTTATAGAGTAAGATATTAAATGGGAATTGACCAAGGAAAACCCAAATGATCAAATTATTCCTAGTGAATAAAAATATATCAAGCAAGAATATTTTCATATGTTCTTACCATATATCAAAAACGAATTCCCAAACATTAGTAAAAGTATCTTGAATAAAAAAAATTACCCATTATCATTATTTTTGAACATATCATAAATTATTTTCACACATATTTTGTTTATATTTTTTTAACATTAACCTTCTCTAAACGACCCTCATTCATGTGATTATTGATCTCTCTAATTCTTTATAATTATTTAAGCATTTCATCCCTCATATATATTCACTTACCAACTATCTTATTATATTTTGAAACCAAGTATGTCCTATTCTAGATGAATTTTTTAAATCCCTTTCCCTTTTTCAGGATTATTTTTTATTAACCCTTTTTACAATGTTGGTTTCTTTAAAGGAATTTTTAAATGTTAAAACATTGATTACTAAGATGAGTTTTGAGGGAGAAATTACTTTTACGAGGGTACAATGTAACACCACAAGATTTTTCTAATATATTGTTTTTTCATATAAATTTTATCATTTATATATTCTTCATTACCCACAACCCTTAGTTTTGTTTTCATTACACTTAATAATGATATTAAATGAAACGTCACTTTATATTGAGAAATTATTATTTGATTATGATATTTATCACCTATATAATTTAAATGGTAGGTATGAATAAGAATAACTAAATTATAATGATATATGGTTTAAAATGTATTTATATTTAATTCTTTGGTGACATATTAAGTTTAAATGAAAATAACAACTACTTTAAAATATAGGAAATCTTTTTCCGAAAAACAATTTTTATGAGAACAAATGTGTTTTACATCCATAAATTAAAAAATTATCATTTGGTAAATTATATTAATTAAATTTATTTGTAATTAAATTAATTAAATGTTTTAACATTCATGTTTGTTTTTGACAAGTGATAAGAATAAATCCAATTTTATGGTTAAAAATATGATTTCTCTAAAAAATAGATTTGTCTCCATTTTGAACACTTACATTAAAAATAAATAATTTCAAAAAATAGGTTGAGTTTTCAGAACATTCTAAAAAGAATAATTTTTTGATTAATAGTGAAAATTGATAAATTTTAATTGAGAACTACGTTTACATTTAAATTATTTATACAGTTAAATTATATTTTAAATTTTTTTTGAATAAAAAATAATTAATTATATACCATTTAATTTATTTTCATTATTTGTAATATTTTATAGATTTAATTTTGATATAAAAACCTTATAATTTTCTGAACATTTTCTCTTTTAAGACCCATTTTCTCATCTTATTTGTGAAATTAAATTTAAATTATATTTTTCTAGATATGTTAATTGAATTTTAAAAAATGTATTGCATATTTTAAATCAATATAATTTATATTATCTAGTATGTTCATATTAATTTTTCTCCAAATTTAATACTCAAAAAAGTAAAAATTAATTACCACAATTAAGGTAAAAATGGGTTTACCGATGGTTAAACAAAAAATATATGGCTTAAAATGTTCTAAGAACATGTTTAAAATATATTTTATAGAAATATTTTGACCCCATAATGTTTTATTCCCTATATTACTACATATTTTATCCTTATCTCTTGATGAAAATGTTGGTGTGGATTTCTTTACAAAATATTACTCGGATACGACTCACTACACTTATTGAGGGCAACCCCTCTCCTCTCCTATTCACACCATCAAAACTTTTGGAAAAAATTTACTAACCAAATCCATTCCAAATTTCCATAATATTATTCTATTATAATTATTTTTGGTATAAATCCAACCTATAAAGTAGTTTTTGTGAAAACATAATAAGGATACCTAATGAATATGTAATGTTCTTCAAAGAGTGTTTCTATTTTATTCCATCATCAACATTATTAAATTATTTTTTAAACATTATTATATAATAAAATCTGTATCCTAAAAATATGGATACTTCTATATGTGCTAGAAATTACCTACAACTATCTCCACATTCATCAAACGGTTTATAGAATCATTATTCGAATGTACGGTGGACTCACGAACTAATGCCATTCAATTTTCAATTTCCAACTATCATGGTTGGAAATGATGATGGATATAAATTATATATATTGTATTTATCACATAATTATGACTATGGAGTAATTATATCACATATTACTTTTTAAATTTCAATCCTTAATGGATAGGATAACAACTCTTGTTTGTATGGAGGTCTACCTCCTCACGGAGTGATGTGATTAGTTTTTTCATAATGCTTTACATGGAAGATAATAAGGGTAATGTTAATGAATATATGTGATATAAATGAAATAATTATGATATTAATGATTTATTTATCATTATTAAAAGATAATATATCATTTTTTACCAATTCACTCACTCGAAGATGATAACGACATTCGTTTTCGTGGGAAAAAATGCCTTTATATAAAAATGTGACTCTCAATTTTCATCACCACACCACACGAATGATATGTATATGTATTTTTAAAATAAATAACATGTTATTTATAAAATAATCATTATTCGGTAATTATGAAATATTGCATAAATCTTTTCTATAATGATCATTTAAAAATGGATACGTTACTCATGCATACGTTAGGCGTATCGTCTCAATGATCGTAACACAATTCATTTTCAAAATCCAACATTCATGATTGGTCATAAAAATATAATTTATTTATAAATTTGATAATTATTTCATTATTTTTATTCTTTATATTATATAACCATGATCAAATTAATAGTATCAAAAATAAAAAATCATACTCGATATGAAAAAATATTTCATTTCCCAAAGCGTTATTTTAATAAGGAATTGTTAATAAATAGGTAATAAATGGTCATAAGTTAATAATATATGATATGATATATATAATTATAGTTAGATAATATATTTATAATAAAATTATATTTAATATAAATTAGGTTTTATCATGTATGAAATAATTTGATACTTAAGGTATGGTATTTCTAATCTCTCTTTTATTTCGGGGATACATATGATAATTATATAATCATTTTTTTGTATATACTTCCCCGTTGGCATGTCATATCATGAAAATAATAATTTTAATGATATTTAATGTGTCATTTTATGTTATTAATTATTTTATAGTATGATTCACAAGATTACTTAAGAGGTAAGAGGTTTCTATCCCAATTTTTACTTTTATGAGTCACAAGCCATATTCCCCACAAATTTTTTTTTTGGTGTATATACTTATAATGAATGTATTTATGATCATAATTCATAAAATTATCGGTATTTCATATCCATCTTAGGGACAATCTTTTATATTTCAAATTATCACCGAAGTGTTAATGGACTTATGTTGTAATCTAATGGTTTATCAGGATTGTTTAGGATTAATATTCAAATGTTGAAATTGTATGATATAACACTCATTAATTCTCATGAGTTTTATTATATTATTTTTATTTATGTGTAATACTGGTTTTACCATCATGTTCAAACATTTAGGTACTAAATATATTAATGAATTGTTTTATTAAAAAATAGATGTATTCCTCTCTTTGGTGGGAAACATTTTTTGATCCAAAACCATGTTTTTTTAAGAAAAAAAATTCTAAAAAAATTCATGAAATTTCCAAATGATATTTTAAATAAATATTTACCCATTTTTTACATTTTACCAATTGTTTTTAAAGGAATATTCATGTCACTTTCTAACCAATTCTTATTTGGATTTTACTAAAATAGTGAAAGATATAGTTTTTTTAATATGTATGACATGATGAAAATTTTCCACCATCATGACCACTATTTTCATTAAATATTAATTTATATGTTTAAGAGGTTAATTTAAATGAAGTTTATTTTAAAAATGTTTTATAAATTGTATGTTTTTTAAAATTTATTTTCAAATAAAATTAATTTTTCACAAGAAATGTTCTATGTGATTTCTGAAAATCATTCTCTTTCTAAGATGACATCCATTGTTGTAACTTATGCTTCTCCTGGGATGTGTACCAAGTAAACCATTACTATTATTTCTATGAATTGTTTAAGATGAAAATATTTTTATGAAATCGATTTCTCATCCACGTGTTATATTATGATTAAATTCTTATGAAACTCGCTAATTTTTTCATGGGTTATACTATGCTAAAATGATGAAATCATTATGAAACCGTTCTCTTTTACGCATGTTATGATATGGTGAATTTTGTTTGAAACCCATTTCATTTCATGTTTTATGATATGATGAATTATTTAAGATCTTGTGGCACACCTATATAATATTTTCATTATGTGATGAGTGGGACCTATATCCTCCTCCAATGCATTAGGTCAAGATAGATAACTCATGATTAAACATATTATGCATGAACCTGATTACATGTTCATAATTTTATATATGAACCATATTACATGTTCCTAATGTTATTCCTGAACCTTATTACATGTAAATAATGTTAAGTATGGACCTATCTTTCTCATCCATAATTTTATTCTTGGAGTAGTCAACACGTCCAAAATTTTATGCTA
This sequence comes from Viscum album, assembly GCA_963277665.1. NCBI lineage: Eukaryota > Viridiplantae > Streptophyta > Magnoliopsida > Santalales > Viscaceae > Viscum > Viscum album. The sequence goes on from OY728120.1 coordinate 310,330,482, forward strand.
GGGTTGAATTTTATTTACTTAACTTAATGAGTGAACTTTTCTCTATTTATACATGTTATCCTTTTTATATGATGATGTTAATTACACAAATCTATGTCTTATTCAAATTTTATGCTCTCACATATCATATTATTTTGTTTTATTATGATTCATGTCTTATTAACTATCAATGGTTGTTCAATGAGAGAAAATTATGATCTTTGATATGAAGGATGTGTATTTCAAATGATATGATAATTTTCTAATACCCTTATGTTCATTATATTCTTACATATCTCCATTGTTTACCCTTAGTAGGAATATTAACTCCACCTTTCTTGTGTCCCCTTTCCTCAATTTATGAATACTGGTTTTATATAGGGTATGTTTGTGAAGATTACTAAAGGGGGAAGTCATTATTAGAGGGTTTGAAGTATATTCAAAAAATTATATGAATTTTTTCCTTGTCCATAAATTCATGGAACTATTATAGTCATCAGGTGTGTGTTTATATAATGTATTGATTATTCCTTTAAAAAGTTGTAATATCTTTGAATAAACATATTGGGTAACTATAATATTGGTTTTATATTAGTGCACTGATATACCCTAAAGGTTATTAATATATGATATGTTAAATTTTTCATCAAATGAAAAATGGTTGGGGTCGTCCTTGGATAGAGGAGAGAACAAGGCTGATTTCTATTATTTTCATGATACAATACTACCGTTTTCACCATTTTAGATACATATTGTTCTATGATATGTATGTGGATGGGAATGGGTGAGTATATACTATAAAGACTATAAAATTTCAATTTTACATTTTAGAATATTTCAAGTAATAATTTTTGTGTATGGTATACTGTTAATGCAGGATTCTAGGCCCTATGGGGCCTCAATGTTGATATATTAAAAATATTAAATATAATATATCATGTGTGTGTTGTTTTTTATAAATAATATAAAAAATCACAATTGGAATCTAGTATGGAAAAACTAATACTTCCATCAAATTTGATGCATGGGTATTACACTATGACCAATATAAATATTTTAAACGAATAATCCTTTGTTATAGTACTGTCTAGGGTGTGTTAGATGAATTAAATTATTTTTCTCATTTAATAACCAAACACTAACAATTTTCATTTATAAACTCTTATTTAGTGAATTAACTATGTTTATTCACATAGCCCTTAATGTAATGAGTGGATGGACAGAGATCTGGTGGAGAGTGTGTTTGTGGGTCATCTCAAGATCATGGGTAAATAATGATTGAAAACGTTTTTTTGGATCCAATGATGAATATGGTTGATTTCATCAACAAAATCAATAGATATTCTTTCTACACCAATGATCAATCCAATTATATGGTTGGATTGTTTTAAATTTCCTTCCTATTGGATTTTGAGATAATTAAAAGTTAATTATTTTTAAATTAATTCATGCATCTTTCATAAATATGTGGTCTAATGTGTGTTTTAACTTCAAATAAATTAGAATTTTAGATTTATCCTTCATTTAATATATTTATTTTATTATGTTACTCATTCTTCATATTCAATACTGCATAGAAAAAATGTAAAATAATTTTTTGATCATAATTTTTTGGATTCATGCCTTTACCCTTAATCTGTTCATTGTTTTTCATCTACATTACGATTAGACAGTAATTCAATGATAACCAGGAAGTTGTTCATTTTGAAATAATTATTTAGAGCAATAGATCGTGTCTATGGGTATGTTAGTGGTATTTAGATACATGAAATATGTTTGGGTGAAATGAAAGGAATCTAATAATGGTTCAGGCGATAATAGTTTCGTGAGTTGGATTGAGTAGGTATCCCCATAGGCAAGATTAAGGTTGATTTGAAAAAAATGGGAAAATGAAATCCAACCATAAGTGATTATAGAGAGAATATAATTGAGAGGATCATGTAAATTCACTGATATGAATCTTGTGGTTCTACTAGATTGAAATGAGAGATAATTTTCTAGAATTATAGTAGACTGGGATCCAGCCCATGAAAATTTTATAATCTCAGTCATTATACATCAGAGAATCAAGGAATATTTCGTGGAAGAAGCATAAGAGGAGGCGAAATTGGTGTATGTGTGAAGACTCTGGGATTCTATGAAAATTCTCTATACATATACAATTTTTAGAAGAAAACATTCCAAGTTGACCCCTATGTGAAGAATATATGGTTTTCATTTTGGGTAAAATATCACCATCTATATGGTGGACCCACATGTCATATGACCCTTATCCAACTATTTCATTATGTTTAAAGAGAACATGGCCAATAGTCTATGTGACTCCATACACTGTGTGTGATGGGTCGCAGCCCAGGTACGTTGGAATGTTCATGATCATGGGAAAGTGACACACTTAGATTTCCATCTCATCCTTCACATTTCATCTATAACTACAAAATTTCCTGTATATAGATAGGTACATGATGTGTGAGATGGAAGGACACATGCAGTTCCATACATAGTGAGAAATTTTTTCTTCCCCATAGGACACACCATGTACACCTTCAAGGGAATGTAGGTTCCCCTATTCTACTAATACTAAAATTTATATTAGATCAGGTGAGTTCTCATAAACCGTATTTGTACTGGTATGTTCCCTTTATCCATCTATATGAGGGAACATGGAGGTTTTTCATCATATTTAGAGTGTGAGAGATCCCATTAATCTATTAGTTCATAATTGAGTAATGTTTACATTTTTGAGTCATATTGTGTGTTCCAATATCATTCATCACTGGGTTAGGTCAAGTATCCCATATCCAACATCTAGTTAGTATGATCCCCTTACCTTGTGGGTTAATCCAATTATGTTTAGTTATCCCCCATAGGCCATGGGTATGATCCATGACCTTTGTATTGACATATGTTTCCTTCTAATATGGTGTAGTTTTATCCAATTAGTATCTTAGATAATCCCTCTATGTTCCGTAATTATTCTTAAATAAAGACCAGATGATCATGTCCTCTTAGTTGAGGTCCACTAGTGAAGAGAGACCAGATGGGCGAGTTCTCATTAAATAATAACACAAATGATCCACTTGTGGAATCCTTTTCTGGTAGTGATTCAGTGACATCACTATATGAAATATATTCTAGCATTGAATATACAAGGCTAATCATGTTTATTAATTTTGTTTTGTGATTTATAGATGTATATTTCCTATATTCTTTGTGTTTTATGATTTTAGGGTTTCCTAATGGTTATGTTAAAACTGACCATTATGTGGGAGCATCCCTGGTGTGATGTTTCTTATGTATATGAATAGAGATTTTATGGAGTCCAAATACGAATAAAAACTAGGTGGATCATATTCATGATAGATAAACCATATATGGTTTCTGGATTTTCATTTTGAATGTTTTCCCTCATATGATAGTTGGTTGGAATATTTTTCAGATTTGATATTATTGTATTTATACCATTTGTATTTGTTGGGACCTTTTTCATACACATATTTGGGATTAGTTTTTTATTCTTGAATTTATATTTTAATTTCTTTATCTTTTCCAAATTATAATATTGTATAGATATGTGTATGTTTCTATAGTTTCTTTAGGATAAGGAATCCCATGTGTAGGTCATGACCAATCATTCATTTTCATCAGCCCCTAGATTATTGGATATGGGATTGGGGGTAATTATTGGCTAACTTCCCTCTAGATAGGCCTTAATGGGATGGGTCATAAAACATTGGTATCTATAGAGTTCATCTTAGGACATGATTTTGGATATAGTCTAGCTATTAGGTTTGTTTTGGGACTAGGGATATTGTGATAATGGGTATGGAGATAGACTCTCTATCTAGGGCTCCCATGATGGTTTGAGGTCTGATGTATCCATTCAATAAGACTCTAATTACCTACTTGTTAAATAAAAATATTTAGGAACTATATTTCAAAAAAAACATTGGTACATGCATCACTTAGGAATTTGTTTTGGCTTCTGTGTTCTTAAGTCGGCTCCCCCAATTCGATCTTTTGAATTTGATGTGTCTTTTCTATTTTTGGATTCCTCCATGATGATATCAAGATATAATTAAATATTATTATAATGATTGTGATCCATTTTGTGATTATGATATTATTTATAAACATGTGCAGGATGCTGTTCCTCCTGGTGGATAGCGAGCAGTACCTCCACCCATTGAGTAGCATATTGACCAACCTCTGAATATTCATGCGGGTTATCCCCATAATGATTAATTATAGTTAGTTTTATATGTATTTGAAGATGTATCACATTTAATAATTTCAATCCATGTGTTTTAGAATAATAAACTACCCATGATTCAATGTGAGCTATATCCCCATGTGGTAAAGGACTGGCTGGAGTTTGTGTTGTGGGAGTACTTCATGTTTAGTGAAGTGTTTTTTATGATCATCCCATTATAATTTTTTTTGAATGAAAATCCAAAACATATGATATATATGTTTATTAAATTATCTTTATAATAAAATTGTAAAATATATTATATTGTATTAAAAAATTTCAGCAGCCATTATCTTCTCTTTGAAGGAATTGGCATGTGGATGATCACGAAGAGAAGTAAAAAAATGCATTATAACTCAATGGTGATTAACTAGAAACATGTCACACCAATCATACTCTGATGAAACATGAATTCTATACAGTTGATAGGTCCCTTGTTTATGAATGGATAAACTACACTTTGAGAATAATGGATTTTAGTAGATTCCCAAATACATCATACAGCACACCCTATAGATGTGGACCTCATAGTTTTATAGAGTTGAAGCCTGAGGCTCTCAGGACACAACATATACATTTTAAACAATTTTTATAATTCATTAAACCATTTTCAATGAGTTTATTAAGAAACCATTAATGGATAACTAAATAATTTGAAAGATAAATGAATATTATATATATCATATATATATATATATTACATTCATACATTGCATTCATGGAAATTATGTTCATCATGTGAATTATTAAATTTAATACACATATATATAATATCATATATATATATATATATCTCAGGTTTCATTAGAATATGTACATGCATATCATGCACATACATTTTAGTTTACATCCAACAATATTTGACATGAACTAAAATCTCTTTAGTACTTTATGAGAAACAATGAAACTCATTGTGAATACATCTAAATAATTTTTGATATGGTTTTCTTATCAACCTCACATCATTTTGAACAATCCTTTTGTATAAAATTGTATCCTTATCAATTGGCCTAACTGTGTGACCCAGTGGTCCATAAAATCATTCCAAAAATCTATGAAATCATAATTTCATAAATATATGCAAAGGTCGACCTCTAGAAAACCATCAGTTCTAATCAACTACTAAGGGGTCTCATGTGATCTCCAACAAACATAATCCTATCTCTATAATGAAATTTACACTACAATAAACATAACATGCATCTATTTTACCTATATAATCCCTTTTACCGTGACATTGAGTGTTCGTTAGACATGGATTATGCTTATCTAGTATTAAACCCTAATCATTTCATGGTTCTTTGAAAATGATATACCTTTCAATGAATACATAATATTCCACTCATCTATTTGATATGGACATCAAATGTTCCATAACCATTTGTTGAACATATCATATGTGAAATAAAAAATCACGTCCATTAATTTATTTAGCTTAATTCAATCAAGGGATAGATTTATTTTCATTTCATACATGTGGAAAAATCATATCATAGTTGCACTAGAATTGAAAAAATGATCAACAACATACATAACCAAACTATTATTAACTAATTAAATATGTTGAGTTTTTTACATAGGGTATCCAATTGGGAAAGATAACATTCTAGTTATCTATGAAACCATAGGTAAAAGGGATTGATATTAACCATACACCAATAAGAATATCAATAATTATCTGTTATTTCATGAGATATACATTAGTGGATCAATCCAAGTAATAATTATCTACTTATTACCTCATGAATCTATTCTTTTTATCTCATATAAAACACTTTATAATTAATACATAATTCAATTAATGACAAACATATCATATAATTACAACCCATAGTACTTTGTAATGATCATAAATTAAAAATAATATAGTGTTTTACATTGAGGGGATATTTTCATTTGACTGTTCATGAAAAATAAAAGTGAAGCACAAATTAATGAATAATAATATAATATTAATTTTTTTTAAACAACATGATACATTTTCAATAATTGAAACCAATCAATAATGTTTCTAATACCCAAGTCTTATACGTAAACATCTTGTTTTTTCGGGATGATAGCTTTATCATTGGATCTGTAACATTTTCCAGGGTATCCACCCAATTGAACATTATTTCTCCCCACTCAATGAAACCACATATGAGATAGTATTTTTAAAGGATATGATTGTTACTTTATTGAGACTAGATTTACATATATTGATAAATATCAAAAAACAAAATCCATGATATGGATCAATTTCTCTGTCGATGCAAAGAACCACTCCATGTTAAAAAATAAACACCATGTTCCAAATAGCTTTCTTTATAGCATCTATTGAAATGATGTATTCTGCTTCAGTAGTTGAGCTCATCATGCTGACTTTTATAGAACACTTCCATATAACTTCTCATCCATTTTGGAAAAACCTGAATTCCAGTTGATATTTAAAATCCTATTATTTGGATTGAGAAATTGAATCTATTTTATCCTTTTTACAGAGATCTCCTTCTCCTACTAAGACCATGAACATATCCTTATTCCTTCATAGGCAATTAAAGATGTGACTTATAACAATCTAATGACACCCTCCAGGATTGAATTTGTGTCAACATGTAATGTTTAAATCATATAAAACATTAGGTCGAGTACATAATAATCCATACAAGATATATCCTACTGTATATGCATACGGAATTCTATCCATACATTCCGGATCATTACAGGGATCCATTGTATTCCAATTATTTGTTCTATAAAATACTATTAAACACCATTTTTTAGAGTTTTCCATTTCAAGACACTTTAAAACTTTACAAGTATATGTGTCTTGACTCAGTACAATAATCATATTAGATAAATTTATAAATATGCTCATACCAAATATGTAAGTTGATTCACCCAAATTTATTGTGGAGAACCATTCACCATACAAATATTCAAAAATTGATGTGTTGGGATTTCATTTCAAATAAGGAGAGATTCATATAAATATATTAATAAAAATATTAATAAACTCCAACAATAAAAATTGTTTACCCCTGAATCATCCACATTAATGATGAGACAAAACTCATTGATTAAATAATCAAACAAGATATTCCAGATTTTAGAATAATTCTTTAGTCCATGAAGAGATCATTACGATATACAAACCATAAAATTCTCATTTGGAACATCAAAAAAACTCTCAGATTTTCCATATACATGTCCTCAACTAAATTTAAATCAAGAAATTATGTTTTCAAATCCATTTTATTTATCTCAAAATCATAGTGGGATGTTACGTGTAGTAAAATATGAATTGAATATATCATCACAGAAATTGAAAAGGATTATTTATATTCAAAACCAAAAAAGTTGTTTTAAACCCTTTTCCAACAAGTATTATTTATATACAGAAACTATACCATCCATAATATTTTTCTTCCAAAAAATACATACTTGAACAAATATATGTATCACCCATTCAGGGTCATCCACTAAGTTTCAAAATTTGTTAGTTTACATGTATTTTATCTCAGAATCCTTGGATTTTAACCATTTATCATAATTTGAACACTCAGTGGCATCCCGATAGAAATTATGTTCACCTTTTATGAACATTACTTAACCATCAGTATACATAACAAATTCATATCCCATGGGATCCTGATAAGTCCTACTAGACCATCGAGGTCCTTGTGTATCATAATTTTTTTCTTCATCCATAACTGTTGTTGGAACTAGATCAACATTCATATCAAGAACACTTATTATTTGGTGGTCTTGAACTTCCCCGTGTTCAATTTTCCTCCCACTGAGTCCTTGACTCATGTATTTCATCTCAAATAAAAAACATCATCTTGAATAAAATTATTTTTTCTATTTGTGATTATATAAGTAATATTCTATTGTTTCTTTGGGATAACCAATAAACAATCATTTATCATATTTGTAGTTAGTCTTGTTTCAGGAAAATAATTGTAATAATTCTACACAAACCATAATTTTCATGAAAGGAAAATGGGTATACTTCCCATACCATATCTCATATATTCTCTATATGAATACATTAGATGGATTATGATTTAGTAGGAATGCATTAGTCTTAAGAGAATAAATATAAAATGAAACTAAATATTACATTGAATCATCATTAAACAAACCATGTATAAATAAGTATAATTCCACCTTTCAGATAAACTATTTCATTATAGCTTTCCAGGTGGATTAATATGTGAGAAAGGTATATAATCTTTCAATTTATCTATAAATTCCTAGATTACATATTCAATACACCAATCCAGTCGAAGGACAATAATAATTTTTTCCAATTGATTCTATATATTCTTCTAAATCCATTTAAACTTTTCAAAAGTTTTAACTTTAATTTACTCAGAAACACATACTAATACTGACTAATTTCATCAGTAAAAGTAACTATTTAACTAAAACCACATTCTCTTATGTACCCATAGGTTCCTTAACATCATTGTGTATAAGTTATAATAGTCCACTATCCCCCTCATCATTTATCCAAAAAGGTTATTTTTTCATTTTCCCTAATAAACACGATCATCATTTATAAAAAATCTCTTAATTGAATGAGTCCAATAATCCATCACTATGGATTATTTGAATGTGTTTTTAATTTATATGTCCTATGTGAAAATTACCAAGGTTGGTCAGATTAGAATCAACCCTAACCTTCTTATTTTGAAAATTATCAAAATGATTATTCATATCATGTATATATAAAGTATTTATTATATTCCCAATTCTATGTAACGTTTAATTCTTATATATTGAACATATGTTTTACATAATAATGAATGAAAATACCATCTTTTCTAAACAATTTGATGAAATTAAATTCCTTTTTATGTTGGGAACATAATAAGAGTTTCAAATTATAGGATCAATTCACTTTTTAAAATCAGATTATTTGTTATGACCTCTAATGCAGCAACCTTTTATCCATTACTGACATTAATTTCCTATCCACCCTTCATCAATTCCCTCTTATCTCTGAGTATAAGTTTTTCATCAAAAATGTGTGACACAAACACGGTATCTAATACCCATGAGTCCAAGATGGAGAAATTGGTTTCTATAACATTCACATTTGGGTACATATAATGTCCCTCCTTCATAACACTTATCAATCCCAGACACCAATCATTCAATTATTTTAGAGATCTTACCAATTAATTCTGTCGATATGATTTGTCTGAGGTAAATGGAAATATAAAACAAATACATATCATTAAGTGATTATCAAGTATTATATCATTTAATTTACAGATTTAAATGAATGTTCTTCCATTAAAAATTATATCCATGGGAATTATATATATCTAGTGATCTAAGATCCATATTTCATCATTATGTTCCACAATAATCATGTATTTAATCCATGATTATTTAGGTATATAATCCTCTCAATCATATGAGTTGTGATTCTTAGATAGTTTTGTATATAAACACTCATCCAAATCCATCATATGTATTCACTCAACTATATTCCTTTAGTAACCTAATTGTTAGGTCTTATCATCTAGTTTAACAAAAATAAAATTCAAAGAATAATCTAACTAAGGTTGACTAGGTGATAATCATACTAAATTTGAAAATATTCAATATGAAATTCCTGAGTTTCCTAATTATTTCATTCCATGAACCATATAATCTAGGGATACTTATACTGAGATTGGAAAAACCTAGATGAATGATATAGGTATTGAAAACTATTTCTTTTGAAGGAATCTAAAACATAGTATATGATGGGTTTTTCTTCAAGGTCTCGAAAATTTAATATACATGATAAGAATATTAAATTTATAAATATTAAATCTTATGTAATGTTTATTATTTCATGTTTTATTTCCTTTTTTGTATACATTCTTCTTAATATTTAGTTTTGGAAATCCCTATTCAAACAAAAAATTATGTGTTCATCCAACATTATGTGTATTACATTACACAACCTATAAGTCTTTGTTTGTCATCCAAAAATATAAGTCAAACATACTCATAAATATACATATGAATCATATGTATAAGTTTTATGAACGTTTCATATAAATGTATAGAGATATATGAAAAAGAAAAACACTACATTAGTAAGTATGGATAGACAAATATCCAACCCCATTATCATTGATATCCAAGGAAATACTTTAGGAAATTTGGTGTTGTGACCCCAATTCCTTCCCCTTCGGGAGAATTTAATTAATATTGAATTGATTAATGAAACCTCTAACACATAATATGTAAAAAATAACCCCCAAAACTATCCTCACTCCCAAATTTAATGTTAAAAATTGAGTTCATTGTATAGAAATAAAAATTTTATGTTATCAAACATAGTATGACATGAAAGTATCAATCATAGAATAAAATTATCATATAAAAGGATATAGAAAATATTGATATTTTATAAACACTTTTCTAAACATGAATATAAGATAAATTTAATAATTAAATAAACAACTTATTTATTTTCCAAAACATGAGACATTAATGAACTATACATATATAAATGTGGATTATAAACTTTTAGAAATTAAAAGTAATATAGAAATTTAATTGTAATTTCAATATTAACTACTTCATATCATAAGTTAAAGGGATTTTATTTGATATTTCATGGATTATAAGCTTTTTATAATTCTATATCTATTATCTAAACATTTTATATAATCCATATATCATACATTTTGTTATTTATAAACACTATGAATCAACTATTATGATTTCTAAATGATCCTTTTATTTCTAGAACAAAAGTCATGACATTAAATTGGTTAAAAGGTATTTTAAAGAATTAACATTTTATATCTAGGTAAACTATTTCAAAAAAAATATTTAATTAATTATGATAAATTTATATTTAATAAATTTATTTATAAATTCATTATAAATTAAAATATCCTAAATTATATTTTATCCTGATTTATAAAAAATATGTTAACCATTAAAACACATAATTTTTTAAAAATAATTTTAAAATAATTTTTTGTTTACCCTTGTAAGTGATCCCTATTGTGGATAATTGTATCCTCCTTTTACACTTAATCATATTCTATGTATATTTGAATGTAATAATTTTTGGAAGATTTCATAATGTTGACATGATGTTTACCTTTAAACAACCCATTCAAAAACCAGTTGTGTAATTTTAATACATAGATTAACTTAACACGGTTCCCTCACATAAAGGTTTTACCCATACACAACTCTTTTTCCTAAAAGTACGCACAAATTTTGACACAGTACAAAAAGAAAAAATAAAGGACCATTTTTGAATCTACTCTAATAACCTTATGTATATGTTTTATTACATTTCTAGCATTATTAAGGATACCAACATGAGTGTACCGCCATTATAAAACCCATTTATTTAAAGGTAATATAGAGGATACCCTAAAACAGAACCTCTATGTAAGTGTTTGAACTTTTCATAGTGACCTATGTAATAGTAAATCAAACTTACCAACGGTTTTATATAAACACACTTCTCCATTTTTCCTTTAAAACCAGTGATTAAAACAAATATTGTTCCTAAGAAAACTCCTAATATAATTGATAGGTTTTGTATGATCATATCATGATCATTTTTAGTATAATAAAACCTGAAATAGGAGAGCTATCTTCATGAATCAAATGTGATAATAAAAATAAAATTCATATTACCAGATATTCAAAAGTTACAGTAACTACAATTATCTCATCTTAAGATAATTCTAAAGTAATATCATAAAGGGAAGTGAATATACAAAGCCTACCTATGAGGTGATACAGTAGCCAAATGGATCCCCAATTTTATCATGTGGATACCTAAATGTGGAAGGGTTTCTTCCACCTTCATCTACAAAATAGTAAGATTCACATCGATATGAAGAGAGTTTATAATAATCTCAAATTAATTAAACACCAAACCCAATAGAAAAAGATATAAAAATTTTATATAGAAAAATCATGAGGTTCATCATTTATAATATATTATATATTCTTATTAAAGTTGGAATAATACATTAAAATTGTTTCAAATAATCTAATTTAAATCCATTAATGGATGAATAAAATCTTCAGGTGATAAATGGATAATATATATTTCTTATATATATACTTCATTCATGAATCACATTATTAAAAACCATATTCATCATATACATTATTTAATTTAATATATATATATATATAATATAATATGTTATATAAATTTATATCAAGAATCATATTCATGTGTACATGCATATCATGAATGTAGATTTTAGTACACCTCTAATAGTTAGGGACCCTCTTGATGGTGGTTCTGGGGGAGAGACTTATACAAGGTGACGTAGGGTGTTGGTGGACCCCTATGTTGGTGATGTTTTATGTGGATTCAAACAAGAAAATAATAGGTACCCTTTCCCAACAAAAATTCATTCTCTTGTGACATGTTTTGAGGCTATTTTAGAGAATTAGTATCGTCCAAAACGGATAGTGTACAGGTGTGGTGGAGGAGTTCCTTTTATTTTTGTGTTTGAGGTCATTTTTTACATTCTAAGGTATCAATGTTAACCTTGTTGTTGAGAACATATGAGTATGTATACTAATATCTATAATATGTGGAGGTAGATAACATGGAGTCTCCAAGTGTCATATGAGGTGTAACCTGTATCTTCTCTACTTATATTGATGTTTTGATAGACACAAGCATGGGATATATTTTCTTTGCCACATCACTTTGTTGAGATCTAGAGTTTCTAATTGAGCCTTTAACTAATAAATTATTTGTAAAGACTTATTTTGGGTATATTTTTATGATCAAACGACCCTTTTTACAGTGTGGATTGGATCATAGAGGAAATCTTTGTATAGTATCTCTTAACAGTGACATTTTCCCCTTATTATGTTTTCCTCAGTATAGACTGGTTTCTTACTATCCAGTCCTAGTTTGACTATTACAAGTGATTTCTTTTGTATCCAAGTTCGTGATATGGAATTTTAATTATTTTTAATGAGTGGATCCTATGATGGGAAGGATGGTCTGGTATGTAGCAGGATACATATGATTTCTTAACAGTTTTCATGTATGACCCTGGGAAAAGAAAATGATATGAGATTTTATTTTCCTATGGTTGTCTATAAAAATGAGGGGGTCATTCCTATGGATGTCCGAGTCTTACCTCTCTATTTATAGTCTGAATTTTTTTATATACTTATACCTAAGTAAAACCTATTATTTGTTCCATCATATTGAAAGGACCCTTAGAGATGTGAGTGATGAAGGTTCACTTGGAAGATCAACACAGGAAGGGATAGTTAGACCTTTTATATTTCCCTGGACATCGCTAGTTTTTTTCACTAACATATTGGATGCGATATTGAGGATATGTTTGGATTCACATCTCTCAAACTATGTGTCTATCAGTAAGGAGTATCTACCATAGAGAATCATTTAATTATTTAACCAGTGGTTAGGGGTGGTGTTTCTCTCAGAGTTTGACCTTATGATTGATTATCACCATCTATGGGTTTGAGGTGAGGATATACTAAAGTTTTATCTCTATGTCACGACCCGACCTCGGGGCCCGTGCCGTGACTACCACAAGCCCGCCTTCCATAGGCCAGGGGCTGGCGACTAGCACCAAGGCGTAAAATCCCGGTAAACAGGGAAGGCATTGCCTTTATAAGTAACAACCACCACAGAGTCAGCAAGCGGAAAGTAACTATAAGTGCAGAAAAGTAAAGGGGGCCGGAATACAAGCCCAACTGAAAGTAAAACTGAAAAAGTAAAGAACAGCAACTGAAGAAAAGACGGCGTCCTCGTGTCGTCCACTGGCAATCCCACCTGAAGGGTGGGTACAGATAGCCTCCAGGCTCCTCGGGTCCCACGTCCGCTCCGAGCACGTCCCGCCCAGTGGTCCACCTCCAGGTACCGTCCTGCTCCACGCCCCAACCGAGATCAGCGCTGTCCGTCGTCTGCATCCAACACAACAAGGTGCGGGCATAGCCCGTGCAGGGGTGAGTATAAGCTACTCAGTAAGGACCCCGAGACCCCCGAAGGTCTCCCGAAATCCACAAAGGATATAGCACAAAAGAAAGATGCAATCACGAAGTAACATCTGACTCGACTTAGGTATATGCCCATACATATACCTAAGTCCCCAATTCTAGCTCTGCTCACGAGCTCAAGAACAACTCAATCCACGCAGGAAAGCAAGACTCAAATCCACAAGGAGAGTAAACAGTAAATCCACAAAGGATAGTTCAACACAAACCACAAAGGAGAGTAACATAAGATTCAGCTCAACCAGAACCGGTAGGTACTAACCCCCGCAAAATACCCACACAGGATCGGGCTCACACAGAACCTGTAGGCAGTGGCTCACACAGAACCGGTAGTAAGGACCCACATAGGATCGGGCTCACACAGAACCTGTAGCACTGATTCACGTAGGATCGCTGCGTGCAGTAGTCGACGCGGTCCACTGAGGATCTCTGCACAGTCGTCTCCGCAGTCCACGAAGGATCTCTGCTCTGCCGTCGTCGCAGTCCACTGAGGATCTCTGCTCTGCCGTCGTCGCAGTCCACTGAGGATCTCTGCTCTGCCGTCGTTGCAGTCCACTGAGGATCTCTGCTCTGTCGTCGATGTCACAGCCAGCGCTAGGGTTCCCGCACACAGCGAGCTCGTTTAGGAGGGTCCGCTCCACGAGCCGAGAGGCTGATAAATCAACTGACACGTAGTCCAAAGTTGATGTATCCAAAAGTTCCGTATCGACAACAGGATCTCAACGCAACAGACGGCGCGTCAATCGGACGCCCGGTCTGAGAGTTATTGGCATTTTCGTCCCAGTGGCCCGGTTGGTTTTTAGGGCAAAACCAACCCGACCGTACTCCGCCTGTATCCAATCCTCGGGCGGGTATTCCAAAAGTTCTGTCTCACTTAGAGGAAACTACCACAGCTGACGGTACGTCGATCGGACGTCCGTAGCTCAAGTTATCAGTGTTTCCGCTCCGAGGGCCCGGTTGGTTTCGTGTACGAACCAACCCGGACGAACCCAAAGTCTTCCGAAACCTTGAGTATAATATACCGAAACGACCGTATCGATCCAAGGATCGCGTATCCGCTGACGGTTCGTCAATCGGAGGTCTCAGGCCCAAGATATGGGCAAAAGACCGAAGAAGGCCTGAAAACGGGGGTTCTGGGCCCGGGGCGACCCGGCCCGAACCACCCCTGGGTCGGCCGAACCGGGTCGACCCGAACCGGGTCGGCCCGACGCGGCCCGACCCGGCTAGGCCGGGTCCTGTCCGGCCTGGGCGCGGCCCGGCCGACCGGACCGGCCTGCTCGGCTTCGGCCGCGCGGCCGAAGGAACCGCCGCGGGTTTGACCCGCGGCTTGGAGGAACGCGGCCCGCGCGGGCCGCGTGCTGGGTGGCCGGACCGCGGACGCGGTCCGGCGGTTCGCCGCCGCCACGGCTCGGCCGCGGCGGAATTCCCGGCGGCGCGCCGGGCGTCGCCGCCTCCGGTCGCCGGAGTTGCTCCGGTGGCCCGTTTTGCCTCCCGTCTGCGCCATTGCTCCTCCCGGGGGCCGATCTTCACTGCGGGATCAACGGATCTCCCTTGCCGCACGGTTCGTCGTCGTCCGCCAAATCCGCACAACAAAAGATCGGCGGAGGGTTGCCGGGTCTTGTTCGTTAGATCCGCACCCTCCGCGTTAGTCATAAACAACGGGAGGAAAAGAAAATAATCAACAACAATTTTAATTAAATTAAAATTGTTCGGAGATCAGGTTCTTTATTTTAAAAGAATAAACACGGGAATAAAATACTCCAACAACCCTTACCTCGAAGTCGCCGTCGGACGTGAGGTCGTCGCGGAATCGCTCGTCGCGGAAGGAGGGGATCGTCGCGTCGTCGCGGAAGAGACGTTCGTCGCACCGTGGGAAAAACGTCGCGCCGACGATCTCCGGATCTTAGTTGCCGAACGAGGATCGGCCGCGGAAGAAGAGGCATCGCCGAAGAACGTCGCGGGTAGAGCTCGTCGACGTCACAGATCACGGTGTACGTCGTCGTATTCCGGTCGTCGGCGTTCTTCGCGTTCTTCGCGTTCTTCGCGGGGAGGGTGGAGGTTTAGAGGATCTCGCACAACAGGAGGATCCTCCAAAATAGACAAGTTTGTCTATTTTATTATTTTGCCAACGAACGCAAACGCATAAGTAACGACCCATTAAATTCGTTGAATTAATTCAACGAATGAAACAGCCCATTTAATTCACGAAATAAACCGCCCAATTAAATGGTCTGTTAAGAAATTAAAGAAAACGCGTCGGTTGACTTTTCAGTTACTTTGACGGGTTTTCGCGGGTGCGTTACTTAGCGAAAGAAACGGCGGGGCTCGTGCGGGCCCCACCTCACAAATATCCTAACAAGGGGGTAGGATATTTCCGGATAGCACCCTATCCGCATTAACTCAGTTCAAGTGGCTTCCAAGTGACTTAAGTGAAGTAAAATAAAGTTGTCGCACAAATTTTATTTTATTTCTGTCTTAATGCCCCAAAATTTAAAAACCACGTCTGAGCAAACGCAACTCCGGAAGAGGCGTTTCTAAGCAAATACCGGTGCTGCGATTTCATCGGTGCCCTCAGAATTCGATTCCGGGCACCGGTTCAAAAGATAGAAAAACCCGCTCGTCTGTTCACTAAACGTACCCGAGCCAAACTTCGGAAATTGATTCCGGGCACACCGGGCCTCGGAATCAGGTGTCGTCTGAAGCTGCGCCCTTGTAAAATTCCAAAGAAAATTAAGAAAAAAATTTCCTTGAAATTTTCGGGTCTTTACATTACTCCCACCTCAGGGATTTACGTCCCCGTAAAGATACATCAAAAACTAGGGGAACAAATGGGGGTACTGAGCACGCATCTGAGCCTCCCACTCCCAAGTGCTCTCCTGGAGGTTCCCGTGCTGCCATCTGACGTGCACAAGAGGAATCGACCGCCCACGTAGGACCCGCTCCTGTCGATCCTCGATCTCCACTGGGACCTCCGCAAAAGTCGCCCCATCGTCGACGTCCAGCTCCCCAAAGTCGATGATGTGCGTCGGGTCGTGCACGTATCTCCTCAGCTGAGACACGTGAAAGACGTCGTGCACCCGGTGCAACTGAGGTGGTAGAGCCAGGCGATAAGCCACCTCTCCTATCCTGCTGAGGACCTAGAAAGGCCCGATGAAGCATGGAGACAACTTGCCGCCTCGGCCAAATCTCTGTAAACCACGTCGAGGTGAGACACGCAAAAAGACGTGGTCGCCATCCTCGAACTCTAGTGGCCTCCGCCTCCTGTCAGCATATGACTTCTGCCGGCTCTGAGCTGTCCTCATCCTCTCCTGGATGATCTGGACCTTCTCTGTCGTGGCTCGGACCATCTCTGGTCCCACGAGTGCTGACTCCCCAGGGTCTGTCCAGCACAACGGTGATCTGCAGGGTCTGCCGTACAACGCCTCGTATGGTGCCATCCCGATGGTGGAGTGGTAGCTGTTGTTGTACGCGAACTCCACCAAGGGTAGGTGGTCCTCCCAGCTGCGACCAAAGTCGAGAACACATGCACGGAGCATGTCCTCGAGTGTCTGTATGGTACTCTCTGTCTGACCATCCGTCTGAGGGTGGAAGGCTGTGCTCAGATGGAGCCGCGTCCCGAACACCTCCTGCAACCCCTTCCAAAGCCGGGAAGTGAAACGAGCATCTTGATCGGAGACGATAGACGATGGCACACCGTGAAGCTGTACGATCTCCTGGACGTAAAGACGTCCAAAGCTCTCCACTGAGCCCTGCTCTCTGATGGGTAAGAAGTGTTCCAACTTGGTGAGTCGGTCGACAATCACCCAAATGGAGTCGTGACCTCTGGAAGTGCGTGGAAGTCCAGTCACGAAGTCCATAGATATGTCGTCCCACTTCCACTCCGGGACCTCCAAGGGCTGTACCAAGCCTGCTGGTACCTGATGCTCTGCCTTCACCTGCTGGCAGGTGAGGCATCGTGAAACGAACTCTGCCACAGCTTTCTTCATGCCCGGCCACCAGTGCGGTCGTCTGAGATCCTGGTACATCTTCGCCACTCCGGGATGCACCGCCAAGGGAGAAGTGTGAAACTCTCTCAGCACCTCCTCTCGTAAAGCGACTGGTATGAAGGTACGTCCTCTGAAAAGGATGTCATGTTCTGCTCCAAGGGAGAAACCATCAGGCGCCTGACCTGAGGATATCAGTGCACGCCGGGTCTCACAGTCAGCGTCCCCACGCTGAGCCTCTCTGACCCGTTGTAGAAGTGGAGGAGAGACTGTGAGAGACTGAAGAAAGGCTGCTCCGTCTCTATCCACGAAGGATATCTGTAAGGAGGCTAGCTTCTCCGTCGCCTCCTCAAGTAGCTGAATGCCCGTCCTCCTGCTGAGGGCATCGGCTACCACGTTCCCCTTCCCAGGAGTATAGACTATCTCAAAGTCGTAGTCCTGGAGGAACTCAAGCCATCTCTGCTGTCTCAGGTTCAGGTCCTTCTGAGAGAAGATATACCTGAGACTCTGGTGGTCAGAAAAGACTGTGAAGCGCTCGCCCATCAGATAGTGCCGCCAAGACTTCAGAGTGAAGACCACTGCTGCTAACTCCAGGTCATGAGTGGCGTAGTTCTGCTCATGCGGCCTCAACTGACGTGATCCGTAGGCGATCACGGCCCGCTCCTGCATCAGGACGCACCCGAGTCCAGTCCCTGACGCATCGCAGTAAACTACGTATCCAACTCCCTCCTCAGGCAACCTCAAGATAGGTGCGCTGGTCAACCTCTGCCTCAGCTCCTGGAAGCTCTGCTGACATCTGTCTGACCACACGAAGGGTTTCCCATTCTTCTTCAACGCTGAGAGTGGTGCCGCAACTCTGGAGAAGTCTGGCACGAATCTCCGATAGTATCCGGCTAGGCCGAAGAAGCTCCGCACCTCCGTCACGCTCCTGGGTGGCTCCCAAGCTAGCACTGCCTCGATCTTCGCTGGATCCACTGCAACTCCCGCCTCAGAGATGACGTGCCCCAAGAAGTGGATCTCACGTAACCAGAACTGGCACTTTTAGAGCTTGCCATAAAGCTGGTGCTCTCGGAGCGTGTCTAGCATAACTCGCAGGTGGTAGGCATGCTCCTCCTTAGTCGTTGAGTATACCAAAATGTCGTCAATGAAGACCACGATAAATCGGTCGAGGTATGGCTGGAAGATCCTGTTCATGAGGCCCATGAACACTGCTGGAGAATTGGTTACGCCGAACGGCATAACCAAGAACTCATAATGGCCATACCGACACCTGAAGGCCGTCTTCTGCACGTCCTCGTCTCGAACTCTGAGCTGATGATAGCCTGACCGGAGGTCTATCTTCGAGAACCACCGCGCTCCCTTGAGCTGATCGAAGAGGTCATCAATCCGTGGCAGCGGATACTTGTTCCTCACTGTCACCTGGTTCAGGCGACGATAGTCGACACACAGTCGCAAGCTCCCGTCCGCCTTCTTGGCGAACAAAATCGGGGAAGCCCAGAGTGAAACACTGGGTCGGATAAACCCCTTGCTCTGCAAGTCCTCCAACTGTACCTGCATCTCCCGAAGCTCGGCGGGGGCCATCCGATATGCTGGAGTAGATATCGGGGTTGTCCCGGGGTACAAGTCGATGTAAAAGTCTACCTCTCTACGAGGAGGTAGCCCTGGAACGTCGTCGGGAAAGACGTCCACGTACTGGTCCACCACTGCAGGAAAAGCTGGACTCCGCACGTCCACTGCTCCTAGGATGAGGCTAGCCAACTGATGAGAGATGGGCTGCACTCTCCTTCGCGGAAGTCCATCCTGTGCTGCAAAGGTTCCCTTCTCGTCGGTGAAGGTAAACCTGCTCCCGTCGGTGCGAACACATCGCACCTTGCGCCTAAAACAGTCGATCTGGGCATGAACCGCGGATAGCCAATCCAGGCCCAAGATGACGTTGTAAGGCCTCGACGCCGCTACAAGGAGATCCCAGCCGAAGCTCTCGCCTCCTAGAGTAAGCTCACACTGCCGGCACCAGTGCGTAATCGTCGAGTCTGCTCCCGTAGGAGTCTCTAGCCGTAAGGATCGAGCCAACGGCTCAGTCGGAATCTCCGAGCTCCGAACAAGGGCAGAGGCTATGAAAGAGTGACTCGCTCCTGTGTCTATAAGTACTGCAGCAAGGGTGGAATAGACACAGATCGTACCTCGAATCATCTCGGGCATGTCGGGGTCGTAGGCCTCCACTGCCTGGAGTTGGGCCTGCCCCTGCCCGCCAGCTCCCTGTGGTCGAGGTGGCCCTCCTGGTGGTGGTGGGGGTAGAGCCTGGAAGCGTCGCCCACCACCCGCTACTCGGCCAGCTCCTCTGCCTCGTCCGCCTCCTCCCTGCGGACCGCCACGGTCGACCCTCTGCCTCTGCCTGGGTGGCCCCTCCACCGACTGCTGCTCCTCTGATCGGCGAGTCGGGCAGTCACGAGCCATGTGACCCTGCCCGCCGCAGGAGTAGCACAGCCTGCCTCTCGAAAGGCTGGCACTCCGCTGTGTGCCCCGCACTGCTGAGCCGGTGTCCTGAGGCCGCCTGCGTGGGGGTCTGGTCTGCCTGGACCCGAGAGTCATCCGTCGGCTACCTGCTGCCGAAGACTCAGCTACCTTCCGCCCTGCGCTAGGTCTCGCCGCTGAAGAAGGCTCTGCCAGGAAGCTCTCGATCAGGAGGGCTCGCTCCAGCACTCCCGCCTGGGTTGGAATGCTGAGGGAGATCCGCGACGCCCGAATCTCCTGTCGCAAGCCCTGCTCGAAGGTCCGAGCCCGGAAGAAGGGGTCCCGTACCATGTCGGTCGAGTAGCGAGATAGGTCAGTGAACCTCGCCGCGTACTGAGCGACCGTCATGCTGCCCTGGCGCAGCTGGAGAAGCTCCTGGATGCGCACCGCTCGGAGGGAGGCCGGGACGAACTCAGAGTGGAAGGGGCTCTCGAAGTCCGTCCAGAGCAAGGATGCCTCATCGTGAACCTGGAGCATCAAGCTCCACCATCGTCCTGTCGCCGCCTGCAGGAGGCTCGCCGCGAGAATCACCATGAGATCCGCTGGTGTCCTCACTAGTCTACAGATCCGTACCACCGCCTCTAGCCAGTCCTCGGCGGCCTGGGGGTCCGCCTCACCGCGAAACCTGGGCGGTCGCTGGCTCTGAAACTCATGCAGTGCCCTGAGCCGACGTGCATCGTCAGCGTCTGGTACTAGCAGCATCGGTGGCTCGGCGGGTAAAGCTACAGCCGGTGCCACTGCTGGCAAAGGGCCCTGCACCGAGGCCTCGTCGCTCGGTGGGCTGCCGTCGCGCCCTACACTCGGAACCCTAGCTGGCTGTCGTCGCGGGGCCATCCTGAAAAGGAGAACAAGAGGACCACAGTCAGAACAGTACACCTGGTGAGCTGGCACAAGTAATCACAAGGAAAACCTGAGACTTTCATAAAGCAGATCAGTATACCCGGTGAGCTGACACAAGTAATCACGAAGAAAACTTGAAACACACACGCAATCAATGTTTTCATGCATTAAGTCGGAAATCAGGAGTCAGGGTCCTGGTGTACAGATACGTCGGCCGCCGCACCAACACTGGGCTCCCTGAACTGATAACCACACTCAATACACTAAACACTATTGCTTCATATAGAAAGAAAAGACGATCAGAGTCTGCGGTAGAACCGACCACCTCTGATACCAATTTGTCACGACCCGACCTCGGGGCCCGTGCCGTGACTACCCCAAGCCCGCCTTCCATAGGCCAGGGGCTGGCGACTAGCACCAAGGCGTAAAATCCCGGTAAACAGGGAAGGCATTACCTTTATAAGTAACAACCACCACAGAGTCAGCAAGCGGAAAGTAACTACAAGTGCAGAAAAGTAAAGGGGGCCGGAATACAAGCCCAACTGAAAGTACAACTGAAAAAGTAAAGAACAGAAACTGAAGAAAAGACGGCGGCCTCGTGTCGTCCACTGGCAATCCCACCTGAAGGGTGGGTACAGATAGCCTCCAGGCTCCTCGGGTCCCACGTCCACTCCGAGCACGTCCCGCCCAGTGGTCCACCTCCAGGTACCGTCCTGCTCCACGCCCCAACCGAGATCAGCGTTGTCCGTCGTCTGCATCCAACACAACAAGGTGCGGGCATAGCCCGTGCAGGGGTGAGTATAAGCTACTCAGTAAGGACCCCGAGACCCCCGAAGGTCTCCCGAAATCCACAAAGGATATAGAACAAAAGAAAGATGCAATCACGAAGTAACATCTGACTCGACTTAGGTATATGCCCATACATATACCTAAGTCCCCAATTCTAGCTCTGCTCATGAGATCAAGAACAACTCAATCCACGCAGGAAAGCAAGACTCAAATCCACAAGGAGAGTAAACAGTAAATCCACAAAGGATAGTTCAACACAAACCACAAAGGAGAGTAACATAAGATTTAGCTCAACCAGGTATTCTTTTTCAGATAACGTCAAAGATGATCACTGATCCATCTAAGTCGTCGGACCCACGAAGGATCGATAGGTACTAACCCCCGCAAAATACCCACACAGGATCGGGCTCACACAGAACCTGTAGGCAGTGGCTCACACAGAACCGGTAGTAAGGACCCACATATGATCGGGCTCACACAGAACCTGTAGCACTGATCCACGTAGGATCGCTGGGTGCAGTAGTCGACGCAGTCCACTGAGGATCTCGGCACAGTCGTCGCCGCAGTCCACGAAGGATCTCTGCTCTGCCGTCGTCGCAGTCCACTGAGGATCTCTGCTCTGCCGTCGTCGCAGTCCACTGAGGATCTCTGCTCTGCCGTCGTTGCAGTCCACTGAGGATCTCTGCTCTGTCGTCGAAGTCACAGCCAGCGCTAGGGTTCCCGCACACAGCGAGCTCGTTTAGCAGGGTCCGCTCCACGAGCCGAGAGGCTGATACATCAACTGACACGTAGTCCGAAGTTTATGTATCCAAAAGTTCCGTATCGACAACAGGATCTCAACGCAACAGACGGCGCGTCAATCGGACGCCCAGTCTGAGAGTTATTGGCATTTTCGTCCCAGGGGCCCGGTTGGTTTTTAGGGCAAAACCAACCCAACCGTACTCCGCCTGTATCCGATCCTCGGGCGGGTATGCCAAAAGTTCCGTCTCACTTAGAGGAAACTACCACAGCTGACGGTACGTCGATCGGACGTCCGTAGCTCAAGTTATGAGCGTTTCCGCTCCGAGGGCCCAGTTGGTTTCGTGTACGAACCAACCCGGCCGAACCCAAAGTCTTCCGAAACCTTGAGTATAATATACCGAAACGACTGTATCGATCCAAGGATCGCGTAGCCGCTGACGGTTCGTCAATCGGAGGTCTCAGGGCCAAGATATGGGCAAAAGACCGAAGAAGGCCCGAAAACGGGGGTTCTGGGCCCGGGGCGACCCGGCCCGAACCACCCCTGGGTCGGCCGGACCGGGTCGACCCGAACCGGGAGGCCCGACCCGGCCCGACCCGGCTAGGCCGGGTCCGGTCCGGGCTGGGCGCGGCCCGGCCGACCGGACCGGCCGGCTCGGCTTCGGCCGAGCGGCCGAAGGAACCGCCGCGGGTTTGACCCGCGGCTCGGAGGAACGCGGCCCGCGCGGCCCGCATGCTGGGTGGCCGGACCGCGGATGCGGTCCGGCGGTTCGCCGCCGCCGCGGCTCGGCCGCGGCGGAATTCCCGGTGGCCCGTTTTGCCTCCCGTCTGCGCCATTGCTCCTCCCGGGGGCCGATCATCACTGCGGGATCAACGGATCGCCCTTGCCGCACGGTTCGTCATCGTCCGCCAAATCCGCACAACAAAAGATCGGCGGAGGGTTGCCGGGTCTTGTTCGTTAGATCCGCACCCTCCGCGTTAGTCATAAACAACGGGAGGAAAAGAAAATATTCAACAACAATTTTAATTAAATTAAAATTGTTCGGAGATCAGGTTCTTTATTTTAAAAGAATAAACACGGGGAATAAAATACTCCAACAACCCTTACCTCGAAGTCGCCGTCGGACGTGAGGTCGTCGCGGAATCGCTCGTCGCGGAAGGAGGGGATCGTCGCGTCGTCGCGGAAGAGACGTTCGTCGCACCGCGGGAAAACCGTCGCGCCGAAGATCTCCGGATCTTAGTTGCCGAACGAGGATCGGCCGTGGAAGAAGAGGCGTCGCCGAAGAACGTCGCGGGTAGAGCTCATCGACGTCGCAGATCACGGTGTACGTCGTCGAATTCCGGTCGCCGGCGTTCTTCGCGTTCTTCGCGTTCTTCGCGGGGAGGGTGGAGGTTTAGAGGATCTCGCACAACAGGAGGATCCTCCAAAATAGACAAGTTTGTCTATTTTATTATTTTGCCAACGAACGCAAACGCATAAGTAACGACCCATTAAATTCGTTGAATTAATTCAACGAATGAAACAGCCCATTTAATTCACGAAATAAACCGCCCAATTAAATGGTCTGTTAATAAATTAAAGAAAATGCGTCGGTTGACTTTTCAGTTACTTTGACGGGTTTTCGCGGGTGCGTTACTTAGCGAAAGAAACGGCGGGGCTCGTGCGGGCCCCACCTCACAAATATCCTAACAAGGGGGTAGGATATTTCCAGATAGCACCCTATCCGCTTTAACTCAGTTCAAGAGGCTTCCAAGTGACTTAAGTGAAATAAAATAAAGTTGTCGCACAAATTTTATTTTATTTCTGTCTTAAAGTCCCAAAATTTAAAAACCACGTCTGAGCAAACGCAACTCCGGAAGAGGCATTTCTAAGAAAATACCGGCGCTGCGATTTCATCGGTGCCCTCAGAATTCGATTCCGGGCATCGGTTCAAAAGATAGAAAAACCCGCTCGTCCGTTCACTGAACGTACCCGAGCCAAACTTCGGAAAATGATTCCGGGCACACCGGGCCTCGGAATCAGGTGCCGTCTGAAGCTGCGCTCTTGTAAAATTCCAAAGAAAATTAAGAAAAAAATTTCCTTGAAATTTGCGGGTCTTTACATTACTCCCACCTCAGGGCTTTACGTCCCCGTAAAGATACATCAAAAACTAGGGGAACAAATGGGGGTACTGAGCACGCATCTGAGCCTCCCACTCCCAAGTGCTCTCCTGGAGGTTCCCGTGCTGACATCTGACGCGCACAAGAGGAATCGACCGCCCACGTAGGACCCGCTCCTGTTGATCCTCGATCTCCACTGGGACCTCCGCAAAAGTCACCCCATCGTCCACGTCCAGCTCCCCAAAGTCGATGATGTGCGTCGGGTCGTGCACGTATCTCCTCAGCTGAGACACGTGAAAGACGTCGTGCACCCGGTGCAACTGAGGTGGTAGAGCCAGGCGATAAGCCACCTCTCCTATCCTGCTGAGGACCTCGAAAGGCCCGATGAAGCGTGGAGACAACTTGCCGCCTCGGCCAAATCTCCGTAAACCACGTCGGGGTGAGACACGCAAAAAGACGTGGTCGCCATCCTCGAACTCTAGTGGCCTCCGCCTCCTGTCAGCATATGACTTCTGCCGGCTCTGAGCTGTCCTCATCCTCTCCTGGATGATCTGGACCTTCTCTGTCGTGGCTCGGACCATCTCTGGACCCATGAGTGCTGACTCCCCAGGGTCTGTCTAGCACAACGGTGATCTGCAGGGTCTGCCGTACAACGCCTCGTATGGTGCCATCCCGATGGTGGAGTGGTAGCTGTTGTTGTACGCGAACTCCACCAAGGGTAGGTGGTCCTCCCAGCTGCGACCAAAGTCGAGAACACATGCACGGAGCATGTCCTCGAGTGTCTGTATGGTCCTCTCCGTCTGACCATCCGTCTGAGGGTGGAAGGCTGTGCTCAGATGGAGCCGCGTCCCGAACACCTCCTGCAACCCCTTCCAAAGCCGGGAAGTGAAACGAGCATCTCGATCGGAGAGGATAGACGATGGCACACCGTGAAGCCGTACGATCTCCTGGACGTAAAGACGTCCCAAGCTCTCCACTGAGCCCTGCTCTCTGATGGGTAAGAAGTGTGCCAAATTGGTGAGTCGGTCGACAATCACCCAAATGGAGTCGTGACCTCTGGAAGTGCGTGGAAGTCCAGTCACGAAGTCCATAGATATGCCGTCCCACTTCCACTCCGGGACCTCCAAGGGCTGTACCAAGCCTGCTGGTACCTGATGCTCTGCCTTCACCTGCTGGCAGGTGAGGCATCGTGAAACAAACTCTGCCACATCTTTCTTCATGCACGGTCACCAGTGCTGTCGTCTGAGATCCTGGTACATCTTCGCCACTCCGGGATGCACCGCCAAGGGAGAAGTGTGAAACTCTCTCAGCACCTCCTCTCGTAAAGCGACTGGTACGAAGGTACGTCCTTTGAAAAGGATGTCGTGTTCTGCTCCAAGGGAGAAACCATCAGGCGCCTGACCTGAGGATATCAGTGCACGCCGGGTCTCACAGTCAGCGTCCCCACGCTGAGCCTCTCTGACCCGCTGTAGAAGTGGAGGAGAGACTGTGAGAGACTGAAGAAAGGCTGCTCTGTCTCTATCCACGAAGGATATCTGTAAGGAGGCTAGCTGATCCGTCGCCTCCTCAAGTAGCTGAATGCCCGTCCTCCTGCTGAGGGCATCGGCTACCACGTGCCCCTTCCCAGGAGTATAGACTATCTCAAAGTCATAGTCCTGGAGGAACTCAAGCCATCTCCGCTGTCTCAGGTTCAGGTCCTTCTGAGAGAAGATATACCTGAGACTCTGGTGGTCAGAAAAGACTGTGAACCGCTCGCCCATCAGATAGTGCCGCCAAGTCTTCAGAGCGAAGACCACTGCTGCTAACTCCAGGTCATGAGTGGCGTAGTTCTGCTCATGCGACCTCAACTGACGTGATCCGTAGGCGATCACGGCCCGCTCCTGCATCAGGACGCACCCGAGTCCAGTCCCTGACGCATCGCAGTAAACTACGTATCCAACTCCCTCCTCAGGCAACCTCAAGATAGGTGCGCTGGTCAACCTCTGCCTCAGCTCCTGGAAGCTCTGCTGACATCTGTCTGACCACACGAAGGGTTTCCCCTTCTTCGTCAACGCTGAGAGTGGTGCCGCAACTCTGGAGAAGTCTGGCACGAATCTCCGATAGTATCTGGCTAGGCCCAAGAAGCTCCGCACCTCCGTCACGCTCCTGGGTGGCTCCCAAGCTAGCACTGCCTCGATCTTCGTGGGATCCACTGCAACTCCCGCCTCAGAGATGACGTGCCCCAAGAAGTGGACCTCACGTAACCAGAACTGGCACTTTGAGAGCTTTCCATAAAGCTGGTGCTCTCGGAGCGTGTCTAGCACAACTCGCAGGTGGTAGGCATGCTCCTCCTCAGTCGTCGAGTATACCAAAATGTCGTCAATGAAGACCACGACAAATCGGTCGAGGTATGGCTGGAAGATCCTATTCATGAGGCTCATGAACACTGCTGGAGCATTGGTTACGCCGAACGACATAACCAAGAACTCATAATGGCCATACCGACACCTGAAGGCCGTCTTCTGCACGTCCTCGTCTCGAACTCTGAGCTGATGATAGCCTGACCGGCGGTCTATCTTCGAGAACCACTGCGCTCCCTTGAGCTGATCGAAGAGGTCATCAATCCGTGGCAGCAGATACTTCTTCCTCACTGTCACCTGGTTCAGGCGACGATAGTCGACACACAGTCGCAAGCTCCCGTCTGCCTTCTTGGCGAACAAAATCGGGGAAGCCCAGGGTGAAACACTGGGTCGGATAAACCCCTTGCTCTGCAAGTCCTCCAACTGTACCCGCAGCTCCCGAAGCTCTGCGGGGGCCATCCGATATGCTGGAGTAGATATCGGGGCGGTCCCGGGGTACAAGTCGATGTAAAAGTCTACCTCTCTACGAGGAGGTATCCCTGGAACGTCGTCGGGAAAGACGTCCACGTACTGGTCCACCACTGCAGGAAAAGCTGGACTCCGCACGTCCACTGCTCCTAGGATGAGGCTAGCCAACTGATGAGAGATGGGCTTCACTCTCCTCCGCGGAAGTCCATCCTGTGCTGCAAAGGTTCCCTTCTCGTCGGTGAAGGTAAACCTGCTCCCGTCGGTGCGAACACATCGCACCTTGCGCCTAAAACAGTCGATCTGGGCATGAACCGTGGATAGCCAATCCATGCCCAAGATGACGTCGTAAGGCCTCGACGCCGCTACAAGGAGATCCCAGCCGAAGCTCTCGCCTCCTAGAGTAAGCTCACACTGTCGGCACCAGTGCGTAATCGTCGAGTCTTCTCCCGTAGGAGTCTCTAGCCGTAAGGATCGAGCCAACGGCTCAGTCGGAATCTCCGAGCTCCGAACAAGGGCAGAGGCTATGAAAGAGTGACTCGCTCCTGTGTCTATAAGTACTACAGCAAGGGTGGAATAGACACAGATCGTACCTCGAATCATCTCGGGCATGTCGGGGTCGTAGGCCTCCACTTCCTGGAGCTGGGCCTGCCCCTGCCCGCCAGCTCCCTGTGGTCGAGGTGGCCCTCCTGGTGGTGGGGGGGGGGGTAGAGCCTGAAAGCGTCGCCCACCACCCGCTGCTCGGCCAGCTCCTCTGCCTCGTCCGCCTCCTCCCTGCGGACCGCCACGGTCGACCCTCTGCCTCTGCCTGGGTGGCCCCTCCACCGACTGCTGCTCCTCTGATCGGCGAGTCGGGCAGTCACGAGCCATGTGACCCTGCCCGCCACAGGAGTAGCACAGCCTGCCTCTCGGAAGGCTGGCACTCCACTGTGTGCCCCGCACTGCTGAGCCGGTGTCCTGAGGCCACCTGCGTGGGGGTCTGGTCTGCCTGGACCCGAGAGTCATCCGTCGGCTACCTGCTGCCGAAGAATCAGCTCCCTGCCGCCCTGCGCTAGGTCTCGCCGCTGAAGAAGGCTCTGCCAGGAAGCTCTCGATCAGGAGGGCTCGCTCCAGCACTCCCGCCTGGGTCGGAATGCTGAGGGAGATCAGCGACGCCCAAATCTCCTGTCGCAAGCCCTGCTCGAAGGTCCGGGCCCGGAAGAAGGGGTCCCGTACCATGTCGGTCGAGTAGCGAGATAGGTCAGTGAACCTCGTCGCGTACTGAGCGACCGTCATGCTGCCCTGGCGCAGCTGGAGAAGCTCCTGGATGCGCACCGCTCGGAGGGTGGCCGGGACGAACTCAGAGCAGAAGAGGCTCTCGAAGTCCGTCCAGAGCAAGGATGCCTCATCGTGAACCTGGAGCATCAAGCTCCACCATCGTCCTGCCGCCGCCTACAGGAGGCTCGCCGCGAGAATCACCATGAGATCCGCTGGTGTCCTCACTAGTCTAAAGATCCGTACCACCGCCTCTAGCCAGTCCTCGGCGGCCTGGGGGTCCACCTCACCGCGAATCCTGGGCGGTCGCTGGCTCTGAAACTCATGCAGTGCCCTGAGGCGACGTGCATCGTCAGCGTCTGGTACTAGCAGCATCGATGGCTCGGCGGGTAAAGCTACCGCCGGTGCCACTGCTGGAAAAGGGCCCTGCACCGAGGCCTCGTCGCTCGGTGGGCTGCCGTCGCACCCTACACTCGGAACCCTAGCTGGCTGTCGTCGCGGGGCCATCCTGAAAAGGAGAACAAGAGGACCACAGTCAGAACAGTATACCTGGTGAGCTGGCAGAAGTAATCACAAGGAAAACCTGAGACTTTCATAAAGTAGATCAGTATACCCGGTGAGCTGACACAAGTAATCACGAAGAAAACTTGAAACACACACGCAATCAATGTTTTCATGCATTAAGTCGGAAATCAGGAGTCAGGGTCCTGGTGTACGGATACGTCGGCCGCCGCACCAACACTGGGCTCCCTGAACTGATAACCACACTCAATACACTAAACACTATTGCTTAATATAGAAAGAAAAGACGATTAGAGTCTGCGGTAGAACCGACCACCTCTGATACCAATTTGTCACGACCCGACCTCGGGGCCCGTGCCGTGACTACCCCAAGCCCGCCTTCCATAGGCCAGGGGCTGGCGACTAGCACCAAGGCGTAAAATCCCGGTAAACATGGAAGGCATTGCCTTTATAAGTAACAACCACCACAGAGTCAGCAAGCGGAAAGTAACTACAAGTACAGAAAAGTAAAGGGGGCCGGAATACAAGCCCAACTGAAAGTACAACTGAAAAAGTAAAGAACAGCAACTGAAGAAAAGACGGCGGCCTCGTGTCGTCCACTGGCAATCCCACCTGAAGGGTGGGTACAGATAGCCTCCAAGCTCCTCGGGTCCCACGTCCGCTCCGAGCACGTCCCGCCCAGTGGTCCACCTCCAGGTACCGTCCTGCTCCACGCCCCAACCGAGATCAGCGCTGTCCGTCGTCTGCATCCAACACAACAAGGTGCGGGCATATCCCGTGCAGGGGTGAGTATAAGCTACTCAGTAAGGACCCCGAGACCCCCGAAGGTCTCCCGAAATCCACAAAGGATATAGCACAAAAGAAAGATGCAATCACGAAGTAACATCTGACTCGACTTAGGTATATGCCCATACATATACCTAAGTCCCCAATTCTAGCTCTGCTCACGAGCTCAAGAACAACTCAATCCACGCAGGAAAGAAAGACTCAAATCCACAAGGAGAGTAAACAGTAAATCCAC
The DNA here is from genome assembly GCA_963277665.1 of Viscum album. NCBI lineage: Eukaryota > Viridiplantae > Streptophyta > Magnoliopsida > Santalales > Viscaceae > Viscum > Viscum album. The sequence continues at coordinate 310,361,298 of OY728120.1, forward strand.
AAAGGATAGTTCAACACAAACCACAAAGGAGAGTAACATAAGATTTAGCTCAACCAGGTATACTTTTTCAGATGACGTCAAAGATGATCACTGATCCATCTAAGTCGTCGGACCCACGAAGGATCGATAGGTACTAACCCCCGCAAAAGACCCACACAGGATCGGGCTCACACAGAACCTGTAGGCAGTGGCTCACACAGAACCGGTAGTAAGGACCCACATAGGATCGGGCTCACACAGAACCTGTAGCACTGATCCACGTAGGATCGCTGAGTGCAGTAGTCGACGCAGTCCACTGAGGATCTCTGCACAGTCGTCGCCGCAGTCCACGAAGGATCTCTGCTCTGCCGTCGTCGCAGTCCACTGAGGATCTCTGCTCTGTCGTCGTCGCAGTCCACTGAGGATCTCTGCTCTGCCGTCGTTGCAGTCCACTGAGGATCTCTGCTATGTCGTCGAAGTCACAGCCAGCGCTAGGGTTCCCGCACACAGCGAGCTCGTTTAGGAGGGTCCGCTCCACGAGACGAGAGGCTGATACATCAACTGACACGTAGTCCGAAGTTGATGTATCCAAAAGTTCCGTATCGACAACAGGATCTCAACGCAACAGACGGCGCGTCAATCGGACGCCCGGTCTGAGAGTTATTGGCATTTTCGTCCCAGGGGCCCGGTTGGTTTTTAGGGAAAAACCAACCCGACCGTACTCCGCCTGTATCCGATCCTCGGGCGGGTATGCCAAAAGTTCCGTCTCACTTAGAGGAAACTACCACAGCTGACGGTACGTCGATCGGACGTCCGTAGCTCAAGTTATGAGCGTTTCCGCTCCGGGGGCCCGGTTGGTTTCGTGTACGAACCAACCCGGCCGAACCCAAAGTCTTCCGAAACCTTGAGTATAATATACCGAAACGACCGTATCGATCCAAGGATCGCGTAGCCGCTGACGGTTCGTCAATTGGAGGTCTCAGGCCCAAGATATGGGCAAAAGACCGAAGAAGGCCCGAAAACGGGGGTTCTGGGCCCGGGGCGACCCTGCCCGAACCACCCCTGGGTCGGCCGAACCGGGTCGACCCGAACCGGGTCGGCCCGACCCGGCCCGACCCAGCTAGGCCGGGTCCGGTCCGGCCTGGGCGCGGCCCGGCCGACCGGACCGGCCGGCTCGGCTTCGGCCGAGCGGCCGAAGGAACCGCCGCGGGTTTGACCCGCGGCTTGGAGGAACGCGGGCCGCGTGCTGGGTGGCCGGACCGCGGACGCGGTCCGGCAGTTCGCCGCCACCGCGGCTCGGCCGCGGCGGAATTCCCGGCGGCGCGCCGGGTGCCGCCGCCGCCTTCCGCGGGCCGCCGGAGTTGCTCCGGTGGCCCGTTTTTCCTCCCGTTTGCGCCATTGCTCCTCCCGGGGGCCGATCTTCACTGCGGGATCAACGGATCGCCCTTGCCGCACGGTTCGTCGTCGTCCGCCAAATCCGCACAACAAAAGATCGGCGGAGGGTTGCCGGGTCTTGTTCGTTAGATCCGCACCCTCCGCGTTAGTCATAAACAACGGGAGGAAAAGAAAATAATCAACAACAATTTTAATTAAATTAAAATTGTTTGGAGATCAGGTTCTTTATTTTAAAAGAATAAACATGGGGAATAAAATACTCCAACAACCCTTACCTCGAAGTCACCGTCGGACGTGAGGTCATCGCGGAATCGCTCGTCGCGGAAGGAGGGGATCGTCGCGTCGTCGCGGAAGAGACGTTCGGCGCACCGCGGGAAAAACGTCGCGCCGACGATCTCTGGATCTTAGTTGCCGAATGAGGATCGGCCGCTGAAGAAGAGGTGTCGCCGAAGAACGTCGCGGGTAGAGCTCGTCGACGTCGCAGATCACGGTGTGCGTCGTCGAATTCCGGTCGCCGGCGTTCTTCGCGTTCTTCGCGTTCTTCGCGGGGAGGGTGGAGGTTTAGAGGATCTCGCACAACAGGAGGATCCTCCAAAATAGACAAGTTTGTCTATTTTATTATTTTTCCAACGAACGCAAACGCATAAGTAACGACCCATTAAATTCGTTGAATTAATTCAACAAATGAAACAGCCCATTTAATTCACGAAATAAACCGCCCAATTAAATGGTCTGTTAAGAAATTAAAGAAAACGCGTCGGTTGACTTTTCAGTTACTTTGACGGGTTTTCGTGGGTGCGTTACTTAGCGAAAGAAACGGCGGGGCTCGTGCGGGCCCCACCTCACAAATATCCTAACAAGGGGGTAGGATATTTCCGGATAGCACCCTATCCGCTTTAACTCCGTTCAAGTGGCTTCCAAGTGACTTAAGTGAAATAAAATAAAGTTGTCGCACAAATTTTATTTTATTTCTGTCTTAAAGCCCCAAAATTTAAAAACCACGTCTGAGCAAACGCAACTCCGGAAGAGGCGTTTCTAAGCAAATACCGGCGCTACGATTTCATCGGTGCCCTCAGAATTCGATTCCGGGCACCGGTTCAAAAGATAGAAAAACCCGCTCGTCCGTTCACTGAACGTACCCGAGCCAAACTTCGGAAATTGATTCCGGGCACACCGGGCCTCGGAATCAGGTGCCGTCTGAAGCTGCGCTCTTGTAAAATTCCAAAGAAAATTAAGAAAAAAATTTCCTTGAAATTTGCGGGTCTTTACACTCTATGTATTCTATAGTAACATTGATTTCATGGTGATTCCCTTCTAAGTGGTGAACAATCCATAAATATTGTATGGGACTTCTTAATTGGATCTTTTATAAATTCATGGATTCTTTCATGGTTGTGTTAATCGATAACATCATTGTCCACATGGAATCAGAGTTGAGAATATGAGATAATTGAAAATGGTTCTATAAATAATCTAAAATAACTAGCTTCATTGAAATATATTGAACTAATAGTTTGGTATTCGATTGGTACACTTATTGGGATATGTAATATTAGAAGATGGATTAGCGGTGCACCGAGAAACGTTTGTGGTGGTGCTAGTTTGGAAGCCACCCAAGAGTCTGACTAAGGTGTGATTCATTATTGGGTTGGTAAGATTTCATTGTATTTTTGTACCTAACTCATTCCATATCATGGAACCTCCAAAAAAATTGACACTATATGGAAATCCATTTGTGTGGATAGGGGAGTACAAACACACTTTCCAGGACCTATAGTAGAGGTTCAAAAGCTCCCAATATTGAGACTTCCAATGGATGGTGTTCACTACGTGGTCTCCCATGCTATATCTAGAACTGATCTTAGATATGTTCTGATATAGAGAAAGGAAGTTATATCTTATGGTTCCTTTCAAATAATACCAGACATATTGAAAAATGTGACCCATGAAATAGAGCTAAAAATAGAAATTTTCACCCTTACCTCTTAGCAGCACTACATTAAGAGAGATCTTGTGTGACCCAAGGTCCAATGGTCATACTCGTGATATAATTATAATAGTGGGGAGTACTTCATTGTTTTTTAGGTATGGAAGACAGTATGACTCAGGTTGTGATATGAGGTGTTGATGGATTTTTTTTCTATCACCTTATTGGTTTGTCATGGAGTGGTGAGGATGTACTCAGACCTTTGGTGTTAGTATTGGTGGACTAAAATAATGTTATTTGTTGTTGAGTTCAACTCTTGATGCATCACCTACAAAAAGAAGAAATCCAAGTTTCTATGATGACAGTGGAAGTGGTGTGGTGTCTCCATGGATTTCATGATGGGACATCCATGACTGATATGAGTTCATGATTATATCAAAGTGATCAAAGACTGTCAAAAAAAGACATACCATTTCTTATCCTTATGAGGGTAGAATTTAGTAGAGATCATTGGATACCTACATGTGAATGAGATAGACATCCATCACATAGATCCTGGATGATAGTCTCAAATAGTTATTTTCACATCATATCATGATTATATAGGGAATTATAGGATGATTTAGGACTCAAATTTGGTTGAGAATGACATTACACCCTCCCTAAAAATACTATTATAGAGAGAATATCATTCCAATTCAAGAGGATATACTTTAGGCCATCATGTTTCGTCAAATCCATAGTTGAGAGGTTTTTTTACCCTTTTTGGAGCTTCATGAAAAAATATTTATTGTTCCATAGTCCGTTCGGCGCCATTAGGGGCCTTGTATGTGATTCCATATAGGTCACCATTATACTTGTTTGAGTCAGGGGAGATAGTGATCATGGTACTAGAGTATGTACGAGTGATGAAATGGGTGGTTCAGGTCATCTAAGAGTAGATAATGACTAACAAAATCTATCATATATCCTATACACACTAAAGTTCAGTGCCTTTGGAGTTCGATACAGAGATCATGTGTTCTGGGAGATCTCACCTTGATGTGGATTACAATGATTTAGAAGGGGAAACAATCCATCATCAAGATTCACTGAATATTTGTAGAGACAATGTAAGGTCAATGAGGTAGAATACCAATTGGCCCTACCATCATAGTTAGACTAGGTGCATGGGTTTTTTCATCTTTCACAGCTAAAGGGATTTGTTCATGACCCACTGTACATTATCAAACTAGTTGAGTGGGACATTGAGGATGGAGATACCCTCTCAATGAACTCATTGACCAACAAGAATTGGTAGTAGAAAATCATTTTAGGGAGATATATTCTCATGGGGAATGTTTTTTTGGTATCATGAGAACATCCTTTAGTGCTCATCGGAGTGGGAGGACCATATGTGAGCTCAGAATCCTTACTTTTCAATGTAATTTTTCTCTTTTTGGGGTGGATTTTCATGATGTTCAAGATATTGTAGCGACCCTACTTTTTTAACCCTTTTTATTATTTAAAAAACTATTTTTATAGTTTTGGTAGTAGGTTGTGTGGGATTAAAATGTATGTACAACCTCTGTGTGGATATATTAAAAATATTATATATAATAAATCACGTGTGAATAATTTAGTAGATGTAATGGAAACAATCATGAATTGTGTCTCATATCGGAAAACTAAAACTTCCATTAAATATGGATTGATGTTTTTATCCTTCGAATGATATAAGTATTATTGATGTTGAACACTTTGACAGGGTGAAGTCATGGCCAAGATAAATGAATTAAATTACTTTTTAAATTTAATTTTCATTTAATTGAAAAACCATTATTGTAGTAATTTATTAACTCTTGTTTAGTGAATTCCCTTGGTTATTATACATTATTGTAAAGGGAATAAGGGGATGTATAGAGCATTGGTGGAGAGTGTGTTGGATAGTGATATTGGGATCAATGATCAATAATGGACAAACATGGAGTTTTCTAGAGACAATGAAAAATATTGTGGATTTCATCAATGGAATAAATGCATAATAATTATGTAGAAATGATCAATCCAAATATATTATATGATATTTTTTATTCTAATTACACGTTCATAGTTATCAACACAAAAAAAATTAAATTATTTTAAATTAATTTTTGTTTGAGTCTTCATTTAATTGTCAAATGTTTATATTCTCATTAAATAATTATGAATTTTAGATTTATTCATCAATTATTTTGTTGATTTTATTATCCTCACCCTTATTCTGATTCAATAAAAGATGAAAAATGAACATGGGATTCATTTAATTATCTCATTTATGTTTTATGATTTTTTATGTCCATTCTTAAATGTTCATCATCACTGTTTCAATTGGGTGACGATTAAATGATACTCAAGTAAATAATTATTATATAATAATTATTTTGTTTAGTGGTTCATATTTATGATTTCAATAATTTTATTTAGATATGTGAATAAGTCATCGAGGTAATGATTGTAATATAATTATTTTTTGAGTGCCAATGGTTCCACAAATTGAATTGAAGAAGTATATATTGATTTGTTATGATGGGTGATCCTAACAAATTTATGGTTAGGATACAACCATCAATTAAAAATTAGAACTCATGATGGAGTGTTCTTTGGTTTTTCAATGATCCAGGAAATGTAGCACTTTGGGAAGCTGATAATGGATTATTTTTGTAAAAAATTGAATACTAGAATCTGACCATCAAATAAGCCACAACCCTGGTTAATGTATATCACAGATTTATGGTGTATTTCATTGTTAGAGTGAAATATGATGGGAAATAGTCAGTATACATGATGACCATGGTATTTTGTAAAAACAAGATAAAAATGGAATGTAATTTGGAAGAACGCATGTTATGTGGACCCCTCTGTGTGAAGGAAAGGTTTTATGTTGTGTCTTAAATACCAAATGTTGTGTGGTGGACCCTAACACCATGAAACACTTAGACTTCCAGTTAATAATGTACATAAATTATATATGTAACATACCATCCCTCCTAACTATCTTTTGTCAAGGATTAATTGCTACTTCGACTTAAGAAACATCCCCAATAAGCTAAATGTTGGCAATAAATTCCAATTGAATTAATAAAATTAGGGGATGATTTTTCCTTTTTAGAAATAAACTACCAAACCAAAGACACCTTAAAATAACCACTAAATTATTCATGATAACAATGTATGAAAACTCAAAACAAGTCATTTAACCATTTCCAAAATTCCATGTAGGAATAACCCATCATTTTTCACATAACCACACAGGGACACTCTCAGCCACACAAGAATGTTGTTACCTTTTACTATGGAACATCATATCCATAACCATTCCCTTTGATGGTGGTACATCATGACCATTATCTATCTCATTCCACACACACTTAAACATTTAATCAAAAAACTATTCCATCCAAAATTGTTCCATAATATTTTAATAAATTCAAAATTTTATTGAAAACTCTTTTCCATACATCAAAACAAAACATAAATTTTTAAATAATCATTATAAAATCATGTTACCAATTCCACTTTTTACCAAAAACAAAATTTTCAAGATTCCATAAAACGTCACTGAAAAGGATTTCATCAATAATTTATCATAATTCAACAATAAATTTTTAGAAAAATAATAAATTTGAAACAAAGCCATAATTTTATAAGAAGATTAGTCGAGAGTAAATCCACCTACCTCAGGAATTATTGTGAAAATGTATAAAAATCTATAATGTAAACAAAACTAGGTTGAATCTAAAAAACCCACCTTATATCTCTTCTCCGTACATTAATAATGAAAAATATAACCATTATTAGCATACAAACCATAGATATATATGAATTTTAAAATATCTAAGCTAATGAGAGAGCGAAGAATATAGATCTAAGAAAAACCCTTAAAGCCACTCGTAAACTAAGACTTTCTAAGGGAATCGGGCTTCAACGCACCATAAAATGCCTCTAGATCACTTCTTATTTGATAGGGAAAGGATACAATGTCATTGAGAGTACGAATTTTCTATTTAGGGCTAAAATGGAGGGAAATCGAGGGCCTTAGAGGAAATGTTGACACATATCCACTTTTTTAGGATCTTGTGTTTAAACCAGGCACAATTAGTGACATAATTAGGAAAACCATGTGCTAACCCTATGCCAGCCTTTGTCTTATAGGTAACCATGAATGGTTGTCCTCCACTATTATATAGACCCTGCACAAACCATAAAAAATATCTCTATTCACTTTTCCACATTTTTTATTGGGTATCCACATAGTTTTTCCAAAATATGTGCCTAATTGGCTGCCATCTCAATATCCCTTATATAACCTTTCACAATTTTTGGTAGGTATTTCATTATTTCAACAAACTATGACCCAACTGTAATCTTTTATAAGAGTCCCAACCATTCCAAAAGGCTTAAAAATTTTCCAAAAATTCACCAAAACACTTTACATATATAAATCACATAAATAAAGGGTTAGATTCTTACAACTGGGGTTGCAATATTCTCACCACCAGTGGCCCTTCAATGTAATTCCCCAACCCTAGAAACCTGGTTCCGGTTCATTATTTTAATACATTAGCATGATTATAAGGAATCAAGTCATAAAGGACCAATCAGTTTAGCAGTCTTGGAAAATATATTACATACATGAATATTTCATTACACTTTCTAACATAAAACGCATCATAAATAGTCATTTCAGAACTCCATTATTCCCCTAGAATAACCCTTCCTAAAAATCACAATACACTTCTTGGGAATCCTGGGAAGATAAAACATAAGAAAGGTGTAATCTCAGATGCTCAGTAAGGAGAATCAATATAGCGGAAGATATCTTAAATAATCATCTACATTTATGGAAATGTATAAAATTGAAACACAGTCCATTTAAAAATAAACTTCAGCATAATATAGAAAAGATAAATCAAATTGTTCCATTTAATTATTCACATGGATATCCAACTAGCTGAATAATCACATATAACATTAATAACTAATCTCTTAATTATGTAATGCATAATATATAATTTGTCAAGGCCTTGTTCCAAGACACTAGTATGTCTCATGAGATCTACCAATTCATCGAGGGGATATAGTAGGCCCCTCCTGTCACTTAAAAATTCCAATGAATTACTCATATGAAAATGATCAAACATTACATAAACATTCTTATAAAAACTTGAATACGAAATGTCAATACATTAAATGTAAAGAATGAATCAAATTAAAATAGAACATTCATAGTCAAACATATCTTAACTCATTAAAGACAATATGTAATATTATTTATAATAAATTAACCTCAATTAATAATAATATCTAGTAAAGGATGTCGACATAGTTGAAAATGATCAGTAAAACTCTTTGAGAAAAATATCAATTTTTGTGAAATAATTTTAAAGTCAAACAATTTTGAAGGAATACATTTATAAGAGATTATTTAATTAAATATTCTCATACCAATTTGAATCCTTTGAAAGGAATTATCTTTTTAAAACAATCATGTCTATATAAATAAATACTTAAAATAATTTTTAAAACATGGACATTAATTAGAAAGATTAGAAACATAAATCATTAAAACATTTAAAATGATGATATTGATAAAGAGTCCCTTCCAAAAATCCATAAAATATTTATTTTGAAATCATTTTTATGAATCATGGACATGGTTGACAAATATTTCCCAGCAAATACTAACACATAAACAATCTTGGATAGTAATGAGATTGAGGAATTAACCCTTACATTGTGCTTTCCTTTGGTCAAGGGTACGCTTAACCTCCTATATAATGAACATTGTATATTATTAAATTATACCAGAACCATATTAATATTTATCATGTCATATAATATTCATTTATTACTTTATACTACCCATTTAGTTATAATTTCCATGTTAAAGTAACATTTTGGATAATAATCGCTTTCTTTATCATATGTGTTTTAACTTGTTATTCATGATTGTATCACTTAGATCATGACTTAAATACTTCCAGAATATAAAACATGATTTATATATCATATATATTCTGAATATAAATATGTATAATAGATATAGATATGAAATGGAAACATCATTCAAAGAGACGGTAGTCCGTACGTACGCATGAACATTGTTTTCGTTCTCTTATAATATTTTATGGAGTTAGGTAAATGAAAAATATTTATATAAATAAATATATATTTTTAGAGTAGAAATATTATTCCATATAACTCATAATTAATCAATATGTATATTTTTTTTTAAAAAAATCTTGAAGGGTGATCATTGAAGATGAATTTCATCGCGCCGCGGAGAAGGTAATTCGTACGTACGCACAAGCGGAAATATCATTCTATTGATGGTGAAAAGGTTTTTAATTGGATGTTATACTATATATAAAGAATAAATATCATTTTATATTCATTATTTACAATAATTATACTTATTATTATACCCATCAAAGTAATGTTGTGTTGAATAACAATCTACACCACGACATGGAGACAGTAAGCCGTACGTACGCACACATGGTGACCTTTCCATTCATAGGATTTATTGAATAATTATTATGGTTGTAACATATTTATAATAACCTATCATCATGAATAAGGTATGAGATTTATTATTTTATTATGTTAACGATAAAGAAATATGAAGTATAAGAAGAAAACAACATAAAAAAGGTGATAAAATAATTATTTCTTTTTCGGGTGTTTCCTATTGATTTGAACAAAAGGGCTCATTAATTTGGCTTTATTCTCAATGTAAGGCCTATAATATGGAATGAGGGTATTTTAGAGGTTATTTGGTTATGTTTTGGCCGAGCCAAATGGATTTTGTGGTGTCAATTTAAGTGAAGGGGAAGAACACTTTTATAAGAGAGGTGAGGGTCAGTTTAGGAAAATCATGAATTATTATGTTATCACAAAATTATTTTCGGTTTCTAATAGCTCAAAATGGATTTATTTCGAAGCCTAGGTGGTAATGGGTCTAAATCATCTCAAACAATAGGTTTTAGACATGTTTAGGGCCTCATATTAACCTTATCATTTAGATTTAACCCTTAGTTAAATAGTTTAACTCTTACCATGTCTTCTTGTATTTTTATACTAAAAGGTTAATATAGTTACTATTAGTTTCCAAAAGAACCTAAAGTAGATAATTTATTAAATTTTGACACTTTAAAAGTTATTTGGATTAACCTTATATTTTTATTACTTTTATATTACTTAATAAAATAGTATTTATTTTAAAATATCATTTATGTAAATTTTGTTACTATTTAATACATGATTTTTTTTAAAGTCATAAAAACATGATTCATTAAAAAAATACATTTATTTCATACTAACATGTCATAATCACCTATTATGTTATTGTATGGAATAAAATGTTTCAAATTATATTTATTTTAATATTTATAATATCATTTTTTCAATCATTCATTAATAAGGTAATTACTGTGTCATTATTGTGCCATAAATAAATTTAATTATTTAAGGTCTAAAAATTATAAATAAAATACCATCATGATGGAAATAATTTTATATTTCTAATGGATATTTATAGTCGAATTTATCAAATGAATAACACTATATTAAAAAATATTTAGTTATTAACATTTTAATTTAACACTTCTAACTCTTATTTAAATAAAATATAATAAGTGTCCAAATCTTAAACAAGTGAATCAAAAGGGAACATATTTTTGTCCTAAGGTTTATTTTGGTTGTAAAACACTTATAAAATACAATTATTACATGTGTTTTTGTAATTTTATATTATTATAATTTTATTTTTACTTTTAATTACCCTATTTACTTTTAACCGTGATAAATAAAATTAAAAAATTACTATTCATCAAAAATATTTCTATCCTATTGAACCTAATTTTACTTACTGATTTCAATTATGTATCTTTTATTTTTTAATTTCAATTCAATGAAGATGTAAAATTATGTTTTATGAAAATTTGTAAATGTTCCTAGAAAGTGGGTAAAAGACGTTAAAGAGTTCAATAAACTTTTATATATATAATATTATTATAAAATGACTCTAATGAATAAAATTGGACTAATATAGGTATTATGTATCTATTTTTACTATAAAATAAATTTAAATGAAAATTAATTATTTAAATAAAAAAATTCGGTTTTTATATACTATGCAATATTTTTCACTATTCATCAAAAATTGATTGTTTCTAGAAAGATACCAAAAATTAAGCCTAAGATAATTTTGATATTCTAAATTCAAAACTGATTTATATATTAAAAAATTAAATTATTAGGAGTGTTTAAATTTAATTTTATTATTATTCAAAAAAGGACATAAAAAGTTGTTATTTTAAGAAAATAATTTTTCAAAATATATGACTATTTTAAAAAAAACTTATACATTTAATTATAAACAATATAAATAACATTTAATTTTTTTTACTATACATATCACAATATTTTAATGATAAAAAAATATATCATTTAAATAATTATAATACTATTGTGTTGTTTCGCAACGACTCAATCATGGGTATAACACAAGCCAAGTCGGTGTTGCATGAAATATATTCTATTAAATTACTTTAAAGAGATAATATACTATGAAATCCTAGGTTGTTATATTCTCCCCTAAAATTATAAATAGATTCCTCACAATTTGAAAATTTTATTCAAAAATAAAAGGTTGAAAATAGAAAATACCTTTGTAGAAAAACTCACTTAGGAAATAGGGTTAACAAAATTTTGTCATAATAAGAGGGATATGGAAATTAAAAGGTCACCAAAAAATTAGGATTTCAAATAGGATAAAATTGGTGGAAATTAGAGACACATAATTGGAGGAAAACTTAAATATTTATGGGGAGTTATTGAGGTCATAAATCAAAAACCAGTGAACAATAAATTTAAAATTGAGGGCCTCAAAGCCATAAATCTATGACTATTTAAAGTATAATCAGTTCAACAAAACATAAGGTATTAGGATAACACAGTTTTTAGATACTTTTTTTAAATAGGAGGTATTAATTTACTATTATGATAAGAACTCATGAAAATATACTTTATTTCATTACCTATCATAATAATAATCTCATCATTTGGTTGTGCTTTGATCTATTTTGACTTCATCCCTTACGATAGGAAATGAATGTTCAAAACTGATTTGTTTTTATTTGTGAAGTGAATTTGATAAATCATAAGGTCCAAAAGTATTCCCTTAGTCCTTTAAATGTTTACTAAAATCCAAATTGTTAGGTCAAATTATCCAAAAAATCATACTTTAACCTCAAACAAGATATAAAGTTTTCAACTTACTCAATTCCATCCTTTAGACTTATCCAAATTACTTGTGTCCAAACTCATAGTCCAAAAATTTATAAGGAAGGTAAAAATAAAACAGTGAATATCTTTTTATCACAAAACAACATGTGAATACCTTTATCATGTATTCTATCAAAACATGGTAACAACCTTAATTACCATAAAACCTTATTTGAATAGGCATGTACTTATTTATTCTTACTTCAAAACAAAGAATACTAGATAAACTCCTTAAATAAAAAAATTTTGTAATCTACAATAATTATGGAATGAACAACCATTAATTAGTTCAAAGGTGGTCAATAATAACCAATATACTTTATCCAAATCAATTATATCTCATTATAAAATCAATATATCCATTTCAGAAACATAGTTAGGGTTATATTTCCCCCAACCATATATTTTCCAAAAAAATTACTTGAAACTGTGTCACATTACTTGGTGCCATACAATCTCAAATCCTTAATGAAATAGTGTTGTAGTACAATCCTTGTATACTTTATAATTCTTATAACTTTTACATCATTAATACAATACTCAAATGGAACAATTATTTAATAATAACATAAGAACGCTAATCATTCATATTCATATATAGTGGTATCATAACATGATTATTATCAAATATTATCATTTGGGGTATACTCTAATGATTTGGAAGTTGATTCGCATAGTGTCCCAACTCCATGTATATGAAGCATTGTACATTTGAAACCTTTTTCTTACACATACAATAACGTACTTGGTGTCCTTTTTTACACACTTATAACAAACTCTCATTCCCTTCAAGCATTTACCAAGGTGATTCTCTACATAGTTATCACATGTGTGAAAATCCTTGTTTCCCTTCTTCCCTTTATCCATATTTTTCTCTACCATCCTCTTCTTATCTTTCTTCCCATAAAAGTCATATGACCCAGAGAATTCATTACTTATCTTATTAACACATGATACAATTTATCCATATGATGAGAATACATGGGATACAATTTCCCTTCCTAATGTTGGCTTAAGACCATTAAATTTATGACAATTCTTACTCTTTGGATCATGCATATTGTTAGTGTTCTCATTCCTTCTATTGTGAACCATTTCTAAAAGAGATCATATACATGGTTAGATCATATCACAATTTAAAATCAAAAATCTTTTAAAATTATCAACATTATTTGAATATTTTCAAACATCAAGTATCATAATTATAAAAATCGTTTGTTTTATGACATATTTACTCATAAATCCTTAAAAATAGTTTGTAAGGAAAATGTTAATTATAATAAGAATAAACTTTTGGAGTGTCAAACTATGAGTGCATTAAGGCCCATAGTTGTGTACTAGGATACCCAGAGTCAAGCCTGAAACTCCTTGGGATAGTTTTCACTCCAATGTATATCTGTTCCAGAACCAAATCCACTTGTAGTATCTATAAAATGATGCATTTCTTGGAAAACCCACATAATATCTACGCTACCAAAGATTTTGGATGCTCTTCTATACTAATCCTCAATGTCAATCTTAAGGTAATGTTTCCTAGTAATATATTATCTAAATCTATTTCCCTTGTTGTTGCTAAACTTCCTCTGATACAAACTATAATTCCTCAACCCTAGAAGCCTAGAGCCGATGCATTATTTTAATAAATTGGAATATTGACAAGGAATCATGTCCCGAAGGACCGATCGGTTTAGCAGTCTTGGAAAAAAGATTACATGCATTAACATTACATTACACTTTCAAACATAATACATGGAATTATTAATCCTTAGAGAACTCCATTATTCCCAAAGATTAATAACTAATTACAATCACAATACACTTATTGGCATCGAGGGAAAACAAAACATAATAAAGGGGTGAGCTCAGAGGCTCAGTTAGGATAGAAAATATAGCGGAAGCCACCATAAATAATCATAAACTTTCATGGAAATGTATAAAATTAAAACACAATATCTTTAAACATAAAATTCATCATAATATGGAAAATATAAGTAAAACAATTTCATTTAATTATTGTCATGTATATTCTACTAGTCAAATAATCATATGTAACGATAATAACTAATCTCATAAGGATGGAATTCATAATGTCAGACATCTTAAGCCCAAAGTCAAGGCCATGTGCAAATACACTAAATATAAATTATTTTAAGGCCTTATCCCAAGACACTAGTTTGTCTCATGAGACCTACCAATGAATCTAGGCGCTATAGTGGGCCCCGCCTGTCACTTACAAAGTCCAATTCAATCCTCGTATGAAAATGTTGAAACATAACATAAAAATTTGTATTAAAACAAACATATGATATGTCAATACTTTAACCATAAACCATGAATCTTATTAAAACAGAACATTCATTGTCATTAATATCATAACTCATTCAATAAAATATGGATGATTTTATTATAATAAATCATCCTCAATCAAAAATAATATCCTGTAAAAGATGTTGACGTAGATGAAAATGACCAGCTAAACTCTTTGAGAGAAATATCCATTTTTTGGGAAATCATTTAAAAGTCACACATTTTTAAAGGGATCCATTTAAAATAGATTTTTTAATCATAGTTTACCATACCAATTTTAAACTTTTTAAGGAAATTAACTTTTTAATGCAGTCATGTACATATAAATAAATCCTTAAAAACATTTTGAAAACATGGACATTAATTAAAATGATTTAGAAAAATAAATAATTAAAACATTTAAAATGATGATCTTGATAAAGAGTCCCTTACCAAACACCTTAAAATAGTTCTTTTTAATTTTTTTATGAAACATGGACATGGATGATAAATATGTCCCTATAAATACATACACATAAACAATCTCATATGATAATGAGATTGAGTAATTAACCCTTACCTTGTACATTCCTTTAGTCGATGGTACAATTAACCTCTTGTATAATGACCATAGTATGTCATTAAATTATACCAGAAACATATTATTATTTATAATATAATATATGATTCATTTATTACATTATACTACAAATTTAATAATAATTTCCATGGTAAAGTAATATTTCATGTAATAATCAGTTTCATTATCATATGTGTTTTAACTCATTATTATTGATCGTATCTCATAGGTCACGATTTTAATACTTATAGAATATGAAACATGATTAATATATCATATATATTCATAATATAAATATAAATAATAGATATACATATGAAATGGAAACATCATTCATAGAGACGGTAGTCCGTACGTAACCATGAATGTTGTTTCCGTTTTCCTATCTTATAGTGTGGAAGTAAATAAACGAAAAATATTTATCTATATAAATATATATTATTATAGTAGAAATATTATTTTATATACCTAATAATTAGTCAATATATATATATTTATAAAAATTCTTGAAGGGTGGTCATTGAAGATGAATCTAATCGCGTCATGGAGACGGTAAGCCATATGTACACATGAGCGATAATATAATTCTATTTTCAATGAAACAATGATTAATTGGATGTTATATTATATATATTGAATCATTATAATGTTATATTAATTATTTACATTAATTATACTCATTATTATTACCATCCATGTAATGTATTTTTGAATAACAGACTACACCACGACCAGGAGATGTATGGAGTACGTACGCCCGCATGGTGACTATTTAATTTAGAAGATTGATATAATAATGAATATAATTGTACCATATTTATAATAAAATATCAGAATTTATAATGTACTGGATTTATAATTTTATTATGTTAACCAAAATTAAAGAGGAAGTAGAAGAAGAAAATAAATTTGAAAGAGGTGATAAAATAATTATTTCTTCTTTGGGTTTTCCCTTTTGATTTAACAAAAGGGATCCTTACGTTGTATTGAAGATATTTTTAAGTCCCATAAGATTAATTTAGGGTAGTGTTTTAGGTTATTTGGGATGTTTTTGTCCGAGCCAAATGGCTTTGGAGGTGTTAATTTAAGAGAAGGGGAAGTACCATTTTATAAGAGAGGTCATAGGTACTTTAAGAAAAGTTAGAAATATTCTTTTTTTAAAACATATTTTCGGTTTATAATACCTCCAAATGGATTTATATAATGTCTAAGGTTGTTATGGGTCTGAATACTCTAAACCAATGGGTTTTTGATAGGCTTAGGTCATCATATTAACCTTGTCTTTGGATTTAACCCTTAGTTAAATAGTTTAACTCTTACAATGTTTTCTTGTATTTTTATACTACAAGGTTAATATTGTCACTATATGTTTCCAAAAGAACCTAAAGTGTATCATTTATAAAATTTTAACACTATCAAAGTTATTTGTATTATCCTTATATTTTTACGAGTTTTATATTATTTAACAAAATTATATTTTATTTAAATATCATTTATGTAAATCTAGTTACTATCTAACACATGATTTTTGTTAAAGTCATAAAAACATTATTTATTATTAAAAATACGTTGAATAAATACTAACATGTCATAGTCACCTAGAAAATTAGGGGATGGTGTAAAAAGTATAAAATTATATTTATTGTAATATTTATAATATCATTTGTTTTAATAATTCATTAATAAGTTAATTACCACATCATCATTGTGTCATAAATATATTTAATTATTAAATGCATAAATATTATAAATAAAATACCATGATGTAGGAAATAATTTTATCTTTATAATTAATATTTATAGTCTAATTTATCTTATGAATAACCCTATATAAAAAATGATTTAGTTGTTAAATTTGAATTTAACACTTTTAAGTATTCTTTAAATAAAATACAATAAATTTCCTAATCTAACCCAAGTGAATAAAAAAAGATCAATGTTTTTTCCAATAGTTTATATTGGCCTAAAACCATTATCTAATTGAATTAGGACATGCTTAGGGGTAATTTTGTATTATTATAATATTATTTTTACATTTAATTTCCCTGTTTACTTTTAATCATGGAATATAAAATTCAAAAGTTATTACTCACCAAAAATTATTTTCGTCTTATTGAACCACATTTTACTTACTAATGTCAACTGTGTCTCTCAGATTTTTTAAATTAAATTCATAGAAGTGGTAAATGTATGTTTTATGCATATTTTCAAAGGCACGTAGATGGTAGGTAAAACACGTTAAAAAGTTCAATAAGATTTTCTATATCTAATATTATTATAAAATGACTCCAATGAATTATATTGGTTTAATATCATTATTATGTATCTATTTTTACTTTAAAATAAATTTAATTAATAATAGTTATTAAAATGAAAAATAGGTTTTTATGTACTATGCGATATTTTTCACTATTCATTAAAAATTGAATGTTTTCAGAAAAATACCAAAAATTTAGCCTAAGATAATTTTGATATTCTAAATTAAAAAATTATGTATATTTTAACAAATTCAATCCGTAGGAGTTTCTAAAATTAATTTTATTATTGTTCACAAAAGGGCATAAAATGTAGTTATTTTAAGAAAATAGTTTTTCAAAATATATAACTATTTTAACAAAACTTATACATTTAATTGTAAACACTATAAATAACATTTAAAATTTATTTTTTCTATTCATATAGCATTATTTAATTGAAAAATAAATGTATCATTTAAATAATTATAATACTAATGTGTCGTTTCGCAGTAACTCAATCTTCTGTATACGTAATCCAAGTCAGTGTTGCGTGCAATATAAGCAATTAAATTATTTTGAAGAGATAACGTACTACGAAATATTGTGGTGTTACATTCAATCCTAAAAAATTAGAAAACCATTGTAGTCGAAAAAGACTTCAAAACATTGTTTGAACATTTCATTCTCTCGTTCCCAAGTCTCTTCCTAAATCATACCATGTTTCCACAAAACCTACACAAGACTAATGCATTTACCATGCAAGACTTTCTCTTTCCTATCCACAATCTGTACTAGAATGTACAACAACAAAGAATCTACATCATAGTTAATTTTATCCCATTGCATCACATGGTCAGGATCATACTAATTCTTTTTCAACTGAGTTTCATGAAACACATTATGTACTACAATGAACCATGGTGGAAATAAAAACTCATATTCCACCTCAACATCTAGATCATGTTTCTCAAAAGGGACTAGTTATCATGGATATAGATATCCCTGATTTTTGAAACAATGATTCCCTAATCCATTGATATATCCTTAAGATCAAATAATCACTCACCTTGAATTAAAACAAACATCGATGATGATCCCTATATGATTTAGGATGACTCTTATCTATCTCCATTTTTTCAGGATCAACTAAATATTTTCTATTATCTATTGGATATGGCTAAAAACAAAAATGGTTATAATGACATTGACACACATAAAATGATTCAAAATAATTCACATGTATTTAGGCCTCATATATTTTGTTATTTCATAACTCCACTAACGATATGTGATAAACCCATAAGCTTCCAAAATATGTTACACAATCAAGAAACATGCCTTCAAACATTTTTATCATTTCTTCAGATTATTCGTCTCTCTGAGGATGATACACTATACTCATAGGAAAATGAGTACTAAGGGATTTTTGTAAGGATTTCTAGAAAAGAGATGTAAACCATAGATCTCTATATAATATAATTCAAACTGGCACTCCATTCCTCTTTACAACTTCTCATATATAGATTTTTGGAAATTTCTCTTATGTATGAGATCCATGGATAAGGATAAAATAGGCTGACATTGTAATTTGATCGACTATCACCCATATGATATTGTGTTTCTGAACTATTCATGGGAGACCTATTAAAAAATACATGTCTATCTTCTCCCCTTTCCAAACAAGAATAGGTAAATATAGAAACATACTTACTAGTCACTATTGATCTATGTAATGGTATTGACAAGTTATGTATATCACAATGAACTCAACCCATATACATTTTATACCGACCCCCCACAATTTTGATTTCAATGACTTATAAATATTCTTGTATTTCGGGATGAGCAACCCATATTGAATGTGGTAATCATGGAAGATTTTCTCCTGACATTCCAGAGGTATGAACATCTGACCTCAAAACCAAAAAACTAAACTCCCATCCATCTTCTATCCCTCAATCATCTCCCCGCCATTATGTTTTGACCTCATAGTAATTAATTTTCAATTGGATGTTTTTGACTCTTTAACTATCATAACAAAATCAGAAATAAATGAAAATGGAATGAAAACTACAACTTCTCCTCGGTCTTCACATTCAAGGTGTATGACGGGTAGGACTGAAATCAACTGCCACTCATCTGAAGTCTCTTTTTCCAACTATGACAATGAATTTTTTCTTTATGAATCTTCCACTAAATTTCATTTAATCGATGTATACATCTAGAAAAATTTGAGCATTTGGAGATACCTCATCTATCTTTATTGTCTCAGGTTCTAATACCTTTGTGGAAAAATATGTCTCATGAACTTATTATCTTTAGACACTGTGAATTTCTCACCAAATAGGTAATGATGATAAGTTTTAAAAGAATGGAATAATTCATATATATCAAAATTGTGTGTTGGATAGTTTTTCTCAGGAACCCATAACTATCGTGATCCATAACAAAAAAATATGGTCTTGCTGTATGAGAACACATCCCAAACCAGATCCTAAAGCATCACAATACACCATATACCCTTTTCGTGATTCTGTGAAAATCATGATTTTTGCTAATATAATGATAAATTTATGAACATTAAGAGACATCTGAAATTCCTTGTTCTATTTGAATGGAAAAAATTTCCTTTTCAAAGATTTCATATGTGAAGCCATTCGTGAGAAGTCAAGAAAAAAAATATGTAATAATTAGATAGACCAAGGAAACTGTGTATTCTAAAGACATTCATTGGTGGTTTTCAAGACATAACAACTTAAATCATCTCTTGATCCAAAAAACACCTCTTTTAGAGATTTTATGTCCAAGGAAACATTCCTCTTATATCGAAAAAACACATTCTGATAGTTTTTAATAATTAAGATGTTCCCACAAGATTCCCAACACTGTCTACAAGTGTTGTTAATTCTCAACCCTTTTCCTTCAATACTCCAATATTTCATACACAAAATCCACCTAAAAAGAATCCAAATATTGCTGAAATATCTGATTCACCATTTCGATAATGACCTCTGGTATATTCATATGACTGAAAATCATGAGCACACATTCATAATGGCCATATATAGTTCTAATATACGTATTCAGAATATCCACCTTCTGAACTCATAATTGGTGATATACTAATTTCAAGAAAATCTTAGAGAGACATCGGGCTCCCCTTAATTGATTTAACATATCAACAATGAATGTAATTGGAGGCCTATTTTTTTATTTTCACTATGTTAACCTTACGATAATCCACACACAACCAAAATGTTCTATCTGCATTTTTGACAAAGAGGACTAGTTTTTTCCATGGAGACGTGCTCAGTGAAATGGAATCTTTTCTTTCCAAATCATGAAACAACACATTCAGTGCCCCTAATTATTTGGGTTCCATCCAATAAGACATATGGAAAATATTAATTATCCCTATAATGAGATAAATCATAAACTCCACTTATCATGTGGGAGGAAACCCTAATAATGTTTTGGTAAAGACATCTAGAAACTAATCAAAACCAACATGAAAACTGTTATTCTCAATCTCTTCAATTGATTCCAAAATTCAAATAAACCATCTAGTATTATATCATTATAACTACTATTTAAAAAAATCTCTTTGAATGTTCCTTTATGTTCCTTTCCCTTCTAAATAAATTCTTGATGTTATTCACAGTTTTAATATTGACTCTTCGGGTATAACAATCAAAGTGAGCCTTAAACATTTCCAACTAGTCAATACCTAGGATTATGTCATTTAAATCAATCCCAATCACTGAGAATCCCCACAATTACTCATATCCATTAACCATTATCAAACAAGCTCTACACACAGTGGCTCAATATTCACTTTGGCCAATAGGAGTTTGAACTTTCAACATAGAAGGCAACATCTCAAAACTTAATCCTAGAAAAAAATTGCATGGGAAGAAATAAAAGAATGGGATGGAATCATATCAAAAAAATATTGCAGAAGGGTGGAATTCATAAATAATCATACATTACACCCACGTGGGTCTAGATTGATCATCCTAAGAGACCATATCCGCTACATAAAATAGTGTACTCACTACACATTGTTTATTATTTCCGTTTTGAGATTTACCATAAAAAGTGTTGCGGTATTCATGGAATCACCATCACTACCTTTATTATCTTGGTGAGATATATTTGGCTTCCCTCATCTCATCAAAGAATAAAACATCTGGGACATATGAGAAGTGTCTTGAACACCTGACATCGGAGGCCAGACAAAGTAGCACTGAAGATGCACTACATGATGGAAATTTTACAATTATATATGTGTTTACATAAAATATTTCTTCATGTGGTCCAAATAGAAACATTGTAAACATCCTGGACTGCTCTACGGTTTTGGAGGAATATTTAG
The DNA here is from genome assembly GCA_963277665.1 of Viscum album. NCBI lineage: Eukaryota > Viridiplantae > Streptophyta > Magnoliopsida > Santalales > Viscaceae > Viscum > Viscum album. The sequence goes on from OY728120.1 coordinate 310,383,386, forward strand.
TTATCTAGTTTTCAGATTGTTAGCCATTATCCCACCTTAGATATAGGTGTACATCTTCCCTCCTTCACACAACATTAGTGTTCCCACTATTTCCTGTAGGTATCAACATACTCCCCCGCCCATAGCTCCTAATATGTACCATTTTTAACAATAACTCTATTAAAAATCATTGTATAATCATTAAGACATAGCATATAAATCTTTGAGTGAATCTATACCCTTTTCCCGGATCCAAAAATTGAAATATTCAAGGATTATCTTGCAGTATCTTGTGGTTCAGTGTGTACTAAATTCATGACTTTAGCTTCATAATATATCATTGTGATATTCGTCTCCTTTAAGATGAAAAATTTTATCATTATAGAGATTCTGAATATGAGAGGATATAATTTTTTATTGAAAAATTCAGGAAAATACTCCCATGAAAGGCCTTGGTCTGATTTAGAATAAACGGATAAATCCCACCATTTGTGTGCAAGATACTCAAGTATATATTTCACAAAATTTATATTCAACTCAACTATTGTGTCATGGAAATTGAATATTTTATTCATCATATTAATCCATACCTCTACCTTCTTGGTTTCCGAATCACCCTGAAAGATGATTGGATTCTATTTTTGGAACTATATTGACAGATCCAGTCGTCTTGGTTCATCCCTCATGTTCCCCCTATCCAAAACCCAAAACTCTTGAACTATACTCTGATCTAAATGTTGGTTCACCTGTGGATCTATTGAAACCATATTCTCATCACCTTTTCCCTTCTAGTTTCTATGACAGCTATCACGTTCCATTTTCTATTAACATAGAAAATTCCAAAAGTCTCAATCTCTATAAACTGAAGGTTTAGCAATTTCAAATTCTATCACATAAAAACTATCACTGCATTACTTTAAAAAAATTAACATATTTCATGTTCAACCATTTTTCAAAATTTCCCCTAGTTTTGAAGATTATCCCATTTTCAAAATACACATATAGATACTTTTCAAAATATCATATTTAAAAATAATTTTAACATTTTTCCAAAATCAAAAAATTTCACCAAATCATTACCAAAATTGATATCTTCACTCTTAGTAGGAAGTTACTAATAAAATTCTTCCATTCTAGTCTAATTGGCTAAAACCATGATAATGAGATTTCAATTTCTATAAGTGTCTCAAAAACACTTATGTACCCAAATCCTTAGAAACTTGAATTTCAGTATAAAAATGATAGATTCATCTTTTTATTCTCTTCATTTCATATCTTGAAAAACCAAATCCTTTCTACCAACCCAAAAAAAGGAATATACCCTAATGAATTTCAACTCCAACACTGTTAAAATGATAACCAAGTCAAAGACCAACCAAGACTTATACCACAAGAAAGTGAAGGACCACTCAAGATAATATTATTGTTAACATCCTCCAAATCCTCATTTTCTAGATTAAAGGAAGAATTTATACTTTTCCTGAAGCCACATCCTCAAGGATCCAAAGGCTGGTAATAAATGACAAGGTCTTCAATACAATTGGGGGATAATTTTACATTAATAAAAATAAAAAACAAAAAACAAACAAATCATAACAAAATAAACACAAAATGATTCATGATAACAGTGTAAGAAAACTGAAAGTTATATCATTGACCTAAAAATAAAATTATAACAGAGTACCCTGGTGGAAGACTACTAAACGCCAAAGTACACATAAAAGAACAAAACCACAAAAGCTAAAATACTCCATGACATAACACTAAGATCTAATAATTTCCATACTATAACTCCAAAATAAATCCCATATATCATAAAAAATTACTAAAAAAGTGATACTTTACCTTTTCTAGTGTCCCAAAAAACAATATCTACAAAAGAAACAGTGTTCCAAATCAGGGATGAGTAACGAAACTCAATAGGCTTTCCCCAAATCACATCCTTAATCATACCAATAGGATAAAATGTGTTATCACATTTATATTAAATAAATTACATAAAAAATTTTAAACTAGTTTATATTAAAAGGTAAAACAACTACCAAAGAAAAATAGATTCCTCAAAATAATCCAATTTATAAGGAAAACTAACAAACAAGTCATTTTACCATTTCTAAAATTACATGTTGTAATAACTCATTTTATATCACCTAACCACACACGCACACACATAACCACACAAGATTGGTGTTACCTTTATCTGTGGAACATCATGTACATAACTCTTGTGATGACCCAAAATTTCATTAATGAAAATTCCTCTTGATCTAATTTAACATTTTATTATGTAAAATGGTTATATAAAAAATATTTACTTTCTTAGTTTTAGGTTTTTGATTTTCCAAATACCATTATGAATTGTTACCATTGCTAGTATAGATGTTTAAAAATTATCACACGATTAGTATAAATATAGGGCTTCAAAAAATCCAATTTACAAAGACAAAGGAAGTGATGTCCTCTTCCAGTAGAATTTATACATATGAAACCAATTTTTCAGAGCGTAGAAAGGAGGTGGCATCATTGGGATTTTCTCTTGACCATTCCAAAGATGAGTTTCAACACGTTAATCTTGAAAGGAACTACCTACTCAAGAGGTGGATGTTGATAGATATTACCACCCGAGAGATGTTATTCGAGCCACCCCAATATTCTGTCACCATTGCATACCTTACCCTATGGTCTTGTGTAGGTTTTATAAGGGGTAATGTTACAAGACCCTAGCACTATGATTATGCACATTATTTTCGTATATAAAATATACATTCATTTTATTATGGATACGTTTTAAATAGTTTTTAAAGAAAAAATATCATTAATTGATAATATTAAATTAAGAAATCTATATTGATGAATTTCTGAATTTTTTAATTAAATAATTTTTTAATGAAATGTTATATCTAAATTAATTTTTATTAAATATAAATTATTATATAATTTTTGTGAATACAGTTGTAGCTTTTATTAAGGATTGAAATCCATTTTTGTCAAGACCTATAAATTTTAGAAAAATGGATGTTTTTTTAAAGGTAAAAATTCACATATTTAGAAAATTATTTCGGTAAAATGAAAAATATTTTTGAAATCAGGATGTCAAAATTATCCAATGGTTAACTTTTCATAATTTTCTGAGATAGTCAAATTGATGGGTAAAAATTAAATATCGTTTAAATATATAATGTGTTTGATGACATCATAATAACCAAATAGTAATGTATTAAATTACTATAAAAATTATTTTCGGCCAATATAAGTTTTTCCTTTAAAATAGTGTTATTTTAGATTTTTTGATTTATTTTACTAAGCCTTAGTGGACCCTTCAAGACTTATAAAACATTTTATCATTTTAAATTGATTTACTTGAGAGTGTGACTCACCTCCACAAACTCAAGCCTAATATTTTAAGGTGTTTGGATATTGGCCTTATAAAATAATTTTTCCACTCCAATTTGGAACAAAAAATGGGCTAAAACAATGGGTTGGTTTGTGGTTTTTATTAGTTTAATGTGTTGGTCCAAAACCTAAAAAATAAAGAATTCCCTCTCTTTTCTTATATAAACCCACCAAAAATCGAACTTCCTCTTCACCCAAATCCTTTAGATCTCAATAAACATATGAACTTAAATCTATATAATCCTTCTAAGGTTACCCAAGCTCCCAAGAAGCCTCCCTCAGTCCTCTCCCAAGCCTTTGTGGATCACAATTCCAAGTAAGGGATTTCTTCCTCTCACATTTTTTTCCATGCTTATTTATGTTTCTATACCCTTTTATTTTGATTTAAAAATGTTGGGGTACTATTATCACCTCCCCTATACTTACCTACTTATTTTTTTAATGATGAGATACCCCTGTATCTCTAATTTATTCCTCCCATGTACAAGTGTTACCATGCCAAAATTTCGTAAGGGATTTTCTTTCTTTCTCATTATTGTCCAAATTTCTTTATGTTGTTATGACATTTAATTTTCAATTACAAATGTTGGGGTATAAGGTTTCACCCTTTAAATTATTAACTCCATATGTTTGAATTATTAGATACTCCTTTATCTCTCATTGATGCCTCTAATGTACACCCGTTACCATGCCAAAATTCCGTAAGGAATTTCACTCTTCTCATTTACATTAAATCAATTCTTTTTTATTGTGAATATAAATTCCATTACATATGTTGGTAAATGTATCTATATAACCCCGTTAATATCCATTTCATGCATATATGTTGAGACATGCCTTTCTCTTTCATCAACCATTTTGATGAATTATTATGTCACGTCGTTATGCTGCGCAAATTGCCCCGCGATTTTCCAAGCCAAATCCATTGTGTAGTGAATACCATGCCAATTTCTCTGTCAAGGGTATTCACCTTTATGAAAACTTAATTATTTATTATATAGTTCCATGTATTAATTTCACCTTCCTTTATCATGGAATAAATGATTATTTTTAATGAATCCATGTTATATGATCCATGTAGAACTCTTATGCATTAAATGTTGTTTCCATTTTCAATGTTATGATAATCATGTTATATCATGACTTAATGTTCATGTATATATTATGCTTCATTTACCTACCTATTTCCTAAAATGTGTTGTATTCATCATGTTATGCCTATTTTCATACCTTACTAGTCTTTATATCACACCCTTTTATTATGCATATCCTCATGTTATCCCAAGCAAGGTTAAGTACGAATGAATGATGTGGTCACGTAAAAGAAGATTTCAGTAAGATATTGTGCTTCACGTATTAAATTTTTATGTAATATTTCTAATCCCCAAAGACACTATACCTCTCTATATCCTATTTTTTATCAAGTGAATAGTTTATTTAATAAATTGTGTTTATGTGTGAAATAAATAGTGGGTTGTTTTAGTTGGAATTAGAGGATTGGTTTAGTTATTTGTGAGATTAGAATTAGAAAACCCTAGTGAAAGAATTAGGGATAAGACTAAGTATAATAAAAACATCCGTAAATTTTTGTTAGTATTGAAAAATTGGCTTATCATGAAAATACATCTCTGGATGGATATTATTATGTGGAGGGTCCTCTGGGACATATGTATCTTGGGGAAAAACCTGAAAACACCACTTTGAACTAGACTCAAATAGAAAATGGTCCATGACAACGGGTCTTCCTGTATTCATTATTATGAAACTCCCAAGGGATATGATTTAGTAAATTCACAAGCTTAATATGAACCATTTTTAAGCGAATAAAAATAATTCCATTAGAATATTTGTTAGTAAGTAGATCATGGATAACATAGATTGATGTGAATAAATTCATATGTTAAGAAAATAAAAGTAATTTATAAGTAATTAGTTTTTATCGTTGGATTAACCTTCAAGTGTTACCCCAAACATTCATTGTATTCCAGACAATGGCTGGTAATAGGAGGACTTGTGCTAACAACTGATGCAAAGATTAATGTGATGATTGTTCAAATGAGATTCCCAATCCGACGGGAGATGGAATCGGGAACATTTTCACGATAATCTCTTAGTTAAATCGAGTTTTGAATAGAAACATGGGTCAGGAGGAACATTCAACCCCCCCCCCCCCAGAAAGAACATGTCCCATTGAGAGCTTCATGAGACAAAGGCCTAATACTTTTAAAGGATCATATGATCCCTCAATAACTAAACAATGGATCAACTCCAATTAGAAGATATTCTCCATACTTCATTGTTCTGAACAAGAAAAGGTACTTTTGGATACTTATCGTATGGAGTGTGAAGCTGATCAATGGTGGACATTGATTAAAAAAATATGAAACTTGAGTGGGAGATCGAGGTGTTGGAATGGAAGGATTTCCAAAAAAAAAAATTAGATAAATATTTTCCTCACACCCCCTGACCTAAGATGGAAAGGGACTTCCATTCCCTCAATTAAAAAAATATGACGAATCTGTCAGAGCATAATAGAAAAAATTCAAAAGGGTCGCATGATACACCTCCAGCATTGACATTACCCTCAGATGCAAGGTTTACCAATTTTTCTATGGGAAAAATCCTAGTCTACGGAAAGCTCTAGTGATCCATGACATTGAGAGCTATGAGGAAGTTGTATGATGTTCACTCAAAGTCTAAATGGAGATCATGGAATATCATTGGTATCATGGGGATTTGAAAAATAAGGTGGACTTCAATTCTGGCTATCCGATGGAAAAATAAAATAGTTCTATGAAAATTCAGCACCCCACATTCAAATGGTGTGAAAATAAGCACCCTAAAAATTTCCTAAAGGGGACGAGGAAATGCATTAGGTGTGAAAGATTGGGGCACCTAGCCATTAACTGCAACAAGAAAAACAAGAAACTGCGACAGAGGAAAGGAACACTTTTTTCAATTCTCAACACATGGTTTATTTCTTCATCTTCAAAGAACATGGGCTCTTTGAAAACCATTTCCATAAGCCAAGGTTTTTTAGAGGTAGCCAATAACCTACAAGGCAGGTAGGGAGAGATTTTTCCATCACTACCACCGAAGTGAACCTCGACAATGAAGTGGTGATAGGTACACTAGTTAGTCATCAATAATAGAGAACATACTTTTTGATTATGGTTCTACTCATTCTTTTATATCCCAAAAGTTTAGTAGAATAATCCCAACACCACCACAAATCATGGAATTAAATATGTCGATGAGTAATATAAATTGTTAAATCCTTGTAACCCATGAATATAACTCCTCCCTTGTCATAATTTGATGAATGAACTTCCCAGAAAACCTCATCATACTACCTTTGATGGAATTTTATGAAATTATTTGCATGGATTGAATTTTCTTATATATAGCCAACATAAATTTCCGTCAGAGGGAAATCACTATACATGTGGTGAATCGACCCCTAATTTGGTACAAGTTCAAGGAGGAAGATGAATCTTCTTTAGCACCATCATCTCAAGCATGGATATTACTGCCCTATGATCATGCGTATCTAGCTCAGATGATTGGGTGTAAGAAAGAAACCATCCTTGAAGACATGCCTATTGTGAAGTAATGTGCTGAAGTGTTTACCTAGGAATTGTCTGGTATTCCACCAAGAAGATATATTGAATTCTAAATAAATCTTATACCTAGGGAGTTTCAAATATCCAAGACTACATATAGAATTTCTATTGTGGAGCTTGAGGATATGAAAAAAAAACTACAAGAGAATCTAGAAAAAGGTTTTATACACCCAAGTGCTTCAATATGGGATGCAACAGTCCTCTTCGTCAGGATGAAGGATGCGTCAATACAACTTTTAATAGATTATTGTGATCTCAACAAAATCATGATAATGAACATTTATCCTCTACCCCGAATTGGTCAGTTTTTCGGACAGCTAAGTGGAGCACAATACTTCTCTATGGTGGATTTGTGGTTGGGATATTACCAAGTAAGGGTGAAGAAGGAGGACATCCCAAAGACTACTCTTCATACAATATACGGGCACTACGAATTCATAGTATTTTTTCGGAATAACTAATACTCTAAAAATATTCATGGACTTGATGAATAGAGTCTTTATAGATTACCTAGACAAGTTTTTTGTAGTCTTTATTGATGATATTCTAATATAATCCAAAACCAAGGAGGATCATTAAGTGCATCTAATCACTGTATTATAGACCTTGAAAAAGGAAAAGCTCTATGAAAATTAAAATAAGTGTGAGTTCTGGTTGAAGGAGGTCTCATTCTTGGGTTATATCAACATAAGCAATGGGATATCGGTGGATCCCTCAATGACATATGCAACTGAGAGATGGACGAGGCCAACATCGAAAATGGTTATCCGTAGCTTCTTGGGGTTAGATGGATATTATCGCCGATTGGTGGGTAATTTATGTTGATTGTCCAACCCTATTACCAAGATAACTCGGAATGGAGTAAAGTTAGCTTGGAGTGATGAATGCAAAGAGAGCTTCAAGGTGTTCAAAATGAGGCTTATCACCGTGCCTATTCTCATACTACCCACAAGTGGAGAACTTTTTGTTGTATTCAGTGATTCTTTGATGAAGGGATTGGGTTGTGTGTTGATGCAAAATGAAAAATTCATTACCTATGAATTATGGAAACTGAATGTTCATGAGAAAAAAATACAACACATGATCTGGAGTGAGATGAAGTAATCTTCACATTAAAAATTTGGCGAAATTTTCTATTTGGGGAAAAGTGAGAAATATATACAGACTACAAAAACATCAAGTATATATTCACACAGAAATATTTGAACATGTGCCAATGAATATGGTTATTGATGATCAAAGACTATGACTTCTCAATCCATTACCACCCTGGGAAATTAGATAGGGTTGTAGATTCTCTATGTTTAAAGGACTGAGAAATTCTATCATTGATGTGAATTTAAAATAATCCAATCTTCTTATATTTGATGAATATGGACATGGGAATCATAAATAAGGGAACATCATCAATCCTTTCGCAAATTATTTTTCAATTTTCTCTTTTGGAAAGGTTAAAATATTATCAAAAGGATGATGTGGGAATTTAAAAGAATGGCGAAACTATTAGAAAAGGTAAATCCTCAGAGTTCAATGTTAATGTAGAAGGAATTGTGAGATTTGGGACAAGACTGTTTGTTCCATCATGTCTGGAGTTAAAGAAAGATCTTTTGGATGAAGAAAATAGTTCGAATTTCTACATTCACCCAGGAAACACAATGATGTCTCAAGATCTCTAAGGGCATTATCGGTTGGATAACATGAATTAATAGATCACTGAGTATATATCAAATTGATTGGAATGTGAGCAAGTGAAGGCTGAGAAGAAATATTCTAAGGGGAAGATGAAATAATTACCCATACCAGCATAGAAATGGGAGAACATCAGCATGGGATTTTTCCCCAGATTTCAAAATACATCCAAAAGAAACAATGCTATTTGTGTTGTTGTGGATTGCCTTACAAATATTTCTCACTTCATTTCAATTCAAGAGGATTTCTCATTGGATCAACTGGAACATATATATATCATAGACGTGGTAAGACTTCATGGAGTACCACTTTCTATTGAATCTATATGAGATCCATGATTGACCTCTAATGTTTGGAAGAGTCGTAAATATGCTCTGGATACTAAGATGAACTTCAGTACGACATATCATCCTAAAAATAATGGCCATTCTGATAGGACTACCCAAACCCTTGATGGCATGTTGAGAGCATGCTAAATGGACTTCAAAAGAGGATGTGATCAACATATACCTCTTGTTGACCTCTCTTCCAACAGTAGTTTCCACTCAAGCATCGAAATTGATCCTTTCGAAGCCCTTTATGGGATGCGGTGCTGAAAACTAGCATGTTGGGAAGATGTTTGGGAGAGAAAACTCTTAGGTCCATAAATTTTAAATGAAATGGTGGAGAAGGTTTAGACCATCTAGGCACATGAGCCTCGTCCCGGTTGGTGCGGACTACTTAAGTTCATCCATGCGACCCGGGATAAAATCCTATCAGAGGAATAATTATAGGGTACTGTAGGAGGTAATGTAGTTGGTACTGTTTATCACTATAGTAGTCGGGAATATTCCCCTGTTGGGGCGTTCATGACACCTATTTGGTCCCCGAGTCATTCAAGGCCTTCGGGCCACCCAGGCCTTCGGGTCAGTAAGGCCTTCGGGCCACCTCAAGGCCTTCAGGCCACCTTAAGTGAAGATGCAGAACAAAAAACATACCAGAAACAAGCTCCATAAGGAGGATGAGCAAAGGGCTTCCACCATAGTAGAAGCTAAACAGATTGCAAGAATGAGAGGGTATGACACCTGCAATTGGGCCAAGCCTGTGCCTGCATGGGAAAGCCTAGCCGAACAGCCATGCGAAGGTGGAGAGCTAATTTCATGATAAAGATGTTAGGGGGAGCAGTTTCAAGTAGTTAGTCTAGGTTATATGTAATGTTTGAATCTTAGTGGTAATTAATTCCTATAAGGCCTACAGGACATTTAATACTTATGCCTACGGGCCTTATAAGTATTCCACCTCACCCCTTGAATGTTGGATTATCAAAAATCAATAAAAAATGAATTCTTTCAGGCCATTGGAGGTTAATACCTTCCAGTATCACATTAAAGCTGCTCAGAGTCGACAAAAGTGAAATTCTAATTATCATTGGTGAGACCTAGAGTTTGATGTTAGAGACATGGTATTCCATTGAATATCACCATGGAAGATATTTATAAGATATGGGAAGAAGGGAAAGCTTAGTCTATGGTACATCACCCTTTTGATATCATTGATCACATTAAATTCAAGGCCTACTGACTAGCACTCCCACTAAACCTATCTCAAGTAAATGATGCATTCCATGTATCACTCTAGAGGAAGATCATACTAGACCCATTGCATGTACTCAATCCAGCTGTGGAACCAATAGAGAATGACCTCTCATATAAAGAAACGCTAGTCAAGATCTTAGATCGTAAGGAAAAAGTTCCACGAAATAAGACAATGCATCTTGTCAAGGTGTTGTGGAGAAACCACATGTTTGAAGAAGCAATGTGGGAATCAGAGGAAGTAATGAAGGAGAGTTACATGTATCTGTTTTTGTGTGGTAAAATGAAATTTTGAGGGATTAATTTCTTAAGAGGGGAAGATTATAACAACTCAAACATTGATTAATAAAAATTTATATTCATCAAAATTAATGTCTTATTATGTAAAATGGTTATATAAAACATATGAAATTTCTTGGTTTTATGTTTTTAGATTTTGGAATACCGTTAAAAAATGTTACCATTGATAATATTTTTGTTAAAGATTGATCACAAGATTAGTATAAATATAGGGCTTTAACAAATCCAATTTACTTAGACAAAGAAATCGATGGCCTCATCAAGTAGAATTGCTCCATATGAAGCCCATTTGTTAGACCTTGAATATGAGATGGATTCATTAGGATTCGCTCTTGACCAAGCCCAAGTCGATCATTAACACGTTAAGCTCGAACGGAACCACTTATGGAAGAAGTGGAAGTTGATAGAGATTACCACTTGAGAAATGTTATCTGATCCACCCCAAGAGTCTATCACAATCACACACCTTACCCTCAGGTATTATGTGGTTGTTATAATTTTATAGGCAACAAGACCCTAGCATTATGACTATGTAAATTATTTTTTTAGAGAATATGCATTCAATTTATTATGGTTACTTTGTAAATAGTTTTTAAATAAAAAATAGCATTTTTAGTGAATATTGAATTCAGATATTTATTTTTATGAATTAATGAATTTTTTAATTAAATAATATTTTAATGAAATATTGTTATTAAATTAATTCTTACTAAATATAAATTATCTTATAATTTTTATTAATACATTTGTAATTTTTATTATGGTTTGAAAGCCATTTTCTTCCAAACCCATGAATTTTCGATAAATGTTGGATTTCATTTTAAAAGTAAAAAAAGTAACAAATTTAGAAAATTATTTAGATAAAATGAATAATATTTTTGGATATAGTATGTCAAAATTATCTGACAGTGGTTTTTTCATAATTTTCTGGGACTGTCAAATTTTTGGGGAAAATTTAAGTATCGTTTAAATAAATAATGTGTTTTATGGCATAATAATGACCCAATAGTAATGTAATAAAATAATATAAAAATTATTTTCTGAAAATATAATTTTTATCTCAAAAATATTGTTATTTTATATTTTTTGATTTATTTTACAAAGCCTTAGTGGACTCTTCCAGACTTCTAAAATATTTTAACTTTTTAAATTGATTTCCTTGAGAGTGTGACTCACCTCCACATATGAAAGCCTAATATTTTAATAATATTGGACATTTTCCTTATATAATATTTTTTCCCAATACCCTTTGGAAAAATAAATGGGAAAAACATGGTTTGGTTTGGGTTTTTTATTAGTTTAATGTGTGGTGTCCAAAACCAAAATAATAAATAATTACCTCTATTTTCCTATATAAACCCACCCAAAATACAAATTATTCCTTACTCAAAACCTTTGGAGCTTTTACAAACTCTTTTCTACACTCTCTATAATCCACCCAAAATTCCCTAGGCTCCCAAGAATACTCTCCGAAGCCTTTGGGGATCACACTTCCAGGTAAGGGATTTCTTCCTCTCTCATGTTTTCTATGTTTATTTTTGTTTATATACCCTTGTATTTTTAATTTAAAAGGTTGGGGTATTATTTACCACCTCTACTATACATACCTAATTATTTTGGAATGATGATATACCCCTTTATCTCTAATTAATACCTCCCATGTACACATGTTACCATGCTGAAATTCCATAATGGATTTTCACCCTTTTACATTTTTTTCCAAATTTCATTATGTTGCAATGCCCTTTTATTTTAAATTAAAAAATTTGGGGTATGTTTTATCACATCCTAAATAAATCCCTCCTTATTTTTTAATGACGAGATACCCATTTATCTATTATTAATTCCTTTCGTGTACACATGTTCCCTTGCCAAAATTTAGTAATAAATTTCCCTCTTCTCATTTATATTCAAGAAATTATTTTGTATTGTGAATATAAATTCCATTACATGTGTTGGGACATGTATATATATAACTCTTTTACTGTAAATTTCATGTACATATTATGAAACAACCAATTCTCTCTAATCAAAAATTTTTATGAATTATTATGTCCCATTGTTATGCTACCGAAATTGCACTGTGATTTTCCAAGCTAGAGTAATTATGTAGTGAATACCATGCCCATTTCTCTATCAAGGGTATTCAGATTTATTCACATTAAAATATTGATTATATATTTCCATTTATATATTATTCATTCCATTATCTTGTAATAAATGATTATGTTAAATTAATCCCTTTTATATGATCCATATGCCACACTTATGCATGAAAATAACTGATTAACAAGGGTGCCCCCTGATTGAGCTCCAATGCATTGGGTAAAGATTAGTATCATGATATGTCAAGTGGAATGAGGGTTTACTCGTTATAATTCAAGTACAATGATGATTTACTCATGTTCCATGTGCAATGGTCCTTGGCACATTCTAATATCATGTTAAATGTTGTTGCCACACTTCCATGTTTTGATAATCATGTTATATCATGCCTTTATGTTCATGAATCTCTTATGATCTATTGACATGAATATTTCCTAACATGTACATTATTATTAATGTTATGAGTTTTTTACTCCCTTACTAGGCTTTATAGCTCACCCATTTATTATATATGTCCTCAGGTTATCCCATTCAAGTCTAAGTACGAAGGAATGATGTGGTAATGTAAAATGTTTTTTCAATAAGATGTTACATTTTATGTTGTGAGTTGTTATGTAAGGTTCCTAAGACCCAAATACACAAGACGTATCAATATTATATCTTTTATCAAGTGATTTTTTACGTAATAAACTATGTTTGTGTTTGAAGAAAATAGTAAGGCTGTTATAACTAATCCCTTTGATAGTGATACGTCACGACCATTGTCTATCCCATTCTAAACATGCTTAACCATTTTAACCAAAAACAATTCCATCCAAATTGTGAAAAATTATTTCAATAAAATCAACCTTATATATAAAATTATTTTCCATACCTCATAAAAAACAAACATTTTAAAATTATCATTTTAAAATCATTTTACCAATTCCACTTTTTACCAGAACACCTAATTTTTAAAATTCCATAAACTATCACAAAAGAAAGATTACATAAATTATTTCAATAAATTTCAAAATCAATTTTCAGAAAATTCTCAATTTGAAACTAATTCTTAATTTTCTATAAATTGAAGTTGAGAGTTAATCCACCTACCTCAAGAATTTTGGAGAGAATAAAGAACGGAACTAAAACGCCCACAAAACCCATTTGAACCTCCAAAAACTTCCTTAGATCTATTCACCTAACATCAAAAAAGAAAAATATAACCATGATTGGCATAGAACGCCTTATATATATCTACAATAGATGATATCTAAGAAACAAATATATGGAATAATGTATATCTAAGAAAAACCATGAAATACAACCATAAAAGAAGACTTTCCAAGGAAATCAGGCTTCAACACTCCAAGAAAAATCTCTGAAATAATTCTGATTCAATGTGGAAAGGTTCCAAAGCCTTTTGGTGGAATAATAGTCGATTTAGGGATAACAAGGAAAAAAATAGGGCCTTAAAGATAATTTCTCATATGATCTAGTATTTAAACTGTGTGGGGTTAGTCAAACGTTTAGTCTAATTATTCACTATTTGTGCACCTCCCTCTACCTGAAGGGGAACTGAGCATGATTTCCCTACACTGTTAGACAAACTATGTGCTAATAATGAAAAATATCTTTATCACACTTTACAGAGTTTCTTCTATGTTTCCATATGATATTTCCAATTCGTGCACTAAACTATGCGCCTTCCCATTAGTGTATGTCTCACCTTGAATGGTTTCAAAAAATTGTGCTCCTTTATAAAATTCTAATAAACTTTTCAAAAGGCTTCCAAAACATACCAAACAACACCCAATGAATTTAGATACATAAAAATTGCAATGTGGTGGTTAATTTCCTGAAACCATGGGTGATAAAATATACCCATGAGGCCATGTGACTCCACACGCCATATGTGACAAGGCACACCCTATATATTTGTGAAAGTGAAAAAGATTGGGTAGGAGGAACACACTGAGTGCCAATCTAACCTCTACATGTTTTTTATATTAATAACATGTCAGGTATATAGGCGAAACATGTTATGATATAATGTGGTACGCGGGTAGTGTTAAACCCAGTGATATATGTCGTGTTCCCTATTGGACATGTTGTGTACACTTTCTAGGGAAGGTTATAGTTGGTTTTTATCTCACAATAAATGTGGAATGAGCATGAGTGAGTTCCCTTGAATAGTATTAATGTGGGTGATTTTCCTTTATCCGTCTCTGTGAGGGTATAGAGAGATTTTCCGTCCTAGATATAGGCTGATATTTCCACTCTATTTGTTAGTTCTATTTGGAGTTAAGTATCTATATATGATGCTTAGGGAGTGACAATCTATCATTCTCCCATAGATTAGGTTTCCATTTTCTGAAATTCATTGTATGTTATCCCCTACCAGTGGGTTAATCCAATTATGTATAGGTATCCCCCATAGGCAATGTTCATGATCCCAGATCTTTGTACGTATACCTATTTTACTTTTTTAATGTGTAATGTAATCAAATGATAATTACAGATGATCCCTCTTAGTTCCACCAAGATTCATCATTTCACATTATGAGAAGCATGTCCTCACTTTTGAGTGCCACCAGTAATAAAATACTTGATGAGTGAGTTATCTCATATGAATTTTACCATTGATCCTCTAGTGGAATATTATAATGAATTTGACGGAATAAAATCACTGATATACTTTGGGTATTCTTTTGAGAATATCTTTGTTATCTATTTTTTTCCTAGGTTTTTTTATTTTTATTTGGCTCCCTTGTTGATTTATTATGTTTGGTGATTTCAATTTTTCCTACAAGGAATGTTTATAATCACACCTAAAAGAGATTTTCATACACATTATGTGTCTTATTCAAATAAAATTCATTTTAAGGGAGTCATAGGAGGACCCAAAATAGGTGGATCTTAGGCATGAGGCAAAAATCATAATTGGTTTTAGGAGTTTCATTTCAAAAGAAGACCCTTTTTTGAAAGTTAGTAGGACTCTTTTTTAGATTCAGTGGGCTTCTGTTTGGACCTTTTTTGTTTTCTTCACAATTTATCTTACATTAATATGGTATTGGTTGTCATACATTCATTTAAAGTATATCTTATTTATCATTTCTTCATTTTACTAGTTTATGGATATGTTTGTGTGTGTGTGTGTATACTTTAGGATAATTAACCCCATGTGTGTTTTATGACTACATGGAACTAGTTTCCTACCCATAAAATATTGGAGGAAGTATTGGGGTGTCATTCTCGACTTGACGCCCGATCGAAAAGACTTGATGGGCCATTTTGGGACATATAACTTCAACATTGGGGCATGACAGATACAAACCGATTGGGGAGTGGTTGTGAGGTTCCTTGGTTATTATTCTTTATATTTCATTACATTATTCAGAATCGATATTTTTTATTTATCCCTAGTGGGGATAATAGATTATTTTACCTTTAAGATCATTTTTTCTTTTACTTTTCTCATAATTTTAATATTATTATTCTTTTATATTTTCACAAGAGGTATTGAGTATGGTCCTAATCAGTAAACCTATAGATATCACCACTATATATATGTATATATATAGAAAATATTTCAAGGAGGGATTTTGAAATTGAGATAAATATCACTACTTTAGGTTAGTTTTTCAATGTTGTCATGAAAATGGAATTTTGGGATATTTTTTAGGTTTTTCATAATGTATGAAATTGACATGCATGATGGGATATGAAAAATGTTTTTTTACATTATTTAATTTAGCATGGTTTTTTGGGTGGATATTCAACCTATATGCATGTTTTTTAAGGGTAATACCTCCCATTTGTATATTTCCATACCCTCAGTTCTATTTATCACCTTATGGACAATTGGAGGCAAACATCATAGATCATTATATTTCTTTATTAAACACCAATCTAGGAGGGGTATCTATAGGGAGAGGGGTCATGGTAGAGTTGTATCAAATTTGATAATTGAGGGACCGGATGGAGACCAGAGTTAGTCACTAGTGAGGACTTCATGAGTTTGGTTGGGCAATAGTGTCATCGAACCTGGTGTGTGATGTGTGAAAAGGAGATTCACTAATATATGGGATTTTATCCCCCCTATGATTCAACAAATGGACCTTAATTTTATTAAACATTCTATGATATGTGGTATTTCAAAAATGGTAGAGAACTAGAAGGGTTATATGTATCATGATTTTTATTCATTGTTTTAAGAGGGTAACTTTATAAAATTAAATTGAATTTTTATTAATTTCACGTAATTTTTTTTCATGCAATAGAACTTAGTATTTTCCTCCTTGTTTATAGATATTGGTCTTTCACATCGACAACATGTAGTTTATGTTTTCTTGGATCATCAAGCTGACCTAGTTTACCATTATAAATTCAACCCAATTTTGGCGGATAAATACAATACTGTTGTTTAATAGCATTGATAATTCCCAATGCTAGAAACAATCACTGATAAATGTCTTCTTTATCAGTGATAATGAATGCATCTATAGAATCAACCTTTTATCAGTGCTATTTTAGCACTAAAAAGTGGAAATTTTATGAGTACTTTATTTTTAGTGCCGATAATGGGTGCCCTTTATCATCACTTTATTTGTAGTACTTGCAAGGGGTATGCTTTATTAGCACAATATTTTTAAAACGGATAAATATATACTTTTTCATCCCTTTTTATTTCTATTAAAGGTCCAAATAAATAAAATAAAATAAAATAAATAAAATAATGTGTTTAATAAAAAAATAATTTTCATTAATTAAATAATTTTTGACGAAAATGAATAAATTGATTATATAATATATAATATTAAATATTTTATAAATTAGATAATTGAGATAATTAATTTTAATAAATTTTATTTATTAAATATATCGATATGTATTAATGTATATAAATATGATTTATATATTAAAAAATATTTATATGCTTTACATTAAATAGTAATATATTAAGTGAATAATGCTTTAAAATTAAAATTTAAAATGAATTAAAAATACTGACTAATTATATATTGTATTGGACATGCATTTGAATGTTATTTGATTGTTCAATTTAGTAGAGATCAAATGTGTGTTATATTGGTTTAACATATATGTAATTAATGCATTTTTATATACAATGCACACACACAAAACATACTCATTTTTTCAATATTGTTACAGTGTACTTATTTTAAGTTTATTCAATTTTGGACATTTTTAACATATATGAATGCATTTAAAATTAGATATAAATATTATCTTTTAAAAATATGTCTCTAAATGTATTAAAATAATTATAAAATTACAATAAATATATTTCAAAAGAAGTGTGTTAACTGTATTTATTAATAATATATATTTATAATTTATTTATTTATATTTATAATTTAAAATCCTTTATCAGTGATTAAGTAATAAGAGAAGATAAAAGAATCTTTATCAATGGGGTTTTCATTCTAATAATGATAAGAAATTATCAATGCTAAAAATAGCATGAACAAAATCAATTTTTATCCAAGATAATTCATTAGAGCTGATAAAAGTGTCCCAGTCTACATAAAAATGGTAAGCATTTGAGAACCGTTCATTATATTAGAAACATTTTATGGAATCCACCCATTGTTGGCGCTCATCCTTTGGGAATCAAAGCTCGAACCACACCACTCAACTACCTCCAATTTCTCTAACCTCATTTAACATCTATTGTTCGATTGTAGTTAAGGTTTTTGTAGTGGAATTTATTCAACCTAGTGAGGTAGAAATTATGATTTTAATTGTGTATTTTTCAATTCATTTTTGATTTCTTATTTGATAATGTCATATGTTATATGTGCTCCAGTCCTTGTATACAATTTTTCATTTAGATTACGAATAGAATTTTTTGTTTATGATCTGCTTTTTGATTGACTACAAATTTGGATATCGATTTTTGGTATTTTTAAATTGTTTTTTAACAAGTTTTCTTCACTGTATAGATATTTACCAAAGCTTTCTCTACAAGATTAATTTTGTCACTTTTTTGAAATCTTAGAAGATCGCCTCTAGTCTTCAGATAAACCAATTAAATAAATATTTATGACACTATATAAATAGAAGAGGTTTTTGATATGAAAACCATAAATGAACAAGTTCATTTATTTTTACCTCCAATTCTCAGTCTCAGGATGGTGCGAGGCAACAACAGAATATGATTTTATGAAATTCATGTAAGGGAACTTATTTATTTAAATTATGTTCTAATATTATCCGGTAAGTGTTTTTTCTCAAAAATTTAATTTTTGATAATTGTGTTGTTTTCTTTTAAGAGAAATCTTAGTAAGTGTGATACCATAAATATTAATTTTTAGTGGCTCTCTAGTTTCCAAATTAGTATGAGGTTGTATTTATTTTACTATGTTGTGATATTATCCTATAAAGGTTACATATATTTTTATCAATTTATGTTTATATTATAAAGATATATATACATATACATATATAAATATATATCTTTCTCTCTACTTATATGTGTTATCACAAATTATAATTTAAGGTTGGTTTTATAATAATTTATTCACAAATTATCATTCTGGATTTCCAAATTAGGAAGAGATTACATTTCTTTTCATTAAAAAATATGTACAAATGTGCATTTCGTTCGTAATTATGTGTATTATAAATACCATTATATATATATCTGTGTGTGTGTGTGTTTAAATGTTTATGGGGTAGACGTTGCAAGTTTTGGTGTGTTCTTCTCCATTTTGTGATATATCTCATTGATGTGTATCATTGGTTTATGCTATGTTTTTTATGGACCTACCTAGAATCTCAAGGATGAGTCGATGTTTATTATATATTCTCTCTATAATCCTTCATATGGGTAGATCTACTATGACAACCTCGCTATAATCCTGTCTGTGGGTCGGTGTGGTGATATGGAATCTCAAGTGCTTTGAGATTTTTTAAAATATTTGATATACCATATAGCATCCCGGCCTTTTCTTATATTACTATTACATCATTTTAAATATAAACAACATAATAGTATTACACATAGAGGATCCAAAGGTTCAGTGTCTTGGAAAAACTAGGACCGCACATAAAAAATACAACATCGAGCATAAACATCCATTTAATTTCTTCTTCTATAGCTTCTTATTGGCATTTTACCTCTCCTTAGTACATGTAGACACCTGAGGATATACATCAAAAGGGGTGAGATAAAATCCTAGTAAGAGGATAGATAAGAACAATATATCATGGGGTGAGCATAATCATAACATAGGAAAAAGATCATGATCATGAGAGGAGCATAAATAATAGACTTGAAGTGTGGAAATGCGTAAAAATGAAACATCATGTCTTAGTGGTTAACTACCACACATACTCGTGAACCAAGATAGCATCATGTTCACACATCATTTCACATTTACTCATGAGATTCATCACTTTACCCAATGCATTGGAGCGCTGTATAATTCCGGGCACACCCGTCACATTTTAACATTCATATTGCGCTATATAATTCCAGGTGCACCCGTCACATCATAACATTATCATTTATCATGCTTGCCACAATCAACATATAACAAAAATTAACATAACTAACCCATGAAAATTAATGGGTTTCATCTCATAAGAACACATTAATAAACATTGGGTCCCAAAATAAAGAGGGAACAACATACTTGATTCAAGAATCATCAACCACGAATGAGAGGTAAAAGTTGAGTTCTTAAAAGAAGAGTTCTTTTGGAAAACATTTGGATTGACATAAATATAAGAAGGGAATTACCATTAAAAAACTTTGGGTCATTACATTCTTCCCCCCTCAAGAAATTTCTCCCCCGAAATTTCACATTACACAAAAAGGTGAGGGTACTTCTCCTTCATTGCCTCTTCTGGTTCCCAAGTTGCTTCCTAAAACTTATGGTTCCTACACAACACTTTGAAAATATGGGTTGTCTTGTTGCGTAGAACCTTATCTCTCCGATCAAGAATCTTTACTAGCTACTCCTCAAAGGAGATATCATATTCCTACTGCACCACCTCTAGGTTTATTACTGGTGAGGGGTCTGGTATGTACTTCCTCAGTAGTGATACATGAAACACATCATGAACTTGATCCATATTCGGTGGAAGTGATAGATGATAGGCCATGGCTCCTAGGCGGTCAAGGATCTCAAAGGGGCCAATATACCTTGGTCTTAGCTTCCCTTTCTTCCCGAATTGCATGACTCTCTTCCATGGAGATATTCGAAGGAAGCCTTTATCTCCAACATCAAACTCCAAGTCCCTTCAACGGTTGCCAGCATAGCACTTTTTCCGACTTTGAGCTGCTTTGATTTGTTTCTGGATGACTTGAACCTTCTCGGTAAACTCTTGAGAAAGTTTGGGTCAGAGTAGCTTTCTTTTTCCAACTTCATCCCAACTGGTTGGAGTTCTACAACACTTCCCATAAAGAGCTTCAAACGGATCCATATGAATACTCGATTGAAAGTTATTGTTTTATGAGAACTCAACCAATGGGAGATGCTGATCCCATCCACCTTTTAATTCTAGAGAGCAGGATCTTAGCATATCTTCAAGCGTCTGAATAGTCCTTTTAGACTGGCCATCAGTTTGGGGTGATAGGCCATGCTGAAATTTAATTCAGTACTCAAAGCATGTTGAAGGCTCCTCCAGAATTAAGATGTGAACCTTGGATCACGGTCAGAGACAATTGAGAGTGGAACACCATGCAGTCTCACCACTTCGTTCACATATATCATTGCACGCTGTTCAAGCAAGAGGTCTTCCCGAATACCGATAAAATAGGCAGTCTTGGAGAGTCGGTCAACCATAACCCATATCGCATTATTTCCGTTTGACGTCTTCGGGAGGCCTGTGACAAAGTCCATAGTAACATTTTCCCATTTCCACATGGGTATAGGCAATGTCTGCATCATACCCTTGGACTTTTGTCGCTCAGCTTTAACTTTCTGTCATATCAAGAACCTTGATATATATTCTGCAATATCCTTCTTCATGTTATCCAACCAGAAGTGTTCTCGGAGATCATGATACATCTTTTTACTCCCAAGATGGATAGAGAAAGTTGAGCTACGTGCCTTATCCAATAGCTCCTTCTTTATCCCGGGTGATGAAGGCACACAAAGCCATGTTCCAAACCAAATCACACCATCTTCGTTGATATGGAACTCTTACAACTTCCCTTCCTTTACTGAATTCACCCTCTTTTGTGTCTCCACATCATCCCTTTGTGCTTCCTTAATCGTTTCTTGGATGGATGGTTGTGCAATCATTTGGGCAAGGTAGGATGTATCCCATGCCCTTATGATTTCCAAATCCATTCTTTGCATATCCAAGATGATAGGGTCTTTCTCAATCCACAACATGGATAGAGTAGAAGTTTCTTTTCTTCTTAGAGCATCAGCTACCTTGTTCGCCTTTCTAGGATGATAGTGAATAGAGCAATCGTAGTCCTTGATTAGCTCTAAATATCTCCTTTGATGCATTTTGAGCTCCTTTTGTGTGAATATATACTTTAGGCTCTTATGGTCAGTGTATATGTCACACTTCTCGCTATAAAGGTAGTTCCGCCATATTTTCAAGGAAAAAATCACGACTTCCATCTCTAGATCATGTGTCGGGTAGTTATGCTCATGGATCTTCAACTGTCGTGAGGCGTAGGCTATCACATTATCATTTTGCATTAGTACACAACCCAAGCCTTTCATTGAAGCATCACATTATATCCCAAACCATTCTCTACTTTTCGGTAGTGTGAGTACAGGTGCAGTGATCAGCCTTTTCTTTAGCTCCTCGAAGCTTCCCTCACATTCTTCCGTCCAGACATGCTTTACCCCTTTCCTTGTTAACATAGTTAGCGGTCTTGAAAATCGTGAGAATTTTCTCACAAAATGTCGGTAGTACCCAGCTAATCCAAGAAAACTACAGATTTCTGTGACACTATAGGGCCCGGGCCATTCCTCAATCGCCTTTGACTTTGAAGGATCCACAGAAATTACCCCAATTGTAATCACATGTCCCAAGAACATGACTTGATTCATCTAAAAGTCACACTTGATGAATTTGGCGTACAAATTCTCCTTTCTCAATGTCCCCACACAAGTCTTAGATGTTCTTCATGCTCCTCCTTGCTCTTGGAGTAGATGAGAATATCATCGATAAACACTACCATAAATTTGTCAATGTAATGTCTAAAGACTCTATTCATCAAATCCATGAATATTTCAGGAGCATTAGTAAGTCCAAAGGGCATCACCAAAAACTCATAGTGCCTATACCTTGTACGGAAGGTAGTCTTCTGAATATCTTCCTTCTTAACCTTTACCTGATGATATCCAGAACAAAGATCCACCTTTGAGAAGTATTGAGCTCCTCTTAACTGGTCGAATAAGTCATCAATCCTTAGGAGAGGATAGTTGTTCTTTATGGTGATCTTTTTGAGTTCCCAATAATCAATACACAGGCGCATTGTTCCATCCTTCTTCTTCACAAAGAGCACTGGCACACCCCAAGGTGATGCACTAGGGCGTATGAACCGCCGCCACAAAACCGCCACTAAACCCGGTTTTTTTTGTAGTGTACAGCTGCTTCATTAACTCCTCCAGTTCGATAGGATCCATCCTATAGGGTCACTTTGAGATAGGAGTATCTCCGGGTATGAGTTCAATTGATAAATCTACCTCACGATCCAGGGGAATTCCGGGTAACTCTTCGGGAAATACATCGTCGTATTCCCTCATGTTGGGAATTTCCTCAAGGTTGGAACTTTCCTTCGACTCAACCATTTGGTCGAGGAATGATTCTTCATAGGGAATCAACACCCAAACCATTGAAGGATTTCTCAAAGGAGATTCATGATCTTCCTTTCATTTGTAGAGGAGCATGGTATGGTTTGGAATATGAAAAGATATTTCATTTTCCCGACAGTTGATATGCGCTCTATATAACGAGAGCCAGTCCATTCCCATTATAGCATCGAATTACACCAAGGGAAGATTTACGAGATTTTCCGGAAGAATCTTCCCACATATGCCAGTGGGGGAAGAGTCAACCACTTTGGTTGCAATTATTGCACCAATTTGTGTTTTTACAGATATCTCTACTTCAAGGTTTCAGGGCTTCGATTCTATAGTTCTAAAAAACTTGCAAGATATAAATGAATGCGTATAACCAGAATCAAATAAGAATTTTTCCATTCTTGAGTGAATAGGAAGTGTACCTTGTACGACTTCGTTTTCATGATACACCTCCGCAATAGTGATGGCATAAGCCATCCCTTGTTCCTTTGTCTTTGGTGGCTGCTGACGCAGATTACCCTCGAGAGCTTGAGGTTTAGTGCACTAGTCTGCATAGTTCCCCAGCTCCCTACAGTTGTAGCATTGAACCATGAGTGGTTCTCCCCTTTCATCGACTACATTATCCTTCCTTTTCATGTCTTTTCAACACTCTTGATCATGGTGTCCTTCTTTCCCACACTTTAAGCATTTCCCCGTCCCTTTGAGGAAGTTCCTATTGTGGAACTTCCCACATTTTTGGCATGTGGGTCGTTGATTTTTCTTCCCACCATTATCATTTGATCCACCATCTTGAAACTCCATCTTTCTTTTCTTATCACCATATCCATGGGACCATTCTCCAAACTCCATATCCACTTTGAGAGCACACCAAAAAACTTCTTCATGACTCCCAAAGTCTCGAATTGCAAAAGCCTTTTGAAGGTGTGGTTTTAATCCACTAAATAATCTATCAATTTTTCTATCATTGTTGATAACAAAACCCGAAACATGCCTTGCAAGAATTGTGAAATTTTCTTCATAGGTTTTGACAGATTCTCCTTCTTTTTTCTTGAGCTATATGAATTCTCTCTCCATCTTCATGCAAAGAGTTCATGGGAAATACTTATTAAGAAACATTATCTTAAAATATTCCCATTCCATCTCTTCAATTTCCTCCCTTGGTTTGGTGTTCTTAATCAAATCCCACCATTGATCAACTTCTCCGTATAGATGATATATGGCTAGAGTCACCTTCTCCGTCTCAGAATAGTGAAGATTAGAAAATATCATCTCAATGGATTTAACCCACTGTTCCGCAACTAGTGGATCATAAGATCCACAAAACGTCGGTGGTTGATGCCGCATAAAACATTCGATAGACAATTGATCCCTCTTTGGTGAAGGAGGATGTTCCCCGTTATTATGGTTATTGTTCATAACCTGATATAATTGGGTAAGCATCACCATGATGTTTTGAACTCCGCCTCCCAAATCATTGGGGATGTCGTTCGGGCAATCGTTACATCGTCCCCCGCAAGAGTTGTTGGCCTGATTTCTCCTGGTTCCCACCATTTTCTAAAATAGAAAAGGTTAGAACAAAACATAAGTAATAAATTCATGAATAAATTATTCATTTAAATAATTATACCAAAAAAATAACATATGGGATCCCTAGTTATATGTTCTTGTGTGCATATTTGTACTTAATCTCATACTATAATTTTTCTCTAGGGTTCACTAATCCTAATTCCCAAATTAACTAAACCTTTCCTCTGATACCAACTATAGCATCCCGAAATTTTCTTACATTACTATTACATCATTTCAAAGATAAACAACATAATAGTATTACACATAGTGGATCCAAAGGTTTAGTGTCTTAGGAAAACTAGGACCACACCTAACAAATACAACATCGAGCATAAACATCCATTTAATTTCTTCTTCTATAGCTTCTTATTTGCACTTGTCCTCTCCTTAGTACATGTAGCCACCTGAGAATATACATCAAAAGGGGTGAGCTAAAATCCCAGTAAGAGTATAGATAAGAAAAATATATCATGGGGTGAGCATAATCATAACATAGGAAAAAGATCATGATCATGAGAGGAGCATAAATAATAGACTTTAAATGTGGAAATGCACAAAAATGAAACATCATGTCTTAGTGGTTAACTACCACACATACTTGTGAACCAAGCTAGAATTGTGTTCACACATCATTTAACATTTACTAATGAGATTCATCACTTTACCCAATGCATTCGAGCGCTGTATAATTTTGGGCGCACCCGTCACATTTAAACATTCATATTGCACTATATAATTCCAGGCGCACCCGTCACATCATAACATTATCATTTATCATTCTTGACACAATGAACATATAACATAAATTAACATAACTAACCCATGAAAAGGAATGGGTTTCATCTCATAAGAACACATTAATAAACCTGGGGTTCCCAAAAAAAATAGGGAACCGCATACTTGATACAAGAACCTTCAACCATGAATGAGAGGTAAAAGTTGAGTTCTTAAAAGAAGAGTTCTTTTGGAAAACATTTGGATTGACATAAACATCATTTAAGAACATGTATATCCCAGAAAAGGAAATAAAATGATGAAAAAATGATCTTTAAGGACTGACCATATCAAAAATGGATTGAAAGAGGAAGAACCTGAAGGATGAAAGTTGGGTCTGAGAATTTCCCCTTACCTTGTACATAAATGCTTCCTTCTCTTTAATGTCCTGTATAATGACATTATATTCATTAATTAGAAATCCAAAACCGAGTGTAAATTAATACGGTTCATTCTGGTTTCATTATTTCATATTATGTTCCTTTGGATGACTTATAGAGTTTAAAAACATTGTTCGGGGATGTTTGTTTTTATGGTTTTTCTTGGGTGGTTTACTTGTATTATTAAATTGAAGTTCGGGTAGATCATGGTTAAACATCCAGATATTATATTAAATGTTATTAGTGATATTACAGAAGATTTAATGATTTTATAATGAATTATATGATATCCATGTCGGTGAATCATTAGATAAGAATTAAATGATGATTATTTGGGTTAATTTGAGCGGTTTTTGGATCACAACGAACTTGTTTTAACTTTTCACTTAGTAATATGGCCATAGGTTATTTTCAGAACATAAAATAGAACATAATACATATAAAATATTCTGTTTCAACCATAAAAATGGTTTCATGACCATATTTGAAGGTAGAAATGGAAGAGAGCATGTCGTTTTTGAAGGTGATAAATTAACACCTCATGAACAACGTTCTCTTTAATGAAATAAAAGGAAGAGAGAAAGGGTGTGGGGTGATATAATATCCCATTATCATAATAAAATTTCAGTAGATTTAAAACACTGAAGTTACAATACAATTTAGATGAAAATAGGTGGGGAGAGATCAAGAAATGAACTTGAACTTTAGAGGAAAATAAAGGAGAAGAGGGGGAGACATTACCTCTAGAATCCTTCACTTGAGAACCTCTTTAAGGGCCTAAGCATGGTCTTTTGATGATACCAGAAGCTATTGGATGTGGGCAAGGGTCTAGGGAAGGTGTTTGGGCAGATATTAGACAATTATTAGAGCTTGAGAGGTGTGGTTTGGCAAGAGAGGGGGAGGGCTTATTTATACCTGAGGAGGGAGGTGTTTTTAGTATAAAATATTAAATAAAATAATATATCAAGAGTTAAACTTGTAATAGTAGTTTTTTGACATCATAAATCATATATTAATATAATATAACTCATTTTAGGCTTTAATTATTCTTTATAATCCGAATTAATTACTTTATTTAATGGAAAGTGAAAGAAAGAGAAAAAGACACTTTAAGAAATCGCCTGTTGACTTTAGGCTTTGGAAAGTTCTTTTTTCAGTTTGAGAATTGGATTTATTGTATTTTAACGAAAAATTTAGGAAATTTAATATATTTTGGCCGAAAATAAGGTTCCAGAATGTTTATGTCATCATTACATCATTAATGATGCAATTTAGAATACACCGATTATGCAAAAAACTGTATTTTTTACTATTCACTTGAAAATTGAAGGATTTTAGAAAAAACCCAAAAATTTACCCCTACCATTTCTTGACGTGTAGAATCCAAAAATAAATTCCATTTTTCCAAAATAATATTCTAAATGTTATTAATTTAATATTTAATTAGAATCATAATTTACTTAAAAACAGTTTTTAAAAGTTAAAAATGATTTTATAGTGCTTTCAAAAATTACATAGGGTCTTATAAAATATCTAAAAACTATAATACATTGATTAAATAATTTATGAATATATTATATGGAAATAAATATTATTTTTAATTAATTAATTAATTATAATTAATTATTTATGACTTAGAAAATACCAACACATTTACTAAGGTCAAATTGTCACTTTCTAAGATGTCTAAATTTTATTTTATTATTCATAGGTAATTTTACTCTTATATTGGATGATTTAATATTCATAAGGGTCATATAACTATTCATAAGGGTAGGTCAGTATTCACCAAAAATTATTTTTGTTTCATTAGACTCCAAAGATCATCTTGAACACAATCGTCTATGTCGGATTTTCAAAATTCCAATCATAGGAGTGACAAACATATGTTGAAAGGTCGCTTATCACGTAGTAGTTCATTATTTTGTGATTTCATGTTATTTTATGACATAAATATAAGAATGGAATTTACAGTAAAAAACTTTGGGTCGTTACATACCATTAATTTTAAATGTAATAATTTCTTTGGTTGCAACATCACTTGTTCCAAAAATTGAATAGATGTTATAAAATTATATTTATATAAAATTATTGTTAGGTATTCACCATTTTTGGTATATATCCATTGGTTCCACCTATAAGAATCTTTGATTACTATCCATGTATATAGAATCATTCTTTATCTATCAAAATGTTTTATCAATCCATTTTTATATCTTATAGTTTATTTAATGGTATTTTATTATTCTTTTTTATCATATTAGGGTTTCTTATTACTCTATAATTGAATGTATTATATTTTCATTTTTCGAATTTGATAATGATTTTATGTGTGTCAAATGAAAATTATTATGAAATTTTTTTCCTAAGACTCATCCCCCGTCTCTTTATTGTCAATTTTGATCCTCATTTGCTTCATCTCCCAAAGAGTCAATATCGAAATTTGTTGCTTGAAACCCATACCCCATATATTTTATGTTTCATTTACTACTCTGAGCATTATTTATCCCAAGTATGACAACTACTTAGAATATTTCAACAAACATATGTGCATGTCCACAAGAGATAAAGGATGTGTCGAATAACAACAGGAAATGATATATGTCTGGAGATGGATTGATTAGGATAAAAGTTGTCTATTACATTCACCATTGAATAAATTAATAGGATAGAACCATCCACAATGGATTAATTCTCTTCATAAATCCTATTATCAATTTTTATCAACCAACCGAAATTATTTTAAACAATAAAACGTTGAGTTACCCTTATTATAATTGTTTATAACGTTCACCATTGATAACAAATATCTTCTATGTATTTTTAATATATAATGAAAAAATAATCTATTTTTGAAACCAATATGGTTGATATGAATTGAAAATTTATATATTCTAATCGTTTGACAAGTGAGTGTGATGATGGAGTTAAAGTGTTCATCATGTTTGCAAGAGAGTTTGTGGAGGACCCTTCTAAAATCCTATGTCTGTGTTTACATTATTTTTTTTCAAGACAAATTAGTCTGGAAGAGTTGACATAACATTTTATTTGTCTCAAAATAGACCCAAATTATAAATGTTGGACTAAAAACAAGGAATAAATGCATGTGGACACTATTTAGGATGATACTGGAGTTTATGAGTCATTTGATATGAATACCTTTGTAAAAAAATATGGAGATACCATGGAAGATAATAAAATGGTAATTTAAGATGACATTCCTGATTTTCCAATGTTGTTTAATGAGTTAAATAGTTTTTCCAAGAAATAATTATATACCGATTGTACCAAACACAAAACATTGTTAGCTGGATTAATTTTATATAAACTGAAAGCTGGAAGGGGTGGATTGAAACCAGCTTTACCGAACTACTATTTATCCTGAATGATAATTTACTATAAAAAAACTACCCTTCCGAACATATGATGCTAAAATAAGTTTATATTCATTGGGTATGATCTCTAAAAAATACATTCTTTTCCAAATTATTATATATTGTTTCACAAGGACCAGGAATCACTTCTAAAATTCTATATGTGTAGTGTACATTGATACAAGAAAAATAAATCAAGTCCATTGAAATATGTATGGTACTTTCCTATCATTCCATGGTTTAAAAGAATAAATGGATTTCATGAAATCGAGAGCCATTTAATATGGAATGAAAATACAAGAATTAAATATGGGAACCTACATCATCTATAAGATTATCCTCAGTAGAAGAAAATTGACTAGGAGTTTCCTAAATTTGTAAATGAGCTGAGAAACATTCATCTTCCATTTTCTACAGATGAAATAAATATTTTTGGTGTACGGGGTAGTACTCATAGTACAAGACCCATCATGTGGGTAAATTATAACTTTCCACCATGGTTATGCATGGGGCACAAATATAGTATGTTTTCACTATTTATACCTGGATGAAAGCAACAGAGTAAATATATTTATGAATTTTTGGATCCATTGATCAATGAATTGAAATTGATGTGGGATTCATGTGTTACAATGTATGGAACACGTAGAAGAGAAGAATTCACAATGAGTTCCATGTTGTATGGAATGATAAATGACTTCCCTACATATATAATTATATCTTGATATAGCATTACTTGAATTTTGGGGTGTCCCATTTGTGAAAAACACACATACTCAGTTCGATTGAAACATTCCTTGATGATTGTGTTTTTATGGAATCCAATTTTGTTTTCTCGATGACATAAATACCGATCTAGGACGATTTCATTCAATGGTAACATAGAACAATGTACAAAACCATATCTAATAATGGTTGATTAACTATACATTAAAGATAAAAATATTGACACTATTTTTAGTAAACCATTATTAAAAAACATCACAAAATCAGTTTAGATGAAGAGATCAATTTTCATTGAATTGACATACTTGAATTGTTTGAATGTCAGACATTTTCATGATTTCATGCATGTAGAAAAAATATTATTTGATAGTTTTAGTGGCATGTTGCAAAATGTTCCTAAAAAATGAATGATGTAATCAAGTATAGATTGGACTTGATTAAAATGGGTATAAGGTATGATTTGGTACTGATGAATGATAAAAGGAGGAATTTTTGTCCTCTTATATCTTAGACTCAATCAAGATAATAAAAAAATGTAATTATTCACTTTCCTTACTAGTGTAAAAGATTCACTGGGGTATTCCTGAAATATCAAGAATATCATGTCAATGACTAATTTAAAATTATAAGGACTAAAATCACATGACATCTATGTTTTCACAAAAGGATTATTTCTTGTTTCCATTAATTTAATTCTGCCTCAAAATGTATGACATATATTTACCATGATCTACTTTTTTGTCAATTCCATATGTAGTAATGTTGTAGACCCAAAAAAAGATGCTCATCATGAATAATGTGATTGTAGTAATATTATGTGAATTAGAGATGTTCTTACAAAAATAATTATTGGATAACATTTTTAACATGATGGTTTACTTCGTTAGAGAGGTTAAAGTATATGGTCATGTCCATTATATATGGATGTACCCCATTGAATGGTATATGAATATTTTGAAAGGATGTGTCAAGAATCAATGTTAGCCAGAAGCTTGTATTGAAGAACATTATATTATTGAAGAATATATTTAATTTTGTATTGATTACCTTTATAATGATGAAATAATTATTCACCAAAAGTCTTTTTATAGAAAGAAAATTCTTATCGAAGGGTTTTCTTGAATAGATGTTGTTACAATTATCTTTAAAGAGCGGGAGAAACCACAGCTTTACATATAACCTAATAGTGAAGATGTTGATCCATACCTTAAATCACACAAATAAATTCTTAGTGATTTTAATCCATCAATGGATGAACGATGGATACCAAATACACATAATCAACAGTTTATAGAATGGTTCAGAGATCAAATTTATTTAGAGTTAACTGAAAAACATATTCATTTGTTGAATGACTTTAATGGATATCCAGAGGACTGATTGAAAATTTTATATCTTAAACTAGTTTTTTAATAAATGGTTATACATTCTAAAAAAAGAACATGATGACTCTATTATGAAAAAAAAATTGGTGTTATGCTTGTTGCTGAAGTGATTCACATATCAGTTTCCGATGATAGAAATCAAATTTATTCAAATAGGTCATATTTTTGCATTACAGAACATATATATGAGTTGGATTATAAAACCTTCTAAGTGTCATTTTTATATTGAAAATGGGTTGAAAATATCAATGGAGTGAATGTTAATGTAATGGGATTTTTGAAGGTTAATTTTAGTGTGGAAGGGGAAAAAGATGATCCATTCATAATGGAATCACATGTAGTAAAATTATCTTATGTCTCTGAATCAACAAACAATAATTGGAAATTATTTCTAATAGTGACAAAAACAAATGTCATGTTAGATGAAAATTCAATTTTGTATGACCCTTCCTTTATGAAATAATTATTAGTTCATGTTGGTCTAAATATAGAAAATTTATTGAACATTAGAAGATTCCACAAAGAGGGGAATTGGATTCTCGATAGGGAACCTAATCCTTAAAACCATTAAAAAAGAAAAAGATTTCAATGAGAAGGTAAAATTGTTTTTTAATATATTATGTTTTACCTCATAATATTATATGTTCTCTAATATATTAATATAATCTAATTTAAAAGATTGACTACTCATGAGCACAATGCCTTATACGCATGATTATGTTATCAATCCCTCAAAAGAACAAACTATATTAAAGGAAATCCTTTTGAAAAGAAATAAAGTTCTTATTTCTAGATCTTTTCTCTAATTTATTGAAAACTTATATAATGGATTTTTGATTTAATTTTCATTATTCCATGCATATTTTTTTTATTTTAAAATATTTATATTCATTTTTATTTTATTTTAAAGAATATAAATGATGGTGTATCTGCTTAATCACAGATGTATTCTTTATGTTTGGATAGAAAAATCATTTTTTGTAGAATTAATGTATTGTTTCATATTAATGATTTATTTATTTAATTTTAGTATTACTTATATAATAAATGTTTGCTTTTATAAGTGGATTATTGTATTCTAGTTGGGGTGGTATATCCATCATTCATGGATTTCTACCCCAAAACATCCACAAGATTCTTCCCCCTCAAAACCTTTTCACACATATAGTGTTAGATTTATCACTTTCATTCAAGTTCTCTCCACTACCATTGTTTTAAGAGCAATGATGCTTCCCTTTCTCAATTACATAGGTAATCTTGATGTTTTCATTGTAAAATATTTTTCCATTAAATAAATTTATTACTTCATATTTATGTTTAGTTTATTTATTTTTGGTATCACTCATATAATGATTTTTTCATATATAGGTGGATTATTTTGTTTGAGTTGACGTGATCTATCCATATTTCATGCCTTTCTGCACAAAATATTCCATAGACAACTTCTACCTCGAAACCATTCACCCCTACAGTGATGAAGTTTATCACTTTCCTTCATGTTCCCTCCGCTGCTCAATCGTTGAGGTAATCCTGATATTTTCACAGTAAAATAATTGTCCATAGAATTAATGTATTATTTTATATTTATATTTAATTTATTTATTTCTAGTATTACTCATATTAATTGGTTTCTTATACAGTTTCGTTCTTTTTTGGGTTGATTTTTCTTTTTATAATCTTCTCATGCATTGTTGGGAGATCGAAAAAATAAGTCAATAGAAATCATGGTAACATTGATAGTTTGGATTTTTTTTTGAGACATTGGGATCTGTAAGAATCAGATTCACCTAAATCTGACACATGATGTGACCATTACGACTATGTGTACTTCAAAGTATTTACAATTTATATTAATGTAAGAAAAAAAGACAACTTATGTACTCAAAACCAATCAAACACATTCATGTTGTTTTGATACTTTAATAAAATGATCCATTAGACATTTTTTATATGAATGAATTAATTGGACCTCAATTTGATAATTTATGTTCCTGATTTGACTTAATGTACTGTTATCAGTTTAAAATTGACATTTAACTTTAAAATTGGCCCTCAATGAAAACTAAGAAAAAACACTCAGATTTTCTTGATAATTTATGACATCAATTAATATGACATTTTTGAAGTGTGAAAATTGGACTCGCATAAATGTGAAGCATAGTGTGATGTGTATAAGTCAAAGTGTGTGTTTCAATTTAAAAATCACATTTTGGTAAAATAGAAAAATTTACAACTCAAAACTAATAAAACACATTAAAATTGTTTTGATACATTTGGAAAATAATACATATGTCATTTGGGACATGTGAGAATTAGCTGAAAATCTATCTAATGATCAGTGTCACCTGTATGACTCAAATTGCATCTTTTTATTTAAAATTATCGTCAATTTTAGTAAAATAGAAAATTTCCCTACTCAGAACCAAACAAGGACATTAATATTGTTTTGATAATTTATGAAAATGATCCATATGTTCTTTTTGACGGGTAGGAATCATTTATACCTAAATCTGATACATGATATGCTTAGTGTGATTCAAAGTTTCTTTTATCATTTTTAAATCAACATTTAATTCAAAAAAGTGTCACTAACTAAAAACTGATAAAACTGAAATTTAAATTTCTTGATAATTTATGAAAACAATCCACAAGTAATTTGTGATTTGTATGAATCTATTTCATCTCAAACCAATACAAAATGTGATTGGTATGATCCAAAGTGCATGTTTTAATTTTAAAATGAAATTTTTGTATATAAAAAATTAAATGTGACATAATACAAAATGATCAAAAACATTCATATTGTTTTTATACTTTAGGAAAAATATCCATAAGTCATTTGGGATGTGTTGGAATCAGTCTCACATCAATCTGACACATGGTGTGACCGGTATGACTCAAAGTGCAAATTTTTATTTATAATTTCCATCAATTTAATAAAATGGAAAATTATCCAACTTAAACCCAAGAAGAAACATTTTTTTTGTGTGGATACATTATAGAAACAATCCATAAGTCATTTTTGACATGTATAAATCAACCACACCTCAATATGAAACACGATGTGTGTGGTATGACCCAAAGTGTCTGTTATTAGTTTAAATTGATTATTTAGTTCAAAAGTGAAACTCACTAAAAACCAATCAAATGAACAAGAATTTTATTTCTAATTTAGGAAAACAATTAATAAGTCACTTGTGACATGTAGGAATATGTTTCACAACAAATTGATACAATATGTTATCTAAATGAGTCAAAAGTGTGTGTTCCTGATTTAAAATAGAATTATTGTAAAAATGAAAACTGACATAAACTAAGAACATATATTCATATTATTTTGATTCTTTAGGAGAATTATCCATTTGTGATTTTGGACATGTAGGAATCAAATAGACCTCAATATGACAAACTATTTGACCAATATAACTCAAAGTTCTTCGTTTTTTAAATTATAATCAATTTTAGTAAAATGGATAGTTTTCCAACTAAAAAATACGAAAACTCATTCAGACTATTTAGATCCATTAAAAATTCCATTAGTCTTTTTTGACATGTAGTATTCCGATGTACATTAATTAGATGCACGGTGTGGATGATATAAATCAAAGTGCATCTTTTTATTTAAAATTGGAATCAATATTAGTAAAATTATAGTTGTCCTACTCAAAACTAAGAAAACAAATTCAGATTGTTTTGATACTTTACAAAAATGTTCCATTAATTAATTTTTGATGTGTAGAAGTCAACTTCACCTCAATTAAACACATGATGTTCCCAATATGACTCAAAGTCTCCGTTATCAGTTTAAAATTGATACATTAGTTCAAAAAGTGTCACTCACTGAAAATCGATCTAACACACTATAATATTGTTAATAATTTAGGAAAACAATTCCTAAGTCATCTATGATGTGTAGGAATCCATTTCACATCAAACTGATACACGATGTGATTAGAATGATTCGAAAGTTCATGCTTCCATTTTAAAATGACACTTTATTAAAAAGGGCCATTGATGTACTCAAAACTGATAAAACATTTTCAAATTAATTTTATACATTAAGAAAATGATCCAAAAGTCATTTGAGAAATTTTGGAATCATCTGGTTTGACCTGTATGACTCCAAGTTAATCTTTGTATTTAAAATCGATATAAATTATAGTAAAGTTAACATTTTATTTTAATTTATTTCATTATATTATTACCAAAATATGAATTTTTTTCTTATATAGGTCTGTTATTTTTCTAAAAAAATGGGTGGTTTTTTTGGAAATTTCATGTGTTTGGTCCATATTAAAATTCAAAGGAGCATTGAAGTTTTTGAATGTATGTAATAAATTATATTTATGTAATTGTACAATCCAATGTTTTAAATAAATATAATATTGTGTTTTATTATTATAGTTGTGTTGTAAATTTCATTTCATTTAAATCATGTATTGTTACATCTTATTGATGATATCTGGTGTGTAACTGTTCTTTTGGTTTTTTGTTACAGCACATTTTAGTGGTGCTATAGTGGGTTGCTACAACACACTGCATTATGGCCCTTTATCAGTGCTTTTAAAATCACTAATAAAGGACACATTAATCAAATCTTTTAAAAGTGCAGATAAACATCTAAATTACTAGTGCTTCTATAAGTGCTATTAAAAGTTTCTTTATTAGTGCTTTGATATGTTCTGATCGTGGTATACATTATTAGTGCTACTATAAATTCTAATAAAAGGCACTTTATTAGCACTTTTATATGCACTCATAAATGGTTCCTTTATCATAGCTTTTAAAAGAAATAATAAAGGTCTCATTTATCAGTTTTTTTTGCACTGATATAGGGCCCTCATATTAGTGCTTTTTTTGCACTGATAAAAGACTAGGGATTTTAACCTCTCTCATGTAGTCAGTTCTTTTATAGTGCTGATAAAGGACATTTCTAGAGATATTAAAGGCATATTTTTTAGTATTTAGTAACATAGGACTTTGAGAGTATTTTAGGGTTACAATATAGGATGGTGTAAAGGGGTTTTATCTAATCTTTAAATTAGTGTTAATTGTAGTATTTTGAGATATCTTTCAATTTAACATGGTCTTGAGAAGAGTATAGGGTTCCGCTTGCACTGATTCATATTATAGGTGTGTCCTATTAGTGGTAGATTATATACCAAAGTGACAAGATAAAAGTTAATTTTTCATGGGGTGTGTTTAAAAAAGATTTTTCCACATAGTTTTTGTTATCTATAATATGGTATACATAGAGGCATGATTTAACCTCCCTCTGGTAGGGAATACTGAGAGTGTGAGAGCTGAGGATCAGGTTTAGGACTTTCTTCATTTCACCCTTGATCTATTCCAAGATTTAAAGACCTAGCATTATGGAATGAGAATTCTTTTCATCTTTCTATTAAATATATGGTCACTCTATTTACATCACCAATGTACTTATAGGGGTAGATATTAGATACGTTTTTTGATAGGATGAATTCTTTGATAGTATCACCACAAGGGAGAGGTAATAAAAACCAATTGAGGAGTATATCTTCAGATGAAAGTCCTTATACTTTATAGAGACCGAGGTTCACATCTGAAGGGATTCAATCATAGATATAAATTCCAATATTTTTTTGGGCTAGTAGTTTCAATGGTTCTACTAAGTGCTTTTCACCAATGTGTTATTCTTGTGGGATGATTAATCACTATGAGGTCTAGTTCAAAAAAAAATTATGTGGTTCATCATGGTGGATTTAGTTAGATATCTTGTTAGACTCAATAACAGTCACCAATGTATTCTTAGTAAAAGTCTTATCTGTTGAGAGGTGATAAAGAAAGATGAGTTCAACCATGGGATGTCCCTCATCATTTTGGACCAATTCCTAAGTGTAGTTGTGGTGCTACTCAATATCCACTATGATAGAGAATCAAATGTGGGAAAGATCATGCTAAGGATGCACCAACTGTATTGTGACTAAAGATCATCTGAGATTCCCAATTCTTGTCTTCTACCATGAGTTATGCTCTATTTTATTCAAGATAATCACACTCCCATATTTCACCCACATTGGTTTTTATATTCGGACAAGTGGTGGTAAGGATTCGGGTTCCCCTTGTTTTATCCATGCCACTTTTAGGTTATGATTTATTAGTTGACGTGTACTGAGGATGTAGATAGATTATAGGTCAACATCATTCATTTATAGATTTATTTCTCTTACAAAAACTGAAACATGACTACTTTCCCAAAATTGACCAGTTGTACTATATTCATGTTGTTATCAATATTTTTTTAGGAAAGTTGATTTTTTTATAAGGTGGTCTAGTGTGTGGTTTTTTTAGCATGTGCGGTCACAAAATTGGATGATTTTGTTTGATAATATTCTTATCCAAGTTAGAAGGTTTGTCATTGGGGTTATCAAATTCACAGATTGTAGATTTCATAATAGTTTTGTCAGAGTTCTATTTTGTTTTTCACAAGGAGTTTGTAGATTTAACCCCTCAGTGTGATGTTGATTTGGGGATCTAGTTTTATTTTGGTGCCTGTATAATTTTTTTGGATCCTTATTAGGTGAAACAATCGTATTCTAGGGAGTTGAAGATTTAGGTAAATGATCTGATATAAAAAGGATCCATTCATCTATGTGTGTCTTCATTGGGTGATTTGATGTTTCTCTCTAGAATTTTATAAGTTATTATAAGGTTTTTTATACTATTAGTGGTTGAAAAATGTGATGGTAGAGAACTGTTATCCACTCCCAAGGATAATTGATATTTTGAACTGGTTTAGGGGATCCAACTAGTTTTATAAAATCAATTTGTGGTCTATATATCACCAGATCATGGTGAAGGAGGAAGATATCTAGATGATTGTCATCCAGTGTTGATATGGGAATTTTTATCTTAGTCGTGCTTTTTTTTACAAAAAAAACCATCTATGTTTATGGGGATCATGAACTCAATGTTCCCTGAGTTCTTATAATAGTATATAGTCATTCTTATCTATGATTATTTAATATACTTGGAGTGAAAGGAGGATCATGTTGAGCACCTTAGATCCATTTTTTAGATTCTTAAATTGATTCATCTTTATAGAATGGTTCCAATTTGAATGTTTTTATTTGGTATTTGCACATCCTTTGGCGTGTTGTGTCTCAATAATTAGTTTGATTTGATCCATAAAAGATAGAAGTTGTAGTTTCTTGTGTATCACCAAGGAATGTGGAATATGATCACAATTTTCATGGGATTTTATGATACTAATAGTGGTTTGTATCTGATTTCTCTCAATTCATTGCCTCATTTATAGATTAGACCATAAAATACTATAATTTAATAGAAATAACTTCTTTTTTTACTAAAATTATGAAAATATGATTAGTTCTTCTATGATTCAGTTTCCTAATGTAGGTGTTATGTTTGAGGTATTTTACGACACATCCTACCTAGATGAGGATTTTTGTTGATGAAATAATGGGATTTGAAATATTATAGATCTATGTCGTTATGTCCCCATGAGGATACTTATTCCACCCATGACCTAGGTTTTTTTGATGTGGTATTTTTTGTGAAGGTTTGTAGAAATTACTTCATCAGTTTTAGATTTATAGTCTTTATAGGACCAAAGAGTTTGAAATATTTCTCCTCATAATGTGATTGGAATTTTAAAGGGTGAATTTTAATTGAGATAATTCAAGAATTTTATTTTTGATATCTCTTACACCACCATGAAAAGGAAATGTTGTTGCAGATACACTATGTATGAATTTGTGGGAATATGTTGTTTGGGAATCTATATATACTTAGAGAATGGTTTATAAGATAGAAGATATGCCTCCTGATATATTGTAGGATGGTGAAATAGGTATATTAATCAAATTATAGTTAAATTCACTTTTTCTGCAGGTATATGAGTTTTAGTTTTCAGACTCAGAGGTAGAAGCGATGTTGGATCGTGTTCTTCCTAATTGTGCCAAATATGGATTGTTAGAGGATAGAAAAAAACATATATTATTCTCATAAAAGATATATTTTCTATTGAAAGTGTATTTGGAGGTTCTATAAAAGTCATAAACCACAAATTGAGTGGTTTATTTGGGTTTATCTGAGATGTATCATAACATTCAGAGTCAGTTCTAGTGGCCCTAGACAAGTGGTATGTAGCATAGTTTGGGACATTATTTTTAGTCTCTCGGTGGGTGAAGGCCAA
Source organism: Viscum album (assembly GCA_963277665.1). Taxonomy (NCBI): domain Eukaryota; kingdom Viridiplantae; phylum Streptophyta; class Magnoliopsida; order Santalales; family Viscaceae; genus Viscum; species Viscum album. The sequence continues at coordinate 310,423,236 of OY728120.1, forward strand.
AAATATGGTTCCCAGAGGTTTATTACAACCCTTTGATTTTCCTGAATGTAAATGGATGGAATTATTTATTAATTTTAAATTTTTGATCCCTTGGAAGTAGTGAGTTGTTGATTCATATTGATTAATTGTGGATCTATTGAGAAAGTTGATTCATTTCATGGAAACTAGGGGGTCAAGCTCGGTGGATGATTTATCATGTCTATATATCGATGAGATTCTTTTTCTTCATAGAGACATGAATAATATCAGCACATATTAGGAAACTCTATTTACCCGATGATTCTAGAAAGGATTTAAGAATTATTTTATTTCCTAATTACCTATTAGAACTAATTTCCAAACCCATATTAATGACCATACTAAGTGGACCATCCCGATGCTGGAGGATATGTTTCAATATTTCAACATGGATTTCTGAGGATCATGGTTGAAATATTTTCCTCTAGTAGATATTTCTTATATCAGTGGTTATAAATAATTCATCGAATTGATCTTATTGATCCGTAATTTGGGAGTTCGTTATATCCATGTTTATATTGATCCAATGTTTGGAAGCCAAAATTCATTTTTCCATATGTGTTGTAAGGAAAAATCAAGAAGATCTGTATAGTTCGAGAGAGGATGATAGTTTTTTAGGATGATTAGAACTAGTATGAAGACCATAGGTAGAGACATATACGGATCAAGATTTGGTATAATGTGTGTTTTCGTGTTCCCCGTCATCATTGGAAACATAGGTACCATCGGAGGAGTAAATTATCTCCTTGGTTTACTAAACCCTTGGAGATGCTGGATTCCATCAATGTAGTGTAATATCAGTTTTGACTTCCTCTATGGTTGGATTGATTTTATAACATCCTATATATATCACATCATTTTCAATATATTCACAATGAATAACATGTCATTGACTTAAGATAGTTGTTTATTGAGGATGATGTAATTTTCATAGAGTTGTAAATCGAGATCCAAGATTCTTAAGATAAGGTGTTGTGTGGGTGATCCATTCAATTTGTTTTAATTTTGTGGAGGTATTATAGTCTATATGAGAGTACATTGGAAGGTTAGTCACAGTTGAATGTTTAGTATCCAGCAATGTTTTGATACATCTTCTATTTTAGATTATATATTGTTTTTATTGATTTATGTTTATGATATCTCTTATTTCCTCTCGTTTTTATTTTTGGTTTTTATTGATATTCTACATAAATGATGACTCTTGGGGGAGTTTTTGTGTTCTGGGGGAAATTTTCTTGATTTGGGTTTGGATTTGATTCTTCTGGATGAGAATATTTTGAGATGTATCTGATGTAACAATCTTAACCTTCATAGTGATGTTCCTTTTCTTATTTTAGAAGGTACAGTTATTTAGGGAGAGTATGATGATGAAGAGAGAAATCTAGAGCTGAATTTGTTAAATTAGGTTTCCTTTATGTAATGAAATGTGGAATCTTACTGTAAAAGAATTATGACCTTGGGAGATTCATATTGTGATGGTTGATCACAACTTGGAGTTCTGGTTAAAATTTATGGGATGATTCAACTATGATTTTGTCGAGGAGATACCTGAGGTGAAAGTAAGTTCACAATGTGGATGGATATAAGTTTTATGTTCCATTAATTTTGATATATGTTCAATAGATCATAACTCAACGTTGATTGACGACCTCAAATTATTTCATAACCTGTATTTTGTGCCCATATATAAACTTCATGGCATGAATAGGTGTGTCATGAAAATAATCCATCAGTTCTAACCTGTTTATAAATTCTATATCCCCTTTTATATCCCTCACCTTCTCTCATTTTTGGGTGATTCCTATGAACTTTTAGGATCCCATCATCCCTTTCGTTCTTGTCCTTGAACCATGGATACTAGAGAATCAATATCAATGATTTGTGATGATTTCTCCATGATACCCCATTTATTAATTCTCATTCTTCTCTCAAGAATTCTTTTCAATGGTGGTGTTTTATTCAGTTTATATTTGGGATACATTATTGATGTGATTTTTTTGGGAACTTGGTTGATTTGTGGTTACTTTATTTGGATTTGTTCTCATGGGTGTCTTATCTCCAAGTTTTCCTATGCATTAAGTAAAAAATCATTGGTAATGGTAGGGGATTTGACAACTATCTTATTTATGCGTAGATTTTTTTGAATTCACATGCAGGTTTTCCTATTGGATGAATGGTATATATTAAACTAATGAAGATAAAAATTAATAATTAATAATGGATCAGGTGGGGATTTATAATCATATGTGGTTATGCTATGATTGGCCTTTTGTTTTGTAAGGATGTCCATTATCCATTTATTGGTTATGGATTACATATTTTTTTCACATATAAAATGATTATGAAACCAAATTCCTGTAATTTTTGTGAAAACTGATGAATATCCATGAACGTTTTTTACCATTCCTCTAAAAATTGATGAAGTATGGAATCCTATTCTGGTTTCTCTTAATTATTGTTAGCTATTGATTATAAGTTGTTTTATTAAATAGAATTATTCCTAATTAATATGATAATTCAAGATGGTTATGAAATGGTTTTTCCAAAAGATAATATCTTGGGGCTGAGTGAGATTGATTTATTATGACGGTTTGAAGCCTTGGCTCTATGGCCTTAGTTTCCTGGTGAGTTTGTTTGCTAGAAATTATTGTGGCCATATAAGAGTTATCTAGTATGTATTATCATTTATATAAATCATGAAGTCCTAGGATGGTTGATATAAATTACTGAAATAATGATTGTTATAAATTCAATGGCTAGAATGTGATACATTTCTTATTGCATTAGTTTCGTTGTGGTTGGAGTAGATGTTGTGGATGTTATGTGATACATTTTTGGGTTATCATTATAAATCAAGGGATGTGGATTCCATACCATAGATGACAAGAGGCATCTTTGGTTTGATATGGATTTCGAATTGGTTTGGTATATATTGAATGGAATTATGAATAATGAAATGTAAACCCACGATTTTAATTAGAAATGAGTTCATTTCTAAACTCAAATGATGACTAGTTTTGTGTAATATATGAGAGTGGTTCTTGTAGGAAACTCTAGTATCTTAGTGATTGGTGGATATTATTCAAGGTTATGTGCTCCTTATTGACTGTTTTTTATGATTACCCCTAAGTTGGTATATTCTATGAATTATGTTACATTACTTTATTATCATTACTATTCACACCCCAACTAAGGTAGAAAACTAGACCAAAACCTCACATACTGGTTACTCTGTGTATTTCCAAAAAAAACTAGTTTAGTGTTGGAATAAATGAATGACTTAGCCCAATTTCCTAAACTCCTTTTAATGTGTGAAATTTTTTATAACCTCTTAAGGAATACTAAAACACCCTATGGGGTATTGGTGTTGGTAGATCCTACATGGTATTGGTATAAGATGTGTTTCCAGTCCTTTTGAGGAATATACGCTTAGCTTATAGGGTACTGGTAGGCCATACAAGGTATAAAGAGGTATTTAGTGTTCTGGAAAACCCTATAGGTTTTTATTGGTACCTGAGGTATTGGAAGGCCTTATGGGGTAATAATATGATATTTTTGTGTTCTTATAAACTAAAGGGTTCTGATGAGATAAGATGTTGAATTTTCTAAATGACGAAATATGGTGGGGGTTGTGCATGGAAGGAGGAGGGAATGAGGTTTATTTCCTCCAGCTTCATGATACCCTACTACCCCCAATAACTATTTGAGATATATATTTTACACTAAGAAAACAATGGAAGGGATTGGAAACATCCAAAAGTTTTAAATTGGGATGAAAGAGTGAAAAAACTAATAGAGGAGTGGTTTCAGAGTGACTTACTGGTAATTGTTGAGATTATATTTCTTTATTTGAATGATATATTTGGTTAGTGATCATTGGTATGGTTGGGGGATTATTTTACATTTAGGTTCATTTTGATTCTATTTATTATTCACTAGAGTATTAATATTCTTATTTCTCATTCTCACAAGATGTCCTAAGTATGATCCTACTGAGTACACCTATTATGATCACCCCAAAACATATACATGTTCTGATTCCATGTGTGATATAAAGACAGGTCTAGACTTCACTACATCATGATGGTGTTATTAAAGAGTCACATCAATTGGATTTTTTTGTGGTTTTACATTTTTGGTTTTACACTATGTACATCTTTGATGTGCATTATGGGATATGGGTACCTTTCCATTTATACATTCTTACTTTTGGAAAGGTGTAGATTTGTGTATGTTCATCCTGTCACCTAATATTTTCATTTTTAATCATGGTAATTACTCTCTTTTGTGTGTTTTCATACCCTCAGTTCCAGTCTCCATGTAATGGCCTATTGGAGGAAGGTTATTGTGGTAATTATCTTCCTTTACCTATTACTGACCCATGAAGGGAAAAATTGGGGAAAGGGGGTCATGAAAGGTATCATGGTCCCCTACAATCTATGAAAATGACCTTGATGGAAAACATTGATTTTTTAGGTTATTAATAATTAGGAACGTATGAATACATCATTTTCTTAGGTTTCATTTAGTGTAAAATTTTAGTTTTAATCATGTTTTAATATTTATTACTGTTAACATAAAAATTGATATAGTGTTGTATTTATCATTATATTTCATTTATTTTGACAAATTAATTCCGGTAAGTTTAGACATTATTGTATCACGACTATTGAAAAATATTATTTTTATCCTTCCATGTGGAAACATGTCAGTTTTATAACTGAAATTTTAATTCATTTTAATTAACAAACATTTATAGAATTCTAGAATTTTGAAAAAATTAATTAATATGTCTAGTATGTTAATATGTATTCATTTAATATAAATAATGATTAAAAGAGAAATTTTTTTGTGAATACATTTTATAAAATTTTCTTGATTAAAAATTATTTTTTAAAAAAATCATTGATCAATGTTAAAAGATTTTTTATAAAATATTTTTACAGGATGTTTATAGTTCCATCAATCCTAAAATGAAATTTTGATCATTGTGATATACTAATATGTATTTTAAATAGTTTTTTTAAAAAAATTATATTGAAATAAAAATACTAATTATTTAAAAAAGAATTATAAAATTATGAATTCTAGATTACATGGAATGTATGAATAAATGATTTGTTGATTGCCAAATATATATCATTCTTAAATGGATTTATCGATCCGTGATTGAGAAGTAATGTGATATAAATATATAGGTTTTCATAAAAAATATCAAAAATTTATATATTCTATAAACAAAATTGATATAAAGAATTATTAATAACAAGGAATGTTGATTATTTTTTTCATATTAATCAAGATAATTACAATGTTTTTATAGAATGATCCATTTTTTATGAATAATTTTCCATGTTTTGTTTGATTAAGTGTGAACCATGAAATAAATAGTAGTGGAAAATATAATGTGAATGAAAAGAATACATAATACATGAATACATTAATATGATATTAACATTATAGTTTTAATGATATCTGAATTGTGAAATAATTAAAAATAGATATTTCATTATTACATCCCACGGACACAAGTTGAAAATAGTCATTCCATATTGATGATGATAGAGGGATGATGTTATTGTGTAAATTAGATGATGATGAAATGATCGTGGTGGATTTTTACTAGTGAGTTGTTTTCAATCCATTGTTTGTTTAATTATCTACAGATTCATACTTTTTTGTTTTTTCCTATTATGTATTTTCTAAATAGAGTGATATTATTGATGTTTTTGGGCATTTTTGAAGAACCTAGGTGGGTGACGAACCAAAAGGTTTTTCAAAACTATAATGGTTCATTTGAGTATTTTTCATGATATGAACTCCATAAAAATGATATTTTTCCTAAAAGATATTGAAAAATGAAATCAGAGACCCTAAATATGATTTTTTTCACATTTAATTTGTAAATAATTTCAATTTAATCAAAACAAAGGTTACATGGAATTAGGAAATTTTATCAATGATGATATTTTTCATCATCAGAAACACAATTTTAAATTACCATTATTGTGAATTAAGTATAATAGTTCATAATACCACTAGTGGTGATTCACATTTGCTACTTTGATTATCGAGAAACACCAATGGAATGTTGGGAACTGGCATAGAAGATCTATCATCTTGGGTTTTTCATCTTGAATGATCAAGATCCTTTGGTATTAAAGGTGTTCTTATCATTATTGAGAATATGAGATAAGGAATATTCAAGAAGAATTTGGTTTTGCATAAATATTATCAATCCATGATTCTTCATTAACCCAATACAATAGAAATTGTAATATATTTATAGTGTAATTTTTTAGGTTCAAATATTATTTAATAACATAAAAACCCTTAAATAATATAATTAACTTCACATAACCCAATGAAATATAATGATATTATAATTATTATTTTTCTAGATTGAGATAATTAGACTGATGTTATATATTAATTTACTGGATTATAAATTAATATTTATCCCCATACATGGTCTTAGTATGATCATCCACCTCAACATTTTTTAAATACCTAAATAAATATTTAATTAAATATTTAATTCATAACAAAATTATTCACAATCCAACGTATAAATATTAATTAAATATTCTATAAAATATTTATGATTGAGAAAACATGAATAGAATTATTCACTATTCATGAAATTAGTACTTCATACACTAATTAAATTTAAATATAATTTAATCGTGATCAATGGATACACTATGTGTGTGACCCTTTAGTATTATTTACAGTTGGTACCTCACTGGCATGAATATTGTCTAAGATTACATTCTAGTAATTTGTCAATACACCCAATAAAATTAACTTAAGGTCTCAATGTGGAGAAACACATAATAATTCTTACTGTGTAATATAATCCCTTTTCTAGAATATCTCATCAAGTCGGTTTCACATTTTTTTTCATCAACCTATAAGCTTTATATGTCTTTCATTTACTATCAAAAATAAACACATCATTACACCATAGACATGGAATTTTACGAAATTATTTTATTTAAATCAAAGGGACAATATATTATCTTCCATAAATATGAAAAGGAAAAAGTCATTTCTTTACTTTTTAATTAATAACACATCACTCGTGATGCACACAACATATCCAACATCACCTCAAAAAAAATTATGGATTATGAAATTCATTTATGTGTGTGATTCATAAAATATATTGATATTAATCATAAATTATAAGGAATACTACCCACAATATTAGACAAGAATAACTGATGATACATAATCATAAGGAATTCTAACTAGCGGGAATGTTCTCATAATCTACTATATTGGAGGTTACTAATTGAAAATGTAATGAGAAGAAATATCATCAGCTTATTAGTACTATCACATGATATTCAACATTATATGTTTCTTATAGTAAGATATTATCCTACCATAGAAGTATATTTAGGAATATGATCATTGAAACTGAAGGTTCTCATCATAGATGGGAACTATTATGAACTTATCAATACAAAAAAATATTATAGGACATTGTTGCATTAATGCCCTAAAGAACAATGGAAAACATTAAATAAGATGTTTTTTAATAATATTTAAATCATATAATATAAATTCCATTCATATTATAAATAGTTATCTATAGAAAAAAACTCTAAGAAACTCACACATACACTATATCAAACTTCCTATGACTTTCAGTCTTCTAGATGTAATATGATGATCATCATTATGATAAGTTAAGGATTTTTTCACAGGGTCATCCATGTTGTCTGTTGTGGATATACTTCTCACTATTACATCACATATTTGATAAAAATATATAAATATAGGATAAATCAAAATTATATTCTTTGTCTCTTGACGAAACCTTGGGTCCATTGCAAGGTCCACCGCTGAATTATTATCACAATAAAGTGTGATAGGATCATTAATACTAGTTACCACATCTTTATCTTAGAAGAATTTATGTATTATTAATGATTAATTATCTACCATAGAAAAAATAATATAAAAGTATATTTTTGTATAATCTCTAACTGTATCCTTCTCTGAAATCTCTCAGCTCACATGACCTCCATTAAAATTCAAGATGTGTCCCACTTGTGATTTGAAATCACATTGATCAATTTTGAAACTAGAATCTATATATCATCTGATGACTATTTCTTTATCTCCTCTATAATCCAAATATATATAATTTGTATTCCTCAAATACTTAAGTATAGTCTTAACTTCCATCCAATGAAGGTAAACTAGTTCATCTTGATATCTTCCTACAATACTTAAGGAATAGGTTACATCAAACCTTGTACATAGAATATCATAAATGAATAATCCAATCTCAAACGTGTGTGTAATCCTTATCATCATATTTCATTCCCAATGTGTCAAAGGACAAATTTTATTAGAAATATGAATTCCTTGTGACATTGGAAACAATCCCATATTTTATTATTCTATACTGAATCTCCTTATAATATAATCAGTATATATCAATTTACTTAGTCTTAGTAGCCTATTAGATCTACCATGATTGATCTTGATCCCAAGAATATATGATACCTCATCTAAGTTATTTAGGGAGAATAATTTATTTAACCAAGCCTTATCTATCTACAATACTGGTATTTCATTTCTAATAACTAGTATATCAACAATATATACTATTAATAAAATGATATGACTCCCACTAATCCACTTATAGATGCAAGGGTATCATTGATTATTTATAAAAAAAATTCTATTATAGATTCATCAAATAAAATTTTCCATTACATGGATTCTTCCATTATTCCAAAAATATATCTCTGTAGTTTATGTATATTGTTTTAATCCTATTGAATCACAAACAATTTTTTCATGTCATGTAGACATCTTTATGAAGGATCCCATTAATAAATGTTGTTCTGATTTCCAAATATCATAGTCATGGAAATCTATAATGGAAATATGAATTATTATCGATTTTAGCATAACAACCATTGATAAGATTTTATCATAGAATTTTCGTTGACGAAGTTTTAATCCTCTAATGACTTGTAATGGATAATAAGTACTAACTTGTCTATCCAAGTCAGGTTTCCTCATAAATACCCATTTACAACTAAAAGGTTTTATATCCACTGGAAGAACTTCCAAAATCTAGAAATAGTTTTTTCAACAAGGAATTCATTTCAGAATTCATATATTCATTCCACTTGAAAACATATGTTCCACTTACTACATCTGTGTAGGATACAAAAACATTATTATAAACTAATAATGAGTACCCAACCGATGTGACTAGAAACCCAAAATGTTCTGGTTATCTAAACTATATTTTACACATTTTCATTACTGGTGTCTCCAAAATTTCTTCTTCCACAAGGGTTTATAGAGTCTGTTTTTATTCCAACACTTGTTCATCATGATCCTAGCCTTCATTGATGTCTATCTCACTCCCACTATCTATTTTACATATTTTTCCCATTAAAGAAATATGGTACAAATATTAACCAAAAATTTTATTTCAATAGGGTAATATAAGTAATATCTATAAGTTTCCTTGAGATACCTTATAAAGATACAGTTAGTTCCTTGGGTTGAAATATAATTTCTAAGAATAGCCTTATAAAATGATTCAAAGGTTAGCACTCATATGTATGAAAACACAAGATTCCTTCCATTACACAATTGGTATGGAATACTTTCATCCACTATATTTAGCACTCATTTTTTCAATGTATGTTACTTTTTTTTAAGATGTATGCCTATAAGGATAATGAAAGACTCGAACGATTCATCATTAATCTCAATATGTCTAGTAGGTTGTGGTTCCTCCTTTTACTTACACCATTCCTCCAAGGTGTATAAGGATGATTTACTTCATATCATATCCCAAAATCTCATAAATATTCATTGACGTGATGATTAATATACTCTCCACTATGATATTTAGAGAGTTTCACCAAATTCATACAAAGTTGGTTCCCAAATTCAATATTGTATTCATTAAATATATAAAAAATAATCGTATTGATATTTCATTAATTAAGTAGACCTATCCATAATAGCTAAAATAATCGGTAAATTTTATGAATTATGAGTACCCACCCCTTGAATCAACAAGAAATGGTCTCGGAACAATAGTATAATATATTTTAGTAAGATCATTCTACCATACACATTATCCAATAAATGTGACTTTGGTTATTTTGGGTTTTGAAAATTACTGACATTCACCAAGTTGTTTTAGTTTAAAAGATTTTAAATATCCATGATGGTGTAATATAATCAGATGGTTTGAATTTATATGACTAATCTAGTAATGTCAATTTTGGGTGTGGTAAGAGCCATGTGGGAGAGTTTGAGTATTGATTTCCATTACATGGTTCATGTAATCTAACTCACAAACACCTTTATTTAAATCTGTATAAACATAACGATTCATATAATTATAAAATAAGAAACATTTATCACCAAATTTTAAAATAAATAAATCTATACTATGTATAAATATAGATATAATTTTTTTATAACATGTTTAACATAATAATAATCATTTAAGAAAATATCATTGTTGTTCGTAGCATAAAGTGGTAGCACCCGATAACCACAACAGCATGTCTAGCATGGATGGCTACTCATAGATATACTTAACATCGGTCAATCTTCCTAAATATACAAGGATCTTATATTTTAATATATATTTTATTACCAAAATATATATTTATTTGAAATTTTTTATAAACAAAGAAAAATTCCCTTGATAAAAAAATGCACCCAAAGTATCACCTTTCTTATTTTCCTAGAAGAAAATATTCTTCCAGTGGACCTTCTTCTAACATGCGTAACAAAATTTTCCCTTTCACATCCTTTGGAATTTCTATTTTTTGAATGTCATTTCTAAGAATCATTGTACCTAGATCACTTCTATTTTATCTTCCTTTAATTCACCATGTGGTTGGAATGATTTTCATGATTTATCTCCTTGTGAACATGGTGATGTAATGTGGGAAGATATGTAAGAGGATTCTCAATGTTGTTCATATTGAAATTCAAAAAACATTATGGAGAAACACTAAGGATGTGATGAAATAATGAGAACACTCTATAGTACATTAAGTAATTTACACCCCCAATCCTCTAAGAACATAATATAACTAATTAGTTTCACTTTGTGAGACACAGCAGGTGCAACTTCTCCAGTATAACACTACAATAGAGCCTTATAAATCTCCAATTATTCATGTCTTTCAATCTCTTGGTATAAATCTGGATGATTCTCAAGCATCGATAAGAATATATTTTTTAGGAGACATCATGTGTTCTCTAGACATGGATGAAATAAAACATCGACCATAAACCACATAAATCATGGGTTTATCATGAATAATGAACTCATAATCAATTGTTTCATTATCAGACAGATCAGGAAGTGAGGATTCTTGCATGTATGATTTCCCTTCAAGGTGAAACACACCCCAATGTTTTATAAACCATTCCTAGAAGTTACTTCAAGTAAGGTATTGATATTTATCCATTATTGATACAAGGGATAATATGGATGATTAATATTTTGTCTATTATACAATTTAAAAGGTAGGATAATTAGTACTTTTCATGATTAGAAATTATGTAGGACATAAAAAATTTAATTTTTATCAATTCTCTCACAATTCATCATTCCCAATAGCCAACACCATTGGTCTGAAGATGTCACATCACTCAATAAATTTTAGTGGTGAGGATCCATATTTACCTTCTTAATGATATATATATTGTCCATGAAATCCATAATAATATTCTTTAGTATTCAGTCTTCTCAACTGCGAGATTTCAGTTCCTTGACCCATTGAATGAACTAACCAATACATAAATCTTAACTGGGATTTCTTCAATACTTACCTCTAAATTTTTATAGACTATATTTTCTCCCTTAAATTCAATATATGTTCAGTTAAGTCAACCCATCATCTTAATTATGACTCCATACTAATTAAAAATGTCCTACACTGAAACATTAACTATGTTTTCATCATAATTTATACATTATAAGGTGTAATGAGTTACTAAGAACATGAGTGATTTGTTTTATTGTGAAATAATATATCTTTTATCCTTGTTTTCATCCTTTTGAATCATAATCCCTTTGTTTTGTGTCATGTATACATCTTAATGATGGTTCTATTTGAGGAAAGATGTTTTGATATCCACTTTCCAAATATCATTGTCATGGACAGATATAATGGAAATTATAATTCGGATGGATTTCAGCATGGAAACTAGTAAAAAGGTTTTATCGTAGCGTATTCCATGATAATATTTTAATCCTTTTACAACAAGTAATGTATAATAAGTAATAACTTTTATATACTTGTCAAGTTTCTTCATGAATACCCATTTATAACCAAAAGGTTTTACATCCACTAGAGGATCTACAAAAATATATACATGGTTTTTCTACATTGAATACATTTCAAAATTCTTAGCTTCTTTCCAGTTGGAAAACATTATTCCAAAAACTGCATCCATATAGATTATAAGACCATTATTTTAAACTAATATTGTGTACCCATCTTATGTGACTAAAGAAACCTACTGATCTCGTTCTCTATCCTATATTATACACTTATACAGTACATGTTCCTCTGCAACAACTTCATCTAATAGGATTTGTGGAATATATTTTTATTACTACTCTTGTGCATCTTGGCCCTAGACTTCATCGATGTCTATCTCACTCCTATTTTTTATTTTAAATATTTTATCCCCTTCAAGAAATATTATACATCTATTAATAATATATTTCATTTCAATATGGTCATATAGGTAATATCCATTTGTTACCTTAGGATACCCTAAAAAGATAAGCTTAGTGCCACATGGTAAAATATTATTTCCAAAAATAGAATTAACAAATGCTTCGCAGCCCAACAATAGTATGTATGAAAAAATTGGTTTTTTTTAATTCCACTTTTGGTTTAGAATACTGCCATCCACTATATTTAGAACTCATTTTATAATGTATGTTCTACTTTTTATGATGTATCCCTATAAGGATAATGGACTACTCACAAGAATCATCATTAATATCATTTTTGCAAATAGGTTTTAGTTCCTCATTTTTCTTACACCATTACACCAATGTGTATAAGGAAGAGTGAGTTCAAATAGAATCCCAAACTCTCATAAATATACAATGAAGTGTTGCATGAGATATTCCCCACCACGATATTTGTATATTTTCATAAAATTCATACCAAGATGGTTCCAAAAATCATTATTGTATTCATTATGTATTTAAAAATAATCTTACATATATCTCATTAATTAATTTTTATTATAAATATTAACTAAAATAATTATAAAATGTTATGATGTATGAGTACCCACCCCTTCAATAAACTGTAAATGGTCCACACGCATTGGTATAATCAATTTTAGAAATATATTTTTCCCTTCCACATTATCCACTAAATAGGGATTTGGTCATTTTTCCTTGTAAAAATATATGACATTAACAAAGTTTTTTTATTTTAAAAGATTATAAATATCCATAGTGGTGTACTTTTGTCAAATGATTTTCATTTATACGACTAATCCAAGGATGAGAGTCTTGTGGGATAGTTTCAGTATGGATTTCAAATACTTGGTTAGTCTAATCCAACACATAATGACCTTTATTTAAATGTTCTTCACCATGAAAATTTATATCATTATAAAAGATGAAATATTTATTAAAAAATTTAAAAATAAATAAATCTATATCATATTTGAGTATTGAAATATTTTTTTTGTAATATATTTTACTTAATAATAATCTTTCAAAACCAATATCATTCATGTTGGAAGCATGAGGTGGTAGTACCTAAAAGACACATAAGCATGTTTGAATCTTTTTTCAACTCCCAGACCTACCTCCCATTGGTCAATTATGTTAAATCTACTTGTTTCCTATATTTTAATACATACTTGAGTACCAAAAGCTATATCTATTTCCAATTTTCTAAAAATATAAAAATTTCTATTGATAAAAAATGAACCAAAAGTCACCGCTTTTATCTATTCCTAGGTTAATATTTTCTTCCCATGTCCCGTATTTCTACATGTTGAAAAAATAGTATCTTATTTACTTTCATATCCCCTGATCTTCCCCAATTTTGAAGTTCATTTTAAAGAAGTGTTGTATGTATATCACTTTTATTTTCCTGTCCTTTTATTCTTCATAAGGATGGAAGGATTCTCCGGATTTATCACCTTATCAACCTGGTAATGTAATGTGTGAAGATATGTTAGAGGCTTCTCAATGTTGTTCATATTTAAATTCACTATAATGAAGGAGAATCTCTGAGAATGTGATAAAAGAATGAGATAATTCTATAGTAATTTAGCTAATTTATACCCACACTCATCTTGGAATTTAATAAATCTAATGAGTTTCACTACATGAGACATATTGGGTGCACCTTCTCTAATATTAAACTAAAAGAGAACCTTTGAAATCACAAATTATTCACGTCATTCTCTTAGTATAAATTTAGAAGATTCTCAAGCATTCTAAAAGATTCCATTTTTCATCTGACTTCATAAGTTCACAAAAATTGCTAAAATCATTAAACATCAAGCATCGACCACATCAATCAAGTGTTTGAAATGAAAAAATAACTCTACATCCTTTTCCTCTTTAGTAGGTGTGCTGGGTAGTTATGATTCAAGCATGAAATGTTTCCCTTCATGGTGAAACACAAACTGAAGTTTTATAAACCATTACTAAAAGTTACTATAAGGAAATAATATTTCTCTAATATTGACCATGGGGATAATATGGATTATGAAAATTCCATTTATTCGATAATTTAAAATATCAAATAATTAGTACTTTTCTTGAATAAAAATTAGGCAAGACATAAAAAAAATTAATTTATATTAATTCTTCCAGTATTTATCAAGTCCCAATAGCCCAAACCATTGAAATTGAGATGTCACATAACCCAAGATATTCTGGTGGTGAGGATCCATATTTCCCTTCTTAATAATCCATATATTGGCCACAAAAACCAAAATAAAATGTTTAATTAGATAGTATTTCCAACTGCGGGCTTGAATTTCCTTAATCCATTGAATAGACTCCCCAATCCGGAAATCCTAACTTGTATTTTCTAAATACTTACCTCCAATTTTTTATAGACCATATTTTTTTCAATAAATTCAATACATGTTCAGTTATGTTTACCCGTCATCTTAATCATGAATTCATACCAATTAAAAGTGACCCAAACATTGGCCTAAATTAAAACAATAACAATTTTTTCATTTTAATTGAGACAATAGAAGGTTTCATGACTTTCTAATAACTTGAGTGATTTGTTTTATTCTGAAAAATTATTTCTTGTTTTATCCTCTATTTGTCTTGTTAATATTAAATGGATTTTACTTATGCTATTAACCATGCTTTGATACAATATTTACATCTAATCCATTTATTAAAATTCAATATTTTTATATTAGATCATTAATTTATGTGATCGTTGTCCTACATCGCAAAAATTAATAATTTATAATACATAAAAAAAATAACCCGACCTGGATCTTATCAAATTGTTGATTTATTAAGGGGTCTATCAGTCAAACTATGGAAAAGGTGAAAAAAAATTATAGTATTGGAATGAGATTTAGTATTAGACCTGTGTACCTACGTATCACTTATGTTTTCATTATCTGGGTTCCACTATGAATCTCCTCCACATGCATTGGGATACTCATTTTATTACATTTAGGTGAGTGTAACCAATGGATTAGCTAAGGGGAATTGCATAAATCAATTTCTACACATGGTTCCTACATAATAAAGCATAAAAGGATGAATCATAAGACATCATATTTAATTAAATATTAAATAATTGAAAAAAACTAAAAAAATTACTTTAATCAAACACATACACATATCTTTCTCAAACTCATAAACTATAATACTCATGTAATGAATGTAAACACGTAAACTCATTAACATCAAATTATATTCATTAAATATTATTTATATAAAAAAACTCGTATTAATTAAATATTTATTTAATTAATACCCATTTATATTAATAATCATCTAAATTATCTTAGAGATACCCATGAAAATGGAATTGATTGAAAAAAAGGTACTAGAACAATTATAAAAATTAATTTAATTTAATTGATAAATTAATACTTTTTTAAAACCATTATTATGTTGTTAAAAATATATGGTTCCAATAGTGTGATTATATTTTAATTATATAATTAATTATTTTATTGTAATATAATTTTATCCTTAACTAGAAGACTAAAGAGTGTGTACTTACAAGCTATACATTTGGTGCCTCATTTTATATATATGTTGATAAACACCTAGGGATTCATTTTTTACCTTGGTCAGACTATACTGTGTGTACTCACAAGCTCCATAAAATGTATCACACTTTTTTTATGGGGGAATAACTCACCAAAGGACATAGTGTATTCTTCAGAAATGTGACCACACAATAACTAATGTAGTTACATGTTGTGCATTCCACTGGCTGTGTGTCTATATAACCTGAAAAATGATGTATTTATATAAAAAATATGGGGAATAATTAATTATGTTTCATTTATGAATGCTACACATCATGTATTTCATTAAGGTTCTAAAATTTTAGTCTCATGATGTTTTTACTTTTTATTTAACGATATTTTTAGTGTGAATTTCATTTCTAAAAAAATGTATTTTGTTTGATTATACCCCATCTACACACTATGTGATTCAATAATCTATGTTCTAGAGTGGAATATTCTACACATGTTATGAAATAAATGAACAATTTTTAATTGCTTATTGTATTTCTGTGTATCCTATACCATGTCTAGATATAGGGAACATGGGTACACGGTATGTACTTCACAAACACACTCTGTAACTGAGTCTCATTGGACAAAATCCATAGTACTTCCTCTTGAAATATTTGGTATTTATTCATATGTTCTTAGTCAATTAAGAAAAGGAAACCCTAAAATATTATAATGAAATATATTGAAAACATGTTAATTAAAATCTGGTTAAAGAATGCATATTTTGGAAATGAAATATCTTACCACTGGTATGCATATAGACCAATAATAAAATAAATAATTATAAATCTAAAAAGTGAACCCTCTGTTACTAATTGAAGGTTTTTTTAAAAGAAAAAGCACATGGGTGAGAGATAAACCCAAACAAAATGGATCAGATGGATAATTCAATTATTGTTCAAGATACGAACCCCGTGAACAACACAATTTTTCTAATCATATATTGACATAGGAAATTACAGAACCAAGAGATGATCTTTTTCAAATAAAATATATAATAAATTAAAATATGATTGAATAATGGTTACCTTGTATTAGGAACATTTTTTGTGAATATATTATTAATCTCCTTA
The DNA here is from genome assembly GCA_963277665.1 of Viscum album. NCBI lineage: Eukaryota > Viridiplantae > Streptophyta > Magnoliopsida > Santalales > Viscaceae > Viscum > Viscum album. Next base: position 310,440,626 of record OY728120.1, read on the forward strand.
TTTTTTTTGTTATTACACTCATTGGTTTGGGAGGATCCATGTGTATAATCCCTTTAGCGGTGATCCCGATGTGCTCCTTTGATCTAGAAGAAACACCGTTGGACTGTTGGATTCTAGCATGGTGGATAGATCAAATTTTGTTTTTCATCCCCATTTCCAAATATCCTTCAGGGGTGAATGGGTTTTTCTCATTCTTAAGATACTGAGAGAAGCAATTGTCAAGAAGGAAGTACATTGGGTGAAATGATTCCCAATCCTTGACTCTTGATTAACCTTAAAAATAGACATATAAGTCAAAATATAGAGTTAAATTTTAGTGTTAACTATTATTCAATTTCACAATATTTCTTAAAAAATATAATAAAAATTATATTACCCAATTTCATATAATAATAATAATATAATTATTATGAATGTGGCTTTTACAAACTGGGACAATGATATATATTATTTTACTAGATTTTATATTAAAAACATTAAGCTAACATTATCTTGATCAACTAATCCTCTTCAAAATTTATTTAATAGTTGAATACGTATTTAGATAAATATTTAATTCAAAAATAAATACTTTATTCATATAATGGAGAATAAATATTTATTAAATATTCAATAAAATATATTTGATCATTAAAACAGGAATAAAATTATCCCTCAACCTTGAGAATAATATTTATTTCATTAATTAATTTTAAATAGAGTTTAATCAAGATAAAAAAATAAATTTTTTATATGGAATTATAAGATTAATTATCATTTACATTAGATAGGGTTTCCTAAATTACAAGATTACTATCTAGAAGTTGTTCTTAATAGCCAACAGAAAGGACATAATGTCATAACATGGACAACAAATATAAACACTAACTGTGCAATATAACCACTTTTTCACAAAATATCTTGAATTAAATTGCATATATATATCATCAACATATATTCTTTACACAACATTCATTAAATATCTAAAATAAACATGACATTACTCCAAGCCCATGTAATTTAACATGGTGGTTCCATTTCAATCAAAGGGTCAAGATATCATATTTTGTAAAGATCGAAGGGAAAATTTGTTCTTTTTATAATTTATTAATAGCACATCACTCATGAAACACCCAATGTATACAACTTCTCTAAGAACATTTACCATCATGGTTCATTAAATACATCTATGTTGTAATTTCTTAACATGAATTAATAATAATAACAAATTTTATGGACCATTACACATTCTCAAAGATAGAAATATCAAATGGAACATAATGTATAAAAATACCTACTGGTGCATATTTTCTAAAAATCTCACATCGTGGAAATTTCTTTGTGATAACATCATGAGAAGAAGTTTCATCAGCTTACGATTACAATCTACTAATATTAAACATTTTATGTGTCCCCTCATAGTTTTCAATTATAATATTAAAAATTATTTTGGAATATTATCATAGAATGAAGTGGTTCTCATCACTGTAGGTCACCATTGTGACCACATCAAAGAAACATACACTTTTTGACATTATAAATTAATGTTGCGTGGAAAAGTGAACAATATAAAAGGATATTTTTTTATTGATATTCAAAATTTTGAATATATATGTAATACAATATACAAATAATTTATTCTAGAAGACCAACTCAAAAAATTATACAGAATTTCATTATTTGTATTTATTTGGATGTTTAGTGATGTTGTAGGAATAAAATGGACTTTGTTTATGAAATATGTATAAATGAATTAAAAAATGAAAATCAGATGATTGAAAAATCCAACCAAATACATTAGTATTTTTAAATTATTTAATTGATTTAATGATGTTTTGTTGTTAATTTTCCAATTTATATTATATATTTATTTCCCTTTATTCAAGGATATGAAGTCCTACTTTGATTTTTACCAAAAACATTTATTTTTGGTTGGTGGAATGTTGTGTTTTTTCCACTGATATTGAAGTGATTTATGAGATATGTTTTTTCATTTATTATTTCCTATGAAATGGATTGGGAATGATGTATGATACAATATAAATCGTAAAATAGGGATGATGTAACAAATCATGAACCATGTAAGATATTCTACACCATTTTGTTTTATTTGGGGTGTCATTGGTAAGAATATATTTGGATCTATGTGTATCTTATTATTTTATGGATATTGTTTGAAAATGATGAGGGTTATAGGATTACCCTTATACTCTATTCATATAAAATTATAAAATAATTTTAAAGTTATTAAAATTGGATATGTATTTATTTTTATAAATAAAAATGAAAAAACATTCCTAACCAAAATAGTGAGTGGTTATCTAGATATTGTCTATTTGTAATGGAAAATGGTGTCTATGGATTATGAAATTTTATTCCTACAAAAAAAATTGAAGCATCTTAATGTTTTTAAAGGGGTTATTATATAAAACATGAAAGGATTCGAACCAGTTGAATCATATTACGTATTGATATATATTTTAGAAATGATATTAATGTTATAATTTAAAATAAATTGTTTTATCCGATATAAGTTAAAATTGAATTTATTTCTTACTAGTATTAAATTACTATACTCCAAAAAAATTTACCGAATTATTTTAGCAACTGATTTGATATTTTAAAAAAATCAGTATTTATTATTGAACATGAATTTCCCATAATGAGTTTGATTAATTATTTTGTGGATAGGTTCTTGTTTGGGAGGTATCATCCCCAATTTGTCAGTCATTAGGACTGATTTATTATTCTTTTAGTTTTTTCTAGTTCTGGAGGATGATAATTTTTCGAGAGGTAACAAATTTATTATCCCAAACATTTCCAAACCATTAAATTTTGTATTTCATGTAGAACCTATAATTACATATTCTGTTTTTGTTGAATTTTATTCATAGTATTCTAATTAAATATTTTAGTTAATTCAATAATTTTTTTCCTTTATATTTTATTATAAATTTTTTTGAAGATTAAAATATTATGAATTTGTTAAATACCATATGTTTGCTGGAAAATACTATGTATTGAATGACTTTTCAGAGTTGTAGTATAATTAATTTTTGTTTGACTATGATTTATTTCTTGACCCTATGGGGTATTGATTGGTAAATGAGGTATTGCAATACCATATAGGGTATTTGTATGATATTGGTGTGTCAGTAGACCCTAAAGGGTGTTAATGAGATGATATGTAACATTAATAATATGAGGAAATATGGTGGGTTTTTTCATTGATAGTGGATGGAATATTATATATTTATTTCATATTCAAAATTCTCTACTACCCTAGACACCATAATAGATACATATTGTTCTATTACATTACTTTATAAGGGATTGAGAGAACTACGATGTTTAATTCTGTGGAATGAGAGAGATAAACTAATGTTGGAGTGGTATCAAGGATCCTTGCTTATTCATATTTATAATATATATTTTTTATGGGAAATTTAGTGAGTGATCCTTGGTGAGGATAAGAGAATATTTGGCCTTGTTGGTTCTTGTTATTTATTATTTTTATTCCCCAGGGCATTAGTATGCTTCTACCTCATTTACATGATTGGTCTTGAGCATTATCCTACCAAATATACCTCTTAGAGTCAACCTTATCTTTATATATATATACCATCTTTCTTGGAGGGATTTAGAAATTGATTCACACATCACATTTTTTTATTAATGCTTCAAAGGAGTCACTGCCATTGGATTTCAGTATAGTTTTACTTTTTTGGTCATTCACTATGTAAAACATAGATATGAAAGAAGGGATATGGGTATCATTTTTATACATTATTTATTTTTTCAGGGTGATGGTTGGTGGATGTTTAACCTCTCTCCTGACTATTACATTTTTATGAGGGTAATGCCTCCCAAATGTGACTTTTCACACCCTCAGGGTCAAACTATATGTTTTGGCTTATTGAAGGCAGGACTTGAGGCACATTATCTTATTCTCATCACCAATGAACCAGGAGTGGTACCAATGGGTAATGTGGATGTGATAAGTATAATTTACCTCTATGATCAGACACATGGACATTAATGGCCAACTAAGAATATTTTGATAGAAAATTCACAAATTTTGGTGTAGAAATAATTAGGATTACATACATTCATAATTATATTAGGTTTTATTTAAGATAAAATTTTAATTTTTATTCAATTTTGTATGATTATTTATGATAAGATTAATGTGACATATTTCAGTATTTATAATTTTCTTTCATTTATTTTAACAATATAGTTCAAGTTAGTTAATACATTTTTTCATAAAACTCATAACATGATTTAATTTTTATCTTTCCATCCATGATGTACCATGATTTTTTACAATTAATTTTTAAATTCATGTTTTTAAATAAAAATGTAAATAATTTAATAAAATTAAACAATTTGGTTTAAATTAATTTTATTATTATTTTAAAATATTCTCATTTTTGATGAAGAATGGTTAAATATGTATATTATTTATGAATAATTTTTCAAAAAAAATCATTATTAAGCATTCCTTTTGGAATTAATTTTTCATTAAAGATAAATTATATTTGAATGAAATGTTTTTATAGAAAATTTATAGTTCCAAAAATTCATGAAAAAATTATTTTGATTTTTTATGCCAACGTTTAATTTATGGGGTTTATTAAAATAAAATTTTATATTATATAAATGTAAAAATTGACAGATTCTTGTTATTAAAGGTATTATTATATGATAAATTGTAAACATTTAAAATATATTTTTTTTATATAGTTAATTATTTGTTAAAATTCATAACAAGAAGAATTATAGGTTGTTATGTAAATATACTAAATAATATGATATACATGACTTGTTTAATTTTTATAACTTATTTTTCTAACTAATTTAGGGATGTTACGATAAAAAATGGAAAAAATATTTTTTGAAAAAATAATATTGGATTAATATTCCCTGAATTAATATAAACAATATCGATTAAAATTATTCACTTTTCAAAGACACTCCATCTCTATTTTCCTCTTCATTTTTCTAACTCTAGAAGATCAGATCGCATACTGGGGGTATTTTAGTATGATATAGATATCATGTAGTATGAGTAAGTGTTTCATAGAAAACTATCAAGTGTTTCATCATGATTTAGGAGATGTATACCATTTATTAACTTTGAGAATTTATATATACTTGATATGATATGATCCTTCTAAGACCGTGATGAGTCTTAATCATTTTTTTTCCATCCCCTTGGTAACTAATAACAAGAATTATCATAATATTTCATCTCATTTGATACACCTTCATAATTAATGATTTTATTCATCATCATTTATCTATTTGAGACTCACCCTTGAATCCTATAATTCACTAACTTGTACAAATCATACCATTGTTGAAAAATCCACACTAGTAATGCCTCTATACAAATTAAATAAAACACTCCCTTCTTGAAATTTTTGTAGTGAAAATGGTTTTGGCCATGGTGTATTATTTATTTACTCCATTGAATTTATATATTTTTACTCTCTCCTTAGGAGATATAATATTTTCCTATTAGTGTTGTGTTACTGTCTACTTGATAATTTTTTTTAGCATGATCTTCTCCCACATCATTTAATTTATGTTTAAATGATTTTAATAATACTTTTTCATGTTGACATGTTGAATATGAAATGTTATTCACTGTAATGATAAAACTTTATTCCATGTTATGTATGAGAACTGATGTTGATATGGGATTATAATGTGAAACTAGAGGTGAAAACTGAGAATATAAAAAGATGAACATTTTTATTGATTTTTCAATTATTACTTGTTTCTATGGCACTTCATAAATTTTTTTGAATATATATATTAGGGATACCTATCCCTTTAATAAATAATTTGTTTGATTACTGTTTTTATATAGTGAGTATTATGTGATGTATATATTTATATAAAATTCATAAAACTGTGTATATTGATATTTTAATGTTATCAATGTGTTGTAGAATTTAGATAAGAAGGAAATAGATAAATGATGAATATAGGAGGAAAATTAGATGAAGGAATTTAATGCATGAGTATTTTCCAACAATCCCTAGTTAATATTTTATTTAATTATGCATTAAATATAGTGAACACCCAGGGTTAGTATCAAGGTGGAAGTTCACAGAACATCAAATTTATATTATCTCTATTTATAATATAAATAATATACAATCAAAATAGTATAATGTTCGTGAGTTTGAAATATTCTTGAAATATTGATATATATATATATTGCAAGTAGAATGAGTGCTGACAGAATTAAGTTAACTATAAAGGAGATCCTCCCATGAGAACATCCGGTGTGAACCTTCACCGTCTCATTATTTGTTTCAAATTTACATAATAAACACACTATATCAGATGCATGAATATCCACTTCTAATTATGGTTTTTAAAATATAGTACACCCCATGATCATTAAGAGACCACACATAAACCCCCTCAATCAAGGTAAAATATTTATAAAGAAAACGTTAAGCCTTGGGTGGAAAGTGGAGACATAAAGGCGCTTTACCCAATAAGACCCCCCTTTATCTAAATATAATAAAAAATAAACAATAAAACTTAAGGAGAAATTTCTTATGTTCAACAATAGATTGAACCCACGAGAACTTTCTTGGGATAGTTACTCATGATCGTGAGTATTAGATATCACAGTGTAGAAGAACTAGGTGGAAAAAAAAGATAAATATATGATAATGAGAGAAAGAAGAATAGTAAAATATATTAAAAATTCATAATACTACTAAAAAAGAAATGTAAAAAACTATTGAAATTCTCCACATAGAGTATCAAACATTTTGAATAATGGTGACAAATTTTAATTGTAAAATGGGTGGGATTTGGGATCCAAATTTTTTTCTCCAAAATATTTCATGTGGTATACCCATTTAATTGCTGAATGTGAAAATGTAGTCTTCTGGAAAATTCTTCAAGAATGTCTTAAAAATTTTACCAAAAAACTTATTTTTCATTCTACTCATGTATACAATATTATAATCCATTTACTATGGATATTTATTCTATCCAGATAGAATCTTTGAATTTCAAAATGCAGATTTCCCATGAATTAATGACCTTAATAATTAAAGAATCACACATTCCAAAACTACTAATAGTTGTTTCTCTATATGTTATCTTTTTTCATGTATAATTTTTCTAATTTGGACCCACCATTAATGAGATATTGGCCCATATTAAAAAATGTCTAGATATGTGCACTAATCATGAACACTAAATTGTGATCATATTTTGCACCCACATATATTTTATTCAGTTCATGGTCTCCAATAATGAAATGAAGCCAAAAAATTTTATTAAAAAAATTAATTTCCTATATGAAATAATTTTTTAAAATTTTATTGTTAAAATACATAAATAAATTAAAATTGTTAAAATCTAAAATATGGTCATTTTTCAATTTAGCCCAAGGCACCCCAAATAAGAAAAAATGATGCAAATTAGATTAAATTTTTATGTTGGAAGGTATTAAATAATTAAAATACATATGAAAAATGATATAATATTGTATCTATCATTATCCCTCATAATTAAACCAATATTGTAGTCAAGAATAAAATCTCAATAATGAATTTAGAGGGAACCAATGTTTTAAATATTCAAATATCAAAGTAAGAAAATAAAATCATTATCAATGTTAAATCATATATTAAAAATCCACAAAAAATACCAATTTCATTTTTCATTTTTCAAAAAACCTCTAAATCATTATTTTTACTCTTTCTCTTTTAAAAATGATAGTACTCATCTTCTCATTCATTCATGTCCCTAAATTATTTATTATTAAACATGAACAACTAGTATTTACCTCTCTTTTGAATATTTTCACTCATTAATCATGATACAAATTTATGTAGAGTTATTTTAATATCATGAGAACATTCTCCTTATCCATATTCTTGTAAAAAACTATTCTATCCACTTCGTAAAGACAAAAGGAATATAAAAATATTAGGGCTTGAAAATAAGGTTCAAATGTCGCTTAGGCTTAAGGTTGGTAGGGTTTTTTTCCTCAAATTTATGTCTTAATTAGGAGGTTTATCTCTTAAATCATAAAGAATTATATTATAAGTAAAAGTGTCATAATATTCACCCCATCAATTTATAAAAACTCCCAACTTCCCCCAAACTCCAAGAAAATATCCATATAAAATTACGCATAATGATTGATTTATGCCACCTCTTAAAATCTTTACTACTTTTATGACTTTTTTTTCAAAGAAACTATTCATTCTATTTTATTTTTTAAAATTTAAGCTCATAATAAACCTCACATCCACCACCAAATCACATATCAAAAAAAATAGGACAAATAATGATTATTTTTTTTCTAAATCCCAATATAATTTTTCCTTTCTTTTTGTTCTTTTTATCATTTTCCATTTTTTAAATCAAGAGGGAAAAATGAAGTATCATAAATTAATAAAAAACTCTAATTTATTCCAACAATAATCACCCTCACACCATTTCATTATAATGTAAATTATCTCTTCCCACATGATTCCCTTCACCCCCACACTTTAACATTAAAATATCACGAAAATACTAAGATGAGGGTAGGAATGGATTAAAATTGATTGAAACATGTCTCATCCCTTACAAGTCCATTCATGGTTTCGGTGGGTTAAAAATAATTAATATAAAGCTGGTATTTTAAGGATTAGGGATTTTAAAAAATATGTATTAATAATTTTAAATATTGTTCTGCTCATTCAAAGCTCTAAAAAGTTCAAATGAATGTTTTGTTCAGTGACAAGTCCAAGTATCAGTCATGAAATATGCTCAACAAAATATATGATGTATTTGGTCAAGAAATACTCTCATGAATGGAAGTATGATATTATAAAATTATTCAATTTCTAATTAAAAATAGATTATCAATTCACATGAATTTAAAATTTTAAAATCTGAAAATTGATGGTAAATTTCATTTTCATGAATCAGTTAATTCCCTCAAATAATGAGTCCTCGTTTTAATATACATGCTTCAATCTAGTCATTAAGTTTTTCATTTAACTCATAAAATATCATCAACATTGAAATATAAAACTTGTAATGGTAGGATTCCTAAGAATCTCATGTCTTCTAAATTATTCAAGTAAAAAAAATGTAATCACATATATGAACTTTTAATTTAAATCTCAAACTGATTTTTGGGAAAAAAATCAGGGAGTTCAAATTATAAACATAAATGTGAAATCCCTTTCCCATGATTATTGGTCTTATTTTCTTTTTTACCATTAAGGTATTCATTCTTCTATCCTGAACCTATCAAAAACTAATCAATCAAACTCAAAGATCATTTTATTTAAGATCAAGAAGATAAGGGGGAGTGTGATTCATGCTGGACTAATCCTAATAATGAAATATAAATCAAAATAACTAGAAAGATTCAAAAGGTATAAGTCTTGGTTTGATCCCCCAAGAAGGAACATAATTTTTAATACCTCTAGAGGGTAGTAACGTATGTTTCCATAGTAAGTTGGTGGATGATTCTTCCTTGAATTGAACATATTTATGTGTATTTTCCCATATTTTTATTTTTTATTCTTATTGAGTAATGATCCATGGATAGAGTATACCAGATCCACCCCCCTTCACAATTAAATGTAGATTTCATGATAAGGGTATGATGAAGTAAGAATCATCATCTTATTCAGTTTCTACTTGTGAAACCTCCCCTACCTTTTTAGGGTTTTCTCAACACGAGCTACATGAATTAATTTCAAAATTATCTTTATAATGTATTTTTAATTTAAAAGAATTTAATCATGAAGAATAAGATGTATCATTTTCATTGTGAGTAGAATCTATCACAATTTCCTCAGTCTCAGCTACATGGAAATTTTCTTAGGCCAATTTAGATGTATTTTTACCAAATCAAGGATCACCATGTGTTCCTCTGCAGGTTCATCTTTTGATTCTTCACCCTCTTCTAAGGAAAATAAATATTTACTAAATCTGGAAATTCAAAATCACTAGGAGTGACACTCAAATAAAACTGATTATGATTAAAAATTATAGAATATAAAATAATAACATCCGCCTAAGTTTGTTTTGGTTCAATAACTTATTCAGCGATAAGTGCCCCTTTATGTTGGATATCTATTGGTGAACATAAGTAGTCAGTCTCCTCCATACTTTCTTAAAATTAGATCACTTGTATGGATTCATCCTCTTCCATTTCTAGAGAAGATTAAAGTTATTATAGATATTATACTATATAAGGAATTGGGAGATCAATATTCGTGTAATTTTAATTCCATAAAGCATTCATATCAATTTGATCTCCCATATGTAGCTCAGTAGGAAAATATTCCTTATAATGAATCCAGTCTATTTCATTGCGGTCTTCATAGACTTGGTTCATAAAATGGTATATTTGTTGATTGTTCTTTAGTTGGGCCTCAACATTATTTATGTATTTAGTAAAAATTTTAAGCTCTGGTGGAAATTGATTATCGCCTTCAAATAATTGTGTATTATTTCAGATTACATCAACCCTCACCACCAAATCTTGATGTTATATCCATATCTATATGCCTCTTTACTTCTTCTTACCATTATCATAAGCGAAAAATCCCTTTATTGGAGGTCCTCCTCAATATAGTATGTTTCTTTCTCTTACACCTAATATTAATCGTTCCAGGTATTTAGAAAATTATCATTTTAAAACATCAAGGAAAAAAAATTATTTATGATATTTTTAAATAAAATTAAAGACTACCTATAATAAAAAGAGAAAAATAAGCCACCGCTGATTAGATGCCCAAAAATAGAACCAAATTAATGAGTGGATAAATTTCATGCATTCATGGTCAATATTTTATTTAAATAATCATGAAATATATTTCAATCCCAGGATCAGTCTCAAGAAGGTATTTCACACAACATCTAGTTTCTATTCTCACTAAAACACCCCACGTTTTGGTGAAACATTTTTTCCGAATTAATTTAATATTTTTGATATTTTTTATTTCTTGAAAAACTGAATATAGTTTTTATTTATATTGAAGTACTATGTCTAGTTTTAATACAATTCACAAAACACATATATTATCTTGTGCTACACGCAACACTGACTTAGATTGCAAGACACTCAATACTGAGTGTCTACGAAACATTATTTTATTTTTATAATAATTTAAATGAGATAATAATAACATATCCATTAAACATTGAAATATTAATTATAAAAAATATTCTTAATATATTATTTATAATTTTTCAACATAAATAAGACATATTTATAATTAAATATAAATTTTTGGTAATGTCATTATATATTTAAAAATATTATTTTTCTTGAATAAAATTATTTATGTATTTTAAAAAAATAACAAAACTATTTTTAGGCACTCAATGAAATTAAATTTAATAAAATAAAAAAATTTAAGTCAAAATTTCAAAATTATATTTGGGTGATGTTTTGGGATTTTACTGAGGAACTTTATTTTTAGGTGAATAGTAAAAATTAATGAATTTCAATTCATTTTTTTCTAACTTATTTATATATTTAAATTATATTTTTAGTTAGATTTAAAGTAAAAATATATCTATTATACATCTATAAATTCAATTAATTTTATTAGAATCATTTTTATTTTTAATGTAGATAGAAAAACATATTGATCTTTTGAACATTTTTACATTACAACCTCGATTTATAACCATGTATGTAGGATTAGCATTAATATTTATTTTTCCGATTCATTGATTTGACATTCCTAAAATTTATGTAAAAGGATTTAATCATAATTATATTTATTTTATAATAATATCAAATTATTTTTTTACCAAAATGATTGGAAAACGTTATTAAAAATAATTATAGTGATTAAGGAAAAATTAAGCCTAACAATGGACTACACCTTAAATTTATTGTCCAAAAAGACATTTCGACTTATCCAAAACCCATTGAATGGAATCTATAGGCCATAAACCTTCCATTATTGAGTTTTTTTATTTCTTTTTCTTTTAGAAAAAACGTGGGTACACCTAACTTGTATTCAAAAATTCCATGTGTGCCCCTCCCTTCTCGATAAATGGACACCAACTCTCCCTATTATTTAAAACTATAAAAAAACATAGGATCATGCAATATATTCCAATTACACTTCAAAAAGTACTTCTGTTCCACCTTTAATCCTCTATTTTGTTATAATGTAATCTAATGAATCTCTATGGTGAAAACTAAAAGGAGTTACCCAAATAAGAGATAACATCCTTCTTCAACATCCTTTATTTTATTTTCCTTATCCACCCATACATAATATAATTAGTTATTCTAATTTTAGGGGTTCTACCTAAACTTACACACTCTTCCATCTAATGGGTAACAAACGTACTATTTACATGTATGGTGAACTATGGAATCACGAAATGATGATTGTTCATTTTTTATATTAACCCCATTCAGGGTTTGGAATTATGATGGACATGTTGTATATATATATATATGATATATATTATAAATATTATCACTTTGGGATTCTTTAAATATTTTACAGCAAATATCATTATAATTTCCATTTTGTGTAAATAAGATAATTTTGTTTCAGGAAGTGTGGACTACCACCCCCTCAAAGCGATGTGATTCAATCACACACTACATGGAAGTAATTAAGGATTTGTTTAGTGAAAATATGTTATATATGAAATAATATTTATATTTTAATGTTATTATATACATATATACATACATTTCATTTTCATTATTTTTTTTTCTAATTGACAATAAAACATAAACATATTTTATGTGTACATACGACCTACCGTCTCCATGAACTGTGTATTCAATTTCAGACTTATATATTCTATAGATTATTATAATACACTTATAATGAATACAATTGATATTTATATCATGGTTTAAATTTTGTAAATTATGATATATGTATAAGGACCAAGTACATAACAAATTAAGACACATGAGAAAAACCAAGAGAATATTACCCCAAGCATCACTTTAAGCTGAAATTGATAACAAGTGGGTAATATAAAGTCATAATGAAACCCAATATGGTATTAGATATAAGATTATATTTATGTCATAGATTTATTAGAAACATATATTTATTATAAATTATTTTTTTATGAGTGTGAAGAGATTCAATACATAAAGAAAGGGAATTTCAACACACTTTTTATATCTGTGAGATACATGTCATATTCACCATTATTTTATTTTTCATGGTGTATATACATCCCACGAATGTATTATATGGTTCTTATTATTAATGTAATGAAACTTTACCTATTAATTCTATGATATTTCATTCATGGGGTTTAATTTTTCAAAATCTACCAAATCTGTAAACTAGTTTTGTCTCAATTTTCCTTCTTTGAATCACATGTTTTGTTATGCACCTATGTTCCTTGAAGTGGTTTAAATAATTCAAATTAACATATTATATCATGAATATACATATATTTAATTATACTTTAGTCACCATGTATTTTAATTTTCTTACATGTGGAGTATGATTCAATGTTACCAAGTGGTAAGAGTTTATTAAAATAATCTCATCAGTTATTGAGATTGTTAACAAATATGATTACATTGATGGAATATTATGATCCATATCTAAGAAAAAATTATTAGTTTTTTTCTCTTCTATTTATTCATTTTTTATCCATTTATAAGTACTATTTGTTTCACTTTTTCACCAATTATAATTAAGGAAATTTTTTTATGAAAAATTTGATTATATATACCTCTTTGGTCAAAAATCTATTTTATTTAAAAAACAATGTTTTATATAATGTTTTCAAATGAAAATTGAAAATAACATTCATCAAAAATTATTTTATTTTTTTATGCTTTTCAAAGTCCCTTTTATGTTTTTTCAATATTATTTAAAAATAAAAAGTTTATCAAATCATTTTCAAGCCTCTCTCAAAAGATTTCAAGTAAAATTATTTTCTTGAAACCATTTAAAATCTTTTTTCATAAGTTCTCAAGTAAAAATGTTTTGAAAATGTTATGAAGGTTCTTTCATTATTTTTCAAATAATATGGTTTTCAAAATATTTTTAGCATTTCTTTATATTTTTTGATGATTTTTCAAAGAAAAAGTGTTTAAATTTTTGTTGAAACTTTTTTTTAAGTTTTTAATGTAAATTATTTTTAAAAAAAATTCAAGATTAATTTATTTGTTTTAAATGTAAATGTTTTTCAGAATTATATCTATAATTTTTTCTATTATTTCAAATTATTTTCAATGAAATTTTTTTTCAAAGGTTTTTATGTTTTAAAATCATTTTTCAGAGAAGAATAGTTATTTTATTACAAAAATGTTTTTAAAGGATATCTCAAAACTATTTTCCATATAAGATTACATGTTTTGATGTTACTCGTTCTTTCATGGGAAATGATCCAATGTTTCCGTTCAATTTCATTATATGAATGGTTTCTATTTTGATGGCTTGATGTTTATGAAGACTCATTCTTCCTTTATAGATTATATGGTTATAAAACATGTTCATATTCCAAGGGTTATAGGTTTATGAAACTCATTCCACTTCCATGGGATATATGTTTATGAAACATATTCCTCTTACCCAGGTAAAATTCTTACGAAACCTTTTTCTCTCCAACGGTATATACAATGATAAATTAGTACAATACATGCTTCCTTCCACAGGTTATTATGGTATGATATGAATATAAAATTTTTATATTTTCTATAGGTAATTATATGATTAAATTTTTATGATACTCATTTTATTTCTTGGGTTATGATATTATCTCCATTTATGGTTCAAGAAATGATGAATGTTTTATTATCTTGTGCGACATGTATGTATGAGTTCTAATGCGATGGGTGGGGCTTATATCTCCCTCAAATGAATTGGGTAAAGATAAATGTTTTATCATCTCAATAGGGTACATGGGAGGGAATAACAATCCCAAAACAAGAGAAAATCTTAAGCCCTATCCAAGAGGGTACATGGGAGGGCATCCCAAGCCTGAACAAAGTGGGAGTCCTAATCCTGAAAAAAGAGGGTGCATGAGAGGTCATCCCAAGCCTAAAACCAGGGGTTATCTTAATCTTAAAACAAGAGGGTGCATGGGAGGCCTTACCAAGCCCGAAACAAGTGGGAATCCTAATCCCAAAACAATAGGGTATACGGGATGGAATACCATTCCAAAAAAAGATGGAATCATAAGCCCAAAACAAGAGGGTACACAGGAGGGCATCCAAAGCCTGAAACCAGATGATATCTTAAGCTTGAAATTAGAGGCTTCATGGGTGGACATACCAATTCAAAAACTAGAGGGTACAAGAGAGGGAATCCTAATCCCAAATCAGGTACACATGTTATTATCCCAAGCCTAACATGTTTGAATGTATTGGTAGGTAGGTTTAACATATGATCTTATATTATAATGTGTCTACCACAATTCCATGACTTACTCCTATGTTTATTTTTCATCTATTATTATCTATATTCAATTATGATTCATGACTTATGAACTAATAAACATAATTACATGGTTCATTTTTATGGTATGAAATTTATGATCTTCTACTGTTATGATCATGTGCTTATACCCCTTTTCTCAGGTGTATTCTTACATATTCCACCTGTTTACCCTCACTAAGAATTTGAGATCAGCACTTTTATGTTTCCTTACCCAGTTTATGAAGTTATATTTCCTGTATTATTTTTTTACGAATCGTGCAAGTCTTATAGAATATATTGGGAGATAATATATATTTCTCATGTAATAGTTTTCACATTTCCAAGTTTTTAATGGCATGCTGGTATAAAAGTTATTTACCATGTAAGAATTTTTTACATCCATTATAATTAATCAGCATGAAAATCTGAAAAAATTGATTTATTAGATCCATTAAACTATAACAGATGTAAAAAATGAATTAGCTTGATTTATCAGGTCAGTTATAAAATAACCAGAGTGATAAATCAAGTATCTGTCTTTATCATGTCGGATATTTTATAACCGACATGAAAAGAAAAATTTATGACACCATTTTTAATATAATTGATTGGATAAATCATTTTATGATGACGGTTATAAAATAACAGAGGTGATAGATATAAAAAACTCATTATCACGTCGGTTATTAAATAACATATGTGATATATATTTAAAAATATATTAAGTCTCATTCATGTTATTTAGCTTTTTTTCATTCATGTGATAGGGGCTCAGTCTCTCTCACATGGAAACCCTACATTTCAATCTTAAATCTCATGGCCTCCAAACTCATTTTGAAATCTTCGTTCATCATGTTTTTAATCAATGCATCTATCTTCTCGACTTGGAACTCCCAAGAAGATTCTTAAGGTCAATATAACTTTTCTTCATATTCATAATCTATAATCCTACATTCACCCATTCATTCTTGTTATGTATACCTCTATAAACCATAGTGGCTATGTGGATGGGAATTGGGTTTAGGAATTGTTCAAATTTTTGGGTTTTTTGGTGTTTTAGAAGTATATAGGGCTCTTATTTGATTTATTGAGGTTCATCATTGTAGGATACTTTCTATATATTTATTTCTACTTGATATAAATAGGGGTTTTGGAGTAATTACTTTAATTTAAATGTAATTTAATTATATATGTTTTATAATTACATGTCTATCAAATTAAATCTATATATGATAGTCCAAATACTTTTCATAATATTTTTACTATTTTTTGTCACCTTGTAAAATCAATTTTTATTGATTTTCTAGATTCTATGGGAATGTTTCAAATAAAAAGTGTTTTTAAAAATTTTTAAAATATTTTATAAATCAAATTTATGTGTTGAATATTTTAAACTCATTTTGGACACTAGAATAGAAAAAGTGTGGTTTTTTGGATTTTTTTGAAAATAATGATATGGATGGATTTTAAAAATTGTTAAAATTGATATATTTTACACATTAAATGGTTTCATATATGGTTTACCATGGATTCATTTTAGTGGAAAATTTAAAATTGGGATCTTAAATGGTGGGAATGAATTGAAATTCTGAGCTCATTTTGATAAAGGTTTATTTCGAACATTATAAGAGAGTTTTAATATTAATGATATGACCCTTTGCGGGCCCTCTTAATTATTTTATAATTGATATGGATTATAGAACCTAAGGGGGAGTAGTTTATTAGAAATAGTGATGTGGTTGATTTGAAAAGGGGTTAGCAAGGGAATGAGTAGTGATATGATAATTATGTATACAAAATTACTTTTATATGCTAATCTGATGATTAATTATTTTCACATATCCAATTTTTTACAATCATGGTAACCCTTGGAACTAAGATAAAGGTCTAGAGTTATTCTATATTATTAGTGTAGAAAAGTTCTAGTGCCCCTTGTTATGTGATACCAGGGCCAGGGGCCGATTATGCTAGTGTGGACTAGATGGATAGTTTTTTTTGGTTCAGACACAAAATAGACAAAAAATTGTCAAGTGTGTTTTAAAATTCTAGGACAATCTCACATTAAGTACTATTTATTTTCCCCTAATACTTTGTGATGTTTGATGAAATTATAGGGGATTGCCATCATTAATTTTATCAAATTCTTTAGTTTGATTGACTTCTATGGAATCAAGGTATATGGTTTCTTTCCTTTATTACATTGATTATATGGTGCGTTGTAGTGATTCATTTTTGTTCTTTAATTTTGATTTAATTTTCCCTTCTGTGGAACAATGGTATGCATACCATGTCACCCAATCTATGTTTTTTATGTATCCTAATGTGTTATAAATAGATGAGACAATCATTGGGATACTTGAAGATAGTTTTACATCTTCATAATGAAGTTATTTGAAATTATTATGCTTAAGAAATATTTGCACCACCTTCCCAAGAAAATCTAGGATTATCTCAAGGAATGTATACAAGATGTTTTTCCAAAATACCATTTTCCACAAAAAAGTCAATAAGAATGTTAAAACCAATAAAACTGACCATCAAAATAACATGAAATAAAGAAAGTATTTCAAATCCATATAATCTTATAACCTTTTACGATAATATTTTAGATAATTTATATAAAAAACTAAGTAAAAAAACTCATGTTTTGATGGGTTAACAATACATCATAGTAGTGGGTGGTGTTTTTTTTAATTTAGTGGTTTCCTTTCTTATTTCTCAAAAATAATGTCATTATAAATTTCAAATAAGCATATATCTATTTTATATTTCATAATTTTGTTTCTTTTAAATTATGTCATATTTCTTATAAATATAAAAATATATTACCTAACTATATTTTTTTAAAAATTATTTCCATGCATATATTTTTATAATTTATATTTTATATTTTATCTTAGCTTCCATTATTGTGTAGAAATTTTAATTATATTTTTCAAATACATGTATATTTGTTTTATATTTTGAAATTGTGTTACTGATAAATTATGACATATTTCATATAAATATAAATTTGGAATATCTTAAAAAGATGTATCATTTTTTTAATTTTTGTTATAGGTAATAATGAGTCAAAGGTGGATTAAATAACATCAAATGAGTTGTGAATGTGAGGAAGGTTTTGATGATTTTTTAGAATTTGGTAAATAAAATGTTCCAAACAACGAAACATTTTTTTGTCAATGCCTCAAATATTTAAATATGAAGAGGTTGAAAAGTGTATAGATAAAAGATCATTTAATTTCTAATGGTTTTAATCAGAGTTATAGCCCTTGGATTTAGAATTCTGAAATTTGGAATAATTTCATATCTACTGATGATGATGCTCTATAATATGGTAACTATGATGAAATTAAAGAAATGATGCATGATATTGAAGTATAAAAAATTGAGAAAGAAACAAAAATTGAGAATTTATATGTTGATGATGAAAAACCATTATATCCTGGTTTTAGGGATTTTATGATCTTATCATCAATGTTAAGATTGATTATCCTAAAGGGAAAGCATGGATGGAGTGACAAGAGTTTTATAAAGCTGCTGCAATTATTGAAATACATTCTTCCTAAAGACAACGATCTTCTAGATTCACAATATAAGGACAATAAAATATTATACCTGATGCGATTGGGATACAAGAAGATACATCCTATCCAAATGAATGCATAATATTTAGGGAGGAATATAGATTTCTATCAAAGTGTCCAGAATGTGGGAAATCACGTTATATGTTGAATGAAAAATCACAAGATGGTATAGAGATTATAGAGATCCTTGAAAAGGTATTTGGGAATTTATTATAATTCCTCATTTGAAATATGGATTTTCTAATTCACGTCATGAAAAAGGTTAAGATGGCATGACGATGAGTGGATACGTGATGAAAAAATACAGCATCCAGCATATTGTCTACAGTGGAAGAAATTTGATGAGAAGTATCCTACATTGGGAAAGGAAGTTAGAAATATTAATCTTGGGTTATTCATGAATGTAATTAATCTATATCAAGGCCTTATTATCATACATATTTCATGGTCTCTTTTATTGGTAATTGACAACCTATCTACAGAATTTTGTATGAAGCATAAATATGTCATGTTGAGTTTTATTATCTATGGACCAAAGAAACCCGGAAATGATATTGATGTTTTCCTTTCACCATTAATTGATGATTTGAAACACTTATGTTAGGATGGTATTAAAGTGTATAATTCTTAAAGAATGGAATATTTTCAACTGCATGTAGTTTTTTTGTTCTATATAAATGGAATCCCAATGTATTGAAATTTTTCTGGATATAGTGTTAAGGGTCATAATTTATGACCTATTTTGGAACAATAGACTCCATATTATCATATGAGTCATGGGTGAAAAACTGTATACATGGGTCATCAAAAAAATTTCTTTTAGATTACTCTAATAGAAGATTAAAAAATTCATTCAATGGCTGTCAAGAATTGGATATTTCTCAAAAACCATTATCCACTAATAATTAGTTTTATAGGGTCCAAAACCTTGATGTGACATTGGGAAAGGCACATAAATCCAGTAATGATGGACATATTTGGATGAAATGGTCAATATTTTTTAAGCTAACTTAATGGAGATATCATAATGTCAAACATAACATTGATGTCATGAATATTGGGAAGAATGTTTATGAAAGTTTGATTAGAACATTGTTAGAAATTAAAGAAATGGAAAAAGTTGGGTTGAATGCGTGATTAGACTTAATATCAATGGGAATACATTTGGAGTTAGCTCTCACACCTGATGGAAGGTGAACATTTATTCCCTCCACATGTCATAAATTATCCATGAGGGAGAAAAATATATTTTTCTATTATCTTTATGATTTCAAAGTTCCACAGTGTTAATCTTCAGATGTAAAAAAAATTTCCTCTTGGAAGGATTTGAAGGTAACAGTTATAAAATCTCATAATTGTCACATCATGACGCAACAACTTCTACCAGTTTCATTACGTGGAATATTTTCCATCCATGTCATAAATACTATCATAAAGGTGTGTCATTTTTTCAATTCAATTTTTAATAAGGGGATTGATCTAAATGCTTTGATAATTTTAGAAAATTAAGAAATATCTATACTTTTTCAATTGGAAATGTATGTTCCTCCATCTTTTTTTGATATAATGGTGAATTTGATAGTCATCTATTTTGAGAAATAAAGCTTTGTGGACCTTTATATCTATGTTGGATGTATAATTTTGAATGGAATATAAGGATATTGAAGGGGTATGTTAAGAATCCATATAATCCTAAAGCCTACATTTTTGAAAATTATATTTCTTGAGGAGGTTGCGAAGTTTTTATCGAGCTACTTGTCTACATCAGAGCACATTGGTTGGCCTCTATCTCACCACAAATGTGTTAATAATGATGGAAAGTGAATTCATGGCTTCAAATTCAAATCGTTGTTAGGTGAACAGATGAATAAGGTATATTTTTACATCATGAATAACATGGATGATGCTCAACAATAAATAACATTTCATATTAATGAGTTGAAATAATGTCATCCAAATAAGAAATAAATGTGAATTTTGAGTGATAATAACAAAACTTTTTTTGACATCATTTAAAAACACAATGATTGGTAGATAAAATGCACCAGATATATTAATATGGTTAGGGGGTATTCTGAGTTTAAATGTAATAACATGGTCCAGGTATGGAATTAATGGCTATACATTTTATAAAAAATATCAGGACAATGGATGTGCAGTTCAAACTAGTGGTGTATTGGTGTTCGTAGAAGCAATTAATTTTTTGAGTTCTAAGGAAATAACCTAATTTCTACCTCAAATGCGTATTATGGAGTCGTTTAATAATTATGGGAGGTTGATTAATTAAAATTAAATTCCATGTGTTTAACTGCAAATGGTTTATCAGTAACAATAGTGTCAACATAATGAATTTGGAATGACACTAGTTAATATGAGTTGATTGGAAGACATGCATGATTATTTTATAATGGAAACCCATGAAAATCAAATTTTCTATGTTCTTGATCAATCTGATATGTAGTTGTATATTGTTTTACATAGAAAAACAATATTTTTTTATGATGAGCTTGATAGAGATGTTAATTTATGTGAGATCCCTAATTCCATGGAAATATTAACAGATAATAATAATGAGCATGTTGTATACATGGTTTGTCCCATATGGAATGATGATGAAGAAGGAATTTGGGGGGAAAATCCATTAATACATTCACAATATTACAAGTAGCATATTTTTATTTCTTTTTTACTTTTATTAATTTCATAAATTGTTAGATATTATATTTTTTTTCTTTATTAAAACACATATTAAAATTAATAAGCATACATAATTTTTTATTTTACTTTATTTTTGTTTAGTTTTCCATGTTTACCATTATATAACTTCTATATTCATTGATTTTGTTGAATGACAATTATTTTAAATCTATATGTTAAAAAATATTATTTTCTTTGTAAAAACTGATTTATTCGGTTTGACCATTTTTAATATTCTTACACCAATTTTGGATTCTTTTCATTCATTTACATAATATTTCATATATCATTACTATTGTTAGAATTTTAGTTAAATATAAAAAATATGAATAATAATGTGTTAAGTTTTAGTTCACTTTTGTGTTTCATAATTTTTATTTTTTGTTTACATTAGTATTTTAATATCTAAATTTGTATATTTTGTGTAATAAATGGATGTTTCTTTTATTTGAATGATAATTAAAGATGAATTATATTCTCAACTAAAAAATTCTATAGATGAGAATCATGATCATACCTTTGGGGATGAACAACTGCATGCTTCTCTTGATGTTCCCCAATCTACATCATGTGCCCCCACAGAAGAAATTTTGTGTAATAATTGGATGTTTCTTTTATTTGAATGATAATTAAAGATGAATTAGATTCTCAACTAAAAAATTCTATAGATGAGAATCATGATCATACCTTTGGGGATGAACAACTGCATGCTTCTCTTGATGTTCCCCAATCTACATCATGTGCCCCCACAGAAGAAAATAAGTGTTCAAGGGTTGGTAAATGTGGAAGCACACATTTACCAAAATTATCTATTGCTAGTATCCAGGAATAGAGGATGGTTGTAGACTTTGGTGAGAATGATGTTCCAAGAGGTCCTAATGCAAAATAGTTTAGGAATTTTTTACCAACTCAGGGTAAAGGAAAATTCAACATCTTTTTTAATAATTTGAGAATTGTAGACAAAACAACACTATCTAAGTTGTGGGAGACCATTTTTGTAAGATCCTTTTCTATTGTTTGATTATTCATGAAATGTGTATTGTATAATATGTTTTCCCTCTTCTTTATCAAATGAAATTTGATATATATGAAAATTTAGTAATCAAAAGGAAATGTTTATCATTTGATTCTAGGAGATGGAGGGATTTTAAATCAACCCTCACATATTATTTAATTTTGGGGGATAGAAAAAATGATAGTCTATTCTATATATATCCTTTTATAGATTAAGATGCATGGAAACAACTTGTCAAAAGTAGAAGACAAGAAGAATGTTTGGTAACTACAATGTAAACTCTAAGATGTTTTCTAGTGTTAGTGATCTTATTAATGACTTCATAATGATTTATTATTATTAATTTACAAGAATCAAGAATATATCATTAGAAGATCTAATCCAGAAATTTAAAACATCATATTTTATCTTTGGTAGGGTATACTTTATTGGAAGAACAAATGATAGATGTAGAATTAAAAAACATAGAGATGATTCTTTTATCCCTGGAGAGTTCTTTCCTCTATCCCCTCCGTCTAAACATGAAAAATGGAAGAGGTCTCGAATGAGAAAAAAGGGGAAATATATTATTGAATAATCTAGGGTCGTATCTGAGAGGATTGTAAGTTGTATATTTTATTTATTTAAGCTAGTTAAATAATTTATATACTTTGAATCATCACATAGTTTTATAAATAATTCATTCTGTATTCTCTTGTGGATTAGATCACATGGAGGGAATTTATAGATGATGAGAGGCATGATATTTTACCTAGTACATTGGAAAATCCCAAATACCTAGGCTGCATATGAGTATACTCGAAGGATGTATCGATATGAAATGATTTACCACATTCTTCAGCTTCTTCCATGGAAGGTTTATATAAAAAAATATCATCTTGGGAGGATAAATTTCACAATATTAATGGGACGATGGAGGAAAATATCAGATCATCAGTGTAGTCTATGTTTTCAGACATGAGGAGGCAATTCTACACTGGATCTCCCACTCCACCTCCTCCCATAGCTCCCACTCCCCCACCTCCCAATGTTGACCCCTTTATTTATTCTCCACCCCCACCTACAAACCCTAATATTTATTATCCAATAATGCAATTAGACCGTATTATTTATCCAAATCCCACAACCCCTCCTCCATAGCTTCCTAGTTATTTTGAGTTGTATGTTGATGTTCCTCATCATATAGTTGCATATATGATGATATATTATATAGGAGATACAATTAATCATAAAAATTTATAGGTAGAGAAGCATAGGGTCACTATATAAGATATTATAGATATATCAGCTAGAGGACTATTACATACAGATGAGGTGACAACATTTGTAAAAAGTATCGACCATTTTAATGTTTGTCCATCTAGGCTTTTCTGACCCCTTACCATAGAGCTATGTGTATGTTATAAATTTTATTTTATTTTTTATTAATTTTTTTTACCATTTTAATGTAAATATATTTATCTATTTATTTATAGAAATACTTGAAACGTAAAACAATATTGTATATCCAACTATAAAGGAAAAGTACCATGACATCATATTCATTTTCTAGTAGTCTTGACATATTTTACTGATATTCAAATTTGTTAGTGGTTAATTTTAAATTTCCAACGGAAGTTCCTATTTGTGGATGTGAAATAGATGTTCGGATTCATAAAAATGATATTGTAGAGCTTGTTACTGGTGATAAGTTTGGGAATCAACATAGTGAATGTTTTTTCCATGTATGTCTTAACACAAATCATTCTCTACGTTAAATATAATGAAAACATATACTTATGTATGTTTGATTTTAGGTATCTTTATAAAAATATGTGAGATGAATGAGTATACAAATGTATATGGGTAGATGGACCAACATTTTATTTAACCTAAAGGGCATGAATTGGATGAGGAACGAAAAGCAATTTATATTATAGAAAGATATCAATAGAATATAATTAAATAGTGTTGGATGTTTCCTTATGTTGAGAGGTATGAATGATATGTCACACAAATTGTTATTTATCCTTTAACATAATAGTCACTAAAATTAAATTTTCTTGTATATAGGTGACTATTGGATTCTAGGTGTTTTTTGAGAGAGAAAACACATTATTGGATATGTGTTGTCCATGGCGATGTGCGAGGAAATTTTATGAACATGTTGGAAAATTATGTTTTAATTTCATAATAGTTGTTTATATTATTATGAATTTATAACTTATTTCATTCATATTATATTATAACAAGGTATGGTCCTTCCTTCAAAGATCTGCAATGAAAAAAAGTGCCATAATCAAATATGAAAAATTAAAGGTGAATATCCATTTATAATTAGTACATTTTGGATTATATAAAAATGATATTTTGAAATAAAAAGAATCATTATATATAATTTTCATAAACCACAAGGGTTCATCAAATGCAGATATTATATGCTAAGATTTATGTATGAAATAATTAAAATTGGAACAGTTATGATGTCCGGCCATGTTATTTTTCTTTATAAATTATTCATTAATATTTAATTTATTTTAGTCATTATACATGTTAACTGATTTATATTTAATTTTAATCTATTTGATGACCCTCGTCATTATAGTGCACAATAGGTCAAATAATTATAAGTGGAATTATAAAATTATTTTATATGATTGATTGAATTTTAGTTTGTTTTTAGTGAATTTTATAATTTTGAATTTTGTAATTATAAATGTGTATTTTCTAGTTTTTTTTGTCAGATTTAGCTTTTTTTAGTTAATATTGTAATTTTATTAAATTTTTAAATGTGAATGTATTATTTTTCTGTTGGTTTAGATTGTTTTTTGTCTCTTTTTTCTTGTTTTTGGTTTTATTTTTGTTTTGGTTTTGGTCATTTTAGGTTTGGTTCTAAAGTGGAGAGGAAGGGTTTCATAAATTATTTTTAAAAAATTATTTTTTTACATTGTTTATTTTATAAATGAAGTTAAAAATAAATTTCCCTCAGTTTTTTATGTCGGTAATAAAAAAATATTGTGACAAATGAGTTCTGCGAAATTGGTTTTTATATAAACTAACGCGATATAATATGTTTTATATTAGTTATTTAATTACCGACATGAAAAATGTCCACCAAAGTGTCTTTAAGATCTGTTACTAAATATACCACATGATAAACCACTGAAATAATATTTTTTTTATGTCAGTTATATTATCTAACATAAAAAATCATGATTTTTTTACATCGCTACAACAACGTCAACATAAGTACGACATGAAAAACATAAAAAACAGACTTAAAAACATTTTTTCACAAATGTCATTTAATTAATATTGTGTTTGGGATTCCATTTGTATAATGTTTTAAGTATTCAGAAAAAGGTATTTAATTTCTATATATTTTATGACTGGGTCATTATAGTTCATATTATAGTGAAGGTTTAGTCAACCTTTTGAAATTAGGGTGAGAAAGAATTAGTGATATCCCTATGAATATTTCTTTGAATATGTCAACGAATTTATCTAAGAATATGTATAAGGACGAGTTAATGTTTTTTAGAATATCCATGAATTTTAGTAAAGGATAGTGCTAGTGGTTTCCTAGAAATACCTCCATGTCTAGATAGTATAAGTGGATATGGCTCTGGATCACATGCACCTATGGGTAATAAATCTATTATGGTGTGTTAGTCCTGACTTGATGTGACTGAGTAAATGACAATGGGCCTTGATTCACACCTAGTATTACAATAATAGGGACATGTTTTGGTAATTCATAAAATCTTCATGATCATTCATAAAGGATTTAAATTTATTTTTGATATGAATAACCTGGGATACACCTTTGGAGTCATTGATTAAAATGAATGTGTCATGATTTAGACATCCAATAAGTAAAATTTCAGGATTAGGTGGTTTTCTTCTATGATATTTGTTTCTCTCCCAGTGATTTTTAGTTTTATTCAACATAGAGAAATAGAAGGAACATGGTTAACATTTAATGTTTTATATGTGCAAGGTAATTCAATTTTAAAAATCAATTTCCCAAGTGGAAATATCTTAAATAAAATCAGGAAGATGGTATGGGTATTGGTTATAGTTCTTCCCCAAATGGCCTAGAGGCCTTAATTTATATTTTATTTTTCATAATAGCCCTTTTAAGGATTGAAGGAGAACCCGTACATAACCAGTAGGCTGAAGCCACAAGGCCTGACTGACCTGAATTACATGACCTAAAGGCCTAGAGGCATACCATGCCCAATACATGACCCGTAAGCCCATCCCACTTGAACTGCACCTCCCCATCTTTCTACATCATTTATCACCTACCTCCCCACCTTGCATTGCTGTTTGGCTAGAATTACCCCATATAATGCTGCATGATGCCTAGTACCGATGGCGATTTTCATACAATCTAATTTTTCCAATCCTGTTAACTCTGCTTCTTGTGGCTGCTACTGTTGTTGCTAAAATCCTCTTATCGGTCCTGTTCTATGTGAACTAGGCTACTCCATGGTCTTAGTGGCCTGAAGGAACTATGGCC
Source organism: Viscum album (assembly GCA_963277665.1). Lineage (NCBI taxonomy): Eukaryota > Viridiplantae > Streptophyta > Magnoliopsida > Santalales > Viscaceae > Viscum > Viscum album. The sequence continues at coordinate 310,467,836 of OY728120.1, forward strand.
CAAAGGCCTTTGATGACCCGAAGTCCCTTGAGACCCATCGCCCAAACTGGTGGCCCGAAGGCCCAAATAGGGTGAATAGTTCTGGCTACTATAGTACCAAATAGTAACTAATATAGTACCTACTATAGTTCCCAGATATTATCCTCCACCCGGTTTTGAACTTGGGTCTCGTGCATGTCAAGTAGGAGCCCTTACCACTTGGGTATGAGCTCGTTGTCTTGGTTATAGTTCTGAAGATAAAGAGACAGCAAACGAAATGTGAAAGCTATGTGATTTTCATCGAGTATTGATTATATTACCCATAATAAGAATTAATATATTAAGGTTGAGGAACCATAAAAACATGATTCATATTTAATATTTTGGGAATGAGGTACTAAGGAATAAGTTTAGGAATCAAGATTAATGGTTTAATAATAAATTTGGAAGAATAAAGTATTTTATTTTGGAATTAAAAGATTATTCTATAATAATCCTAAAATTTATAAGTATTTTCAGTATATGATTTCATTAAGGATTGAAAAGGATGTGTTTAATAGTGATGAAGATATTGAAATGTTATTTCATTGAAAGATGATATTTTATTAGGAAAAGTTTACACTTAATTAATTCCTAACATTGTGATGATTTTTTTTGAATAAAGATATTTTGGATATGAAAAAGTAAATTGGATGATACAGACTACCTTGGAACTGATTATTAACAAAGTGGTCTATGTCATCAAGGATGAAGTTTACAACTTATGGTTTTTAAACAATGTAACCAGTAATCATTTTAATAAATAATCATTCATGTTTTCTAAAAGGATTTATGGTGATTCAAGTTATTACTATGTTTCAAGTTAATTTATGATTAGCGTACTCATATGTTTGTAATGTGACAACCATGCGGCACTTTGTGATATATGGGAAATCAATGTTAACCTAATTTCAAGATTTTTCTTCTAAATATTTGAATTTTCATATATTTAAAGGGTTATAAGGTTATCCATTTATGGAAAGGTTAATTTAAAAATTAGATTAAGTCGGTAATATTAATGTTTTATCTCACCACATGAGGATTTATGCATATTTTACAATTGATAACAATCGATATGGCATAAAATGAATCTCATGATATGTTAATACCTCAGAAATGAACATTTTACCTTACTTTTGGTAGAAAGAGATAAAGTGGATCATGGAAAAACAAAGGGTGATGTTTTATAAAAATCATGAAATTATATATTTAAATCTAAATTCCTCAACTTTAGGAAAAATGAACTTGAATCCAAAAAATGTTATCCTAATACCTTAGTTTCCAATGAATCATATGGTCCCTTAGGTCATCACAAATTTATGGATTTGTGAATGTTAACTTTCTCCAGACCATTTTCTCTAACACTCTCCCTCATAATATGATGGTTGTATTTCTCTTCAATGTCTAATTTATCACTTCCCACCTATGTTCTCTAATGTGGGAAGCTAGTTATGAGTTACTTTGGGTAACCATTATGGTTATAGATTAAATTAATAAAATAAACTTTTAGTATACATTATTACTATGTGAGTTTCTATAAATTGAACTTTCAAGTATTGGACCTTTAATATCCAATATATATTTCGGTGGGGGGGGGAATTTGTTTAAATAGGGGTAGAATGTAACACCCTGAGATTTCGTGAAATATATTTTTTTGAATTATATTAATCTATTTGATATATTTCATTTTGGAAAGTATTGAATATATTTTTTTAATTATATTAAATTACAAATTTTGGGTTAATTACACTACATGCAAGACTTATATTAGCTTGCCCCATAAGCAACACCAAATTGCATTGTGTTCCATGCAATACTAAGTTTCTATGAAACATCATTTTGTTATTATAATTTTTTGAAAAATATAATTATAATCTAGAGATTAAAAATAATAATATGAGTATTAACAAATAATTTTCATATATAATTTATATTTTTTATACAAATAGAATATTTTGATAATGTAATATATAATTTTTGGTAATGTTTTATATGTTTAAAAATATTATTTTTTTATAGAAAATGATTTCTTTTTTCTTCTATGAACAATAATAAAATTAATTTTAGACACTCATAAAATTTTAATTTTATAAAACAAAATTAATTTTTTAATTCATAATTATGAATTTAGTTTAGGGGTGATCTTTGGGGATTTTTCCCAAAAACATAATTTTTTGGTGAATAGTATCAATTACTGAATTTTAATTGAAAATTTATTTTTGGTATCATTTATTTATGTTGTAAAATTATATTTTATTTTTTTAAGTCAAAATATATCAAATTTACATCTATTAATTAAATTTATTTAATTTCAATCATTTTTGGGTAGAATTTAGATATAAAAACATATTGAACTTTTGAACGTTTTTACTTTAAAACCCCTCATTTTAACCACATCTACGAGATTAGTGTTAAGCATTATTTTCCCGCTTCTATGACATTAATTTCAAAAAATGTAAATACATATTTATATTCAGTGTGATATCTATAGTCTAACAATATTAACATAATTTTTGAGAAAAAATATTAGTGAAAGAGATTAAAATTCGTTACGATGATTAAGGTAAAATTAAAATTATAAGGGGAATAATCACTAAATTTAAGGCGAAAAATTAATTATAAACATATAAAAACCCAAATTTATTGACATATTTATTCCATAATCCATAATTTATTTATTTTGTTGGTTTTTCAAGACTTTTTGTGTGTATAAAATTGAATAAACCTAACATGTTTTGAAAAAATCCAAGTGTGTCTTCTCCCTTCCTTATAAAAGGCCCCCACCTCTCCCCATTTTCACACCTATCAAACCACTTAGGATAGAAAAATAATATCCCAATAAACATCCTGAAATACCAACCTTCCCCATTTAATCCACTTTTGAGGAATAAATCAATCCAAGGAATCCCTTTGGTGAAAACCTAAATGAGTTACACAAAGAAGGGGTAACATTCTTCCCCAAGATCATTTGTCTTATATTCATTATCTACACCCTCCGCTCAAAAAAAATACATGAATATAAAATAAAATCATATTAATTAATATATTCTTGTTTTTATACTAATTATTTGAAAAAAAAATTGCACACACTTCCATCTAATGGGTAACGAACATACTGTTTACGTGTACAATGCACTACCACCTCACAAAATAATGATTGTCATTTTTCACTTACCCCCATTCATGGATGGTATTTATGATGGAAATATTTCTATATATTATATATATAATAAATATTATATCTTTAAAATTCAATAAATATTTTATAATGAAAATCTTTATTCTTTCAGTTTTTGTAAATACAGTAATTTCATTTGAGCATGTGTGGACTACCTCCCCCTCAAAGTGATGTGATTCATTCACAAACTACATGGAATGTATTGAGGATATGTTTAGTGAACATATATGATATATATGAAATAATATTTTTTTAATTATATTATATACATATATATATACATGTCATTTTCTTTCTTTCTTTCAATATGACAATGCATTCATGCTTACGTATGGCATACCCTCTCTATGACCTATCTATTCCATTTCATACTTCAATATTCTGTATATTATTATGATATATATATAAAAAATAAAAACTATATGATATTTATATCATGTTTTAAATTTTTTAAATCATGATATATGTTTAACTACCAAAGATATAACAAATTAATACACATGCAAAAAAGAAAGCAAATTTTACCGGATACATAACATTAACAGTAAATTGTTATCATATTGGTTATATAAAGTCATAATAAAACCATATATAGTATTATATTTATGAATATGGTTATTTCATAGATATATAATATAAATATATTTATTATACCAAAATTTTTTATGACTACAATGTGAGTCACGAAATATGATAAGGGAATTTCTTCTAACTTTTTATATCTATGAGATAAATGTCATGTTACCCACTTTTTTATTTTTTGTGGTGTAAATAATTTAAATGAAAGTATTATATGATTCTTATAATTAATTTTATGTATATCTTCATATACATTATATGATATTTCATTAATGGGGTTAATTCTTCAAAAGATACTAAATTAGTAATGTAGTTTTGTCTCAATTTTTCATTCTTTGAGACACATGTTTTGTTATGAACCTATGTTCTTTGAGGAGGTGTATATACTTCTAACTGACATGTTATATCATGAATATAATTATATTTCATGATATTTTAGGATCCATGTAATTTAATTTTCTTACATTGGGAGTATTATACAAAGATACCAAGTGTTGAATGTTTATTTAGACAATGTCATCATTTATAAAAACTATTTATGATTATGATTCCATTGATAAAATTATATGATCAATATCTCTAAAAAGAATATTATTTTTCATATCCTATGATTATTAAAGATATCTCCATGTATTAGAACTAATTTTCAAAACTTACATATTTAAGATAATTAAGAAAAAAAATTATGAAAAATATGATTATATCTCTATCTTCGGAGAGAAATCTATTTTATTTCAAAAACTAGGTTTTCAAAAATAGTATCAAATGATAATTTAAAATAATTGTTGTGCAGAAAAGGATTTGATTTTTTAATGGATTTCAATGTCTCCTTTATATGTTTTCAATTTTATTTTCGAAATATTTTTTTTTTCAAAAAATTATAAGTATTCTTTCATATGTTCTCAAGTAAAAATGTGTTTTCAAAACATTTTGATTCTTTTATAGGTTTTCAAGTGAAAATATTTTCAAAAAAAATTCAAACTCCTTTTATAAATTTTCAAATAAAAACGTTTTGAAAATATTTTTAAGATTTATTTATATGCTCTCATAGTGTTTTCAAAATAAAATTTAAAATGTTTTAAAGCTTATTTGTTAAGTTATCAAGGTAAAATATTTTCAAAATGTTTTCATGTTTCATTTATATGTTTTTAAGGAAAAAGTTTTTCAAAATTATTTCATGAATTCATTCGATGTTTTCAATGTATTTTCAAAGAAAATGGTTTTCAAAAGGTTTTATTTTTTAAAATCCTTTTTCAAAGAAGAAAATATGTTTTCCTAAAGAAATGTTTTTATGGTATATGTCATAATTATTTTCAATATAAGATGACATCTATAGATGTTACTCATGAATTCCTGGGAAATGATCCAATGGTTCCATTCATAATCTTTTTATGAATGTTGTTTTATGGAATGACATTTATGAAAACCCATTCATTTTCACAATTTATATAGTTATGTAACTTGTTCCAATTGTATGGGTTACCAGTTTATGAAACTTATTTCTCTTCTATGGGTAATATCTTTTTGAATCTCATTCCTCTTCCATAGGTTATATGGTTATGAAACATGTTTCTCTTTAATGGGATATACCATGATAAATACATATGTAACCTTATTCCTTTCATGAGTTAGTATAGGATAAAATGATAATGAAACAAATTTATTTAACATAGGTTATTATATGATCAAATTTTTATGATACCATTTTTATTTCATGGGTTAAGATGTGATTTCTTTTTATGGGTCATGATATGATGAATGTTTTATTATCTTGTGACAGTAGTATGTTTGAGAAATTATATGATGGTTGAGACCAATATCTCCCACTAATGTATTAGGTAATGATAAATGTTTTATGAGATCAAGATATTACAGAGGAGGTCATCCCACGACCTAAAAAAGGGGTCATATTAAGCCCAAAATAAGATGGTACATGGAATGTAATCCCAAGCCTAGAACAAGAGGGCATATTAAGCCCAAAACAAGAGGGTTCACAAGAGGGAATCTGAAACCTGAAATAATATTGAATCAAAAAAAATAATAGGGAATACGAGAGGGCATAGAAAGCCAAAAAAAATGAGGAAATCTTATTCATGAAATAGGAGGGAACATGGGAGGGAATCCCAAGCCTGAAAAATGGCGTCGTAATCCCAAAACAAGAGGATACATGGGATGGCATTCCAAGCTCAAAACAAGAGGTCATATTAAGCCTAAAACAAGAGGGTGCATGGTTGTACATCTAAATCATAGAAAAATTGAAACATGGGATAGAATCCCAAGACCTAAGTAGGTATATAGGTTATTATCCAAATCCTAACATGTTTTAAAGGACATGGTAGGTAGCCCTGACATATGATTTTATATACTTATGTGTCTTCCACAATTCCTTTTATTACTCATGTGTTATGCCTTCATGGATTATTCTCTTTATTCTATTATGATTCATGCCTTAGGAAATGATATCCATTATTCCATGATTCATATTTATGATATTTGGGGTATGATATTCTAAGGATATGATCACATTCTCATACCCCTATGCTCATGTTTATACTTACATGTCTCCCTTTCTTACCCTTATTGAGCATCTGAGCTCACCCTTTTATGTTTACTTCCCAATGTTATGATGATATATATTATATAGGATATTTATAAGAGGTTTTATAGTCTTGGAGAACCTATTGGGATATAATATATCTCACTCCTGTAACAGTGTCTACATTTCCATGTTTCCAAAGGCACTTAACTAATATAGTATTTGGGTTCCCATTTGTATAATGTTTTATGTATTAAAAAAAGTATTTTAATTTTTATGTACGTTAAGATTGGGTTTTTATAGTCTCTATTTATATTATAACTAATAAATAAATAAAAAATATAAATTTTATGATTTGGAATGATTAATGAATATCAACATAATCATGTTGAACAAAAAGGATATCCTCCCAAGAGAACACCCATACTGAACCTTCAGTGACTATTCATTAGTTTCATATTTACTTAATGAACATGATCTATCATATACTTGAATATCCTATTCTATATGTGGTTGTGAATATATTGTAAACCCAAAAATCCCTGAGAGACCACACATCCACCTCCTCGATTGAGGGAATGTATTGGAGAAGAGAAAGTTAATCAATTCTATTAAAATGGAGACACAAAGGTGACTCACCAACTAAGATCCCCCAAAACATAAATATAACAATATAAAAATAATAGAAATAAATGTTAAATGACTTGAGTTCAATATTGGATTGATCCCCTGTGAACTTCCTTGGGATAGATACTAATGATATTGGGTATTAGAGATCATAGAGGAGATGAATTGTGTGGAAACACAAAAGATATAAAAATGATAATTGGATGAAAAAGAAAAGAAAAATATATTAAAAGTTCATAAAACTGTTACACATAAATGAAACAACAAAACTATAGAAAATGGAAACATAGAGTTTTCAACATTTTGATAAAGAGAGGGGATACAATTTTTTGGAAAAAGTAGTGAAATTGTGGCTCTAGTATTTTCCCTATAAACGTTTTCATTTGGCAGACCCATTTAATGAGAAAATTTATAAATTTATTCTTTTGAAAAGTTTTTAAAAAATGTATTTTTTGTTTTTCCAAAAAAAATATACTTCATCCTCATCATTTAAAAAAAATTAACTGATTTATTTCAAATATTTATTCTATCTTCGTAGAATATTTGAATTTCGAAAATCATATTTTTCATGCATTTATGACCTTGATAATGAGGGAATAACACATTTAAAATTTAATAAAATTTGTTACTCTATATTTTCTATTTCTCCATGTATAAATTTATCTCCTTTGAGTATCCACTTATGATTTATCATCCCATATTCAAAAATATAATTATGTATGCACAAATTTTGAGGCATGACTTGTGAACAAATTTTGGGCCTCAAAATGTTGGATTCAACTCTTGGTATAGAATAATTAATTGAAGTACCATGTGTTTTCAAGAATAAAAAATTATCTTCAAAAATTATATGAGTATATAAAAAGATATAGACTAAATAAATAAATAAATTAAGTATTAAAATCAATGTTTTTATGATTTTTGCAATTAAGACCAAAACACATCAAAAATACAAAATTGATGAAAATTAGCTCAAATTATTTTATTGTAAGGTATTAAAAAACTAAAATATATTTGAAAATTTTTTATTACATTATCTCTGTTATAATTTCTTCAATATTAATCCAAAAAAAATATCTCCATGTAATATAAGCAACTATATGAAAAAATATAATAATATGGAATTAATAATAATCCACTACATGTCATGTTTATAGTATATTAATATTAATGATGACTTTTGAGAATAATTTATAATATTGGGTTATGTATATGAATTTTAATTTGTATCTGTATATATTAAGAAAACATAGTAAATTGAATAAATAATGGGAAATGGTGAGTTTTGTTAGATAGAATAGATTTCTTTGAATATGACATAATAGAAAAGAATACCATTAATTGTGTCTTATGTTAATATCATGATGGGGATAGGTATAATATATAGTTAGTTATTCATAATTAGATAGTTTGTTTAATCAATTAATTTATCTCAATGGAGTAAAAAATTTAATTGGGAATGATTAATAAAATTGTTAATTGTTTTATTTGTTAATAATGTTTTGGTCATTTAATAATTAATCCTGAATGTGGAATGGTGCATTTGAATCATCTATTGTCTTAATTTGTAGTTCTTCTTATTTTTCTGGAATGATGTTGTAATTATTTTCTATATGTTCATGATTGTTTTTACATGAATGTTTTCTAGTTTTTAAACATGTATGGATATTTTCATAATTGATTTTTTATCTATGTGTTTGACACAATACAAGTAGGATATAATGGTTTTTAGTTATGTTTATACCTAGAAAAGTTTTAATGGATTATATAATTCTGCACCTATACATAGGTTTTAATGGATCGAGGAAATCACATTACAGTTTTCCTTATTCCTTGGTTTGTAATGGCATTGCAGTTAAGACTAACATTTATATACACACACAGTCTACAGTGGCTTGATTTTGAGTGAAGGTATATTTTTTTCATGTATTGGAACAAGGTTTTGACATGTGCGACTATCAATGACCTATAATGGTTTATAGTAAAACATAAAAATATTTCCCTCAGATACTGATGGATTAGGGACATTGCATGTTTTGGGGTGTGATGGAAAGAGGGTATAACATGACTCGATGATGTCTTAATTCATGAAAAATATACAGGATTTTAAATCATGATGGGAAAAACATTACTATTCGGATAGTTCAAGATCCACCCCCAAATCTGGGGAGTCATTTCTATGAGAAATAAATTTTTAGGCAACAGAAATTAATTTTCCATAAAACATAGACAAAAAAAATAATGATGGAAATACTCAATGGAATCAACCCATTCCATCTAGTATTTTTTTATAACTTTTTTTTCTCATTAATTTTAACAAGTATCTATATAAAATATTATCTAAGTGAATAAATAATTTTTTTGTCCACTGTATTTTTACTCTCTTAAAATCATCACGATTATTCTTTATAATTTTTTAATTTTCAATATGAATTGAAAATATTCCCATAAATGGTATCAGAAAACATTTTAAGGTGATTAGATTTGACTAAATAGGTATATGAGGTCTATCAAATTTCAATCAATTTCAATGGCACATGTCATCCAATTGTTGTTTTATTCATCTTCCCCTTTTTCATTGTTTCTAAAACAATTATGCAACCTCTATGTAAAAAGATACTTCTCAACATATTATTCCAAAATTCATTAATTATAATTATGATAATTATTGTATATAAATTTAGAAATTCCATGGAACTTGAGATTTCATGGACATCTTGTAGGATGGATACACATGGAAATAATATAACGCAATGGTGGATTCTCTTCTAGATGTCAAAAAGGATAATCTCCTGATATAATTGAATAGTGACTACAAGCATAAATATATAATATCAAATTCCTTAATGATTTCACATTCTATATATTTATGTCATCAAAAATAGAAAGGGAGATATGGGAAAATATTCTCAAAACATTCAAATGTCTCAATAAAGTGAATCAGATACGAATTTATCTCTACGAGGGGAGTTTGAATCCCTTTCTTTGAAATATTATGAAACCAATGTTTAGTATCATTCTCGTGTGATTGTGGGGGTGGGACAAATATGGAGAAAGTTATAAAATATAGATTAAATAAAGGTTCATGACAATATATTCTTATCATTAGATCCAAAATTTTATTAAATAGTCATTTTCTTTGAACAAACCAATGACAAGGGGATAAAAAATTCAATAACCAATGGGGTATCTAAAAGCCTTGAAAATGATGGTCAATCAGTGAATTAATAGAAATGATATAGAGCATGATATAAAATAAAATGTGTCAATAAAAAAATCAATGAAGGATAAAGGGGAAAAATTTTCAAAGAGGATAAGACATAGGATTTAATAGAAAATAAAATAATGCAAAATGTGGTGGGTGAGGTTGAAGACACCCTAATCAAAGAGTTCAAGGATATTAAAATTTTACTCCATGAGTTTAAGGAAAATGATAGATGGAAGGATTATTAAATAATCAATTAATGGTAAAAATATTCAATTCAATAGTTCATCCAAATATGAACAATATATAGTAAATATTGGAGTTAGCAACAAGTGAAATCAATAAAAAAATGGCTTGAGAGTCTAATGAATGACCCGAAATTTATCATTGGATTTATAGTCCAATGAGTTATTACTTGTCCTTAATAGACATCCCCAAGATTCCAAAGGTTGGAAATAAATGTTGATGGGTTTCAAATACAAGTGGGGGTGATTTACCCTTTATGAAATAAACCAAAAACCAATAACCACACTTTTTACGAAATGATGCATGAACAAAAGAATGAAAACTAACCACCTTCATATATTTTAAAACCACCTCAAAGTGTTAAAAAAGGAATACCCAACAACTATCAATGAAAAAAGAAGATAATAAACTAAAGACTCGCAATAGACTATGAGACTCCAAACTCCATAAGCTCCAAGATCCACCATCATCAAACAACCCATGTATCATGAGGAAATGATAAATATTGCAAAATACCAAAATGGAATCGTGTTTCTAGACTGTTCTTGGAAGAACTGAAACAAAATCCATCACCATATTCTCCCATTTCCACACTGGGATAAGTAAAGACTGCGACATACCCACTAGTCTATGATTCTATACATTAACCTGTTGACAAGTTAAGCACCATGAGACAAACTCGACCACCTTCTTTTTCATGTTGTTCCACCAAAAATTGTGCCTTTAGCACCATATTCATAATCTGTGTACCTAGATGTAAAATCCATCTCGTATGGTGGTAATAATGAAGGATTTGTTCTTGAAAATATATTGGAACAACCATCTATTCTATATAACACAAAATAGAACTAACATCAAGTTCCCAGCCCTTAATGGTCTCCCCACCATTGTGTTTTGAACACACAACCAGATGGTCTTGGAAACCGCAACATCATGTCAGTCTTCATATTCCACATGTATGTCGGCTAGGAATCACATCAAATGTCATTCCTGGAAACTTTTTTCTCCAACTGACCATATGACTTTCTATTCAATGCATCTGCCTCCAAATTTTCTTTTCCCTAGTGTATACATAAAATCAATGTAAAACATCTAGAGATACTCCATCCATCTCCTTTTTCATATATTCAAATATCGCTGTGAGAAAATGTGTTTCACACTTTTTGATCCACGAACATAGTAAATTTCTCAACAAAGAGATAACGTCTCCATGTCTTAAAATCATGGAAGATAGTAGATAACTCCAAATCTTGTGTTGGGTAATTCTTCTCATGCACCCTCAACTGTCTGGAACCATAAGAAACCACAAGGTCTCCTTGCATGATAAGGCATACCAGCCTCGATCCTAAAGCATCATAGTATGTCACATAACCATATCCTCATTTTGAAAATATCAATATAGGTGATGATATAGGATGGAAATTTAGTTCCTGGAAGGATTTCTGGTCTTCCTCCATCCATTATAATGGAGCATTATTTTTTTTATCCTTTGATTTAGAGAAACTAGTCATTAGAATTCACACACATAGAATAATTATTAACCAGATAGACCAAGAAAACATCATTTCAAGAATACATTCTTCAGTGGTTTCCATGAGATAACTGATTCTATATTTTCAGGATTAATAGAAATTCCCTTCACAGAAATGAAACGGCCATGTAAATGTACTTCCTATATCCAAAATTCACCCATTGATAATTCGGCATAGAAAAGTGATCTCTCATGATTGGTAACACTGGTTTCAGGTACGACTTGTGGTCAGCCCTTGTCTTTTAATACACCATTATGTATTCAATAAACACCACAAAAAAAGAGTCCAAATATTGATGAAATATCTGATTCATCAAATCCATGATGATATCTAGTGCATTCATTAGACTAAAAGGCATGATGGTATATTCACAGTGTCCATATCTACTTCTAAAATCTGTCTTTGGAATATCCTCCTTCTGAACATAAAATTTGTGTTATCCAAATCACAATTAAATCTTTGAGAACTGATGAGATCCCTTTAATTAATTGAACAGATCACCAATGCATGAATGTGGATATATTTTCTTTATTATAACTTTGTTAACATTATGATAATCAACACACAACTGAAGAGTCTATATTATTTCTTTACGAACAAAATCGGTGCTTCCTAGTGAGATGTACTTGGTCAAATGAAACCCTTGATTTACAACTCCTCTAGTTGTACTTTCAATTCTCGTAAATCTATTGGGGACATCCTATAAGATATAATGGAAATACGACTAGTCCCCAGAAGGAGATCAATCATAAATTCCACTTCCATTATAGGTGGAAACCCTGAGAATTTATGGGTAAATACCTCTAGAAAGAGATCCATAACTACTAGAAAACTACATACCTCGATCTGATTCATTGATTCCAAATTCAATGCTTCCAACTGGTAATAGATTGTTATCACCTTTGGTGCCACGATGATCTTTTCACCTTTATTTACCATCCTCTCTCCTATGGACAGATTCTCGATGTCATCCTTAGTCACGAAACTCATTTTTCTACTATAACATTCGATTTGAGCCTTAAAAAATATCAACCAATCCATAACTAGGATTACATTGTCGACATTCATGTCTAATATCGAGAAGTCCAATTTTAGCCAAACATCATCTACAGTTATATAACATGTTCTACACATGAAGGCTTAGCATTCTCTTCCCCTGAGAGGATTTTTCAGTTTTAAAAAAGAAGGAATTATTTCCAACATTGAACATAGAAAATAAACAACACCATATGAAATGAATGAATGTGATTCACTAGTATCGAAGATCACTTTTACAAGGGTAGAATTAAAAATCATTGTACCTTTCACCATATATGGCCTTGTATAATCATCGACAATAATTTTCTCAGATTCAACTACTAGAAACTTGGACATTACCAATGGTTTCAAACCATTGGTATAAACTATACCAAATGTTTTCCAAATTGTTTGTATAAACTATACCAACGGTTGTCCAAACTATTGGCTCTGGAGCTATGGGGATAGACATATCCCAACAGTTCTATGGGAAGCATTGGGATATATGTGATTAATGGATTATATACCAATGGTTTCAAGAAACTGTTGGTATAAATGTTTACCAATGGTTTAAAACAGTTGGAAATATAGAAATCCATGTCTATACCAATGGTTTAGAAACTGTTGGTATAGACTTATACGAACAGTTCTTCACAAACTGTTGGGAAAAGTCAGGTATATAATCTATACCAAAATTTTGTAAACCACCGGTATATACATATACCAATAGTTTCATGTAAACCATTGGTATAATTGTTTTTTATAGCATATTCTAATAGTTGTAAACTATTGGCATAGCCTTTATGCACCTATAGTAGTAGTAGGCCAGCCTCCCCCCTGTGCAGCTGCAGCAATGCACTTCCACCACACACATACCTGAATTTCTTTATTTAATTACCCAGTACACATATATAGAATTAACAATAATTATAGATAGTATACACATACAAAAAGTATACCCATACAACATTAACATATAATTCATAAGTTAATTAAATACATAAATAATTCAATTCAAAATTCAGAGCAATTGCCCTATGCAATATAGAATTATGAATAGAATGCATAAAATATTGAATTATCTAAAACACATATATTATTGAATTCATAATTTAGAATTTAACAACCCATATATTAGAAAATCATGTTTTAGGTTTTGAAAATGGAATTTTTTTTCATAGGCATGGGTGAATTCAGATGAGATTTGAATTTTTGGATAATGTGGAATGTCATGTTATAGTAAGGGTTAATGTGAAATGGGGTAGATTATCTAATGGTTTATGCTTATCCAAGGGGAAGGGTGTCCAAGGGGTGGGGTGTCCTTTAGGGTGGGGTGTCCAGGGGGTTGGGGGCTGTCTAGGGGGTTGTCGGTGTCCAGGGTGGTGGGGTGGTGTCCCAGGGTTGGGGTTTTCCAGTGGGTTGGGGGCTTTCCAAGGGAGTAGGGGTGTCAAGGTGGTGGAGGTCTAGGGTGTGGGAGGGACTATCTAGTGGGGTGGGGGATACCATGGTTGTGGGGGTGTCCAATGGGATAGGGGTGTACAGAGGGTGGGGGCTATCTAGGGGGTTGGGGTTTATCCAAGGGTGTAGGGGTGTCTCGGGGGTGGGGTTATCCATGGGGTTGGGGCGGTCAAAGGGGTAGGGGGTGTCCAGGGGGTGGGCTGTCCTGGGGGGTGGGGTGTGTCTGGGGGTAGAGGTTGTCCATGGGTGTGGGGTGTCCCTGGGGGTGGGGATATCCAGGTGGTGGGGTGGTGTCCAGGGGGTGGTGGGTTGTCCAGGTGGTGGGGTGGTGTTTAGGGGGTGGAGGATTTCTAGGGGATTGGGGGCTATCCAAGGGGGTAGGGGTGTCATGGGGGTGGGGGTCCTGGAGGTGGGGTGGTCTCCAGGGGTGGGGGTATTCAGTGGGTTGGGGGTGCTGTCCAAGGGGTTAGGGGTGTCCAGGGGTGGTAGATGTCCAGGGGTGGGGGCTGCCCATAGGGGTGGGGGTGTCCAAGGGTGGGGTGTCCAGGTGGTGGTGTGGTGTCTAGGGGGTGGGAAGCTGTCCAGGGGGAGGGGTGTCAAAGGGGGTAGGGGGTATCCAGGGGAGGTGGGTCTATCCATGGGGGGCATGGGGGTAGTCCAAGGGGGTGGGGTGTCCAGGGGTGGGGGGATATCTAGGGGTGGGTGTTGTCTAGGGGTGGGGACTTTCCAGGGGGTTGAGGCATGTCCAAGGGGGTAGGGGTGTCCAGGGGGTAGGGGGATATCCATGAGGTGGGGTTGTGTCCAGGAGTGGGGGTAGTTTAGGGTTTTGAGGGTGTCCACGGTGTGGGGGTTGTCCACGGGGTGGGGCGCTGTCCATGGGGGTGGGGTGTACAAGGGGTAGGAGGTTTCTAGGTGGTGGGGTGGTGTCTAGGTGGGATTTCCAGGTGGTGGGGTGGTGTCTAGGAAATGGGGGTTGTCCAGGGGTTAGGGGATCTCCAAGAGGGTAGGGGTGTCTCGGGGGTGGGGTTTTTAGGAGGTGGGATGGTGTCCTGGGGGTTGGGTGGGGAGGCTTTCCAGAGGTTGGGGGTTCTTTCCAAGGTTGTAAGTGTAACAACCTGATATTTTTTTTATAAGTATTCTTTTTAATTTATTTGATGTCATATGTTTTATGCTACAAAAAGATTATCTTTTTCTATACACCACACTGTATTTGCTTGAAGTATACACAACACTATTCTTAGATTGTGTTACACACAATTTCATGTTCATTTTATAATAGTCATTCTACGCAACATTGAGTGTATATATATATATATTCAATGTATAAATGAAATATGGATGGATTCTGTTATAAGAAATAATAAAGGATTCTTGCACAACATGCAACCCTGATGTGGCTTGCATTACACGCAATCGCGACCATCCTCGATAGCGTGTGTAGTACGCAATACAGAGTTTCACTAAACGAAATATTATTATAATATTATTATGAACTAGCTGTTATGAATAGTAATACCCACTTTTTGAAATTTTATAAATTTTATCTTTCAAAATGGACTTCATTTTTGGATTCTGAATATCGAAATTAGCTTAGGGTGAAATTTTGGTACTTTCCGGATAACTTTCGTATTCTAATGAATTGTGAAAATTAGTAATTTTAATTAAAAACAAAATTTTTAATAGAAATAATTAATAATGATAAATTATTAATGTGAGTGGTTTTAAAGTATATTTAGAATATATTTTTACCATTTAATACAATGTTGGTCATTGGAGGTAATTTCACATTTAAACCAGACATAAACAAGTGTCAATCTTTTGATAGTTATTATCTCTTAAAAACATGTTATTTGTTTTGATGACGGGAATTAATTTTTAAATTAGTAAATGTAACTGATATGTTTTGAATTTGGTAAAATGGACATCACTTTGGAATTCATAATATCAAATATAGCTTAGCCCAAATTTTTGGTATTTTTCTGGAAACTTTCTTTTATTTGATGAATAGTGAAACCACTAAGTGGTAGTTTAAAAAACTGGATTTTTCATAAAACATAATGTTACCGCTTCTGTGAGTGGAATTTCGAAAATCCAAGAGACACAGTTAATATCAAAGACTAAAATTTGGTTCAATGAGATGAAAATATTTTTTGGTGAATAGTAACTTTTTACTTTTATTTACCAAGGTTAAAAGTAAATAGGATAATTAAGGGTAAAAATGATATTATTATTACCTTAACACGTGTCCTAATTTTATTGGATAAGTTTAATTCGACCAAAAACAACCTTAGGAATAAAATACGACTATTTAGGCCCACTTGTATTAGGTTAGGACATCTAATATTAATTTATTGAAAGAAGGGTTAAAATAGTTAAAATCAAAGTTTAATAAGTAAATAATTTTTAATATAGGGTTATACATAAGATAAATTCGACTATAAATATTAATTAGAAAGGCAAAAGGATTTCTTACATAATTTTATTTTATTTGTAATTTTTAGACTTAATATAATTTAATTTATTTATGACACAATGATGATGAAGTAATTATCTTATTAATAAAATATTGACATAATTGATGTTATAAATACCAAAATAAATTTAATTTGAGACTTTTAAGAATAACAATAATTTTTTATGTTAATATGACATGTTAATATTGATTTAATTGACTTTTTTCGAACTAATCATTCTGTTATGATTTTCACAAAAATCAATTACCAAATAGTGTCAAAATTGAAAAATAATAGTTTTTGAAACAAATATTATATTATTAATTGTTATTGTATTTTTGAAAATATAAGGTTCTGCCAAGATACTTATATCATGATAGGTGTATCATTAATGGACCACTTGGGGGTTCTCTTGGATGTATATGGTACTTTTATTAACTATATAATATAAAAATACAAAGTGACATGGTAAATGTCAATCTAATTAACTAAGAGTTAAAACTAAGAGATAAGGTTAATATAATGACCGAAACTTGTCTAAATTCTATTGGATGAGAGAATTTCGACTCATCCCCACCTTATCTTAGAAATAAATCAATTTGGAGCTATTAAAAACTGAATATGACTTTATAATAAAATAATATTTTTAGTTTTTCCAAAGGTGCCCCTCTCCTCCCTTATAAAAGGACACCACCTCCCTCTCTTCCTCACACCAATTTGAGCCATCAAACTCGTCCAACCCCTGCCCATTTCTCTTCCCCACTTCCTTAGAAACCTACTAGAGGTACTGGTATTCTTAAAAGACCAACTCTATGCCTTAAGAGAAAGTTTAAAGGAGACACTTTGAGAAAGAGGTAATACCTTCTATCGTTTTCTTCATGTTCCATTCTTCTTCTACTCCCTCTTATTTAGTTGTATCATTATGAGGTAATAACATCAGTATCCCTAATATACTGATATGTTATTATAAATATGTAACAACCCTATTTCACCTCTTATCCATCCTACAGAAAACGAAATCATCGTGCGTGCGTACGTACGGAATACCGTCTCCATGTCGTGGTATAATCTATTTTCCACCACCAACTTACTTGGATGGGTATAACGGTGTAAATAATAACTATATATGATTATTGTAAAGTGATATTTATTATTTAATAGTATACATACACTCTAATAAAATTCCACGATCATGGGAATGATATCATCGCTCGTGCGTACATACAGAATACCATCTCCACGACGCGATGAGATTCATTCTCAATGATTAACCATTCATAAATGATTATAAAGTATATATAATAAGTAATCATGAAATATTTGACATAATAATGATACTGGATTTATGTATATATATATGTATTTCATCCAATTAATTCCATTCAATTCAACGAGGAAACGAAAACAATGTTCATGCGTACGTATGGCCTACCGTCTCCATGAACGGTGTATTTCTTTCCATTAATCGATCTATTATATATATTTATATTCTGAATATATATTATATATAAATCATGTTTTATATTCTGGAATTATGTAATCATAATCTAAGTAATCATGTGAATAATTACAAGTCAAAACACGGACGACAAATGAAACGATTATACCCAAAACACTAGTTTAACATAAATTTACAAAAGAACGGGTAATATAAAGTCATAAGTGAACCATATATGATATAATAACGATGAATATGATTCTGTAATAAGTCAATGACATTATTTAAATCATTATACATGATTTTTGGATACGAACGAATCATATCGGACCTACGGTAAGGGATAATTTTACAAATCTCATTTTTATCCGAGATTGCTTATTCGTACGTATTTACTGGGGTTATTGCTATCATCCATGTCCATGTTTTATAAAAGTGTATTCATGTATTTTTAAAGTAATTTTTACCCATTTTTGACTTTTACTACATGGTATGTATGGAATTTTCTTTTATGAGGTACTTTTTGACTTTTCCGTCCAAAGTACGAGAAGAATGTTTTTTTTAACTTATACGGCATGAATGGATTTTTACGGCTTTATAAAGCCTTATTTTCATGAAGCATCCTCCAAAATATTTCTTGACTATTTTCAACAAAATACATTTCTTTTAAAATTGCATGAATTTTGTGAAAAGAAAATGATTTTGAAGAAGAAAGGATATTTTCCTCAAAAATTCATTTCAAGTGTTTAATCAAAACCATTTTCCATCTAAGGAGACATTATTTAATATGTGTATGTTTCAAGTATAATGTCCCTACGATTTACATGGTTTCACTTTTCTTATTATGAAATGATATCCATTTATTTTATATGGATTATGTGATGATGGGATGATTTTTATGAAACCCATTTTATTTAATGGGTTATTATGATTGATGTATGTTTATTTTGTGGTACAAGTAAGAATGATTTCATTATGAGATGGGTGGGACCTATACATCCCTCCAATGCATTGGGTAATGATTTTATATCTCATGAGATAGACATGGATGGAAGGTTAAGTTAATCTAGTTCAGTGTTACAGGACTGAAACGAGGAGTGAACTTGATTCAGAATGGGACTTTGTCCACTAAGATGGTCTTGGCAGCAATGCCTTGGCTACTATGGAAATCATTATATGTGCTTAATGGATTCCACAATTACAAGTTTTATTCTCATGCTATTTTATCATGCTTAAAGTTTCTTTATGATCTATGCCTTGAGTACTTCCATGTTTTATGTCATTGCTCATGTTTTTGATGTTTAAACATTATGTTCATTTTTTTAAGTTCAAATGTATATGATTTGTTTTATTTTATCCATGCTTACCCTTACTAAGAATTTGATCTCACCCTTTATATGTTTTATTTTCCCCAGGATATAAAGAAAGGTTTTAGGTAAGAAAACAAAAGGGGAAGATCTTTATGGGAGATGTTGAAGATCTTTCACCACGATTAGAAGATTACATTCCAAATTTCCAAAGACACTAAACTCTTATGGTCCTTGTGTGTCTGTTTTTGTTATGTATTAAGTATTCCACAAAAGTAATGTAATGTCCATGTACGTCAAGCTTTGGGTCTCTAAATTTGGTATCAGAGGAAAGGTTTAGTTAACCTTTGGAAACTAGGATGTGAAAACTTTAGTGAGATCCCTAGAGATATTTCTAAGGTATGTCTAGGGATGTCCCTAAGGATAAGTATACGTATAGGTTATAGTCGTAGAATTATGGTAACGATCTTAGAATTAAACCTAAGATTTTAGATATTGAAGGTACTCCCCCTTTGTTATGTTGTTTTCCCTAGCATGATTTTTTCCTCTCACACTATTCTTTTTGGGTTTTAGATGATGGATGGAACACGAAGTAACCGTGTTGATCAATGCAATGGACAATGCAATGATTGTCCTCCTGAACAAACAAATGTTATGGGAGATGGAGTTCAAAATCTTATTACTATACTTACACAATCAATGAATCATTCTGGACTTCCAAATGAGCAGTAAAGGGAACAATATTCTATTGAGTCTTTCATGAGGCAACATCCACCATCTTTCAGTGGGTCTTCTGATCCACTTGTTTCTGAACAATGGATCAGTACCACTGAAAAGATATTTTCAGTTCTTCAATGTTCTGAACATGATAAAGTCATCTTTGCAGTATATCGTTTGGAAGGTGAAGCTGATCAATGGTGGAATCTTATCAATAATACGAGGCCAAGAGATGAAATTGAGTCCATGGAATGGGACGAGTTCAAGAACTTATTTTTCAATAAGTACTTCCCTCATATTCTTCAAAAAAAGATGGAGAAGGAGTTTCTTGAACTAAAGAAAAAGGATGATGAATCTGTTGGTGTGTACGAAGCGAATTTTACAAGGCTTTCAAGGTATGCATATGGATTTATCATCCAACCTGAAATTAAATTTGATCGATTATTCAGTGGCTTAAAACTAAATATTCGAAGGGAATTAGCTATAACAGGCTTCAATAGCTATGAAGAAATTGTGTGTTCTACTATCAAGGTATAAATGGAAGTTGGTGTTACTTATCCATCTCATAGTTTTGACATGAAACGAAAGATGGAGTTCAAGGAGAAATCTCAGAATAATGGTGAAAAGAAGATGAATGTTTCTTTATTCTCAAAGTGTGGAAAGAAGCATGGTGGAGATTGTCTTAAAGGGACTAGAAAATGTTTTATGTGTAGAAAAGAAGGTCATCGAGAAACTGAGAGTCGAAGTAATAAAAAAAGGGTTTCTAATGATGTGAATAAAGAAAATACTGCAGAGAATTCACCACCAACACTTCAATGCTTCAAGTGCAAGGAAATGGGGCATTATGCTAATAAATTCCCTAATCCAAGGGTTAGTGATGATCGACATGAGAAACCACTTAAGGAAAAGGACAAATGGAAGTCACATGCGATCACTATTGGAGATATTGTATATGAAAATGATGTGGTGGAATGATTAAGTGTTTATGTAATGGGATTCCAAAATAATGTTTTATATAGTATCGTGTAATATTGGAATATTTATGTATTGGTCTATTTTGGTTTTCAATAATTTTATGGTACCGGTAACCATGGAAAGTGATTGAGATATTTTTGGAAAGAAGATGATATGCACATAGTGAAGGGATAAAGAGAAAATGAAATGTTTGAAAATATTCATGATCTCATGATTGATATAAGGACTAAGTGATATCATGGTTTGAGTATATAGAATTTTTGGGATTTTGGTATGTGGAAAGAGTTAACTTTTGACAGCATTCATGTTTTCACTAAGGTTAAATGGGTTTTTATTTTTTTTCAAGAGAATACATGATTAAGGCCTTCGAATGTTTGGAATGTGACCAACAAGACATATCTTATGATATATGGGGATCAACGATGGTATTAACATGCTTTTTATATGAAATCTCTGGTAATCATTTTCACTATAATATGAGAGTGGACTGCAGTATTATAGATAAGACTAAAGATTGGAATGGATTATATGGGACATAAGTTAGTATTGTTTAAAGATAGAACTTTTTTCCATATTATTGATGGGATGTTATAGTAATGTAGTTTTAGAAAAAGGACAACTTGCAGGACGGGCGAAAGCCCATCGTGTCGGACAAGGCTGTAGGAATCGAACCCACAACTGAAGTGCTACAGGCCTTAATCGCCTACCACTGGCCTACAAGAAGTCCCTGTTTAGTAGAAACTAGTTTTATTATATTAAGAAGTATGATATATGATGTATAAGTCCATTTTAGGAAACATATATGATTAATCTCACTATAGATCGACTTATGTATATTTAATAACTTTTTCTAACGTTTTGTTTGAGACAGATGGAATGACCCATCATTCTATCACATGATCTGCTAACACTTCACGAATGACAAATTCAACTTCATTTCTTTAAGAGATAAAGTGGGAATTGTCCAAAGAATGACCAACGGTGAGACTGTACCAAAATCACGAAAGTATTTCTTCTAATTCCAATTTCATAAGCTTTAGGGAAATGGTCTTGAAAACCAAAAATGTTGTCCTAGTGCTTTTATATCCGATGAATCAGATAGTACCATAGATCATCACAAATTTATGGCTTTGTGATTGTTGGATTTTTCATAGCCTTGTTCTCTACCACTCTCCATCAGAACTTGACGGTTAGATTTTTCTTCCATATCCATATTTTCACCTATGTTCTCCTACGTGGAAACCCAGTGATGAGTTAATTTGGGTAACCGTTACATTTCATACATTAGTTTTTTAAGCCAAGTTTGGGTATTCCATTTTATGATGTGGGTTTCTATTAAAGAAACTTTCAAGTAGTAAACTATTTATAACCCCGACGAATTTCGAGGGAGAAATTCATTTTAACAGGGGGTAGAATGTAACAACCCGATATTTTATGATAAGAATTCTTTTTAATTTATTTGATGCCATGTGTTTTATGATACAACAAGATTATCTTGTGCTATACGCCACACTGTATTAGCTTGAAGTAAACCCAACACTATTCTTAGATTGTGTTACACACAATTTCAAGTTCATTTTATAATAGTAATTCTATGCAACATTGAGTGTATATATATATATATTCAATGTACAAATGAAATATGGTTGGATTATGTTATACGAAATAATAAAGGATTCTTGCACAACATGAAACCATGACTTGTCTTGCATTACACGCAATCGTGACCTTCCTCGATAGCGTGTATAGTACGCAATACCGAGTTTCACTAAATGAGATATTGTTATAATATTATTATGAACTAGCTATTATGAATAGTAATACCCACTTTTTGAAATTTTATAAATTTTATCTTTCAAAATGGACTTCATTTTTGGATTCGGAATATCGAAATTAGCTTAGGGTGAAATTTTGGTACTTTTCGGATAACTTCCGTATTCTGATTAATAGTGAAAATTACTAAATTTTAATTAAAAAAAACTTTTTTAACAGAAATAATTAATAGTTATAAATTATTAATTAGAGTGGTTTTAAAGTATATTTAGAATATATTTTTACCATTTAATACAATTTTTGTCATTGGATGTAATTTCACATTTAAACCAGACATAAACAAGTGTCAGTCTTTTGATAGTTATTATCTCTTAAAAACACGCTATTTGTTTTGATGACGGGAATTAATTATAAAATTAGTTAATGTAACTGATATTTTTTGAATTTGGTAAAATAGACATTATTTTTGAATTCATAATATCAAATATATCTTAGGCCTAATTTTTGGTATTTTTCTGGAAAATTTCATTTTTTGATGAATAGTGAAACCACTAAGTGGTAGTTAAAAAAACTGAATTTTTCATAAAACCTAATGTTACCGCTTCTGTGAGTGGAATTTCGAAAATCCGAGAGACATGGTTAATATCATGGACTAAAATGTGGTTCAATGAGATGAAATTATTTTTTTCGTGAATAGTAACTTTTTACTTTTATTTACCACGGTTAAAAGTAAATAGAATAATTAAGGGTAAAAATGATATTATTATTACCCTAGAACAAGTCCTAATTTTATTCGATAAGTTTAATTCGACCAAAAACAACCTTAGGAATAAAATATGACCATTTCGGCCCACTTGGATTAGGTTAGGACTTCTAATATTAATTTATTTAAAGAAGGGTTAAAATAGTTAAAATCAAAGTTTAATAAGTAAATAATTTTTAATATAGGGTTATACATAAGATAAATTCGACTATAAATATTCCTTATAAATAAAAAAGTATTTCTTACATAATGTTATTTTATTTGTAATTTTTAGACTTAAAATAATTTAATTTATTTATGACACAATGATGATGCAGTAATTATCTTATTAATGAAATATTGACATAATTGATGTTATAAATACCCAAATATATGTAATTTGAGACTTTTTATGAATTAAAATAATTTTCTATGTTAATATGAAATGTTAGTATTGATTTAATTTACTTTTTTAGAACTAATCATTCTTTTATGATTTTCACAAAAATCAATTACCAAATAATGTCAAAATTGAAATAAAATAGTTTTTAAAACAAATATTATATTATTAATTGTTATTATATTCCTAAAAATCTAGGTTTATTCCAATATACTTATATCATGATAGGTGTATCATTAATGGACCACTTGTCGGTCGCTTGGATGTATATGGTAAGTTTACTAACTATATAATATAAAAATACAAAGTGACATTGTAAATGTCAATCTAATTAACTAAAAGTTAAAACTAAATGATAAGGTTAATATAATGACCTAAACTTGTCTAAATTCTATTGGATGAGAGTATTTCTACCCATCCCCACCTTATCTTATAAATAAATCAATCTGGAGCTATTGAAAACCGAATATTACTTTATAATAAAATAATATTTTTAGTTTTTTCAAAGGTGCCCCTCTCCTCCCATATAAAAGAGCACCTCCTCCCTCTCTTCCTCACACCAATTTGAGCCTTCATACTCGTCCAAAACCTGCCCATTTCACTTCCCCACTTACTTAGAAACCTACTAGAGGTACTTGTCTTCTCAAAACACCAACTCTAGTGCCTTAAGAGAAAGTTTAAAGGAGACACTTCAAGAAAGAGGTAATACCTTCTACCGTTTTCTTCAAGTTCCATACTTCTTCTACTCCCTCTTCTTTATTTGTTTCATTATGAGGTAATAACATCAGTATCCCTAATATACGGATATGTTATTATAAATATGAAACAACTCTATTTTACTTCTTATCCATCATACGGAAAACGAAATCACCGCGCGTGCGTACGTACGGAATATCGTCTCCACATCGTGGTGTAATCTATTTTCCACCACCACCTTACTTGGATGGTTATAACGGTGTAAGTAATAACTATATATGATTATTTTAATGTGATATTGATTCTCTAATAGTATACATACACTCCAATAAAATTCCACGATCATGGGAATGATATCATCGCTCGTGCATACGTATGGAATACCGTCTCCACGACGCGATGAGATTCATTCTCAATGATTAACCATTCATAAATGATTATAAAGTATATATAATAAGTAATCATGAAATATATGACATAATAATGATACTTGATTTATGTATATATATATATGTATGTCATCCAATTAATTCCATTCAATTCAATGAGGAAACGAAAACAGCGTTGATGCGTACGTACGGACTACCGTCTCCATGAACGGTGTGTTTCTTTCCATTTATTTATCTATTATATATATGTATATTATGAATATATATTATATATAAATCATGTTTTATATTTTGTAATTAAGTAATCATGATCTATGTAATCATATGAATAATTACAAGTCAAAACACGGACGACAAATGAAACGATTTTACCCAAAACACTACATTAACATAAATCTTCAAAACAACGGGTAATATAAAGTCATAAGTGAACCATATATGATATAATAACAATTAATATGATTCTGTAATAAGTCAATGACATTATTTAAATCATTATACAGGAATTTTGGATATGAATGAAGCATATCGGACCTACGGTAAGGGATAATTTTTCAAATCTCATTTTTATCTGAGATTGCTTATTCGTAAGTATTTACTGGGGTTATTGCTATCATCCATGTCCATTTTTTATAAAAGTGTATTCATGTATTTTTAAAGTCATTTTTTACCCATTTTTTACTTTTACTACATAGTATGTATGGAATTTTCTTTTACGAGGCACTTTTTGACTTTTTCGTCCAAAGTACGAGAAGAATGTTTTTTTAACTTATACGGCATGAAAGGATTTTTACAGTTTTATAAAGCCTTATTTTCATGATGCTTCCTCCAAAATATTTCATGAATATTTTCAAAAAAAAACTTTTTCTTTTAAAATTTCATGAGATTTTGTGAAAAGAAAATGATTTTGAAGAAGAAATGATATTTTACTCAAAAATTAATTTCAAGTGTTTTATCAAAACCATTTTCCATCTAAGGAGACATTATTTCAAATGTGTATGTTCCAAGTATAATGTCCCTATGATTTACGTGGTTTCACTTTTCTTATTATTAAATGGTATCCATTTCTTTTATATGGACTATGTGATGATGGGATGATGTTTATGAAACCCATTTTATTTAATGGGTTATTATGATTGATGTATGTTTATTTTGTGGCACAAGTAAGAATGATTTCATTATGAGATGGGTGGGACCTATATCTCCCTCCAATGCATTGGGTAAATATTTTATATCTCATGAGATAGACAGGGCTGGAACGGTAAGTTAATCTGATTGAGTGTTACAGGACTGAAACAAGGAGTGAACTCGATTCAGAATGGGACTTTGTCCACTAAGATGGTCTTGGCAGCAATGCCTTGGCTACTATGGAAATCATCACATGTGCTTAATGGATGCCACAATTACATGTTTTATTCCCATGCTATTTTATCATGTTTAATGTTTCTTTATGATCTATGCCTTACGTACTTGCATGTTTTATGTCATTGATCAAGTTTTTGATGTTTAAACATTATGTTCATGTTTTTAAGATCAAATGTATATGATTTGTTTTATTTTATCCATGCATACCCTTATGGAGAATTTGAGCTCACCCTTTATATGTTTTATTTTCCCCAGGATATAAAGAATGGTTTTAGGTAAGAAAAAAAGGGGAAGATCATTATGGGAGATGTTGAAGATGTTTCACCACGATTAGAAGATTATGTTCCGAGATTCCAAAGACACTAAACTATTACGGTCCTTGTGTGTCTGTTTTTGTTATGTATTAAGTATTTTGAAAACGTAATGTAATTTCCATGTACGTCAAGCTTCGGGTCTCTACAGTAGGGGGTCTTCAGGGGGTGGGGGATGTCCATGGGGGTGGGGGTGTCCATGGGGTGGGGTGTCCATGTGGTGGGGTGGTGTCTAGGGGTGGGGGTGGGGGGAGGAGGGTTTGTTCAGGGGGTTGGGGGTTGTCCAATGTGGTAGGGTGTGCGGGTGTCCATGGGTGGTTGTAAAGACACAGAAATTTCAAGGAAAAATTTTTCTTAATTTTCTTTGGAATTTACAAGAACGCAGTTTCTCACGGCACCTGATTCCGAGGCCCGGTGTGCCTGGAATCAATTTCCGAAGTTTGGCTCGGGTACGTTCAGTGAACGAACGAGCAGGTTTTTCTAACCTTTGAACCGGTGCCCAGAATCGAATTCCAAGGGCACCGATGAACTCGCAACGCCGATATTCTCTTAAGGAGACCTTTTCCGAGGTTGCGTTTTATACGGGTTGAGAGTTAGTTTTGGGGGAAATTAGATGAAGTTAAATAAATTGTGGAAACACAATTTATTTTTATCCATGTTGGTTATTTCCTCCCAAAGGGAGTTAGAGGTGGTACCCACACCCACATAACCACCCTTGAGACGATTAAGTGTGGTGGGGCCCACACGAGCCCCAACTCTTCAACTCCCCTTAAACTCCCCAATAAATCCACTCTATTTAATTTTGACAAACTTGTGTTATTAATTAAGATGAGTGACATAATTTCAAACTTTTGAAATTCAAAGTGGTTTAGTTGTGTAAATAAAATAAGCCTTCGACTTATTTTATTTGGGTTAGTTTTCTTTTTCCACTTTGAGAGGATTGGGAAGCTTTCTTCTTCTTCTTCAACCACGACGATGAACGCGAAGAACACTTAGGCTCCGACGAAGAATGTCGTCACCATAAGAAGAGAAAGACGTGTCATGTCTTCTCTTCTTCGCAGCCGGTGTGTTTCCAAAGATCGACGATGCCGCTTCCTTCGATCTTCTTCCCGTGTCGACGAAAGGAGATGCCTCTTCCTCCTAGGGCTTTCTTCATCAGCTTACGAAGCTTCTCCAGCGACGTTGCCTCTTCAGACGCACCTCGACGTCAACGGAATCGACGTTCGATTCCCGCGACGCTCGACCTCCGCGACGCTTGTCTTCTGCGGCTTGTTGATGTGCTCCGCACTTGAAACCGAGGTAGGGGTTAGTTCGGTTTAATTGATATAAAATTGTGCTCGTCTGTCATTAAGTTTTATTTCATTCGGTTAAACCACTTGATATCGAAATAATGGAAGGAGATCAGACCGCACAAACACGGTCAATCCTCCTTCCCACCTTTCATTGATCTTCGTTGTTGTTAAGGCGAAGGCGGCGCGGTGCCGTTGCACCGCGCGGAAATCACGAGGGCCACGGCCGGAGCGGGCCGTGGTGGTGGGGCGTGGCGCCGACGCACCGCGCCGGAGAACCCGAGGGAGGCAGCGGTCGGAGCGATCTGTGGCGGAGGGGCGCGGCACCGTCGCGCTGTGCCAATCGGACAAGGGTCGCGGCTTGACCCGCGGCAGAGCTAGTAGGGGCGGCCGGAAAACCGGCCGCCGGCGGATAAGGAAGAGTCGCGGCCCTACGGCCGCAGTGGAGCAGCTGGAGGCGGCCGGCCTCGCCGGCCGCCGGAGATCAGGAGACCTGCGGCCATCGGGCCGCAGCGAAGTGGTGGAAGGCGGCCGGCCGTGCCGGCCGCCGGTTTGCAATGGAGGCGGGACCCGCGGGTCCCGAGTGTGATAAAAACGGCCGGCCTAAGGCCGGCCGTGATCCTTAATTACCAAGGATTGAATTCCCCGGTTTCGTAGAGGTGGTCCCCCCCACGTGTAGGGGGCATTTTATTCAAAGGCAAGGCATAAAGTTGCGCCATCCTTTTGAAACAAAGGGGGGGCTTTGCCCCCGCGCACGGCGCACACGCGGCACCCAGGACGCACCGCCGCGCCGGACCGCGCCGTCGCGCCGGGCTGAGCTTCCAGACCGAGCCGGCCGGGTTGGACCGGGTCGGGTCGACCCGGTTCGGCCGACCTAAGGGGGGGGGGGGGGGGTCGGGCCGGGTCGGCCCAGACCCCCCGTCTTCGGACCATTTTCGGTCTTTTTCCCATAACTTGAGCTACGGGCCTCCAAAAGAGGCGCCGTCCACGGAAACGCGATCCTTGGATCGAGACGGTCGTTTCGGTATATCCCACTCAAGGTTTCGGAATACTTTGAGTTCGGCCGGGTTGGTTCGTACACGAAACCAACCGGGCCCTCGGAGCGGAAACGCTCATATCCTGAGCTACGGACATCCGATTGACGTACCGTCAGATTTGTTGAGTTCTTCTTAGTGAGACGGATGTTTTGGAATACTCCGCCTGAGGTTTGGACGCAGGTGGAGTACGGTCGGGTTGGTTTTGCCTTAAAAACCAACCGGGCCCCTAGGACAAAAAAGCCAATAACTCTCAGACCGGGCGTCCGATTGACGCGCCGTCTGTTGCGTTGAGTTCCTATTGACGATACGGAACTTTTGGATACATCAAATCTGGACTTTGTAACAGTTGATGTATCAGCCTCTCGGCTCGTGGAGCGGACCCTCCCGAACGAGCTTGCTGTGTGCGGGAACCCTAGAGCTGGCTGCGACTGCTACTGCGACTTCGACAACGACGTTTGTGCAGAGATCCTTAGTGGACTGCGACAATGAAGACAACTGGTCTTGTATCCCATGTGGGTCCCAGCTTAGATGATTCAATATTGGTCTTGTATCCTATGTGGGTCCCAGTATAGATGAATCGATGAAGACAGCTGGTCTTGTATCCTATGTGGGTCCTAGTTGTGCTGGTCTTGTAACCTATGTGGGTCCCAGCTTAGACGATTCAATACTGGTCTTGTATCCTATGTGGGTCCCAGTATAGATGAATCAATGAAGACAGCTGGTCTTGTATCCTATGTGGGTCCTAGCTGTGCTGGTCTTGTATCCTATGTGGGTCCTAGTTGTGTTGGTCTTGTATCCTATGTGGGTCCCAGCTTAGATGATTCAATACTGGTCTTGTATCCTATGTGGGTCCCAGTATAGATGAATCAATGAAGACAGCTGGTCTTGTATCCTATGTGGGTCCCAGCTTAGATGATTCACTATCTATGTCTGATCATCTCTTTCACATTTTCGATGATGTATACCTGCGGGAGCTGAATCCTGTGCTTTCCTGTGTATAATGTGTTGTGCTATCCTGTGTGGATTACGTTTTCTTTCCTGTGTGGAATACGTATACATTCCTGTGTGGACTGAGTTTTACTTGGGCTCGGAGGTTGGAGCGTATTGGAATTTTTGACTTAGGTATATGTATGGGCATATACCTAAGTAGTGTCGGTTGTTACTTCGTGATTGTAACTATCCTTTGTGGTTTATCCTTTGTGGATTTTGGGAGACCTTCGGGGGTCTCGGGGTCCCTACTGAGTCGCTTATACTCACCCATACACGGGCTATGCCCGCACTACGTTGTGTTGGTTGCAGACGACGGATAGCGTTTATCGTGGTTGAGGCTTGCAGAGCAGGACGATACCTGGAGGTGGACCACTGGGCGAGACGTACTCGGAGCGGACGGTGGGACCCGAGGAGCTGTGGAGCTATCTGTACCCACCCTTCATGTGGGATTTCCAGAGGACGACTCGGCGTAGCTTCTTATACTTTTCAGTTGATGTTTTCCTTTTCGAGTTGTACTTTACTTTCAGTTGGGGTTTGTATACTGGCCCATTTACTTTTTCTCACTTATATTTGTACTCTGTTTTCACTTAGTGGTTACTTTCCGCTTGCTTACTCTATGGTGCTTGTTTACTTTACAAAGGCAATGCCTTCCCTTTTTACCGGGATTTACGCCTTGATTCTAGTCTCTAGCCCCTGGCCTGTGGAAGGCTGGCTTGGGGTAGTCACGGCACGGGCCCCAAGGACGGGTCCTGACAAATTGGTATCAGAGGAGTTTGGTTCTACCACGAACTCTGATCTTTTCTATGTGATGCAACATTGTTTAGCGTATTGAGTGTGGTTATCAGTCCAGGGAGTCCAGTGTTGGTGCGGCGGCCGACGTATCCGTACACCCGGACCCTGACTTCTAATTTCCGACTTAATGCACGAAAACATTGATTGCGTGTGTGTTTCAAGTTTTCTTTGTGAATACTTGTGTCAGCTCACCAGGTATACTATTCTGACCATGGCGCACCTGTTTCCTTTTCAGGATGGCCCCACGAGGGCAGTCAGCTAGGGTTCTGAGAGTCGAGCGTGACGACAGCCCACCGAGCGACGAGGCCTCGGTGCAGGGCCCTTTGTCAGCAGTGGCACTGGCGGTAGCACTACCCGCCGAGCCACCGATGCTACCAGCCCCAGCCGCTGACGATGCACGTCGGCTTAGCGCGCTACATGAGTTTCAGCGCCAGCGACCGCCCAGGTTTTGTGGGGAGACGGACCCCCAGGCAGCCGAGGACTGGATGGAGGCAGTCGTACGAGTTTTCAGGCTAGTGAGGACACCAGCAGACCTCATGGTGATCCTCGCAGCGAGCCTACTGCACGCAGCTTCGGACTTTGAGAGCATCTTCTGCTCCGAGTTCGTCCCAGCCACCCTCCGAGCGATGTGCATCCAGGAGCTACTACAGCCGGGGCATGGCAGCATGACAGTATCCCAGTACGCGGCGAGGTTTACTGATCTCTCGCGCTACTCCACAGATATGGTACGGGACCCATTCTTCTGGGCCCAGACCTTCAAGCAGGGACTGAGGCACGAGATCAGGGATTCGATGATCTCCCTCAATATTCCGACATAGGCTGAGGTGTTGGAGAGAGCCCTTCTAGTGGAGAGTTTTCTCACCGAGCAGACTCTAGTGACAGGGCCCTCCGCAGAACGGCCCGTAGTAGGGTCTTCTGTAATTGGTAGTAGACAGGTGATGCAGAGGTCCTAACGGGCCAGACCATCAGATGGGCAGACACTGGATGAAGATTCGGTTGTGCGGGGCACACGAAGGAGAGCCAGCTACACGAGTGGCAGGCATTGCTACACATGCGGTGGGCAAGGTCACATGGCTCGAGACTGCCCGACTCGTCTTACATATGAGCAGCAGGTGGTAGAGGGACCTCCCAGACAGAGGTTCGGCCATGGTGGTCCACAGGGTACAGGCGGACGAGGCAGAGGAGTTGTCCGAGCAGCAAGTGGTAGACGACGCTTCGAGGTATTGCCACCACCACCACCAGGAGGTCCGCCCCGACCACAGGAAGTTAGTGGACATGGGAGAGCTCAGCTTTAGGCAGTTGAGGCCTTCGATCTTGGAGCTCTGGGAGCAAATGGACAGAAGCGGAACTAGTGGATACGTATTTTATACTTCTAGTTCCTTGTTGCTAATGTGTAGCGTCTTTGTATTATGAGCTGCAATAATAAAAGACTCATACCTTTGTGATGTTTTCATTCCTGTCCTCTTTTGTGTTGTTACTAAGAGGTTCCAGTTTAGACTATTGACTTGACCCTCACTTTTGAGACATCTACTGGAGGAGACCCAGTTACCACACACTGATGCCGACATTGTGACTCAACCCTTGCAGGTGAGAGTAACGGTTGGATCTCTTAGTAGTAGCGTCGAGGCCTTACGACGTCATCCTTGGTATGGATTAGTATCATCCATATCGGATTGACTGTATTAAGCAAAGAACGTGTTTCATCCAAGGGATGAGACAGGATTTATCTTAATCGGAAAAGAAGAAATCATAGCAGCTCTTGTGGGACCAGAGGTGGTCCAGGCCACGATAGAGAGGGTCCAGGTCATCCAGGAACGGATGAAGACAGCTCAGAGCTGACAGAAGTCTTTCGCTGGCAGGAGGTAGAGGCCACTAGAGTTTGAGGATGGCGACCACGTCTTCATGCGGGTCTCACCTCGACGTGGATTACGGAGATTTGGCCAAGGTGGCAAGTTCACTCCATGCTTCATCGGACCCTTCCAGGTCCTCAGCTGGATTGGCGAGGTGGCTTACCACCTAGTTCTACCGCCTTTGTATCCCTAGTTTCTGTTGAAGCTTTACAAGGACGTAAATCCCTATGGTGGGAGTAATGTAAAGACCCGGAAATTTCAAGGAAAATTTTTTCTTTATTTTCTTTGGAATTTTACAAGAACGCGGTTTCTGACTGCACCTGATTCCGAGGCTCGGTGTGCCCGGAATCAATTTCTGAAGTTTGGCTCGGGTACGTTCAGTGAACGAATGAGCGGGTTTTTCTAACTTTTGAACTGGCGCCCGTAATCGAATTACAAGGGCAGCAATGAACTCGCAATTCCGATATTCGATTAAGGATACCTTTTCCGAGGTTGCGTTTTATGCGGGTTGAGAGTTAGTTTTGGGGGAAATTAGATGAAGTTAAATAAATTGTGGAAACACAATTTATTTTTATCCATGTTGGTTATTTCCTCCCAAAGGGAGTTAGAGGTGGGACCCACACCCACATAACCACCCTTGAGAGGATTAAGTGTGGTGGGGACCACAGGAGCCCTAACCCTTCAACTCCCCTTAAACTCCCCAATAACTCCACTCTATTTAATTTTGACAACATGTGTTATTAATTAAGATGAGTGACTTAATTTCAAACTTTTGAAATTCAAAGTGGTTTAGTTGTGTAAATAAAATAAGCCTTAGACTTATTTTATTTGGGTTAGTTTTCTTTTTCCACTTTGAGAGGATTGGGAAGTTTTCTTCTTCTTCTTCAACCACGAAGATGAACGCGAAGAACACTTAGGCTCCGACGAAGAACGCTGCCACCATAAGAAGAGAAAGATGTGTCGTCTCTTCTCTTCTTCGCAGCCGGTGTGTTTCCAAAGATTGACGACGCCGCTTCCTTCGATCTTCTTCTCGTGTCAATGAAAGGAGACGTCGCTTCCTCCTCGGGCTTTCTTCGTCAGCTTCCAAAGCTTCTCCAGCGACGTTACCTCTTCGGACGCACCTCGACGTCAACGGAATCGACGTTCGATTCCCACGATGCCCGACCTCCGCGACGCTTATCTTCCGCGGCTTGTTGACGTGCTCCGCACTTGAAACCTAGGTAGGGGTTAGTTCGGTTTAATTGATATAAAATTGTGCTCGTCTATCATTATGTTTTATTTCATTCTCTTGGACCGCTTGATATCGAAATAATGGAAGGAGATCGGACCGCACAAAAACGGTCGATCCTCCTTCCCACCTTTCGTTGATCTTCGTTGTGGTTAAGGTGAAGGCGGCGCGGTGCCGTTGCACCGCGCGGAAATCACGAGGACCATGGCCGGAGCGGGCCGTGGTGGTGGGGCGCGGTGCCGACGCACCGCGCCGGAGAACCCGAGGGAGGCAGTGGTCGGAGCGATCTATGGCGGAGGGGCGCGACGCCGTCGCGCCGTGGCAATCGAACAAGGGTCACGGCTTGAGCCGCGGCAGAGCTAGTAGGGGCGGCCGGAAAACTGGCCGCCGGCGGATAAGGAAGAGCAGCGGCCCTACGGCCGCGGCGGAGCAGCCGGACGCGGCTGGCCTCGCCGGCCGCCGGAGATTAGGAGAGCTGCGGACATCGTGCCGCGACGAAGTGGTGGAAGGCGTCCGGCCGTGCCGGCCGCCGGTTTGCAAAGAAGGCGGGACCCGCGGGTCCCGCGTGTGATAAAAACGGCCGGCCTAAGGCCGGTCGTGATCCTTAATTACTGGGGATTGAATTCCCCAGTTTTGTAGAGGCGTCCCCCCCCCACGTAGAGGGGGGTGTTTTATTCAAAGGTTCGGCATAAAGCCGCGCCGTCCTTTTGAAACAAAGGGGGGATTTTCCCTCGCGCACGGCGCACACGCGGCACCCAAGTCGCGCCGTTGCGCCGGCCCGCGACGTCGGGCCGGGCCGAGCTGCCGGACCAAGCCGGCCGGGTTGGACCGGGTCGGGTCGACCCGGTTCGGCTGACCCAAGGGGGGGGGGGATCGGGCCGGGTCGGCCAGGGCCCGGACCCCCCGTCTTCGAACCATTTTCGGTCTTTTGCCCGTAACTAGAGCTACGGGCCTCCGAAAGACGCACCGTCAGTGGCAACACGATCCTTCAATCGAGGCGGTCGTTTCGGTATATCGCACTCAAGGTTTCAGAATACTTTGAGTTCGGCCGGGTTGGTTTGTACACGAAACCAACCGGGCCCTCGGAGCGGAAACGCTCATATCTTGAGCTACGGACGTCTGATTGATGTACCGTCAGATTTGTTGAGTTCCTCTTAGTGAGACGGATCTTTTGGCATACTCTTCTCGAGGTTTGGACGCAAGTGGAGTACGGTCGGGTTGGTTTTTCCTTAAAAACCAACTGGGCCCCTAGGACGAAAAAGCCAATAACTCTCAGATCGGGCGTCCGATTGACGCGTCATCTGTTGCTTTGAGTTCCTGTTGACAATACGGAACTTTTGGATACATCAACTCTGGAATTTTGTGAAAGTTGATGTATCAGCCTCTCGGATCGGGGAGCGGACCCTCCCGAACGAGCTTGCTGTGTGCGGGAACCCTAGAGCTGGTTGCGACTACTACTACGACTTCGACGATGACGTTTGTGCAGAGATCCTCAGTGGACTGCGACAATGAAGACAGATGGTCTTGTATCCTATCTGGGTCCCAGCTTAGATGGTTCAATACTGGTCTTGTATCCTATGTGGGTCCCACTATAGATGAATCGATGAAGATAGCTGGTCTTGTATCCTATGTAGGTCCTAGTTGTGCTGGTCTTGTATCCTATGTGGGTCCCAGCTTAGACGATTCAATACTGGTCTTGTATCCTATGTGGGTCCCAGTATAGATGAATCAATGAAGACAGTTGGTCTTGTATCCTATGTGGGTCCCATCTTAGGTGATTCAATACTGGTCTTGTATCCTATGTGGGTCCCAGTATAGATGAATCAATGAAGACAGTTGGTCTTGTATCCTATGTGGGTCCTAGCTGTGCTGGTCTTGTTTCCTATGTGGGTCCCAACATAAACGAAACAATGAAGGCGGCGGGTTTTTTATCCTATGTGGGTCCCAGCTTAGATGTTCTAGTATCTATGTCTGATCATCTCTTTCACATTTTCGATGATGTATACCTGCGTGAGCTGAATCCTGTGCTTTCCTGTGTGGAATGTATTGTGCTATCCTGTGTGGATTACGTTTGCTTTCCTATGTGGAATACGTATACTTTCCTGTGTGGACTAAGTTGTACTTGGGCTCGGAGGTTGGAGTGTATTGGAATTGTTGACTTAGGTATATGTATGGGAATATACCTAAGTAGTGTCGGTTGTTACTTCGTGATTGTAACTTTCCTTTGTGGCTTATCCTTTGTGGATTTTGGGAGACCTTCGGGGGTCTTGGGGTCCCTACTGAGTAGCTTATACTCACCCCTGCACGGGCTATGCCCGTACTATGTTGTGTTGGTTACAGACGACGGACAGCGTTGATCGTGGTTGAGGCCTGCAGAGCAGGACGGTACCTGGAGGTGGACCACTGGGCGGGACGTACTCGGAGCGGACAGCGGGACCCGAGGAGCTGTGGAGCTATCTGTACCCACCCTTCAGGTGGGATTTCCAGAGGACGACTCGGCGTAGCTGATTTTACTTTTCAGTTGTTGTTTTCCTTTTTGAGTTGTACTTTACTTTCAGTTGGGGTTTGTATACTGGCCCATTTACTTTTCTGCACTTATAGTTGTACTCTGCTTTCACTTAGTGTTTACTTTCTTCTTTCTTACTCTGTGGTGCCTGTTTACTTTACAAAGGCAATGCCTTCCCTTTTTACCAGGATTTATGCCTTGGTGCTAGTCGCCAGCCCCTGGCCTATGGAAGGCGGGCTTGGGGTAGTCACGGCACGGGCCCCGAGGACGGGTCGTGACAGTGGTGGTGGCTGTCCAGGGGGTTTAGGTGTTGTCTAAGAGGGTGGGGGTGTCTAGGGGGTGGGGGTGTCTAAGGGGTGGGGGATTTCCATGGGGTGGGGGTGTCTAGGGGTGGGGGTTGCCTTGGGGGTGGGGGATTTCTAAGGGGTAGGGTGTGTCCATGGATGGGGATGTCTAGGTGGTGTGGTGGTGTCTAGGGGGTTGGGGTTATCCACTTGATTGGGGGTGTGGTCCAAGTGGGTAGGGGTTTCCAGCAGTGGGGGTGTCCAGGGGGTGGGGGCTTGTCCATGGGGGTGGGGTGTCTAGGGGGTGGGGGTTGTCTAAGGAGGTAGGAGGTGTCCAAGGGGGTGGGGGTTGTCTATGGGGGTGAGGGTGTCTAGGGGGTGGTTGTTTTCAAGTGGTGGGGTGGTGTCCAAGGGGGTGGGTGGTTGTCCAGGGGTTGGGGTATGTCAAATGGGGTAGGGGATGTTTAGGGGTGGGGGTGTCCAAGGGGTAGGGGTTTTCCATGTGGGTGGGGTGTCTAGGAGATGGGGGTGTCCAGATGGTGGGGTGGGTCCAGGGGGGTGCGGGCTGTCCAAGGGGTGGTTGGTGTCCAGGGGGTGGGGTGCTGTCCATGGGGTTGGGGGTGTCCAAGGTGGTATGGGGTTTCTAGGGGTGGGGGTGTTCAGGTGGTGGGGGGTGTCTAGTGGGTGGGGGCTATTCAGGGGGTTGGGGGGCTGTCGAAGGGGGTTGGGGGTGGCATGGTGTCTATGGGGGGTGGGGGCTATCCAGGGGGTTGGGGTTCTGTCCAAGGGGGTAGGGGGTGTCTAGGGGGTGGGGTTTTCCAGGGGTGGTGCTATCCAGGGGGTGAGGGGGTTGTCAAAGTGGGGTGGGGGTGTCCAGGGGGTGAGGGCTATCCAAGGGGGGGTGGGGATTTTGTATGGGATGGGTGAATCGGTCACAAAAAATCATCAATTCAAGTTTTATTATTTATAGATAAATAAATAAAGATAATGTGGCCTACCTAGTCACACATATATTCAGGGACAACTAATCATCGAACATTAGATGTCAATAATATCAGTAAAAAATGTAACAGATCAATTTGTCCGTCATCACCATCAATATCATCACTGTTTTCATCATCCCCACCCCCATCCTCATAGTTGTCCCCATCAATGTTCCTTCCCTCCTCAATGCCATCCTCCTCTCCCTTGTACTCTGCCTCAGCCTCCTCCTCACCCTACTCCTTCGTCTGGATCTCCTCCTCGCCCTCCTCCTCCACCTAGGCCTCCTCCTCCTCCGCCTCGACATCCTCATCATCATCATCTCGACCACAATAAGAAATATCACCTAGTACACCATATATAGAATTCATCAACGACATATATTCGTCACAAGCTATGCTAGCCACTGGTGGAAGTGTTGGATGTACATATTCCATCCGTTTTATAATTACTGTGTTTGCCTTAATATACTGTTCTTCCATTTCTGTGGCCGTTTTTTCATCATGTTCTTCATGTTCCATAACCTAATAGAACATGGTGGAATTAAAACTCATTCCTAATGAGGGAAAATACCTTTTGGGACTATAATCTTCCAATGATGATAGTGTATTCTGCATGGGTGTTCTTATCCCAACACCTGATGTAAGTGATCATTTGGCCCAAAATTATCATGTTCTTAGAGATCAATGGCCTCTAAAGTAGCATGTTACAAATAAAAATATATTATTAAGTTACAAAATATAAATTAAAAATTTAAATCAACAAAGTTAAACTTACAATAGGTTGCTGAGTCGGTTCAATAACAGCACTTCCATCTTTCTTCCTTCGACAAGAGCAAAATAGTTTTTCTCGAGGCACACGTCCTTAAATATTTGATTTTTTCCTCTACAATGAAATAAAAGGTAGGAAACCATAATTAAAAATAGGTTACCAATAATTAATTTCATAACTAAAATTATATAACAAATTTCAAAATCCGATAAATTATATAGGAAACAATAGAAAGTTCTTGTCGTAAATAAAAATTATAAACAAATTCCATACCTGCTTCCTCTCATGATATGGAAGCATAGTACGTCCCAATGTGTGGAAAATTTTTTATCATAAATGTCTTATTTATTTCTTCTAGATGATTCCTAAATAAAATTTAGTAATACAAAATAGATTATTAATGAAAAACATGATATTTTTCATTTAAATATCTCAAATGTGATTAATA
Organism: Viscum album; assembly: GCA_963277665.1. Taxonomy (NCBI): domain Eukaryota; kingdom Viridiplantae; phylum Streptophyta; class Magnoliopsida; order Santalales; family Viscaceae; genus Viscum; species Viscum album. The sequence continues at coordinate 310,506,974 of OY728120.1, forward strand.
CCTTAAACTGGTTAGTCATTCAATGAGTAATCATCTGTCAATACTGTTCTATCAGACAATCATTCATGATGGGGATTGCCTATAACTCTGTGTCAACTCTAGCACACCAGCCAACATACAAATCATGCTTGTAGGCCCTCCAAAGCTCACCTAAATCATTTAGACATGTTGGTCGTGCACCCTCACCATTGGGGAAATTAAACCGAAGTCCACACCAAATTAGTAATTCATATAAATACAAAAAATAAAATATTGCACTAAATAAAACTGATTTTTTACCCATATCATTGCCAACGAATTATCATTGACATCATCTATAAACTTTCTCCATGAGAGCGGGCTAACAAGAACGATGTCGAAGTATTTGGAAAGCATCGACAAAAAACTCTGACTTTGTTTCACTGTTTTTTCAATCATATGAATGTTCTTGTTGTAGTCCACCATCAACTTCTTACAACAGTTCCACATCGCACGCATGCGTGTACTCCCCTGCCCCCACCTCCTATCAGTAGATATATCTGTTATGAAATAAAAACAAATATTTTATCAATATATGTTATAATTAAAATTTATAATGATATAAAAATTTACGAAGGTTCTATAAATATACATGTGGAAGTCTAATCAATGGGCACCATTGGATTCGTAGAAACTGAAGGAACACCCTGTGTAGGTGGAGTGGGTCACAATGTATGCTCTGAAGGGATAGAATATTGTAGAGAAAGAGTAGAATAATATGGAATATAGAAGCTCGGAGAGAAGGATGTATAAGTAAAAGAATATTTCATAGATGGCTATATGAATGCTAGATGGGGAGTGGGAATCATCATCAGATATTGTAAAGATGGGTGAGGAGACTTAGATGTAAAAGGTGGTGAAAACATGGGAGGCATAAATTTACTGTGTGTCCCTAATGACACAGTGGGAGCATAATGTGAGATAGATGATATGTCAGTGGGAGGGTCAGGGTCTAATCGGGTATGCCGACCAGATCACCTAGCTCTCATACCAACCCCTCGTATGAACACCCTGAGTACTAGGACAACTACTAGGATGCTCATCAAATAATTGTATCCTATGAGGTGGATCCTGGAAAAATGTATTAAAAAAATTAATCACATGACATTATATATTACTTATAAATATGTATATATATTAAATAAAATACTCACTATAGGCACTAGTTGTGGAACGCCCATCTCAGCCATGTGACGATTTTTGTCCATCATCTTTTTTGTTGCCTCTCTTCAATTGGTGGCATTTCCTGCATTTGAAAACAAATATGGAAGAAATTTGAAAAGGATAACTTATTTATAAACCACAAAACAAAACAAAGGATAGTGAATATGGTGATTCATGGATAACTTAACTATCAATTGAATTAGGTGATCTTGAATAGATATATAATGAATTCAATAAACCATACAATATGTAACAATGAAATTTAATTAATTGGTCGGATGGTTCTTTAGCCTAGGTAGAAGATTCAGGTTTCTATACTTGTTTTTCACAAGAATACAAACTATCTTGTTCATTATCTATTGAAATTTTAAAGGGAGGTCTTGGAGTTATACTAATTTTATACATAATAAACAAAGCATTGAAATGTCCACCATGTTAGAAATGTTGGTTTTGTAGGTTTGAATACAGTTCAATTCCAAATTAGAAAATGAAATTCAAATAAAATTACAACCAATAAACATTGAAAATTCACATAATAGTCATGTAGGATACAACATATTTTTAATAAATATTAAATCAATTTGAATAGTACTGACCTTAACAATCCATGTCGAGCTAAACCAAAATAATTGAGAATAGGGATGATTTTATATATTCCCTACAACAACTTCTGGTTCACAGTAAACTATGAAAATTGAGCTATTGGATTCATCAAAATTAATAAATGGATCATTTCCAATGGAATTAGGGATGGTGTCAATTCCATCATCACCGTTATCAAAAATATGTCTTGGAATTACTTCAATAATGACACCAAATTTAGGTCGAAGATGTTCTTTGACATAAAAAAACTTGTTTTCCATTGATGCCAATACATATGGTTCATCGGTTGAAAGATTGTGAGTCATATCAATTAGTAGAAATTCACAATCATCAATAAATGTGCCATTCCTCCTCATCGAATAAAACCACTGGAATTTAATCATTGTGACTCGTCCATGAGAATGATAATCTAATATTATTATTATTTTCAATTACTCCATAATAACATACATTTTCAAATTGTGGTCTACAATATGATGCACTGGAATAACATTCGGTTGTGGTAGTAACCATAAAACCATCAAGTTGTGTTCTCATGTTCTTTTCTTGTTCAGTGATATTAAATTTGTACCCATCGATAACAATTGATTTACAGTCATGAACCATGGTATTAGGACCAAAAGACAAATCACTTATTTCCTTAGAGACATAGTCAGTAGGAATACTACATACCTAAAATATAAATTAATATTAAACTTAATAAAATATTGATTTAATTATTTTAAACAGTAATATTTTTACCTATAATTTTAACCAAGAAGAAAACACTTTGATATATATAGTATCCCTATTTATCAAAGATAAAGCATGATGATTTCTATTTTTCATTGAATTATGTTCCCTGTAGATAAAAATAATAATAGTTTAATAGATATGTATATATATAAGATATACATATATTCAATTTAATTACCGTATGTAGTCATCGAACAAATCAGTGTTGAAAAAAACTGTATGATGTGTCGTCTCCTGCTCTTCAAGACTTAATGTCGTCAATGTATATGATCCAGGAAATCCTCCTACTTGAGGAAGTGATGGAAAACTGGGTTCAATTTGGTCATATAGTTCTTCTTTGTTTCTCATTGGTCTGTTAATTCTAGAAGTAAGATTAGACAAATACATAGAGAATAAATCCATACATTCTTGAGCCAAGTAACTACTCACAATAAAACCTTCGGCATGATTCCTATTTCAGACATAAGACTTTAATATTTACATATTTATTTCAGTTGGATGCATCCAATGAAAATAAATAGGCCCTACTAGAAGTATTTTACTTGGAAAATGGATAGTTAGATGCAGCATGCATGTGAAAAATGATGGAGGAAATATTTTCTATAATTCACAAAAAATTAATGGGGAATCTACCAACATTTTTTTCAAGAAATACTTGGACTACATATTAGCACAAAGTTCTTTAAATAAATGTAACAACCGAATAACATCCACCCTTACATTATTGGACAAAAGATGACAGATTTCTATTGGAATAAACTCATGGAGAAGGATAAGATAATCATGAGTCTTCAAGAGTTTTAGCTTCAACTCCCTTATATTAACCCATTTAGATATGTTTCTTGAATAGACATCAGTAAATTTAATAGTCTCTAGTACTTCCATAAATTAATGTTTTTCTTTAGATGTCATCACATAAGAAGCACTTGGAACATTCCATTTATTTTCAATAATACGCACAGGATGCAATTTTGGTCTGATGCCCCAATCCACCAAGTCACACTGAGACTATAAATCATCTTTTGTATTTCCCTTAAAATTTAGAAGAATATAAAGAAACATTAAACATATATTTTTTCAATGTTCATTAATCTAAGAAAAGAAGTAACAAATTGGTTAACCAATTAAGAAAATAAAAAAAGATATTTCTCTTCTTCCAATTGTAACATATTTCAATGGAAACTTTGTTTATCTTCTCATATTTCATTTGAACTTTCCTAAATGAAAAAATTAACTCATCCGATTCATTAATCACATCAGTTCTAGACATACGCTGAGGTGGATCATCAATCTCTATGGTATTGTCAAATCTCTGACGATTATTTCTTTATGGATGGTTCATTGGCAATAATCGTCGATGTCCCACAAAATAGAACATATAGTGATGTTTTAGTCTTCTAGATCATGTATTCTTCATAAAAATAGGACATGATAGTTTTCCATTCATTCTCCATCCATGAATCATTTCATAAGTAGTAAAATCATTGATTGTCTATATAAGCACAACACGCATCTAAAATATGACTTTTGAACAAGAATCATATGTTCGCACAACCACATCCCAAATAAGTTTCAAAAAAATTATTAAAGGTTTCATGTATACATATATATCATTGTCGGGATCAAAAGGGATAGATATGAGTATACTCATGAAAGTGAAAGGTTTTTTCATACACAACCAAGGGGGAAGGTTATAAATGTGTATAAAAATAGGCCCAGTGTTGTGCAAAGTAAGCATATGCCCAGACAGATTAAAATGATCACATTAAATACCAAACCTCACATTAGGCGTGAGAGATACAAAATTAGGATATATAGCATCAAATATCTTCCATGAAAACACATTTTCAGGGTTAACCAACTCATCATTAGTCTTCTTTCTCTTAGAATCATTCCATCTCATTTTTATTGATATTTCATCAGAACTAAAAATATTCTGGAGTCTGGCAGTCAATGGAAAGTTCCAAATTACTTTTTGGGCATACGGGATAGTGTTATATCAGCTTTTGGCTTCCACCAGGATGTGCCAAATTTTATACAATAATTTCATTCTTCAGTTTCCACCTAGAATAAACTACAATATATCAGGGAAGCATGAATTTTGTTTCTTCAAAATCCATGTTTCATAACTAACTTCCATGCCATATAGTGGTTTGAGGTAATATCTTCATCATCTAGAAGTAATTCCTTTAATAATTTAAAATTGTAATCTATATAAGTATTATAAATCCCATAAATAGTTTTCCCATGAAATAATTGGATTAGAAATTCCATATTTTTCATCTTTCCACAGTGTTAATATACTAGAGTCGCGGCATCATCATTCAATTTTTTCACCCTAAAAACATCATCATTTTCATTATACACATCATGTGTGCTCATACCGAAGTCTTCTTGGGTCATAATCCTTTAATTTTCATGATGATTAATAAATATAAATTGGACATATGACAAGTTATCCAATCCAATCCTCTCATTTGGATCATCAGCAATTTGAGAATTCATTTTCTCCCCATTGTGATACCACAAATAGTAGTTTCCTTTAAAACCATATTCGGTTATGTGGTAGCTGACTTCTTCATGTCTCAACCAAGGTCTTTTAACACAAATGTAGCATGGTCATTGTATGGGACCACTATCTGAAGTATTGTGGAATGAAAAATCTAAAAAGATATCCAAATGTTTTTGAAAATTTCTTATGATCCAATCGGTTTCATAGCTCCAAATTCTATTGATTCTGTAAAAATAAATTGTTATAAGTCATTTCGTCAAAATAAATTCAATAATATTCAATTTTCATCAAAAATATATTTATGTAAATGATAATTGTTCACTTTATATGAAACCATAACTAACCCACTACTCTATATGAGAATCATAATATAAAAGATAAAAAAATGATATATTATAACAAAATAAATTTGAAAGACTATACATGAGTGTATAAGATCATATAAACATGTGGAGGAGAATTATTCAAGAGTTGAGTAAATTTTAGATAGAATAAATTTTATATTTTTACAGATTATTTCAGTGATCACATACACTGTCCAAGGGGGAGGGGGTGTCCAGGGGTGGGTGTGTACAGGGGGTGGGGGTTGTCCTAGGGGGTGGGGGCTATCCAGGGGTTGGGGGTGTCCAGGGGGTGGGGTTATATCCAAGGGTTTGTCCAAGGGGGTGGGGGTGTCTAAGGGGGTGGGGCGGTGTCCAAGTGGGTGGGTGCTCCTCTAGGGGGTGGGGCTTTCCAGGAGTGGGGTGGTTTCTAGGGGGATTTCTAGGGGTGGGGGCTATCTAGTGGGGCTGGGGGTGTCCAGGGGTGTGGGCGGGTGTCCAGGGGGTGGTGTGGTGTCCAGGGGGATTGTCCAAGGGGGTATCCTGGGGGTTGAGAGCTGTACCGGGGGTGGGGGTTTTCCATGTCGGTGCGGGGTGTCCATGGTGGTGGGGGTGTCCACTGGGTGGGGTGGGGGTGGGGGGGTGTGGGGTTGTCCAAGGGGGTGGGGGTGTTCACCTCCAAACAAGGGCTATAGAATCCAATATGTATCCAATTGTAGCATCACTTCAAACCATTATAGATGGATCAGAATACTATGGGTGTAAACCATGAATATTATACATATAAATCACAACACACCTAGTTGTAAACACACCTCCAAATATCATATGTAGATTGGATTTTATCATCCAATCTAAATATCATACATGAATTCTAAAAAAATCACCTAATTGTAAACACATGTCCAAATTGTGAGCTTGGTATGTGGATTATTGATGCTGTGAGAGGCTAGCTGAGAAATAATTCTAGGTTGTGATAAAAGGTGTAAATATATTTTTTTTATGTTTAAAAAAATTTGTGTGTGTGTTAAATATGATCCTATGTAAGTTGTTTAGCCATATGATCCATGATTCAAGGGGACAATACTCATGGGAGTATGATCCTTGTAATATCATTAGGTGATATGGAGTTGTAATAATGTTAAATTTTAATTAGATAAATATGGATAGTGGATAATAACATGAGTGAGATTTATTGCAGAGATCAATTTATCTTGGAAGGGAATGAGCGAGTGTTGGTATGGAAATTCATGAAATGTCTTAAAGCTTTAAATAAAAAATACATTGGTTATACATGATTCCTTTTTTTGTATAGTATTATAGTGGACTACCCACCCACCCCTAGATAGACCCCCCCCCCCCCACGCACAGCTGTATCCCCTTACCCCACTACAGCCCCCCTTGGATAGCACAACCCCACCCCCACCTAGACATCCCCCACTCCACTTGGAAAGCCCACCCCCACCTGGACAGCCCCCCTCCACCACCACCTGGACAACCCACCCCCTTCCTAGATAGCCCACACCCCCTCCCCTAGACAACCCACCCCCTGGAGACCCCCCCCCCCACCCACACACACACTCCCAACCCCCAACCACATGGACACCCCCTCCCTAGACATCCCCCCCCCCCCACCTGGACACCCCACCCCCACCACTTGGATAGCCCAAACCACCCCCCCCACCTGGACAGCCCATCCCCACCCCCTGGACCTCCCACCCCCACCCCCCTTGGACAGCCCACACCCCAATCCTCCACCTGGACAGACCACCCTAACCCCCTTGGACTGCCCACACCCCTCATTGGATATCCCACAACACATGCAGCCCCCCCCCCCCGGACAACCCACCCCCAATATGGATATCCCTACCCCCTGTAGCCCCTATTAGGTTAATTTTATTTAGAACCATTTTATTAATTATGAAATTAAAACCATCATGCATTAGACATTTCAATAAAAACAACCCATTTAATTTTTAAAAACATGACAAATTCAATTTATAAGGATCTACGAGTCACTTAGTAAATGCCATTGTCGAAAGGAGAAATCACCAACATGGTTAATTCCAATTTAAAAACTGGGCCAAGCAATTAGGAGGTGTGGTGGTGTCCAGGGGGTGTTTTCCAATGGGGTGGGGTCTGTCTAAGGCAGTTGAGGGTGTCCAGGGGGTGATGGTGTCCAGGGGTGGGGGGTGTCCAAGGGGGTGGGGTGTCCAGGTGGTGGGGTGGTTGTCCAGGGGGTAGGGGTGTCCAAGGGTGGGGGTGTCTAGGGGGAGGGGGTTGTCCATGGGGGTGAGGGGTGTTTAGGGGGTGGGGGTGTCCAGGGGGAGGGGTTTGTCTAAGGGGTGGGTGTCTAGGGGTGGGGGTTCTATCCAAGGGGGTTGGGGTGTCCAGTGGGGCCTTCCAATGGGGGTTTCCAAGGGGGTGGGTGGGAAGGGGGTTGTCTAGGGGGGTGGGGGAGGGGAGAAGTCCATGGGGTTAAGGGGTGTCTAGGGGGTGGGTGGGGGTTGTCCAAGGGGGTGGCATGTCCAGGGGTGGGGATTATCCAAGTGGGCAGGATTGTGTTGGTGGGTGGGGTGGGGGATATCCAATAGAGGGCCTCCAGATCCAATTCATCCACAATATCACTTCCCTTCCTGTAGAGACCCGAAGCCTGGAGTACATGGACATTACATTACTTTTGCGGAATACTTAGTACATAACAAAAACACACACACAAGGATCGTAATAGTTTAGTGTCTTTGGAAACATGGAACGTAATCTTCTAATCGGGGTGAAAGATCTTCAACATCTCCCATAAAGATATTCCTTTTTTTAACCTAAAACCTTTCTTTATATCCTGGGGAAAAGAAAACATAAAATGGTGAGCCCAAATTCTCAGTAAGTGTAAAAAGAGGAAATATCAATCACATCATCTTCATAAGAACATAACTTTTGGAAATCTTAACCTGCAAAAGAGAGTATAATTTCATGACATGGGATAAATCATAGTAGTGAAATGTAATCCCAATAATCATAACTTCAAACATGAAACTTTGTGGCATACACACATAATCATAGAGAATCATATCTTATTAGTCAAGACTCATTTCCAAGACAATCTTAGTGGACAAAGCCATTTCTGAACCGAGTCACCCTCGTTTCAGTCCTATTTCAATGAACCGGTATAACCTACCATTACAGCCATGTCTATCTCATGAGATATAAAATATTTACCCAATTCATTGGAGGGAGATATAGGTCCCACCCATCTCATAATGATACAATTCTTATGTGTGCCACAAAATCATAAATCATACATCATTGCATAACCCATGTAATACAAATGGGAATCTTAAACATCATGACATCATAAAACAATTCATATAAGATAAAGGAATTCATAAAAATAATTCCTTCACAACATAATAAAATCAATGTAATAATAGGGATAAAAACAAAACCCTTTATTATCTTAGATGGAAAATAATTTTGATAAAACACTTGAACTCCATTCTTGAGGAAAATATCCTTTCTTCTTCAAAAACATGTTTCCTGTCTTAACATGTCATACAACTTTAAACTAAAAGAAGTTGATTAAAAATAAACTTGAAAACTTGTAAAGGATTATTCTTGGAAATAATGTTTTAAAAATCCATTCATGTCGTATAAGTTAAAAAAACATTTTTCGTACTTTTTTCGGAAAAGTCAAAAAGTACCTCATATGAAAAACGACAAAAGATTCCTTTCATATCTTTTACTAAAAACTCACCGAAGGGTAAAATTGGATTTAAACAATATTAGGTGGATGGAAATAATAGTACATATTGAGGAAACATGGATGTGGATGATAAAATACACCCCAGTAAATACTAAAGTATAAACAATCTCGGATAAAAATGAGATTGTGATATTTCCCTTACCTTAGGTCTGATATGCTTTGTACGTGTCCTAAACTCCTGTATAATGATTTAAATAATGTTATTGACTTATTAAAGAATCATAATTATTTTTATGATATCATATATGGTCATATTCTTAGCTTCTTAGTAGTAATATTTCATTGCTACTTGTTATTCGGGTGTTTATAACTTTTTGTTCTTATGCGTGTTCTGTCGAATAAATTTATATTATTATCTTTAGGTTATAGATACCTCATTTCCAGAATGGTATTAGTATAATATATATCATATTAATTCATTCAATTCATTTTTATAATCATTATTAAATGAAGATCATGTAGAACGATTCGCATCACATCGTGGAGACGGTATTCCGTAGGTACGCACGAGTGATGATATCGTTCCTATGATCATGGAATTGTATTGGAGTGTATGTATACTATTTCAGAATCAGTATCACTTTATAATAGTCATATATAGTCATTATTTATACCATTATACCCATCCAAGTAAGGTGGTGGTGGAAAATAGATTACACTATGGCGTGGAGACGGTATTCCGTACGTACGCACGCGCAGTGATTTCTTTTTCCATAGGATGGATAGATGGTGAAATAGGGTTGTTTCATACATATAATAACATATCCTTATATGAGTCATACTGATGTCATTACTTCATAATGAAAAAACTAATGAAGAAGAAGTGGAAGAAGAAATAAAGATGAAAGAATCGGTAACGAACATTACCTCTTCTTTGAAGTGCTTCTTTGAGACCTTATTTTAGGGAACTAAAATTGGTCATTGAAGAAGACCAGGACCTCTAGGATGTCTCTAGGGAAGTGGAGAGGATGAATTTTTATGGGTTGGCCGAGCTTGAAGGCTCAATGTGGTGTGAGGAAGAGGGGGAGGAGGTGTCCTTTTATAAGGGAGGAGAGGGGCACCTTTGGGAAAACTAAAAATATTATTTTATTATAAAGGTCAAATTCGGTTTATAATGGTTCCAAAGGGTCTTATTTCGAAGCTAAAGTGGGGATGGGTCGAAATCCTCTCATCCAATTGGATTTAGACAAGTTTAGGTTATTATTTTAACCTTATCTATTATATTTAACTCTTAGTTAAATAATTTAACTTTTACCGTGTCTTTTTGTTTTCTTACACTACATGGTTAATAAACTTACTATATCAAGCCAAACGAACCCCAAGTTGTTTATTATTATTATATATAATCTTATCTAAGTCATTTTCCCGAACCTTATATTTTTAGGAATAAAATAACAATTAATAATATAATATTTGTTTTAAAAACTAATTCATGTCAATTTTGACACTATTTGGTACATGATTTTTATGAAATTCATAATAGAATTATAAGTTCGAACCAAGTTACTTAAATCAACAATAACATTTCATATTAACCTAGAAAATTAGTGTAAGTCATAAAAAGAACTCAAATTACATTTATTTGGGCATTTATAACATCAATTATGTCAATATTTCATTAATAAGTCAATTAATGCATTATCTTTGTGTCATAATAAATGATAATTATTTAATCCCTAAAAATTATAAATAAATTCCTATGATATAGATAATTGTATTAGATTTCTTTAGACTATTCATTTTCTAAGTTTCATGAATGTTATCACTAGATTAAAATTATTATACTTATAAGATTTAAGAAAGTGACATGTTGTCACATTCTTTGGTTTTAATAATAATTAAATTATTTGACAAAATTTAATTAAATGAATCTAATACGACCCTTAGGTGATATGGGTCGACTTTTAGTCATCCAATAGGATTTTGAAATTTGTTAGGGTAATTTTAAAATATTATATTTACCCTTAATTACCCGATTTACCTTTAACTATGGTAAATAAAATTTACCGTAGTTGCTATTCATAATTCCCAAAAATAAAAAGTAGCTTATTAACATAATTTGGATCCACTGATTCAAAATATTAAATCCATTTTTCCAAATTCAATACACAAAAGTTTCAGAAATTAAATTAAAATTAATCCCGTTGACGAAAGAAAACGGGTTTTTCTTTAAAACATTGCAAAAGATTGAATTGATTTAACCTACGAATTCAAGGTAAAATCAATGCTGATGACATAAATTATATTAAATGGTAAAAATATATTCTATTTATACTTTAAAAACATTCAATATTATAATTTAACCACATTAGATATTACGATGAAAAAATTTGTTTTTAATTAAAATATAGCGTGTTTTTACTATTCATTAAAATATGAAAGTTATCGGAAAAATATCAAAACTTTATCTAATGTAAATTTTTATATCCTGATTCAAAAGAAGAATTTTATTTTTTCAAATTTAACTTATAAACATGTAAAAAACTAGATTTAAAGTGGGTGCACCATCAAAAGGCGGCAAAACTGCATTTTTTGAAAAATACTTATTTTACCCGAAAAATTTATTGTGTTCTTATACCATGTTCTAGAAATGTGTAAGATGAATAATAATGTTATAAAATTAAAAATTTAGTTAACACTATTCATAATGGCTAGTTCATAACAATATTATAGTAATATATCGTTGTTTAATAAAACCCGGTATTGCGTACAACACAAGCTATCGAGGAAGGTCGTGATTGCGTGTAATGCAAGCCAAGTCAGGGTTGCGTGTAGTGCACAACTCCTTTGTTGTTGCGTATAACAGAATCCAACCATATTTTATTTATAAATTGAATATATATATATATATACTCAATGTTTCGTAGAATAACTTCTATCAAACGAACTTGAAATTGTGTGTAACAAGAGCCAAGAAAAGTGTTGCGTATACTGCAAGCTAATACAGTGTTGCGTATAGCGCAAGATAATCTTAGTGTGTCGTACAATAGAAGGTATGAATGAAATTAAAAATAAAGTATCTTATAAAATCTTCGGTTGTTACATTCTACCCCCCTTAAAATGAATTTCTCCCTTGAAATTCCTCGGGGTTATAAATTGTTTACTATTCGAAAGTTTCTTTAATAGAAACCCACATCGTAAAAAGGAATACCAAAACCAATCTTTAAAAACAAAAGTATGAAACGTAACGGTTACCCAAATAAACTAATCACTGGGTTTCCACATAGGTGAAAATATGGATATGGAAGAGAAATCTAACCATCATGTTCTGATGGAGAGTGGTAGAGAACATGGCTATGAAAAAGCCAACAATCACAAAGCTATTGATTTGTGATGATCTAAGGTACCATCTGATTAATCAGTTATAAGGGAACTAGGACAACATTTTTGTTTTTCAAGATCATTTCCCTAAAGTTGATGAATTAAAAGAAATACTTGCATGATTTTGGTACAATCTCACTGTTGTTCGTGAATTGAACAATTTCCACTTCATCCCTTAATGAAATGAAATTGAATTTGTTATTTGTGATGTGTTAGAAGATCATGTGATAGAATGATGGGTCATTCCATCTCTTTCAAAAAAAAAGGTAAGCAAAAGTTATAAGTCCATCTTATGGTTAGATTAGTCGTATATGGTTCCAAAAATTAACTTATACTTCATATATCATACCGCTTAATAAAATAAAACTAGTTTATACAAACCCGAGACTTCCTATAGGCTAGTGGTGGGCGATAAAGGCCAGTCGCACTTCGGTTGTGGGTTCGATTCCCACAGCCTTGTCCGACGCGATGGGCTGTCGCCCGCCCTGCAGGTTGTCCTTTTTCTAAAACTACATTACTATATCATCCCATCAATAATATCGAAAAAAGGTTCTATCCTTAAACAATACTAACTTATGTCCAACATAATCCATTCCAATCTTTAGGCTTATCCAAAATACTTCTGTCCAAGCTCATAATATAAAGAAAATGATTACTTGAAATTTCATCAACCAAGCATGTTAATACCATCATTTATCCCCCATATATCTTGTTCGTCACATTCCAGTCATGTGAATACCATAATCATGTAATCTCTTGAAAAATGAATACCCATTGAATCTTAGTAAAAACATGAGTGCTGTCAAAAGTTAATGCATTCCACATACTAAAAACCCAAAATTCTATATACTCAAACCTTGATATAACTATTTCCTTATATCAATCATGAGCTCATGAATACTATCAAACATTTAATTTTCTCCTTATCCCTTCATTATGCGCATATCATCTACATTCCAAAAATATCTGAATAACCTTTCATGGATACTGGTACCATTAATCATACACTTTCAAAACTCAAGGAACGACAACAGTGTAACAATACTTAGATGTCTCTTTATTCCATAGTACCATGAGATTACTTATACAACATTACACATGATAAACATGTAATCATTCCACTACATTCTTAAACCATTGACCGAGCTTCAACAATTCTTTCATCTCACATATCATTTGTAGTCTCTTCATCATCATCAACATAAATACTACCCATACGACCATACTGATTCTCTTCATGAGACTTTACCTTAGGTCATTGGTTTGCATAATGCCCGTACATTCCACATTTAAAACATTTAACCATTGTTGATGTCGTAGCAATACCATTATCCTCATCCCTGGTGTTAATTGAACCTTTTCCTTTGCACTTACTGGATTTGTGTCCTTCTTTTCCACACCCAAAGCATCTTCCAGTTCCTTTGAAACAGTCTCATTGATGCCTCTTCCCACATGATTTACATAGGGGAAATTGAACTTTCGTTCCTCTATGATCATCATGAAACTCCATCTTTCTCTTATTAGCTGAGCCAGGAAACTTAACAAATTTTACATTATTGATCATATTATGAGATTTCTGATTTAGCATAATAATGATGTTTGGACTTCCAAATCCCATTTCATTTGGTTGCTCATGAATAATATCATTCCATTTTCCGTAATATCCTCCATTATCGTGAATCATCTTGTTTCCATCCATTTTCTAAAACCCAAAAAGAATAGTGTTATAGGCAAAAATCATAATAAAGGGGGAGTAACTTCAATATCTAACATCTTAGGTTAAATTCTAATATCGTTACCATAGTTCTAGGACTATATCCTATACGTATACTTATCCTTAGGGACATCCCTAGACATACCTTAGAAATATCTCTAGGGATCTCACTAACGTTCTCACATCCTAGTTTCCAAAGGTTGACTAAACCTTTCCTCTGATACCAACTGTAGAGACCCGAAGCCTGACGTACATGTACATTACATTACTTTTGCGGAATACATAGTATATAACAAAAACACACACACAAGGATCATAAAATTTTAGTGTCTTTGGAAACTTGGAACGTAATCTTCTAATAGGGGTGAAAGATCTTCAACATCTCCCATAAAGATCTTCCTTTTATTTAACCTAAAAACTTTCTTTATATCCTGGGGAAAAGAAAACATAAAAGTTTGAGCTCAAATGCTCAGTAAGGTTAAAAAAAAGAAATATAAATCACATCATATTCATAAGAACATTACTTTTGGAAATCTTAACCTGCAAAAGAGAGCATAATTTCATGACATGGGATAAATCATAGTAGTGAAATGTAATCCCAATAATCATAACTTAAAACATGAAACATTGTGGAATACACACATAATCATAGAGAATCATAACTTATTAGTCAAGACTCATTGCCAAGACTATCGTAGTGGACAAAGTCCATTTCTGAACCGAGTCACACTCATTTCAGTCCTGTTTCACTGAACCGGTATAACCTACCATTCCAGCCATGTCTATCTCATGAGATAAAAAATCTTTACCCAATGCATTGGAGGGAGATATAAGTTTCACCCATCTCAAAATGATACAATTCTTATGTGTGCCACAAAATCATAAATCATACATCATTGCATAACCCAAGTAATACAAATGGGAATCTTAAACATCATGACATCATAAAACAATTCATATAAGATAAAGTAATTCATAAAAACAATTCCATCACAACAAAATAAAATCAATGTAATAATAGGGATAAAAATAGAACCCTTTATTATCTTAGATGGAAAATAATTTTGATAAAACACTTGAACTCCATTCTTGAGGAAAATATCCTTTCTTCTTCAAAAACATTTTTCCTTTCTTAACATGTCATAAAACATTAAACTAAAAGAAGTTGATAAAAAATAAACATGAAAACTTGTAAAGTATTCTTCTTGGAAATAATGTTTTAAAAATCCATTCATGTCGTATAAGTTAAAAAAACATTCTTCGTACTTTTGTCGGAAAAGTCAAAAAGCACCTCGTATGAAAAACGACAAAAGATTCCTTTCATATCTTTTACGAAAAACTCACCGAAGGGTAAAATTGGATTTAAACAATAGTAGTTGGATGGAAAAAATAGTACATGTTAAGGAAACATGGATGTGTATGATAAAATACACCCCAGTAAATACTAAATTATAAACAATCTCGGATAAAAATGAGATTGTGATATTTCCCTTACCTTAGGTCCGATATGCTTTGTACATGTCCGAACCTCCTGTATAATGATTTAAATAATGTTATTGACTTATTACAGAATCATAATTATTTTTATGATATCATATATGGTCATATTCTTAGCTTCTTAGTAGTAATATTTCATTTCTACTTGTTATTCGGGTGTTTATAACTTTTTGTTCTTATGCGTGTTTTGTCGAATAAATTCTTATTCTTATCTTTAGGTTATAGATACCTCATTTCCAGAATGTTATTAGTATAATATATATCATATTCATTCATTCAATTCATTTATATAATCATTATTAAACGACGATCATGTAGAACGAGTCGCATCACATCGTGGAGACGGTATTCCGTACGTACGCACGAGTGATGATATCATTCCTATGATCATGGAATTTTATTGGAGTGTATGTATACTATTTCAGAATCAGTATAACTTTATAATAGTCATATATAGTCATTATTTATACCATTATACCCATCCAAGTAAGGTGGTGGTGGAAAATAGATTACACCACAGCGTGGAGACGGTATTCCGTACATACGCACGCGCGGTGATTTCTTTTTCCGTAGGATGGATATATGGTGAAATAGGGTTGTTTCATACTTATAATAACATATTAGTATATGAGTGATACTGATTTTATAACTTCATAATGAAAAAATTAAATAATAATAAGTGGAAGAAGAAATAAACACGAAAGAATCGGTAACAGACATTACCTCTTCTTTGAATTGCTTCTTTGAGACCTTCTTTTAGGGCACTAAAATTGATCTTTGAAGAAGACCAGGACCTCTAGGATGTCTCTAAGGAAGTGGAGAGGAGTAATTGGCAGGGGTTGGCCGAGATTGAAGGCTCAAAGTGGTGTGAGGAAGAGGGGGAGGAGGTGTCCTTTTATAAGGGAGGAGAGGGTCACCTTTGGGAAAACTAAAAATATTATTTTATTATAAAGGTAAAATTCAGTTTATAATGGTTCCAAAGGGTCTTATTTCGAAGATAAAGTGGGGATGGGTCGAAATACTCTCATCCAATAGGATTTATACAAATTTAGGTTATTATTTTAACTTTATCAATTAGATTTTAATCTAAGTTAAATAATTTAACTTTTACCATGTCTTTTTGTTTTCTTACACTATATGGTTAATAAACTTACTATATCAAGCCAAAAGAACCCCAAGTTGTTTATTATTAACATATGTAATATTATCTAAGTCATTTGGCCGAACATTAGCTTTTTAAGAATAAAATAACAATTAATAATATAATATTTGTTTTAAAAACTAATTTATGTCAATTTTGACACTATTTGGTACATGATTTTTATGAAATTCATAACAGATTTATAAGTTCGAACCAAGTTACTTAAATCAATAATAACATGTCATATTAACCTAGAAAATTAGTTTAAGTCATAAAAAGTCTCAAATTACATTTATTTTGGCATTTATAACATCAATTATGTCAATATTTCATTAATAAGTCAATTACTGCATTATCTTTGTGTCATAATAAATGACAATTATTTAATCCCTAAAAATTCTAAATAAATTCCTATGATGTAGATAATTGTATTAGCTTTCTGGAGACTATTCATGTTCGAAGTTTCATGAAGTGTATCACTAGATTAAAATTATTATACTTATAAGATTTAAGAAAGTGACATGTTGTCACATTCTTTGGTTTTAATAATAATTAAATTATTTGACAAAATTTAATTAAATGAATCTAATCCGACCCTTAAGTGATATGGGTTGACTTTTAGTCATCGAATAGGATTTTGACATTTGTTAGGGTAATTTTAAAATATTATATTTACCCTTAATTACTCGATTTACCTTTAAATATGGTAAATAAAATTTACCGTAGTTACTATTCATAATTCCCAAAAATAAAAAGTAGCTTATTAACATAACTTGGATCCACTGATTCCAAATATGGAATCAATTTTTCCAAATTCAATACAAAAAATTTTCAGAAATTAAATTAAAATTAATCCCGTTGTGGAAAGAAAACGGGTTTTTCTTTAAAACATTACAAAAGATTGAATTGATTTAACCAATGAATTCAAGGTAAAATCAATGCTAATGACATAAATTATATTAAATGGTAAAAATATATTCTATTTATACTTTAAAACCATTCAATATTATAATTTAACCACATAAGATATTACGATGAAAAAATTTGTTTTTAATTAAAATATATAGTGTTTTTACTATTCATTAAAATATGAAAGTTATCGGAAAAATATCAAAACTTTATCTAATGTAAATTTTTATATCCTGATTCAAAAGAAGAAATTTATTTTGTCAAATTGAACTTATAAACATGTCAAAAACTAGATTTAAAGTGGGTGCGCCATCAAAAGGCGGCAAAACTGTATTTTTTGAAAAATACTTATTTTACCCGAAAAATTTATTTTGTTCTTATACCATGTTCTACAAATGTGTAAGATGAATAATAATGTTATAAAATTAAAATTTTAGTTAACACTATTCATAACGGCTAGTTCATAACAAGATTATAGTAATATATTGTTGTTTAATAAAACCCGGTATTGCGTACAACGAAGGCTATCGAGGAAGGTCGCCATTGCGTGTAATGCAAGCCAAGTCAGGGTTGTGTGTAGTGCACAACTCCTTTGTTGTTGCGTATAACAGAATCCAACCATATTTTATTTATACATTGAATATATATATATATATCCACTCAATGTTCCGTAGAATAACTTCTATCAAACGAACTTGAAATTGTGTGTAACAAGAGCCAAGAAAAGTGTTGCGTATACTGCAAGCTAATACAGTGTTTCTTATAGCGCAAGATAATATTAGTGTTTCGTACAATAGAAGGTATGAATGAAATTAAAAAGAATGTATCTTATAAAATCTCGGGTTGTTACAGTCTACCCACCTTAAAATGAATTTCGCCCTCGAAATTCGTCGGGGTTATAAATGGTTTACTATTCGAAAGTTTCTTTAATAGAAACCCACATCGTAAAAAGGAATACCAAAACCAATATTTAAAAACAAAAGTATGAAACGTAACATTTACCCAAATAAACTAATCACTGGGTTTCCACATAGGTGAAAATATGGACATGGAAGAGAAATCTAACCATCATGTTCTGATGGAGAGTGGTAGAGAACATGTCTATGAAAATGCCAACAATCACAAAGCTATTGATTTGTGATGATCTAAGGTACCATCTGATTAATCGGATATAAGGGAACTAGGACAACATTTTTGGTTTTCAAGATCATTTCCCAAAAGTTGATGAATTAAAAGAAATACTTGCATGATTTTGGTACAATCTCACTGTTGTTCGTGAATTGAACAATTTCCACTTCATCCATTAAAGAAATGAAGATGAATTTGTTATTCGCGATGTGTTAGCAGATCATGTGATAGAATGATGGGCCATTCCATCTCTTTCAAACAAAAGATTAGAAAAAGTTATAAGTCCATCTTATGGTTAGATTAATCGTATATGGTTCCAAAAATGAAATTATACATCATATATCATACCGCTTAATAAAATAAAACTAGTTTATACAAACCAGGGACTTCCTGTAGGCTAGTGGTAGGCGATAAAGGCCAGTCGCACTTCGGTTGTGGGTTCGATTCCCACAGCCTTGTCCGACGCGATGGGTTGTCGCCCGCCCTGCAGGTTGACCTTTTTCTAAAACTACATTACTATATCATCCCATCAATAATATCGAAAAAAGTTTCTATCCCTAAACAATAATAACTTATGTCCAACATAATCCATTCCAATCATTAGGTTTATCCAAAATACTTTTGTCTAAGATCATAATATAAAGAAAATGATTACTTGAAATGTCATCAACCAAGCATGTGAATACCATCATTTATCCCCCATATATCTTGTTCGTCACATTCCAGTCATGTAAATACCATAATCATGTAATCTCTTGAAAAATGAATACCCATTGAATCTTAGTAAAAACATGAGTGTTGTCAAAAGTTAACGCATTCCACATACCAAAAACGCAAAATTCTATATACTCAAACCTTGATATAACTATTTCCTTATATCAGTCATGAGCTCATGAATACTATCAAACATTTAATTTTCTCCTTATCCCTTCATTATGTGCATATCATCTACATTCCAAAACTATCTGAATAACCTTTCATGGATACTGGTACCATTAATCATACACTTTCAAAACTCAAGGAAAGACAACAATGTAACAATACTTAGATGTCTCTTTATTCCATAGTACAATGAGATTACTTATACAACATTACACATGATAAACATGTAATCATTCTACTACATTCTTAAACCATTGACCGAGCTTCAACAATTCTTTCATCTCACATATCATTTGTAGTCTCTTCATCATCATCAAGATAAATACTACCCATACGACCATACTGATTCTCTTCATGAGACTTTACCTTAGGGCATTGGTTTGTATAATGCTCATACATTCCACATTTAAAACATTTAACCATTGTTGATGTCGTAGCAATACCATTATCCTCATCCCTGGTGTTAACTGAACCTTTTCCTTTGCACTTATTGGCTTTGTGTCCTTCTTTTCCACACCCAAAGCATCTTCCAGTTCCTTTTAAACATTCTCCTTGATGCCTCTTCCCACATGATTTACATAGGGGAAATTGAACTTTCTTTCCTCTATGATCATCATGAAACTCTCTCTTTCTCTTATTAGTCGAGTCAGGAAACATAACAAATTTTACTTTATTAACCATATTATGAGATTGCTGATTCGGCATAATAATGATGTTTGGACTTCCAAATCCCATTTCATTTGGTTGCTCATGAATAATATCATTCCATTGTCCATAATATCCTCTATTATCATGAATCATCTTCCTTCCAGCCATTTTCTAAAACCCAAAAAGAATAGTGTTAGAGGAAAAAATCATAATAAAGGGGGAGTAACTTCAATATCTAACATCATAGGTTAAATTCTAAGATCTTTACCATAGTTTTAGGACTATATCCTATACTTATACTTATCCTTAGGTACATCCCTAGACATACCTTAGAAATATCTCTAGGGATCTCTCTAACGTTCTCACATCCTAGTTTCCAAAGGTTGACTAAACCTTTCCTCTGATACCAACTGTAGAGACCTGAAGCCTGACGTACATGGACATTACATTAATTTTGTAGAATACATAGTACATAACAAAAACACACACACAAGGATCGTAATAGTTTAGTGTATTTGGAAACTTGGATCGTAATCTTCTAATCGGGGTGAAAGATCTTCAACATCTCCCATAAAGATCTTCCTTGTTTTAACCTAAAACCTTTCTTTATTTCCTGGGGAAAAGAAAACATAAAAGGGTGAGCTCAAATGCTCAGTAAGGGTAAACAAAATAAATATCAATCACATCATATTCATAAGAACATAACTTCTGGAAATCTTAACCTACAAAAGAGAGCATAATTTCATGACATGGGATAAATCATAGTAGTGAAATGTAATCCCAATAATCATAACTTAAAACATGAAACTTTGTGGCATACACACATAATCATAGAGAATCATATCTTATTAGTCAAGATTCATTGCCAAGACTATATTAGTGGACAAAGTCCATTTCTGAACCGAGTCACCCTCGTTTCAGTCCTGTTTCATTGAAACGGTAT
This sequence comes from Viscum album, assembly GCA_963277665.1. NCBI lineage: Eukaryota > Viridiplantae > Streptophyta > Magnoliopsida > Santalales > Viscaceae > Viscum > Viscum album. The sequence goes on from OY728120.1 coordinate 310,528,269, forward strand.
AACCTACCATTCTAGCCATGTCTATCTCATGAGATATAAAATCTTTACCCAATGCATTGGAGGGAGATATAGGTCCCACCCATCTCATAATGATACAATTCTTATGTGTGCCACAAAATCATAAATCATACATCATTGCATAACCCATGTAATACGAATGGGAATCTTAAACATCATGACATCATAAAACAATTCATATAAGATAAAGTAATTCATAAAAATAATTCCATCACAACATAATCAAATCAATGAAATATTAGGGATAAAAACAGAACCCTTTATTATCTTAGATGGAAAATAATTTTGATAAAACACTTGAACTCCATTCTTGAGGAAAATATCCTTTCTTCTTCAAAAACATTTTTCCTTTCTTAACATGTCATACAAATTTAAACTAAAAGAAATTGATTAAAAATAAACTTGAAAACTTGTAAAGGGTGCTTCTTGGAAATAATGTTTTAAAAATCCATTCATGTCGTATAAGTTAAAAAAAAACATTCTTCGTACTTTTGTCGGAAAAATCAAAAAGTACCTCGTATGAAAAACCACAGAAGATTCCTTTCATATCTTTTACTAAAAACTCACCGAAGGGTAAAATTGGATTTAAAAAATATTAGGTGGATGGAAATAATAGTACATATTGAGGAAACATGGATGTGGATGATAAAATACACCCCAGTAAATACTAAAGTATAAACAATCTCGGATAAAAATGAGATTGTGATATTTCCCTTACCTTAGGTCCGATATGCTTTGTATGTGTCCGAAACTCCAGTATAATGATTTAAATATTGTTATTGACTTATTACAGAATCATAATTATTTTTATGATATCATATATGGTCATATTCTTAGCTTCTTAGTAGTAATATTTCATTGATACTTGTTATTATGGTGTTTATAACTTTTTGTTCTTATGCGTGTTTTGTCGAATAAATTATTATTCTTATCTTTAGGTTATAGATACCTCATTTCCAGAATGGTATTAGTATAATATATATCATATTAATTCATTCAATTCATTTATATAATCGTTATGAAACGAAGATCATGTAGAATGAGTCGCATCACATCGTGGATACGGTATTTCTTACGTACGCACGAGTGATGATATCATTCCTATGATCGTGGAATTGTATTGGAGTGTATGTATACTATTTCAGAATCAGTATCACTTTATAATAGTCGTATATAGTCATTATTTATACCATTATACCCATCCAAGTAAGGTGGTGGTGGAAAATAGATTACACCACGGCGTGGAGACGGTATTCCGTACGTAAGCACGCGCGATGATTTCTTTTTTCGTAGGATGGATAGATGGTGAAATAGGGTTGTTTCATAATTATAATAACATATCAGTATATGAGTGATACTGATGTTATTACTTCATAATGAAACAACTAAAGAAGAAGAAGTGGAAGAAGAAATAAAGATGAAAGAATCGGTAAATGACATTATCTCTTCTTTGAAGTGCTTCTTTGAGACCTTCTTTTAGGGCACTAAAATTGGTCTTTGAAGAAGACCAGGACCTCTAGGATGTCTCTAGGGAATTGGAGAGGAGGAATTGGCAGGTTTTTGCCGAGCTTGAAGGCTCAAAGTGGTGTGAGGAAGAGGGGGAGAAGGTGTCCTTTTATAAGGGAGGAGAGGGGCACCTTTGGGAAAACTAAAAATATTAATTTATTATAAAGGTCAAATTCGGTTTATAATGGTTCCAAAGGGTCTTAGTTCGAAGATAAAGTGGGGATGGGTCGAAATCCTCTCATCCAATAGGATTTAGACAATTTTAGGTTATTATTTTAACCTTATCAATTAGATTTAACTCTAAGTTAAATAATTTAACTTTTACCGTGTCTTTTTTTTTCTTACACTATATGGTTAATAAACATACTATATCAAGCCAAACGAACCCCAAGTTGTTTATTATTAATATATATAATCTTATCTAAGTAATTTGTCCTAACCTTAGATTTTTAGGAATAAAATAACACTTTATAATATAATATTTGTTTTAAAAACTAATTTATGTCAATTTTGACACGATTTGGTACATGATTTTTATGAAATTCATAACAGAATTATAAGTTCGAACCAAGTTACTTAAATCAACATTAACATATCATATTAACCTATAAAATTAGTGTAAGTCATAAAAAGTCTCAAATTACATTTAATTGGGCATTTATAACATCAATTATGTCAATATTTCTTTAATAAGTCAATTACTGCATTATCTTTGTGTCATAATAAATGATAATTATTTAATCCCTAAAAATTCTAAATAAATTCCTATGATGTAGATAATTGTATTAGCTTTCTGGAGACTATTCATGTTCGAAGTTTTGTGAAGTTTATCACTAGATTAAAATTATTATACTTATAAGATTTAAGAAAGTGACATGTTGTCACATTCTTTGGTTTTAATAATAATTAAATTATTTGAAAAAATTTAATTAAATGAATCTAATACGACCCTTAGGTGATATGGGTCGACTTTTAGTCATCCAATAAGATTTTGAAATTTTTTAGGGTAATTATAAAATATTATATTTACCCTTAATTACCCGATTTACCTTTAACTATGGTAAATAAAATTTACCGTAGTTACTATTCATAATTCCCAAAAATAAAAAGTAGCTTTTTAACATAATTTGGATACAATGATTCCAAATATGGAATCCATTTTTTCAAATTCAATACACAAAAGTTGCAGAAATTAAATTAAAATTAATCCCGTTGTCGAAAGAAAACGGGTTTTTCTTTAAAACCATTCAATTATATAATTTAACCACATAAGATATTACGATGAAAAAAGTTGTTTTTAATTAAAATATAGCGTGTTTTTACTATTCATTAAAATATGAAAGTTATCGGAAAAATAACAAGACTTTATCAAATGTAAATTTTTATATCCTGATTCAAAAGAAGAATTTTATTTTGTCAGATTGAACTTATAAACATGTCAAAAACTAGATTTAAAGTGGGTGCGCCATCAAAAGGCGGCAAAACTGCATTTTTTGAAAAATACTTATTTTACCTAAAAATTTTATTTTGTTCTTATACCATGTTCTAGAAATGTGTAAGATGAATAATAATGTTATAAAATTAAAATTTTAGTTAACACTATTCATAATGGCTAATTCATAACAAGATTATAGTAATATATCGTTGTTTAATAAAACCTGATATTTGCGTACAACACAGGCTATCGAGGAAGGTCGTGATTGCGTGTAATGCAAGCCAAGTCAGGGTTGCGTGTAGTGCACAACTCCATTGTTGTTTCATATAACAGAATCCAACCATATTTTATTTATACATTGAATATATATATATATATCCACTCAATGTTGCGTAGAATAACTTCTATCAAACGAACTTGAAATTGTGTGTAACAAGAGCCAAGAAAAGTGTTGCGTATACTGCAAGCTAATACAGTGTTGCGTATAGCGCAAGATAATCTTAGTGTGTCATACAATAGAAGGTATGAATGAAATTAAAAAGAATGTATCTTATAAAATCTCGGGTTGTTACACTTCCCATTATTCCTTGAACAAAAACTATAAATAAAAAATCCAAATCCAATTTTCAACGAAACTAAAGTACATAGAAACTACCATAAAACCCAACTAAAATAATGTAAAACCATCTACACCACTACCCCAACCATACCCAATACCTTCAAATGGACCATTCCTTTATCTATTACCCACCTAGAGACCATATGACTAAACAATCCCTTTACCATCTTTGAGTGGGGGATACATCTCACCTGTACCCATAAGTTCATATGGTTATCAAACTCTACACATGAAAGGAGTGTATGTGAGAACTTAAAATAAAAGTGATTCGCAAAATCATGAAACATGAAGTGTTGAACAAAATAGAAAACAAATCAAAGTGTTCGGTATACCATGAGATAGACCACAGAGAACTCTTCTATAGGGAAAATCAAAACAAAAAACAAAAAAAGATGCAGAACATTAAAATTAAGGTACCGCTTACTAATTGAAAGTGTATAATTAAGAATTTTGTTTATTGAAGAAGTATATATAGGGTGGAAGGAGTTTCATATCCTCTGGTAAAGAGAGATCTTCATGAGAGATTTGGATTAGGGCTGCAATCACGCGGATGGGGGAACTGGTGCCACAATGTATTTGGGGAAAACCATTCCCAACGGTTTTTAAAAACCATTGGAAAACCATTGGTAAAACCACTAATTCAATTAGTTTCCACACAATTTATTCTCCACTACACTATTATCCTTGTTTATTGCTGATATTTCCCAGGTTGAGGAGTCAAGGTATTCCTAGAATCACCATGGTTAGCTCTACTCGGCTGATGAGACTAATTATGCTATCCCCACTTTGTCGAAGAATATGATTCATTAAACTCTTGAGAAGTGTCTTGAGTACCTGAACATGGAGAACATTGAAAATAGCATTGAAGATTTTTCATCATGTTGCAATTATGACATGCTCCCTATTTTTCCATACACTTTTGCATTATGTGGTCATGTGATCCACATTCAAAGCAACCATCTTTGCTCTATGGTTGTGGAGGATGGTTCGCTGATCTAGAAATATGAATATAATTTCCACTTCCACCATGGAAATAGTTTTCCATTTTATTATTGTTCCAACCATTTGAGTTACCATCGTTTCCTATAGGAATCATCATACCTCCTCCCATTGATCCATAGATATCACGTTCAGCCAAAGTCGCTCTGTTCACTATCTCCATATAATTCGCAATATAGAGCACCAGAATATTCATTCTAATATCATGTCATAGATTTGATTTGAATATGTGTTCCTTCAAAGATGAACTTTCAGCAACCTTAGGTGAAAAATAGACTAAATTCATGAATTTAGCTGCATACTCTATGATAGAGAGACTCTCTAGTTTTATGATAAAGAAGTTTTTCATTTTATGGATCTTGAACATGTGATGATGGAATTGTTTGTTGAATGATTCTCAAAAATCCTCCCATGTAAGGCCCTCATACAATTTAGCCTACACCACTAAATCCCACCACTGGTGTGAAATATCCTCAAGCATATATGTTGCCGGCTTGACAATTAACTCTACTGGTGTTCCAATGAGGTCGAGGATACGATTCATCCTACATATCCACACAACTTCCTTCTCGGGTTCTGAGTCACCCAATATGTTAGGTGGATTTTTCATCATGAACTATATGGTATGATCCACATGCCTTGGATCATTCCTCAAGTTCCCTATGGGCTTGAACAATACTATGAATCAGCTCTTGGTTCACATGTGGCTCAGGTGGAACCACATTCTCTACTGCTTTTTCATGTTGGTTTCAATGACGCCTAGTGGATGCCATTTTCTAAACCAATTACAAAATCCATAAATCTCACTCTCTAGAAACTGATGACTTAGAATTTTAAATTCTATCACATCAACTATCATAACATTATTTTCCAAAATAACCTTTATTCCATGTTATTACCCGTTTGAAAAAATTTAACATGCTTTTGAAAATTAAACCTTTTTAAAAATACCATAAGATTTCCCTTTTTCAAAATCATTCATTTAAAAAAAATCAAACTTTTTAAAAAATCAACACTTTTACACCACATGAATCATTCCTCGAAATGATGTATGCACTCCTAGTTGGAAGTCATTTCTGTACAATGTGTTCCATGCTTGTCTCATTGGATAAACCCATGACAATGAGATTCAAATATCTTAGAAGTCTCACCAAACACTTTTGTACCCAACTCCCTTGTAACTTGTTGTTAATCATAAATTGGTTAGCTATGTCCTTTTATGTTATACATTTCATGTTCCGACAATCCTAATCCTATCTATGATTTCGTCCCAAAGGATAGACAAGAAGAAATTTCAACTCCAAGACCAAGAACGCTGATGACTACTTATTAAGGAAGGACCCAACATGTAGATATCATTTGTACCACCAAGGAAGGACCAAACTAATACCATTTTTATTGACCTTCTAATTCTCATTGGATTGAGAGTCCAATGAGTCATTACTTGGCCTTAAGAGACATCCCCAGGACTCCAAAGGCTATAAAGAAATTTTGAAGTTTTTCAAATACAAGTGTGGGATGATTTACCATTTAAGAAATAAACCAACAAACCGAAAACCACACATTTAACTAAAGGATTCATGAACAAAAGAAAGACAACTATAAAACTTCATATATCTCAAAACCACAAGAATGTGTGAAAAAGAGGAAGACCCAACAATAATCAAAGAGAACTGCATTTAATCAACTAAATAATCTCATGAGACCACGAGACTCCCTACATCACAAGTTCCAAGCTCCACAATCATCAAACACTCCATGTATCAAGAGGTAGGGCTAAATGCGTCTGAAATGTTACCTTTTCCCCTATCCTGGAAGATAGCATCTACAAAAGAACCAAAGTTCCAAAGCAGGGGTGAGTATAAAACTCAGTAGGTTTTCCCCAAATGACATCCCTACTCACGCAACTAGGATAGAAGAGTTAGAAACATTTACATAAAATAGTTTATATAAAACATTTCCTCAAAAAAATTATAATAGAATAAAAAGATGTTCCAAAACCATTTATAACAAAAATCATACAAGTGTAATTGAAACCAATTTTTTTCAGCAGGTTATTCTTCCAGAAAATAACTAAAAAACTCTAAAACCATTTCTCAATGTTTTTTTGGCATATCCAATCCATTACAAACATCCATACAATCAACCATGGATGCTAAGATATGATAGTTTCATACTCATGAGTGGTTTCTCATTGATATTCCTTGTTTTCACAAGGTAATTGTTTCCCATGTGCCATTAACTCTTTGGCACTGAGCAGAAGGTCATATTTCAATCAATCCCTGTATATTCAACATGAACACACAAACCGAATATACCCAAGGATCAGACCAAAAAAATCCTTTTAATAAAAACTTCCTTTTAATGAAAACCATTTTCATCAAACCCATTTTTATGCCAAACCATTTTAATGTCAAACTATTTCAGTAAAGCACCATTTTTATTGAAACCCCCTTTTTCATCAACCATTTAGAAATTAACTAAAATCAATAATTTAAAATTATCATTTTAAATTCAAGAAATTAAACCCCCTTGCACAACAATTCACCAAGATCACACAGTCACATCAAATCATAAATCATCACAAAAGAAGACTTATTGCGTGCTTTCCACAATAAATTTCATTAAAATAAACAAATATCATTATAAGACAATTAATTCTAGAAAGATAATTCGAGAGAGAATCATCATACCTCAAAGGTTTTGATAAAACTCCAACGAACGAAGAATGCACAAGAAAAATTGGTCGATTTTCCAAGAACCCTTATTAGATCTCTTCTCCTGCCCAGAAAAAATTCAAATATAGTGCCTTAAGAGGAAGCTTAAAAGAGGTGCGTCGAAGAAGAGGTAATCTCTTCAACAGATTCTTTCAAGTTTCTTTCTTCGTAAATTTCTTCTTCGTTAGTTGTTTCATTATAAAGTAATAACATCAGTATCACTAATATACTGATATTTTATTATAAAAATGAAACAACCCCATTTTACCTTCAATCCATCCTATGGAAAATGAAATCACCGCGTGTGCGTACGTACGGAGTACCATCTCCACGTCGTGGAGTAATTAGTTTTTCCACCACCACCTTACATGGATGGGTATAATGGTGTAAAGAATAACTATATATGGTTATTATAAAATCATACTGATTATGAGATATTATGTCATTCACTCCAATTCTATTCAATAATTATGGGAATGATATCATCGGTCGTGCGTATGTACGAACTACCGTCTCCACGAACGCGATGAGATTCATTTTCCATGATTAATCATTAAAGTATGATTATAAAGTATATATATAAAAAATAATCATGAAAGTTTTTACATACTAATTATACTGTATTTAAGTTCATATATGTTTCATTTACTTAATTCCATTCAATTCAATAAAGAAAGGAAAACAACGTTCATGCGTACGTACGGCATATCGTCTCCATGAACGGTGTATTTCATTCCATTTATCGATCAATCATATATATTTATATACTGAATATATATTATATATAAATCATGTATTACATTTTGTAATTAATTAAATCAGGATATGAGTAATAATGTCAAGAACAACAAATCGAAACACGTATGACAAATGATACGATTTTACCTAAAACGATGCTTTAAAATGGAATTTACAAAAGAACGGGTAATATAAAGTCATAAGTGAACCATATATGATATAATAACAATGAATACGATTCTGTAATAATTCAATGAAAATATTTAAATAATTATAGAGGAGGTTTGGATACATACGAATCATATCGGACATAACATAAGGGATAAATTTTCCAATCTCGTTTTTATTCAAGATTGTTTATTTGTAAGTATTTACTGGGGTTATATTTGTCATCCATGTCCCTGTTTTCTAAAAATGGTTTCATGTATGTTTAAAGTCCTTTTTACCCATTTTTTAATTTTACTATATGGTATATAAGGAATATTTCTTATTTTTTTACCATACGAGGTACTTTTTGACTTTTCTGGTAAAAGTACGAGAGGAATGTTTTTTTAACTTGTACGGCATGAACGAATTTTTACGGTTTTATAACGCCTTATTTTCATGAAGCTTACTCTACAAGATTTCATGTCTATTTTCAAAAAATATATTTCTTTTAAAATTTCATGGAATTTTGTGAAAAGAAAATTATTTTGAATAAGAAAGGATATTTTTCTCAAAAATTCATTTCAAGTGTTTTATCAAAACTATTTTCCATCTAAGATGACATTATTTATTATGTTTATGTTTCAAGTATAATGTCTCTATTATTTATATGGTTTGATTTTTCTTATGATTAAATGATATCCATTTCTTTTATATGGATTATGTTATGATGGGATGATGTTTATGAAACCCATTTTATTTGTTGGGTTACTATGAATGATGTATGTTTATTTTGTGGCACACAAAAGAATGATTTAATTATGAGATGGGTGGGACCTATATCTCACTCCAATGCATTGGGTAAAGATTTATATCTCATGATATAGACATGGCTAGAATGGTAAGTTAATCCGGTTAAGTGATACCGGACTGGAACGAGGAGTGAACTCTATTTAGAAAGGGACTTTATCCACTAAGATGGTCTTGGCAGCAATGCTTTGGATACTATAGAAATCATATCATGTGCTTAATGCTTTTCCACAATTACATGTTTTATTCCCATGCTATTTTATCCTGATTAATTTTCCTTTATGATCTATTCCTTATGTACTTCCATGATTTATTTATCAAGATTTTGATGTTTAAACATTATGTTCATGTTTTTTTAAATTCAAGTGTATATCATTTGTTCTATTTTCTCCATGTTTACCCTTACTGAGCATTTGAGCACACCCTTTATATGTTTTCTTTTCCCTAGGGCATAAAAAAAATTTGGTAAGAAAACAAAAGGGGAAGATCATTTATGGGAGATGTTGAGGATCTTTCACCATGAATAGAAGATTATGTTGCGAGTTTCCAATGACACTAAACTATTACAGTCCTTGTGTATTGGTTTTTTATGTATTAAGTATTTCTAAAAAGTAATGTAATGTCCATGTAAGTTATGTTTGGGGTCTCTACAGTTGGTATCAGAGGAAAGGATTAGTTAACCTTTGGGCACTACGATGCGAAAACTTTTGTGAGATCCTGAGAGATATTTCTAAGGTATGTCGAGGGATGTCCCTAAGGTTAAGTATAGGTAAAGGTTATAGTTCCAGAATTAGGGTAAAGATATTAAAATTAAACCTAAGATGTTAGATATTGAAGGTACTCCCCCTTGATTATTATTTTTACCTATCACACTATTCTTTTTGGGTTTTAAGAACTGGCAGGAAACATGAGGATTCATGTTAATAGAGAATATGATGGAAAATGGAATGATATTCTTCGTGAGCAACCTAATGAAACAGGATTTGGATTTCCAAACATCATTATTATTCCTAATCAAAAATCTCATAATATGATCAATAATATCAACTTTGGTAAGTGTCATGACTCGTCTAATAAGAGAAAGATGGAGTTTTATGGTGATAATAGAGGAAAGAAATTTAATTTTCCCTCATGTAAATCATGTGGGAAGTGGAATCAAGGAGAATGTTTCAAAGGAACTGGAAGATGATTTGGGTGTGGAAATGAAGGACATACATCTAGTAATTGGAAAGGAAAATGATCAGTTAACACAATGGATAAGGATAATGGTATTGCTAAGACATCAACAATGGTTAAATATTTTAAACGTGGAATGTACGGGCATTATGCAAACCAATTCCCTAAGGGAAAATCTCATGAAGAGAATCAGCATGGTCATATGGGTAGTATTAATGTGGATGATGATGAAGAGAATAAAAATGATATATGAGATGAAAGAAATGATGAATCTCAGTCTGCGGTTGAAGAAGGTAGTGGAATGATTGTATGTTTATCAAAAATAATGTATGATACTATGGAATAAAGAAAAATCTAAAGATTGTTACACTGTTGTCTTCCCTTGAGTTTTTGAAAGTATATGATTAATGGTACCGGTAACCATGAAAGGTTATTAAAATATTTTTGGAAGGTAGACGATATGTGCATAATGAAAGGATAAGGTGATAATGAGATGTTTGATAGTATTAATGAGCTCATGACTGATATAAGGACAAAGTGATATCATAGATTGAGTATATAAAATTTTTCGGATTTTGGTATGTGGAAAGAGTTGAATTTTTACAGCATTCATGTTTTCACTAAGGTTCATTGGGTATTCATTTCTTTTCAATAGAATACATGATTAAGGTATTCACATGTTTGGAATGTGACCAACAAGATATATTTTATGATATATGGGGGATAAATAATGGTATTCACATGCTCGGTATATGACATTTCTAGTAATTTTATTTTTTAGATTATGATCTTGGACCGAAGTATTTTGGATAAGCCTAAAGATTGGAATGAATTATGTTATACATAAGATAGTATTGTTTAAGGCTAGAAATTTTTTTCGATATTATTGACGGAATGTTATAATAATGTAGTTTTAGAAAAAAAGGACAACACGTAGGAGGAGCGACAAGCCGTCACGTCGGACAAGGTTGTGGGAATAAAACCCACAACCGAAGTCCTATAGGCCTTTATCACCTACCACTGGCCTACAGGAAGTCCCTGGTTAGTAAAAACTAGTTTTATTTTATTAAGTAGTAAGATTGATGAAGTATAAGTCCATTTTTGGAATCATATATGATTAATCTCACCCTAGATGGACTTATGTATATTTAATAACTTATGATAACCTTTTTTGATAGAAACAGATGGGATGACTTGTCATTCTATCGCATGATCTGCTAACACTTCATGAATGACAAATTTAGATTCATTTCTTTAAATAGAGATGAAGTAGAAATTGTTCATGGAATGACCAACGATAATATTACACTAAAATCAAGTAAGTATTTCTCCTTATGTAAAATTTAATCAATGTTAGGTAAATGATCTTGGAAACCAAAAATGTTGTCCTATTACTCTCATATCTGATGAATCAGATGGTACCTTAGATCATCACAAATTTATGGCTTTTTGATTGTTGTATTTTTCATAGCCATGTTCTCTACCTCTCTCCATCAGAACTTGACGATTATATTTCTCTTCCATATCCATATCTTCACCTATGTTATTCTATGTGGAATCCCAAGGATAAGTTAATTTGGATAACCGTTACGTTTCAAACAATAGTTTTTAAAATTAAGATTTAGTATTCCTTTTTACAATGTGGGTTTCTATTAAAGAAACATTCAAGTAGTAAACGATTTATAACCCCGACAAATTTCGAGGGCGAAATTCATTTTAAGGGGGGTAGAATGTAACACCCTGAGATTTTATAAGATATATTCTTTCAAATTTCTTTCATATATTCTATTGTATGCTATATCAAGATTATATTTCACTATACGCAACATCGTATTAGCTTTCAGTATACACAACACTAATCTTGGATCGTGTTACTAACAATTTCAAGTTCGTTTGATAGAAGTTATTTTACGCAACATTGAGTGTATATATATATTCAATGTATAAATGAAATATGGTTGGATTCTATTATACGCAACAAAAAATTAATCTTGCACTACACACAACCCTGACTTGGCTTTCGTTACACGCAATCGCGACCTTCCACGATAAAGTGTGTTGTACGCAATACCGAGTCTCACTAAACAACGATATGTTATTAAAATATTATATAAACTAGCCGTTATGATTAGTAATACCAACTTTTTGAAATTTTATAAATTTTATCTTTCAAAATGAACTTCATTTTTGGATTAAGAATATTGAAATTAGCCTAGGGTGAATTTTTGGTATTTTTCTGAAAACTTTCAATTTTTGATGAATAGTTAAAACACTCTGTTGCTATTCAAAAACCGATTTTTTTAAATAATTATTCATTTTATTTAAATTTATTTTAGGTCCAAATTGATATATAATACTTATATATGTTCAATTTAATTCATTGGAGTCATTTTATAATAACTTTAGATATATAAAAATTTTATTGAACTTTTCACCGTCTTTTACCCACCTCCTAGGAGAATTTGAAAATTTACATAAAATTTAATTTTATCGATTCTATGAGTGGAATTTCTAAAATACAAGAGACTCTGTTAACATCAAGGAGTAAAATGTGGTTTAATAAGATAAAAATATTTTTTTGTGAATAGTAACTTTTTACTTTCATTCACCACGGTTAAAATTAAATAGGGTAATTAAGGGTAAAAATGATATTATTATTACCCTAACACATTTATTAATTCTATTTGATAAGTTTAATTGGACCAAAACCAACCATTTGAATATAATATTATCATTTAGGTCCACTTGGGTCAGATTAGGACATTTATTATTATTTAATTCAAAGAAGAGTTAAAAGAGTTTAAATCCATGTTTAATAACTAAAACATTTTTAATATAGGGTTATACATAATATAAATTCGACTATATGTATTCATTAGAAAGATAAAAATATTTAATATATAATTTTATTTTATTTATAATTTTTAGACATTAAATAATATAATTTATTTATGACACAATGATGATGCAGTAATTACCTTATTAATGAAATATTAACATAATTGATGTTATAAATACACAAATAAATGAAATTTGGGACTTTTAATAAATTACACTAATTTTTTAGGTTAATATGACATATTATTATTGATTTAATTAACTTTTTTCGATCTAATAATGCTGTTATGAGTTTAAAACATTAATTACCAAGTAGTGTCAAAATTGACATAAAATAGTTTTTTAAAAAAATTATATTATTAATTGATATTCTATTCTTAAAAATCTAAGGATCAGAAAAAAGACTTATATAATAATATACATAAGACATTAATGAACCAATTGGAGTTCTATTGGAAGTTTATAGTAAGTTTAATAACCATATAGTGTAATAAATAATGAAGACACGGTAAAAGTTAAATTATTTAACTTAGAGTTAAATATAAATGATAAGTTTAAAATAGTAACCTAAACATGTCTAAAACCTATTGGTTGAGAGGCTTGCAACCCATCCCCAAATTATCTTCGAAATAAGTCACATTTGAGCCATTATAAACCGAATGTGACTTTATTATAAAATAATATTAAATGTTTTTCCAAAAGTGCCCCTCTCCTCCCTTATAAAAGGGCACCTCCTCCCGCTTCTCTTTAAACAAAATTGAGCCTTCAAGCTCGGAAAACCCCTTCCAATTTCCCTTCTAAACTTCCCTAGAAACATTATAAAGGTTCTAGCCTCCTAAGAAGACCAACTATAGTTCCTTAAGAGGAAGCTTAAAAGAGGTGCATCAAAGAAGTGGTAATCTCTTCTACCGATTCATTCAAGTTTCATTCTTCGTTAACTTCTTCTTCTTTAGTTGTTTCATTATAAAGTAATAACATAAGTATCAATAATATACTTATATGTTATTATAAATATGAAACAACCCCATTTCACCTTCTATCCACACTATGAAAAATGAAATCACCACGCATGCGTACATATGGAATACCGTCTCCACGCCGTGGTGTAATTAGTTTTTCCACCACCACCTTACTTGGATGTGTATAATGGTGTAAAGAATAACTATATATGGTTATTATAACATCATACTGATTCTGAGATATTATATCATCCACTACAATTCTATTCAATAATTATGGGAATGATATCATCGCTAGTGCGTACGTAGGGACTACCGTCTCCACGAATGTGATGAGATTAATTTTCCATGATTAATCATTCCAGTATGATTATAAAGTATATATTTATATAAAATAATCATGAAAGGTATTACATAATAATTATACTATTTTTATGTACATATATGTTCCATTTACTTAATTCCATTCGATTCAATAAGGAAACGAAAACAGCGTTCATCCGTACTTACGGCCTACCGTCTCCATAAATGGTGTATTTCATTCCATTTATCGATCTATATTATATATTTATATACTGAATATATATTATATATAAATCATGTTTTAAATTCTAGAATTAAGTAAATCAGGATATGAGTAATAATATCAAGAACAAAAAATCGAAACACGTACGATAAATGAAATGATTTTACCCAAAACGCTGCTTTAACATGGAATTTACAAAATAATGGGTAATATAATGTCATAAGTGAGCTATATATGATATAATAACAATTAATATGATTTTTTATTAATTCAATGACATTATTTAAATTATTATACAGGAGGTGCGGATACATATGAAGCATATCGGACAAAAGGTAAGGGATAACTTTTCCAATATCATTTTTATCCGAGATTGTTTATTCGTAAGTATTTACTGGGGATATATTTATCATCCATGTCCTATTTTATAGAAATAGTTTCATGTATGTTTAAAGTATTTTTTTACCAATTTTTGACTTTTACTACATGGTATGTAAGGAATCTTTTTTTTAACATACGAGGTACTTTTTGACTTTTCTGGCAAAAGTATGAGAAAAATGTTTTCTTAACTTATACGGCATGAATGGATTTTTACGGTTTTATAATGCCTTATTTTCATAAAGAATACTCTACAAGATTTCATGTATATTTTCAAAAAATCTTTTTCTGTTAAAATTGCATGGAATTATCTGAAAAGAAAATTATTTTGAATAAGAAATGATATTTTTCTCAAGAATTCATTTCAAGTGTTTTATCAAAACTATTTTCCATCTAAGATGACATTATTTAGTATGTTTATGTTTCTAATATAATGTATCTATTATTTATATGGTCTGATTTTTCTTATGATTAAATGATATCGATTTCTTTTATATGGATTATGTTATGATGGGATGATGTTTATGAAACCCATTTTATTCGTTGGGTTACTATGAATGATGTATGTTTATTTTGTGGCACACGAAATAATAATTTAATTATGAGATTGGTGGGACCTATATCTCCCTCCAATAAATTGGGTAAAGATTTATATCTCATGATATAGACATGGATGGAATGTTAAGTTAATCCGGTTAAGTGATACAGGACAGGAACGAAGAGTGAACTCTATTCATAAAGGGACTTTTTCCACTAAGATAGTCCTGGAAGCAATCCCTTGGCTACTATGGAAATCATATCATGTGCTTAATGCTTTGCCACAATTACATGTTTTATTCCCATGCTATTTTATCATGACTAATGTTCCTTTATGATCTATGCCTTATGTACTCCCATGATTTATTTCTCAAGATTTTGATGTTTAAACATTATGTTCATGTTTTTTTAAGTTCAAATGTAAATGATTTGGTCTATTTCCTCCATGTTTACCCTTACTGAGCATTTGAGCACACCCTTTATATGTTTTCATTTCCTCGGGATATAAAAAAAATTAGTTAAGAAAACAAAAGGGGAAGATATTTTATGGGATATGTTGAAGATCTTTCACCATGATTAGAAGATTATGTTCTGAGTTTCCAATGACACTAAACTATTACGGTCCTTGTGTGTTGGTTTTTCTTATGTATTAAGTGTTTTGAAAAAGTAATGTAATGTCTATGTACTTCATCTTTTGGGTCTCTACATCTCTACCTCAAACTTGAATTTTCTCATGGTTTGGTCGCACAGTTAGAAAAATTGTGCACCACCCGTGAGACTTCACTTTTTCTCCAAAAACATTTCCAAAGTTCTCCCAAATCTATCAACTATCACCTTTCCACTTTATAACCATAATAATCACTAATTAATGGTAACATACTAGAAACCGAGTGTACTATATTATCCCCACCATTGGTCTTTCTGTCCTTAGAAAGTATAAAACCCAACCCAATCTAAAAGAGTTATTTCCACTGCTCTTTCATCTCCTTCTCACATTCCCATGTCTCTTCCGGAATCAGAACATGCTGCCATAAAAACCACACTAGAATGATTCTTTTTCTATGAAATACATTCTATTTCTTATCCAAAATCCTCATCAGAATATGAAACAATGAATCATCTGACTCTATGTCGATGTGATCCCATCTAATCCCATGGTCAGGATCAAGCGTGTATTTTTTCAATTGAGATACATTGAACACATTATGCACCGAAATGAACCGTGGTGGTAATGAAAATCGATACGCCACCTCTCCAACCGATTCTGGTATCTCAAAAGGGACAATGTATCTAGAATATAACTTCCCATGCTTCTTTAAATGCTTATTTCCATGTCATGGAGAGATCCTCAAGAACACATGATCACTCATGGAAGACGACAATGACCTTCGACAGTGATCCACATAATATTTATGATGACTCTAAGTCGTCTCCATCCTCTTTTTGATTAACTAGATCTTATATATTGTTTCGTGGACATGTCTTGGCCCAATAAGTGAAGTTTCACCTATTTCCACCCAATATAGTGGAGAACGACAAGAATGCCTATAAAGTGCCTCAAACGGAGCCATGTGTATCGAGGCCTGATAGCTGTTATTTTATGATTACTCCACTAAGAGTATATGTTCCTCCCATAAGCCACCAAAATCCATTACACTATCTTGAAACATGTCTTCCAATGTTTGTATCATCCTCTCAGATTTCCCATTTGTTTCTGGATGATACATTGTGCCCACAGTTAACTGAGTCCCAATGTATAATTGTAAGGATTTATAGAAACAAGATGTGAACCTAAAATATATGTTTGAGATGATTGAAACTTGTACTTCATGCTTCTTCACTACTTCTTAGATATAGATTTTTGATAGAACCTCCACCGTATGAGCTTCACAGATTTGTATGAAATGGTCCAACTTGGAAATTCAGTCCACTATCAACCAAATGGAATCGTGTTTATGGATAGTTCTTGGAAGACCTGTAAAAAATCCACTACAATCTGCTCCCATTTCCACACCGGGATAGGTAAAGACAATAACATTTCTACAGGTCTTTGGTGCTCTGCTTTAACCCACTGACATGTTAAGCACCACAAGAAAAACTTGGCCACCTTCCATTTAATTTCGTTCCACCAAAACAGTGCCTTTAGTTCCTTATACATCATCTATGTACCTGAATGTACAACCCATCTTGAACAGTGGAAAGCATGAAGGAATTGTTCCTGAAAAAACATAGGTACAACCATACGATCTCTAAAATACCAAATTGAACTCCCATAAATCTCCCATCTATAAATGGTCTCCCCACCATTGAGTTTTTAACTCACATCCAGACATTCTACATTATATGTTTTTGCCCCTTTGACCATTTTTACCAAATCAGGAACAAGCGTAGCTAAAAAGAAAACTGTAATATCACATCTGTCTTCAAAATCAAAATGCATGACTGCTAGTACTGACATCATTTATCCTTCATCATAAACTTCATTCGCAAACTAAGAATATGACTTTCTACTCGATGATTCCACCACTGAATTTCATTTCCTTAGTGTATAAATCAAGTCAGTGTCAAACATATGGAGATATTCCATCGATCTCCCTTGCCTCAAATTCAAATATCACTGTGAAAAAATGTGTTTCATGATTTTTTGATCTGTGAACATAGTAAATTTCTCACCAATGATATATTTATTCCATGTCTTCAAAGCATGGATGACAGCAACTAACTCCAAATCATTTGTTGAGTAATTCTTCTCATGTACCCTCAACTATCTGGAACCATAAGAAAACAGATAGTCTCCTTGCATGAGAAATCATCCCAACACCGATCCTGAATCATCATATTACACCCCATAACATGATCCTAATTCTAGAAAGATCAACATAGGTATTAATGTAAGTTGAACATTTAGTTCCTAGAACGATTTCTGAAATTACTCCGTCCATTGGAATGGAGCCTTCTTCATTTTCAGAGCTATCATTGGAGAAGCTAGTCATGATAATTCATACACAAAGCATTGGTCGTGACCATAAAGACTAAGAAAACATGGTATCTTGAAGGAATTCTTTGGTAGTTTCCCTGAGATAACTGCTTCTATCATTTTGGGATCAACCAAAATTACCTTCTCATAAATTAAATGTCCAAGAAAACATACTTCCTATATCCAAAAATCACAATTTTAAAATTTCACATACAAATTGTGATCTCTTAAGATTTGTAACACTGTTTTCAAGCCCTCCACATGGTCATCCCTTATCTTTTAATACACCAAGATGTCATCCACAAACACCACAACAAAAGAGTCTAGATAGTGCTGAAATATCTTATTCATGAAATCCATGAAGACTGCTGGTGCATTCATTAGAACAAAAGTTATGACTACATATTCATAGTGGCTATATATTCTTTTTAAATATTTCTATGGAATATCCTCCTTCAGAACATGCAATTGGTGATATCCTAATCGTAATTCAATCTTAGAGAACCCCTGACCAACCCTTAATTAATCGAATAGATCATTAATGCGTGGAAGTGGATATCTTCTCCTTATCATAACCGGGTTCAGCTTATGATAATCAACCCACACCCAAAGAGTTTCCTCTGCTTTCTTCAGAAACAAAACCGGTGTTTCCCACAGAGACGTACTTGGTCGAATGAAACCCTTTCTTTCCATCTCCCCTAACTATACTTTCAATTCCCGTAACTCCACTGGGTACATCCTAAAATATGGATGGAAAATATGACTGGTCCCTAGAAGGAGATCAATCATAAACTCCACTTCCCTTATAGGTGGTAACCCTGTGAATTTCTCGGGAAATGCATCTAGAAAGTGATCCAGAACTGCTAGAAAAATAATTCCCTTGATGTCATCCATTGATGCCAAATTCATCACCACCAACTGGTAAGATATTATTCCCACCATTAGTGCCACCAATCTCTTTTCACATTTCTTTACCATCCTCTATCCTCTAAAGAGATGCTCGATGTCGTCCTCAGTTATGAAACAAAATGTTCTCATATAACAGTCGATGTGAGCCTTAGACATTGTCAACCAATCCATACCTAGGATTACATCATATAAATTCATGTCTAACACTGAGAAGTCACATTTCAGCTCATCTCCATCAACAGTTATAGCATATGTTCTACATATGAAGGATTGAAATTCTCTTTCACCAAGAGGAGTTTTTAGTTTTAAAACAGAAGGCATAATTTCCAAAATTAGACATAGAAAATCAACAACATGAGAAGATATGAAAGAATGTGATGCACCAGTATCGAAAAGAAATTTCACAGGTGTAGAATTCAATAGAATTTTACCTCTCATCATAGATGGTCCATCCTAATCATCGACAATCATTTTTTATCTCTTTATAATTTCTTCGTCACTGCACTATTATACTTTTTTCCTTTCTGAGATTGACCTCATTGAGGAGTCATAGTATTCCTAGAATCACTATGGTTAGATCTTCTTTGCAGATGAGACTGATTCTGATTTCCCCTCCCTATCAAAGCATACGATGCTTGCAACTCCTGAAAAGTGTCCCGAGCACCTGAACTTAGGGAACTGTGAAAATAGGGTTGAAGATGTCCCGTATTTTTGCAATTATTACATTATATAGGTTTTGTCATATACTCTCACTTTATGTTTTCAAGTGTTCCACATTTAAAGAAACTAACTTTTCTATACAGTCATGGAAGAATGTTCACTGATCCATCCATTTGATTCTGATTTCCAATTCCACCATGGAAATAGGTGTCCCTTTTCATCTTGTTCCCACCACTTGAGTTCCCACTATTTCCTGTATGTATCATCATATATCCTCTCATAGATCCTAAGATATCACGTTCTTCCAAAGTCACTCTATTCACCATCTCTGTATAATCTGTAATACATTGCACCGCAGTCTTTGATCGAATCTCCGATCGTATCCCTGATTCGAAGATGCATGACTTCAAATAGGCATATCACATTCAGCCAAAATCGCTCTTTTCACCAACTTAGTATAATCCATAATACATAGCACTGTAATCTTTGATTGAATCTATTTTGTATCCCCGATCAAAATATGTGTGCCTTCAAAGAGGCACTTGCCACAACCACTGGTGAAAAATGGACAAAATTCATGAATTTAGCTGCATACACTGTGACAGATAGACTCTCTTGTTTTAGGATGAAGAAGTCCATCATATTCTAGATCTTTAATGTGTGAGGATAAAATATATTGTTGAAAAATTATTCAAAATACTCTCATATAATGCATTCATAAAATTTTTCCTTCACCACTAAATCCCACCACTAGCGTGCTAGATCCTCAAGTATATACATCTTCAGCTTGACCTTTATCTCTACTGGTGTGCCAATGAAATTGAAGACACAATTCATCCTAATCATCCAAACCTCTGCCTTATCAGTTTCAGAATGACTCCAGAAGTTAGGTGGATTCTAACTCATGAACTAGCTGTTATGATCCACATGCCTTGTCTCATTCCTCTAGTTCCCTATGTCCAAAGCTTGAAAGGATTGAACAATACATTGAACTACCTCTTGTTTCACAAGTGGTTCAGGTGAAACCACATTCTCCACCATTTCATCATGTTGGTTTTGACAACGCCTTCTGAGTTCCATTTTTTAAACCCAAAACAAACTCCCTCAATCTCACTCTTTAGCAACAAATGGCTTATCATTTCAAATTATATCACATCAACTATCACAACATTGTTTTCCAAAACAACCTTTTGTCCATGTTTAAACATTTTTGAAAACATTCAACGTTAATTTGATAATAAACCCATATTAAAAATACCGTAAGAATTACCCTTTTCAAAATAATTCATTTGAAACCAAATTTCATACTCTTTCAAAAATCAACATTTTTAAAAAACATGAATCATTACTCGAAATTATATATGCACTCCTAGTGGGAAATCATTCCTCTACAATTCATTTCATGGATGTATCATTTGTTAAACCCATGACAATGAGATTCTTATATCCTGTATGTTTCTCCAAACACTTATGTACACATCACTCTTGTGACTTGATGTTCAGAAAAAATGGTTAGCTATATCCTTTTATGTTATACATTTGAAGTTTTGAAAATCCTAATCCTATGTAGGATGTGATCCCAAAGGATAGAAAAAATGAATTTCAACTCCAAGACCCAGAAAAATGATGACAACTTGTTAGCCAAGGACTAAACAAGATGATATCATTTTTACCACCATGGAAGGACCAGACTGATACCATTTTTAATGACCTAGAAAATCTCATTGGATTAAGTGTCCAATAAGTCATTACTTGGCCTTAAGCAACATCCAAAAGATGTCAAACGCTGGAAATAAACGTCAAAGGGTTTCAAATACAAGTGTGGGATGATATTCCCTTTAATAAAAAAACCAACAAACTAACAACCACACCTTTCACTAAATGGTGCATGAAAAAAAAGAAATTCAACTAAACAACATCATATATCTCAAAACCACATCAAACTGTGGAACCGCGGAGACACAAAAATTATAATAAAAATCAACATTTAATCAACTAAATACTCTCAAGAGACCACAAGACTCCCTTGTCCACAAGATCCATGATCCACAATCTTCAAACAACCCATGAATCATGAGCTGGTTCTAAATACTTGTGAAACATTACCTTTTCCCCTATCTCGGAAGATAACATCTACAAAAGCACCAAAGTGCCACAGAAGGGGTCAGTATAATACTTAGTAGGTTTTCCACAATGACTTACCCACTCATACCACCAGGATAGAAGATTTAAGCACTTTTACATAAAATATTTAATGTAAAACATTTCCTCAAAACAGTTTATTACAAAATATAAACATGTTTCCAAAACCATTTATAACCGAAAGCATATAACATCAATTGAAACCAATTTTTTCCAGCAAGTTATTTTTTCATAAAAATAACTAAACAAACCCTATAAACATTTTTCAATGGTCCTTTTTCATACCCAATCCATTCCACACATTCATACAATCAACCATGCATACTATGTTATGACAGTTCCATACTCATGAGCGGTTTCTCATCAATCTACCAAGTCGTCACAAGGTAATTGTTTCCCATGTGCCATTAACCCTTTGGAATCGATCACAAAGTAATATTTCAACTAATCCCTATATATTCAACATGAACAGACTCACAAAAAAATTCCAAAGGATTTTCCCAAAAAAGCCCTTCCAATAAAAAACAACCTTTTTAAAAAATAATTTCCATCAAAACCATTTCGATGCCAAACAATTTCAATGTCAACCCATTTTAATAAAACACCATTTTTATTGAAAACTCCTTTTTCATAAACCATTTATAAATTCCATAAAATATATAATTTAAAATTATCATTTTAAATTAAAGAAACTAAAACTCGTTGCACAACATTTCACAAAAATCACATAATTTCATCAAACCATAAATCATCACTAAAGAAGATTTATTGCATGATTTTCACAATAAATATCATTAAAATAAACCAATTTGAATCTATTACAATCAATTATAGAATGATGAGTCAAGAGAGAAGCCTCCAACCTTAATGGTTTTGGTAAAATCCCCAACGAACGAAGAAAACACATGAAAACTAGGTCGATTCCCCAAGAACCCACCTTAGATATCTTCTCCTACCAAGAACCAAGTAAAATATCATCATATTTGGAATCCAAACACCTATATCTACCCATAATAGGTGTAGATATAAGGAACCAAGAGAAGACGAGATGTAGATCGAAATAGATCAATGAAACCAATCCTGAAAAAGTATAACGATCACATACATCAAGAATTCAGCTTTGATTCACCTAGGGAAGCCTTCAGGTCTCCATCAGACTGATGTGAGAACCTTCTATGGCCTTTGGAGAAGAAAAATCCTGAGTTAAGGCTTCTTTGAAGCCAAAACGACCAACTTAAAGGAAAAACATGTGAGATCAAATTTTTTAGGATCTCACATAAACCATCAACATGGTTAGTTCACACGGTTATATAAATTTTGTACTAACCCTGTGTTAGCTACTACCTAGGCAGACAGTCACATGGCCTCCTTTCCCAGTTTCAATAACTGTGCACATCCCATTCTAAATCTATCAGCCTCAAACTCCCCATTTTTCATGGTTTGGCCACGTGGTTAGACAATCTGCGTGTCGTATATGCGAGTTCAGTTTACTTCCAAAAACATTTCCAATGTTCTCAAAAATCTCCCAACTATCACCCTTTCACTTTATAACTATAAAAATAATTAATTAAGGGTTACATACCCATAACTGGGGGTAATAAATTCTCTCCACCATTGGTATTTCCATCCTTGGAAAGTAGAAAACCCCCACCAGTCTGAAAGAGTTCCGGCCACTACTCTTTCATCTCCTTCTCGTGTCACCAAGTCTCTTCCTGAATTTGACCATGCTGCCGTAAAAACTACACTAGACTGGTGATTTTTTCACTCAAGACATTCTATTTCTTATCCTCAATCCTCACCAGAATATGTTCTAACGAAGCATCTGACTCTAGGTCAACATGATCCCATTTGATAATATGATCAGTACTAGGGTGATAAATTTTCAACATAGACACATGGAATACATTATTCATTGAACTGAATGGTGTTTTTAATGTCAATCGATATGACACCTCTCCAACCAGTTCTAGTATCTCGAAATGGACAAATTTTCTAGGAGATAACTTTACCTGCTTTTCAAAATGATGATGTCCAGGTCTTGGAGAGATCCACAAGAACACATGATCACTCACATAAAATGACAATGGCCTTCGATGGTGATCCGCATAAAATTTCATATGAATCTGAGCCTTCTCTATCCACTTTATGATCAACTGGATCTTCTCCATTGTTTCTAGTACAAGACTCATCTCAATGAGTGAAGTTTCACCTATTTCCTCCCAACATAGTGGAGAAAAACATTGATTCCCATGCAGTGCCTCAAATGGAGAAATGTGTATCGAGGCCTTATAGTTGTTATTGTATGATAACTCCACTAAGGTACATGTTTCTCCTAGGAGCCACAAAAATACATTACAAAAGCCTGCAAAATGACTTCCAAAATTTGTATCATCCACTAAGATTTACCATCTATTTTTGGATGGTACGTCGTGTTCATAGTCAACTGAGTCCCAAGGGATTGTTTTAATAATTTATAGAAATGATATGTGAAACTCAAATCTCTATCTAAGAAGACTAAAACTAGTACACCGTTCATTTTTACCACTTCCCAGATATATATTTTTGACATACCTTACACCGTATGAGTTTCACAAATTGGTATGAGATGGTCCAACTTAGTAAGTCGATCCACAATCACCAAAATGGAATCATGTTTCCATACCGCTCTTGGAAGAACTGTAACAAAATAAAATGCTATCTACTCCCATTTCCACACTAGAATAAGTAAATACTTCTATATACCCTATGGTCACTAATGCTCTACTTTAACCTACTAAGATGTTAAACACCATGAGATTAACTCATCCACCTTCCTTTTCATGTCATTCCACCAAAACTGCACCTTCATCACCTTATACATATTCTGCTGACAAGTTAAGAAACCACATGGTCTCCTTGCACCATTCCCTATTTTATACATCAATTCAAATTCAAACATCTATAGATACTACATCCATATCCTTTACCCCATATTTAATTCTCGTTGTAAGAGAATGTGTTTCATGCTTTTGTGATCCATGAACATAGTAAATTTCTCCCCAATGAGATAATGTTGTAATGACTTCAAAGCATGGACGACAGCAACTAACTCCAAATCCTTTGTTTGGTAATTATTCTCAAGGATCCCCAATTATCTTGAACCATAAGAAAACACATGTTATCCTTGCATGATAATTCATCCCAACCATGATCATGAACTATCATAGTACACCACATACCCATGTCCTAATTCTGGAAAGATCAATATAGGTGCTGATGTAAGACAGAATTTTAGTTCCTAGAATGATTTTTGGCATTCCTCTGTCCATTGAAATGGGGAATTATTCTTTCTATGATCTTCCACTGGTGAAGTTATTCGTGAGAATTCATGCACAAAGCATCAGTAGTAACCAGATCGTCCTAGAGAACTTCATATCTTGAAGACATTATTTGGTGGTTTCCATGAGATAACAACTTCAATATTTTGAGGATCAACAGAAATTCCCTTCTCAGAAATGAAATGTCCAAATAAAAGTACTTATATATCCTAAAATCTCACTTTGGTAATTTGGAATACAAAAAATGATCTCTCAAGATTTTTAACACCATTTCTAGGTGCTCTTCATGGCCATCCCTTGTCTTTGAATACACCAACATGTCATCCAAAAACACCATAACAAAAGAGTCCAAATATATATAAATTATCTGATTCATCAAATCCATGAAGACTGCTGGTGAATTTGTTTGACCAAAAGGCATGACTACAAATTATAGTTTCCATATCTACTTCTGAAATCTATCTTTATAATAACCTCTTCCTGAACTCACAATTGGTGATATCTTGATCGCATGTCAATTTGGAGGTACCACTGAGCTCCCCTTAATTGATCCAACATATCATCAATTCATGGAATTGGATATTTTTTTATTTCTCTTAACTTGGTTAAGCCTATGATAATCAAAAAATATCTGAAGAGTTCCATCTATTTCTTCACAAAAAAATAGTGCTTCCAAGAGAGACATCCTTGGTCGAATGAAAACCTTTCTTTACAACTCCTCTAACTTTACTTTCAATTCCCATAACTTTGTTGGGGCCATCCTATAAGATGGTAGTTGGGTACATAAGTGTTTGGAGACACCATAAAATAAGGAAAATTTGAAAGAATTTGTACCACTCAAGTTATTCCACACTAATGTGTGCGGTCCGTTGAATAAAAAATAAAATGGAAATTGAATTTACTTTACAAATATTATTGATTATTATAGTAGGAAAAAATGAGTATAATTTCTCGTGATGAATTTGTAAGTGTTTTAAATCTTTAAACAACTCATGGAGATGGAGGAAAATAAAAACAAATATTCTATAAACATTTTGTGATCTAATAAAGGTGGAGGGTGAACCTCTAATTCTACTAAAGGGTTCCTCAAGAAACATGGAATTAAATACCATTTTTTTTAATCATACACACCTCATCTCAATAGAGTAGCTAAAAGAAAAAATTGAATAATTCTCAATATTTAAAGAATCATGTTTAAAGACAAAGGAATAAAAAAAAATCTATTCGGAGGAATCTTTGTGTGTGGGTTATCATTTAAATAGTTTCCCTGTAAAAATATTTTTTAAAAGATAGTGCATGATGCATGGACTAAATATAAGGATACTCTATGTCATCTTATATATTTTGGTTTTATTTCCTTTGTTAGGATCCCAAGGAAAAATTGATCAAATCATGAAGACAAAGGAGTGATATTTTTCCATATAGGGTATGGAGATTGAATATTTAATACCACTAAATTCCATGAAACAATCATGAAAATTAAAATGGATTACTTATAGACTAGGCTCTGAGAAGGCATGTAATTCTGAGGCCTGGAGTGTTTGGAAGGTATTTTTGAACTATTACTAATGTTCATTAAATAAACATGTGAGGGGGTTTTTCTAACTACCTAACAAGTGATTGAGCCAATAATCTAATGAAAACATTGAACTCTGAGCATTGAGATTCACCTATAAAGGTCCTAAAATCGACCGGCATGGGTCAACCAAAAAAGATAGTTTTCATAATTTTTTGAAGAAAAAAATAAAATAACATAAAAAGTTATTTTGTTTTTTTCTTCATCGTTATGAAGTGGAACACCAGTGCTACAGTGTAGCGATGAGGCGACATTGAACCACATTAATGAACATCATTAATGAGTTAGTGTAACGATATTATAGTGCAGCTTTACAGAAATGTTGATTAACATTTCTTCAATTAATATCCAAAAAAACAATGAAGGATTGTTGGAACAATCCTAGTATTTCTATAATACTTTGGTGGGTGGTGATGACGAAAAACAAAAACACTTTCTTCCACCCTTCAACGAATTGCAAGCAACTATGGGAAAAAAATTAAGAATGAAGATTGGAGGCATGTGATCTCGTTCTTCCTCCACCAACAGTAGTATCCAAGATATGGGTTTGATGAATTTTTTTTGAATTGTATCCCCCTTGTACTTTGGTTCAAACGATTAATGTGGGTTAACTCACAAACAAGTTAACCCACAAATCGATCATTCTTGTGGGATATTCTTGGAGAACTGATCCATCTTTTAATTTAATTAATTTGATTTTCTATGATCAATCCTACTAAAAAGAGTGGATCAATTTCATGAAGAATAATGGGGGATGATATTTCCCCAAATTCATTGTGTGGATTTATCCCCCTTTATTCCCCACATTCTTCATGTTCTTCATGCAATTATGAACAAAGGATTTGTGTGCACCTGTTCCAGGATGAAACGATCCAAAATTTGGACCTACCATCGTGATGTCCCAGTGGCTATGTGAAAATGATGGTGGCGGATCATGGTGGCATGTCAAGGCAACCAAAAGTGGAAGGAGGCGAGTGTAGGTGGGGTTTTACGGCCGAGGAGACCACGGTGGTGTGGTGGGAACACGCCATGGTGGCAGAGGCTGCATCGATTAAGGAACGGGCAGTGCGGATTTGCGAAACTAGTTGGGCACTTTGTTAGGAGAGGGAGGCCACTGACAGGCTATCGGTGGCGGTGTAGAATTGTGGTGCTAGCAGGGTGTCTCGACAGGCTGGGAGGCGGTGGCAGTGAATTAACGCAACGCCATTGGGGAACCGAATCAGGTTGGGTGACCCGTGTCCCATTCGAGGGTTAATTAGGGGATACGATATGTGGGACTATTGGAGAAGAGGAGGCAGTCAGCCCTATTTTGTCACGTGTGGCACGAACCGGATGTTGTTCGAGTGTCTAGGATAGAGTGAATTGGACCGCCATTGCGGCCCATGATGGTGTAGTAAATCTGGCCGATTGGAATCATAGGTGGGAGGAGAACAGGCTTTCTATTACGGGTTGGTCTAGATGAAAACTTGGCCATTGGGTGGCATTAATGGAAAACTAGGCCACTAGGCTGCCCGGCTGGTCATAACTGATCCGACCGAGTCAGACCGGGCTAGGGGAATTAGAACGGGTCACTGGGAAACCCAGTGGGCTGGACCCATAGCTGAACCATTCTAGGTCTAGCAAGGTGCAATGGGATAGGTCGGATCAGGTAATCCCAAAACCCATTGGGTCGGGTCGAGTCGACCAAAATGGGCCAGGTCATGTAGGACCCTCGGGTCGGGTTGGTCTGCTCAGTCCAACCATGTTGGACCAGGCCTAGATGTAACCATCCCCTGTTTACTAATACCCCAATATATTTCAAAAAATATGTCTGATTGACGTTGACATATGGAATTTTGACCCATGCGACAAGATGATCCTTTGGGTAGACTCTATGTGAGCCTTTTTGGTAGTCGATATACAACTGATGGATTGAGAAGTAGATTATCCCGGTATTGATCCCACTAGAGAGCGGGAATCATATAGATGGATGTGACACAAATTATATAATGAGAAAACCTTAGTAGTCCAGAAGATTAGTAGAACTCAGTGGTCCAGTAGACGAGGGTACCTCAGTGGCCCAGAAGATGAGCGGCCTCAGTGGTCCAGCAGCAGAGCAGACCTTAGTGGTCCAACACATGAGCAGACATCAATGTTCTAGATTCTGAGGGGACCTCAATGGTCCAGTAGTTGAGAAGACCTTCGATGATCATCAGGGATGAGTCCCTTAGTATTACATGAATACTCATCATTTCAACTAATAAATATTACTTTCTATACTTTGAGTTGTACATGGTGTGATTTTTCTTTTCTTGTGGTATTCTTTTATGATCATTATTTGTGGTCTTACATTTTTGGTTTGGGGTCCTACTGAGTATTGTGTTACTCATCCCTAAATGGGATTCTCCCATAAGTGTCATGTCTCGTGTAAGTGATTGATGCCACAATGGAGACCTCGGTGGTCCGGGACCAGGTGGTGCCCAGTGAGAGGGGACAGACAAAACATTTTTTCACTGCTACAGACATCTACCCTCCACTACCCTTCAAGTAGGGTTTGAGAAGACAAAACTTTGCAGTTTTATGTTCCATTATGGTTTTGGGCTTGTATTCTGGACCCTTTTTTACTTTTAGTTTGTATTGTTCTCTGAGTAGTTCCCTTATTTCAAGTTGTGGTTTAATTTGTGTTAACTTCTCACAGTTTGATCTTTGTGCATGTGTATAGTTTTAATGGTAATGTCTTTCCTTTTTGGGATATACCTACTCAGTGCTAGTCTATAGCCCTGGCCTATGGAAGGTGGGCTTGGTATAGTCACGGCATGGGCCCTAGGGGATGGGTCATGACAAAGTGGTATCAAAAAGAGGTCGGTTTTACCATACAAACTAAAAATCTAAAAAAAATTAGGGGGAACATTGTTAAGTGTCTTGAGTTTGGATATTAGTCCATGAAGTCCAGTGTTGGTGTGGATTCTGATGTATCCTTACACTAAGATCCTAAATTTTTCTTTATGACTCTGTACATGAAAACACTGGTTTCATGCATCTTTGAGTGTTTTCCCATGATATTTTTTGAGTCAGAGTCTTCCCACTAGGTATAATAAATTGATCGGGGTTTATCTGGATCTCTTTCAGGATGCCCCCACACTGATAGCCAGCCAGGATTCTAGTGTGAAACCATGAGGATGGTCCTAAGAGTGATGAGGCTTTTTTATATGGATTTTTTCCCATGTTGATACCTTTGGGTTTTGTCCTAGTGATACCACCACCAGTCGGACAGCAGTTACTACTAGTGCAACTAGTAGAGGATGCATGTAGTCTTTGGGCCCTATATGAGTTCTAGAGGAAGAGACCTCCCAAGTTCAGGGGAGAGACATATCCTCAGGTCTATGAGGATTTAATGGAGGTGGTGACAAAATTCTTCCACTTATTGGGGAAGCCACTTGAATACATGGAAGTTCTAACAGCGAGCCATCAGCAGGTCTTGGTGGGGAGATGGTGGATTTTGACCACACATACTCATGCGGAGGTGACCTTCACCTGGTCGGACATAGAGGGACTTTTCTGCTAGGATTTATTTCCTGTGACTTTGCACTCAATATGTTTACAAGAGCGTCTCCACATTCAGTAGTGTAGCATTATAGTGGATGAGTACTCAGTGAGGTTCACAAACCTCTCCCATTACTAAAAGAATATCCTACGAGACCCTTCCTTCAGGGCATAGACCACTGAGTAGGCGCTCCTACGTGAGATCCAAGCATCAATGATTTCCCTCAGCATCCCAAACATATGTGTGGTTTTGGATTGATCTCTACGAGAAGAGAGCTTCCACGGTGAGCAGGCACCGACGTTGGGAGCTACCACCTGGAGAATGGTGGCTGAGTCATCCGTAGTAGGTATCCAACAGATGACGTAGAGGACCAAACGGGACAAACCATTTAGATAACGACCCTAGGACTCAGGGTCGACGGTATGAGGCTACCGGGTAGAGGGATTCATTAGGTATGTATAGTATGCTACACATGTGGTGGGAAGGGCACAAGGCATGGGATTTCTGAACTCCCTCTATAGAGGACTGACAGACAGTTGAGGGGCCCTCGAGGTTTTGTAAAAGACAAGAACATGGTATTCTAAAATGAATTTGATGTTAAAGAGGAAAGGGGAAAGCAGAAGGAGGTGGGAATAGGTATTAGGTACCACCACCACCACCCCCAGGGGTATTCCACAAGCTCAAGGAGTAAGTGTACAAGGGTGGAATCAGCTTCAGGCAGTCGAAGCCTACACTCCAGGCATCCAAGAGATGGTACGAGGTAAAATGTATGCCTTCTAAACTTTAGCTATAGTACTTATAAACATAGGTTCCAATCACTCTTTCCATTCCATGAACCATTTTCTAAGCTCAGAGATTTGGATGGAGTCACTGGCTCGATCCTTACGATTATAAACTCTTATGGGAGGGGATTCGAAGAACTCACACTAGAGCCAACAATGTGAGATTACACTTGTAGGAGAGAGAATCAGTTGGGATCTCCTAGTAGTACTGTTGAGGCCTTACAACATCATTCTGGGTATGGACTGGTTATCCACAGTCCACACTCAGATTGATTGTTTTAGGAAAAGAGTGTGATGTGTCCGCAGAGATGGGACAAAGTTTTCCTTAATCTGTGAAAAGGAAACTCGAGTAATGTAGATGGACTCACAGATAAGAGGGTTCAGTTGAACACTCATTAATTGGATAGCATGACACTCGGTGCAATGAATTATACGAGTCCACAGTTTCCTATATTGGTGGATGAGTACGAGGACATCATTCCAGAGGATGTTCCAAGACTACGTCCTCTGAGAGAGGTAGACTTTTTCATTGATCTATACACTGGGACGCCACCAATATCTACACATGCATATCGAATGGATCCCAAAAAGCCCTGGGAGATGAGGTTACCTTTGGAGGACTTGTAGAGAAAGGGGTTCGTAAGGCCCATCATCTCACCATGGGCATACCTAGTGTTGTTTTCCAAGAAGGAAGATGGAAGCTTGAGGTTATGCGTGTACTTATAATTCCTGAACCAGGTGACCATGATGAATAACTTTCCTCTTCCAAGGATTGATGAATTCTTCAATCAGCTAAAGGGAGGGAGATGGTTCTCAAAGATATACCTCAGATCTGGATATCACCAGCTTCAAGTATGATAAGATTAAATATTAATAAAGGCTATAAGATGTCACTACGGCCACTACGAGTACTTAGTGATATTATTTGGCATGAATAATTCCCCAGTATTGTTCATGGGAATCATGAATAGGATATTCTTGTTGTACATAGACTGGTTTGTAGTGGTCTTCATTGATGACATTTTTTTGTATTCATCATCTGAGGAGGAAAATGGGATACACCTGAGGAAGGTTATGGACACACTCAAGGAGAAAAGACTATACGAAAAGTTTCCAAAGTGTGAGTTCTATATATGAGAGTTCCACTACCTAGGACACATCATCTCAAAGGATGGAGTTGTGGTGGATCCTGTAAATATCGATACAGTGCATGATTGGTTGGCACCCAAGAAAGTTACCAAGGTGAGGAGATTCCTTCGGTTGGATGGGTACTATTGGAGGTTTTTACCCTACTTCTCTATGGTAGAAGAATCCATGGAATTGTTGATGAAAGTAAAACCCTTCGTGTGGAATAAAGGATGATAGTAGAGTTTTCAACAGTTAAGGTAGATCTTGATGAGTGCTCCTATCTTAAGACTTCTTGAGAAGGGAACCAACTACGTGGTGTACTGTGATGTATGAGGAACTGGACTTGGTTATGTCTTGATGCATGGGAAAGAAGTGATTTCTTAAGGATCATGATAGTTGAGACCGCATGAGAAGAATAATGTGACTTGTGACCTTTAGTTAGAAGTGGTAGTCTTCGCACTGAAGATGTGGGAACACTACCTTACGGTCAAATGATTCATCATTTACTCTGAAAACAAGAGTCCCAAGAATATCTTTTCTTAGAAAGATCTGAATTTGAGACAACAATGTTGGATATATTTCATCTAGGACTATGACTTCGAGATAGCCTATACTCCTAGGAAGGGGAATGTGGTGGGAGATGCTCTCTGTTGTAGATCAAGTTCAAAGCTATGAAATGAAACCTCAGAGTAGTTTCCCTCACTTCAGATATCCTTTATGGATAGAGAGGATATAGATTATCTTTAATCGATGGTATTTTCCCCTCCATAATTATAGCGAGTTAGGGAGGCGTAACTCATATATGCCAGCTACGAGACCACACATGCACGGATGTCCACAGGGCATGCCCTAGATGGATATTTAAAAGGTGGGTATCATGTCATCATTTTCATAGGACACATCATTGTACTAGTGGAGTTATGGGAGGAAGTGTTGAGGGAGTTCCATACATCCCATTTGGCGATACATATAGTTGTAGATAATATGTATTGACCTCTTATGTCAATACCAGTGGTCGGGGATGAAGAAGAAAGTGGTAGAGTTTGTCTCAAGATGCATCACTTATCTAAAGTGAATGTTAAGAACCAGGTTCCAGCAGGTTTGAGAGAACCCCCTGAGGTTCCTAAGTAGATGTGGGATGGGATATCGATGTAATTCATAATGGTATTTCCACGTAAGTCCAGGGGGGATGATTCCCTCTGGTTGATAATAGACCGACTCACCAAGTCATCCCACTTTCTACCCATTTGATAACATGGTTTAGTATAGATCTTGGGACACCTCTACATACAAGAGACAGTTCGACTCCCTAGAGTCACATCTACGATAGTCTCATATCATGATACACACTTTACCCCTCGATTGT
The DNA here is from genome assembly GCA_963277665.1 of Viscum album. NCBI lineage: Eukaryota > Viridiplantae > Streptophyta > Magnoliopsida > Santalales > Viscaceae > Viscum > Viscum album. Next base: position 310,562,049 of record OY728120.1, read on the forward strand.
GGAAGGGATTATAGGAGTCATTTGGTAATTAGCTGCACTTGAGTGCATCCTTTCACCCACAGATGGATGCCAATATGGTGAAAACCTTACATACATTGGAGGACATGCTTCGTGCTTTCATTATTGATTTTGGTCATAGTTGGGAGGACAAACTACCATTTGTGGAGTTTTCATAAAATAATAGCTACCACTCCACCATCAGTATGGAACCGTTCGAGAAACTTTATAGACCACCATTCAGGTCACCGTTATGCTGGACCGACCCAGGGGAGTCAGCACTCATGGGTCCAGAGATGTTTTAGGCTAACATTGAAAGGGTGCAGGTCATATGAGAGTGGTTGATGACTATATAGATCCGATAGAAGTCCTATGTTGATAGGTGATAATGACCATTGTATTTTGAAGAGGGGGAAGACATATTCTTATTGGTCCCTCCTTGATGAGGGATATGACGATTTGGACAAGGTGATAAGTTATCTCTGAGGTCCATCAGACCTTTTCTGATACTATGTAGAGTGGGTGAGGTGGGGTACCTCTTGGCTCTACCACCTCAGTTAGGGAGGGTACAAGACGTCTTCCATGTATCCATGTCAATGTGATATGTGCACGACCCTTCTCATGTCCTCAACCACAGCGAGTAGGAGATTGGTGATGGGGAAACATTCATAGAGTACTCAGTACAGATAAAGGATTGATAGGAGATGATCATTCATGTACAATTGATTACATTGGTGTGTATTCATTAGTGCCATAGGGATCCCAAAGAGATAACATGAGAGCGGAGGCTCATATTCATGCTCAGTACCCCCCCCCCCCATTTATTTGATGATCCCTTTATTTAGCTTATGAGGATGCAAATCCCAAAAGGTGGGAGTAATATAATACCCTATAATTCCATGTAAAATTTTCCAAAATTAAATAGGATTATTTCACGACCAGGCTCTAAGATGACCTATAATTTCATGGCCAAGAGTGGTCGAAACATATTCTCAAACTATTTTTAATGTTCATTAAATGAACATGCGAGTTCATTTCTCAAACATTCAAACCGAATCCTAGATCAAAATTATGGGGTCACCATTAAACTCTGAGCATTCAGATTCTTCTAGAAAGGGCTTAACATCGACCTACACGGGTCGACCAAAAATGTTTGTTTTTGAACATTTTAGATGAAAAATGTAAAATAACATAAAAAGTTATTTTGTTTGTTTTCTTCATCATTAAGCAGTGTCACATCAGCTTTGTGGTTTAGTTTTGAGGAGACATTGAACTTCATTAATGAACATAATTAATGAGTCACCGTAAAGATGAATCAATGTAGTATATCATAAATATGGATTCTCATATCGTCAATTAATATCATAACAAGAAATGTAGGATTTTTGGAACAATCCTAGGATTTCTCTGAGGCTTTGGTGGGTGGCGACGACGAAAGACGAACAAAATTTCTTCCACTATTTTAAAAATCTCGTGCAACGGTGGGCTGTGGATCATGAATGATGAATGGAGGCATGTGATCCCATTCTTCCTCAACCAACTATCCTATCCAAGGTAGGGGGTTGATACTTTTCTGTGTGAATTGTTTCCCCCAAATTCTTTCATTCAAATGACTAAAGCGTATTAAATCATGAAGAAGTTAACCCGCAGACCGATCGTTCATACGGGATATTCTAGTGGAACTGATCCATATTTAAATTGAATTAATTTTATTTTCATTGTTTGATCATTCTAATGGGAGAAGATCAATGTTGTGATGAATGATAAGAAAGGTTATTTCCTCAAATTTTCATTGTGGATTTATCCCCTTTTTACCCCTCATTCTTCGCACTCATTGTGGAGTTATGAAGGATGTATCATTTTGCACCTGTTCCTTGGTGCAACGATCCCAAAACTAGACTCGACATTGTGATGATATAGTAGAGGTGCGACGATGATGGAAGTAGGTCACTGAGGCATGCAACAGTGCCCGTATGTGGAAGGAAACATGGGTCGGCAGCCCATCGTAGTAGTGGAGGCCAAGGTGGTGTAGAGGCAGTTCACCCCAATGGCATTCTCTGGTGGTGGAGTCCATGACCAGTAAGTGCCTCAAAGATGCAAGGTGGTGGCATCGGTCAGGTGCCACCTTTGGCGGAGGAGGCTGCCGACAGGTGGTGTGGAATTACAGTGCCAACAGGCCTCTGTGTTTAACTGAGAGGTTGGGGCCAGCAAGTTGTGGTGGTGAACGACCACGGTTCCAGTGGGGCACTACATGAATTTCGAAGACTTGTGGCCAAGATTTGGGTTGATGGGGGAACATGGTCCATAGAACCTTGTGCGGAGGTGAGTCGTCCGGCCTCATCAGTCCACGTGTGGCACCAACCGAACATTGTTTGGGCATCTGTGCTAGAGCACACTGACTGGATATTGTGGGACGGGCAGGTTTAGTGAACTGGGATGCTAGGTGGCCTAGGTGGGGGGAGAACTACGCCACCATTTCAGGCTAGGCTGGATGAAAAACTAGGATGTTGGGCAGCTCGACTGGTCAGAACTGGTTGGACCAAGTCGGACCAGATCATTGTACCACCCGGGGGGTTAGACCCACGACCGAACCAGACTTGGTACCGCAAGTCCCAATGGACCATGTCATACTGAGTTGGCCTAGACCCATCTAGGTCAGGTCGGGTTAGCCAAAATGGGTTTATTTAGGCAGAACCCCTAGGTCGGGTTGGTTGGGTCAGCCCGACCATGTCAGACTGGGCCCGGATGCAATCAATTGATCAATACTAAAATGCCAATATCTTTCAAAAAAAACTCTCGATTGAATAACTGCCTCTGGAATTGGGACACTTACGAGGAGATGAACCTTTGGGTATACTCAAAATGAGACATCATGGTAGTGGAGATAAGACCAATGGCTTGAGGAATTGATTCACCCAGAATTGAACGCACTAGGGAGAAGGAATCCTATAGTTGTTTGTGACATGTAGGATATGAAGAGAGGACCTCAGGGGTCCAGCGAAAGAGTAGACCACAAGAAATGATCATTCCATAGTGGTATAGCAGGAGGGCGGACCATACTGGTCTAGCAGCAAAGTGGAGCTCAATGGTCCAGTAGAAGAGAGGACATCAATTGTCCAGCAGATGAGCAGACCTCAGTGGTCCAGTAGAAGAGCGGACCTGAGTTTTCCACCAAACGAGTGTACCTTAGAGGTCTAGTAGAAGAGCATACCTGATTGGTACACAAAACAAGAAAACCTTAGTGGTCCAATAGTAGAGAGGACCTCAGTGGTCTGGTAGATGAGGGGACCACATTAGTCCAATAGACGAGTGGACCTTAGTGGTCCAGTAGACCAGCGGGCCACAGTGGTCCAGCAGATGAGTGGACCAAAATGGTCCAATAGACAAGAGGACATCAGTGGTCCACCAGACAATCAGACCTCAGTGGTCCAGTAGCCAAGAGGACCATAGTGGTCTAGCAGCCGAGAAGACCTCACTGGTCCACTAGTCAAGTGGACCTCTATGGATCATCAGGGATGAGTCCCTCACCAATCTTATATTATTAAGCTTTAGGACTGATAAAACTTACTTTATATTCTTTGAGTTATACCTAGTGTGAGCTATCTTTACTTGTGGTCTTTCATCGTGATATTGCTTTGTGGTCTTACCTTTGTGGTTTGTGGTCCCTACTGATTATTGTGTTACTCACCCCTGCATGTACTTCACCCACATATGTCTTGTATCATACAGGTGATTGATTCTTCGATAGAGACCTCGGTGGTTCAGGACTAGGTGGTTCCCAGTGAGACAGGATGGATGAGATGTACTTCTACAGCTACAGATAGCTACCCTCCGCCTACCCTTTGTGTAGGGTTTGATTTGATAGACCTTTGCAGTTTTACCTTCCTTTTTGGTTTTGGGCTTGTATACTGGTCCCTTTTGAACTTTCAGTTTGTATCATGCTCTTAGTATATGTCTCAATGACAGTTGTGTTTTACATTGTGTTTGCATCCCGTAGTTTATGATTTGTGCAAGTGTACAGTTTCCTATGAAATTCCTTCCCTTTTTGGGATATTCTTAATTATTGCTAGTCACCAGCCCTTGGACTATAAATATTGTGCTTGGTGTAGTCATAGAACGGGCCCTGGGGGATGGGTCGCGATAGAGCATTTGTACATCTCATGTATAATCTCATCACCAAGAATATTGTATTCAATGGATATATTATATTTAATTACAATGAGTCCAATAAATTGAATCAATATGACGATTCAAGAGATGCACAATTCAATTTAGAAGAAGAACATAAATGTTAAAGAAATTCCAATGGGGGAACAAGGATTTTAAGAACCAACGACTCCATAAACACATAATTCTAATTAAAATATTATAAAATAAGAAATTTCCCATATAAAACCAACAATATTTGAAGTCTAATAGAAATATATGAAAACATGAAACCAATAAAGAAGTATGTGAACCTATATTGCCTCTAAGAAACTTTGGACCATGTTAGATTTTTGGAAGATAAATCAAATTAATGATAGAGTAAACATATGGATAAAAAATTATTCCATAGTAAATAATAAAAAATGGGAGTTAACACACCACCCATAAAAGAATAAAAAATTGTGATGTGAGTGTTTAAAACCAACAAAAAATGTCAAGTGGAAGTCCAAATAAATAAATAAAGACTAGTCCCCAACATCTTAAAGAGAAAATAATGCATTGAACATAGTGAATTTTTTGAACCTAGTATAAGGATGAAGATGATCAAATTATTGATCTCAATAGATTCAAAAAACTAATATAAGAATCATCAACTAGAAATTCATTCAAAATTATAAATGGATTTTTGTAAGTGGGGTTATATATTGATCAACCACCTAGTTGTATAATGAAAGGAAGAGAGGAGAAGGTGTCCATGTTTAACAAAGAACTCAATGAACTTATGAAATCCCCACATGTATGGAACACCCTAATTGATAATTAATTTCAATATAATGGATTTAATTTGTGTCCATATAAATACCCACTCTATCTATAGATGAAATATGATGAAATAATTCTGAAAAAATTCAGACATAATGAATTTTTCTAGATGAAAAGAATTCATGGAATTATGGAAAATAATTTTAATGGTAGATATTGAAAAAAAATTATTTTAAATCTCAATTGGAGCAACATTAGAAGAGAAATTAATTATATAACCAGATAATTTAATCTATTGACAATAAATTTAGAAACATTCAATAATGGAAGATATATTCAAGGAATCCACCCTTTCTCAAGAGTTTTTTTATAAATTGAGATTTTTTTTCTCAGACATTGTAACGTATATCCTTCATAACATTTATCTAAGAGAAGGGATAATTTTTTTTGAGTCCGCTGTATTTTTTCTATCTTCAAACCAACAATATTGATCTTTATTTTTTAAAATATTCCCTTCAATAATACGATAATACACGGATATGGGGGGTGTGTGTTGGATGATAATATGAGGTGAGGTGATTTGGGGGTGGTATGGATGTGAAGAATACACATGGTTCCTATATTTTATGATGACACATTTTAGAAAATAGCTATGATGATGAGATAATTGGAATAAGTTGAGAATTGAACTTTCCTAATAGACAGAATGAATAAACGGTTTTGATATTATGGAAGTATTTATTTAGTGGATTGACTATTCATTGATTGTGTCATATTTCAGGGCTTCTTTATTTATTTTTATAAATACCTTGAAATAGGATTTACCATTTCAATCATATTATAAGTCATTTTTTTGGTATTATTAGACATCAATAAGTGATACAGTTTGGAACAGCCAATATATTTTATTACATGGATTATTAGTTAAACTCATACTCTTTTCATGATTTGATGCTTCAATCCATGTGTATCATGACATTATATTTCTCATATATATATATAATATTTCATATAAATATTACCCTACTGAGTACTCCCAATTTCTCCCTACATCATTGTTTTCTAAATGTTTTATAGGATAGTTTGATAGAGTTTGGAGCTACTGTTTAGATAGATTTGATTAATTCAAAGACGGATTTTGATTTTATAGTGTTGTCATTAAATGATTTTTTTACTTTTCTGAATTTATGGAATGAATATGGAGTTTGTTTTTGGGAATTTATTTTCATCCATTAATGGAAATACATAGGTATTCATTAGTGGTTTTATTGTGGTATCATAGAATTAAGAGAGAAAATTTCCCCATTTACATTAAATATCCTAGATTCTATTCACTAACCCATGACTAATTAGAGGTGGGATTGAAGGGTAACTAATGTCTCATCTATCAAACCAGGGGGGGTTTAATTAGGGATGGTTCATTAAATTAGTTTACCATTTCATAGATTTAGAAAATAATTTTACATCATGGTGAACCATTATTATAATTAAGGATCTATTTTCATAACCAATTTTCCAATATACAATATTCGAAAAAATGTAAACACCTACTACATTTACTTTTCTCTATTATTTCAAGGAAAAATTAATCAATCGATGTTACCTTATAACACTTGGTACATTCATCATTTTGGTCATGTTAACAAATTATGGAGATAATGTTTTCTATTTTAAAACATATATTTCCCAATGATTTCATATAATATATTTTTAAACAATGGGAGACCAATTAAATTACATATTTTTTTTAAATATAGTGGAAAATGCATGTCGATTAGACAAGGAAGCTTTCCTTGATACCACTATTGGGTAAGAATCAAAATTCATCATATGGAAATATCCAAAAAAACATCGATATGAACCTATCAAATAACTCAACTTCCAAAAATCTTTTAAAATGAAGCTATTTTCATCTTAAGTGAACCTCCTAATTCGAGATCCACACTTCTTCAATGTTCTTATGTGATACGTACTAGGAATTAGTTAACTCATTTACCCTAGATTTGATACCACTATTTGAATATCAAGGATAGTCATATAAACGGTTGACTTCAAAGGAATACCCATACATGCATGTACTATCCTAAAATAGAAGAAATATTCCATATAATTAAAAATATATTAAAAAATATCATACCTATTACTTTTTTTGGAGTTACATTATACATCCTTGATACAGAATGAAACTATTAAGAAGGTAACAAAAGTAGAAAAAAAAATTCCTTCTTCTAGTAGGATAACACTGGCCACTGAATCCCAATATTTATAAAATGGCACCTATTATATGAAAAGGGGGTCTAGAAAATTCATTGGAATGATAAATGATTCTTAGGATCAAAGGGTATTATCATAATATTTTTATGAAATTGTTTATCCTCCACAGATAGAGGAACCAAATCATGTCATGCTGACAATGATAAGTATTTCTCCTTTTCTATAGGTGATCTCCAATATTTCTTTATAATAAAATAATGTGTCTATTATAATCCAGTTTTATCATATAATTCCCATGATGTGTTACTTGTTTATCATCATATTGAACTCATTAAATTAAATTATGTTAATGTTTAAATCAATTCTTAATTAATTGTATAAAAAGGAAACCACATGTTTCCATTCATGAAAAATATGTATATTTACATTATTCAAAAGACTATTTTTATTTATTTATTATTTTCATATTTTTGATACACATCATATGCATGGTCTTCTACGTGAATCATATATATATATATTATGTTAATTTTACATGTTAGTTATATAAAACACCTTATACTATATATATTAGAATACTACATTTGTCACATGAAAGGTTTTTATATGTACATGAATCGTATGCATGTTTATTTTAGTTCACATGCAACAGGATAACCCCAAAAGAGAATAGTTAAACTCAATTTCCAATCCAAAAATAAATCAAAAGGTGTTTTTTAATAAACATTTGTTAAAACCAAATTAGAAATGTATGATATGGTTTTAAGTGATTTGGTCCACAACAATTATGGTCACTTAGATTCACTGAGAATATATCAGATCATTTCCCTCAAATTTTCTTTTCTACTTTCATCTATACCAAGTTGTTCTGGTCAACATGGTATAGTGTATTAATAAACTATTATAGGAATCCTTGCAAATGTACCAGGAAATTTCCCATCCTAGATTTATATACCATTATATTATATACCTTGATGTCAAATCATGATCATTATTATTTACAGCATTGTTTCTCTAATTCAACATTGCATACTTTAAAGTCATGAAGAGGTAAAATTTTATTATGGAGAAAATCTAGATACATTTATAATGAATAGTCATCAAGGATTATAATAAAATTTTAATGGTCATGTAAATCCTTGTTTGAGATATATTTATCTGTCTGTATGATTTACCATATTGTCAGATATCTATTAACACCTTTCATTAATTTATTGGTTTTTCCACCTAATGGAATCCAATCATGATTTGATATTAGTAAAATCATGTGGCACCCCAACGTTCTATTTATATATGGGTACTTGGTGGATGGATCAGTCCCATGAGTAAGAGGTGTTTTTGGGGTGAAATATGTTAAATTATTCCACTTTATCCAGGTCAAACGATTAAGGAACATGGTTAAAAAATAAAGTATCTTTAGTGTAAAACCTACTAAACTTTTTAACTATGGTGATATAAATGGTTACCACATGGTTAATAAACCATGTGGGTGCACCATAAAGCCATCTCAAAATGGAGTATTTGTTAATTTTTGGATCATTTTTAATTGTTTTCTCATAAATTTTCTCCCCCATTCATTCTCCCTTAACATAGAAACAATCAAAGGAGTTATCCCCCTCCTAAAATCTCTTCTAATTCATATTTTTCATGTTTTCATAATGATTCTTTATCCAGATTGAAAGGTTGGGGATCCCTTCACCTTCCACATGGATTTTATTCCTTTTAAACTATTATATCAAACCCTAACGACAATGTTTTTTTATTTCAATACCTATGGTTCTTCTAAAATTTGGGTTTTTCTTTTTAGGGGTTGTGATCCCTCGTCTATGAGCTAATATAGTGTATTTCATCGCATGTGATATGATTCTACCACATTATGTAGATGAATCAATTTTATTTTATTATATTTAATAGTTACATTGGTTCTTAGATTACAAAATTTACTTTGAATCTATAAAATATTTTTGTGGTTTATTTGGGATTATATTATAATATTATTAAATAAAATCACTTGGTTTTCATGTGGTTAAATGGATGTAATTTCATGATTAAATTAAACATCATTGTAAATTGGAATTTCATTCATTTCATATGTTTAATAAAATTTTTATTATGGTTTTATTGATGTAATATTTTTTAAATTTATTTTTAAACTAAATATAATTTTCAAAGTAGGTATCCTTTTGTGTTTAAAGGGTTTGAATGTTTTAAAATGGGTGGTTTTATCTAAAAAAGTGATTGGGAGATTTCATTGAATTTTTATGGTGGTTTTTTAGTATTCACGGTGATTTAACTTAAATTTATATTTGGATATATAATATTTTAATGAAGGTATTTAAAAATGTATACACTATTTTTGAAAAGTGAAAAGATCGGTTGGAACCATCTAAAGTGATGTTTGATTAATTAGTTAGTTCTTCCCTTATTAATCCACATTGTATTTATGGATGATGTTTATGTATATCCATGTGATGTATGTTTGATTTTTTATTCATGAAGCAATTATCGGTTGAGGCTCTAGCTAAGGGAAATGTGGGAGGTGGGAAGGATGTGATTTGGATGTTACCATTTTAGGTTTGTTATTATCATGTGATGAACTGTTTTTAAAGTTCAGTAACCTCCTTTAGTAATAAAAGGGACCCTAGGATAATATGTGGGAAGTAAAGTGAAATATCTAAGATAGTTAAGATTACAAAATATCTTGTTGCCCCTTGTTATATGTGATACCAATCTTGGGGTTATCATAGACGAGATTAGGTAAAAGTGATTCAGTTGATGGGATGTGGAACATTAACATTTTGGATGTTTATCTACCATTTCATGTGTTGTACTTGTTCCATTAGTACCTAATCTATTTCCATATTATATGTATTTTATTTTATGGCTTCCATTATATATTGGCATGTGTGTTTCTTATTTTTTTACCAAAAATTATTGATGTATTGATTCTTTTGTGATTTATTCTTGATATTGACTTGTATTATCCCATATTATTTTTTGGAATTATTTATGGTTTTTTATGGATTTATTTTTCATTATAGTTTGTCATATTTCCTTTCTTACTTTTGATTTTTGTTTGTTAATGATTTTAAATTGACAAATAATGGTGTTGTTTTCATAGAGTTTTCCTTTATTTGAAATGCATGTGAAATGTTCTAAACCATGTGAGTGTTTATTTTCAAAAGTAAAATTTTAAATGGAATGTAAAAAAGTTGATATTATTATTTAAAATTTTATTGTTTGAAAAATAGAAAAAAAAAATGAAGATTCGTTGTTTGGAAAAAAATATTTATTCCATATTTTATAAAGGGTGTGAGTTGAGAATGTAGAAGTTGAATATTTTATTTATTTAGATATAACTAAAAGGAAATTAAAACCTATCTGATTATATAATTTTCAAACTAGAAATTTTTGTTTTAATTATAAAAGTTATCAAACAGACATATAGTGGTACCCTATTATCCTTTTGGTAAAATCCTATATACTAATGTATGTGGGAATTTATTCTTCATGTCTTGTGTAGGATACTTTATGTATTGTCCAGAGGGTTTGATTCGATATCATTTTCCTTAGGAAGTGTATGGTAATTAGTATTATTTCTGGAACATGAGAGTCACATAGATATTGTGTTTAGTCCTTCAATTTCACGGAATTTGTTGGCTCAAGTTATGTTTTAGCCTCTTTTACCTCATATTTTTTTTATTTTAGATTTAATTCCTATTTTTATATTCTTGTATAATGTTTTTATCTATTGGAAATGTATTTTTATAAATTTATTGTTTTTTATATATTGTTATTATATGTGTCTATGTATATGATTATAATTTATTCTTATTTATTTTGAAATTATGTCCAATTTCCTCGATATTTGATTTCTAGTTATATGTTAGGACCTTCTATTTTTTTGTTCCTTGATAGAGAGACCATCCCCAATGGTTATTCATGGAACATGGTAAACTTTTTTTTAATCTATAGGGATTGAAGATACTCCTAGAGTCAGTGTAAAATGGGTTTGGTTGTCAATTTAGAGGGAGTCCATGGACGGTTCTCTAAAAATGGTATTGGATGATAAGTTTCTTGAAAGGGGCCTAGATTTTAGAAAATCATCTTCTTTTTATTTATGGATCGATTTTATATTTTTATATAAGACCGTTGAGACTCGACTGGTAATTATAGGAAAGTCCTTGGCTGGAACATCCTTATTCTAAATAATGATATTCCCTAGATGGTCATCAGTTATCTTTAAATAATCATATTTATGGTTGTAGGTCTTTGAGATATTTTTATGTGGCATTTTATTTCTCTGATTTGTAGGTATATTTTAAGATAAGTTCTAAGAAATTACCTATTTTATATTTTAATTGTAAGGAATTAATATATCTCATGGTTAAGTTTTATAATCTACCTAACCATATATAGGTCATATGGACCATTCTAAAAAACACCATGTGGAACACGTATGGTTGGTGCATGGTCGAACGAAACATGTGGCCGAACCATGTGGAGTGGATAATGTTAATAATTTTTGTCATGTTTTATGTTTTTCCTTTTTTCATTGATGGTATTTTTATTATGGATGTTCAACTAGAACATATATTATTTTTATGTTTCTCAAATCATGTTTTTGAGAAATTTTTTTTGATTTAAATGTTAGTTTTTTAATAAAAATAATGTTTCAGGTGATTTAAGGGGTTCTTATAAAAATAGTTAATCTTTATAAAATTTATCTGAGTAAAGGAAGTTATTTTAGGGTATTTTAATTTTAAAATTCCATGGTTTTATGGAATTAAATGTTGGAAATGATTTTTTGTAATGAAATTAAAGGGGATTTGTGACCTTTATTTTTTTGGTTTCAGAATTTTTTCCCTAATTTGGGATTTTGAGGTGTTTTGTGATTTTGATTTATTTGGTTTTATTTAATATATTTTTGTTGAAATTTAATGTGGTTTCATTTAGGGATTTATTTTTTAATGTTTTAGAATGAGAACTCCATGAATAAACCAGAAATTCATAAATGAAATTCCTTGGGTAGTTGTTGTAATGATTGAGGAGTTGTCTTTCCAGTCTCTAAATCTTTCCAAAATCCTAATTGATAAGTGAAAAAATGTTCATGCCAACTCATGGATCATGAATGATAGTTTTTAAATGATATCCTATATTTTTATATGGTGATCAATGATCCCCTAAGGATATTGGGTTTTAATTTGTGGTTCAATATATTTTAAACTTTCTACATACACCTGAAACCTCTAGGGTGAGGTGCACTATTACCTTGTTCAAAGTATTGGGTTTGGTGTGGTATAATCTCACTAATTATGAATATATTTTCAATGATCTATCTTTTGGATATTTCAAGGATGATTTCAATCGACAGTTTTATCCTAAATAAGTGATATATTATAATGTAATTTTTTTGGTATCCTTTCGTGTGATCAGTTAAGGAGAAACTATATTGAATGTTATATTGGTTTGGTTCCTACCTCCACTAAGTCTGATAAAAGTGATTCAAAGAATAAATATTTCTTTCTTAGAAGAATTCATCCATATCATTGTTCTTAAGTGTTTTTTTCAGGCCTGAAGCCTATGTGGAAGTGGTTTATAAGGTTATTATCATTTATGAAATTTCAGTAGGTAAACCTATGATGGTCGATTCTCAAACTCCAGAAGGAGATATTAAGGATTATATAGATAATGATATATATATATATAATCATGAAATTTATGTCTAGGATAGTCCATATCCTCATCCTACATCTCATATTTCTAAAATGTTTTAGTTATTAGTTTATTTTAAGTGTGGGGTCTCTAGGAATATTAAGACCTCATGTAGGACAGCTTTGGAAACCTATCATATGTGTGGTTATGAAGGTCACATTCGTATATTTATTAATAGGGTTATGCATTCGAAGAAAATTTCACAGTCATATCTTGAATCTAGATAGTACTATGCACTTTTTCTTTCATTTAAGAGTTGTAAGAGAATAATTGTTTTTTAAACATCCCCTATTATAATTTTACAATTTTGGGACATTTCCCATATCATATATATATATATATATATATATATATATATATATTTCCATTTTCAATAATGGATGGGAATGGATTTTGAACCTATTTTAATATAATTTCATAATTCATTTCACATTAATTATTGATTTTTGTTTTCTTCTATGCACTATGTGGACCATGTGTTGGGATTTTTTTATGGTTGGCATGTATATGCCTTGGATATAGGATATGGTAATGGGGATATGTTTTTGGTTTCATGTAAGTATATGAGAGATATTAGATCAATTTTTTCTTTACTATTTCCTTGAGTGGTTGTTTTGTGATTTTAAACCCAAGATACCCTCTATGTAGTTTACTGACCTGAGTTTAGAACCATTCCATTCAATGTTGAGGTTTGTGAATGATGGGGTGTCCCTCTTTTTTCATGGATTGTGTTTTAATTATGATTGAGTCTAGTGACCATGATTATTCTTGAGGATATTCTCTTCAATAGTTTTTAGATGGTTTTTATAGTTAGTGGAATCAAGTATCATTGGTGATAAATGTACTTTTGGGAACCTCAATTTAATATGTCACCATAATTGAGAAATTCTAAATGGTGGGGAGACCTATTCTGAGTCTCTATGTGTTTTTTCACATACATAAGGAGTGATCCTTTCGAGTTATTTTGGTTTTAATTTTCTATCCTTTGGACCTAGAAACCTTGGATGTTATATAGGTTGTGTTTATGTTTCATACTATGATCTAGTTAGGGATTTTGGAATCTATTAGGATAAGGGGTGAATATTTTGATATTATGGATATAAAATAAAAACATATGAGTGGTTATTACAGAATATTCTTTTGTTGTATATTCAATTTCATTCAATGATGATTCTTCTTCTTATGTCTCATAGTACATTTTCATTTTGTGATTTTTGAATCGTATAGTTGTGGTTAACCCAAGTAATGAGTAGTTCATGTCTCGTATCATTTGTTTTGTTGTATGTGAAGTTGTTCAGTAATCAAGTTCTCATTAGAGGGAATATAGTCTTGGAATTACTATATATCTTAAGTTGTCTAAGACTTTATAAAGGGATAACTTGGCATGGTAGGAATAATTATCACACCCCAATGTCACTTTTATTTGTAGTTATTTTTTGGGTGGATTTTTCCCAAAATATAGAGGTGTTTTGGACTTAAAGATAAGAAAATTTGGGACTTTTTCTAGGCCACATGGTTAAAAAATATATGACACCTAAGTGTTCATCCTCATGTGATTTTTAATAGAGTTAATATATAGTTTTACCTTACAGTTTGGAAAATTATGTGGGTAAATCATGTCACCCACTTGAAAAGTTATATTTTTAACCTATTAGATCCTTATTAATTGTTGTCTCCTCCCATATATTCCCCATTAATTATTCCAAAACTTAGGCCCCTATAAAGAAGTTCTCTCACTCTCCCAAGATACTCCATGATTGATTTGTTATGGTTTCTTGGCCATTCTTCACCGAGATTAAATAGTTAGTGTTTCGTTTTCCTTCCTCCTGGGTATTATTCTATTTTTAACTATTCTATAAATCTGTTTTGCCTATGGTTGGCCTATTTTTATACCTAGGATAGTTAAAAACTTTTTTTTTTCATTATAGGGGTTGTGAATCTTGTTTTGAGATATAAACTGATGGTTTTCATCAAATAAGATTTTATTCTACCACCTGAGGTAGGTTTTTCCATTTCATTTTCATTTATTTATGTTTTCTATATATTTTTTCCTTTATGAATTTATTTTTAACCAAGATAAATAATATTTCAGTAATCTAGGTTTGGATTATTAGATATTTCAATAATTTCACTTGAATTTAAGGTGGCTTAATGTGTGTAATTTCCTGATTAAATGGATGATTGATGTAAATTCGTATTTCATAAATTATATATGTTTGATAAAATGATCAATATGGTTTTTTTGAAGAAATAAATTTATTCATTGTGTTTTAATCAAAATTTTATTTTCATAGTGGGTTTCCCTTTCATATTAATGGTGTTTTCATGTTTTAAAGTATATAACATTCTCTTTATGAAATAAAATATAGATTTTTTGAGCTATTACAGTCGTTTTTTAGGGTTGATTTTGATTTCACTTATTTTTAACTTTTTATTCCAAATATTTTTTGAAAATGGATTTCGAAATTTATATAATATATGTGATATGTAAAGGGGTCAGTTGGAAATTTGTGAACTGTTGTTTGATTCATTGGTAGGTTGCGACCCTGTTGGTCCCTATTGTATTTTTTTATGATTTTAATATATGTCAATGTGATGTATGTTTGAATTTTTATTCATGAATTTATTATGGGTTGGGGGTCCTGATAATGGAAATATTGGCAGTGACAAGGGTTTTTTTGTGATGTTAGACTTTGGGATTTTTTTTATTGGGGCGATTTGTTTTTGAAATTATCAAATTTATTTAGTAGTTTTATGAGGGAGCAATGGATACTAATTGGGAAATCAAGGGATGTAACTAATCTAGTTGGGATTCCATGCTAGTTAGTGTCCACTAACTATATGTATTACTTGGATTGGTGGGGTCATTGATGAAACTAGGTGAGAGTGTTTTAGTTGATAGGATGTGTGATCATTAACCTTGTAGATTTTAGTCCACCTTTTCATTTATTTTTCTTTTCTCATTAATCCCTAAGGTGTTTCTACAGTATATGTATTCTATTTTTTTCCTTACACAGTATATTTTCACGTGGGTTTATTATTACATGGATCTAATTTCTGTAATGTATTGATCCTCTTAGAATTTATTCTTTATATTGAATACTATTGTCCCATTTATTTTTTTGTAATTCAACATGATTTTTATGGATATATTTTCTTTATATTGTATTCTATTTCCTTACTTACACTTGATTTGAATGTGTAAAATATTTTAATTCGAAAATGGGATGATGTTTTTAATGTCTAAGCCTATATAGGGAATTTCATTGAAATGTTTGAAACCTTGGGAGTGTTTATTTTAAAAGTTATTGTTTTAAATGTAAAAGTATGGATTAACCTTATTCTTTAAAAGTTTAATTTTTAAAAGATATAAAAAAGGTTATTGTACTAAAATTGTAAAGATAAAAATACTTATAATTTTTTTTTACAAAGGGTGTTCTTTGAGATTGTGAAAGTTTTATATTTTGTTTATTTCTATATCAAAAAAATTAATACAAATTTTTTTATTTCTTTTCAAATTATATATTTTGTTTTCTTTTTTAAAAGGAATGAAAAGGAATCTTTGTGGTATCTGACTATACATTGACAGACACCTTATATACTCACATTGGAGGGTATATAGAACTCATATCATGTCTATGAATACTTATGTCTTTGTATTTGGGTTTGATTAAGTGTTTTTTCCTTGGGAAGTAGATTGTTATAGGGATTTTGGTAGTGACTCGAGATTTGTATAGAAATAGTGGTTATTCCTTCGATTTCATGTAAGGATTTGTCTTGGGTTATACTCCAGCCTCTTCGACTCTAATTTTACTTCTTTGACTGAAAATTATTTTTTATTTTATTATCAAATCAATTTTAAAGGTAAAGTGAGAAACCCCAAGTCCATCAAACAACCAAAATAACAGCATAAAAGAACCCAAAGAAAAATACCGGTCCTACCTCTTCCTAGCAACTCAGCATTAAAAGGCCTCCACCAAAGCATGGGAACTCAAAAAACAGTCCCGTGAAAAGATGCATGGGAATGGAACCAATGGTCATGCCATACCCTCTCATTCTTCCGCTCCATGTGACATGCAGAAGTGACGGCCTCATGCTCTAAACCTCTTCTAAGGCAGAACCATATAACATGATGGAATTGAAACAACCAAATTCACCTCAGGACACTCAAACTGAAGAAGAACTTCCTCATATCCAAAGACATCAAGAAAAAGTGAGCACCCAATAATTAGTTAAAAAATGGTGAGGCAGCATCATTGAAAAACAATTTAACTCTTCCAGATACCATATCCCTAATCAATCTCCAGGATATAGCGGATACCTAAGTATGCGGATCTCCCTTTGTTAGGTCTTCAAGTGAAGAAGTCAGTTTATCCCAGACCTAAATGTACTTCTCGAGTCTCATTATCCCCTTATTAAAGCCCCAAAACAGGATTGTTTCCTATTTGTCAACCCAAATATATTATTCCTTATTAATATTCAATTCAATATCCAACCCCATAATCTTGACCACTTACTCTTATGAGGTAGTAAGAAATAATACCTTTTTTCACCTCATCATCTGAACTTAAAATCACCTCATAAACCCTTTTTTTATTCATTGGATTCCTCCACCCCACTTCTAGTAGTACAATCTGGATAATTGTGGTCAATTTTCCCAACATCCATATTAAGGCCATCGAGGCTCTTCCTGTAAATTTCATCTCCCTGAACCGAAGTAGGTGCTTAATCTCCCAACCCTTCCCCCGTAAGACCTTCAAACATATTACCATGGATGACTGGGATCCGAATTGAGGATCCCACACCCTTGGTAGGTTTTAGGGACTCTCAAGGTCCTGCCACAGCCGATTGAACACATAAATGACCTTCCGATTGCATTGGTGCGTCGCTACTTCCTTCCCCGCGCCATAACCCATGCCAGCCTCCAGGCTGCGTTCCACTGCCTCATTTCTGGTAGGTTTCTCCACACCTAGTCGTAGTAACCTTTATTTTCCACCTCAATCAACTCCTCTTATTTCCCTCTGTCCCATTCCAACCTCCTCACAAGTTCTCATAGTCTTCCACTGAATGGTGGCTGCCATCCTTGGTGGATCCAGTACCTCCCGATCAACTTTCAATTGTTTATTAACACCTTTGATGGAAACTCTCGAGAACATAATTCCATGGAATATCCCATCCGATCACATGAAAAGCAATAATCCATCCAACTATCATAAACCACATGTTGCTGGCATCTGTACTCCTCTTCAATCATGATCCAAACAAATTCGAAGGGAACTCTAGACACATCAACCTCGACACAGACTCGCAGATTCATAGGCTGACAAACCGATTCTGTGCGGAAATACAAACATAGATACCTACCAAGAAGATTACCTAGCATTCTGATAACATAGGTATTCTGGAAAGGTAAATGAAAATTAGGGAAACTTACCCAAATTTCAGTGGAGGGAGAGTCACATTTCATTTGAAAATCCACAGTTTCCTATATCTACCACAGGGACCTAGATCAACCATTCACCCAGATCTACCACCATTTTGAGATATGTTATCACCAAATTTTTTAATCAACCAATATAAACCACTAATCTTGAAACACACATAGGAGAACCATGACTCACCATAGATCTAATATCACAGAAGCATATTGTAGGAGAATTCAGTTGTCATTGATGAAGTTACAATTGAGATTTCAATATTGGAGACCCTTGTCCACTATAGATGAAGAAAACATAGAAAATAATCCTCCAATAAGTCACCATTTTTTGAAAATGGAGAATAACCCATAGATCTCACAAGTCTGGGGCATTATAGAACAACAAAAAGACCCAAGATAAATCCCACTATGGTAGATGACCTGTTAAAAAAACCACTGATGAATCCTTTCCCATGGAACGAGGGTTTCACTGTTGCACTACACTATTATAAATCAAATAATTTACGGTAATATACCTCATTAAGATTTAATTAAACCATATTCTTTAAAAATATTATCATCCCTAATATTTTTTATCATTGTTGAAATAGGCATCACCATAATGACCAAACTGTTCTGCACCAAATCCACTCATGATTCACTAACATAATGCCACCAATATGAAGGATAATCCACCTGATCAAAGACATATGTATCATATAATAATAATAATAGTAACAATAATAATATGTAAGTATATATATAATAATAATATAAGAACTTATAATATATTGTATTTACATTTCATTATGGACCATCTTATTTGTCTGAATCAAAAAAAAAGTATGATGAATAAAGAGATCGGTGTACCAAAAGTATTAGGAGATCATGCACCATATATTATTCCATATTTAAAACTTATGGTTCATTGATTACGGGATTTTCATAGTATGTAATTTTGTAGTGTCTTTCATTTTATTACAGTGATGGTGGATTTGGTCACCAACGAGGATGAGGTACATTGATAAACATTCCACATGGATGGAATAAAGCTTCTCATGGGATAATAGGCGTGAGACTGAGGTAGGTATATTCACGATACTGAATGATAAATAGAAGAAAATAATAGAAGAAATGGGGCATCTTGAGCATTTGGGAAAGACTATCACTAGGGGAAATTAGATATTAAAAATTTTAGATCAAGAGATACTGGAGATCACTAGGCTGTGTTGGAGTTGGTGTAACTAGATAAGTAAGAATCATATCTATTTTTATGTTTCTTCTTCCATTCTACATGGATTATTCTAATTTTAAATTATTTATAATTAATTTTTCTTTATTATCATAAACCCCCTTTTCTGGGGTAAGGGGGAACCCAATATGGAATCAATGACTAAAAAATAACTAAGCCTCCATGATCAGTTAAATACCCAAAAAAATTCACTCAAATATGAAAATAACTGCCCATACATAGAATAAAAACTATTAGGACTAACTTCCACCTTCTAATCTATGATCTAAAATCATTCATGGTCATGGTACTAGCCGCTAGACCTTTTAATTCAATCATTTTTTCTATATGTACCACTTGGTGGAAGACTTTGTATTAGATAATCAATTTTATACCATTAATGAATCTATCTTATAGGATTATTCTCCCTAAATATATTTTGATATTTATTTTTAAAAACATAAAGTATCAATGATAAATGATCCAGAAAGCACTTCATTTTAATATTTTTTTTCATTATATGGGTTTTACACACAAGTTAACTAAGCTCATGAGAGAGTATGAGACTATGTTCTATTGAGAAATTTAAATTATTGATTACTAATATTCTTTCACTCAGCGATTCTGTGAAATTTTCAGTTGAAAACCTATAGGATCCCTTCAATAATAGGTTAGCTTGATGAAAAACACTATTTATCCCCTTTCAACTTTTTCTAGAAAGTTCAATCATAGATTTTGATTATTTTTTTCATATTGCTTCAGAATACTCACACTCACACAAATATTCATTCTCATAGATATTTCATCACAATTCCTATTTTCATAACCAACATTTTTTTCATTGTTTTTTTCTATTTTTCATCTTGGTTACACAGAAACAATTTGTTTGAGTCCTTCTATATAGATTGACATCCTCTCATCACTAAAATAGTTTTATATTGAGATATGAATAATTAATTGGGAACAATCCCATCTAATGACCAAGTATTGATGTCAAATTTTTGATTCATTTCTAGGGAAGGAACATGTAACCATGAAAATAAAATATTAAACAAAAACACACAACAATATAATAATATTGATATATAATATTTTCAAAAAAAATTTAAAAAAATTTAAAAATATATTCTAAAGCTTCTTTGTGTATGAAAAGTAGTTCTAAACCCAAGATCATATACCCTATAATTATATAAATTGAGAGAAATCCAAGGTTTTAAAAAAAAATAAAAAAAATAAAATGGAGGATAATAGAGAGTCCAAGAAATAGAATAAAACCAACAAAAAATGTCAATCCTCTCGGAAATGAGTTAATATAGGGGCATAGTGTGATGGAATTATTTTTTCTATTATCTCTATAATAATATAGGTTTTTCCCAAATCCAACCGTTCAATGTAATTCCATGTGAAAATATTTTTGACTTCATTAGGTGCTTATATGATAGTGTATATCATTTACCATAGAAATGATTGAGTGAGGAGGAGCTTAACTAATAGTATTCGATTTTTCCGTCAAATACAATGCCCAAACATGAATTTAATAGTTTTAAGACAAAATGTTTGACATATGGAATTAGTTTTATAATTATTTCAACCTGAAATTTATTCTTATTAGAATGAAATCAGAAATTAAGAAAAGAGTCAATCTTTTAATATTATATATGGGAGATCTATTCCATGAATATTGGGATAGATTTTGGTGATTACATAGTTAATGTTAAAACGACCTATTTAATCCCCAATTCCTCATGGAAACTGTCTATAATTGTCTCACCCCTTTCCAAAAAAAATTAGTGGACCAATCATCTAGATGGTATATTAGTTATTGGATAGCCAATGACTTAAAACCAAATTTTTCCACATTAGCATAATGATCCCAATACAAATGATCTAGAAGAAGATCCACTGGGATGAAATAACTCAATCATATTCCACAAAATAAATTTCATTCTATTATATTTTATACTAAAACCACTCAAAATCACTTAGTCATCAATGTCAAAAATGTTTAATGTTCAGTAATTCACAATAATGTTGTCCTACTTTCAATATACCAACCCAGGCTCTTGAAAAATAAAATTTTCCTAGATATTATACTAAAATGTAACCATGAGAAAATACCATCTTCAAACACATGTAATCTAGGATATAAAAACCAATAAAATCACTCTAAGAGAGAGATGGAGGTGCTTAAACCTACAACTCCCCAGACATTTAGAAACAATCTAAATTGTAGTTCTAGACCCCAACCAAATACTGAATCCTCTAACTCCCAAGAGGAAGTAAGTGGTTTGTTCCAATATCTAATAGGTATATTTTATGAAAAAATTCTAAAAATTATTTTGATAAATTGAAAAAATGGGATCATTGTTGAAAAATAAGGAAATAAAAATGGGGTAGTTAACTAGAGATGTTGGTGGAAGAATGAACTGTAAGATCTCCAGAACCAATGAACTAAAATCTAAATAAATTTTCATTCTTGTGAAATCTATATGTGGTCTCCAAATTCTACAGGAATCTGAGAAAGTTCCCCAAACTACATAAAAATAAACATTGGATGAATCTATAAATCAAAATCTAAAAAATAGTTGAATCTATAATTTGGGATAGAAAAACTATAAACACATTGAATTGTTCTATTAAAACTAAAAAATTACAACAAAATTACATAAAACATATAAAAAATGGGAAGAAAAATACTGATGAGGAATTTAAGGTATTTATAAAATTGTGTTGAAATTTGATCCAATCATTCATTTTAAAAAAAGAATAAAAAAAGAAAACATGCTTTCTGAACTACCAAAATTTCTGAAGGCTATTAAAAAACTACACATTGTCCTTCCTTTATAAAAGGACTTAATTAAAATCTAATCTTATAAAAATTCACTCAAGAAAATATTTCAAAAAATAAAACCATGGAATAACTTTCTATTTATAATCTCATAGAGGAGTTTAGTTATTTTTGTAAAAATAAATCACCTCCAAAACATCAAGATCCATGGAGTTTTTTAATCCCACATACCTTTAGACATATGGGAGACCGTTTACATGATATATGTGATCTTGGACCAAGAATTAATAAAACTCAATTTTCCTTTTTTATAAAATTAATAATATGAGTTCCACATCCAAAAATTGTTGTTTTATAACTTTCTGATCAATCCATTACTCACACATTTTGTAGGGTTGATGACCTGTTAGTGGGAGTAGAAAAACTCTTTTCCCTACTCATTTTCACATTTTGGATATGTAATTTGACCTGGAGTTGCCTATAATTCATGGTATGCCTTCCCTATCTATATCAGGATCTGTCATTGATATGTTAAAGAGAAAATTAATTTCAAATATGTGTTAACAAAAATTGGGATTTAATTCTTAGAAAATAGTTAAAGAACACAACCCAAAAAAATTACTCTTGATCTATGATTTTATGAGTTGAATAATATATTTATGATGATGATTAGTTTTTAAGGATACTAAAATAAAAAATCACTTTATATCCCTAAAAACATTCAAGGGAATTAGTTCTAGCATGTTGAAGGAACCATTTTATGAGTTTGAGGGGTAATTCTTGGAACACCAAGATGTGTTTTCATTAGAAAATATTTTGAACCAAATAAAAGAAACTACATTAAAGAGAAAAAATTTTATAAATAATAATTTTTTTAAGGGAAACTTATATAATTACTTATTTAAGAGTCAACATGAGGATCTTGGGCCTCTCAAACCCATATGTCTTCCCTCAAGCCAGTCACCACCCAATTTGGAGACCAAGATCAAACTAGTTCATTTTAAGTATTTGTTTTTAGGTGAGTTCTCAACATTACTAGTCATTATATCATCTAATTTAGAAAAAATATAGAGGATAATATGATGGGTGTTATGAAGAAGTTAAATTCCATCATTGGATCTTCTATGACTGTTTTAAGGGAAATAGTCCATCCTATTACATGCATAACATCCCCATGGAACCTAAGTGTAAACGATGGGTAGATGAACATAAAATACTTTACCCAAACATTTAAGAAGTAGTTCGAAAATAAGTGATTAGGTTTTTTTATGATAGGAAAATATTTCCAATTTCATATAGTCTATGGTTAAGTATTATTAATTTATTTACTAAGAACAATGGAGTGATAATGATTACCAATGACAAGAATAGTGAAGTTCATGTTAGGATAGAAAACATATGGATAGTCTACATATATTTTATGGAACTTAATACTACCCCTTTGAATTGCCATTTTCTAATTCAATTTTTGGGTTAAATAGTATGTAGGATGGATAGAAATGATTTTTTATTATTTCTTTATGGATATACCAGATACAACCAAATTTCCGTTTCTCTAAAGGATTAGAAGAAGGACACATTCTCTTGCGCCATTTTCCTCTAGTGAACACCCTTTGTATTAGCTGGTTCTCTATCTAGTTTTCATATATGCATGATGGAAATTTTCTCAAACATGATTGAAAGGGTTCTTAATGATTTCATAAATTGTTGTTCAATTATTGGATGTAATTTTGAAAAGTACAAAGAAAATATAAAAAAATTAGAATGGTTCATAGAAACAAACAATGTTTTTAATTGGGAAAAGTGTCGATTCATGGTTAGTAAATGAATATTTTTGGATCAAAAAGTTTTTAAAAATTTACTAGAAGTTGGAAATTTTAACATTTATGTGATCCATAAATTTCAATAATCAAAGAATTCCGTGGGGGTAAGGAGTTAATTAAGACATTCCAAATTTTATCGAATATTTATTAGTGATTTTTTAAATATAACAGGCCCTCTATTGCCACTAATTATTATTGAAAAAACATTTTTTTCATTAAATTATTAAAATCATTTTATTTTATCATATAGATGATCATTGTTTTACCCAGTATCACAATCCCATATTGGATGTTTCCTTTTGAGGTGATGTGTGAAACTAGTGATCTAGTTTTAGGTACTGTTCTGGGGTAGAGGAATTAAAAAATGTAACAAGTTTTTAATTATGCTAAAAATATAATATAATATGGACAAAATAATTATTCCACCACTTAAATGGATATGGTTTTTTTATATTTTATCAGGAAAAATATAGAAAATAAATGATTGGGTGTATGGTGATTATTTTCACAGATCATTTGGCCACTAAATAACTTCTAGGTATGAAACACTCCAAGATAATGTTCAAGAGTTGGGATATTTAGTTGTAGGAGTTTGATCTATAAATATATAATAAACATGGGATGATTAGGTGGTTGCACGTAATTTTTCAAGGACTCCCAATACACATAAAGAAGAACCATGGGAAATCAACACCCAAATATCAAATTAACTATTTTTGGTTGTTTCTATGAAGAAATATTTTTTTTGAAGATTTTATAAATTTCCATGTTTTTAGTGTTATGGTAAATGACCATTCATAGAACCAAAATAAGTGTTAATATCTATGTTGAAATACTACAACTAGATAAACCTCTTCTATTTAGAATATGTGTAAATGGAATTCCTTGGATATGTGTGGTTAAGGAAGAAATGATCACTATTATTGGGATATATCTTCCATCACCATAGGGTAGACCCTGTGGAGGAGGAAAAACTACCCATAATGTTTTACAGGATGGTTTCTACTATCCAACAATGTTAGAGGATTATAAGAGCCTTTTATTGGTTGTGATAAGTGTCAATGTCATGGAAATATAGGAAGAATAATGAATCTTCCAAAAAAAGGAATATTTGAGGTGTGAGGTTTAGATATCTTGGTACCCTTCCCTTCATCTTAGGTAAATGAATATATTCTTATGGATATAGAATATGTTTCAATATTGGTTGAGGAAGTTGTTCTTCCAAAAAATTATGTTGTATGTTTTTTTTAAAATTTAGCATGAAGATCAATTTTTACACTGTTTGAGTTCCCAAATAAATGAATATAGAAATGGAACTGTCATACCCTAACCATGGTTTTAATTTTTTTATTTATATTGCATTGTTGGATCTTTTGGTTGAGGTTCATTTTGAGTTTCCAACAAAAGTGTTTTTGTTTTGGTGGTTTTGGTTGTCTTCTATCACTATTCATGGTTATTAGGAATTTTATTTAGATAATATTGCATGGTGGAGACTTTTTGACACCCATGTTGTCACTATAATGTGTCAAAATCATTCAAGGATCATTGGTTGGGATTCCATAGTGTTTGGGGTGTCATTTGAGGGTTTTGACCAAATTTTCATGTCACACAGTTTGAGCACAATTTTTCCAAAGCATAAAACATAAACCTATAATGTTTCATAATTTTTCCTATAGTATTTGCATGGTTTGTCCATGGTTTACAAAACTTTGTGGCAAGACCATTCATCCCATTGTGGGATAAATATCATTTAATTTAAAATACTATTTAAATTATTCCACCACCCATTTAAATCCCTTCCTTTTGGGTATTAACCAGAATGCACCCCCCCCCCCCCCCCGTTCTCCTTCATTTTGGGCCCATTTTTTGGGATATTTCTCACAAAAGGATAGAGATTCTTCATGAATTATTCATCAAATCCCTACCTATCTCTTATTCCATTTTCCCTCTCTCTATTTCATGTTTTTATTTGGATTTTCCTCCCATGTAAAAACCCTAATGGATATGGTTTATTTGTGGTATATTTTCCTTTGGATCTAGGGTGTGTGAACGGTTTATGGGGAGTAGATCTCTCCTCTATGAAGGTTTCATTGTATTCATACACCACTGAGGAAGGTGTTTCCATGATTTCCATTCGGATGAAAACCATTAATTTTTGGGTTTCTTTAATTAATTTTAAAATCTTATTTTAATCCATATAATACTCATGGATATTTCATTAGGGCTTTCCTTTTTGGTAGAAATCACTTAAAATGGGTTTTGGAGTGATCCTTGTTTATTCCTATGTGTTTGCACACCGAATTTACTTGATAAAACGTAAATTGAACCTTTATGTGTGTAAGTTAATTATTTGGATGGTTATTTCCCTTATAAATTTTTAATTAGAAGATTGGGTTATGTTTGGAGCTTTTCATGTGTATTGTGGTCACTTAGTATGGTTTAAATGTTTTTTGGAAAGGTCTATTTATAAGGCCCTAGCCTTAAACCTTACATAATCTTGAGTTATCACAAGATTACAGGTTGAGGATATTTTCAGGTTTAGAGTTTTAGAGAATTAGATCTTAAAACATGCATTACAACCCACATTTAAACAAAGTGGTTACAATAAAAGATAGTATTCTTTTTCCCATCAACGGAAACATATTGAAAATAAAACATGGATTCTTTCTTGACACTTCCTTGACACTATCATCTTATCATGTACCCTTCCTGTGACCTGTGAAAAACATTTCAAAAACTTGGGATGAGCATAAAAATCTCAGTATGGGTTATATATAAAAAAACAAGGAAAGGAAACATGAGTTCATATATACATAAGAATGAAATAATAATTTTCCCATAAAACATAGGCACTTTAACATACCTCATAAAATCAGGAACAAATCATAGAAATCATAAGACATAAAGGTAACTTGAGGCATTCATAACATTCTTACGTAGGGAGTAACCCTCTTGGTTACGTTTGGAATACCCATCATAGTATATTCCCTAAATCTCTTCAGAGAAACCTTAACGTTTCACTCCTTCGCGTTACCCAATGCATTGGAGAGCTATAACGGTCTCACCTGCCCTTAGTTTATCACGGAACCACCCGTCTTCATAATAATGCCCAAGAACCATAACATAATCATATCACATAAAACATGCATAAAGGAAACATAAAATTTCCACATTTCAATCATGAGATATCAATACAACACATTGATATAATAAAAACATTATGAAAACCATTTTCAATACCAAAGTAAAACATGGTATTAATTTTTCATTTAAAAAAAGGGTATGGCTTGTAGAGGAAGCCGAAACTCCAATAATGGTCACGGCGGCAGAGAAGTCGTTGTCGCCGCATACGTACGACAAGAAAAACATTCCCTTTTGTCGTTTAGTAAAACGCTTCGTATAAAAAATATTCCTTTTGAATAAGCATAAAAGTCAAAGTGGTTTATACATCGTATAAAAGAAGGATTGTGTATAAAACAAAATATGCCTCAATGAAAGGAGATTGAGACGAAGTCCCATACCTCGGGTCCGACATGACTCGATCGTTCTTTAATGTCATGAATAATAAACTTGAGTTAATTTATAATTTCTTAAGAATCTTTTTCAAGTTCATTATTCCTTTTATATCGCTTATTTCCATGTCATGAACACTATGTATTTATTTAAGTTAATAACGGTCGTTTTAACGATCATTTGTACTTGAGTCAAAAATAAACCCTTTATAATTACAAGTTGTTCATGTATCCATTATATCCAGAATTATAATCATGATGTATATATCATAAATATCGTATATATTCAGTATATATGTGCATTTATAATATTACATAATCATTTAGAGGTAAGAAATAAAATGCACCGTTCATGGAGACGGTAAGCCGTACGTACGCATGAACGCTACTTTCATTTCTATTTCATATTTTATAGAATGGAATCATAATGATATAAAGGTATATTATAATTCTAGTATAATATCATATATAATATCATAGTTCCATCCATTATACGTCCCACATATGGTATTTAACGAATCAAATCACTTTGAGGGGGCGATAGTCCGCACTTCCTTAAATGAAGATATCACGTTTACCCATATTGGAAACCATAAAGGTATGACCAAAAATCAAAATACAGAAGCTTAAGGAAAACATAAACATATTATATATCATATATAAATATAGTATCATCTTAATGGCCACCTTTGAAGGTGTTAAAAGAATGTTGAACAATCATCGTTTCGGGAGGCATAAATTCACCATCCACGGAAACCGTATGTTCTTTAACCATTAGATGTAGGTGTGTGTAAGTGTATCTTGAATACTTCTTATAACAACATCCTAGTATATTGAAGATACTAGAGTTGTTACAAAATAAATAAATAAAAAGAGTTTAGGGGGTTGGAGAAGCAAAATAAAACAAACGGACTCAAGTGAAGACTTTACCTTAAAATCGGGTAAGTCCCTTTGGTTTGAGCTCAAAGGCTTCCTTGGGAAGTCTTCTGCCCAATGTGAGGCTTCAAGGAGTAAGATAGGGAAGTGGGGAGACAAAATGGGCAGGGGTTGGCCGAGCCAAAGGCTTTGGGAGTTTGGGAAAATAGGTAGAGGTGGGGGCCTTTTATAAGAGGAGAGGAGGGGCACTCTTGGAATGTAAAGAAATATTACTTTATTTGAAAATGAGTTTCGGATTTAAATGGTCCCACATTGATATAATTTGAGGATAAGGTGATAAGGGTTCTAAATCTATCCATCCAATTGGTTTTGGCCATGTTTAGGTTTTAGATTTTACATTATCTTTCCATTTTATTTAAATCCTTTATTAATGAGGTAATCGCTACATCATTATTATGTCATAAATAATTTAATTTATTTAATGTCTAAAAATTATAAAAAAATACTATAATGTAGTAAAGATTTTTATATTTCTAATGAATATTTATAATCAAAAATATGACTTTTATAACCCCATTTAAAAATTGTTTTCGTAAAACATATTATGTTTGTGTCATTTTTACTTTTACATTAAATAAAAAGTTATTTAGGTCATTTCCCAAACAAAGTGGTTCCATGGGGTCCCCAAGTTGACCCATGGATTTTCTTGGATGGCCGTGACACATCAAATGAGGGTAGGACATGTGTCAAGCTCATCTCATACTATTAAAACATTATTTTTACCTTAAACTACACTAATTACCACTAATCGCGATTAAGAACTTAAAAGTTACTATTCACCAAAAAATTATTTTAATCTCATTGAACCACATTTTACTTCTTAATGACAACCATGTATGTCGGATTTTTGAAATTCAAAACACAAAGATGGAAAAATTTCATTTAAACAAAAAATCAGTTTCTTTAACTACCACTTAGTGATTTCACTATTCATCAAAAATTGAAGTTTTTCAGAAAAATACCAAAACATCACCCTAAGCTATATTTGATATTCTGAATTCAAAAATGAATTCTATTTTAAAAAATTCAAAACATATAAGTCACGTTAATTAATTTTATAATTAATTCCCACTGTCAGAGCAAATAGCGTGTTTTTATGAAACAATAAGTATCAAAAGATTGACACCAATTTAAGTCCAATTTCAAAGTGAAATTGATTCCAATGACCACCATTCTATTAAATATTAAAAATATATTCTAATTTCACTTCAAAAACAATTCAAAAGATAATCTAATCATATAAATATATTAGATTAAAAAGCAGTTTTGATGTAAAATGCAGTATTTTTCACTATTCATTAAAAAATGAACATTGTCAGAAAAAATACCAAAAATTCACACAAAGTAAATTTTGATGTCCCAATCATAAAGAATATGTTTATTTTGACAAATATATATTATAAAATTGTCAAAATATTGATTGAAAAAGGGTTTTCCATCAAAAGGCAGTAAAACAATCTTTTAAGAATATTAGTGTATTCCATGCATAAGATTGTATTTATTTTGATTTTAAGCCCATAAAACATTATCTTAATCATTAATATACATAGATAAAAATATCTATTATTCATTACTTACTTGGGATGTTATATCCTTCCCCCCTTTAGAAAATTGTGTCCCCGAAATTTATTTACTTATCAAATAAGTGGGGGTATTTATCCCTCGTAGCATTTTCAGATTCCCATGTTGCCTCTTCAACCATATGGTTTTTCCATAAAACGTTTACCTGATTAATCACCTTATTCTGCAATACTTGCTCCCTGTGGTCAAGAATCTGGACCGGTTGTTCCTCGTAAGATAGATTCTCTTCCAGCTGAACTACCTCTGGACTCAAAACATGAGATGGATCTGGCATGTACTTCCTTAACATTGAAACATGAAAAACATTGTGTACCTGAGATAAAATCAGAGGTAAATCCACTCGGTATGCAACGGATCCAACTCTCTCCAGAATTTCATATGGTCCAATAAACCTTGGACTCAGCTTTCCTTTCTTACCAAATCTCATCACACTTTTCCAAGGAGAAACCTTGAGAAAAACATGATCACCTACCTCAAAAGATAGATCCTTCCTCCGGTTATCCGCTTAACTCTTCTGCCTGCTCTGAGCTGTTCTCATGTGATTCTGAATCAGCTTAACTTTTTCTGCCATCTCTTCTACCAATTCTGGTCCCATCAACTTCCTCTCACCCACTTCATCCCAGAAAGCTGGAGTTCGACACTGTTTGCCATATAATGCCTGAAATGGTGCCATCTGTATACTGGAATGAAAACTGTTATTATATGAAAATTCAACCAAAGAAAGATGTTGGTCCCAAATTCCCTGATAATCCATAGAAAAAGCTCGTAGCATATCCTCCAAGGTCTGAATTGTTCGTTCTGACTGCCCATCTGATTGAGGATGAAAAGCTGTACTAAAATTTAATTGAGTACCCAACGACTTCTGAAGGCCTTTCCAAAAGTTAGAAGTGAACCTTGGATCACGATCAGATACAATGGAGAGGGGAAATCCATGTAACCTGACTATCTCTTTAAAATACAAACGGGAAAGTTGATCTAGGGAAAAAGTATCTCGTATAGCAAGGAAATGAACAGATTTGGTCAAGCGATCAACAATAACCTAGATTGCATTATTATCTCGAGATGTCTTCGGTAATCCCAAAACAAAGTCCATGGATATATTCTCCCATTTCCACTCTAGAACTGGTAAAGGCTGAAGCATCCCTTTCGGTAACTGCTGCTCTGCTTTAACCTATTGACAAGTCAAACACTTCATAGTAAAATCAGTAATATCTCTTTTCATTCCATCCCACCAGTAATACTCCCGCAGATCTCTATACATCTTAGTACTACCAGGATGAACTGAAAACGGAGATCTATGAGCTTCACATAACAACTCTCTCTTCAACTATGAATCACAAGGCACACACAATCTCTTCCCAAATCTCAAAACACAATCACTATCAATGTTTAATTCAGGCAACTTACCTTTCTGAACCAGCTCTACCTTTTCTGCAACTCACTATCTTTCTTCTGTGCTTGCTTGATTCTATCTGATAGAGATGATCTCATTGATACCTGAAACAAAACAGAAAAACTTCCTGCACCAACAACTTCTATGCCAAAGTTCATCAAATCCTTAACCAAAGGATCACGTTCCAAACGCAACATTGTTAATGAAGCATTACTTTTTTGACTCAAAGCATCAGCCACTTTATTTGATTTTCCCGGATGGTAATGAATTGTACAATCATAATCCTTGATTAATTCTAGCCATCTCCTTTTTCTCATGTTCAATTCTTTCTGAGTGAATATATACTTTAAAATTTTGTGATCGGTATATATTTCACACTTTACTCCATACAAATGATGCCTCCAAAATTTTAAATCAAAGACAACAACAGCTAATTCCAAATCATGTGTAGGTTAATTTACCTCATGAGTTTTCAACTGTTGTGAAGCATAAGCAATTACCTGATCATTCTGCATTAGAACGCAACCAAGTCCATTCAATGAAGCATCACTGTAGATAACAAACTCACCATTCCTGGATGGTAGTGCCAAAACTAGAGCATTCACCAATCTTCTTTTCAATTCCTGAAAAAAATCATCACATTCTTTTGTCCAGATAAACTTAACACCCTTCCGAGTTAGCTTAGTCATTGGACTAGATAACCGTGAAAAATTTCTAACAAACCTTCGGTAATAGCCTTCCAAACCAAGGAAGCTACGAATCTCGGTTACATTTGTGGGTCTTGGCCATTCTTCCACAACTTTTGTTTTTGCAGGATCAATAGCTATTCCATCTTTAGAAACAATATGACCAAGGAAAGAAATTTGTTGCAACCAAAACTCACACTTGCTAAATTTTCCATACAGTTTCTTTTCTTTTATGGTTTGCAAGATAACCCTTAAATGTCTTTCATGCTCCTCTTTACTTTTAGAAAACACCAAAATATCGTCAGTAAACACAACCATGATTTATCACCTGAGTCAACTGAGCCATCCCTGCAACAAACTATTTAATTCTAATTCTGAAAATCTCAAGATACTGATTTGAAAGGTCATTTCCCTCTGTATGCCTTCCCATAAAAGCTTTTCTATTTCCTCTATGAAAAAACATTCTTAACAAACATGTCTTAGATGAAGCAACATGGTAATATTTAAATACTATATCATTTAAAAAAAATTTGGATAATCATTTAATAGAATTCTAACTCCTAAAGTTATCTAAACTGACCTTTGATACCAACTATAAGGCCCCAGCCTTAAACCTTACATAATCTTGAGTTATCACAAGATTACACGTTGAGGATCTTTTCAGGTTTAGAGTTTTAGAGAATTAGATCTTAAAACATGCATTACAACCCAAATTTAAACAAAGTGGTTACAATAAAAGATAGTATTCTTTTTCCCATCAACAGAAACATATTGAAAATAAAACATGGATTCTTTCTTGACACTTCCTTGACACTATTTTCTTATCATGTACCTTTCTCGTGACATGTGAAAAACATTTCAAAAACTTGGGATGAGCATCAAAATCTCAGTATGGGTTATATATAAAAAAACAAGGAAAGGAAACATGAGTTCATATATACATAAGAATGAAATCATACTTTTCTCGTAAAACATAGGCACATTAACATACCTCATAAAATCATGAACAAATCATAGAAATCATAAGACATAAAGGTAACTTGAGGCATTCATAACATTCTTACGTAGGGAGTAACACTCGTGGTTACGTTTGGAATACCCATCACAGTATATTCCCTAAATCTCTTCGGAGAAACCTTAACGTTTGACTCCTTCGCGTTACCCAATGCATTGGAGAGCTATAACGGGCTCACCCGCCCTTAGTTTATCACAGAACCACCCGTATTCATAATAATTCCCAAGAACCATAATATAATCATATCACATAAAACATGCATAAAGGAAACATAAAATTTCCACATTTCAATCATGAGATATCAATACAACACATTGATATAATAAAAACATTATGAAAACCATTTTCAATACCAAAGTAAAACATGGTATTTATTTTTCGTTTAAAAAAAAGGGTATGGCTTGTAGAGGAAGCCGAAACTCCAAATATGGTCACGGCGGCAGAGAAGTCGTTGTCGTCGCATACGTACGACAAAGAAAACATTCCCTTTGTCGTTTAGTAAAACGCTTCGTATAAAAAAGATTCCTTTTGATTAAGAGTAAAATTCAAAGGGGTTTATACACCGTATAAAAGAAGGATTGTGTATAAAACAAAATATGCCTCAATGAAAGGAGATTGAGACGAAGTCCCATACCTCGGGTCCGACTTGACTCAATCGTTCTTTAATGTCCTGAATAATAAACTTGAGTTAATTTCTACTTGCTTAAGAATCTTTTTCCAGTTCATTATTCCTTTTATATCAATTATTTCTATGTCATGAACACTATGTAATTATTTAAGTTAATAACAGTCGTTTTAACGATCATTGGTACTTGAGTCAAAAATAAACCCTTTATAATTACAAGTTTTTCATTTATCCATTATATCCAGAATTATAATCATGATGTATATATCATATATATCGTATATATTCAGTATATACGTGCATTTATAATATTACATAATCATTTAGAGATAAGAAATGAAATGCACCATTCATGGAGACGGTAAGCCGTACGTACGCATGAACGCTACTTTCATTTCTATTTCTTATTTTATAGAATGGAATCATAATGATATAAAGGTATATTATAATTCCAGTATAATATCATATATAATATCATAGTTCCATCCTTTATACGTCCCACATATGGTAATTAACGAATCAAATCACTTTGAGGGGGCGGTAGTCCGCACTTCCTTAAATGAAGATATCGTGTTTACCCATAATGGAAACCATAAAGGTATGACAAAAAAAATACAGAAGCTTAAGGAAAACCTAAACATATTATATATCATATATAAATATAGTTTCATCTTAATGGCCACCTTTGAAGGTGTTAAAATAATGTTGAACAATCATCGTTTCGGGAGGCATAAATTCACCATCCACGGAAACCGTATGTTCTTTAACCATTAGATGTAGGTGTGTATAAGTGTAGCTTGAATACTTCTTATAAAAACATCCTAGTATATTGAAGATACTGTATTTGTTACAAAAGAAATAAATAAAAAGAGTTTAGGGGGTTGGAGAAGCAAAATAAAACAAACGGACTCAAGTGAAGACTTTACCTTAAAATCGGGTAACTCCCTTTGGTTTGAGCTCAAAGGCTTCCTTGGGAAGTCTTCTTCCCAAAGTGAGGCTTCAAGGAGTAAGAGAGGGAAGTTGGGAGACAAATTGGGCTGGGGTTGGCCGAGCCAAAGGCTTTGGGAGTGTGAGAAAATAGGTAGAGGTGGGGGCCTTTTATAAGAGGAGAGGAGGGGCACTCTTGGAAAGTAAAGAAATATTACTTTATTTGAAAATGAGTTTCGGATTTAAATGGTCCCACATTGATATAATTCTAGGATAAGGTGATAATGGTTCTAAATCTACCCATCCAATTGGTTTTGGCCATGTGTAGGTTTTAGATTTAACATCATCTTTCCATTTTATTTAAATCCTTTATTAATGAGGTAATCGCTACATCATTATTATGTCATAAATAATTTAATTTATTTAATGTATAAAAATTATAAAAAAATACTATAATTTAGTAAATATCTTTATCTTTCTAATGAATATTTATAATAAAAAATATGCCTTTTATAACCCCATTTAAAAATTGTTTTCGTAAAACATATTATGTTTGTGTCATTTTTACTTTTACATTAAATAAAAAGTTATTTATGTCATTTCCCAACCAAAGTGGTTCCATGGGGTCCCCAAGTTGACCCATGGCTTTTCTTGGTCGTCAATGACACATCCAATGAGGGTAGGACATGTGTCCAGCTCATCTCATACTATTAAAACATTATTTTTACCTTAAACTACACTAATTACCACTAATCGCGATTAAGAACTTAAAAGTTACTATTCACCAAAAAATTATTTTAATCTCATTGAACCACATTTTAATCCTTAATGACAACCATTTATGTCGGATTTTTGAAATTCAAAACACAAATATGGAAAAATTTCATTTAAACGAAAAATCAGTTTCTTTAACTACCACTTAGTGATTTCACTATTCATCAAAAATTGAAGTTTTTCAGAAAAATACCAAAACTTCACCCTAAGCTATATTTGATATTATGAATTCAAAAATGAATTATATTTTACAAAATTCAAAACATATAAGTCACGTTAATTAATTTTATAATTAATTCCCGCTGTCAGAGAAAATAACGTGTTTTTATGAAACAATAAGTATCAAAAGATTGACACTAGTTTAAGTCCAATTTCAAAGTGAAATTGATTCCAATGACCACCATTGGATTAAATGGTTAAAATATATTCTAATTTCACTTCAAAAC
Organism: Viscum album; assembly: GCA_963277665.1. NCBI lineage: Eukaryota > Viridiplantae > Streptophyta > Magnoliopsida > Santalales > Viscaceae > Viscum > Viscum album. The sequence goes on from OY728120.1 coordinate 310,598,039, forward strand.
CAATTCAAAAGATAATCCAATCATATAAATATATTAGATTAAAAAGTAGTTTTGATGTAAAATGCAGTATTTTTCACTATTCATTAAAAAAATGAACATTGTCAGAAAAAATACCCAAAATTCACACAAAGTAAATTTTGATGTCCCAATCATAAAGAATATGTTTATTTTGACAAATATAGATTATAAAATTGTCAAAATATTGATTTAAAAAGGGATTTCCATCAAAAGACAGTAAAACAATCTTTTAAGAATATTAGTGTATTACATGCATAAGATTGTATTTATTTTGATTTTAAGCCTCTAAAACATTACTTAATCATTAATAGACATAGATAAAAATATCTATTATTCATTACTTACTTGGGATGTTACAATATTTGTCTTCTAAAAATGTGTGTTTTAACCTTTTGAAATTACATTAAATTGATGGGTTTGGTTTGAAAAGAAAAATGATGTTTCTAAACATATTTTAGTTTTTTTATGGACACATAGAGGGTGTCATTAGAAGTCGGAACATCCATCTGTGCACAGAGTGCACACATGGATGTGCACTCAAATGAAGATGGAACATAGAACAATTTTCCCTTAAAAGTTTCTGATTTTTCCCTTATCCACTTTTTCTATATATGGTTTCATGATTTCCAAATGATAGGTGTTTCTTCAAGTGTTTTGGGAATGTAACTTCACAACTGCATTTAAATATTGTCCAATTTGGCCTTGAAACAAGTTTTGGTATTTGTTGGAACATAAAGGCCCATTTTGAAATTTGTTAGATAAAAGAAACATTTTATGTTGACTTTGGAAAATGATGTGCAAGTGTAATTGTAAATGAATTTTTGTTCTACAAGTGTAATTCCCGGTTGGGACATTATAATGTTGGGAGAGGAATGTTGTTTGGAAAATGGGAATGCCCAGTTGGACATGTAAAGTGCTTTTCAAAATGGTTTGAATATTTATCTGATATGATTGTCCGATTGGAACCTTGTATGATGAGATATACATGTATATATATTTCACTCTTATAGAGGGATTTAGAATTTAGGGGTCATAATATATGTGGTGTCTCTGTTCGGGTTAGGAATGTGCAGTGGCGATAGGTAAGATGATTCACGTATGACACGGCCTCCCACATACACAGTATATTACCACCGCGGGTTCTTGGGTGTTTTTAGAGGATTCGGTGAGGATAGATTTCCATCACTGATTAGATGGGTTGGTACCCACTATATCACTAAAATCCTAGGTGGGATGTGCCACATGATTGGACAGTTGTGGGTGGCCAGTTCATTATAAACTTATGCCTTCACCATACAACGGTAGTTGGTTCTGAACTGAGGGTGTCCATGGGTCTTTCTAGGGATGTTTAGGATCTCCCATGGTTATTATTAATATTGAATGTTTCCTAGTTGTTGCACTTTTTTGAAGTTTCTCAGTTCATTTATTTTTAGCATATCCCTGGTATTGCTTGATTCTGGTTTTTGAATAAAATGTCCATTTGTTTGAATGAGTGAAACATAGTTTGAATAGTTATGAAGAAGGTAAAAAAATGTTTTTATTTATTAAAGATGTTAAAACCCTATTTTTATAAATTTATTTCAAAATATTGTTAATGTAATGATTTTGAGAAAGGAAAAACATGGATTCTCTGGTGATTGCATATAGAGATGTATATCTCACACCCTACAAGTATCATTTGATATCGGTATACCCAAGCTATTTTTCTGGACATATTTCTTGTTTAGTATCTTGGTTTGAAATATTTTGGTTGGAGCAAGTTCTTTGTTGGATAGTGGTGACTGTGAGGTCACATAGTGATCAGGTTACTTTTATCTGATTTTGGTATTGTTTTAAATTCAATTTTTATTTTGTTTCATTGTATATCTATACCCAGACCAGTTTGTTTATTCTTATATGATCAATTATTAGTTTCTAGTTCTTGTCCAATTTTTTATGGATCCTAGTTTTTTGGATAAAACTATTCCCACTTTTATTATTTTGAGGCCCAATTCTATTTTTATCCCAGGGGGGTTGGGAATGCCCTTCATTCCTTATCACGAATCAGCACAGGTGACCAGTTCAGGGTCAACCTAGGATGGTTCATGGCAAAATGGTATTAGAGCCAGGTTCTTGTTTTTTGGTGTTTCAGTTAGTTGGAGACTAGGACTATTGGGACTCTAGAGGTAGGTATGGGAAGGGAATCATGAACCCTTTCCCGCTTTGATCTTCAAGTTACTAGGGGTAGTTTGAGATTTGATTTTTTTCTATGTTTTGGGATTGAGGGATGATAATGGAGGTGAGCGAGTGTTATTTCATGATCCCACAAGTAGTAGTAACCCATGTGGAGTCTAATTTCATGGTTAAAACAACTCCTTGTTGTTGATTCTTTCTCAGTTCATGGACCAATACCACGTTTTCGGGTTAAGCATGACCATTAGTTCCTTATTCAAGTGTTTTGGTGTAATTTTTATTTTGTTTTTTTTCAGTTGCTGTGGGAATTATTTTTAAAATGAAACTCGTTTATTAAAATGAAAAATTATTTCCTTTATGTGGTTTTTAAATTGGTTAAATAGGGTTTTAATAAAAAAAATATTTTGGATTGGAAATTTGGTAAATACTTGGGTTATGATGAGGAATGGAGGTGTGTGGACCATGAAAATCATTACGGAAGGTTACATGTTTGTGGGTATGTAGGAATGTGGGTGTGGTAACTTGATATTGGATGATGTAAGTGGAAATGGATGGAAACACATGTGTTGTTTTGTAAGATTCCATGGCTGACTATTTGAAATTTGAGGTTTATTTGGTCTTTATAATATGGCCTTATGTGAGAAAATGGCTTTTAAAATTGGTTTCATTTTAAAGAGTGGGTTATTTTTTTGAAAACTGGATTCCAATATTTAGGAAGTTTCCTTGTATGAATGTGGTTTTGAAATTGAAATAAAAATAGTGGCCTTTGAAAAGGAATTTTTGACTTGTGATGTGTCATTTGGCATGTTAGCATGTTTTTTTCCTTGGATGATCTTATGGAAATGATTTTGTTTGATATTGATTTTTTGATTTTTGATTAATGTTGTTTAGAAAATTCCACCCAGAGAAGTCCTCAAAATTTAAAAATATCCATGCCATAGTTCTGGTTCATTATGAATGTTACACATCCTTTATGGTGATCGTGGTCCATTAGAGGTTGTTGACTAACTTGTTGAAGTAAACCGTATCTTTGGATTATTGGGAACTAGCAAAGCTGTAACAACACGTATTGTATTGGGTTTTTTTGAGGGCCAAACTTTGGAAGAATGGGAGATGTTTTCCCTTCCAACAATGTGGGTTGGGATGACATGGGAAGTGTTTATGTTTTTATTCATCTAATAGTTCATAACTAAAGAGGTGAATATAAAGAATAGGGGAGAGCTCATGTGTATTCAACAAGGATAGTAGATATTGAAGACCTATGTTGACCACTTCAATGAACTGGTCCCCTTTTCTTTATAGATGGTGTCGTAGGATCCATTGAATGTTTCCCCTTTCTTTGGGGGTCTTTTTTTAGAGATAAAAGATATTTTCTTATCTTTTAAGAACCATTATTTCAAGATTGGGTAGATAAATAATTCCTAGCTAAATTGGTTTTTGGAGTGTGTGGAGCGGGAGATCTGGTGCCTCTTATTGCTCATGTTGTTTCCCCATCTGGCGAGGAGGGCATGTCAGATGAACCTGTTTCTAAAGAGTCCTGTCAATTAGTTCTCACATCCAATTGACCATAACATTTAGTTGTGTTCCATCAGTTTATATAGTTTGGGCATTCAAATCCATCTTGACTCATCCCCTTAAGGAAGATAGAGATTTGATTAGGGGATGTTGATGCCAGACTGTGAGACAAGAGATTCTTCCGCTATTATAGCCTTAGCCACAGGTCTCGGGGTAAAGCTCACACATAGTCAGGAATTTTCGGGGGTGTGTGGGACCTTATCTAGATTTATATTTCCAATTTTGGGATGGGAACATTTAATGTTTCCTTATTCTCAATTTTCTTGTTATTTTAAGTTCATTATTTCATTGTAAATGTGTGATGAACTCATAATTTTATGATCTAAATGGTTGTGTTCACCTGAAAGTGGCTTTCTGAATCATTCATTTTATTTAAGGGGTGGTTATCCCTTCGATGGTTGGTGTTCATTTTAGTTTTATTAGTGACCGTGAGGATGTTATTTTATTTTTTGGAGTTAATATATGGTGTTTTTGGTCCACTATTTAGTGCAGGTTTCTTTTCATGGGTTTACCCACCCAATATTGTGGGATTATTTTATGAGTGTGGGAGGTTTTTAGTTTTAGTGGTGTTGTTGTTCATCCTTGTGTGGCTATATTTTGTCTCTTATAGGTGATTCCATCATCCCAAGGTCTTGATATGCTGGGTTTTATTATAGTTGGATTTCTATTTACGTCTTGGTGGTGGGGATTGGTTGTGTGGGAAAATTGGGTTAGCCCTTGTTGGGAGCTCCCAAGTTCTTGCATGTGATGAAGGTGTTTTCTGGATAATTTGAAGAGGTTGACATAGTTCTTGGGGTATCAGTCTATCCGGTCACTATGCAATCAATTTCATGTTTTTGTTCTGCTGGAGTTTTTTGGGTTTTATAGTTTTTGTGCTTGTTGAATTCTTGCGGGGGGGAGAACCCTCTCGTGTCACCCAGAATTTCTTAGTTTTAATCGATCATGGATGCAATTTTTGGTTAAATTTTGGTTGGGTGAATTTCTAGTGGAATAAAGTATTTTTGTTGGGGAGAATTATCATGGACACAGTTTTAATTTGTTTTTATTTATTTCTCGATGTTGGATCTTTTGGGTGATGTTCGGGATGAGTTTCCAAAAAAAAATTTGTGGTTTCTATTTTCTTTTATCCCTATTTATTGTTATTATGAATGTTTTTGGGAGAAAGTTGTGTGGTAGAGTGTTTGTGACAACCATAGTGTCACTATATTGTGTTTAAATATTTCATGAATCATTTTGTGGGATTCCATAGTGTTTGGGGTCTCCTTTGAGGGGTTTTGGAAAAATTTTAAGGTCACATAGTTTGATCATGTTTTTCCAAAACCGTTCAACTTAAACATGAAAATTTGAAGAATTTATCCAGTAGTATACACATGGTTTACAAAACCATATAGAAAAAATGTTTGGCCTATAACGAGCTAAATATATTTTAATTTAAAAATATTATTTTAGTGATTCCACCACCCATATGAAGACCTAACTAATGGGTATCGACTAGAGAGAGACCCCCTTCATTATCCTTCGTTTTGGACCACTTTTTGGGTGATTTCTCACCAAAGGATAGTGATTATTCATGATTTCTTCATCAAATCCTTCCCTTCCTTCTTCTCCTCTCTTTTGTCTCTCTATTTCAAAGTTTTCTTTGGGGTCCTCTACCATGGATGAACCCTTAAGGACATGGTTCTTGTTTGGATCATTTTAATTTGGATCTAGGGTGTTTTAATGGTTCATATGGGGCTTAGATCTCTCCTCTATGATGGTTTGATTGCGTACACACACCACCGAGGTATGTATTTCCTGGTTTTTTTCTGATGCCAATCATTGGTTCTTGAGTGTCTTCAATTAATATTATAATTTTATTCACATTCTTATAATACTCAATAATATTTTATTGTGGTGTTTTCTTGTAAGTAAAATTTACTAAAAAATGGGTTTTGGAGTGATCCTTATTTATGCCTATGTGTTTGCACACTGAATGTGTTAAAAAATATTAATATAACCTTTAATTGTTGAATGGAATGATTTGGGTGGTTCTTTCCCTTATAAATGTTTAGTTAGAAGTATTTGATTATTTTTGGAGCCTCCCATGTGTAATGTGGTGACTCAGTATTGTTCCAATGTTTTTTGGGAAGCTCTGTTGGTCTTTTAAAAATGATCATTTGCACCTTTGGAAATTATATGAAATTTTATGGGTTTGTTCTGAAAGGAAAGTCATTGTTCAAAAACTATTTTGGGTGTTTTGTGGATACATATTGGGTTTCATTGGATGTTGTAACATCCATGGTTTCATGGATTGAACACATGGAAGTTCATTCAAATTAATATGGAACCTAGAACACTTCTTCCCATACAATTTTCTCATTTCCCACCTTCTCCTCCTTTTATCAAAATGGTTCCATTATTTCAAAATGATAGGTGTTAATTCAAGTGATTTGGAAATGTGACATAAAAAGTTTTCTTAATGTTTTGCCTATTTTTCCCTGAAACATGTTTTGTTAAATGTTGGAACTTAAAGGCCTATTTGGAATATGTTTAGATTAAATCAATTTTTTGTGTTGAATTTGGAAGAAGATGTGGAAGTGGAATTGTAAATTCATTTTAGTTATAGAATTATAAGGCTTTATGGTCACTTTATAATGTTTGGAATGGAATGTATTTAAGAAAATGTGAATTCTTAATTAGGAACTTAAAGTGATTTAAAAAATAGTTTGAATGTTTATATGATATAAGGGCCTGGTTAGCTCCTTGTATGATGTGATATGAATATATATATATTGGTAACTTCTATAGATGGATTTCCCTTTATCGGTTATCACATAGGTGGTGTTCGAGTTGGGGGTAGGAAAGTGTGGTGGTGACGGGTAAGATGAGTCATGCATGTGAGGGCCTCCCAATTACATAGTATATTACCACCATGGGTTCTTAAAAATATTTTACAGGATTGATTGAAGGTAGATTTCCAGACCCAATTCAATGGTTTGGTACCCCCTGGATCACTAAGAGTCCAAGTGGGTTGTTCCACTAGATTGGTTAGTTGACAGAGACCAGTTGGTTATAGACTTAAGGTATTCAACATAAGCCTGTAGGTGGTTTCAATACGATCACATCCAAGGGTCTTTCAATGGATGTTTAGGATCCACCATGTTTATTATTTGTATTTATTTTTTACTTTTTTATACACTTATATTTTCATTACTCAGTTCATTTATTTCAGCATATCACTGGTATTATTTGATTTGGGTTATCAAATAAAATGGAATTTTGTTTTGAAAGTGGAAACACAGTGTGCATAGTTTTGAAGAAGGGAAAGAATAGTGTTTATTTGATAAATATCTTAAAAAACTATTTTATAAATTTATTTCAAACTAGTGTTAATGGAATTATTTTGGGAAAAGAAACATATAGATTCTCTAGTGATTTGCAACTTATCTGTCTAACTCACACACTATATGTACCATTCGGTATCGGTAAACCTGAGCTATTTTTCATGTCTTATTTGTTATTCCGGTTCGTTCTTATGATTCTCATGGTTCGATAAGTTTCATTGGTGGTTGGTGGTGACCATATGGTCACATAGAGATCGGTTTGGTTATATCTTAGATTGGTCTTGTTTTAGTTTTAGTTTTGCTTCTATTTAGTTGTATTTCTGTACCTAGATTAGTTTGTTTATTTTTTATATGATCTATTATTAGTTTCTGCTACTTTTCTAGTTTTGTTTATTTATGTTGGTTTTTGTGATAATCTTTTTCCGACTTTTATTGTTTTGATGCTCGAAACTAGTTACCAGCCTTGGGGGATCAGGAACACCCTTCGGGCCTTGTTATAGATCATCTCAGGTGACCAGTTCTAGGTAAACTATGGCTGGTTAATGACGGTAAACCATTTAAAACATTATATTTTCAAGATTTTAATTGATAAATATGTAAGATCCCATAAAAGTATCACAACCTACAAACCACAGTCGAACGGACATGCCAAAGAATCTAAAAGTGGGATCAAATCGATTTTCGAAAAGATTATTTCTATATTAGGAAAGTATTGGTCAATAATATTGGATGATACTTTATGGGATTGTAGAACTACTTATAAGACTCACATAGGGAAGTCCCATTATAGACTACTCTTTTGAAATAATTTTCATATGCATGTGGAATTACATCAAAAGCCTCTTTGGGAAGTGAAGGCACTGAACATTGACATCAAGTCTACAAGTGAGAAGATATTTTTGCACTGTATTGAGATAAATAAAATTAGGAGATATTCATATGAAAATTATGATATTTATAAAGAGTGAAAAAAATGATTTCACGATTTAATCCTTCAGAATAGAGATTTCAAGGTTTGTCAAAATATCATGTTATTCAATTATAGTGTAAAATATTTTCTAGGAAAATTGAAAAACAAGTGTTTGGGACCCCTAAATATTTTGAGAGTTCTATTTAAAGGAGAGGTACATATTTTTGGAGAAGAAAATAAAATATTCCTAATCAGTGTCCAGATAATCATACACTTATTTAGTGGAAAACCAATTGGTTTTTCTTCCATTTATTTTCTTGAAGGTCGAATGGTACTGAAGTCTTAATGAGGATTATAAAATATATGTTTCATGGAATCTAACCCATGGTTATTGTATTATTTCCTTTTTTCCCTCTTTCTTAATAATGTTAACCCATTATTTCTATTATAAAATATGAAATAAAAATAAATCTTTCTCTGGGTAATCAACTCATTATAGCACCATGGGGAATTTAAATTTTTTTTTCAAGGATAAAAAGAGTAATAAACTAGATCATCTAGGGAAAACCACCTTTACACATTCATTTTTAGAAATTTTTTATGAACTTTAAATTCCTATGTTGTTATATCAATTTTATTATCCTAGTAGGAAATCCGAAGGATCAACTATAGAACATAAATTTAGGATATAAATTTTTCTCTTTTGAATGAACCTAAATGCTCTAAGATTCCATATTTAGGGGAGTACTGCTCTAATTTGTAAAATTATTTATTATGTATATTCATGGTATATGATTTATTTGAGCTTTGTGTGGGGGAATCCTCCCCCATTATTTGGTAAATTGTAAATTTATTTTTTTACCTAGGTTATTCTCTTGGAAATATCTACCAATATAAAAATTAAATTAGGTTTCATTTCAAAATCAAGATTTCACCCATAACATGTCTTATGTTAATACTACCTCATTGTTTATCATTACTCTTTTTGAACTATATTGATAATTAATTATTTTATATAGACCAATAAAAAGTATGTAATTTAAAAAAAAAATTGAAATATGTTTGAATTTTAGAAAAGGTGATAATAGAACATTCTTATAACCCATCAACAATTCATTAACTACTAAAATTTCCTGTAACTTGTATTCTAAACTTTCTCTCACCATATAATTTAACATTGGAGATAATTTTTTGTTCTATTTCTAGTGGAGATGGTGATTTTTATATGCTTAGTTGTTCTTTAATAACTGGACACGTCAAAATCCCACTTAATTCATTAAACAAAAAAAATAATTAAATCTCATTATCTTTGAAACATTGAGGGTCTTTAGGATTCAATTTTCACAAAAAATATATCTTGTTGTGTGGATAATAATGATGTTTTTGTTGACATTATCATTGATGATAAATTTTTTGGGGGTCGTATGATTGTTGAGTGATCTTGTATACTGTTTTCATTGATATTCTCTTTATTAAGTAATAAAGGGAGTGAGATAGGACATGAATTTTTTGATTTAATATTTTAACATTAGGAAAGTATAAATTTGATCACAGAACTAGAGGTATCACCATTTTGAAAAGTAATAACTTCAGGGATCTGAATGAAATGATATTCATAAAACTAATTTCTAATAAGAATGATAGGGAAAATTTTGATCCCATGGTGAGTCTCTAAGACAAGGTCACTAAGTGTGTTGCGTAAAAAGGCCACTATAAAATTGAATAAGTTATTTACACAGTGTAATAAAAAAACTCAAGGCTAATACAAATTCAATAAAGGGCCTTGATAAAATGAGTTCCATAGGGTGAGGCTAATTTTGAACCAAAATAAATAATGGGAAAATTTACTTATATGAAAATGATTTTATTTGTATCAATTAAGTGAAAAAACTAAATCATTTATTTTTGTAACATTAGAGAGAGTGAAAATTGAGGGTTCCTATTGTTATGATTTTATTTCCACTTAAATATAGCATATCATATATCTTATAATTGGAACTTGAATTAGAATTAAAGTATGGAAGTGAGTTACTTCACATAAATGGGATGACATTTTTAATAGCAGATGAATAAATTTTCTTTTGATTCGTAGTGAGAATTTAATCTTAGATAGGACCTAATATGAACATTATTGAAATATTTATCCCATCCTAGAAATGTGTTCCTAAGAAAATTAATGACTTAATAAGAATCATATTGAGCTTACTATAAAAATTATTTCTGTATTTAAAATAAAGGGAAAATGTATGGATTGTATGTGGAAAAACAAAAATTTATGTGTGGGGGTCTAATATGGTATGTGTTTACACACTTTCCATCATCCATTTTGGTAGAATCATTGAGAAACTTATATGAATAATATTTTTTTAATTAGAAAATATTCAAAAGTTGGTTACTTTTTTCAAAGTAATTTACATTTTTTTAATTTTTCTTATTAAAATGGGATTTTCAGTGATACAATGTATATAATTTTGAATGAATGTAGTTTAGGTTAAATTAATTCTTTCATTTTTTCAATTAAATAATTTTTAATAAAATATACATTTTCATTAAATTTATTTATCCATAGAAATTACTATTTCTTTTTGAAATTCCAATAAATTTATTAATTTTTAGGTACATCTAAATCTAACATCCCACATATAACATCCCAGATACACTATTCCAAATCCATCATCCCTTACTTACCATCCCACATCTAATGTCCAAAAACTACCATCATATATCTAGTGTCCCTCATCTATCGTCATCCAAATGAGATCCACCATTGACCTGAGATCTACTATTGACTCTTTCCACCATCCCCCCCCCCCACACACATCCACCACTATCCCAAATTTAATCCCATGTTGAGATATTCTCCAAATAGATCTACCGCTCAAACTAGATCCACCACCGAGATCAAGCCACCGACTGGAGAACCTTTACTCGGCATAGATCTTTTGTCCATGAGCCCAATTGTTGAAGAATACATGCACCGTTGAAGGATTCCCATCTCATATTTCACTATCAAGGACCCATTCTCCCCTGAGAATGAAGAAAACCTTAAATATGACCCTCTTATAGGTCACTATTTTAGGAAAATAGAGATGTTTCCACTAATCTCGTCATGTCGGAGGTTGATTGAACCACATCCAAACATGAGCTAAAGCATGTTGAAGAAGGTGAACGGTTAATGAACCTCTGATGAAGCTTTCATCTATAAAAAAAGTTTCACTACAACACTTTAAATTTGAAATAAAACATTTGGAGAAAATACTCCACTTAAATATGTCATTAGACTAGATTTTGGATAAATACCACCATCCATGTAATTCTTTTGTTGAAAAAGTAGTCACCGTGAGGACTGAACTTTTACACACCCAAGATGATCGCAAATCTCCACCTTCTCACCACCAATATGAAGGAGAATAAACTCATGCATCCTCATCTATATATAATAATAGTAGTAGTAGAAATAATAATAAGTATTTATATATATTTAATAAAACTAAAATAATAAAATTTTAATATATTTTTATTTACAATTCCTAATGTCTAATTTTTTTGGAAATTGAAAAAATCACAAAGGAAATAGAGATCATGGATCTACTGTTATGGGGAATTTGGGAACCATTAACGTGTAATTTGGGTTTTGAATGATGGGTTCTTCATGGTATTGATTTTTGAAGAGTCTTACATTCTGTTGTAGGGAGCTCGACATTCGGGAGCACCGAAGGTGAGGTACATTGTCAAGAATACCATTTGGAAGATAGAGAGTTTGTCATGGGGAAATGAAAATGATATTGAGGTAGGGATAGGAATATGAATGACTAATTAAAATAAGAATAGTCAATAATAAATATTTGGAATCATGATAATATGTGAGAGATCGTCACTAGGGATAATTAGACATCATAAATTTTTTATCGAGATTTACTAGAGATCCCTAGGATGAGTTGGAGAAGGAAGTATGGTATAGAGAAAAACCATCTCTATTCCCCTATTTATTTTTCATTGATACCTAGATTATTATATTTTAATATTGTTTAATATTATTATTGTAATAATTATTTTGGGCTAAGTATCACAAAGGGGGATATTTTGTTCTAGTTAATCATTTTTACTTCATTCTTGAATATATCTAAATGGATGCTTCTCACTAAATATTTTTAGACTTTAAAAAAATAGCATTTATTGGTGATTATTGGTCTTGATCATACTTCATTTAAACATTTTACTAATTCTGAGGGTTTTATTGTCAAGTTAACCAAGTTCATCGGATATAGGAACACTATGTTCGATTGAAAAAATTGAACATAATGATTATTTATTTTCTCTCATTTAGTGACTGAGTGACTTCATCCATTAAAAAGTAGTAGGATACCTTTATTAAAAGGTTGTCATGATCAAAAATCTGGTTATCCTCCTTTAATCAAAACTAGGATGTTCAAATAATAGCCTAAATGAAGGAAAATATTTATAAAAAACAATCCATCCAACTCCCCCAACTTCATCAATTGATTTTTATTTATATCATTAGTTTTGTTTCCCTTGTTTATTTTTGACCCTCAAACTCACAAAAATATTCATTATCAACATTGTTTTATCACCATTCCCATTTTTATCACCTAGTTTCTTCTATTTTATTTTTTTTTCCTCTCTATTGCACACAAACCCATTTGTGTGATTATTTCCTTATGGATTGACCTTTACTCATAAAATAGATTAATAATTAATTAATTTGGAGTGACCCTGGATAACCACCTAGGATCACCAATAATAATCATTAATTAAGTATTTTTTTGTTGTATATGACTTTTTTGGCATTTATTATTTTTCTCTATTGTTATACCATATTTTCTTATCTATGTTTATGGTTTTTAGTTATTTATTTGGGTATGAAGTATAATTACATAGATACCTCATATCAGGTAATCAGTTGGGACCCACTATTTCATTTTGGGTTCTTATAGGTCAAACCATCCCCAATAGTTATGCTTGGCACACATAATGATTGTCATTAACCTAGGGGTGTTGGGAAAATCTATCAGGTAAGTGGAAGATTGGATTGTGTACAGATTCAGATGGCAAATTGGGTTGGTTCACTAAAAAACAAGAGTACTAAGTGCCTATCATAAATAAATAACTATTAGAAAATCGAGCTATAGACACAGTATAAAACCATGGCTATAGGGGTTAAAACTGTGGCTATAAGCTATATCCACAGTTTCAGTTGTCTGTGGAACCTTTAGTGTGTCTATAAAAAAATCTATAGCCAAGGATTTATGAGTATATAGCAAGAGTTTCCACTATGGCTATTTATCACATGGTTTTTCATCGTGGATGTAGGTTATATCCACATTTTAAATCGTTCCTATAGATTCTATTGCCATAGTAGAAAATCATCGCTATAGAAGGTGTAAATCGTGGATATAAATTAAAAATAAATAGCTCCCAACCAAATTAAAACTCTATATCTGTGCTACCACAAACTGGACACCTTACCACTATAATGTGAATAACTTTTGGTATATATATATATATAATTATATATGACATTATGATCATGCAAATGTAAGACAAAACTGTGGCTATAGCTCTTCCCTCCATTTCACAACAACAAAAATTTACCTCATGCAAAGGCGGGAAACCTATAGCCACGGTTCTATTAAACCATGGATATAGGTGTATTCTATATCCACGGTATAATAGAACTATGGATATAGCCCTTTATGAAATACCATATAGACATGGTTTAAGAATAAAGTTGTTATATTCTTTGAATAAATACATATAGCCATGGGTAGGGAAAATGTGGCTCTAAGTTCGTGGCTATATCATGGTTTTCCAATAGTGAATCCATGAATTCATTCTTTAGATATATGACCTAATATATGGTTCCATAAAATAGAACACTTTTCATTTGTAACACAACTTTTTATAGTAGTACAAACAAGTATGTTAATATAAATTTCCAAATGAATAACGAGAAGATCCTCCATTATTGTACCCCATCCAATTATGTGATTTCCACTTATTAAGGAAAAATGAATTCCATAAAAAATAAATATAATTCCAATACTATAATTTTTGACACTCAAATCACATTTTGGAGAAAAATGGAATGTAAAAGTTCATTTCTAAATAAAATGTAAACACAGTGCTCAAAAATTGATTGGATGTCTTCGCGACTTCCACATGTGAGCACATCTTATTTCCTAAGTAATCACCAAGCTCCATGACCACTAGTTTCTTTGGTTTTTCAAACCCTCCAAATATATTCAAAATATGGATTATTGAACCAAAATAACTACACATAGTTTTATAAAGTATATCAACCATATTTTCATTCATATAAATCCAAAGAGATCAAAATACCTTTTTTCATAAAAAATTTCAAATTTAGAAAAAAAAATCATTTTATGTCTCATTCATTTATAGATGAAACACATGATTTCATTCATTAAATTAGGTTGAGGTTGTAATTTATCTTTCCCCTTCTTATCAGCTTAAACCTTATGATATTTATGTTTCAGGTGTGTTTTCATCATATCATCTCCTCCAAATTATACCAAAATCCATTCCTCCTCTTGAACACATATGGACATTAATTCATTAATCGTACACATATTAGTATTCATGTAATAATGTATTTTAAGTGAATCATATTGATGTTAATGACTATTAAAAATGAAATGCACCAAAAATGGATTAAGTATTTCAACCTCTAGATTCATAAGATTAAAAAATATATCATGAATATTCATTAAGTGCATGCACACTTATTTTAGGGTGATGATCCTCATAGATGAGAACTTCATAAATAATGTTCGTTGTAGTTATTTATGTAAATTGATGAACTTTTCATCTATATATTTTAGCAATTCACTAAAATTAGTTTCCTAATTTCCCTAAACACTAGCACTAACACGTAATTAATTTTTTTATTTCCATTTTACTATGACAATTTGATCACTCGCAATATTTATAAAAACTTATATCATCATGTGTTCTATCATTAATAATAGAAATTGTCCCTTATTTCTCAAAAAAATAATTAATTCACATCCATCCTAGATAAATAAGAATTACCTCCTTCAAAATTTTATACTCATCTCCCTTTAATTTAAAATTTTCCTAGAAAATAACAGTAAGACTTGATTATATAACTACAAATGAAAATCAATCTTTTAAGTCCAAGTAACATTTTTTACATAGTAAATCATGTTAATATGAATCGAAAAATATGAAATTAAATGTGGGTAAAATGTTAAATTTCATGGACTCAAAAAATTAATTGATTATTATAATTTAATATTGAATTCATAATACAATGATTTAAAAATTTATTTCATCAAACCAACTGATAAAATATAAATTTGTTATTTATAATCCCTATGTGAAAACTGGGAAAATTGTATTAATAATATATTATATTGAAAATATAATAATAAGATCCTACGGGATAAAATTTATCATATCATTCAAATATATTTTTGATTGAGATTTATTAAATATGAAGATTTTTTTAATCATAAATTTTATGGAAAACCCTAATTTTAAATAATCTAAAAAATCATTGTAAAATGATTATTTTACCACAATAAAATCTATTATATATACTAAAGATTTTTTTTCCCTTCCTCATGTCTCAACCATGTTACATTTACTAATGTGGCCACCTCTCCCTGTCTCCTTATGCCTACCCCACTCTCGCCTCTCTCCATACACATGATTCCTTATTATCATTCTCCCCCACGCCGATTATATATTCACCTACATCTCCTCTACATAGGACTCTATCTCCACCTCCTCTTCTATATCGGCTTATAACTCTACATCCTGTTGCACATCAGCCTCTTTCTATGCCTCTGATTATGCCTCAAACTTCACCTCCACCCCCACCTTAGCCTTATATCCTCCTCCACCTATACCCCCTTTACCTTCTCCTCTTCCTTGATATCTTCCTCTGCCTCCGCCTCTGCCTCTCCAACTCCTCCAATACAGTTCGTATGACACCTTCCATCACACTATTTCATTGTTCCTGAGTTACCCTTCCCTGTACTATGTTCAAACCCTAACATTAAATCTGGTTCTTATTTCTTTGATCATGTTCTCCTTCCTCTACACCATCTCACCACATCTAGATTCATCATGAGGACTGATTAATCTCATCGCGATGACCTTTTGTTGGACGAAATTAGCGGATCAATAAAGACTCCAATACAAATTCCTTCCCTTCCTCACCCAAAAAGATATTATTTTTTCATTACTAATTTTTTTATTCATAAACCATAGTCTTTGGTCATATCCTCTTTTCCTAACCATCGTTACCTTTCATTCTAAGTGATTCTTCCATTATGGAACACCTAACATTGTTCTCATAAATTCACCAATTTGTATGTTTTTCCTTTAATTTTATATTTATCATAAATCATATCTAGGCCTTCAATGATTTATATCACATCCCACTAATTCCTAATTCTAACCCTACCAAGTGTATTCTAATGTTCATATTGATAGCTTTTGGCCCTGTTCCATCATCAAACTTCTCATCCTAATCGATTTCAATTAATCTTCTACCACCTTTATATCTTAAACTCACATTCCTTTTTTATGTATCAATTTTGTTGTAATTTATTCTATTTTCATTTATTATATTCAATTTTTCATTACATTTTTATTTTATATCGTAATTTATGATCAAATTTCAATAATTAATTCTTTTTGACATGATTCAATATTGTTTTCATTTATTATATTTTCATTTAATCTATTAAACTTATATCAGTGGTTTACTTTTCTAATTTCTTCCATGATAAAGTTTTTAATATTTCCATTTATCATGTTATTATTTCTAATTTATTTTATTCTATATAACATCTCTAATTCAAATTTTACTATATAATTATAAATTATCATAAGACTAAGTAAAATAATCTGTGTATAATCTAGGATCATTGTGTAAGAAAAATAATGACCATGAGATTATTTAAAAGTATTACTCATGGATGAAAAGTGATATAATGATTTTTCATGTATGTATTATCCATGGAGTCACTCTTAAAGATATTTAAAATTTTATTTTTTTTTCAATTACCATATTTCATAGGCCATAGAATATATTTTTATTAGTCTTACATATATTCAAACATTAGAAACAATAAAATAATTCCATGGCTACCAAATTTTAGGCACTGTTTAATAACATGCTGACTTAGTAGGTCAAGATGATTTTTTAGAAGCTGCATGTAGCATTGGTGTATTAAAGACATGATGTAATATGATAATGTATCAAAAGTGATACTATGTGAAAAATATAATTTTTAAGTCCCACATCTAAATTCCAGGAAAAGAATAATTTTATGATATCATTTTTTTAGTATATTTTATATTGATTTTTACGATAGGATTGTTTTCAGTTGGGATTTTTTCAACAATCTACCTAAATATGGATTAATGTTTTGGGTCACCATGTAGTTGGGTGGTTTTGTTTTATTTACCGATGAAAAAATTATTAAAGGAGTATCATTTTATTTAGCTTTTATTTTCATTATTATTGACTGTCTTATGTAAATCCCAAACCAACATCCTTACTTCAAGTCATCACTTTCGTGTAACCGAAGCCCATACCCCTACATTTGGTTATCCATGTTTGAATCAGTGAGGAAGATCTAATATGTTTCAGGTTATCCCATCATTTATTGAACAAAAATGTTTTTTTCTACTACATATCGGTATTTCTTTATTTCTTAATTCACTCTTAAAATCACCTCATTAACTCCATATAATATTTTATAGGCATTTCTCCTTAACTCAAATCAAATTTTTTACTTTATTTTTTTTCTCTATTTTTGTTATCACTTCGTAAAATATTATTTTTATGAATATAATAATATAATTATATCTTCCAATAGATCACCATGATTAATATAAAATGAAGTAAATATAATGTTCTAATTTCCAATAACACCACCAGGTAAATGCATCCCTAACTTATGATGGTATGTTATTTTTTAATAATATTAATTTTAATAGCGGTTAGTAGTTTTATTCATCTACTATAGTGGTAAAACATATATAAATGTTTATTATTTTTAAATTAATACTGTATATTTATATACACACTTGTAGGATCTATAAAATTCAGGTTTCAATGATTTATCATGTTATCCTACTCTATAATCATTTTTTATTATTCAAAATTTTTAATTTATTATGTATATTCATAAGAAAAATAGCATTCTAAATCAGTTATTACAATTTTCTTTGTTAATTCACAATAGGAATAAATTTATGAGTTTTGTGGTTTTCAATATGAAATAATTTTTCCATTTATACATTTTTAATATTATATTCAGATTCAACAGTCAAGGTATTTAGGCATTATTAATTCACTCAATTAAATATATTATGTATAAATTTATTATTTGATCCTCAGAAATATATCAAATATAAATATATTATTCCATCAAAGTAGTGTATCTTTCTAATAACAAATAAAAAATCTTTAACCATCACATGGAAATAATCATTTAATATTATATTTAATGTTTCCTATTTTATTTCGATTATAGAATAGAGAAATATTTATGATGTAATGATAAATATATGGTTGAGAATAGAATGATTTATATATATTTTAACATGTTATTATGTTATTATTTTAACATATAATAACATTTTTTATGGGAAATATTTTATATAATAAAATACAAATTCCCATATAATTGTGTTATTTTTTAATTATATTCACAAAGTTCGATAAATAATCATGTTTTATTACATAGTTCATTTTGGTTCTTCTAACAATTGGTGGAGAAGGTGTTGTCGGGGGAAAAGTCATTTTAGATTTGGTACATGATATTTTTGAATTTTTTTAATTAATATCATAATAAATTTACATTCCATTGTGAATTCTACATACGAAAATTGTGTAAAAGCCCCTTCCCATCCCATGTCGTGTTTTTAAGCCCACCGGTGATGGAGAATCTTCACTTAAATTTCAGGGTATACCTCTACATCTAAACTTCCCTCTTTATAGTGATTTATATATCTATATTGAATATTGAGTTATAATTAACTATATGTGGACATGATTATTATCTCAAAATAAACCTATTATAAATATTATAGGATGTGCCTCCCTTTTCAATGTGTCTCTTGCACATCGATCCTACCATACGTGTCTGCATCTCCTTCCCCTTTACATCATTCTTCCTCCTCCCTATTTCGTTCCTATTGAGATTCTTTCTCCACCCCATTTTAACCCCCAACTCCACCCCAAATCCCCTTTCATATTCCTTCCACCATTCTTCCTCTATGTTTTTCCCATATTTCACCCTTGAGCTTCAACCTCCTCACTGATTCGACCTCAAAATCCCATCCCAAAACCATCTTCCTTCACGTACTAGATCCATGAACCATCATCCAATACTTCTGAAAGAATCTCTATGTTCTGAATCTATAAACCCACACAAAATCCTCTAGTATACATCTTCTACCCCTATAATCCTCGCTTCCGACCCAAGATATATCCCCAAATTCTATATCTATGTTACATATCACATCCTCTTATCTACTTTCCTCCTTAGATACCAATTATCTTTCAATCTCACCACATCAAGTGATATTAGGTTTTATAAAAATATCCACCCCTACATCATCACAATCCCATTAGCTCCCATCAAAACCAATAAACCCTAAAAATCTATCATGTTTTTTCATCAATGATTTATCACAGCCTCGCATCTGGCCCCTACCTACAACTCCACCTCAATTTTTCCTTTCATCTCTGTATCTAATCTCTACCTCTCCCACTCCATCATGTTCCATCTCTCTATCCATCTATATCTATCTCCTATAATTAAATAACTGTGTCTCCATGTATTATTCATTCCTATTTTTTTCTTCTTATTTTCCATGTATTTGATTTCACCTGTGACTTTTTCATTAAATTTTCAAAATATGATCAAATATTATATTTCAAATGAAATACACTAACTCGTCTAATTATCCATAGAATCAAATCTAGTCCAAAAATTTTCATTTTCAGTTAGACTAATCCAGGGAAGGGATAGAATTTTCTAATATGATGCTTGAATGCATGATATTGCTGACATAATATGTGTGTATTTTAATTTTATAATCTATATTAGTTTTCTAATATATTTTTCTACTCTTTTGTACTTATAATAAATATTTTTAACATTGCTTCCAATTGTAGTGACCAACTTCTTTGTAAAAAATGATACTTATGTCTATCTTTACGTTAGTGGTTCAAATTTATTTTAATTTTCCATGACTTTTTTTGAACATAAAGTTAAATTTCAAAAAAAAAATAATGTTCATTTTATTTTTGTCTATTTAATTATTTACACCCTATGTGTTATATTCTTATTCAAAAATATAACCAATAAATCTCTAGTGTATTCAATTTCCCTATATTTATATTTTTGTATATGCATTTTTTATTATTTTATTTCATTTTCCCCATGCATACCATTTTTTCACTACAATTACATATATATCAAACATGTTTATAGTCATTCATCTAATTATTCTTTCACAAATACATATATTTATTTTTTATCTTATATATTTCATTTGTTCTCTACGTATTTTATTTCATGTTTTCCCTACATTTGATTTCATCTACCATTATCTTATATATTTCATTTGTTTTTCCCTTTTCAAATACCAAGTCCACTACTGGAACAAAGGATATCACATTCTAAAAGGTAAAATTTTAATATTTTCATTTTATTAATATTCATAAAATTGCATTTTCAACCTTTATAGATCAAAATATATTAGTTACATATTTATATACATACATAGTAAATTTATTTTCCTCTCCCACTATCAATTTCCACAAATAAAAACTCTACCCTCCATTGGTGCACATCTTTTCCATGATTTTAGTTATGAGATATAGAATTATCATCTTTTCAAAAATAAAACCCTATCATAGGTCTTCTCAAACTTCTTATCACAGGTGATACATGGGATAAACTATCTTCAACAATGTTTTTTAAGGAATCGATAGAAGCATCTTTATGTGTTTTTGTATTGTTATTTGGAAATATTTTTTCTTATTTTTATTTTCTTTTTTATTTTTGATTACTTGTTTTTTAAAACAAAACATATCCAAATTCTGAAAAAAAAAATTGGTGGTTAGTTAATTTATTCCAGTACATTGTTGAATGTGAAATTTGATTGATGGTCCATAAGGAAATAATCCACACACACACACACAATTCCTTTATCAATGTATCATATTGGTTTGTGGGAGATAACTTCTCCCATTGAGTATGAAACATTTATGGGATACTTTTATATAAGTTAATGCATCATCATAATCTTTTATTGATTTTTTTCTAATAATTATTTATGTTCAAAGATGTTTTATATTGGTTTTAAAACTATAATAAATAGGGAATGTATATCATTCCATGTTCCATTTAAAAAATTAATCGTCCTATAAAATAAAATTCCTTTTGACATTTGAAGGATGGTACGTTTATACATTTCCTATTAACAATGTTGGGGAAGCGACTAGAAATGTGTACTTACTATTTTTAATGCAAGGAAATTTTGATTGCCCATAGGAATTTTCCTTTATATTTCCTTACCTTCCATTATCTTTTTTGTGATTGAGTACCTAAAAAAGTTATTCAAAGTTGTTTAACATATCCATTTTTTTATTTGAGTGATACATACTCACAAATGGAAGAGAAGGGTAAGTTTCTGATCATCAATGGGTCTAGATGGATCAGTTGGTTTACTGTTGATGATAGTTCCATGTCTATCCACCCTACCATTTCCCTCAAGGAATAATATCTTTATAACCCCATAAAATATACTATCATCCTATACTTCAACAACACCAGTATCAATATTCTTCATCATTGAAATTTCTTAGAATATGTTGTGGGGATTGGTCAGTTTATATTTGAATTATATTTTTGGTTTCCCTATCGATCTATATGAGTTTATATTAAATAATCATGAAATTTCAACTTGATAATTAAATAGATGTCTATTTTTACCTTACCTATGGTTTTATCAGGTGGAAATGATTCTTCGCGCATATTTTTCATCAAAAAGATTTTATGGATACAACCACTTAGTGTCAGGTCATCTTGGAGTTATGTTGGTTGAAACTGAAAGGTTTTTTATTCCCGATGATGGAAACATGAAAGATATTTTTCTTGAAGAATTATCATATTTTTATGAAACTAATCTATTATTTTATATTAATTTAGTATTTTATATATTTTATTTGAGTAAAAACTTCGGTTCTTTTGTTCATTTGAAAATTAAAATATTTCCATCAAGGTAGGTATTGAAACCCACACCATTATTTTTGTGGATAATCCAAGAACCCTAAAAAATATCCCCTATCAAACCCATGACCAAATCCTATCATTTAATGGAGTCACATGGAGGAAGTTATTAAGACACTAGAATGGTTCTACATTCTATATTTTCTTACATTATTCTTCCCAGATTCCCTAATTTGTGTTGCCCTTCTCTCTAAATTCTACAAACCTAATTTTTGTTATACAAAAGTGTTCTAGTTTCCTTTGATTCACTTGTAGAGTCTTCAAGAGATTCCATATTCTAAAACTATATTTTAGGACCTTTCTTCTATGTGAATGGCCTAATACTACTAGGATAAGATAGTTTCCTTCAATAAACTAGGTATTTTCCCTTTTATACTATATATGTTATAAATTCTAAAATATGTTCATATACAATAATTTTCAAAACAAATATCATACTAAATAATTTATTTCTAATTTTTTATGAAATTTTGTTCAGTGATTCAGGGTTTTAGATAATTTCTTTATGCTCATCACCTTAAGTAAACATAGCTGAATTAGAATATCATCTTGTGTTAGACAATTGAACACCTTTTAATTACTATAGACAATTCTTACAGGGTGAAATCTTAGGCTTTAGTTTTGTTCCCAATTTTAAAATGTTTCTTTCAAACATGAGTACTATAGTATATTCTTCTAGATGGATTATGTATTTGAATTTGTTATTTAATCTAATCTACTGTGAAATATGTTTTGTCTAAAAATTTATTGTCAATTTATTAATAACTCGTTACTAAAATGTCAGTGGAAATATTCCTACAACAAAATAAAATACATATATCAATGGATGTAATCTAAAAATATTTCGAAGCCAGTTTTTTAAGACATCTTGGTAAAATTTATTTTTAAGCTGATATGCTTAGATATATTATTTAATTTAATTATGTATATGTTTATAACTATACAGTATATATTGTTTGTATGTTTGAAAATTTTTACAATTTTTCTTATTTAATTTTATTAATCACTAAAACCATTAACCTGATTCATTACATATTCTTCTATTCATTTGTATCAATTTCATCAGTTTTCGTATATATTATGTTAACACCACTTAGGTATTAAAATAATCACTATCCTACACTATATCTGATATTTCATATGATATATTACATTAATGTAATTATTTTCATCTGTGGTATGAAATTAAAGTGTTTAATTTATTTTCCTCTTCTGGTCCTTCTTATCTTTTAGGTTTAATACAATGAAATAATAAACATAATAAATAATATGTGTATTAAATATTTTTTTTCAAATGTGGTGTGACTTCTTAGTTACTTTCCATATGGTACATTATCTAGAAGGATGGGTATGTACAATTTTATCAAAAGGTAACACCTCACCTCTCATATTCAACATTAATTAATTTTTCTAGGTAATTCTAAGTTATCTATTTCATGTAGGTTGTAGATCTTATTATGTGTGAAAATTTATTCTATTTATTCTTAGAATATATTACCAAATTTCTTTGATATTGATGGAATATTATAATTTATTTCTCTAATTTACAAATGTTTGGTTATTGATGAACTATAAAATGCATTTTTTTAAATTTCAAATCATCGCAATAGCTCGACTATGAATGGAAGATAGGAAATGAGAATTTAATAGAGGTCATATTGGTCTTGGGTATTTTAGTGTGGTGAGGAATCTGGTTTTATAAATCATTTTCAATCATTAGTGAATCTTCTAGGGTTTTCTTGGGGTTCCAGTGTCATAACGTTTATTGGAAACCATTGATTTCATCCACACCCCCTTCACGAATTTCGTATTTGGATTTCACAATGACATTGATCGATGGAACAACTTTTTCCCCTTTATATTTTGTCGAAGTAGAAACCCATGGTCTTCATATCAACATGGAGGTGTAGTAGCATGGGGGTTTATGGTCACATAATTCTAAGTGAGGTGGTATTGTGTAAGATTAGGACCACATAGGCATGGTCAATTCAAACCCTTTTAAATTTTTAGATATGTTTTATTATTATTAATGAATCAATCAAATATATCAAATTTATCTGTCTTTATTTTTGAATATAGACTTTTATATCTTTTCAATTTTATATTCATCACTTTGTTAACAATATATTCATACATTATATACTGTATCCAATTATAGTATGCATTCCATGTACTTGCAATTTAGTATTCCTCTCTTGACTCTTCAATATTAACAAAGTTTATATAGTCTTATGAATATAGTATGCATACAATGTTTTAAATTACATAAACCTATATTCATAATTTACACATACATTGATTTAATTTATATAAATATATTCCCATAAATCCACATCTATAGTTATATATAATGATTCCACCTATATGTGTGACCACTGGTCTTTACTCCATTTCAATGTGTCACAGGCATCCCACTCACTTCCTTTCTTATTCTAGTTTATTCATTCTCCCAAAGAGTGACATATATTTCAAAGATCATCACCATAATATTTTGAGCATGTTTATAAAATTCTGTAATTAATTGATCATGTTGTGAAAATAAATGGGTTGGGTAGTTGTTAATTATATATAGTAAATATATTTAACTAATAAAAATGGCCTCAAGTTCATGAATTAAATAATGTCATTTCTATATATATGTATATTTTCTTTATTATGAATGTTTTAGAAAAAATTAAATTTTAAAAAAAATTACAAAAATCATAACTAAATAATTAGTTAACTGAATGAAATATATATATATATATAATAAATTTTATTAACTTATAAAAATTGAAGTAAGTGCACATATTTTTTTCATATTAATTAATATGTGAATTTTATTTTGAATCGCGAATAATGAGGAAACCCCAATTTTTAAAAAAAAATTAAAATTGTAAAATAATTATTTTACTAAATGAAAATTAAAGATATATAATAAATATTTGAAGCTACTAAAAAATTACACTATTTAATTTATTATTTAATGTGATTTTAACTATTATATAAATTATATTTATTAGTAATAATGTGGAAACCCCAAAATTTAATAAAACATTACTTGAATACTTTGTTGGGGCCTAAATATTTATATTGAAATTTTACATCCAGAATCCACCCTAATGGACATAAAATAAATAATTAATGTTGTGGAACAACTTTTAATTTGTTAATTTGATAGGATATAATTTTTTGGCATTAAATAATACATTATCATTACTCATCAGCCTGCACAACAATGCTCATCCCATTCCTATTATAATTACATAGCAGCATCAGTATTAATATTTAACCCATATAGAGTAGACAAAGCTAACTAAAAATTGATATTTCATTATCTCCCTATAATCTATCGGAGTGGTTTGTCCTCAAAACTGGTATCCTTGGTCAATATTTAAGAAAAAAACCTTATCATCCATAGAAATATGATTAAAAACAAAGTCTTTCCTCATGAAACATATCAACCAAAGGCCACATGAATAAGATATATAATAGATAGTGGAAACTCAGAAAACCAAAACTGAAGAACCTATTGGACACTGCCCAAACCCTTCCAGTTTTCTAATTGAGCCTTATCATCACATTTTCACCATCATGCTAAAATTAATTACATAATTAAAAACTATAAATTAAATTGACTTAAAAAGTGACATAATACTAGAATCTTAAATTTAAAATTATTTATGGGATATGTTGTTACACATTCATTAATCACAAAGTACATACCTTCAAAATCAGGATATTAATATAAAATTTTTCACCTATAATGGTGTGATGCTATGGAGGGATCTGTCGCAGTAGCCATCCAGTAACTTGGCTTCCTAGTATTCTGATCCATCAGGTGTGTACTATAGTTGGTTGATTATGATTTCTAAAACAACATCTAAAGGAAGTCTCTGTTGGAAAGTCAAACATTATTTTCCTCTACAGTGGAACCTACCATCACTACAGCACCTACCAGAAATATTATGATGGTGGATGGAAAATTTCAAATATGAAAACTTCTTGATATGACTCAGGAAAAAGACATGGGGGATGCCTACGACCCCAAATTTTCAGATTGTATTTTTGGTTGGTTTTCCCCATGTTTATTTGATGTGTTCTATATCCCTGTAAATGGGTAAAGTTGTGTATTGTAATATTAATCCCAACTTAATATATAAATATCATCTATTGCATTTATATTTGTGTTTTTTTGATCACCTTCAATGATCTACATCCATATGGTTGTGTTTGTCGATATGAAGAACGTCCATCAGTGGTATCAATGGAAGGTTCATGGTTTAAGTGAGAAAATAGATATATGTTTGATCTATGCCCACTTCCACTACCCATAACCACCTTCATTGGTATCAGATCCATGTGTTGATGTTGTTTCAACATGTTGTGTGAGATTTTTGTTGCATCTACTTCATCTTTATCACAATGTAGAATGAAAAAAATGTGATGAGTAGTTTCTCCATAATTAAATTCCATATCCTATCATGATTAGACCTTTTTTGTTTTTTTTATCCATTTGACCAAAGGACTTTTCTTTTCTATTGATTTTTCAAAAGTTGTCCCCATGTCACTCTTATCCATTCAATTTTTCCCCTCCATGCCTCTCACCCTCTATACACAAAAACGAGAGTACCCCACAATCCTAACTTATTCCACTATTGCTTCAGGCCATAAAAATATATATATTAGCAGTGTGAAATTAAATAATATATATAGGTCTAAAAATTTAGGAAGCCATCTATTCAAAAAAAATTGTTGGTTTCCCATATTTCAAAATAAAAATTGCAATCATTTAAAAAACATATATTTCAGACTTCAATTATGAAAAAAAAATGATGTTTTCAATTCTGAAAAACTAATTAAAATCTACACAATCCGAAGAAATGATTTTCCAATATGTTGAATTTAAATTCATCGAAGAACTCTTCAACTTATTTCTAGTCATCAACGATGATGACAAAGACACCCCACCTTTATCTGTTCTCCTAAAGATGAGTCAATCGCCTATACATGAAGTCGCTAAGGAACTACAATTTTTATCTGATGTAGACACCTTTCCAAAATTTGATACCTCCATCGATATAGCATTTGTCAAACCGTCCACTAGTATAGATTTCCTAATGCTTGAAATCTCTATATTGGTTCCCTTTTCATAGAAAATTTGTGCCCTCTTCCAGTGTGCCTAAGTCCTAGTGAAGGCCCAGAGCAAGGGAGACATTCCAAAGAACCCAATATAGTGGAATACATGAAAAGGAGACTAATCCAAGAAGATGAGTATAATCTAGATGAATTCCAAATTGAAGAAATAAAATCCAGTTTGATTCTTGGTGATGTTATTCGATTCTTTCAATCACCTCTAGTGATCTTCCTAACTTCTTCCTCATGTGTTATTGAATTTACTGTTACTAGTAACTTTGAAAAAGACTTTATAGCTATTATTTAGTCACCCGGATGTGATTCAAATTCATGGGTCGAAAGGAAAACAAGTTTAAGGGGGTGTTTGAAATTTAAACTTTATTTTCCTCTATGGTGGTGCCTACAAGAATAGTTATGATGGTGGATTTGAAATTAAAAATATGGAAAATGCTTGACTTTTCTAGGTCTGAAGACATTGGAATCACCTACTGCATAGAATTTATGGATTGTATTTAACATTGGTTTTCCCCCATTAGTTTGGTGTGTGTTGTATCCTTAAAAATAGGGAATGTTTTGTGTTGTATTATTAATCAAAAATGAAGAAATAAATATCTCTCCTCCACTGTTATATTTTTTTTACTGCGATCACCTATGGGGATATGTGTCTAAACTTTTGCATTTTTTGCTATGAAGATTTTCTATTAGTTTCCCCACACTATGTATTTTAATGGATGTATCTATAGAATTAATAATCAAATAACCTTCTTTCCTTGTATTATCATCCACTGGAGGTGTAATAGGTTGAAATTCATTAGGTATACGGTTGTTCATGATTCATAACATAGTATCTTGAATCATTTTTTTGGCATAGTGTTGTTGGAGGGATGGATATGTGGCATCATTCCCCTTTCTATCCCACAGTTCCTAGAGTATCCTCACCCAAAATATCTATTCTAGAATAAAATATATATACTCCAATTGTCTGAAGGAATCATACTCATTCAGGTTGAATGATAGGTGTTAGTGGAGAGGATTGTGTACATCCTCCTTCATCCTATTGAGTTGCTTCTGGTGTAGGGATTTACATGCATGGGTGAAGAGATGGTCATTTCTATATTTCCCCAATATTGATGTCAATATAACATTCAAAAGCTTTCTATAAAAGGCACATTCCACCATGTAGATGTTTGAAACATCTCATGATTATAATGATGAAGACACAAATGTCATCGCTGATATTTATGGAGAAATTTTGTGTGAGAAGATGGAGGTGGAAACTGCATGGATCCCCATTAAGGAGCCGAGTTGAGCTGTTTTTTTCTGATCAAGATTCTCCAAAATTAATTTTATCATAATTTCATCCTTTTTCGTGTATTTTTTCAAACATTATGTATGTTTAATTCTTAATCCAAGTTTTATATATGCCTAAAAACGGAGATAATGCATTATAAGGGTGACTAGTTTTCCCAGAGCTGAGAGGATCAAGGGTTTTCCCATGGGTTGGCTCATAATTCTATATTGGAATAGGGGGTCCTATTTAGCTGATGTTTTCTAGAGAAGGATCTACACCCTTTTATGTTCTCGCCTCATTAGTGTTGAGTGGTAGGCAGTGGTTGGGGAGGATGAATTCCATACTCCATCTCACTAGGTATTTTTTGGTGTTGGAATTTACACACCTGGGGGTGGTGACCGTCGTCTCCATCTTCTGTCACCATGGAGGATTTTTTCTAGTCTTATCTTAATGGGTTGTGAAATCACTAATCAAAGTGTAGTATGTAGTGTCCTTGGTGGTCTCTTTCTCCCTCTGTTATGGTGGGTGGTAGCATCCAAGTGTAGAATTCAACTAGTAGTGATCCACATCATCTCCATTGATCTTTGAGAAACATTGATAGAATCCCCAGTACTAGTTTGATTGGTCTACGGTCTTGTCTTGATCGTCTTTATCTCATATAGCTTCATCGTGCATGAAGTATTACCTCATATTATTCTCACTCTTGAGAGGATAATATATAAACAAACCCTATAGGGAAATCTATTGAGCACCCTAGTTCTCGGTTCTCGATTAACCAAACACTATTTAAATATTCATATAATTATAGACTTGTGGTTTAGGTTAAAAAAATAAATTAATTGCACAACATTTATTAAATAAAATAATAGGCTTCACCAAACCTCAAGTAATATAACAATATTTGTAATATAATTATTTTAAGGCCTTTAATAAATGGGTTAATTATAAATATTATTTTATTGTCTTTCAAATTAATAATTATCATCGGACATGATCCTAGTATTATTTTCTTCTTAGGAATTTATTGAATACCAGAAAAAAAATTTAATTCATAATTAAATGATTAATCTACAATATAGAAAAATAATATGTATTAAATATTCAATAAAGAATAAATATTTTATTCACAATTTGGAGAAACAGTATTTATTAATATTTTTGAACAATTAAACATGATTAAAATTATTATACTGTGTTGAAATTAATATTTCTCCAATTAAATAAATTCAAATATAATTTAATAATGATCAACGAAAACACTTTGTATTTGACCATATAGAATTTGTTTCATTGGAATTACGCAGTTTTACCTAATGTCCATGATGTCTAGAAATGGGTCAAGGTAACCAAGGGGAAGAAGTGAATGTCGAAACTTCAGAAACAACATATGATTGCTTTCTATGTAAAATAATCTATTTTCACAATATCTTATCGAGAAATTTTCACACACAGGTCATCAAATTAGGTTCTCGATACACCATTCATTGATTATATGAAATAAAATCATCATAACAATATGTCCATGGATTCTAATGAGATAGTTCTATTTCAATAAAAGGGAAGAGATATTTCATAACTGATGATAATGTTCTTCTCTAAAATAAAGGGATGGGGATATATTTATGTTGAAAATGAATTTATTTCTTACTAATATTGGATGATTATGATCTGAATATATTTTTAGGGTTTTTTTTCTAAGGAATTTAAATTATTTTAAAACAATTAATGATCTTTTTAACTTGTCTTTCCCTCAAAGAGTACGAGTCATTATTTAGTGGATAGGATCCCATTTGAGATGAATATTGTTTGGGCTGATAGGATTTGGAAATGATTTGTTATTATTTGAGTTTATTTTTAATTATTGATAAGGATAATGGTTTTATAGGGATATAATCTAGTGACATAATCCTTTTCAAACCATTACATTATGTGATTCATTTAGAACCCAAAATGCAACTTCCTCAATTTATTAAATTAAGTATAGTAGTCAAATTATTTATTATTTTTAATTCAATAAATTTGTGTATTTGATTTTGATTTTCAAAATTAAAAATTAAATATTATGTATCAACTAAAAACCTTATATTTTTTTAAAAAAATAGCATATCGAATGTATTTTCATATTTTCAGTTTAATTAATCATTGCATGACTATTTTTGTAATGTTAATTTGAAATTTTTATCTTATATTGTCATTTTATTAAAAATAAATTGTTGTGGTCTTTAATATTTATTTAAATGACGAAAATTCTATTATTTATATAATTTATTTATTTAACTTCTTAAATTGTTAAAGGTGTGAAATACATTTAAAATGTTTTGGATATATTTACATTATTATGGAATTTTTAGTGTTTAATTGAATAAAATTTTGATAATTGTTGGATGATATTTATGGGATGATATTTATTGATGAGGTCAATAAATTACATGGTATATATGGGAGTCTGAATTTTTAATTAAAATCTAAGCAATGCAAAAATTATAATTAACTAAATCCAAAACATTCCTTGGGGAAACATAATATGAATGGTTTCCATATGTGAACACAAAAAATAAAAGGCATTTTAAATTATTATTTTTTAGCATATTATGGGTGGGTGGATGTCACATTGATATATCCATTTATAAAAACAATTATAAAAAATAATGGAAGAAGAATTTTTATCAAATAAAATTTATATAAAAATGTTAATATGGATTATTTGAAAAAAAAACATAGAGAGACATAAAATTGGTTTAGAAAAAACATTGAAACAAATATATAAATATATATAGCGCTTTCTTTTTAAATAAATTTCAAAGAATTATAAATTTTTTTATAAAATATTTAAATTCTTAATGTTTATAATATATAAATAATTTATCGAAAGTAAATTTAAATGTTATATGTCTAAATTTTAAGCCTTCAAATTGTTTATATATTATATAATGGTTTCAAACACTCATGGTATAGCTCCATGGCAGCATCCCATTTGGGTCTCAGTGAGGTCTCTAGTATGAGTCACGCGTATATCCATCATTTATGTGTTGTGTTCTTTACATTATAATGTAGCCTCATTCCCCTACATTGAGGTAAATATATAAAGGTTATAAAATATGGAAAATTGTAATCATTGATAATATATATTTTTTATATTAAATTTTGTGTTTCAAATATTGTTAATAATATTATAAGAAATATTTATTTAATTTATAGAAATTATTTTTCTTATAAAAAATGTGGTATTACACTACTACTAAAATGACTTTTAGTGACCACCAAAAGTGGTCTATAAATATCATTAGAAACTGCCATGGGACCATTTTGGGGGTCACATTTGCCTTATCCGAAAATGGAAATAGGGACCACAAAAATTGGTCTCTATAGGGGTTCACAAAGTAGCTATGTAGGAAATCACTAGGGTAAATTATAGCGGCCAACATAGGGGGTGAAAATGGTCCCAATGTTAGAACTTATTAGTAACCACCATATATGGTCGCTAAACTAAAATGTTTTTAAATAAATCATTCCCTAAGAAAAATCCCTGTAAAATATAGAAAATAACCCATAGGCATACAACATTCAGATTTTACAACAATGAACCTACATGAGCCATTTAATGAATAGAATAAGGACATAAATACCAAAAAGATCATCAGGTAAAAGTTGACTATATAACTTCTCTATATAAGTAGACATCCTATCAAATTAGATCTAGCTTTGGACACCCTTGGTGTAGAGATGGACCTGATCTGGTCATCATCTCCAATACAAAACACAAGAACCACTAGATTTTCATCACATCATGAACCACCAAGCCAACTGAGTAACAACCAATGTTGATGAATTTTTTGACATGATATTTCATTAAAAATAACTTGGGAAGAAGAAAATTGAAATCAGCTACACAATGACCAAAAATATGAATTTGGGTTTAATCTACTGAATAAGTAGATCCGACAATTTTAAAAACAATGACTTAACTTATTCATAGCTGCATCAACCTCCATTAAAGAAACATTGCAGCAGCAAGCATGCACCCTTGATTAATATCTCGAACCCGTCTAGCGAATTTGGGTGTTATAGCAATATAAAACCCTAGTAATATTATAATAATATGTTTAACATTTCAATCGAATATTTTCATTTAATATATAAGTAATAGTCAAAAAAATCATAGAGTGCTATGAACATAAATCATAAATAAATAATTTATGAAAAAATAATCTGAAATATCTGATTAAATTGTTTAATTATCAGTTGAGCAATGACTATTAAAGTTGAAAACAATGTTAAATACATACCGATTAATCTAGTCATCGAATGTAAGTGTAGCAGATTGCAATAGATCACAAATGATTCTAGTAATTCCTTCCTAGATTTTCAGGTCAATCGGAATTTTGTTTCTCATTTTTGACCCCCTAATGGCAGATATGTCATTTAAATTAAACTAAACAATGTTACTCTTTGTTTTCTATCATACCATGCAACAAGATCATCATATAGATGAAACGTTTACTACAGTATATCAAAACTAACTTTGTTATATTTCCCCCATTGTTTCATGTCAATACGTATGTGTTTTCAAGGAATTGGATCTTTTTACATGATTTTTTAATTTACTCCAAATTAGAGGGATGAACACCATTTTCGATCATACAGATCAATTTGGGTATCAGATCGACCTGTTGATGGTCCATAAAGATTTTAAATGACATAAAGTCATTATAATAATATTTGATTTCAATCTGATCTCATTTAGTTGGTTTCGATCCCCAACACACATTATTTGTCTATTATTACAAAAAAAAATTAATAATGTCAAATCATACCTTAAGTCATATTGATCAATCTGAGAATCAGATTGATGCACGTCAAATTAAAAACAAATAAAAAATTAATTGAGTAATTCATTCACGTATTTTCCCATCAATCAGAATTGTTTTGCTCATTTTGAACCCCTTGATGGGAGATATGTCATTTTAATAAAACAAGACCAAATTTCCCATATTTTTCCATCATACTAAGCAACACAAGCATCCAATGAATGTGGTGTTGATTTTAATATATCAAGAACAACAGATTAATAATCCTCCCATGATTTCATGTGAATAAAATATTTTTTCGAGGTATTGACACCTTTTACGTGATTTTACACTTTATACCAAATTCGAGGGATGAATTACATTTTGAATCATACATAGTAATATGGGTATTTGATAGACGTGTGGATGGTTCCTATAGATTTTAAACTGTATTAGAGACTGTTGTCCAAAGACTTCATGTTAATAAAATATTTTTCAGTCATTTTCAAACCCAACACACATGATTTGTCCATTATTAAAAAAACTAATAATGTCAAAAAATACATTAAGTCATACTGATCTTTCCAGATATTGTATTGATGTGAAATTGATTGAAACAAATAAAAAATGATTCAAGGAATGATCTCTGATAATTTCATGTAATCAAAATTTGTTTTCTAATTTTTAACCTCGAGATGGGAGATATATAATTTTAATAAACTAGACAACAATACATATCATTTTCCATCAAACTATGTGATACAAGAATCTGTTGGGTGAAATTTTGATTCCTATGGATAATAAATTACTTGGTGATCATTCTCCCACAATTTCATTTCAATCCATGTGTGTTTTCTATATATTGGTCATTTTAAGTGATTTGTCACTTCACTCGAAATTTGAGGGACGAAACTCATTTTTAATCATAATAAGAAAACAGTTTAGTATTCTTGGTAAACCAGATACATACATGGCTCATTTATTACAAAATAGCACACTAACAACTACATTTTTTTCACTCTTTCAAGGATAATTAATGTAAATTTTAAATAATAAAAATTAAATGATTATAATTAATAAATTATAATTACTAATAATAAATAAAAATTAAACATTTAATATTTAATATTTTTAATCATTACTTTAGACATGATTTTTAAAAAACCACCACTAATATTTGTTTTTTTAAATGTAGTGCTAATCCATGTATTTTTTAAAACTACTATAAAAGATTTAAAAAATTAAAAATTTTAAAATAAATATTTATCTTTTTTTAAAAAACTTATGTGAAAAATTTATTTCGTGAAATATTAAGCGGTGGCTTTCAAAACTGCTATTGGAAGACCACTTTTAAATAAATTTTTTACGGTAGTGATTCCTGCATGCACCTATATTGAAATCAAGTATACAATGTGAAAAAGATAAAAATTATGTATTTATTCAACCTTAAATATTTTTTACCACATGTTAGCATTACCTATGGTTTTTTCAATTTCAAGGGTGACTTCGGGTAAACGTCCTGATCCGGTTCGTGCCATGATGTTCAACAGGATGTGTTAGAAAATCACTAAAAGTGGAGGATGATAAAGATAATTCTTAGGGGACTTCATTTTGTGTATTCCAGTACCAGTGTCTGTAGAAGTTTGAGGACTCTATTTTGGATCATGGGATGTATGTACGAATGGGGGATGTGGTGTTACCCATGAGTATAAATCATGCTCGGAGAGTTCACAAAACATTGTTGTCTTTGATGAAGCTGTGTTGATCAGTTTGATATTGGTGGTTCTTATTCCGCAGTGTTTGTGGGGGCATAGATATTTTTTGGTGGATATTCTGAGATCAGATTTAAGGATTATTTTCTATCATCGACCAAAATGGTAGGATTCTAAATTGGTGATTTTTTCCCTCCATTAAGGGATTTTTTTATATCTTCACTTAAGGTATAGATAAACCATTCAATTTATTTATTGAGCCTACAACCCTTGAATTGTTATCCCCTTGTATTTAAGAACTAGGATTATCATCATTATTCAATTTATATCCCTTTAGAACAAGTATAGGGAAACCTCGTCATTCATTCAAATGAAACCCATATCATAAATCCTTCTTTCATGATCACTTGTATCAGTACATATGTTTAGTTTCCAACCCACACCAAATTGTCTTGATATATTATAACGACACATACTTTACATACATTGTTAATACTTCAAAATTTAAGCATACTTATTACAACATATAACAAAACCACGAAAGGACCGTATAGGTATAGTGTCTTTAGAAACTGGGAAACATAAACAACTGGTTCATAAAGCGTCTAGAATGTCTCCCATTTATTTCATCATATCTATATTCCCTTTTGGCATATCTTACTTAATAACCTTCTTACTAGCCTGGGGAAAGAAAACATACAAAAGGGTGATCTCAAATGCTCAATATGGGTAAACAAAAGAAATATCAATCACATCATATTCATAAGAACATAACTTTTAGAAATATTAACCTGCAAAATAGAGCATAATTTCATGACATGGGATAAACCATAGTAGTGAAATGGAATCCCAATAATCATAACTTAAAACATGAAACTTTGTGGCAAAAACACATAATCCTAGAGAATCATTTCTTATTAGTCAAGACTCATTGACAGGACTATCTTAGTGGACAAAGTCCCATTCTGAACCGAGTTCACTCCCCGTTTCAGTCCTATTTCACTGAACTGGTATAACCTACCGTTCCAGCCATGTCTATCTAATGAGATATAAAATCTTTACCCAATGCATTGGAGGGAGATATAGGTCCAACCCATCTCATAATGATACCATTCTTATGTGTGCCACAAAATCATAAATCATACATCATTGCCTAAGCCATGTAATAAAAATGGGAATCTCAAACATCATGACATCATAAAACAATTCATATAGGATAAATGAATTCATAAAAATACTTCCATCACAACATAATCAAATCCATGTAATAATAGGGATAGAAACATAACCCTTTATTATCTTAGATGTAAAATAATTTTGATAAAACACTTGAACTCCATTCTTGAGAAAAATATCCTTTCTACTTCAAAAACACTTTTCCTTTCTTAACATGTCATACCATTCTAAACTAAAAGAAGTTGATTAAAAATAAACTTGAAAACTGGTAAAGTAAGCTTCTTGGAAATAATGTTTTAAAAATCCATTCATGTCGTATAAGTTAAAAAACATTCTTCGTACTTTTGTCAGAAAAGTCAAAAAGTACCTCGTACGAAAAATGACAAAAGATTCCTTTCATATATTTTACTAAAAACTCATCGAAGGGTAAAATTGGATTTAAACAATTGTAGGTGGATGGAAATAATATTACATATTGAGGAAACATTGATGTGTATGATAAAATACACCCTAGTAAATACCAAAGTATAAACAATCTCGGATAAAAATGAGATTGTGATATTTCCCTTACCTTAGGTCCGTTTTTCTTCGTAAGTGTCCGAACCTCCTGTATAATGATTTAAATAATGTTATTGACTTATTCCAGAATCATACTTATTTTTATGATATCATATATGGTCATTTTCTTAGCTTCTTAGTAGTAATATTTCATTGCTACTTGTTATTTGGGTGTTTATAACTTTTTGTTCTTATGCGTGTTTTGTCGAATAAATTCTTATTCTTATATTTAGGTTATAGATACCTCATTTACAGAATGGTATTAGTGTAATATATATCATATTAATTCATTCAATTCATTTATATAATCATTATGAAATGAAGATCATGTAGAACGAGTCGCATCACATCGTGGAGACGGTATTCCGTACGTACGCACGAGTGATGATATCGTTCCTATGATCGTGGAATTATATTGAAGTGTATGTATACTATTTAAGAATCAGTATCACTTTATAATAGTCATATATAGTCATTATTTACACCATTATACCCATCCAAGTAAGGTGGTGGTGGAAAATAGATTACACCACGGCGTGGAGACGGTATTCTGTACGTACGCACGCGCGGTGATTTCTTTTTCCGTAGGATGGATAGATGGTGAAATAGGTTTGTTTCATACTTATAATAACATATAAGTATATTAGTGATACTGATGTTATTACTTCATAATGAAACAACTAAAGAATAAGAAGTGGAAGAAGAAATAAAGATGAAAAAATCGGTAACGGACATTACCTCTTCTTTGAAGTGCTTCTTTGAGACCTTCTTTTAGGGCACTAAAATTGGTCTTTGAAGAAGACCAGTACCTCTAGGATGTCTCTATGGAAGTGGAGAGGAGTAATTGGTAGGGTTTGGCCGATCTTGAAGGCTCAAATTTGTGTGAGGAAGAGGGGGAGGAGGTGCCCTTTTATAAGGGAGGAGAGGGGCACCTTTGGGAAAACTAAAAAGATTATTATATTATAAAGTCAAGTTCGGTTTTAAATATCTCCAAATTGATATATTTCGAAGCTAAGGTGGGGATGGGTCGAAATCCTCTCATAAAATAGAATTTAGACAAGTTTAGGTTCCTATTTTAACCTTATCATTTAGATTTAACATTAAGTTAAATAAGTTTAGTTTTACCGTGTCTTCTTGTGTTCTTATACTATAAGGTTAATAAACTTACTATAAGCAGCCAAACGAATCCCAATTTGTTTATTATTAATATATATAACCTTATCTATGTCATGTTGCTGAACCTTAGATTTTTATGAATAAAATAACAATTACTAATATAATATTTGTTTTAAAAACTATTTTATGTCAATTTTGACACTATTTAGTAATTGATTTTTGTGAAAATAATAACAGAATTATTAGTTCAAACCAAGTTAATTAAATCACTAATAACATGTCATATTAACCTATAAAATTATTGTAATTCATAAAAAGTCTCAAATTACATTTATTTTGGTGTTATATCATCAATTATGTCAATATTTCATTAATAAGATAATTACTTCATCATCATTGTGTCATAAATAAATTAACTTATTTAATGTCTAAAAATTACAAATAAAATATAATTATGTGGAAAATCTTTTTAGCTTTCTAAGGAATATTTATAGTCTAATTTATCTTATGTATAACCTTATATTAGAAATTCTTTCCTTATTAAACATTGATTTTAACTATTTTAACCCTTCTTTAAATAAATTAATAATAAATGTCCTAATCTAATCCAAGTGGGCCTAAATGGTCATATTTTATTCCTAAGTTTGTTTTTGGTCGAATTACACTTATCCAATAGATTTATGACATTTTTTAGGGTAATAATAATATCATCTTTACCCTTAATTACCCTATTTACTTTTAACCGTGGCAAAAAAAAGTAAAAAGTTACTATTCACGAAAAATTATTTTCATCTCACTGAAGCACATTTTAGTCCTTGATATTAACCGTGTCTCTCAGATTTTCGAAATTCCACTCACAGAAGCGGTAAAATTAAGTTTTATAAAAAATTCAGTTTTTTTAACTACCACTTAGTGGTTTCACTATTCATCAAAAATTGAAAGTTTTCAGAAAAATACCAAAATTTCACCCTAGGCTAATTTCGATATTCCGAATCCAAAAATGAAGTCCATTTTGAAAAATAAAATTTATAAAATTTCAAAAAGTGGTTATTACTATTCATAACGGCTAGTTTTAATAATATTTTAATAGCATATCATTGTTTAGTGAAACTCGGTATTGCGTACGACGCAAGCTATCGAGGAAGCTCACAATTTCATGTAAAGAAAGCCAAGAAAGTGTTGTGTAGAAAAATATTACTTTTATGATTTATATAACATAAAAGTCTCGGGTGTTACATATATGGTTAGAAAAATTCATTCCTCGTGTCACGTGGGAAGATAAATATGTTGCCCAGGAAAATGGTTTCTTTGAACCTACTCATATCATTCTAAAACTATCTCTTCAGGCCCTTGTTCAGTCTTTGGGGAGGGGTTGTTATTATTATGTGTATTCTATATTATTAAACCATGCCTACTGTTATAGAGTTTTGGCCCTGTAAAAGGGGTTCTTTCTTATCATAATTTTTTAAATCAATATTCTTTTCACTCATTTCATTTGATATGGGCCCTGGTTCAGGAAAGTAGAATAGTGTATGTTATCCCTTAATTTATTTATACCTAGTATTGGATTAATTTATCTCTCTATTTTTTATTAAATTATTGTATATTGTGGTTTATGGTAATAGATTTTTTTATGATGTGGATATGTCCATGTGTTCTCACATTCCCAGAAGGAACATTCCTTTCATATTGTTTCCATATATTACAGCTTTGATCTTATGAAGAGAGGGAACACTTCACCCATCATTGTAGAGACCTAACCCTAGAAATCCCAAAGCTGGATTCTTGCTACCATTTCATTGTCATAAGATACAAGTAAATCGTGTCCCAAAGAAACAAATTTTTTAGTAGTCTTGGTAAACTGGATATATACTTGTGTCTTCTTTTACAAATGAATATAATAATTACAACATTTTTTTATTTCTATTATAATAACATTCTTCCATCTATCGTATCATTACATATAATTCTTAGTACACTTCAGGGAATCCTGGGGAAAGGAAACTTAATAAGGGTGAGATCAAATGCTTTGTAAGGGTAAAGTACAGTGAAATAAATTATAAATCAGTGATAATAGTAAATATGGAAAAGTAATAACTAAATAAAGATTCTAGGTATTCAATAATCTGATAAGGATGTTTTTAAATAAATGAAAATGTAAATAACTAAAGACACATGCCATTTAAATAATTGGATAAGGAATAATCAGTATGGAAAGGTAAATAAAGGAAAACATATAACTTTTAATAAATAATATGAGAATGAAATTTATCCATAGATATTTTGATGAAAAATCTCATTGATAAATAGTTACTAAATCTAAATGAGGGAAATGATTTATTATTAGACTCTATATTGCCAAGGTACATGAAACCATTACTACCAATACATTTCAGAAGATGGTTTAGCATGTTGGGTAAAACCCATCCATTTCTAGCCAACTAACTTTTCCCATGATACTACTAATGCGTCGAGGATATATCTATGACTTGTCCCCACTCGTGTCGTACTTATCCAAAGAATTTCAAAAATATATAATAATTGATTTGATAATGTGCCTTATCAAATATCTGTGTGGAGTTGAA
Organism: Viscum album; assembly: GCA_963277665.1. Lineage (NCBI taxonomy): Eukaryota > Viridiplantae > Streptophyta > Magnoliopsida > Santalales > Viscaceae > Viscum > Viscum album. The sequence goes on from OY728120.1 coordinate 310,638,707, forward strand.
GATATGGATTTATCAATATTTCACCAAATAATAAAATAATTTTTAAATTAGAAACCTTATGAAAAATGGTACATGGTTTAGACAATGAACATATCAAAGATAAATGATATAGATAATTTGAGTAGATTCAATGCTCAATGATCACTTGAATATTTCATGGGGACTTCCTAAAATGAATCATGGAATTGAATGAGAAGAATATCCTTGAAAAATTAAATCAAAAACCATCTACATAATGAATAAGGATGGAAAAAATTCATCATATCCAAATTGGAGTATAAATAAATTGTTTTTTCATTTATGAAAAATAATAGATTTAAAAAAGCACAAGGAAAAGATCTATTTTTTTTTTTGAAAACCCATTGGAAAAACCTTTTTTTTTTGAATATCACTTTTAAATACATATTTTTTTTAAAGAGTACAAATTAATTTGATAGATAATATTAAAATGGTTAAAAAAATTTGAAAACATTTTCATAAAACATTGTTTTTAGAAGAAAATAGGTTCTCTGACTAAAGAGAGAACTGAAGTTGTGATTTATTCGAAACATTTTATAAAACATTTTAAAAACAAAAAATTGGAAAATAGTTATATTACTTGAAAAAGTCCATGAATAAATGTAGGGTAAAAAAATATATATGAAAATGATTAAAAAATATCTTCTTAGATAAATTCAAGTGTAAACAATCCCAAAAAAATTGTAATGTAAACCCTTGAAAAGATTATAACATTGAGGTGAGAATCAATCAATGATTAGATTATGTGTATCTATTGAAAATACACATAAAGAAGTGGAAATATATCTATAGATAGTAAAATTTATTATACATGTAATCATACAATATTAAAAATAGGGATGAAATAATATAATCGAATGAAAATAAATTTGTTTTTGAAATTCTTTTCCACCTGGTAACATTTTAGTCAAATCTCTTTATAAGACACAATTAAAATTGAAACACAAAATACAATGAATAATGAAAAAATGATGATATTAAAGTCAAATAATAATTATGTACACCATATATAATAAACTAGTTGTACAAAAATAAATTATTCCTCAAATAATGGAAATAATATTGGAATATCATTAAAAACATTTTTGAGGAAAATAATTTTTAAACATTCCAAAGTGTCCCATACAAATTTTTAAACTTTAATTTATAATCACCACGAAATAAAATTATAAATAACATAAAGACAAAATAATAAATGGAATGATATATCCTAAATGGGTATTAGATACATCCCATAAAAGAAGTAAGTGGTGAATATGACATTTATCTCACAAAAGTAAAAAGTGATATGAAAATATCTTACCTTATGTTTCATTTTGGGTGAATATCCTTTAAATTCTTGTATAATGGTTTTAAACTTATTAATAAATTATTAAAGATCCATATTAATATTTATTATATAATATAATATCTAATTATAATATCTTATTACCTATAAGTTAATAATATTTCATTATTTTCAATATTTTAGGTGTTGATTGCACAGTTTATCGAGTATGTGTTGACTTGTTATTTATCATTCCTATTAATTATATCGTGGTTTAATATTCTACAATATGTAAAACATGAATTAAATATAATACATATTCATTGTATATGTATTTAGTATAATCCATAATATTTGGAGATAAGAAATAAAATGCATCAATCAAGGACACGGTTGGTTGTACATATGTATGAATGCTACATTCATTTCTTTGTTGTATTTAAAAGAAAAAAATTTAAATTATATATATGTATATTATAATTATATTGTCATAGATAATTCATATATGATACAATTCTTTATTAAAACCATCCACTATGCATTCCATTTATAGTGTGAATGATTCATATCACTTTGGCAGGGTAGTAGTCTAGACTTCCAAAAACGATGTTATAAATTTCTCAAAACCTATAAATCATAAGTGTATGTGTTGTATAAAGAATATCTAAGAATAAATAAATTATAATTATAATATATATATATATATAATAAATAAACAATTTTTCCATCATAATTCTCAACTAGGAGACTGGGTAAAAGACAAATGAATGACATTATTTTGTGAGATCGTAGTTCGTCGTACACATAAACAGTAAGTTCGTCACCCATTATATGGAAGTGTGTGTAAGCTAATGTATAACCCTTATAATAAAAATATATTAGTATATTTATGTAACTTTTATTATTATATAATCATATAATAATAATATTTTAGGGGGTGGAGATTGAAAACAAAACTAAACATCTTGAGGAAGGATGTTACCTCTTATACGGGTAACTCCTATTGATTTGAACCAAATTTCTTCCTTGGACGAAATTATTCCCAAATTGATACTTTTAGGTTTAGGGTATGTATTTTTAGGATATATTTTGGTATATCTTGTTCAATCTATATTTTCTTGATAGTTGTGTGATGTGGCCTTAAGAACACATGTTTTACCACATCTTTTTAATTAATTTTTATTAATTTAATTATTTATTTTATCACTTTTTATAAAATAATGGATATTTTGAATTTTTTGTTAAATTTAATAATTAATAAATTTTTATAATTAATCGTATATTATAATCTTTAAAATCATTAATTTACTTCTTAATTTAATTTTATAGACTAATAACTTTTTATTTAGATTGTTGTTTCTGTTCTACATAGTTAATAATTTAACATTAATTAGTTAATTGATTAATTCTACATTTGCATTTAGAAATGAAGTATTAATTTAGCATTTCGAGTCAAAAGTTAGTGAGAATAGGGCCAGACCCAGGTTAATCCACCATCTACTCCCTATCCTAGATCAATATAAGAAGTTGATCAATAGTTATGGACTTCACACAGTGCAAGACCGATGTCTTGTATCACACACCATTCTCACCTAGAAATTAAACACTCAAACATAGAATTTCGGTTATTCCCAAGCATTCCTCTGAACTGTAAGGTGATTAACTCAACAAAGCCATTCTGGAAATAATTTCTCACAAGTCAGCATGATTCCACTAAGATCATCACATCTCACAACCAACCATGAATCTCGGTTCGAGAAATCAAGATGGTAAGGGGAGAATAAATTAAGCAAGAAAGTAATCGATCGTCCTACGCATGATCTTGCTCTCGCTCAATCTAACTCGCAGATACGATCTACCATAGTGAATAAAAAGAATGAGATCATGTTAATGTGCAGATATCGAGATCGTGTTGGGTTTCATAAATTGGATCTAACTCCACAATATATATCTCAATTTATGGAGATTTAAGGTCACAACACGAATCCTAGATGAATGAATGACAAAAAACAAATGAAGAAAACATAAGAATTCTAGTTACAAAACACACAACACATGTATTTACAGACACAATTGAAATTAAAACTAGAACAAAGCAACGGGGGATGAGGCGGAGAATGGAGGAGCACGTCTCGTATCCAGGTCAAAGATGATCCATGTCTTTGAAATGTGGATGGAATGGATGGTGAATGGCAGTGGAGTGTCCCCCCCCCCCCCCCCCGCCACTATGGAATGATGCCTCCCCCCCCCCCTCGGGCAATTTGTTCCTGGTCTTCGCTTCCTCCCAGAGAGGAGTCGCGCCCCCTCTTTTATTCTGAAAAACTTAACTAAAAATAGAGGTAAATTGACAAGGAGTAAATCCATGTGGTGAGATTTTATGTTCACATCACCAGCCTTTTTGTTAACCCTTAGTGAGTGTACCCAATTACCCTGGAACTACCTCGCAAATATTCTCGCACTTTTCCCATACACTATTTATTTTTATCCCCACTTCTATAAGTAGCTCCCCTAGCACGGAACAACAGAAAAACCAAAATAAGTTAAACAAATGAAATGAAACCAAAATAACTATATATTAATATTATTACATATATTATTTAATAAAAATATTTATTAATAAATATATATATATATATAATAATTAAAATTGTTACTACTATAATATATCAATTCTTATTATATTTATTTAATATGATATATTAATATAAACTTTTATACTTTTACCTATAATACTTGATCAAGTTGGAGGTCATCACATCCCTCAAAATTAATTTTATTAACCTAAACTTGCACAGTGGTGCAGGGTTGATCCACAGAGAATGCAGGTGAGTAAATTCTATGGTTTTTGAATTTTAGACCCCCATTGTTGTCAGCAGTGGGGAAAACAACTTCTTACTTTTTATTTTTTTTATTTATATAATTAAGTGGAAAGAGGATGAGGAAACAATATTTTCTACAAAGAAACTAAAATTAATACTAATTACTGTGAAAATAAAGTATTATAGCAAACTATTATTTAAAAGAAAAGACAAAGGAGCTCAAATCAACAAAAGTCACTCTGAAAATCTAATCTACTGGTTAAAATAATTGACTTCTTCACAAATTTTATTGAATCACTCCTAAAAACATGCTGAAAAATACCCCTCTCCATGAAATTCAACAGGAAGAAGATTAACTTTTGGAGTTCGCCACACTAGAACATAACCGAACTACTAAGAAGTTTGAAAAACATTAAATTTAGAAATAAACTTACCATAAATTTCTAAACTTAATGAAATTAAATTTCTGGAAGATGCATTCAAAAATAACCACACTAGTTGAAATTGAATTATTAATTTTGAAATCAATTGAGAGGTGATTCAACTAAACAGAGAATCATAATTCAATCTTTTTCGATAGATGATGATTCTAAAATATATAAATTAATTGAAGAATTTCTAAAGATAAACTAGTAGAATTGAATTCCAATTCTAGGAAAATATTATCCTATGAACGTCTTGATTAATTCAGTGAAAAACAACTGAAAACAGAGTGCAATGATTATGGACAGAGGGAAGGTAAACTCCCCTAGTACTGCTCTGCCTTCGGGCTCTTTATCCTCCATCTCATCTCCAGGGTTCCTCCTGGAAATCCCCTCTCGAAATGATGTGATCGTGGAATAACGAGTGGGAGAGTTTGAATGAGATTCTCTCTACCCTCGGATGGATGTGATCTTAGAATGGGAATGAGCGTCCGAATGAGATTCTCTCTTCTCTTGGATTGATGTGATCGTGGAATGGGAATGAGTGTCCGAATGAGAGTTTCTTTGCTCTCAGATGGATGTGATCGCAGAATGGGAATGAGAATCCTAATGAGATTCTCCAAATTCTGTTGCTGCTCTAATTTAAATACCATCTATCACCTACTTCTTGTCACCACACGCTTCCACCGACTTCAAAATTCCCTCAGTTCCGCATTAGGAAAATGATGTTTTAATTTAGCATTTCATGTATTAAATATTAATTAATTTAATTTAATAGAATCTAAATATTTTATATCATTTAATAATTTATTATTTAATAATTTAGTTTTATAAATGTTATACACTTGTTTAATTTCATCATCTAAATTAATTATCATAAATTGAATAATAAAATAATATTTATCTGATTTTTTTAATTAGTTTAATTTTAAATAGTACTCTTTTATAAATAATTAAACTTTGTCTTATAATTGTTTTAATTTAATATTAACTTTTAATGATTTAAGTATTTCTGAATTCAATTTTTTTAGTATTGTAATAATATATGTTATGAAAATTGAATTTATTAATAATTTAACTTATGTATAATTGGTTTTATAAATTTATTAATGTTTATGTTGTATTTAAACTTTCAATAGTTTTAATTATGTTTATGTTTTTATTAATTATTTGTTCATATTTATTTAAGTCTTAATTTTTATACTCTGTCTATTTTACAGGTTAATGGTTTCACCCCTCTTACAGTGTCATCACGCAATGTGTCCATTTCATAGTGGCACCGTATCCTCGTGATACTGTCTCACTGGAAAATCACGCACTGTATCCCTTTTAAGCGGTCGCACTATAACCTTTGCCACTACACACCATTTCATTCACGGTGATACTGTGCCACCACATTTTTGTCTCACTATATCCTCCAATTCCCATCATAGTCCCACCATGTTCCTTCTACCATAATCTTTTGACGGTTCCACCATAAACCTGCCACCGTTTCCAAAGTTTTACCATGCTACAACAATGGTGACATCGCCTCTTTGGAACTACTTCAAATCCTTGTCTCACCTTTTCCACATCTGTTTCAATCAAAAAGATATTAAGAAACCCAAACTAGACCAAAAATTGAAGGAAACAAATTACAGATTTAAAATTAAAAAAACAACATTTCAAATCTTTTTTTCATCAGTTCAAACCCTTTTCCAGAATCATGTTTTTATCACAACCTTGCCCTTATGGAAAATCATAAAATGAATCTACCACATTTCTTAGGTTAAACGCCGCATCATTCTCAAGGGGATATCACCTGCTATTGTGTCTCCAGGTTGTTTTCACTTTGTTGAGACCAGTTCGAGGATGAGGAGGTAAAATTGATGGGACGTTTTCCACAAGAGCCGATGAGAACCACTGTCAATGCCGCATTGCACAAGGCTGGGTTAGTGCACGACCATTGTCATTGGTCTTTATTATTCGTCACCGTGTGAGGGGGATTATGTCATCGACATAGTGTGGGTCTCACCGGAAGATCCCCACCTGAGCTTGCTGTAGAAGACCGAAGGATTCAGTGCATCGCAGAGGGAGGTGGAACCGCACAGATTGGGGAAGAAGACCGAAAAAATTAATTAAAAAGTTAACTTAAAAAAATAACAAACAAAATTATAATAAAAATAAAATAAATAAATAATAATAAAAACTTAGAACGTAATAAATAAACTACTAATAATAATAATTGTTAAATAATTAGAATTTATAACTAATTAAAGTAAAATGTATTAAACTAAAATTTTAATGATAGATTTATTAATAAAATTAATATAATTATATTTTTCACTTTAATGAATATAATATTTATAAATAAACTAATTTATTAATAAAATAATTATAAAATATAATATTTAAAATAAAACTATCTATTATAATAAAATTAAATGATAATTCTTAAAAATAAATATTAAAAAATCTAAACACCAGTATTATTAATTTAATTATTTATCAAATAATATACATTTAACTTAATTTAATTTTTAGTTAATCGCCTACATAATTAATAAATAATAACATATAAATTAGATGATTAATTAACAATAATAATTAAAATAATAACTAATAAATTTTTAATTTTACATTTAACATTTGTTTATAAAAGTAAAAATTTTAACGTTGAAACATTTACTTATTTTCTGTTCTAACTATCCAGGTTCATTCAAGTGATAAATATACATCCAGATTCACACAACTAACTCAACAAGAGTTAGTTACATGAGAAAAACTAGCACGATGTGCCAGTCTCGAGAAAACGCATGCGTGTAGTGCATAAGTGAAGGACTTTTTAGAGTCGGTGGAAGTGAGTGGTGACATGCAGCCTATGACAACAAGGTATTTAAAGCAGAGTAGTAGTAGAATTTGGTGATAGGGAGACGCTCATTCATTCCAAAAACACAACAGACTCGAGAGAAGAGTAAGAACCTTGGAGGAAAATCATGGAACACTTCTCGAAGAACCTTTCCACGGAGACCTAAGGGCTAGGACCAGCAACAATTCATGATAGCAGAGGGAGTTTCCTTCCTATGTGTTCTACCAATTATTTTGCTCTATAATTTAATGATTTTAGTATATGAAATAGAGATGATGATAGACTAAATACTTCCAGTTCGAGGTTTAAATTGTATCTACTAGTTAATCTTTCTTAATATCTTCTCATTATCATTCAGTTTGTGATCAGAGTTAATTGGAGAGATCAGTTCTGATTGCATTCAATTTCAACATATCATCAATACTTAATTTTTTAATTCCACATTCAATTGATGAGTTTGATTGTGGAATAATTTCATTAATCATTTGAATTTAAATTAAAACTATAGAATATTTGTCAAGTTTATTTTGTCATCTTTTTCAAACCTGAATGTTTGTGTTGATTAATGTAGGAGTGGCGAACTCTAAAATTGGTCGGCTTGAGTGATTTATCTCTTGGTGAGGGTAATAAATCACTACTTTTAGTGATATTAGTTTTAAGTAATATTGTGAGAAGGAATGTTTCCAAAACCAGTAGAGTTGATATTGTCCCGGGACGAATTTCTCTAGATTGTTCACTCTTCAGCATTTTATTTCTTTGTTAATGTTTTTTAGATTGTTCCTTGTTTTGATAAAATTTAAAACAAAAACTAAAAAATGTTTTCTTCCATTTATTCCGTATAATAAATAACAAAATTTTAAAAAAAATATAAAAATAGAAACTCAATCCCACTATTGACAAGAGTGGGGTCTTTAGTTAGTTTTTATAAGACTAGTGGTCAAAAAATCCTTCCTTGTAGGTTCGACCATGCTTTCCACATATACAGTAGTTAGTAGGAATATAAATTTATAAATTTGAACAACTTCAACAATGGTCTAGGTTATGTTTTTGGCATAATTTCCTAGGAAGGCACAATCCATTGCATTAAAAAAACTAAAAAACACATATATAAAAATTCATAAAAAGATTGAAAAAATTGAAATTTGTAAAAAAAAACAGTTTCACTTCTTGCTGAATTGTTACTATTCACTTCTATCTACAGTTGTTTTCATGATCACAAGAAATTATGGTGCTAGATTAGATCCTCTAAACCTTGAATTAGATAAACACCTCACTACTCTAATAAAGAAAAACAAAATTGAAATGGAAAACTTAGATAATAGAGTTCATACACCTAACAAATATCAAAATCAACCAGAACCCTTATATGATAATGAAAGGCCTAGGATGAGGGAGTTCCAACTTCCTCAAGTTCCAAGAAATCCATCATACATCAAACTTATTCCTAGGGCTAGAAATTATGAACTTAAACTATGAAACATTTTTCTATTTCTGGCTTTTAAGGGACTCTCTAATTAGGACTCCCTTGCCTTCATTAGAGACTTATATAACACTGCGCAGCAATTACCTCTTCTAGGACTCATAAAAAATGAACTTATAATGGGAGACTTTCCATTTTGCCTTAAAGGGAATGCTAGAATTTTTTTTTTGAGTCTAGATGAGAACATTTTTGAAAACTAGGATCAAGTGTATAACTCTTTCATTATGAAATTTTATCCTCAATGATTAAAATGTGAACTTAGAACTAAAATCACTAGTTTTTATCAAGAGGATGGATAAGATTTTCATGAATCATGGGATAGATTCAGGCACCTACTTTGGCAGTTTCCCCATCATCAAATCCCATCTCACTCTCTTATGGGCACATTCAATGAAGGGTTGTCCTCCTCTGGATAGAATCTAGTAGACCAAGATGTTGGGGATAATTACAATGATAAAACAGATGAAGAACATAGACACATTTTTAATATATATAGCACTAAATTCACAACATAAAAATTCAAGAAGAAAAAGAGTCAATAGAATTGTTAACCCAAAAACTGGCTCAATGAATGTAACTTAAGTTCAACTTGTTGAAATCACCAAAAAACTTCAATCCTTAATGAACTGGAATTCAAAAAAAACTACTAACCAACTTGGCTGTCAAAATACCAACCAATCTTTAAGTTAATAGTGTGTCTAGTGTGGTATGTTAGGGTATACTAAAAACTTCGGTCCAAATTTAGATATTCCAAACCAACAACAAGAAAATTCAAATTTTGTTAACTATGGTCCTAGGATGCCTCCTAAAGAAGATCCATTTTCAAATAATTACAACCAAGGATATATGAACCACACTAATCTGTCCCAGAAGAATCAAGGTTTAATCAAGCAATCCACTTCTCCTAATTTCTCTAATCAATCAAGATCAAATTTCCAGAATCAACAAAGGGGTGAGTCTTCAAATGTACAGGGAAACAATGATAATCACATTTCTTCTATGGTTGATTTAATATTTAATAAAATTAACTCCCTAGAGGAAAGATACATGACTCAACTATCCACACATCATAATCAAAATGAGTTATATAAAATTCAAACTGATGTTAGAATTCAAAACATGGAAACACGATTTGGTAAACTTGCTAGAGATATTTAATCTAGGGAAAAAGGTAGACTTTAAAGTACCACTGAAAATAATCCTAGGGATAATGTCATGGATGTTGTCACTATAAGTGAGCTTAATACTCAAACTGCTGCTGAAAAAATCCCTGCAAATGCCCAAAAAGAAAATCTGCTTCAATCTGGTAATAAAAATCTACTTTGTCCACATGCTGAAAATTCACAGAAAAGTCTTGAAAAATGATCAAAATCTGAATTTTTCATCTGAAACACAAGCTGAATCTTCATCTAAAAATAAAGGTAATAAAGGAAAAAGAAAAAGTTGAAGAATATGTGAGGGATATACCTGTTGTCCTTAAAAAAAATTCACCACCCATCCCTTTCCCTGAGAAGCTGAAACCTCAAAGTAACACCAAGCATAAACTTCTTCAATTACTTGGTATCCTTTCTAAACTTCATGTGAACAGTCCCTTCATTGAAGATTTAATTCAAATCCCATGTTATTTTAAATCACTTAAAAAGAATTTTTTGAAACCAAAAAACTCTGGAATAATTTTATACTAATAGCCTCACTAAAGAGTGAAGTGTTATACTTCAAAAGAAAATTCCACCTAAACTGAAAGATCCAGGTAGTTTTGTCATTCCTTGCACACTAGGAAACTCTTACCAGCTCAACTGTTTGTGTGATTTACGTGTTATTATTAATCTGTTCCCATAATCACTATTTAAATAGTTGAGGTTGGGTGACTTTCAACCCACCACAGTCATACTATAGTTAGTCGATAGATCATTCACTCATCCTATGTGTAGGGGAGATGACTTGCTAGTTGGAGTTGGGAAACTATTTTTTCCTATAGACATTTTAGTCTTGGATATGGAGTGTGATCAAGAGGTGACCATCATCTTGGGTAGGCCCTTATTTTCCACAGATGGTTCTTTTATTGATGTCTCTAAGGTTTAATTAATATTTAAAATTGGAGAACAAAAAGAAGAGTTCAATGTGTTTAAAAACGTTAAAGGACCAACTTTTTCTAAAAACTCTTCAATGCTAGAGTCCTTAGAGAATGAGAACTCAAATGGAAACTCCAATGAATTTGAAAATAAATCCTCTATTGAAGAAACTAATTTTTAATTTGAAAATATTTTTGAATCTATTTTAGAAGTTGAAAATTCTATTTGAACTCCAAAACTGGAAATTTTTTTAGAACTGGATAACTGTCCAATTTCTACTGTATAAGAGTCTACTGTTTCTAAACATTGAAGATTTTGAGTGAATTTAAGGGTGTTTCTGTTAACACCAACCTTTCTAAACACTCTGATGATATTGAAGGAGAAATTATAAGAAAACTAAATTATTTGGCTCTGATTAATTTGTTGAAATCTGATCTCGAAAATCTGGACAGTGTAATTCCCATTTGGGATAGTAGTACTGTTACTTCCGAATCTAAACATGAAACTGAAAATCTGTAATCTTTCAATACTCCTTACATGAGTTATATTAAATATATTGGACCTCATAAGCCTTTGTGTCTTCTTCATAGTGTAGAACCACCCACTCTTGAACTGAAACTCATTCCCGCTCATCTTGAATATTCATTTTTGGGTGAGAAATCCACTTTTACTGTAATAATTTCTTTTTAACTTAATGAGAACCATGAAGAAAGATTGTTGAATGTTTTTAAGAAGTTTAAATCGTCCATAGGCTGGAAAATAGCTGATATAAAGGGTATTAGTACCTCATTTTGTATGCATAAAATACCTATGGAACCTGACCATAAGACTAGGGTAGAATGTCAAAGAAGATTAAATTCTAACATGAAATAAGTTGTGAGAGAAGAAGTGATCAAACTGCTAGACACTGGAATTATATATCTATTTTATGATAGTTCTTGGGTCATCCTCGTCCAGGTTCTCCCCAAGAAAGGGAGGTTTTAGTATAATTAAAAATTAAAAGAATGAAGAAGTCCATGTTTGGAAAGCCACAAAATGGAGTCTTTATAGATTATAGAAATATTAATGAATCCATTAAGAAGGACCCTTTTTCAACGCCCTTCTTGGACCAAATGCTTGAGAGGCTTGCTGGAAATTAGTTTTTCTGTTTTCTGGATGGATATTTTGGTTACAACCAGATTCCTGTTACTCTAGAGGATCAGGAAAAGACAACTTTCACATGACCCTTAGGATCATTTTCCTACAGGCGGATACCCTTTGGGATGTGTGGATCTCTAGCCACCTTTCAAAGATGTATAATGGATATCTTTTTTGATATTATTGAAAGAATCAATGAAGTTTTCATGGATGATTTCTCCATTGTGGGTAGTACTTTTGACACTTGTCTATGAAATATCGAGTTAGTATTAGAGAGATGCATTGAAACCAACCTTGTTATTAATTGGGAGAAGTGTCAATTCATGGTTACAGAAGGTATAATGCTTGGTCATAAGGTGTACAAGAGAGTTTTAGAAGTTGATATTGCTAAGATTGATGTTATTCAAAAACTGACAGCTTTTGTAAATGTTAAAAGCATTAGAAGCTTCCTAGCGCTTGCTGGTTTCTACCGGAGATTCATAAAATATTTTTCCAAAATAACTAATCCCTTATGTTCTTTGTTGGTCAAGGATGAACCTTTAAATTTTGATGACAACTATTTGAAATCATTTAATCGGCTTAAAGATAAACTCACTACATCACCTATCATTACTGTACCTGACTATAAATTACCTTTTGAACTTATGTGTGATGCTAGTGATATGGTTGCAGGTGCTGTCCTTGTTTAGAGGAAAGATATAAAACTGCATGTGGTGTAATATGCTAGAAGACTGTTAGATGAAGCCTAAAATAATTACACCAACACTGAAAAATAATTGTTAGCTATTGTGTTTGCTCTAGAGAAGTTTATACAACATCTCTTAGGTACAAAAGTCATCATTTTCACAGATCATTCTGCTATAAAATACTTGTTATATAAGAAGTAAACTAAACCTAGGCTGATTAGATGGAATCTATTATTACAATAGTTAGATTTAGAGATTGGGGATAAGCAAGGAGCTGAAAATTTAGTTGATGACCACTTATCTAGAATTCCTCTTACTCAATATGAATCTGAAAATTATTGGGATATTAACTCATCCTTTCTGGATGAGAAGCTACCTACTTTATCAATCAGTAAATCTGCTTGGTTTGCAGATTTTTCCAACTTCCTGGTAGCATGTGTCTTTCACAAAAATCTGTCCAATAACTAAAGAAAGAAATTCATTTCTGAGCTTAAATACTACCTTTGGGATGATCCCTTGTTGTTTATGAGGTGTACTGATGGTATTTTTAGGAGGTGTGTGCCTGAGGAAGAGATGTTCCTTGATTTAGAGTGTTATCACTCCTCACCATGGGTAGGTCACCATAGTGGTGAAAGAACTGCTCATAAAGTCTTAAAATCTAGTTTCTATTGGCCCACACTTGTTAAGGATGCTAGTAGCTTTTTGGTTGGTTGTGATAGATTTCAGAGGCTCAAAAATGTGGGTAAGAAGCAGGAGTTACCCCAAAAAGGACATCAGGAAGTGGAAATTTTTTATGTCTGGGGTATAGATTTCTTGGGTCCATTTCCATCATCTCAAGCAAATGATTATATACTTGTTGTTGTTAACTATTTTTCGAAATGGGTCGAGGAATTAGCACATCCCAACAATCAAGAAAATTCTGTAATAAATTTTTTGAAAAAGAACTTCTTTACGTGATTTGGAGTTCCCAAAGCCTTTATCATTGAAAATAGAACACATTTTAAGAACTATAAATTTAAACCTTTGATGTAGAAATATGGATGTGTTCATAAAACAGGTACCCCTTACCATCCACAGTCCAGTGGATAGGTGGAAATTTTAAATAGGGAACTAAAACAAATAATTGAGAAAACTGTGTCAAACTCTAGGAAATACTGGTCTCTTAAATTGGATAAAATTTTATGGGCATGTAGAATTTCTTTTAAAACACCAATTGGTATGTCTCCTTATAGGATGTTGTTTGGAAAATGCTCTCATTTACCTATAGAGTTGAAAAATAAGTATTATTGGGAAGTTAAGGCTCTAAACGTTGATTTTAAGAGTGCTCGTGAGAGGATATTACTTGAGCTGAGTGAACATGATGAGATTAGGAGAGAGAGTTATGATAATTCAAGAAATTATAAAGAGATGACTAAAATCTTTCATGATTGTATCATTCAAAACAAAGAATTCAAACCTGTATAGAAGGACCTCCTCTTTAACTCTAGACTTAAACTCTTTCCTGGAAATATGAAATCCAAGTGGTCTGGACCTTTTACTATTGTAATAGTAATGAAAAATGGAGCTATTAAAATTGTAGGTGAAGAAAATAAACCCATGTTAGTTAATGTCCAGAGGATGAAACTTTATTTTGATAGACAGCCAAAGGGCTTGGCTGCCTTCACTGTGCTTAAAAATTGTTCTTTAATGAAGTCCAGCTGGGGACTTAAAATCTAGCGCTACATGGGAGGCAACCCATGGTCTTTTTTGTGTTAATAAATAAATATTTTTAATTAAATAAAGTCCAACGGAAGAATTTAAATTCAGTGCTTCATGGGAGTAAACCCATGTTCTTTATTTTGTGTTTACTTTTATTTCTGTTCTTGTTTTACTTAGAATAAAGTCATGTTGTGCTGCTTCTGGTATGCACTATATATGCTGGTTATTTGTCTTGCTTTTCATGCTCTTTGTTTTTTTAGGATGTTGCTGCCATGTAATAAAGGGGTGGAATTCCCATGATCATTTTTGGACAAGAACTTTCTCAGGGAAGTACTACAACTTTTTTCATTTATTTATGCCCCTGTTTTTGCTAATAAAATTTTTCTCACTAAAAAATTATGCTTGTTTTAGAAAATTCTACTAAATGTGTATTGAAAATTGTATTGCATGATTTGAAGTGTATAAAAAAATCGTTTTCATGTCATTTATAAAAAAATTCTTCTGTATATGTTGTGGCTTTAAACAAAATTTTTCTTACATAAAAAAATCAGTTTCATGTTTGTTTCCTCTATAAAAGTCTATTTTTATTAATAAAATCTGCATGTCCCTATTTATGTGAACTGAAATTCATTGTTTAAAACCCATTAACTGAATGAAATTAATTGTGGGGGGTATATGTTTGCTGGTAGTTGTGTTTTTCATTGGAACTGATTAGTCTATAGGGTGTTTAGCAGGCATCTATTTGCTATATTGAACATCCATTTGAGTCATACATTGTCAAAATGCATACACCCAATTAATTAGGCACCCACACCTTTTATGGCACTTTTGAGCTATAATGGAAAATATTTTCTCCTAGAATAAATGATAATGTTTGTACTTTTTAATAAACCTACTGATTATTTATTCATTGTGGTGAACAATATTTTTTAACTTCATTGAGACCCTTTTATACATGTCATCAATATATTAAATTGGAAATCTATTTTTAACTTTAATTTTCAAATTGTTCTTCTCCACTTTAGAATTTCACTTTGGGGACTATGTTGGGTCTTAAGTGTGGGGGAGGGGGTCAATTATTGACTGTGCTAAACTGTTCTTTAATGTAATCCCTTCAATTCCGATTTCACTTGAAACTTTTTGTCAAAAAATGGTAAAATTTTTCAAAATTCTTGCATAATTTTTGGCTTTACTATATTCTAAAATGGGTCTTGCCTTAGGAATAGTACCTTACTGGAATTTAATATTTGTATTGAGTCTAAATTTAGTGATACAGGCTGATTTTTGAGTGGTCTTTCTTAGTGGTATAATAAGATTTTGGTTTAGGATTATTTCTGAGAGTGATTTGGGTGACCTGTTAGTGGAGCTACGCTCAAATCCTTTGGAACTGGAAGTTTGATCATTTTATCGAGGGCCTCTTTCATCTTTTAATTATTTAAAGTAATTACCTTAATGAGACAATGTAAATGGTTTCCATAAAATTTTTTTGAAACTGGTGTAATTTGGGCATCTGGGGTCCCACGGTGAATCTCTGAGATCCTAGATGCTGGGTGTGTTTCTATTTTCTATAAGCCTCTGCACACATTGAATAAGTGCATATGCACAGTGATTATAACTTGATACATGGCTTGGGAAAAATTAAATAAATTCTCTAGGGTCAAAAATGAGGTCATTTAGGTGAGGGGAATGATGAATTCTAGATAAATAATGGGTCAATTGGTTTATATGGGAGTCTTTTAGGCTGTATCGTTAGGGTGATTCACAAAAAAAAATTATTTATTTTTTGAACTTAGGAGAAAAGTCGAAGTATAAAGTTCCTAGTGTTAGGTTCTTAATTCCACATAAATTTAACCTCTTGTCACTCTCGGACTTTGGACTTAAGTCTCGATTGATGTTAGTCACCAAGTAGTATCACATATGAGGCATGACATCTTCTTTGATCGATGGTCTTTGCTTTCTTAATTACCCTTGAGTATTTGTTAAAGTCAATATTCTTACGAGTAATTCATTTTCTAAAATCCTTCTGTTATGTTTTGCCCTCTATTTTTGAGTGCTGGACATGTTACTTTTTTAGCAGAATAATAAACAATTCACTGTTTTTCAAAGATAATAAAACATGGGATTTTTTTAGGGAAAACAATGATTAAGTGTGGGGGAATTTGATGCGGCCTTAAAAACAAATGTTTTGACTCATATTTTTAATTAATTTTTATTAATTTAATTATTTATTTTAACACATTTTATTTAATAGTGGCTCTTTCGTATTTTTATTATTAACTTTAATAATTAATCAATTTTTATAATTAATCGTGTATTATAAGCTTTAAAATAATTTATTTATTTCTTACATTAATTTTATAGACTAATAACTTTTTATTTAGATTTTTTCTTTTGTTCTACATAGTTAGTAATTTAACATTAATTTTCTAATTAATTATGTCTGAATTTTCCTTTAGAAAATGAAGTTTTAATTTATCATTTTATGTATTAAATATTAATTAATTTAATTTAATTGAATCTAATTATTTTATGTCATTTAAAATTTCATTATTTATTAATTTAGTTTTATAAATGTTGTACACTTGTTTAATTTCATCAAATTAATTAATTATCATAAATTGATTAATAAAATAATAGTTATCTGATTTCTTTAATTAATATAATTTCAAATAGTAGTCTTTTATAAATAATTAAACATTGTTTTATAATTGTTTTAATTTAATATAACTTTTAATAATTTAACTATTTTTGAATTCAATTTTTTTTAATATAGTAATAATTTAAGTTATTCTAATTCAAGTTATTAATATTGAAAATTAAGTTTAATTGGTTTTATAAATTTATAAATGTTTATGTTGTATTTGAATTTTCAATTGTTTTAATTAATTTTCAGTTTTTATTAATTATTTTGTTCAAATTTTATTTAAGCCTCAATTTATTTACTCTGTCTATTTTACAGGTTCATGGTTTCACCCCTCTTATGGTGTCATCATGCACCGTGTCCATTTCACGGTGGTACCATAACCTTATGATATTGTCTCACTGGAAAATCATGCATTATATCCCTTTCAAGCAGTCGCACTGTAACCTTTGCCACCCCACACAATTTCATTCATGGTGCTACCGTGCCACCCCATTAATGTCTCACTGTATCCTCTCATTCCCATCACAGTCTCACCATGTTCTTTCTACCATAATCTTTTCACGGTTTGACCGTAAACCTACCATTGTTTCCCAATTATTATTGTGCTACAGCAATAGTGCCATCGCCTCTTTGGCATTGCTTCAAATCCCTGTCTCGCCTTTTCCACATCCGTTTCAATCAACAAGATATTCAGAAACCCAAAACATTCCCAAAATTAAAAGGAAACCAATTACAGATTTAAAATTAAAAAAACAACATTGGAAATCGTGTTTTCATAAGTTCAAACCCTTTTCCAGAATCCTATTTTTTTCAAAACATTACCCTTCTGGAAAATCAAAAAATGCCTCTAGAACCTTACTTCAATTTGACGTTGCATCGTTCACCAGGGGGTATCTCCTTCTACTGTGTCTCTGGGTTGTTTTCACATTGTTCAGACCGGTTCGAGGATGCGGAGGTGAAGTTGAAGGGAGGTTTTCCACTGGAGCCGATGAGAACCACTGTCGATGTTGCATCACACAAGTTCGGGGTAGTGCACGGCCATTGCCGCTGGTCTTTCCTATTCGTCGCCGCATGAGGGGGATTGTGTTGTCGGCATAGAGTGGCTCTCACTGGAAGATCCCTGCCTTATCTTGCTGGAGAAGACCGAAGGATTCGGTCCATCGCAGAGGGAGGTGAAGTCGCACTGATTGGGGAAGAAGACCGAAAAAATTAAGAAAAAGTTAACTAATTAAAAATTAACAAATCAAAATATAATAAATATAAAATAAATAAATAATAATAATAACCTAGAAATTAATAAATAAATAACTAATAATAATAATAGTTAAATAATTAGAATTTAAAACTAATTAAAATAAAATGAATTAAACTAAAATGTTAATGTTAGATTTATTAATAAAATTAATATAATTAAATTTAGTACATTAATGTATATAATATTTATAAATTGAATTCTTTATTAATAAAATAATTATAAAATATAACATTTAAAATAAAATTTTCTATTATGATAAACTTAAATTATAATTTTGAAAAATAAATATTAAAGAAACTAAATACCAATATTATTTATTTAATGATTTAACAAATACTTTACTTTTAACTTAATATAATTTTCAGTTAATCACCTTCATAATTAATAAATAATAACATATAACTTATAAGATTAATTAACAATAATAATTAAAATAATAACTATTAAATAGTTAATTACACATTTAACATTTATTTATAAAAGTAAAAATTTTAACGTTGAAATATTTACTTATTTTATGTTCTAACTGTCCAGGTTCATTCAAGTGATAGGTATACATCCATATTCACACAACTAACTCACCCGAGTTATTTACATGAGAAAAACTAGTGTGACGTGCTTGTCGTGAAAAAACGCATGCATGTGGTGATTAAGTGAAGGACTTCTTGGAGTCCGTGGAAGTGAGTGGTGATATGCGGTGTATGACAACAAGGTATTTAAATCAGATTAGCAGTAAAATTTGGAGAGAGGGAGAAGCTCATCCATTCCAAAAGCACTCCAGACGCGAGAGTAGAGAAAGAACCTTAGAGGCTAATCCTAGAACACTTCTTGAAAAATCTTTCCCCAGAGACATGAGGTCTAGAAGCAGCAACAATTCATACTAACAGAGGGAGTTTCCTTCCATTTTGTTCTACCAATTCTTTTTCTCTATAATTGAATTATTTTAGTATATTAAATAGAGATTATGATAGGATAAATACTTCCAGTTCGTGGTTTAAATTGAATCTACTGGTTAATCTTTCTTAATCACTTCTCACTATAATTTTGTCTGTGATCAGATTTGATTGGCAAGATCAGTTCTGATTGCATTAAATTTCAACATATCAGAAATACATAATCATGGAATTCCAAACTCAATCGGGGAGTTTGATTATGGAATAATTTCATTAATAATTTGAATATAAAATAAAACTACAGAACATATGACAGTTTTGTTCTGTTATCTTTTTCAAAACTAAATGTTCATGTTGATTAATCTAAGAGTGGTGAACTCTAAAATTGGCCAGCTTGAGTGATTTATCTCTTGGAGAGGGAAATAAATCACTCCTTTTAGTGATATTAGTTGCAAATAATATCGTGAGAAGGAATGTTTTCAAAACCATTAGAGATGATATTTTCCCCACACGTATTTCTCTAGATTGTTCACTCTTCAACATTTTATTTCTTTATTATTATTTTTAGATTGTTCCTTGTTTTGATAGAGTATAGAACAAAAAATAAAAAAATTTGTTGAATAATTTTTTCCTTATAATAAATAACAAAATTTAAAAGAAATAGAAAAAAAAAAGAAACTCAATCCCACTGCTGACAACAGTGGGGTCTTTAGTTAGTTTTTGAAGACTAGTTGTCAAAATAGCCTTCCCTGTGGGTTCGACCCTGCATTCCGCATATACTGTGGTTAGTAGGAATATAAATTTTAAACTTTTACCAAATTCAATGATGTTATAGGTCAGTGTGAGAAGGTGGGAGACCAGAGTGCCTTTTTATAGTGGAGGAAGAGTGTCACTCTTGTAAATTTTTGGAAAGGGAATTACACCAACATTTTTCCAATCAAAAGTGGATAAAATAATGGCCTAAAGTAGATACAAGGGATGCTAGGGTATAAATATGAACATAAAATGTATTTTGGATACGTTTCTATGTCATTTTGGACCTTATGTTTAAGGTTTCGTCCCTTGTTAAGCTAATTTTACTCTTAATCATTGTAATTAATTTTAATCACCTTCACTAATAGTTTTGGTAAAAAACTAAGTTAAAATTTTTCAAAATTACAAATTATTATGAATAATAAATTTTAATCCATTTTTTAAAATTCAATTCAAATAAATGGAGGAAATTAATTTATATTTAATCTCATAGATGGGATGAAAATGCGGGTTTATAAAGTAAAAACATTAAAAATATTTCTATGTTTTGATATTCAATTTCAAAGTGAAATTGATTCAAATTACCTAAATTGTATTAATTGATAAAAAATTAATATAATTAATCTTTAAAACCATTTAAAAAATAATTCAAATTTATAAATAAATTAGACGAAAAAATAGTTCTTGAATTAAAATTCATTGTTTTTCACTATTAATTAAAAAATGAATCTTCGCAGAAAAATACCAAAAATTCACCCTAACCTAATTCTTTTGTTTATATTACTAAAAGTATGTTTATTTTTATATATAAAATATATAAAATTGACAAAATTTATATTTTAAATAGGCCATCCATTAAAATGTCATAAAATTTCCTTTAAAAAATATAGTATTTTATGGGTACAATCGGGTTTGCTATTATCTTATTCTTATACAATATATTGGATGAATATAAAAAATATTTGATTGAATATAATATATATATATATATATATATTAAATTAACATCACTCACTAGTTGTATTTAATTTTTTTTTAGGATAAAATTGCATTGTATGTATAAAAATAGTTTTCTATAAAAATATTTCCTTCATATTCAATTGGTTCATATTTTCATTTGTAATTCATTGGAATCCAATGTATTCATTTTAAATTTTTTAAAACCATATTTTTTTCATATGTTATTTAATATTATTCATATCTAATAATTTAACAGTTGTGTTATATCTTGTTGTATTGAACAATAATATTTCAATATTATATTATTGTTTGGTAAAACTAAATCTTGCATGTAATACAGGCCATTGAAGAAACTCGTTGTTGCATGAGAAGTATTCTAAATCTATTCTGTGTCGATTTCAAACTATAAATTATATTTATTTTATTTAAAAGAGTTAATATATTATAAATTCTTAGACAATTATATTCCCTTATGCACTTGGTGATGCATGTCATACACACTATCGAATACAATATTCATACATTAGATTTTTGGGGTGTTTCATTCTCCCAAACCTAAATAAATTTTGTCCTTGAATTTTAAATTTGATCTTGGTGATATATGGTTTGATATTTTCTATTTTTTAAATCACATATTATGAGAATGGTTCATAATAAATCCTCTAGAAAATTGATATTGGGAAGTAAAAATGTCACGTTGAAAAACATATAACTAGTTCTCTAAGTATGATATAATTAAGGGAAATTATAGATATATACATAGAGGAAAATCATTAATATTTATAAGGATTTATTGAGGTCATAAATAAAAAAAGTTATTGATCAATGGAATGTTAAGGGCCTCAAATCCATAAATATTCAATGATTAAGAACATCGTTAGTTTAAATAAAATCAATGTATTAGGACAACATTTTTTTAAGATCCTTTTCCTCATGTTCAGAAATTTATTTTCTAGCTAAGAATATAAGGAAATTATCTTATATGATACATTGTAATTTCATATAAATAATTCTATCTTTTTGTTATTCTTTGATCAAATTCAATTTCATCCCTTACTTCAAGAAATGGGTATCCAAAAATTAACATTCATCACTAAATCACTAAAAAAGGTTTAACAAATCGTAAGGACCATAAAAGAGTGAAAAGTATTTACATATTTCTCTAAATATTCTATAAACCCAATATGGTTAAGAAATTAATCTCTAAACAAAAAAATTCACACTACTAGTTCATCATTAATATTTATTCTTCATTTTGTTTAACTAAAAAAAGTTATATATTAACTAGAGCATTATGTGGGTTAGTGGTTGTCATGAAACCCTTCTCTTCCATTATTCATGAGTTAATGTCTCATGACCTTTCCAGATTTGATGGGTTGTTACCTAACATACATGATTTATTTTTCAAAAATAAAATTAATATAATTTCTAAAATATGATATAAATCCTTGAAATTTAATAATTAAATATATTTTTAACTAAGGTTGTTAATATAACCCGAATATATATATGCTTCATCTATTTATTTCCACATAAGTCATTCCATGGTCTATGTTTTATCTTATAGAAGAGAGAATTTCATAAAACCAAAAATCAAAGTGTGAGAATTAGTTATCATGTAGGAAAAACCATATAATCTGTTTTAGGATATATAAATGTTATCATATTATTTTCAATCTCAAACACCTCAATTTAAACATATTTCGTTCATTATCACTAATTTTTCGAATCCTTCATAATTTTTTTTAAATAGATTGTGAATTATCATAAGAGTATCCTCTAGGAGTGTCGAACAAGGTGTTCAGTCAGGCTCATTGTTGTGTACTAGGTTATGCCGAGTTAGCACCGTTGTACCTTATCAGATTTGTTAGCCATAGGTATATTTTTTCCAGAACCACATCCACTTGTAGTGTCCAAACATGGATCTATTTCTAGGAATACCTACATAATATCGACTTTACCAAATTTATAGGATGTTATTCTATACATATCCTCAAATTATAACTTAGGTATTTAATCTATAATAAATTTCTTCCTAAATATTATTCCCAAGGTTTCTACTAAACTTCATATGATACCAACTATAGGGACCCGGCCCCAGAAATCCCAGACCTAAAGTCATTCTACCATTACATTGGCATAAGATACAACTAAATCGCATACTAAAGGACCAAACGGTTTACTATTATTGGTAAATAACACAGATACATGAGTCTTGTTTTACAAATTAATACACTAGTTATAACATTTTTGTTTGCTTTCAGGGATAAAAACAATATTCCATCTAGTATATTGATGTGTGATGCATGGGGTGGCCCGATCTTCACAGCATAGGGCAGCGAATGAAGGATGCAGTTCGGGGATAAGTGGTGGATGATGGGTATAGATAGCAGATGCAAGTAGTCAATCAATGTTATAATGAGTGCATCCTACTACTTGGAAAAAAACTTAGGGTAAGGATGTGATAGCCAATCCACACAATGACGCACTTGGGTTGAGGCACGGAATTGGTGGCTTCATGATCTTAGATCATTAATATAACTTCTAGAATGAGAAGGTAATAATGAACAAGATCAAGGGGAAAATCTTGGACAATCCTCACACAACAGAGAAAAAATAATAATAATCTCTCGATTAAATCATTAATGAAAATATATTCCCACCGGATGGTTATTTATTACCAAGGGGTGATACAGTAGTCAAGGATCTAATACCGTAAATTTGTAAAGTCTAAATCTACCTTTTCCCCTTAATGTCAATAAGATAAAGTCTAACAGATAATTTTGGGAAAAGTAGAACATGCCTTTCCACCCATAACCCACCAGATTTGACTTTGGTTACCTAGCCCACCAGATTTGACTATGGTGTCCAATGATGCCATTCTAGAATTCTCCATGTGGTTAAGGCTTCTAAAATTCATGCAACCTTGTGGTCCAAGATTTTAACATCATATTTGGGCTTGAATAAGTGAAATAATATGTGCATTTTCTCCATCAATGAAAGCCTGTATCCATTTGGCCTTTAGTGACGCGATATAGGAACCCATTGTTGCATTCAACATCTTTAATCTCCCATACATCTTTGGGCATTGCAAATCCAACTCCTTAACCTAGAAAATTGACATGGTGCCTTCAATATGGTTCTCATCATCCTCCCCTCTTGAAAAGGATTTTCCTCGACTCTTCATCCATTTCACCAAAAAAAGGATAAAATTTAAAAAAATTGAAAGTGGAACTTACCCCATACTCACATAGAAAATATATCTTGTATGAATTATTGTCAATCTTCTTGAGCACTCAGAAAGGTCTATCTCCACATGGTATGAGTTTTGATTTCCGCTTGTTGGGAAATCTCTCCTTTCTCATATGAATCCAGACCAAGTCCCCAGGCTCAAAACACACTTGTGTGCAATTATTTTTTGCATGATAAACATATTTTTGGGTCACTCGCTCAATACTTTTCCTTTCATTATCATGGATTTGTTTATGAATTATGTGTTCCCCTTTTCATCAATATTAGTTGCTTCCTGAAAATGCAAAGGAACTGGGTTAATAAGTGAAAGAGGGTTAAAACTGTAAACAATTTAAAATATATAATATTTATTAGTGGAGTGCTTGGACCTGTTATATGATAATTCCACATGTTCCAGACACTCCTCCCAATTCATGACATTCTTCTTGACAATTCTTGGCTGATGGGATGATAGTGTCTGATTCACCACCTCTATTTTCCCGTTAGTTTGCAAATGAAAAGTAGTGGTGATTAGCCACTAAATGAGGCTAATATTCATTGTTAATATATATAATATTAATTTTCTTTATTATTCATAAACACCATTTTAGTGAATTTTACACTTTGAACATCATTTCACATTATGATTGCAATACCTTCTTAAAATGCACTATTAAGTGGTACATTTTTTTAACATTATTTAAAGTACCAAATGATTCATATGATTTTAAGTAATATGATTATACATATTTTAATTTTATATTTTGGTAAATTTATCTAAACTTAAATATGAACAAGTTTGATTCATGGATCAATGTAGAATTCATGGAAGAAGATGGGGATATTTTGTGATGCAAGAAAACAATTCTAGAGAAGTCATATTGGACATCATCCCATTGATGAGACTATGGGGCCCAACATATAGGCCAAATTAATCCCAAATTTAGTGTGATTCTATATGAAATGTAGGGGAACAAATAACTCTTTAGGATCCAATGCTAATTAGGCCTCCATAGTGTCCATTTAGGCGGACCAATTTGGAGATAAAATCATGGGCCAGATTCTGCGGCCCAGAAAAACAATCCACTAATATAATCATATCTCCGAATACACAACTCCAAATGGGCCTAGATTTTACAGGAGGGTAGGATAAATCCGGGGATACAGTTTATTCGTTTATGGCCCACTCTTATTCGTCCTTCTAGAATGACTTACAAGCGCGTCTATTTGGTGGAAGCAAGTTGGCTGCCACCTCAGGTCAAGGGTGGAAAAGTCTCCTCTCCCTTATTTTCCACCACCCAAGGCCTACCATACTCAAGTGGGATCTTTTGTTCTATTGGAGTCTCGTCCAAAGGCTCCCAAAATTCCTATTTAAGGCAATTTTGGTGAAGGATTTGATAATATTCGATCTTGTTTTCATCTTAATATTATGCTGCCAATTTCTCTTTGTAACGTTCTTCCTTCACATGTAAGTTGTTTTAATTCATCCTAGTTTCTTAACAAAAGTTCTTCTTCTACTCTTATTCTATTGTTCTAAATATCACGTTGATACTTTTGTTTCAAGGTGTGAATTTATTGACACCATACTTTGTGATATTTATCACACAATGGTGGAGTGATCGATTTTTGTGGTTTTTTTACTTCTTCAATTCCACCCTCGTAAGTCTACTTACCGCTTCCGTTGAAGACATGTCATCAATGGAGGGATAAATTTTTTATCGGTTGATACAAGGGATTAGCAAGGGGTTGGATTGGATGTTATTTCTCACTCCATTAATGGTTAATCACTTCTTTTAAATGAGATTTTTATTTGATAATTTTAAAACATCTTCATCCTTATAGAATTTAAGGTCACACATTTCGAGAGCTAATACGAACCTTTACCTTGGAATTATCAATGCTTTGATCCTTCAAGTGTATGGGTGATTAGTATTAGGGTGTGTAGGAATTAAACCAGTAAGTGATGATTATGTTTGATCTTCTAAAATGAACCCATCTCAATTATAAGAAATTGAAATCATTAAAAAAGGAATTCATCTAATCCACCCCGAGCGATAACCTAGGATCAACTCATTAACTTAATTTGAATTAACTTAAAACTATTGTTGATACCTAAAACCCATCTAAAATCAACCCAATATGGCCGCTTCATAGACAAAAATAGTCCATAGAATGTACGTGTCTATAGGTTTCTTCTTAGGTCTCTGAGGATTCAATAACCCAAGCTGAACTACAAAGACTGTTCTACATTCATCTCTTGGGTAAATTTGAGCGAGAATCAAATTTTGGAGCCATTTATGGGGACCCAAGTAATTCATCTAAACACCCATTTTATTCTCCCCCATTTCTTATTTTCTCATCCAAATTCTCTAATCTTGTCCCTTTCTCATTTTTTTCCTTTTGGCGCATGTCCGCCTACACCTGTGATCAATCAAACCGTCTATTTAGGATGGATAGTCCTAGGGTTGGGGAGTCAAGTACACCAAGGGAACTAATTACATTAGATCCTAATATTCCTAATACTCTATAGTCACAAATTGAGCCCATTTCAATGGATGGTCTTCAAATAAGCCAACTCATAAACCCGGGTGGGATCCAAAATGGAAACCCAAATGAGGCAGCCCCAAACTTGGGGAATGCAATTGATCAAACCATGAATGACTACCTCACACCTTCCTAGACCAACGTCCCCTCATGAATTAGACACAATTCCCTAAGAGATTCAAACTACATCTTTAAACCCCATGTCCTAAACCACGTTCCCACATTCCATGGAATGGATTCCGAGATGCCCTACCTTCACATTAAGGAGTTCAATGACATTGTAGAAACCATGTGTCCCCCACATCAACTAGAATCAGCTAAGATGAGGATATTTCCTTTTTCTTTAAAGGATCGAGCTAAAAATTGGCTAAACAATTTGAGACCATCATCCATAAACTCTTGGTACCAACTACAAAGAGAATTCTACAAAAAATACTTTCCCCGCCACAAAACAATTGCACCTAAAAAGAGTATCCAAAACTTTTTTGAAAAAGAAGGAGAGTAATTATATGAAACATGGGATAGGTTCAATGAAACTCTAAACAAGGTTCCACAACATGGTTTTTCTATTTCGGAACAAGTGAAAATTTTCTACGAAGGGTTGGGTCTGGGGAACAAACAATTCATTGACATGATGTGTAATGGAACCTTTAAAAACAATGCCCCAAATGATGCTTAAGAGTATCTAGAAAGTCTTTCTGAACAAAAACAAACATGGGGAACAACACCTTATTCTGAAAAGCCACAAAGAACTACTGGAATTCATACACTTAGAGAAGAGGAAAGCTTTAGGGCTAAACTCGTAGCACTCTCTAGGAAGGTTGAATAAATAGACCTTAGGAAAGTCCATGAAATCCAAACTGTAGACCCTATTTGCACAATTTGTGACAAACATGACCATAAGACAGACAACTGCCCAACCATTCCATCCATCAAGGATGTTCTTCTAGGAGGACCCCCAGTGGAAGTAAATGCTTTAAACGTTCAAAATCCTCAATACCAAAACAACTTCACCCCAAGGTATAATGACCACCTAGTCTACCGCTGGAATGATAACCAACACCCTAGCCAAGCACAGGGACAAAATACATACCCCCATCAGAACTACCAAACCCATAACCAATTCCAAACCGAACCTACCCAATACCAACAACCACCAGTCCATTTTCAACAAAATATCCCACCTGCAAAATATCCCCGTGGGATAAACCAATCTACTCAAGCACCAACCCAAACTGTTCCACAAAGCCTACTAGAACAACTGTGAAAACAAATTGAAAGGATGAACTCAGAAGTCTCTTCCCTTAAACAAGAACTTCAAACCATCAAAACTAGAAAGGCACCCATGCCTACTCAGGTGGTGCCATCCTCAACTTCAAGGGGAGAGTCAAGTTGTACTCAAACAAATCATGAACAACTAAAGGTTGTGACTATTTTAATAAGTGGGAAATAAATTGAGAAACCTGAACAACTAATTCAAAAGCCATATAAAGATTCAAACTTGTATGAAAATTCAAATGAACCACAAGATCAAACTGAGGAAACTGATAACATTGTGAAAGAATCAACTCTTCAACAAACAGCCCCACAACCTGCACCATTTCCTCAACGCATGAGGGGGAAACCCAAGCCTGAACTGAGTGAAACATTGAGGGAAATCTTCTCACAAGTCAAGTTGAACATTCCCCTTCTCGATGTAATCCAAACCATACCTGCCTACTCAAAGTACCTTAAGGACTTGTGCACTTCTAAAATAAAATTTTCACATAAAAACCAAGTCCTTTGGCTGCTAATGTGAGTACCACCATTCAAGGGACCATTCCTCATAAGTTTAAAGACCTGAGTTTCCCTTACATCAATGTTGAACTAAGAGATAGCAAAGTTGTAAAGGCATTGTGTGACCTAGGTGCTAGTGTCAATCTCATCCCATATGTTGTGTACTACCAGTTAGGCCTAGAAGAGCTCCAACCCACATCTGTCACACTTCAACTTGCTAATCGTAAAATTACGGTTCCAAAGGGGATTTTAAAGGACGTTCTGGTAAAGGTTGAAAACTTCATCTACCCTACTGAATTCATTGTCCTTGACAACCATCCAATCTAAGGAAATAAGGAACAAACACCAATTATCCTTTTTCATCCCTTCCTTGCAACAATCAACTCTGTTATCCTATTCCGAAATGGGAACATGACCATCACCTTTGGAAACATGAGTCTAGACTTGAACATATATAATGCAAGAAGACAAATAGGGGATGACGAGGACATTCATGAAGTAAACATGATAAGATGAATTGATAATGAATCCATAGAAAATCAAGTAATATTTGATGAATTTTTAAGTCAAGATAAGATTGATTTCCTTTTTTCATATGAAGGAAGTTTATCTCCTTGGCTTGAATCATTTTCAAATTTCTCTTATAATGATGTCTTAGGTCCAAAAATCATTGAATCCTTTCAAGAAACTATTTTCATGAAGACCAATCCAACTTCCTTCCCTAAATATGATCAAGCGAATCTAGTAGCTGAAACTTCTACATGTGGGGAATCAATCCTATCTAAAACATTAGGAAGTAAAATTGACCTTAATCCAATGTCCCAATCTTCTGCTAAAATTATGAACTAACCTAAGCTTGAATTGAAGGAACTTCCTGCTGCACTCTGGCATGCTTTCCTAGGGGACAATCAAACACATCATATTGTCATTTATTCTTCTCTTGAATCCAATCATGAGAGGATGCTTCTAGATGTCCTTAGGAATCATAAGAAAGGCATTGGTTGGACCCTGTCTGATATTCCCGGGATTATCCAACTTATTGGTACTCATAGGATTGTTCTGGAATCTGATACAAATCCATGTCGTCAACCTCAATGGCGAATAAAACCTAATCTCATGGAAGTAGTGAGGAAGGAACTTCTAAAATTGTTAACAGTCGGTATCATCTATCTCATAGCTGAGAGTGAGTGGGTGAGACCAATCCAAGTGGTTCCAAAAAAGGATGGAATCACAGTGATAACCAATGAGGATGGAGAGATTATTCCAACTAGGGTGAGTAGTGGATGGAGGGTCTTCATTGACTATAGGAAGCTAAACTCATTCACTAAGAAGGACCATTTTCCCTTACCATTCATTGACCAAGTCCTTGAGAGAGTGGCAAGTCATGCCTTCTACTGTTTCTTAGATGGGTACTCGGGGTATAATCAAATTGATGTCCCCCTAGGGGATCAATGGAAGACAAAATTCACATTTCCAGTCAGCACATTTTCTTTCAAATGCATGCCATTTGGGTTATGCAATGCCCTTGGAACCTTCCACCAGTGCATGATGGGAATATTCTCAAACATGGTAGGGGATTTTATAGATGTCTTAATGGATGGCTTCTCTGTCATTGGGGATTCATTTGAGGGATGTATAAGGAATGTAGTGAGAGTCTTGTCAAGAAGTGAAGAAAAAAATCTAGTCCTAAACTGGGAAAAATTCCATTTCATGGTTAAAGAGGGACTTGTTCTAGGATATCTGGTCCTGGTTAGGGGGATTGAAGTTGATAAAGAAAAGGATGACATAATTCTTCACCTTACATCACCCAAAAATGTCAAGGAAGTGAGGTATTTCTTAGGACATGCTAGTTTCTATGGAAGATTCATCAAAGATTTTAGTTCAATCTCTAGTCCCCTTTGTGCTCTGTTAGTAAAGGATGCTCCATTTGTTTGGACAGAAAGCTATGAGGGTTCATTCTCAACCCTCAAATCCTCTCTCACCTCTCCTCCCACTATGAAATCTCCAAATTGGAAACTTCCTTTTGAACTTATATGTGATGCCAGTGAATTTGCTGTTGGAGCTGTGTTAGGACAACGTTGTGATAAAACTCCTTATGTCATTGCTTATGCAAGAAAATCCTTAAATGATGCCCAAATCAACTACACCACTACTGAAAAGGAGTTACTTTCTATTGTGTTTTCCTTAGAAAATTTTAAGTCCTACCTCTTAGGATCCCCCATCATTGTGTTCACATACCATTCTGCACTAAAATACCTCTTCCGAAAACATGTTTCGAAGGCCAGACTGATTATGTGGGTCCTTATCCTATAATAATTTGACCTCACAATCAAGGATGAAATGGGAATTGAAAATGTTGTAGCTAATCACAACTCTAGGATGGAATTCAAAGATAACTCAAATCAACTTTCTGGGTCTGATTCATTTCCTGATGAACACCTATACTCTGTGAGTGACTTCCCTTGGTATGGTGACATAGCCAATTTTTTATTTACAGGAGTCATTCCAAAATTCTTATGGAATCAAGCTCGAAGGAAATTCCTTTCTGATGTTAGACATTATGTGTTTGATGATCCATACCTCTATAAGTTCTTCCCTGACCAAGTCATTAGGAGGTGTGTTCCAAAATCTGAACAAGAGTCCATCCTTAAATTCTGTCACAGTGAGGCATGTTGAGGTCACTTTTCCTCTAAGAAAACATCTTCTAAGATTCTTCATTTTGGTCTCTTCTATCCCACCCTCTAAAGAGACTCTTAAACATTTTGTCAAATATGTCTTAGGTGTAAACAAGTAGGGTCCATCACAAAAAGGAATAAAATGCCACTCACTCCCATCTTAGTGGTTGAAATCTTTGACTGTTGGAGAATTGATTTCATGGATCCCTTCCCAAACTCTAGGGGATATCTTTACATTCTCTTAGCTATCTATTATGTCTCTAAATGGGTTGATTCCATTCCTAAAAAATCCAATGATCATAAAATTGTGACAATATTTCTCAAGGAAAACATCTTCTCTAGATTTGGAATTCCTAGGGCTATCATTAGTGATCGTGGAACTCATTTTTTCAATCGTCCATTCTAATCACTCATGGAAAAATATGGAATTTCTCACAAAGTGTCCACTGCTTACAACCCACAGACCAATGGTCTAGCTGAGTTAGCCAATCGTGAAATCAAACAAATTCTTGAGAAAACTGTCAATCCTTCTAGGAAAGATTGGTTCGAGAAACTCTTGGATGCTCTTTGGGCATATTGTACAGCATACAAAACCATCATAGGAATGCCACCATATAGGTTGGTTTATGGAAAAGCATGCCATTTACCTGTTGAAATTGAGCATAAGGCCTTTAGGGCAATTAAGAAAATGGATTATGACCTCTCATTGGCCGGAACAAAAAGGAAATTAGATCTCAATGAACTGGAGTAACTAAGGATGGAGGCTTATGAAAATTCAAGAATCAATAAAGCTAGAGTTCAAGCCTACCAATCTAGAAATATCAAGGTCAAACATTTTGAATTGGGAAAAATTGTGCTCTTATATAGTTCAAAACTTCATTTACACCTGAGAAAGTTATGGTCTAGATGGTCAGGACCTTTCATAGTGCATCATGGGTACCCCCATGGGGCAGTAGAGATTCAAGATCCCACAAGTGGTTACATTTTCAAGTTCAATGGTCAAAGGTTAAAACCATTAATTGAATCATTCGATAAACAGGAAATAGAGGTTGAGTTAATTGAGACAACCTATGAACCAGGAAAAATTTGATAGATTTAGGATCCATGTTGGGCTAATGACGTTAAACAAAGCGCTGCATGGGAGGAAATCCATGGCTTTCAAGATTCCAATCATTTTTTTTGTTTTAATCAAATTTATATTTTAAATAGGATTAATTAATCATTTTGATATTTAATAAAAAAAATTATATTATTGACATGTTCTTCTTTTATGAGTATGGATGTGTATAAAAGGGGAGAATCGTATTCATCCATGTCACGCGGTGTGATCCATGAGTAATACCTTACCCGGAAATTTAAAATAAGACAATGTATCATTAGTTTGATTTAAAAAAACAAAAAAAAACAAAAAAAAACAGGGAAAACCATAAAAATGACGATACTTGGAATTCAATAAGTCATTCTGTTGTTTGTTTTGTCTGGTTTGTTCTTATTTGTATTTTTCAGGGACTATTTTGGGTGATACATGTTCAATCAAGGAGGTGCCTACATCCCCTAAGAGATCAAAGGACTAATTTGGAGCAGCAAGAATTTCAACTTCAACCACCAGGTGACTTCATTCCGTGATCCTCATTTTCTATTTCCTTTTTGAAATTTAATTATCTACCTATACCCATTTCAAAAAAAAATTAAACATTGGGGACAATTTTATTTTATGTTGGGTGGGAGATAAAATAAAAAATGATTTTGTGTCAAAAAAATGAATGATTTGAAAAGAAAAGTGTAAATGGAAGGAAAAATCCCTTTAACTTTGAACATGGTAATACACATTGCACACTTTGAAACTGAATATCAAATAATTTAGCATGCCCTGATTCTGATTTTAATCCTTGTATAATTTCATGAGCATAGATTTTGGAAAGTGTGGCTGTCCAATGTGATATTTCATCGTTTATATTTTCATCCAAATAAAAAAAAGATCACATTGCACGTCCTTTGGATAGTGGGGTTTTAGTTTGAGTTCATGGGGTCCCCTAAATAAATAGCATAGGTTTGGTGATCATTTTTGTTGTAGTATGAGTATTAAATAAAGATAATAAATAATAAATTTTCACGTAGAGCAATAAAATGACCTAATGCGTGGCTTTCGGCACTTGGGGATCGTGACTTCATAGTTGTATGGCCCATAGTTAGTGATTTTATCTCTATTTTTGTTAATTTGAATTTTTTTCTGACTGAGTTAACTTGAGATGATGCCCGAGTATGTGGGATTCACTTGGTGCCCTATGTTCTTTGAGCCTGGGAGTCATCGTCAAAGTCTTGCTATAGGGGTTTACTCTTTTGAGTGCAATTTCAATTACCATGGAAAAATTGCAAACAAAAAACAAAAAATATATATATATATATATAATACAACAAAAATTGAATACTCATCTTAATATTGAAATTTGATTCCACCTAGTGCTTCTGTAATTTCCCCCTTGAATAAAGATGAAACCCCATGTCTATTGTGATGTACAACACATCCTCATACTTAATTGATATTGGATGAAATATGGAAATGAATTTGAACAAAAGAATGGGCTTGGGATTGGGATCTACATATGAAACTATCTTGTATTAAAATATTTTGATGGGTTTCATGATTGTTTAGTATAAGGGTTTCTGGTGATCATTGTGTATTAAAAGTTTTTTTGAAAAGGGAATTCGAATTTCATATTATTGAGATATATTTTTCTCGGGACTAGAAAAACTCAAGTTGGGGGGTGTGATTAGCCACTAAATGAGGTTAATATTCATTGTTAATATATATAATATTCATGTTCTTTATTATTCATAAACACCATTTTAGTTCATTTTACACTTTGAACATCATTCCACATTATGATTGTAGTACCTTCTTAAAATGTACTATTATGTGGTACATTTTATGAACATAATTTAAAGTACCTAATGATTAATCTAATTTCAAGGAATCAAATTATACATATTTTATTTAATATTTTGGTAAATTTATCTAAACATAAATATGAACATGTTTGATTCAGGGATCAATGGAGAATTCATGGAAGAAGATGGGGATATTTTGTGATGAAAGGAAACAATTCTGGAGAAGTCATATTGGACACCATCCCATTGATGAGACTGTGGGGCCCAACATACAGGCCCAATTAATCCCTAATTTCGTGGGATGATATAGTATATGTATAGGAACAAATCACTCTTCAGGATCCAATGCTAATTCGGCCTCCATGGTGTTCATTTAGGCATCCAAAGTTATAGATAAAATTATGGGCCAGATTTTGCGGCCCAGAATAACAGTCCACTAATATAATCATATCACCGAATCCACAACTAAAAATGGGTCCATATTTTACAGGCCGGTAGGAGACATCCGGGGGTACAGTTTATTATTGTATGTCCCACTCTGATTCGTCCATCTATAAGGACTTACAAGCGCGTCAGTTCGTTGGACGAAAGCTGGCTGCCACCTCGGGTCAAGGGTGGAAAAGTCTCTTCTCCCTTACTTTCCACCACCCTATGCCTACCATACTCAAGTGGGATCTTTTTTACTATTGTAGGCTCGACACAAGGCTCCCAAAATGCCTATTTAAGGTAGTGGTGATGAAGGAGTTTGTATTCTTTGAGCTTGTTTTCATCTTAATGTTATGCTGCCAATTTCTCTTTGTAACGTTCTTCCTTCACATGTAAGTTGTTTTAATTCATCCTAGTTCCTTAATAAAAGTTCTATAGGTTTCTTCTTAGGTCTCTGAAGATTCGATAACCCAAGCTAAACTACAAGGACCGTTCTACCTTCATCTCTTGGGTAAATTTGAGCCAGAATCGAGTGGAAAATAGTAACTTGTTAGCCTTTTTTTCTCTACAAGGTCTTCCAAAATTATCTAAGGAATTTTGTGTCTAGATCCAACACAATCTTCCTTGGCATTCCATAGAGTTTGACTACTTACTAAATTAAAGTTGGTGCAATGTTTGTGGAATCATCTATTTTGTGATAAGAAATAAAATGCGCCATTTTAGAAAACTAACCCACCACAAAAAAATTGAATATCTCCACCAATTGGTCCTTGGTAACCCCATAATAAAGACCTTTGATATTTCCTCCAAAGTTTTTTTGGGGATTCTGAGAAGAATATATAATCCATGTGGGTTCAATATCAATTGGTCTTTATAGAAAACAATGAACTTTCCCAAAAATCAACATATCTAGATATTTTTTTTCTAGTAAAAATGATATCTAAGGACACTTAAATCTTTTTCAACATGAAAAGGACCCATTAAAAACAAAAATATGACTCCTTTAGTAAAAGTAAACAGATAAAGGAATTGGGAATAAAAGTCTCATTAATATGGAATAAGAATACATCATTTAAATAAAACTTTTATCAACCAACTCCAGGTTTACAATGTCAATATAGTTCAATAAAATCACTATCTATAGAATATAAAATCTAAATTCATTCAAAACCAAGGAGTTTTGAATCCAAAAAGGATAAAAAATAATATCTACATGAAAATTCATCTAACACAGTATTTTCATTACCCTTTTTATGCTTGATGAAAGATGGAAATAATTCAATGAATTCAATCCATCCAGCATGTATCCTATTTAGTTTATTTTTTCTCCTAAGGTACTTAAGATCCTCGTGATCATAATGGATAAAAAATTCTTTAGGCCAAAGATAGTGATCCCATGTCTCTATTACTCTAAATGATGCATACAACTCTTTATCCTATGTAGCATAGTTTAGGGTTGGCCAATTTAACTTATCACTAAAATAAGAAATAGGATTACCTTTCTATATGCGTACTCCACTAATACCAATTCAACATTCATCACATTCAATCTCAATGGTCCGAAAAAAGTCTAGGAGTGAAAGTAGAGGGGCGTGGGAGATTTTATCATTGAGATCATGGAAATCCTTCTCTTGAGTTATCCCATATTTGAAAGGAACATTTTCCTTTGTCAATTCATTCAAAAGTTATTCTAGTGTGCTAAAGTCCATCACAAATTTCCTGTAAAAACTATCAAGTCCATTAAAACTTCTTACCTTCCCAATGGAGGAAATAGTTATACATTATTGTATTAATTTGATTTTCTTGGTGTCAACTTCAACTCCATTTCCTCTGACAACAAATCCAAGGAAAAAAATCTTATCGAGGATGAATTCACACTTATTGATGTTTCTATACCAGTTTTCTTTTCTTAACACCTCTAGGACTTTAATTAAGTGATCTACATGTTCACGAAATGTTAAAATATATACAGGAATGTCATCAATGTAAACTACCACAAATTTTCTAATATATGCATGTAATACATGATTCATTAACCTCATAAATATTCTAGGTGCATTGGTGATACCAAAGGGAATGGCTGACCATTCATAATGTCCATGTTTTATTTTAAATACCATTTTCCACTCATCTCATTCTTTCATCCTAATTTGATGGAATCCACATCTAAAATCAATTTTTGAGAAAATAGTAACCCATTTGACTAATATATAATTTCATCTATCCTAGGGATAGGATGAAGATACCTAAGCATGATGTTATTGATGGATCTACAGACAATGCACATTCTTTACGTCCCATTCTTCATTGATACTAGAAGAACTGATACCGCAAAAGGAACAAGGATATCTATAACATACCCCACATCCAAAATCTCTTGATCTTTCCTTATAATTTCTTTTTTCTCCTCTGGGTTGATGTGATATGTAGGGAATTTCGATAGTGATGCTCTGGGTATGAGGTTAATTTGATGCTAAATACCTCTAATGGGTGGCAAACAAGGTGGTTCCTCTTTAGGAAACACATCTTAAAATTCTTACCAAAAATACTCAACAACATGTGTAAAAGGAGATGCTAAGTTGTTAGTGGTCAACATCACCTCTTTATAAATAATTACTATAAGGTTTTTCTAATAAATCAATGCTTCCTTAACCTCACTCCTTTTCTAACATCACTCCTTTCTCTCCTCTCAAATATTTTCCCCCACTAGATTTTTCTTTACTCTCCATTTCATTTCTTCTCTCAATTTCTATTTTTACCTCATTCTCTCCTTTTTCATTTTATTTCTTTTTTCCTCATAACTCATTTTTTCATTTTCTCTAAAAATGTGATCTTCTAGAATTTTTTTCGGGTCATGGGGGTATGGGTTATTGGTTCCAGTCATAGTACAAAAATGTGATGGTTCAAGAAACCATCATGAGTAACATGTCGGTCGTACTTCCACAGTCGAACCAACAGTAAGTGGAACACCTTAATAGAAAAAAAAAGTCACACAATACCTCATCCTTTTATTTAAAAATTCAGACAAATACCTTCACATGTTTGGTAATATTCATCTCTCTACATTCATTCTACCACTGAATCTGACATTGATGTTGATTCCTCAAAGTTGGAAGTCCCAACTTCTCCACCAACTCGATGATCAATAAATTACTACATCTCCCTCTATCAATAATAACACTACATACCTTCCCATGGATCTCAAACCATGTATGGAAAATTTTCTCCCACTTCTTTTTCTCTCCCATGGTCATTTGTGTATTTAGAATCCTCATAGTGACAAGACTCTCACCATCTTCCACAAATTATCCATTACCAATTTCATGGGATTCTCCATCTTCCTCCTCCAATATCCCTCCATTGATATCTCATTCTCCATGACTTTTTATGGTCATGGTGCGCCTATTTGGGAATTCGCTAGCGATGTTACCCCTTACTTGACATTTGAAACACCGAATATCCAAATTCCTTGTTTGGTTACCCTAAAAAAGTAGGTTTCATTGGTGGAAGAATTACCTTGTCACTTTTGCGATCAACCACCTCTTTTGGCTTTGATGATTCTACAATATCCTTCCTCAAATTCCTCTATGGAGTAAAAAGGGTAGTGGGTTTTCTCATGTTGCTCCTCCTTTTGTTTTTTTGCTCAATCATGGTGTCTTGGTGGATCACATCTTGTATCTCCACATGGTAGTACATCTCCACTTGATCCACAATCTCTCGATTGATCCCATGTAAAAATCCTTCCATGGTTTCTTCCAGATCCTCCTCGATGTTTTCTCAAATCATAGAAATTTACATCTTTTTACAGTAATCTTCTACCCTCTAAATCCCTTGTCCATGTCGCTGAATTTGTTTGTGGAGATCTCTATGGAAGTGTGAGGGGACAAAATGTTTCCGCATGGAAAACATCATGTAATCTCAAGGGTTTATGGGACACCAACCTTATCTAGCCGTGTCCTTTTTCATTTGATCCCACCAAATTAAAGCATAATAAGAAATTTTAATGAAATAAACTTTGACCTTTTTCTCCTCGGAATACACATTTCATGAAAAAACGTTCTCAATTCACATCTCCCACTCCAAGTATGATTTCAAGTCTCTTTTTCCTTAAAAAGAGGGAAACTTCATCTAGATCCCACAGAGAAAATCATCATCATGTTGTATCATTTCTCCTTCTCTGGGTTGTTGGTAAAACCTCCTCCTTTATGAGAAATTTTCAAGATCATCATCAATGTTCACCATCTCCTCCCCCATGATGTGGGGATGATGTGGTGATAGAGCATGTCATGGGTTATCATGGATCATCCTTGGGCTTGGATTATTCTCAAATTCATCAATACTATCTTGTAGAACTTCCAACTTCTTATAAAGAATCTTCTCGATGTGGATCACCAAATCTTACATTTGGAGTTGCATATCTTCTGGTTCGGGAGATTTACATCAACTTCCTTTATCACTAGCATAAGAAATTTTCTTCCTGATATCTTCTTCCATGATAAGTAATGTAAACACATCACTACTACAGAAAACGTATTGGGATGCTCCAGCTTTTATCAGTGCTAAGAAAAAAACCGCTGATAAAGGCATAGTTTATCAGCACTAACATTTTAGAACTGATAAATGGTGTCTTTATCAGCACTTTTGTAGCGATGATAAATGGATTCTTTATCAGTGCTAGAAAATCCCTGATAAAGATCACCATTTATCAGTGCTGAAATTTTAGTGCTAATAAAGGCCTACTTTATCAGTACTTTTCTAGTCGTGATAAAAATCACCCTTTATTAGTGCTAAAATTTTAACAATAATAAAACCATAGTACAATTTTATAAAAAGGGGTGCATGGTGACCTCTGTTTATCGCACCCTAAAGCTCTCATGGGAATGTACCCCTGCAAAAACTCCACTCCCCCACCCTTTATCTTCTCTTTACTGGACCTCCACCACCGCTAGAACTACTCTGCCGCTCTTCTCTTTTCTGAAACTCCACCGCCACTAGCCCTACTATGCCACTCTTCTCTTTTCCGAACCTCCATCACCACTAGCCCTACTCTTCCATAATCCCTATTCTGCCGCAAACCCTACTCCTTATCCTCCCACTTAAATCACTTCCGCGGATCCTCCTCCCTACGAACCCTATTTCTCTTTCTCCCCATTGGACCCCACTCCCCGTGAACCCTACTTCAAGTGTTTGGGATTCCATTCAATGAGGTTTGATTCTTGGCTTCCCATCTTTGATCTTTGGTGATGATTTCGTAGGAATATAATATTTTTTAATGTATTATGAATTGGTTTTTTAGTTTATAATTTTTGGGGTATATATGATTCTTTTAGTGTAGAAGATTATCCCTTGGTGTTGGTAAGTTATTTAATTTTTTGGATTAAATTTATTAATTTTGATGCTTATACATGTTGAAACATTATCATGGTAAAGTGCATAGGAAGTAGAAAGAGACATGGGTTATAATGTTTTCAAATTTCAATAGTATGAGGTGTTGATTTTTATTGTCTAAGTGTTGGGTCCTAAGGTTAAGAATTGGCTAGAAGTAGTTGAGGAGGGTTTTGAATTGGAAATTATTATAGCTCATTTATGGGTTTCCTTTGTAGTGGGATTAATTTTAATGGTGGTTTGAGAATGATGGAAGGAAAATCATGTTCAGTCAAAAAGTGGTTTTTTGAAGTGTTTTATTCCCTAGATATAGAAGTTTTAGTGTATACAGAATATCATGGAATTCAATCATGTTGGATACAGTGTTCTTTCCCTTGGGATTAACATCTATGCATTGATGGTCTATTTTTTAGAATACTTGGTTGATGAATAAATGAAATCCTATAATTTTGATTCATCTTTGAGGTTAAAGATTCTAAGGAAGGTTGCGAGTTTATTTTTGAGTTTTTATTTATAAATGAGGGATTGTGATGAAGTTATGAAGAGTGGTTTTCTTTGAGTTTCTTCAAAGGCTAAAGATGGTTCCTTGAGTTCTGGTCCTAATGGAATGAGGAATAATGGATTGATGATATTTTATAGATTTAGGGTGGGGATTATTCCATGGGGTTGAGTATCTCAATGTATACCATAACTATATTGTTGATCCATTTCAACGGTGATGTAGTAGGGCATCAGTAGTATGAGTTCCCTATGATTCATGGTGTTTCTTGGTTTCAGTTTTGTAGTTTTATTTAGTCATATGGTCATGTTTTAGTTGATAAAATTTTTGGATGTGGTGAGTTTGGTTGGAGATTCTATGCAAGATTATGTCCTGAGTTATTGACCTCATACCTTTAGTAACCAATACCCTATTTCAATTGATACTAAATGATTCAGTTGAATTATTTTCAATGGAATTATTTATGTCTCTTTACCTTCAAATTCCTTTGAAAATGTGAATTTTATTGAGTTGGTTAGTGTGTTTGTGCATATTTAATGATTCATAAGAAAACAACGGAAGCATATTTCTATTTTACCTAAATGGATGGGAATTTTTCTAAACTAAAGGCCATGATTTTGGGAAATAATTTTTTTTTATGATAGGTATTAATATTATGGAAGGTATTAGCTATTAGTGAGAGGAGGCTTGAGAGGAGGTTTGATTTTTGGGTAGGGATGTTTGATGTGGTCCTTCTCCCTCATGTGTGAGTTTTTTAACACTAATGGATTATTTTTTATCTCGTTGTATGGGAATGTTCTTTTTTATAGAATGGATGTAAGACGTGTTTGTGGATATTAGTTACAAGTTTGGGGAAGATGAGGGAGAGTTATTGCATATCATTTATATTTTCATGATAGAATTTATGTTCACTAACCTCAATTTTATATTTCTTATGTTAATTAGGGTTTCAAAACCTATGATATTACATAGTAATTTTGGATAAACCTAGGTTATTTTTCACCCCTGAGAACCCCTTTTTGTTTGGAAATATATCTACAATATTCGTTTTATCATCAAAATTGTATCCTTGTTTTCATTTTATTTGAGTATGGTCACTTTTTTTGTTCTTTTTAATGTGATTATTTTATTATGAATGAGGTGGATAGTAGAGGTGGTTAAAAGGGTGTTTAATATTATGCTGCAAGGGTGGTGGGTTCTAGAACTATTGGTAAGGGGGCTAGAAAGTGTGTTTATTTTGATGGGGGTCTATCCTGGTTTTATTGATTTAGAAATATTTATTGGAAATGCTTAGGCTCTATTAATCTATGTTTTTATAACTGGTTCTCTTATACAATATTTGGAAGTCTGGTTTTGTGTATTTTAATCAAAAATAATAATATTTGAGATTCAAATATGATGGAGATGAATAAATATTAGATGGATGCTAATCGTTTGACAATAGAATATGAGAATAGAGTGAAAGAGTTCATCAAGTTTTCAAAGGATCACGCAAAGGATCCTTCTCAAATCCCTTGTCCGTGTTTACGTTCTGTTTATTCGAGACTTATTACTCCAGAGGAGTTGGAAGAACATTAGATATGTCATGGAATAGATTGGAGTTAAAAATGTTGGAATAAACACTAAGAAAAAGAGAATGTAACTACTAGCTGTGATAAAACATATTTATATGAATCATCAATAATTAAAAATATGGATAATGAAGATAACCGTATGGATGATGTGATTATAGATGTCAATGATGATGAAGATCATATTGAGGAAATGATGAGGATAGTTGAAGATAAACTCCGTGATTGCCCAAAATTGTTTGAGAAGATAAGGAGTTTTGCAATGATGCCATTGTATGTTGGTTGCACTAGATATATATTATTGTTAGTTGTACATAAGTTGTATAAATTGAAATCAATCAACTGATGGAGTGATTCCTGTTTTATGGAACAACTTCATCTCTTGAATGAAATTCTCCCGAAAGATAATGAGCTCCCAAGCCAAATATATAAAGCTAAATGAATGCTACACACAATGGGTATGATTTCTGAAAGAATACATGCCTTCCCAAAATACTGTATATTTTTTCTCAAGGAGAACAAATCACATATAGAATTGAAAATGTGTGGTGCTTCCCAATACAAAAAATATGAATCCCATCAAACAAAAGTTTTATGGTACTTTCCAATCATTCCACGGTTTAGGCGTCTATATGGAAGTGAAGAAACTGCAAAACAACTATTGTGACATGCAGAGAAAGGAAATAAATATGGAAATTGCATCACCCGGCCGACTCTCCTCAAAGGAAGAGAATTGATCATGATTATCCTGAATTTGGAAATGAACTGATAAACCTTCATCTTGTGTTATCTACAGATTGAGTGAATCCTTTTGGTTTTCAAACCAGCACTCATAGTACATGTCCTATTATGTAGTTAAATTATAACTTTCCACCCTTGTTATACATGAAACAATTATTCATCATGTTATCTATGCTTATATTAGGACCAAAAAAATAGGTAACGATATTGATGTTTATTGGGATCCTTTGATCTTGGATTTGAAGTTATTGTGAGACTAAGGTGTTATGTTGTATGATTCTTATAAAAGTGAATAATTCACGTTGAAAGCAATGTTGTATGAGATGATAAATGATTTCCATACTTATGGAAATTTTTTGGGCTATATAATTAAAGGAACTTAAGGGTTTCCTATGTGCGAAAAAGATACGGAATCAAGTAGGTTGAAACATTCATCGAAATCTGTGTTTCTAGGACATCGTAGATTTCTACCTCATCGGCATAAGTACTGATCCAAGATGACATCATTCAATGGATGTTCAGAACAACGCACAACACTGTCTCCACTAATAGTTGGTCAACTCTTTGATAAAGTAAAATATGTGAAAACTATTTTTGGTAAACCATTTTTGAAAGACCTTACGAAAATCGGTTGGAAAAAGAAATCAATTCTTTTGAATTACCATACTGGAATTGTCTGTACGTCA
This sequence comes from Viscum album, assembly GCA_963277665.1. Taxonomy (NCBI): domain Eukaryota; kingdom Viridiplantae; phylum Streptophyta; class Magnoliopsida; order Santalales; family Viscaceae; genus Viscum; species Viscum album. The sequence continues at coordinate 310,682,082 of OY728120.1, forward strand.
GACATTTTCTTGATGTGATGTATGTGGAAAAAAATGTATGTGATATTTTTATTGGAATGTTGTTAAATTCCCCTAGGAAAAAAAGGATGGAATTAAGGAAATGTAAGACATGGTTGACATGAGAATACGAGAAGAGTTGGGTCCCGTGAAGGGTGAAAATCGAATGTTTCTTCATCCAGCTGCTTACACTCTTTCCAGGGAGGAGAGATATCAGTTTTTCAATTTCTTCAATGATGTAAAGGTTCCAAAGGGGTTTTCATAAAATATCAAGAACATTGTATCAATGAATTATTTTAAGCTAAAAGGTTTGAAATCACATGATTTCCATGTTTGGATGCAATATTTAATTCCTATAGCTTTATGTTGCATTTTTTCCAAGAATTTTCATCATACATAAACCAAACATTGTTTCTTTTTCAAAGATATATGTAGAAAAGTTTTAGACCTGGTGAAATTTCGAACTATAGAAAGAGAAATTCTAATAATATTATATGAATTAGAAATGTTCTTCCCACCACGATTCTTTGATATGATGGTTCACTTGGTGTGGTAGATTCGACTTTGTGGTCTTGCGCACTATAGATGGTTGCACCTCATTGAACGGTATATTAAGATTTTGAAAGGGAATGTCAAAAATCGAAGTCCACTAGAGGGTTGTATTATTGCGTGATATATTGTTTAGTAAAATATTGAATTCTATACCAAATACATATCTGATGTTGAAATAATTGGTCTATGGAAATCTCGTCACACTGGACACATTGAGGGTGAGGGAATTTCTGGAAGAGAGGTTGTGAAAATCAATATTACAGGTCAAGAGTAGACCACCTTTATGTTTTATAAAATAGTTAAGAGGTTTCTCCATATATTGAAACCCATAATGAAATTATTGGGAAGTTGAATCCCTAAAGGGCTGAAAAATGGATATCAAATACACATAATCATTAATTTATTGGATGGTTCATGACCATATTTTTAAAGAGTTAGCTGAAAATATGAATTCAATTTCAGAACGACTTCGATGACTAGTCGTCATAACAAGTGTATATATATTTCCTTACAATGGTTACATAATTAATGGTTATACATTCTATACAGATGAACATGATGAAGATAGTACCATGAAAAATAGTGGAGTTACACTTATGGCTAAAGTGATGCATGTTTCTGGTAGTAAGGACAGAAATCCAATTTATATGAATATGTCATACTTTGGCATTATCAAACAAATATGGGAGTTAGATTATATGACATTCCAATTTCCAATTTTTCAATGAAAATGGGTTGATGATAGATTTGGTGTTAAAATAGATGAATTGGGATTTGTGAATGTTTATTTTAGTAAATAAGGGTACAAAGAAGAACAATTTATAATGGCATCACAAGTGGTACAAGTATTTTATGTTCCAGATCCCTCAAACCGAAAGTGGTCGATTGTTCTGTTATCATCCAAAACTAATGAATGGTCTGATTAATATTCAGTTTAGGGTGATCCTTTCAGTGGGGTGTCACAATAATTTTGCAATGGTCCCAATTTAGATGATGTTTTTATGTCATAGGATACCACAATGAAGGGATTTGGATAATCGATTGAGGTGTGAAATCCCTTCATCCTTTGAAAAAAAGAAAGATAGTTTAATAAATATGTAATATTTTGTTTTTAATATACATATTGTTATCTCATGTTGTTATCTTATCATTAGTAAATTTAATAAATCTAAATTAACTATTCAACCACTTTTGTAGATGATGACTTCTGCACATTCTAGTGCTCCTAACCAAGAGGCTGAACAAGTCTCTCGAGCTGCTGCTACTGCTGCTTCTCACAGTATAGAGCAAAAACAAGTTTCTAAACCTATTGCTACTTTTAGTGTTGAGGTATAAAAACCATCATCACATACCATTGCTACCATTTCAGATGAACATATAGATGATGTTTTTATCGATGATGTGTTTGGGGATGAAGGACCGACATTGCAGAAAACATAGGTGCGTCATAGTTTGGAGTTGTTATCCAAAGTTCTTAAGATGAAAAGAAAAGGCATCAAATTTGATGTCGGATGGAATGCACAAGACCAACATGTGAATCCCAACAAGGCTATGTGTAGTAGTTACATTGGAATTGTCACTCAGCAACGCATGCTGATTGACATAGATTCATGGCACCATGTTGTCTCCGGGCTGAAGGTTGTGATCTGGGAATAAATTATGGTAAAAATATGATATTATTTCTTTAATTTACTAGAAAATAAAATATTGAAATAGTGTCTTACTCATCTCAATCTCTTGAAGAGTACATTTATAGTAGATGTTTCACACAAGAATTATGTAAAAAGGCTTGTATGAAGGATTCATCGAGGTTTTCACACTATTTTAACAAAATGTCACCTGAAAGATTCCAATGGTAAAATAAACCCACACCCACCCCTTTTCTATGCTCACCAAATATCCCTAGAAGCATGGGATTTATTTTTTGGCCGCTGTGGGGATGATAAGTTTCAGGTAAATTGTGGTTGATAATGCGTTTTTTAAGGATATGTTTGTTCATCACTTTGACTGTCAGTATTTCATTTATGAAACAACAACTTAGTACTAAAAATAAGAAACATGCCTCAAAACCAACAAACCCTTATCATAAAGCAAAGATGGGGTATGTTTCACTTGAAAATAAAATGGTACGTATTTCAAATTTATAGTAATATTGTCAAGTGCCAAGAAACAAAATCATAATTATCTTTCTATGATTATATATAGCTAGATGAGCCTAAATCCAAAGACACTTCCATCCCACATCATGTGCTATGGAAGGAGGAACGTGTGAATAAGGAAGGGAAGATAGTAGATGAAAACACACAAAAGGTGTGGGAAATATGTGTAAGTATGACATGATAAATTTTTTTGTTTTAAATTGATATTACATAATAATAATTACTTATTTTACTGCATTTTACATTCACAGGAATCACATACTCCTATAGCGGATGTATACCAATTATATATGGATTTGAAGTGGCCAGAACAATATGGTCATGTCAGAGGTGCAGGGTTTGGGGTGTCACCCCAAGTATATTTTGAGAAAAAAACAAACGAATGATAGAAATGAAGAATTGAAACAAATGATCGAAAGACAAGAAACTCCTGAAGAATGATCTCAATGGTAGGGAGAGTTTACAGAATCTTTTATGGATGGGAAGCAAGGAGAAGACACAACTCAGGAACAACCAGTTCGTAAAGATCCCATCCCACCCCCCACCAGCTTTGAAGTGATCCATTCCCCTCAAAGAGTTTTCTTAACCGTCGTAATCAATATTCTAATAATTCTTCCCATGAAATTTGAATTCCAAAAACACTAATACTTTTCCTATATTGATCTTATATAGGGTGATAATTACTGTGATTTATATCTTTCAACACCCACATATCACCTTGTAGTGATGGCTACGGTGTTCAATATCCCATAGGACAAGCTGCATAATAGACCACTTCTAAATGATCATCTGAAAGTGATGATTATTATAGCTCATGATCCAAATGCAGAGCTACCTATTCCACTTGATGAAGATGATATTAATACGGTCCAAAAGGATATTGGGACATTAATTTCATGGCCATCACAACTTGTAAGAGTACATGTGGGAAACGTGGTATTTATTTCCATTTTTTTCAAGCTAAACCTTTAACAATTAATTAAAAAGAGGTCTGAACCAATGAATGTTATTATAGACAGAGAACGGGAAGGAGGTAATAAGAAACATGGGTTCAAAAGCATCTAAAGGATCAACCAACCGATCCTAAAGATCTACTAAAATCACAATAATACCACCTTTTCTATATCTACATTTACTAGAATTGAAGACTCATGTGGATACGAATCTAAAAAGTGGTAGTAGTCATATAGTGGTTTTTGAAAAGAATATATATGGAGAATAAAATCATTATTTCATTGCTGCTAAAAATATAAATGAGATACTTGAATACGGTTGGCTAGGAATCATAGTTGTAAATGTATATATGAGGTATGTTTTCATGAATTGATTTTCTAAAAGATGATATAATGTGCTAATTATGACTAAATGCATTTAATATTATTGGCAGGCGTATATATGAAAAATAGTTGAAGGAATTTTTCCATGGGCCAAAATTTGGACTCGATAGTCCTTATACCACATCAACATAACTAATGAAATTAGATCCATAAAAAATGGATGAAATAGTGAAAGGCTTGCTGAAAACATTTGAAAGAAAGATTTCAGATGACAGACTCTTCCTAAAACCAACCATGAAGGGGTAAAACTCTAAGATTAAAGCATATAAATTATATTTTCACTTATTTTATTACTTATTCCTTTTTGTGTTTTTGGGAAACAATGGCTACTAATTACAGTGAACTTGGATACTCTAAAGATTTATTTTCTAGATTTAATGCAAGGATATCCAACAATCTGACTACACATGATGGAGTTTTTGAATCTGTAAGACACTACATCCTACGTTTTGGGTCTAAATACCAATTAATATAATTTATATTATCTTTTACTGAGGTATATCTTATGATAGGTTGGTGTATCAATATCTTCTAAAAAAGGAATGAGGATAGGGGCTTAGCATGAGGACACGAGCAAGTACTACGTCTGGACAAATATCAAGGTATATATAATAAAATTTCACTATGAAAAAACATATCAAAACAAGTTACTTATTCTCATAATGATAAAAGTTTTTTCTATGTCCAAAACTAACAAACGATAATGATTTCGGATATTATGTTTGTAAATTTATGAGTGATATTGTTTTCCATCAACAAACTAGCATCCCTAAGGAGGTATTTTAAAAAATAACTACTATTTAATTTAAATTATTTACTAATTATTTATTTATATATTTCGCATTACTTCTATGAATGTTGAAAATCCTCATATTCATAATAGGATATAGATTTTTTTAGAAATGAATGGGTTGCATACCTGATGGAATATTATAAACAAGTAGCAAGAAGATCTGACTTGGGAACGTGTACAATTGGAGGCCATTTTTGAGAGGGGTTAAAGAGATCAAAAATGAAACATTGTTTTATGTAAATGTTCATAGGAAAATTGTAATTGTTATTAAATAAAACAACTTTTCTCCAATGAGTCATTTTTCTATATTAACAGATGAAATGTACCAGCAAAGTGTAAGAATGATGAACACCTTTTCTTTGGGCTTTGTATAAGAAAACCCAGTAAAATATCCAAAATAACTTCATATCTGAAAAAACACATTATTATTGTGCTGATACATTAGTATACTGATACATGGGTCATTTGTGACATTTACGAGTCATCCCTGCCTCAATCTGAGGCATGGTGAGGTCGGTATCACTCAAAGTGTCATTCTTTTGTTTAAAATGGAGAGAATTTTAAGTGAAAACAACAAATGACGTACATAAAACTGACCAAACACATTTTTATTGTGTTTATACATTAGTATAACGATCCATGGTTTGTGTGAGACCTGTAAGAGTCATCCATGCCTCAATATGAGGCACAGTGTGGCCGATATCAATCAAAGTGTCTTCCTTTTGTTTAAAATGGACAGAATTTTAAGCGAAAAAAACCGATGTATGGAAACCCAACCAAAATCATTTTTATTGTGTTTAAACTTTATCATAATAATCCATGGATCATTTTTGACATGTATGAGTCAACCCTGCCGCAATATGAGGCACGATGTTTCTGGTATCACTCAAAGTGTCTCTCTTTTGTTTAAAATGGACAGAATTTTAAGTGAAACCAACAACTAACATATAGAAAACTGACCAAACACATTCGTATTGTGTTTATACATTAGGATAATTATCCATGGGTCATTTGTGACATCTTAGAGTCAACCACACCTTAATATGAGGCATGGTGTGGCCTGTATCACTCAAAGTGTCTCTCTTTTTTTAAATGGACAGAATTTTAAGTGAAAACAACAAATGACAAAAAGAATTCCAACGAAACACATTCTAATTGTGTTGATACCTTATGATAATGATAAATGGGTCATTTGTTATATGTAAGAGTCAACCCCACCTCAATCTGAGGAATGTTGTATCCAGTATCGCTCAAAGTGTCTCTCTTTTGTTTAAAATGAACAGAATTTTAAGTGAAACCAACAACTGACGTACGGAAAACTGAACAAAACCATTATTATTTTGTTGATAATTTAGTGGAACGACCAATGGGTAATGTGTGATGGGTACAAGTTAACCCCGCCTCAATATGAAGCATAGTGTATCCAGTATCACTCAAGGTGTCTCTCTTTTGTTTAAAATAGATAGAATTTTAAGGGAAGACAACAACTAACCTACAGATATCCAACCAAACACATTCAGATTGTATTGATACTTTAGTATAACAATACATGGGTCATTTGTGACATGTACGAGTCAACCCTGCCTCAATCTAAGGCATGTTGGCATCGGTATCACTCAAGGTGTCTTTTTTTGTTTAAAATGGACAGAATTTTAAATGAAAACTACAACTAACGTACATAAATCTGACCAACACATTAGGATTGTATTTATACATTATTATAACAATCCATGGGTTTTTTATGTTTAATATTTAACATTTCATCAATCTGAGGCACGGTGTGGTTGGTATCACTCAAAGTGTCTCTCTTTTGTTTAAAATGGACCGAATTTTATGGGAAAACAATAACTAACGTGAAAAATCTGAACAAATGCATTCAAATAGTGTTGATACTTTAGGATAAATGTACATGGGTCCTTTTTGACATATAAGAGTCAACCCTGACTCAATATGAGGCACGGTTTGGCCAGTATCACTCAAAGTTTCTCCCTTTTGTTTAAAATGGATGGAATTTTAAGTGAAACCTACTGACGTACAGAAATCCAACAAAACACATTTTAATTGTGTTGATACATTAATATAATTATCCATGGGTCATTTTTGATGTGTATGAGTCAACCCTACCTCAATATGAGTCATATTGTGGCCGGTATCACTCAATGTGTCTCTCTTTTGTTCAAAATGCAAAGAATTTTAAGTGAAAACAACAACTGATGTTTAGAAAACTGAACAAATGCATTCATATTGTATTGATAATTTAATAGAATGATACATGGGTCATTTTTTACATGTAAGAGTCAACCCTGCCTCAATATGAGGCATAGTGTGGCTGGTATCACTCAAAATGTCTCTCTTTTGTTCAAAATGGACAGAATTTTAAGTGAAAACAACTACTGACGTACGGAAATCCTTCTGAATGCATTCAGATTGTGTTTATATTTTATTAGAACTATCCATGGGTCATTTTTGACATGTATGAGTCAACCTTGCTTCAATATGCGGCACGGTGTGGCCGGTATCACTCAAATTGTCTCTATTTTGATTAAAATGGATAGAATTTTAAGTGAAACCAACAACTGACGTACGGAAAACTGACCAAACGCATTTTTATTGTGTTGATACTTTAGGAAAACTATCCCTGGGAAATGTGTGACACGTACGAGTCAACCACACCTCAATCAGAGGAACTTTGTGGCCAGTGTCACTCAAAGTGTCTCTATTTTGTTTAAAATGGATAGAATTTTAAGTGAAAACAACAACTGACGTACAGAAATTCGACCAAACACATTCGGATTGTGTTCATACATTAGGATAATGATCCATTGGTCATTTTTTACTTGTACAATTCAAACATACCTCAATATAAGGTACAATGTGGCCGGTATCAGTCAAAGTGTCTCTATATTGTCGAAAATGGACAAAATTTTAAGTGAAAACAACAACTGACATACAGAAATCCAACCAAATGCATTCTTATTGTGTTGATACTTTAGGAGAACAATCCATGGGTCATTTTTTGTGTGTAAAATTCAACCCTACCTCAATATAAGGCATGGTGTGGCCAGTATCACTCAAAGTGTCTCTCTTTTGTTTAAAATGGGCAGAATTTTAAGTGAAACAACAACTGATGTAGGGAAATCCCCCTTCCTACCATACACACCAAAATCATTCATTTTTTCTTAAAGAATCACATACTATTGAAATAAACTTTATTCCAAAAACATTTTAAAAATATCAATGATCTTAAAATGCATGAAATTCATTCCATTAAAACCATTAAACCCCCCACCCCCTAGACACTACCCCACCCCACATGGACACCACCTCACCCCATCCCCTGGACACCCCTATGGACATCCCCCCACCTCAACCACCCTGTACACCCCCCCCCCCCACACACACACAGACGGCATCCAACCCCTTGGATGGCCCCCACCACCTGGACGCCCCCCACCCCTCCTAGACACAACCCCACCACATGGACACCCCCCACCCCAACTAGATACACCCACCCCAATGGATAGCCACCCCCACCCCCCTAGACACCACCCCACTCCCCTTTGACAACCCCCAAGCCCCAATACCCCCTCCCCCCCCCCCCCACGCCTATAGACACCACCCCACCCCCTAGACACCCCACACCCCCCTGAACACCCCCACCCCCTGGACACCCCCACCCTTGGAAATCCCCCCCAACCCCTGGCCACCACCCCACCCCCTGGACACCCCCATGGATAGTCCCCCCCCCCACCCTGGACAACCACCCCACCCCCTGCACCCCCCCCCCCCCACCCCGTAAACACCCCCACCCCCAACCCATGGACACCACCCCACCCCCTGGACACCCCCACCCCCACCCCCTTAGACACCCCCACCATCTAGAACCCCCCCCCCCAACCCCCTGGACACCACCATGATAACCCCACCCCCCCTGGACACCCCCATCCCCCTGAACACCCCACCCCCTGGACACCCCAACCCCACTTGGACAGCCACCCCAAACCCCGGAACAGCCCCCAACCCCCTGAATTCAAAATTGAATTCTTTATGTATTTAATTAACCTATGAATTAGGTGTTAATGGTGTATGAGTATACTTGTTGTGTGGGTATACTTTTTTATGTGTACACTTGTTGTTATTACCTTTTGAATTATGTGTTAATTTTGTATGGGTATACTTGTTTATATGCTGCTTTTTTTGAAGGTATTGTTTGGGTGTGCTACTGCAGAATTTAATGTTATAGCAGGCAGGGCATTTATCAGTGCTAAATACGAACTGATAAAAGATCCCTTTATCATCTTTTTTTAGCACTGATAAAGGATCCCTTTATCATCATGTTTTAATCATTGATAAAGGATCCCTTTATCTGTGGTTTTTGAGTGCTGATAAAGGGGACCACCTCTTTATGAGCATTGATCTTTTTTAGCGCTATTAAATCCCATTTTGGGTGCTGATAAAGCCCGAGATGTACACACACACCCACAAGATGTACAAACTCATGCACATAAGGATACACACTCACGCACGCAAGATATTCACACTCACACACACAACTCATTTTATCATGTGCCACAAATCCTCCCCAAAGAAATATAGTGTTGGAGGATGGTTTCACATAACTCGTTTGAGTGTAAAAGATAAAAAAATTGTAAAGTGTGATAAAGGGGGTAGAAAATGTGTAAAATGTGGAAAAAGTGTAGAAAAGTGGTTTGTGTGTTTTACCCAATAGTGCAAGATAAGAAAATTTAATAAAAATATGAATCAAAAATGATATGGAGATGAAGTAAAATGATGGATAAAGTGATGCATAGAAATGGAATGTTCTAATAATGTAAATACTAAGAAGAAGTAATCTTATCCACTTTTTTTCTTTTTTTGTCAAATCTCACAAAAACTTTTGTCCTTGGAGTTTAAAAGCACAAACTGATAAATATAGAGTAAGACAATTTTTTTAAACTCTCAATGAAAGGATGTGCTTAATTTCTAAAAGCACAAAATTTTGAATTGATGGAATTTGATATATTTTTTTGGATACAATTCACATATAGAAAATCAATCGTGAAAATAGGAGGGATGAATATTTGGATGAATGTGTAAAATTTCAAGCTTTCAAAAACTAGGCCAATCCTTGAGGATCTCAATAAAAGGGTTTTTTTTAATGGGTGGATAATATGAAGGTTGGTGTGGATAATTGGTAAATGTAATGTAAATGAAAGGACAGATGCCTACCATGTTAAAAAATTCTCTGATACCAACTGATGTGAGATGTACGGGGTGGGCCGATCTTCACAGCGTAGGGCGGTGGATGAAGGATGTGGTTTGGAGAAATGTGATGGATGATGGGTAAGGATAACGAATGTAGGTACTCAATTGACTCTATAAAGAGAGGGACCTACTACCTAGACAACCCACTCAAGGGAGGGATGTGATAGCTAATCCACACAATAACGTGCTTTGGTTGAAGTAGGGAATTGGGGGATTTTTGATCTTAGATCACCTATCTATATTCTATATTGACAAGGAAATAATGCACAAGATCAAGGGGAAAATCTCAGACAATCATTACACAATTGATAAAAACAAATCATAATCTCTCAATTAAATCTTGAATAAAAATACAACTCCATTGCATGGCTATTTATAACCAATGGGTGATACAATAGTCAAGTATCTAATACCATACAGTCATAATGGCTAATTCTACCTTGTCCCCTTAATTTAAAGAAGATAAATTCTAACAATGACTTTTTGGAAATATAGGGCATTCCTTTCCACCCATGGCCCATCAGATTTGACTTTAAGTACCTATCCTACAGCATTTGACATTGGTGTCCAATTATGTAAAACCCGGAAATTTCAAGGAAAATTTCTTTCTTAAATTCTTTTGAATTTTATGAGTCCGCAGTTTCTGAAAGCACCTGATTCTGAGGCCCGGTGTGCCCAAAATCAATTTCTGAAGTTTTATTCGGGTACGTCTAGTAAACATATGTGTGGATTTTCCTATCTTTTTAACTAGTGCTCATAATTGAAATCTGAGGACACCGATGAACTCGCAGTGCCGGTATTTTCATAAGGAGACCTCTACCGCAATTGCATTTGGTCGAGAGCAGAAGTTAATTTTGTGGATTCAAAATGAATTAAGTAAAATTTATGTTTTACATAATTTTATTTTAGTTGGTGTTTATTATCTCCAAAGGAAATTTGGAGGTGGGGCCAACCCCCCACATAACCTCCCAAGGGAGGATAATGTTTGGTGGTGCCCACTTGAACACCAAACCCCCCAAATCCCAATGTAACTCCCTTTTAATTAAGGGAGTCTCTTCAACTTCTAACCCTCCCTTTTTAAATTTTGAAAACTCTCCATCTCTTACCTTCTCTCATTAATGTGCCAACACCATTAATTAATTAAATGAGATTTCACAATTAATTAATTATTTTGTAATATTATGAATTCTTTTGAATTCATTTGAAATGCATGGAAATATTAAAATGATAGAGAGGCTTTTGTTTTATTTTGGTTGGCATAAACCTTATGGAGAGCTTGGGACTATTGGTGGAGCCTTTGAGAAATAGGGAGAGCCTTCCTCCAATGAAGAACGTCAGTTCCACCAAAGAACGACGACACGACACCTTCAACCTCCTTCAACCGGAGCAAGGGAGGGAAGCACCACCGCCCACGAAGTATACCGAGGGAGTCATATCGACGTGACATCACCGAGATCTACTCCTTTCGATGTAGATGGAACGATGTCCGTATTTCGTGACTCGTCAACAAACAAAGTCAAATACGAGGTAGGGGGATTTTGATTATTTCTTTTTACATAAGAATTATATACATGAACTTTGAAAATTATTTTGTAATGATGGTGGCCAAAAATGTTATCACCTAACGTGGAGGGAACGGGCCGAACGAACACGGCCCGATAACCCTCCATTAATTCTTGTTTGTGTTGACAATGGAGGCAGAGATGATAGGGCGCAATGCCCTCACACCATGCCGGAGGAAGGAGGTCACGGCCATGTAGGTCGTGGCGGTCGGAAGAGGTGACGGCGAGCAGAGTCGATGGCGACCGGAGGCGGCGGCGACTAGAGGCGGTGGTCGCGCGCCAGCCGCACAGACGAAAACCGCAGCTCTCATTCACGGGCCACTCGGGCAGAAGAACCGTCCGGCTACTACCGGCCGGGCTGCTGGACCGCAGCACCTACAGGTGTCTCGCAGTGGAGATGCCGCCGACAACTGCGGGCCACTCGGCGGGCGAACTGGCTGAGCTGAAGAACCGCGGTGTTTCTTGGCGCTCTGCGGAAAAGGACCATGGCCCGCTAGGCGGGCCACGCATGCCGAGAAGAACCGGCTGGCTACAGCTGGCTGGGCAGGAGGGGCGACATCATTTGGCGCCGCCAGGTGAACCAAATCGGCCCGCAACGCGGGCCAGTTCCGCGGGTGGGCCGCGCCCCACCGTGTCGAGCCGACCCCCCAGTCGGGTCGGACCCGCCAAACTAGGCTAGACCGAACCCCCAGCCGGGTCGGACCTACAAAATCGGGCCAGGCCGAACCCCAGCTGGGTCGGTCCCACCGAACTGGGTCAACCGACCCTCTACAGCCCACTGGGCTTGACGGGCCGGGCTCGACTTCGCTTAAACGCGAATATCATCAAGACCGCACGTCTGAACGATGCGTAGTCTGCGGCACCGGAATCCTCGCGACGAGGAGGTCCTTTTTTGAAACTCTAAGTGTGTTTTGGATGACTTTGGAAAAAGACAGGGTTTGTATTGAGCATAAATCCAACCGGGCCCTAGAACAGAAAAGCCAATAACTCTCAGACCGGGTGTCTGATTGACGCGTCGTCTGTCGTGTTGAGTTTCTTTTGATGAGACAGAACTTTGTTATACATCAAATCAGGTCTTCGTGATATTTTATGTATTGGCCCCCTTTTCTCAGGGAGCGAACCCTCCCAAAATCGAGTGTGTCATGTGCGGGAACCCTAGAGCTGGTTGTGACTGCGAAAACTACTCTACTGGAATCCTTCGTGGGTTCGACGACAATGACTTCTGTACCGGAATCCTATGTGGGTTAGATAGTTCTGACTTCTGTTCCTATATCTTTTGTGGGTCTGACAGAAAAGCTAGTCATGTATCATGTGTGGGTCCGACAACTTAAAAGAGATAGTTGGTCATGTATCCTATGTGGGTCGGATAGCTTAGATGAGATAGATGGTCCTGTATCCTGTGTGGGTCCGACAGATTAGCTGGGCATGTATCCTATGTGGGTCCAACATCATAGATGCTCCAGTGGCTACATCTGATCATCTATATCTCTCTACTATTGTGGCATACCTGTGTGAGCTGAGTCATGTCTTTTAGCCATTATCATCATGGTGATTGACTATACTTCCTTTGTGGAATTGGTTTGTGCTTGGGCTCGAGAGTTGGAGCCAGACTGAGATTGGTAAATTAGGTATATTTATGAGAATATACCTAAGTAGGGTTGCTTAATATATCATGATTGTATCTAACTTCTTTTGTTTATCCTTAGTGGATATTGTGAGACCTTTTGGGTCTCAGGATCCCTACTGAGTATCGTTATACTCATCCCTGCATGGGCTATGCCCGCACCTCTTTGTGTTGGTTGAAGATGACGGACAGCGCTGACGGAGGCCGAGGGTGCCACGACTAGATGGTACCCGGAGGTGTACCTTGCGACGAGTCGACACATGGAGAAGATAGACAGACGTTATTGCTGGGGTGGCCATCTGTACCTACCCTTCAGGTAGGAACCCCATAGGACGATCCAGGAGCTGCTCTTTACTTTCAGCTATTTGTCCCTTTCTACTTGTACTTTTTGTTCAGTTGGGTTTGTATATTGGCCCATTTACTTTCCAACACACTCTTTTGTATTCAGTTTTACTTTGTCTTTACTTCATGTTGCATACTCTGTTGTGTTTGTTTAATTTTATAAAGGAAATGACTTCTTAGCTTGGGGATTTATTCCTTTGGTGCTAATCTCCAGCCCCTGGCCTATGGAAGGCGGGCTTGGGGTAGTCATGGCATGGGCCCTGAGGACAGGTCATGACAAATTCGTATCAGAGGAGTCGGTTCTACCATAGAACTTAGACACTAATTCTTTTAATGGCAATAGTGTTGAGTGTTTTTGGTGTGGTTATCAGTTTAGGGAAATCGGTGATGGTGCAGCGGTTGACATATCCATACACTAGGACCCTGACTTCTGATTACTGACTCAGTGCACGAAAACACTGTTTGCGTGTGTGTTTCCTTTGAAAAAAAATTATTTGTGATTACTTTGTGTCAGCTCACCAGGTATAATGTTTTGACCGTGGCACACCTGCTTCCTTTCATGACGGCCCCATGAAGGCAGCCATCTAGGGTTCCGAGTTTCAAACGAGATGGTAGCCCACTGAGTGATGAGGCCTCGGTGTAGGGCCCCATCACAGCGGAGGCACCAACAGTACAACTACCCGTTGTGCCACTGATACCACCAGCTCCAGCAGCAGAGAGTGCACACTGTGTGAGTGCGCTCCACGAGTTCCAGTACTAGAGGCCGCCCAGGTTCCGGTGAGAGACGGACCCACAGGCAGCTGAGGATTGGCTGGAGGCTATCACGAGAGTTTTTAGATTTCTAGGGACACCAGCCGACCATATGGTGATCCTTGTCGCGAGTCTCTTGCACGCAGCAGTAGGTTGATGGTGGATCCTGATGCTCCAGGTGCATGACGAGGCATCACTACTCTAGGAAGACTTTGAGAACCTATTCCGGGTGAAGTTTGTTCCATCCACCCTTCGTGTGGTGCAGATTCAAGAGTCACTACATCTGCTGTAGGGCAGCATGATAGTAGCTCAGTACTCATTGTGGTTCACCGACCTCTCACGCTACTCCCTAGATATGGTCTGGGACCCATTCTTTCGGGCCCGGACCTTCGAGCAGGGACTCAGGAATGAGATCCGGGCTTCGATGATTCCCCTCAGTATTCCGACGTAGGCGGGGGTACTGGACAGAGCCCTTCTAGTGCAGAGCTTTCTCACTGACCAATCACAAGTAGTGAGACCCACCATAGGGCGACATGTATAGGCTTATTCTATAGCTGGAAGTAGATAGAAGTCGCAGAGGTCCAAGAAGACCAGGTTATCCGGTGGGCGATCCCAGAATACAGGTTTGGTTGTGTGGGGAACACGAGATAGAGTCAACTATACGAGGAGCAGGCGGTTCTATGCATGGGGCGGGCAGGACCACATGGCTCGTGACTGATCGACCCGCCATGCAGATGAGAAGGAGATAGAAGAGGGACCTCCCAGGCAGAGGAAGAGTTTCGACCGTGGTTGTCCGCTAGGAGCAGGCGGACGTGGCAGACGAGCTGGCTGAGCAGCGGGTGGTGGACGACGTTTTGAGGCTCTACAACCACCACCACCAGGAGGTACACCCTGACCATAGGGAGTTAGCGGACAGAGGTGGTCTCAGCTCCTGGCAGACGAGACCTACGACCACGGTGCACCTGAGATGATTCGAGGTACTATCTGGGTCTACTCCACCCTTGTTGCAGTACTTATAGACATAGGTGTGAGTCATTATTTTATTTCCACTGCCCTCGTTCGAAACTCAGAGATTCTGACGTAGCCGTTGGCTCGATCCTTACAGCTATAGACTTCTACATGAGAAGACTCGATGATTACGCACTGTTTCCGACAGTGTGAGATTACTCTAGGAGGTGAGATATTCGGCTAGGGTCTTCTTATAGCAGCGTCGAGGCCTTATGATGTCATATTGGGTATGGGATGTTTATCCATAGTTCATGATCAGATTAACTGTATTAGGTGAAAAGTGTGGTGTATCTACACAGATGGGACTAGGTTCACCTTCACTGGTGAGAAGGGAGTCTTTATAGTGCATGATGGACTGACGTAGAGGAGGGGGCAGCCGATCACATGTCAGTTGGCCAGTCTCATCCTCAGAGCAGTTGAGGTGTGGAGTCTGAGTATTCTTATTGTGGTGGATCAGTACGTGGATGTTTTCCCTGACGACATTCCATGACTACCTCCTCGTATAGAGATAGACTTCTACATTTACCTATACTACAAGAGGACTCCGATATCTACTCCAGCATATCAGATGGCTCCCACTGAGCTTTGTGATTTGCAGGTATAGCTAGAGGACTTCCATGGGAAGGGATTTATCTGACCCAGTGTTTTACCCTGGGAATCCCCAATTTTGTTCACCAAGAAGGCGAATGGGAGATTGCGACTCTGTTTCGACTACCGTCCCCTGAATCAAGGGACCGTGAAGAACAAGAACCCACTTCTGAGGATTGACGACCTCTTTGATCTTCTCAAGGGAGCACGATGGTTCTTGAAGATAGACCTTAGGTCAGGCTATCACTAGCTCAGAGTTCAAGATGAGGATGTGCATAAGACGGCCTTCAGGTGTTGATATGGCCATTACAAGTTGTTGGTTGTCCCCTTCGGCGTAACCAACACTCCAGCAGTGTTCATGAGTCTCATGAATAGGATCTTCTAGCCTTACCTCAATTGCTTTTTCATAGTCTTCATAAACAACAAACTGATTTACTCAACTACTAAGGAGGAGCACTCCTACCATTTGTGGTTAGTATTAGATACACTCCGCGAGCACCAGATATATGGTAAACTCTTGAAGTGTCAGTTTGGGATTCGAGAGGTTCACTTATTGGGTCACGTCATCTTGGAGGCTGGAGTTGTAGTCGATCCAGCGAAGATCGAGGTAGTGCTTGCTTGGGAGCCACCCAGAAGTGTGATGGAGGGGAGGTGTTTCTTGGGTCTGGCTGGGTACTATCGGAGATTTGTGCAAGACCTCTCCAGGGTAGCAGTACCACTTTCAGCATTGAAAAATAAGGGGAAACCCTTCGTGTGGTTAGAGAGATGCCATCAGAAATTTCAGGAGCTGAGGAAGAGGTTGACTAGTGTGCCCATATTGAGTCTAATGGAGGAGGGTGTTGGGTATGTATTTTTCTATGATGCATCAGGGACCAGACTCGTGTGTGTCTTGATGCAGGATCGAGCAGTGATCGCGTATGGTTCACGGTAGTTGAGACATCATGAGCAAAACTACTCTACCCATGACCTGGAGTTAGTAGCAGTGGTCTTCACCTTGAAGATGAGGTGGCACTATCTGATGGGTGAGTATTTTACAGTCTACTCTGACCACTAGAGTCTCAGGTATATTTTCTCACAAAAGGACCTGAACCAGAGACAGCGGCGATGGCTTGAGTTCCTTTAGGACTACGACTTCATGATAGTCTATACTCCTAGAAAGGGGGACGTTGTAGAAGATTCTCTGAGCAGAAGATCGGGCATTCATCTACTAAGATAGGCGACAAAGCAGCTGGCTGCATTGTAGATATCCTTTGTGGATAGAGATGGATCAACCTTTCTGCATTCTCTCACAGTCACTCCTCCACTTCTTCAGTGAGTCAGAGAGGTGCAGCATGGGGATGTTGAATGTGAGGCGTGGCGTGCTCAGATATCCTCAGGGCAGGCACCTGATGGATTTTCTAAAGGTGGGGAGCACGTCATCCTCTTCAGAGGACATTCCATGGTACCAGTTGCACTACAGGAGGAGGTGTTGAGGGAGTTCCACACTTCCCCTCTAGCAGTACATCCAGGAATGGCGAAGAAGTTTCAGGACCTTAGACGATAGCATTGGTGGCCAGGTATGAAGAAAGAAGTAGCATAGTTTGTCTCGAGATGCCTCACTTTTCAGAAATTGAAGGCAGATCCCCAGGTTCCAGCAGGCTTAGTTCAACCCATAGAGGTCCCATAGTGGAAGTGTGATGGGATATCCAAGGATTTCGTGACGGGACTTCCACGTACATCCAGAGGACACGACTCTATCTGGGTGATTGTCGACCAGGTCACCAAGTCGGCCCACTTCCTACCGATAAGAGAGAAGGGCTCAATAGAGAGCTTGGGACACCTCTACTTATCATAGAATATACGGCTTCATGGGGTTCCATCGATGATCATCTTTGATGGAGATTCCCAATTCATTTCTCGGTTATGGAAGGGGTTGCAGGAGGCTTTCGGGATGCAGCTTCACTTGAGCATCGCCTTCCATCCTCAGACTGATGGCTAGACTGAGAGGACCATTCAGACTCCCGAGGACATGCTCTGTGCATGTGTATTTGACTTTGGTCGCAGCTGGGAGGATCACTTAACCATGGTATAGATTGCATACAACAACAGCTACCAATCTACCATTGGGATGGAACCTTTCACTTTATGTCTGACCTTGCAGATCACCTTTATGCTAGACTGAGCCAGGGGAGTCAACACATGTAAGGACAGAGATAGTTCAGGCTATGACGGAGAAGGTGCATATCATCCAAGAGCAGATAAAGACTGCACAGAGTAGACAGAATTCCTATGCTGATAGGAGATGGAGACCACTGGAGTTTGAGGATGGCGGCCACGTCTTCTTACAGGTCTCAACTCAACAAGGTCTATGTAGATTTGTCTGAGGCTGAAAATTATCTCCACAGTTCATTGGACCATTCTAGGTCCTCAGCAGAGAAGGTAAGGTGGCTTACCACCTGGCCCTTCCACCTCAGTTGCATCAGGTGCACGACGTCTTCCACATATCTCAGCTGAGGAGATACGTGCACGACCCATCCCACATCATCGTCCATGGGGAGTTGGACATCGATGATGGGGCGACATTCACAGAGGTCCCAGTGGAGATCGAGGATCGATAGGAGCGGGTCCTACGTGGACATTCGATTCCTCTAGTGTGAATTTCCTGGCAGCACAGGAACCTCCAAGAGAGCACATGGGAGTGGGAGGCTCAAATGTGTGCTCAGTAACCTTATTTTTTTCCCTAGTGTGTGTTGTCACTTTATGGGGACGTAAAGCCCTGATGTGGGGGTAATGTAAAGACCCAGAAATTTCATGGAATTTTTTTTCTTAAATTCTTTGGAATTTTACGAGTCCGTAGTTTCTGATGGCACCTGATTCTGAGGCCTAGTGTGCCAAAAATCAATTTCTGAAGTTTCGTTCGGGTATATTCAGTAAACGTACGTGCGGGTTTTTTTATCTTTTGAAACAGAGCTCAGAATTGAAATCCAAGGGCATCGATTAACTCGCAGCGCCAGTATTCTCTTAAGGAGACCTCTACCACAATTTTTTTTGGTCGAGAGCGGAAGTTAATTTTGGGGATTCATAATAAATTAAATAAAATTTATGTGTTACATAATTTTATTTTAGTTAGTGGTTATTATCTCCCAAGGGAAGTTGGATGTGGGCCCCACCCCCTACATAACCTCCCATGGGAGGAAAATGTGTGGTGGGTCCCACACGAACAGCAAACCCCCCTACTCTCCATATAAATCTTTTTTAGATAAGGGAGTCTCTTAAACATCTAACCCGCCCTTTTAAAATTTTGAAAACTCTCCACCTCCCACCTTCCCTCATTAATGTGCCAACAAGATTAGTTAATTAATTGAGGTTTCACAATTAATTAATTAGTTTGTAATATTATGAATTATTTTGAATTCATTTGAAATTCATGGAAATATTAAAATGATGGAGGGGCTTCTGTTTTATTTTGGTTGGCATAAAACATGTGGAGAGCTTGGGAGTATTGGTTTAGCCTTGGAGAAGTAGGGAGAGACTTCCTCCAACGAAGAACATCGGTTCCATCAAAGAATGAAAACATGAATCATTCTACCTTCTTCAACTGGATCGAGGGAGGGATGCATAGCTGCCCATGAAGTACACCGAGGGAATCGTCTCGATGCGACTTCACCGAGCACTACTCCCTCCGACGTAGACGAAACGATGTTCGTCTTCCGCAATGTCGTCTTATGCGACTCGTCAATAAACAACATCAAATATGAAGTATATGGAATTTGGATTATTTCTTTTTACGTAGTAATTATATCCACGATCTTCGAAATTTATTTTGGAATGATGGTGGCCAAAAATGATATCACCTAACGCAGAGGGAACGGGCCGAACGAACACGGCCCGACGACCCTCTGTTAATTCTTGTTTTCATTGACAACGGAGGTGGAGCCAATAGGGCGTGGTGTCAGTGCACCGCGCTGGAGGAAGGAGTCCATGACCATGCAGGCCGTGGCAGTCGGAAGAGGCGACAGCGACCGGAGGTGGCAACGACCGGAGGTGGCTGCCGCTCCCCAGACGCACGGAGGAAAACCAAAACCCGCATCTACGGGCTGCTCTGGATGAAGAACCGGTCAGCTACTGTCGGCCTAGCTGGTGGACCGCGGCACCCTCAGGTGTCGCGCAGAGGATACGCGGCCCGCAACCGCGGACCGCTCGGCGGGCGAACCAGCCATCCGCCTTCTGGCCGGCCTGAAGAACCAAGGCGCCACTCGGCGCCAAGTGGAAGAGGACTGCGGCCCACTGGGTGGGCCGTGCGCTCCAGGAAGAACTGGCTGGGCAGGAGGGGGGCGCCACTTGGTGCCGCCGGGCAAACCAAACCGGCCCGCAACATGAGCTGGGTCCGCAGGTGGGTCGCGCCCCACCGGGTCGGGCCGACCCCCCTCCGGGTCGAACCGCAAAACTGGACCGGACCGACCCCCCAGCCAAGTCAGACCCACCAAACCGGGCCAGACCAACCCCCCAGCTGGGTCGGACCCACCGAACCGGGTAAGTCAACCGGCCACAGCCCACTGGGCTTGACGGGTCAGGCCCGACCTCGCTTAAATGCGAATATCTTCAAGACCACGCGTCAGAACGACATGCCGTCTATGGCACTGGGATCCTCATGACACGGCGTTCCTTTTTTGATACTCTAAGTGAGTTTTGGATGACTTTGGAAAAAGTCCGGGTTTGGATCGAGCGTAAATCCAACAGGGCCCCTGGAAAGGAAAAACCAATAACTCTCAGACTGGGCATCTGATTGACGTGTTATCTGTCGCATTGGGTTTCTTTTGATGAGACGGAACTTTGGGATACATCAACTCAGTAATTCATGATAGTTGATGTATCGACGTCCTTTTCTCGGGGAGCGGAGCCTCCCGGAATTGAGCATGCTGTGTGCGGGATACATCAACTCAGTAATTCATGATAGTTGATGTATCGACGTCCTTTTCTCGGCGTAAGCATGATTATTGATTATCCTCCAAAAGGTATCTCCTGACGTGAGGGTCAATTCAACGGCTTAACCGGAAACTCTAGGTCTGGGATAAGATTCGTGGAAGGAAGGAATGATTTGTATCAATGTCTGATGTTACGACAAGTAGTAGTAGACATAGACCGTACCTAGAATCATTCCTATAGCCCTTGGGTCACACTCCTTGATAGCATACAGATACTATCTTCTCCTTCCCTCCTTCTCCCTGAGCCTGGTGGGTAATACAAAGGTTAGCGGTTATAACATGTCGAAAAGTACACCACACCATGCTGCTCTCCTAGCTCTTATTCCACGTCTGCTTCTCTGCAGATTCATCTGTCCTTAACACTTCCTCTTCTTGAAAAATTTTACACACCCAAGTCTCTGAGATTGGCGCCAGTTCCCTGCTTTCCCACTGCTAGCATTCCCTAGCTATATCCGTTCATCCAAAGAACATTCAACCACAATGGTTCTCTGTAGTACCCTGGCATAATTAGGAATGCATAGAGGACAAATTGATGGCTCGGATGTCCCTAAACACACCTCACTCGGAGGTCCAAGCTCCAAAGCACTAATCTTATCGTATTCATCAAGTACCAAGAATGATTGGTACATCACGATGAATACTCAGCTACCGATATGTCATCCTGCCAAAGCTGTATAAGCTCTAGAAAACTCTCAGCCACCTCCTCAAGCCAGTCTTCAGTCGCCTGTGATTCGGACTCACCTCGGAACCTGAGGGGTATCTGATGCTGAAACTCGTGTAAGGCACTAGGCCTACATGTGTCATCTATCGGTACCTCTAGTTGAAACTACTAGCCAACAGGTAGTGATTTAGCTGGAACACTACCTGAAGGTACTATCTCAGGCATCGGTCCACATACCGAAGCCTCATCACTATACGTACCAACCTCATGTCCATTCATAGGGAAACACCAGTAGCTAAGATCACCATCTTCTCTAATAGTGTCTAAACTAGGTGTAGAACTCTAAAAATCACATCTATCTAATCCACTACTTCCTGGTAATATGTCTTGCCTCGTATCCTCGGAGGCCTCTGCTATTGGAACTCGTGCAACGTGCTCTGTCAGCGCGCACCGTCTGCTAGTATAGTTGGTGGAATATACTGCCCAACAGGTGGTGGTGCTGCCAGTACACCACCCGAATGTGACATCATAGCAAGAGGGCCTTGAACTAGAGCCCAGTCGCTCGGTGGACCGTTATAAGGTACTCTTTCAGAACTCCAACTGACTGTCTGCGTGGAGGAATCCTGAATAGATGTGACACTGTCAAAAGACTATACTTGGTGAGCTGACCTAGTTTGAGCTGACTTAAAGAAAAATTTTGGAAACACACCCGCAATCAGTGTTTTCGTGCACTAAGTCGGAAATCAGTAGTCAGGGTCCTGGTGTATGGATATTTCGGCCGCTGCACCAACACTGGACTCCCTGAACTGAAAACCACACTCGGTAACCTTAACACTATTGGTTCACAGAAAAGAAATATCAGTGTCCTAAGTTCTGTGGTAGAACCAACTCCTCTGATACCAATTTGTCAGGACCCGTCCCCTGGGGCCTGTATCGTGACTACCCCAAGCCCACCTTCCATAGTTCAGGGGCTGGCGACTAGCACCAAAGGCATGACTCTCTAAAAACTAAGAAGGCTTTTCCTTTATAAAACGTAAAAACATATAACCAGAGTATAAGCGGAAGTAAACACTAAGTAAATAAGTATAACAAGTGTGCGTAAAGTACAAGGGGTCGAGAATACAAGACCAACAGAAAGGTACAGCTACTAGGGGTGTCCATGGGTCAGGTTGGGTCGGGTCGTAGGTGGTTTTGGACCTGACCTGGAAGAAAAATTCTCGGTCAGGTCGGGTCGGGTCACACACTGCATGACCGGATGACCCGACCCAACCCAACCTGTAGGTTCCAGGTTGGGTCATGCGTGGACAAATGGACCCAACCCAACCCAACAATTTATGGGTCGGGTCAATCAGCTCGGTTTGAGTGGTCAGAACCGACCCAACCAGAGGGACGCACAACTAGACCCGACCAAACCTGAGGATTACAAACCTAACCTGACCCAGACCCTACCCACAGCCCAGACCAACCCAACCCATACCCCTAATGATACCCTACCCTTACAAACCCCAAACCAATGCAGTTGGTTCCAAAAAAAATTCAGCACAGAACGGATTAAAAAAATGCATCACAAAACGAATTAAAAAAATGCAGCATAGAATGGATTCAAAAAAAATGCAGTAGATCATAGATACCCTACCGAGACCCCACCCTAACCAACCCAACCCAATTCAGTTGGTTCCAAAAAATTTTAGGAAATAATGGATCCAAAAAATTGCAGCAGATCGAATTGGTTCCAATGTAGCAGTTCCAAGCAAGGAACTCCAAAAAAATGCAGGAAAGAAGCATCTATAATTTCAGTTCATTAGGGGTATGCAATTCCAAAATTAAGTATGAGATAAATGAATTTGAAAATGAATCAGCATGAAAATAAAAAAAATATAACATCAAACACAATTTCAATTCAATAGAGATTTGTAACATGAACAATAATTTTCCATCAAGTCAAGGTTTATGTTTCATTCCTTACCACTGTTCTCCCCATGTACCAAACAGGGCCTCAATCTACATTATTTATTCTTAATGTGATCCTCATCATAAACAAAAAATATATCTTTAGACTTTTACATGTGTACTGGATTGATCTGGACCTTCATATTTTCCTTGCATCACATTCTTTATCATATCATGCATGACTTTCCTATGTTTCAAGGAAACTAATTTACATAAGAAGTTCACCTAAACCATCAAGTTAAGAAATTCAGCAAAGTTCACCTTTAAGCAAAGTTTTCAAGAGAAAAAAACATGGACGGACCTCAGATTCAGGGAGATTGGTCAAACCCTGATGATTTCTCTCATCCAATATTCCACCACCCATTAAATCACAAGCTTCTTCTCTAATCAAAAAAATATGTGCAAGTATCTTCCTGTCAGGGAGAATATGCTAAGATTCCATGCTTTGTCATCAGATGCAAACACACTTGCAGATAGTGAATCCTATTTATAAATTTGTATAACAATTAAAATGTTATAGTCAGAAGAGCTGTAAGCAGAAAATAATTGATTTGGATTTTACAGCTTTGACTGGATTTGGAAAATGTTTCTGTTTTCATTTTCCAAGAATAGATCAGAAAATGTGTTATGAAATATTTTGGATAATGATAGAAAACAAGAATTCACATCATTTACCCAAAACTTTTGTGGAAAATGAAAAAAAAGTTTTCCCCATGCCAAACAGGGTCTAAGCCTCTATTCAACCCCACTATCCCCAACTCCCAATAAAAGGTCTAAGCCTCTATTCAACCCAACCACCCCCATCCCCCAATAAAAGTTCTAAGCCTCTATGCAACCCCGTCATCCCCCTCCCCAAATAAAATAAAATAAATTCCATTGAATGATTCTTGTGTCAGACATATATCAGAAGTTGATATGTGAGCTTCTTGCACACATTATATCACATTAAATTTACTCAGTATTATCAAAATAGAGCATTAATGGAGATTGGATATTGAGGCTCTATTTGAAAACACTTCATAAAAAAATATATTATGTTTGTTATGTTTACAGAAAAAACATTTGTACTTGAATTCCAGAAGAACACTACATTTTTTCAATAAACGTTCTGGAAATACTAGTGCATAATCACTTATCATAAGTGATAACTACTTTAAGAAAAGTTTATAGGAGTAAAACACTAATAGATTTTATATGGAAATACTATGTGACTGTCAAAAAAATCTAAAATGGACAGTTTTATTGTAAAGTCTAAAGATATAATCCTAAGGCTATAAGTAGGTATGTTGGGATAATAACTGAAGTGCTCCAATTAATCCATTACAAAATGTTTTCCAGGCACATATATTGAACTTTCATTCGGCTAAGTCAAGTGAGGGTTTGCAGGATTTGGTGAAAAATCCTTAAACAATTTTGTGAGTAAACTCTATCTGAATTTCCAACATGCACAACATTCCTTAAATAGTGCAAACCCTATCATCACTTTAGTTATACATGAATAAACCACTGTACAAATATCAATATTTTTCAAACATTACAAGAGAAATTAATGACCATTTAGAACTATCAAGCATAAAATATTCAAAAACTAAACAAAAGAAACATCCAATTTGAAACACAACAAAGAAAGGGAAACTAAATTGAAATGTAGTCTGGAAAGGAAACAAATTTAGCAACACCAACCATTATTTTTAGATAGTGAAATTTGGATCATGAGTTGTGGTGGATGATGGCATATCTGAAAATCACAACATAAGAAATAAAAAGTTAGTATTTTTATTTTTCAAACAGAGGTTTATAATTAATAAATGTGAACTGATAAAAAACAAAATATTTTTAATGATACATGATTCAATCAATTCAACTTCTTCAAGTTGATTTAGAATGTCAATTTGTTTAGACTTTCTAAGACAATTTTGGTAGAAAATTAACGCCTCAACGGTATTGGGATTCAAACATTTGCGAAATGGATCAAGGACTCATACTCTTATACTAAATGTGGACTTTGAAGATACTATAGTTAAAATAATTGCAAGAATATCTCTAGAAATGCATGAGAGAACATGATACTTTCTTTCCTTTCCTTTCCACCAGCTTAAAATATCAAATCCATCGAAATCATCCTCACAATCATCAATCTCTAGATATCTTTCTAATTCATTTCTTTGTTATGTCAATTGTATTTTCCTTTTCTTTGATCTATAAGCATCTTTCCATTTTTCATCATCCTCACTACCACTAGTGTCATCATGAATATGTGCATCTTGATGAGAACTTGACTCGCATTGATCAACTGGGATGGGATATTTTCATTTATAATCCTCAAAGAGATTATTCATAACCTCTATTAATTTATTGATCAACTCATTCCTGTCTCCATCATCAAATATCATTTCAAAACAATCCCAAACATATTCTAATTTATATCGGGGATCAAGAACTACTAAGACAAGTAAGACAGAATTAAAATTCGAACCAATACCCCAATATTTGTCCAACTTCACCTTCATTGCAATAGCCATTTCACTCAGAGTCATATCATAACTCTTCATCCATTTCTTTATTTTTCTATATATGTCACAAAGAGTTTGAAAGAAGGTGTGACATGTCACATGCATATAACTTGGAAATTCAATAGTGCTATCATAAAATATCTTTAAAAACATGAAAAATACATGAGCACACCCCCAATCATATGTTGTTGGAGCCCCACCTTCATAGACAAGATCACTCCTAAAGCTTGAATCCTCCTCAAGATGAATAAATACCTTCTCATATTTTTCAGCAGAATCCAACATAAAATAACAAGAATTCAACCTAGTAGGAACATCAAGAATTATAGCCTGTTTAATATGAATTTTTTAACTCCTCATCAATGCCCTTAAAAAGAGCCAACCTAGAAGGTGACCTTCTCACAAATTTACAAGAAACTCTGATTCTACCAATTGATGTTGATATTTACTTTATCCCATCACTAATAAAAAAGTTTAAAATATGTTCACAACATTGCATATTCATATACTCTCCTTTAAGAATAGACCCTTTCCAATCATTAACTCTCCTCACCAAATAACTGATCATTGTATTATTAGAACTTGCATTGTCCATATTAACAGTATTAATCCTTTCAATCCCCCATTGTTTCAATGTATGTTCTAATACTTGACCAATTGTTTCCCCTTTATGTTCTGCAACAAGACAAAACCTGATTATTTTTTTATTCAAGATCCAATTATCATCAATAAAATGGGCACTCACACACATATAATTCAGATTCTGAATTGAAGTCCATGTGTCAGTGGTAAGACATACCATATGAGAAAACGTATCAAACATGAACTCGAATTTATCTTTCTCATTCAAATATAACAGGAAGCAATCTCTTGAAACTATTTGTCTGTACAGAACTTAAAATTGAGGTTGAACAACTTCAATAAATTCCTTAAATCCTTGATTCTCAACATATTTAAATGATAACTCATCAATGATTATCATTTTTTCAAGAGAAATTCTACACTCTTCTTGATTAAAATGAGCTACTGAAATTTTAATCATTCCATCATCCTCATATTCACACTTCCTTCTAAGACCAAGAGTGGTTTGAATTTTCTCAATTTTTTGTGAGGAGTTTTTTTTCACTTTGTCAAATGCCTATTCAAATTACTAGTTTCATGCTGACCACACGTGCAAGTGTAATATTTACCATAGTAATTACTAACAGCACTTCCATTTTTCTTTTGAAAATGATCCCAAGATTGAGAAACTCTATAACCAGTAGAAGCATTAGGAATTATAACCTTTTTAGTAGACTTATTACCTTCAGTTTCTTAAACTGGTTTCCTACAAATTTGCCCTCCTATTTCTGTAATTGAATGTGTAGTTGGTGTAGACCCCATTTGACTCTGAGTTCCTGCTGGTGCGGAAACTGGGGGATTAGAACCACTTGTTGTTGTAACACCTTCCATATGAATGAATTGCTAGCTACATCTAATATCAGTGGAAGAAATGGTAAATTTGACTTCATTATAACATTGAAGTTAACAACTAAGAAATTCCTCTCCCTCACTTCTTAACCCAAGGTTAAATTCTCTTATGGCAGGAAATTCGTACTATGATGAATAAAGAATAAAAGCTTCAGAATTCAAAAGAATGCAAAAAATATATAAACATACATCAACATAAAACAAAATGAGTTCCAATCCAATTTGTTGTAAACATACATCAATATAAAACAAAATCAGTAGCCAACTGCTTGAAGATGGACCATGATTATCGAAATTTAACCCCAACGTAGCATGAAATTTCAAATTTTAAAACAAAATGAGTTTAAATCCAATGTTTATTGGGAATATACGGCAAAAAAGGTAGCTACGTACCACCACCAAAGAAGCGAGTGAAAGGAGGAAGGAAATGAGGACGAAGGAGTAGGGTTTCACAAAAGAAGGAGAAGAGGTGAGTTAGGGTTTTCTGGGAGGAGCTTGAAAGGGGAGAGTGTGAAAGAGGAGGTGAAGAAAGGATTCATCTCCAGTCGATCACGAGGGGGGGAGGGAAAATATGAGGAAGAATAAAGGAGGGTTTCATCGCAACTCAGAATGTCAAGGTCGGGGGGAGGAGTCGCCGAGCGCGAGTGTGAAGCGAGAGAGGGGAGGGAGGGAAGGAATGAGAACAACCCGATCCGATGAGAAGATATTTTTTTCCTTACATGTGAGTGATAGTTGTGCTATTGTGTCAAAGGGTTGGGTTGGGTCGATATGCAGCCAACCCGAGGCCCGACCCAACCCATACATAGGTCGACCCGTGAGAAACCCAACCCAAGTATTTTTTACATAACCCGATCCGACCCGACCCGGTCAAGTCGGTTTGGACCCATTGGGTTGGGTCGGGTCTGGACACCCCTAACAGGTACAACGGAAAGAAAGTACAGTTGAAAATAAAAATAGCTGGAAGATGGAAGCGGATCCTGGATTGTCCTCTGTGTTCCTACCTGAAGGGTAGGTACAGATGTCCTCCTCAGCACTCCAAGTTTGTCTGTCTCCTCTGGGTACCGACTCATCATGAGGTCCACCTCCGGGTACCGTCTAGTCCTCGTACAATCTTCCTCGGTTAGTGCTGTCAGTTGTCTGCATCAAACACAACGAGGGGCAGGCGTAGCCCGTGCAGGGGTGAGTATAATGATACTTAGTAGCGACCCTGAGACCCTCAAGGTCTTACAAAAATCCAAAAAAGATAAACAACAAATAAATATCTCAATAGATAACCTTTACTTAGGTATATTCCCATACATATACCTATTTTATCTAGTAACCCATCTCAATCATGAGGAAAACACAAACGTCAATGACTTAGCTCAAACCAGGATTTTATTCATGATGTCGAAACCACGACTGCTGGAGAACTCCTCCTTTGTTGAGCACATTATTCCTGTCATGACTCCAAGGTGCTACTCACTAACCTTAGACTTTTGAGGTACTCCTCCTCTGTCGAGTATCATGGGTCTGTCACCCCAACATAGTAGCAATCCCCGCCATTGGTCTGTCGCCCTAATATAGTAGCGCACCCCCTAATATCCTACAAAGGTACTCCTCCTGTCGAGTACCATGGGTATGCCGCCCCAACATAGTAGTGCTCATACACCATGGCTATGCCACCCTAACATAGTAGTTCTCCAAATGGGCAAGTCAAGTCACTCCGAAACGAATCAGACAAGCACTCATCAGGTCTCAGCCAGCTACAAGGTCTCCGTACTCCGTACGCACGTCTCCGAGAGGATCTGCTCCACGAGCTACTAGTCGATACTTCCAAGTGTCACAGAATCTCATTTGTATGTATCTCATGGTACCACCTTGTAATAGGGGTCTCAAAGCAACAGAAGACACGTCAATCGGATGCCCGTTCTGTGAGTTATTATCATTTCTGTTCTAGGGGCCCAGTTGGATTTCGGGTTCAATCTAACCCGACCATACTCAAACCACATCTGAATCACGTGTGGAGTATGAAAAATGGTAATTATCATCAACAGATAACCAACGTAGTTGACGACATGACAATCAGACGCCCGTCCCTTATGTTATATGTGTTTTCGCTCTGAGGGCTCGATTGGTTTTGGTTTCAAACCAACCCGGCCGTTTTTTCATAGTCATCCAAAACTCACTTAGAGTATTGGAAAAGAACTGACTTGTCGCGAGGGTCCCAGTTCTGCAGACGGTGCATCGATCGGACGTATGGTCGTGAATATATTTTCATTTAAGCGTACGGGCCCGGCTCGTTGGGCCTAGTGGGGTGACGGGTCGGTCTGACTCAGTTCGGCGGGTCCAACCCAAAATGGGGTGTCGGAACGGCCTAAAGAAATGCGACCTGACCTGGTGGAAGGCGCGACCCGGCCCGAAGGCAGGCGCTACCCAGCCCAAAGGCTAGCGCGACCTGGCCCGAAGTGGTGCGGCCCAGGCCGTCGAGGCGCGGCCCGGCCTAGTGCGGCTTGGCCGGCTGGCCGAGCGGTCCATGGAAAGGGGTGCAGCTCCCCGGCTGTCCGAAACGGCCATGCCCAGCGGCACCGCCCTCCCTAACCGGTCGGCCGAAACTGGCTAACCTTCTTGGCGCAAGCGGCCCGCTCAGGCGGGCCGCGGGTTCTCCAGCGCAGTGCCCCCCGGGCACCACGACTGCCCACCACCCAGCTGGCCGACGAGCCGGCCGGTTCTCCTGCCGAAGCGGCCCATGAAGCGGGCCGCAGTTCCTTCTGCACAGCCGGCGCGACGGCACCAGATTCCTCCATCACAGCCTGCCCTGGTCGCGGCTCCGCATTCCTGGCATGGCTTCCTCCGATGCGGCCCTTGAGCCACTGGCCTCTTCGGCGTTCCACCTTCGTCTTTTTTTAACACAAAGAAAAAAAACGGAGGGTCGTCGGGCCATTTTTGTTTGGCTCGTGCCCTCCGCGTTTGGTGGTAACAATCGGCCATAGATAATCCATACTTTTACAATGAAGAAGAAGAACAATTTTAATCCATTAAAATTGAACATAATCCCCCTACCTTGAAAAGATGTGACAAGTCTTCGAGCCGCGGAAGACGAGTGTCACGGTAGAGGGTGTCGCGGTAGATGCCATCGCGGAGAACGGACGTCGATTCTGTGGAAATTGGGTTGCATCCGAGGAGGAAGCAGTGTTGGCGACTACGTGTTCTTCGTTGATGGTGAATGTCATTCTTTGTCGGAGGATTAACACTCTCTTTTATATTCCCTACAGGTTTCCCACCACAATTTTTCCAAGCCAAAATTATATTAATTCTTCCCCCAATTTAAATAGATAAGCCATTCCATTTGAAATTAATTTAAAAGTCTTAATTAGTTTGATAAGGTGGCACATTAGTGAAGAGGGTGGAATGTGGAGAGGCTCCACCCAATTAATGATGGGAGTTGTATTGAATAAATTAAGGGGAGTTAAATAGGGAGTTTATGGGAGTTTAAAAGGTTATGGCACGTGTGGGCCCCACCTAACAAATATCCTCCACAGGAGGTTATGGTGGTGTGGGACCCACCACTAACTCCCCTTGGGAGAAAATAACCACACAACTTAAATAAAATTGTGTTCCACAATTTTATTCATTTTATATTTTAAAAACCCCAAATATTAACTCTCGACCCCCATAAAACGCAATTGCGGTAAAGCTCTCCTTAAGCGATTATCGTCACTGCGAGTTCATCGGTGCCCTCAGATTTCGATTCTGAGCATCGGTTCAAAAGTTAGAAAAACCCACATGTGCGTTTATTGAATGTACCTGAAAAAAACTTTGAAAATTGATTCTTGGCACATCGGGCCTCATAATTAGGTGCTGTTAGAAACTGCAGACTCGTAAAATTCCAAAGAAATTAAGGAAAAAAAATTCCTTGAAATTTCCGGATCTTTACATATAGATTTATCAATATTTCCCCAAGTAATCAAATAACATTAAAATTAAACATTGTATGAAAAATAGTATATGGTTTAGGAAATGAACATATCCATGATAAATGATATGGATAATTAGGGGAATTTCAATGTTTAATTATCATTTCAATATTTCAAGGGTACTATTGAAAATGATTCAAGGAAGTAAATGTGAATACTATCATTAGCTAAATCCATTAAATAAATTTAGAGGAATAATAATGATGGTATTAATACAACATAACCCAGGTGGATCAAAAATAAGGGTTATTTTCATTGATGAAATAGAAGAAAAACATTAAAAACATTCTTGAGGAAAATGTCTTTTCTTTTGAAAAGCATTTAGAAAAAAAATTTCTTTGGAAATAACTATTTAAAAAAATTATATAGAGAAAATTCCTTTTATTAATAATCTTGAAGTGTTTAAAAGAATTTTTGATTTTTTTTCATAAAACGTGGTTTTTAGAAGAAAATTGGTTCTCCGACTAAAGAGAGAACTGAAGTCATGTTTTCTTAAATAAAATTTAAGTACAAAAGAGTGTAAAATGGTACTATTACTTGAAAAAGTTCATGAATAACCATTGGAAAATAAAATTAATTTATATTATTAGATAATAATAAAATAATTTCCTCTGATGGAAATTCAAGTGTAAACAATCCTGAACAAAATGATATTATAAATTAAGAACATGAAAATATTATATCACTGAGGTGAGAATCAATAAATTAGTAGACTGTGTGTATCAACTATAAATCCAGATAAATATGTTGAGATAAATCAATAAATAGTAAAATTCATTATACACATAATAATAGAATATTAACAACAATAAAGAAGTAATATCACCTAATGAAAAGAAATTCAGTTATGAAATTCTTTTCCACTTAGTTATTTTTAACTCAAATCCCCATAACATAAATAATTAAAATTGAAACTCAAAATCCCATGAAGAATGAACGAATAATGATATTACACATAAAATTGAATTATATAAACCATATATAAAAAATTAGGTGCACAACATTATAGTATTCCAAAAAAATGGAAATACCATTGGTTGATAATTAAAACCATTTTTGGGGAAAATAATCATTAAACATTACAAAGTGTCCCATACCAATTTGAAACATTTGAATCCTAATACTCATGATGGAAAACTCTAAATAAAATGAATATAAAACAATTAATGGTATAATATATCCAAAATAGCAACTAGATACACCACACAAAATAAGTAAATGGTGAATATGACATTTTTCTCAAATATGTAAATAGTGAGATGAAAATCCATTACCTTGTATTTTCGTTCTGGTGATCATCCTTTAAATTCTTGTATAAAAATTCCAAACATGAAACTCACTTATTCCATAGAAATATTAATATATATATATATAGGGTATCATATATTATCTTCTTATAATATTTTATTCCCCATTTGTTAATAATCTTTCATTATTTTCACTATTTTTTGGGTTAATTTCATAGTTTCTTGAGTATGGATTGAGTTGTAATTTGTCATTCCAATTAATTAGGTAATGGTTTTATCATATAAAATATATAAAATATTATTTAAATATCATATATATCTATCATATATGTATTTAGTATAATAAATAATATTTGGATATAATAAATGAAATACACCATTCATGGAGATGGTAGGTCGTTCGTACACATTAACACTAAATTCATTTCTTTGTTATAATTAAAATAATTTAATGTAATATATATATATGTATATTATGATTATATAATAATATATATTTAATATATATGTTATATATTTTTATTGAAACCATCCTTTATACAGTTCATATATAGTGTGAATGAGTCACATTACTTTGAGAGGGCGGTAGTTTACCCTTCCACAAAATATGTCATCATATTTACAAAAAATGGAAATTATAACAGTATTTTTTATAGAAAAATTATAAAATAATAAATAAATTAAAAACATCATATATATATATAATAAATAAATTTAATATTCATCATAATTACCAACCATAAGAGGTGGTAAAGGAAAAAATGAACAACATTGTTTTGTGATGTGGTGGTTAGTCGTACACATAAACAGTAAGTTCATTACCCATTAGATAGAAGTGTGTAGAATTAAAGGTTGAACCATTATAAAATAAATATTGGTATATTTATGAAATTTTTTATATTTTATAATAATGTAATAAAAATATTTTAGGGGTGGATAATGAAAATAAAACTAAAGAGTTTGAGGGAGGATGTGACCTCTTATTCTGGTAACTCCTTTTGGTTTGCAAAAAAAGGACTTCCATTGATTGATTTATTTCCATTTGGGGATTATATATTTATGGGAGGAATTTTCAGGATCTATTTTAGTGGATCTCGGTTGAGATAATGTTGCTTTAGAGGTGTGAGGAAGTGGAAGACTTGAGTGCCTTTTATTGTGGAGGAGGAGTGAAACTATTGTAAATTTTTTGAAAGGGAATTCCGTCCAAATTTTTCCATCAAAAAGTGGATCAAATAATGGTCCAAAGTCTATT
The DNA here is from genome assembly GCA_963277665.1 of Viscum album. Classification (NCBI taxonomy): domain Eukaryota; kingdom Viridiplantae; phylum Streptophyta; class Magnoliopsida; order Santalales; family Viscaceae; genus Viscum; species Viscum album. The sequence goes on from OY728120.1 coordinate 310,716,072, forward strand.
AAATGGATTATATAGCAAAAATATTATAATAAAATTGATTTTCTATAATTTTCTAGGTCATTTTGTTCCTTATGTTTAAGGTTTAGTCCCTTGTTATACTAATTTTTCTCTTAATCATTGTAATCAATTTTAATCACAATGACTAATCATTTTGGTCAAAAACTAAGTTGAGATTATTAGACACTATAAATTATTATGATCCCAAATATGGAATAAATTCTACAAAATTCAAATCATATAAGTGGAATAAATTAATTTAAATTTAATCCTGGAGACGGGACAACAATGTGGGTTTTTAAAGTAAAAAAGATTCCAAAGATTGCTAAATTTTTATATTCAATTTAAAAGTGAAATTGATTCCAATAACTTAAAGTAGATTAATTTAGAAAACTATTATAATTAAAATTTAAAACCATTTAGAAATATAATTTATCATTATAAATAAATTAGACAAAATAACATTTTTGAAATAAAATTCATTATTTTTCACTATTTATTAAAAAATGAAACTTCACAAAAAAATACCAAAAATTCACCCTAAAATAATTTTATGTTTTTATATAAAAAACGAATTTCATTTTGAAATAAAAAATATTTAAAAGTTCCAAAATTTATATTTAACATAGGTTCTCTGTTAAAAGTCTGTAAAATTGTCTTTATAAAAATATTTTATTTTATGCATAAAATTGGGTGTGTTCTTGTCTTATGCATATAATATATATTGGATTAATATCAAAAAAAATAATTGAATATAATATATATATATATATATATATATATATTACATTAATATCACTCACTAATTGTGATTAATTTAATTTATTAGGGTAAAACAGCTTTGTAAGTATAAAAATATTTTTCTATAAAAATATTCCCATTATATTCAATGGGTTGTTATATTAATTTTTAATAAATTGGTAACTGATGTATTCATGTTATATCTGATTAAACCATATATTTTCATATATAATTTAATATTATTCTAAACTATAAATTTAACTACTAGGTTATATTTTACTATATTAAATAATAATATATTATTGTTTGGTAAAACAAAACCTTGTGTATAATGCAACCATTGAAGAAACTCATTATTATGTGCAACATAATATATCTCATTGTTTCATGCATTGATAGTAATAAAATATATTGAGTATATTTAAAAAATTAAATATATTATAAATTCTTAGGATAATATATTCCATTACCTGCTTAATGATGAGTTTCATATACACTATTGAATACAATGTTCTTACTTTAGATTTTGGAGACGTTACAATCATGATAGGTTATGTTATGATGCATTTTGAATCTAGTTAGGATATTCAGTACATCCCAAAGAGGATAATATCAGGGTGTGATGGATGGGTTCCTCTGATTGTATGCTTGATTTATCTTTATTTATAAAGATATAAGTGTCTATGTTGGTTAATGAATGTGATTTGGTAATATATTAAAACTCATTAATTTGATGGAATAATACAATGGTAAATGGAAATGCGGATATTATATCATTGGTATATTTTTCATTAGTGTGGTTCTAGTGAATAATGTTTTTATAAAAAACATGGTAAATTTTTAAAACATAATGGTTTGGAATGTTTAATTCTCATGATTTGTTTGAAATATATGTCATATGTTAATTTGAGCTCTCTATATTTTGGATATTATGTTTATTAATATTAATTTCTAAGATCCTGGTAGATCTATTATTTGAATAAAAAATGTGATTAAAACATTTAAATTTCATATTTACAAGAGTTATCATTGAAATCTAGTCAAATATTTTAAAAAATATAGATCTAAGATTTACCTTTTTTAGGTCATCAATAGAATTTTTCTGCATAATTTGATTTATTATATAGTGAGAGCCTCATGGAAGAATTTATTTTAATACAATAAGTTTTCATAAAGAAACTAATTCAATTATTCAATGAATCTATATTTATTTTAAAAGTTGGTTTTAAAATATATTTAAAGTGTTTTCTAAAATAATCTGTAGAAAAATAACTTGTAAAGAATAAATATTTAAAAGTGTTTTCAATTGAATTTTTATTATCCCACTAGATTATAAACACAATAGATTTTTGAAAAAAGTTGTTATCATCATAAAGAGTTTTGTGTTTTTAATAATAAAAATTTGTAGAATGATAATTGAAAATAAAAAATATATATTAATTTTGTGTAAAACCTAATTAAAAAAATAAGGTGGTAAATGTTTTATTTCTTCCAAATGGTGTCTTGTTCCATTTTATTTAATCAATGTGATTTATTTTTTATAAATTGTTTCTCCTAAATTATTTTTTTTAATATTATTATTTTTTTGATTAGATATACATGTATTACTTGTTTTGTGTTTGTCATCTGTGTGGCCAATTATGTGAATTTACATAGGAACAAGTGTGAAAGATGTGTGCTCAAAATTACAATGTTATTTGATGTTTGATTTTTTTTGGATTAATTATTTGACATCATGTTTATATGTGAGATTGATCCTCCTCTTGATGTATTATTTTATTTAGAACCTAAATCTTATTTGAGAGTAATATCCCCCCAGAAACTTGTTTCAATTTGTTTTTCAACTATACACATTCTTGTACTAGTAGATGTAATGTTCCAAATATAGAGATATCTATGAGAGGTATCTCAAGGGGAGGTTAAATTGTTCCCCATTAATTACCTCTCCATTCCATTTTTATTTTAATTCTCAAGGAATAGAATTTTTTAGAAGAATCTAAATTAAGGGTACAAATTTTCACAACCACTTCCTTTGTTGTTCTGGGTTATCTGGTTATTCGGGACCAATTTCATAAATTTAAATGTTGTTTCAAAAATTCTTTCATAATTTTTAATGATGTTTTAAAATTATTTTACACTACAAGGAATTAATTTAAAACTATTAAAAATATATTTTAAATTTAATCTCTATGTTTAAAAGTAATTATGGAAATTTTATGAGTTTTTAGAATTTTATAATTGATAATAAATAACTTTCATAATTATTTATATGATATTTTAATTAAAAAAGAAATATTTTCAATGAAATATTTACCTTTACCCCTAAACATGGAGTATTCTAATTTTAATGCTTATTTTATAAATGTTCTGTAAGGATAAGTTGTGATTTCCGTTATTTGTATAAGGGATATACAATATTTACATTGGATTTGTTAGGGGAGACTCCCTATAGCGTGAAGGTATGTCAAGCTCCCTCACCTTGGATAAAGGTAGATCCTTAGTTTCTTATGGGTAACTCGAGTTTCCTTCTTCTTATCTAATGCTCGTACTCAACTTCCATAAAGGTAAGTTGTTTATCTAATAGACTTTATAAATATAAAACCCATGTCATGTAAGGGTGTCTTGTTTTTTCCAATACCAACATAAGGGTATCCCCTACTCACCTAAATGTAAATTCTTACATGTGTAAGTGTACCAAATAATTTCCTATAGTAATGTAAGGGTAGTAAGACACGTATGGGTAAAATTGTGTTACCCTTACATAGAATGTGTGTCTCAAGATAGGGAAACTAAATGTGTAAGGGTTAAATCACATTATACTCACACATTTCCTGCCTTTAAAGTTAAGGTATAATTTTGTCTGTAGAACATTATTTTTTCCATTTCTTTTGAAATTTAATATGTTTTCAATATGATTAAAGATAGTTAAATATGGAAATTAGTGGATTTAATTATATTAGTAATTTTATATAAAGTCCCTAATATCCCTAAATATAAATAAACCCTAAATGATTTTGGGATGAAAATTAAATGGAAACTAATTTAGTAAGAATTTAAGTTAAATAAAATATGAAATGTTTGATGGAGTATCTCAAGTATCCACACATCTATATCAAAAAATCATAAAAATACGATTCTTCCCCTTGATAGAATATCTCTTCATTTATCTTGGTATTAGGTTATCCAAACTTCACATTCAAATTTCTAAAAAACTTCATTAAATTCATCTGAGGCTTCTCCTATGTTTTTCAGGCTGCTTTTATATTCATATATCCTCTATTTTCTTTACAATAATTTATAACATAATACCCTCAAGTAGGGTTTCTATGACTTCTCTTTATGTTATATTGTGAAAGTGTGAAAGTATAATGATTTATATTATTTGTTTAAAAGGTTTTGATTAACCATAATAAGATAAATTATGGAAAATAATAATATGATGAATGTACATGTGATAATATCAAAATAGGAGGATAATATGAATTCTATGTAATTATTTTAATGAAAATGAAATATTTTAAATACAAAAAAATTAACTATAAGGCTAATTTATACAGTATAAAGTTTCTTATTGTAATACTGGAATCTCATACAATATAATTAATGAGTAAATATTATTTCTAGTAGTGATATATAAATTTACTGATTAAAGAAATTGGTTAACCTGATTTTCATAAAAATTATAGAAATGAATTAAAGATAATATTTCATGTATTAAATAAATAAAGGTATTTTAACATTTGAAATTTCTTATTGGAATGTATGTATATTTAGTATTATTGTTAAAATTTTAAATAATGGAAATTAATGATTTTTCTCATGTTAAAAAAATGATAATCTATAATATTATCAGAATAAAGAGAAAATAAGTATTTTTAGGTTGTGGAATGATGATAATTATTTTGGAAATTATCCAATAGAGACAAAGTGATTATAATATTCAATGATGTTAAATAGATTAAATAACATTAATGTGAATTATTTCATAATTTGGTATATAATAAAGTGAAATGAGGATTTCCACATGTGATATTTTTGTTGTTATTTTTCTAAATAATATTATTGTATTCAAATAACATTAATTTTTATTTGATATTTTAATTTCAATATTGAAAAAATTATTGATGTGGGAATTATTACCCCATGTAGAAATAATAATATTCAAGTTTTAATATTTTGGGAATTGTGATCACATACGTTTGAGACATAGTTTTTTTACCTCTAATATTTACTAGAAAGTATGTTATTTATTTTTGAAGTTGTTAATCATATTTTATATACATGGATTATAAATACAAATATATTTCTATTATTATTTTTTATAATTGAAGAGGAATATTGAAATAACAAATGTTGAGATTACTGATAAATGAAAATGTATCACATGACAAAATACATGATTAAATAAATAATATTTATCCTTTGAAAATTTAGAATGATATAACTGCTAATATTTAATGTTAATAAATAATTTAATTAAAGAATATAAAGTTAATTTAATTATTTATTTTTTTATTGCATCGGTTTGGAACGAGCCCAATGTTTTTTGATAAAGGCTGAAATTTCTTGTTTTTTTATATATATTCTTTGAAATATATTTGTAATAACTTATTGAATATGTATTTATACTATATATATGTGATCACATGATGTGATTGAATGATAAACATAAATGCTTAGAATAATGGGAGGGGATACCTAAGGCTATGATGGTGACATATGGTATTGGTTATGATGATGATAATAAGTGGTGATGCTTGAGGTAATGAGTGTGGAATAGAGTGTCAGTTATGATGATGATGATGTTAAGGGATTCCCAGTAGTATAGGATTCTGGTTATGATGACAATATTGTAATGATATGTCATATACGAAATTATGTGTTGTGGTGTCAGGGATGATAATGATACTACTAGAATAGTTTGAAGCTTCTCTTTCTAATTTTTGTGTTGAAAGTTGGGATGCTTTCTTAATTATTGTTATGCTTATTTAAAGGATTATGGTGAGTGATTATTTATATAATTTGTTTCTAATTGGAGGAAGTAGTTTGATACGATGCATTATGGGTGTAGCTTTCATGTGGTTGCTATAGAAGATTCATAGAGTAACCATATGATTAAAGAATAATAAATGACATAAAAGAATGGTGTTGGTGTTTGATGATTTATTTATGATGATGACCTACTTGAAAATAGAAGAAAATAATTAGTAGTTCTAATTACCCTTGGATAAGAATATTAAAATGTTAATATTTTAAAATAAAATGGAATAATATAAATTAATGATAATTTAATTAATTAATGTTGATCTTGATCCTTGTATTCTTTTCATACCTAGCCCTTAGATATGGTAGTTTGGATTCCAGAACGATGTTAGTGGAAGAAGATTCTAAGGATAGGTAGTTTCCAATAGTGTGTTTGTGATATATATATATATAGTATGTTTTGTTATTTTCTTTACTACCCCACCCAAGTAAGTAGGGAAACTAACACATAGTGGACTATTGGAAGGTGTTTTCCCAAACATCTCGGTTGGAGGGGACTGGATATTTGACTATCCACTCTGCCCCAATATCTTTTCCTAATAGATTATGTGATGGTAAGGGAGTGGGTTATATTCCACCAAATTTGTGTGTAGAGGTATTAAATGGCTTGTGGTTTTTTCAAACATAGTTGTATCCCTATACTGTATCCTAATACTTTTTATAGGTATGTTGTGGATAGATTGTGATGTCTTGAGGTATAATACATGATGTATGAGCAATTTTGTATCTTGGAATCTACATAGTTACTATATAGAGTTTTGGTTGAGATGATGTGATTCATATGGTGAATTATTTATTATCCAATTTGTCATTGGGCTGGCCTATATTATCCTAGGTGTCTTTCGGCTAGCTTACTTTTAGATGTGGATGGCTTTGGACGTGCATTGTTGTGGAAATGAGAAAAAATGAGTTGGGAAGTTTGATAAGGGTACCCAGTTTGGTTTTTATAATATATGGTCTCTTATAAGTGATATGTGGATAGTAGTGCATGGTGAAGATGGGGAAATGAATACTAGGCTTGTTTAGGTGATGGGTTAGTTTCAACTATTTACTCTCTAGGATTTAGTATGTTTCTTTCACATTTCTCATGAAGAGTTATTGTGAGGATCCTACTTAGTATACATGGTATACTCACTCTACATTTATATAAACTATTTTTAAGGACAATAGGTGTTTTTTGGTTATTGATTTTAATATTTATAGTTTTAGGAGTTATTAAGGAGCTATTGGAGCTTCATTATCACTACTGGGGATTTGATCGAATATTTTTTGTTTTTTCCATTCTATGTCATTAAATTTATATCATGTATTGGAATTGCATATTGTTTTATTATGATCAAGAGATTTTTTTGTTTTTTTACTCATATTATATATTACTTTTCAAATAATAGAGTGTAATGCCTCCCATTAATGATTATTTTATACCCTTGGTCATAATCATCAACCCATGGCCTATTGGAGGTTGGTTGCGGGCATCATTGTCTCTCTTCCCTTATTTCCAACCCAAGAATCATACCTTTGGGTAGCGGTGGTCATGACGTTGACTCACATACATTGATATATTTTTAAAACTAATGAAACAATATTTTCATGCTAAGTATGATATATGTCATGATCAGTATGTTATTAATGAATAATTCAAGGACGAATTTTTTCATTCCATTTGTATAAGATAATATATAATACATTTGTTTGAAATGGAACCATCAACAAAAGTTCCATGTCCATGGTGATGTTGAAACTTTCATTCTAGATTTTCAAATAACAATATGTCAATCATTAAGGATGATGGAATAAGTATGTATCCTGATTGATCAGGTATCAATACAAATAGACTATATTAGGAAGTTCTCACTCATATGTGGTTATCGATTTTGTGACAATAACTTCTTCCCATTGAATTCCTTGACATGTTTCTAGATAGTAATATTGTACTTCAAGTAATCCCTCTGAAGTTAAATGAGGAACAATCATAATTATTCACAAACTAAGTGTCTCCATTGGTCTCAATTAAATTCTATTTTAATTTAATTATGGGAATAAATATTATTTACATGTCTTATGAATGATTTTATTCAATATTTATTGATTTAATAAATAAATAATTTTTTATTTGTAAGGTAATTATTTCATTATATGGATATATAATGCTTATTTATTTATTTTTCATTATAAAAATATTTCATCAAATATTTATTTAGGTATTCAATAAAATCCTATGAGGATAATCATACCAAGAAGAGGACTGATGACAAATATTAATTTTCAAGATGATAAAATAATATTTATTATTCTGATAGTAAGCACACACCATGAGAAAAACAATAATAAAATTATTATTATATAGCATCTATTCATTTAAGTGTTTAATATATTATTAAGTGAATATGTTAAATTAAAAAATTATTTAACCCTAACCCATAACTCTATAAATGTAAATCTATGTTTATTGACCTAGGATGATCGAATTTCACTACTAGAAAATAGTACATTTGCGATGATTTTTTTATGATGGATATAAATACATAAAAAATAATAGAGAATATGACCCTTTTTTGATGGATTCTATTTTATACCACAAAAAAAGCAATATTTCTGATGGATAATGGAGACATACCTCTTATCCACCGCTATTATTCAGCATGATAAGAGTAATAGATACAGATTTCATTATCTTTCATAAAAGGTTCTCTACAATTATTTTCCGCAATGTACAATCCATCAAAACTAATCTATCTCAAATAATTTGTGATTGTATTCATGTGAATCTTTTCTTCTCCCCTCCTCCTCTGATTTTATTTTCCTTCATGTACTGAGGTCCATCCTAAATTACTCGAATGAACCACCCCCAAAAATATCTTTAAAACCATATTTCATGCATATTTTTGTTTTAATCAACCAGATTAGGACTCCACTTCTATACTCCCTCATTATTTTTTCGATTTACAATTCAATCTTGTTGAAATTGGTTTTGTCAGACCCTAGGTAAAAACAATAACCTATTTTTATGGTTTATTTAGTATTTTGGGTTGCTAAAAATTTATTCTTCCTTATTTTGGAGTCCTCCATCAAATAAAACATGATTCAATAGCACATTAGTTGATTCCAATTGATTTAGGTATTTTTCTCAATTTCTAACCTTTAGTCTTAAGAGACTTCTCAATTTCGGTGTTTTTTGTTATTTATTTTTAGGTATCTCCCTGGCCCGCTAACTCCCAATGTGCATGTTCCTACTAACATCTCGCATTCTCCATATATATATATAGTCACATATATATATATATATATATAATCATATTTATAAATTTACATGTAATTTATATATATGATTGTAAGTCATATATATTCATATAAACAAGGAATTGTTTTAACCACACACACATAGGTATATATCTGTGTGTCTGTGTGTGTGTGTGTGTTTAATTATTTTTTAGACCAATATTTTTTTTAATGTTTGTATATATATATATAATCATACCAAACATGGAAATCATTTACAATAGAAACATGAAGGATTTGATTCATGATATGATTCTTGATTGACTAATATAAGTTGATGTATGGAAATTTAAATATTAATTTTTAATTAATAATATATATATTAATGGTGATACCATAAGTTATAAGATGTATATTTATTTTATTTAAAATAAATTTGAATATTTTTTTGGTTTTTGGAACATGATTGTTAAGAAAATTATTTATAAGGGTGTCTCATATTTATATAAATTTAGAAAAAGATTATGTAAATCTATTTAATTCCAATATTATTGGTATTTCATGAAATAATAATTATGAAATTTAATTTATGGAGTGATGATGCAAAGTAATTTTAATGTATGAGGAATTATAGTGGAGTTTTTAAGAAATTTTAAATAACGCTCTAAATAATTTAATATACAGTTTCATGAATGAAAAAATGTGTAAAAAATATTATATATATATATATATTTGACATATATATATTTGATTAAGAAATCATGTAATATATATATAGAACATATAAAATAAATAGTTAATGACTCTTTTAAACATGAAGAGAAAGTAAATTTAAGGAAAATAAATGAAAAAAATGATTTTTATAATAATATCATTTTTTATAAATAAATTTGTCATATATTTATAGATTTTTTATGTATTTTTTTTAAAAAAAGTTATACATTTTTTAAAGAAAACAGTTGAACAAAACATTCTAAGAATAACCTTTTTTATATATTTATAATAAATTTTTTATATATATGTGATATGTATATTTTTTAATAAACAAAAATATATTTTTTAAAGAAGATATTATATATATATGTGTGTGTGTGTGTGTAGATTTGGTATGTATATATGTTTTAAAAATGTTGTAAAAATATTATATATATATATATATATTAAGAAATCATTTAATATATATATATATATTTTATACGAAATAAATTGGAAATGAGTTTTATTATAAAGAATATGGGAAAATAAATTTAAAGAAAACATTTGAAAAAAAAACATTACATATAAGAATTTTTGTTTATAAAAAAAACATTTAAAAAATTATTTAAATGAAAAAAAGTAACTATTAAAAATAAGTAATATATATTAAAAATAAAGTTGTTAATAATTATAAATGATTTTGTAATACTTTATAAAACAATATAAAATATGTGAATAACTGTTAAAAATATTCAATAATTAATAAATAAATATTAATAATTTAAATAATTTGTCATGATAATTTAATAAATTTTAACAATAATAAATAATTAGTCAATATAAATAATAATTATTAAATGTTAGTGTTAAAATTTAAATATTATTAATAACTTCAAAATATGAATAAATTACAATAATTTGTAATAAATTTAAAAAGAAAATATATGAAATACTTATAATTATTAAAAATTAGATATATTTATTTAAATTTAAACTATGAATAATAAATAATTAGTTATATTTAATAAATAATTTAATCAACTAGTAATAATTAAAAAATTCAAATAATTAACAACAAATTTGTAATACCTTATAAAAAATATAAAAAATACTAACACAAATTAAATATTCACAATAATTAGAAAAAATATTGTATTAATTAAATTAAGATGTAATAATTAGTAATAGTAATTAAATAATTTGTAATAAGTAATAAATAAATAGTGAATATTAGTAATAATAAGTAAATATTAGTATTAATTATCAAATATTATTAATATTTGTAAATTATGTTAAATTGAAACAAATTATATAAAAGATATATGAAACACAAATAATTATTAAAAATTAGTAATATTTATTAAAAATTAATTTATAATTAAAAAATAATTATTATAACTTAATAAATAATTTAATCAATTAGTATGAAATAAAAAATATTTGTAATAATTAGTTAATATTAGAAGAAATTCAGGATAATTATTCATAATTGTCCATAAATAATATATGATAATAATTTTTAATTTTGCATAATGTATAATAATTATTCATATTTATATTGTTTTTTAGATAACTATATACTCACTAAGTAGACACCAGTTTCTATTACACTAACATGAATGGATAAATAATAGAAAAATCCCAATGTATCTGATATAAATCATATGCACATTGTGGGTTTTGAAACATTTATATCATTTACATCCTCAAATTTAGAATTTTTTTCTAAAGAAGCAATTTAATTACCTTATGAGAAAAATTATCTTATGATATTTGAAACAATTGACAATGTTGTGCGTCATCTACTATGTTTTGGTTTTTTGAAAGAAATTATTTTTTTGGTATTGACATGATGAATGAAATTCAATAGAAAATAAAAAAAATTGTTCCTGGTCCATCATTTCAGATTTTTTTACATGAGGTAGTTGAACCTTCTATTCTGGAAACAATAACTCAAAATGATATTCCAAATCATAAATTATAACCATCTCAATTTTATCTTTTTTTGAAATATACTAAGGAGGCCTTTTATATTGGATTCTAGGTAAGAAAACCTGAAGCTATTAAAAAATTTCAATTAAATCTAATTTTTAAATATAAAATAGTTGTCTTGATCAAATATTTTCTTTGGTTTAATAATTTTTTTCTGAAGGGAATAAATTACATGTAATCTTCAATGAATGTTAGAAGTTGGTCCATAATTTGAATATTATTTATCAGATGATTCTTGTATGAACAAATGACTACAAATTATATTATATTGATTATGAATCATTAGTTACTTACCAGTGACAGAGGGACTCCATCGTGACTCTGGATCATGATTTCTAAACATTTACCAGTGCTCTGCATGAATTCCAAGTGGCTTGTGGTCTGTGAGAAAATTAATTTCTAGAAGGACAACTGGGTTGTCTCACCGTTGGGGTTCCGAGGCTGTCTGGTCCCAATGATCTCATTTTATCCGGCAAGCAAATTCATGCCATTTATTCAGGTCATCCTCACACACGAACAACTCAAGGGGTTTGACAGCATCACCTTGAATGATGATCCAAACACAATCATCTTTATGGGGTCAGATTCGGATGCCTTCTCTATAAATTGGTATCGCTTGGTGTCATTGGCCCATGGTATTCCTGAAGGATGGAGTGGAACGGTTTGGTTTGGTGACCTTCAAGTGAAATACACTTTTCTTTTTTGGCGTCTTTGGAACAATGCTATTCCAATAGATGAACAGGTGAGGAACAACGGTGCCCCATTGTCATCTAAATGCCTTCGATGTATTAATTCCAAGGAGTAATCGATCGATTGCTTGTTCTTTTCCAGTGACTGGGTGGCTACAGTTTGGGGATACCTGGGCGGGGCTTTTGGGTGGGGAAATTGGCCAGCCACACTTTCCAAGTTTCTTAAACTTTGGTTCTCAAGTTCTGAAAATAATCCTTCAGAGAAGAAGGTGAGGGCAGTGTTGCTTGTTGCGGGTTTTTGGAGAATCTAGAATACTCGAAACCAAAGCTATCACAGGGGGCACGCCCTGCTCGCACCTGGCCATTATGGATTGAACTAGGTACATCGGGGTCAAATTGGTTTCTCTAATAAAAGGATGGATGACTATTCCTACATTGATAGTTTTCATGTTAGTAATTCTACTTCTTGCACCTTAAAGGATGATAACAGGAATGGCATATGGGTGAAGTGGAATCCTTCGAGCATTGGGTTGAAACTCAACGTGGACGGGTCACCTGTGTCTGGTTTTATGGGGTATGGGGGAGTGGTTCGTGATCCCCAAGGATCAGTTGTTCTGGCCTTCAGTGATGGATTTAGAGTGGGATATTACCTCATGTAATAAGCTTCCACGATGTTGAAAGGTATTGAGATATTTCATTCACACAAAATTAATTCAGATTCAATCAAAACCGACTCCTCTATTCTCCGTGGTTCGCAACAAGGGAAGTTCCAAATCCCTTGGACCATTTTATATATCATTCATAAGTGAAAACATTTGTTGGACCCATAGTTGATTCTTAGTCACACTTGTCATGAGGGGAACATGGCGGTTGACTTCCTAGATTCAGTGATTTCAAATGGTGATCATAATTTTTTTTCTAGGCTGGGGTCTCTTCCACAGGCATGTGGTAACTTATTTAGGGCAGATGCATTGGATCTCCAGTACTTTAGACCTCCTTAGGTTTGTTCTGTGTAGGGATTTTCCCACATATAAATAATAATAAAAAGTTAATGTTTGATGGATTAGTTAATTATCTAACTTATAGAGAATAGAGGTAAAGAGTGAAAAAATATAAAAAGTCCATATTTCCCAGGAAATAATTGGTGTATATTCCAATTACACCCCCTTTACAGTATATTTTTATGTTTCAAAACATGTATTCATTGATGAGATGGAATAAATAAAATATTTTTGTTAGTACAATCTAAAATCATCCTTGAGATAGTGATTCATGGAAACACCTTGATCAGATGAGTCTTTATTTCGATTCATCGCCTCATAATAAATTATTGGGTATTTATACTAATGATTTTTTTCCTTTTGGTGCTTATGATAATAAATATTCTTGATTTATTATTTTCACAACTTTGTTCAACATACCACCAAAAATTTGGATGAAGGAACCATATATATTTAATTTAAATTACAAATTCCATGATTTCTAAGGAATAATATCTTTGTATATTTTAAGGCCATAACATATGAGTTAATTTCATTATGGAATGACTATGGGACTCTCTATTATATAGTTGTAGATCATAATTTTATAGTACATTTTATATTAACCTAGAAAATAAATGACTTTTTAATATATGGAATGTTATCCAAATAGATAACACATGGTATAAAATCATCTCTATACGACATGGTTGAGAATAAATAGTTTATGCTGGTAAATGGAATATTTTTTTTGACAGTCATTTGAGATTTCTTCCAAATCACCCTTTCCAAAGGAATATAAATTATTTTTAAAAAAAATAAAATTTAATGATGTGAACCTACGACAATGCTCTTAGTTATTCATTTAAAATCTATCATCTCTTTATTACCTCCTATTACTTTTCCAATAACTAAAAATTAACAAAAAATATATAGTTTCAGGAGTGATCATAATGGGATAAAGAAGATTATTTTTGGGACCTTCCATATTGTTTTGAGTGGTTGGTTCATCATATATTATATTTAATCTATATTGAGAATATTTTTTTAAATAATATATTTTTATAATGTTGGACACACTCGATAATACAAAAGATAATGTAAATTCTTGATTATAACTTCCCAAAATATAAAGTAATACTAACCATGAATTATTTAAAGATGAATTATCACAAAAAAAATAATGGATTCTAAATAAGGTTACACATTTTTTATGAAAGAAATTTATTATTCTATTAATAGATTAGACATTTTAGTTTACCAAATTGTTATGGTTCCAATTTGTCCTTTTAACTCAAGAATACACATATTACCTAGTTAAAATTTATGAATTCTATGTAATAATGGAAATAATGCTACCAGTCTTTCATAGGGGTTTTTTAATATTACAACTAGTTATATTCTAACAAAAATATCCTATTTATTTTTATATATTTATATGGAAACATCATATTGTGAGGCAACGAGTATGTTGTAAGATTTTCTTTAATTTTATATAAATTAAAAAAATATAACCTATGACCTCATTTTAATCAATTAATGATTTAATATTTCATTTTCTATAGGATGCTATATATGGGAGAATGGTACATATTTTATGGATGTACCCATTTGATATTTTTATGAAAAAACTAGTGAAGAATGTATATAATAAATAATTTCTTAAAGTGTCAATTTTAGAATATTACATATAGGATGAACTTTCAAATTTCTGCTCTTCTAATTTTTAATATAAATGTCCTTAAAAAATAATATAATGGTTCGTAATGAGTAAAATGTTGATGATGTCACATATAATCAATTTTTCATTTTAAAACATCATGATATTCTTTTTTGTGGTTATCATGAATGATGAATTTCACATGAAGAACTGAACAGAGATCATACATATGTTCTTCTCAATTATAAATAAATGTCATGATTTGTGTATGGATTACTAATTTTTTTATTTTTTTATACATTTATAATAGATATATTGGTTTTTGTTATATATTTTTAGATTATATGATGAACATATAAAAACATTATACAAATGACCAATGTTGCTCTAGAAGAACATCATCAAAAATATTTTTAATTATGGTTTAAAAGACAATTAAGTTAAGTTTCTTACGAAGGAACATTAAATTATTTTGGTAATGATATCTATAATTAATAATATTTATTGTTCACGTTCAATACAATATGAAAGTATATTTTATATTTGTTTATGTGTGGTAAATTCCCATCCATTGAAATTGGTAAAATGTTATAATTGGTATGTTGTTAATGGATTTCGATTCCATACATGAAAATATGGTGAATCAAATAAATCAATGAATATTGGTGTTTATTTGAAAGGATCAAATCATAAACAAAGTGATGTTGACTTTTTTGGTATTCTATATCGAATAATTGGGTTATGATATGTGGAACTAAATTATGTGACAATGTTTAAATTCCATTGGTTTTATTCAAATCGATGGTTGGGAGTTCATCCCTAACATGGATTCATTGAAATTAAATATTACAGTCTTCTTGCCTCAAATGAATCACTTGATTTAAAACATCAAGTACATCTAGTTTATGATGAATACTAATTTACTATTTTGTGAGATTTAAATGACTGGTGGAGTGAAACAAAAATAAAATCATTTGAAATTCATTTTCTTGAAAATGAAAATGGTTCTATAAAATTGAAATATATTATTTTTTTAAGAAACATCCCCAAATATATCTCTTACACATTGAGATAAAAATATCATTATGGAAACCCTATATTTATGGGTTGATGATATTGATAATGTTGATGAAGTAATAAGGGATGATGAAACTAAAATTCATATACAAGTTGAAAATAATGAAGACGAAGATGAATACTTTTTCATCAATAAATATGAGGATAAAGATGATGAATTGTGTATTATATTCAGGTATTTATTAGTTTTTTATATTTTATATCTATATTAACAATTATTTACATGGATGTCTTTTTGTTTGAGAAGGCTAAAGATATTCCCAAGGATATGTTTTATTCTCTCATTGATGCTAACATTTATTAATATTTTATATTTTATATATATTTTAAGATTTATTGATTGGTAATAATTTTATATTCTTCCACAAATTTATTAATTTTTATATTTGATATCTATTTTAAAAAATATTTATAGGTGTGATTATTTTATTCTGGTATTTATTTATGGGCCATTATTATATTCTAGTATTTATTAGTTTTTCATATTTTAATAGCTATTTTATAGTTTTATTTATGTAGGATTATTATAATATATTTTTTATTATTTTTAAATATTTGATTTATATATTAATGATTTTTTAAAGGAATGATTATTTATTACAAATTTTTTTGAGTACTCCCAATGATCTATTTAATTCTCTCATGGATCTTAGACTTCCCCATGATGATCCCAATTCATATGATATACAATATGTTTCAATTTCACCACCTATATGGATGGGGCATGGCCTTTCTAGATTGATTATTCTGGTTCTTATTTTAGAAATACATCCATCTATTGATTTCGATCCTTATTTATGGGGGCATATACAATTTTTATGGTATTTATTTTATATTATGTTTTTGTCTTAATTTTTATTATAATATTCTAGTTATTTTTTAATATATATATTTTTTTATTTATTTATTAGATAGATCAATGCAATCTTATGAAATTAATTTTCTCTACCACGAGTGTCGTGGGATCTGGTTCCCATTGTTGTTCAACATATGGTACTCGACCACTAGATTTCATGTTTATAAATAATATATTTTATTTCAAATTTATTTAATTATAAATTTTTTTATTGAATAATTTATGGTCTTCAATCAATGATAACATTAGAGATTCTATCCAGGAGGCATCGTAGATTTTTTAACCAAACATTTTAGTCAGGTTTTATTCAACCTATGAAACAGATCATGTATAGAGCTTTTGTTACGGTTTTCAACCATTCTTTTATCTCTCATCAACAAAACTATAACTCAGCTTTGGTATAGAATGGATTGTACTCCTAGTAAATATTATTTACTTTTAAGAATATTTCATCATCTATGCATAAAAACCAAGGGAGGAATGATGTCACACATAGGGCTTGGAGTCACACATTTGATATAAAACTATAACATAGGGTAAGGAATATTATTTATTTATATATTTAAAAATTGAATGTATTTATTTTATTATACATCCATCTTCTTACTCCTTTATTACAGTGTTATATGCTTCTAGTAAAATGTAAACGTATACTCATACAAGAAATATTATTGATGACGGATATCATCAAATTGTTATTAGTATTTTTTTGAAAATTTTACATAACATAATTTTCTTTTTTATTTTAATTAATAATTAAAATTTTATGAAATGTATGAGAATATGAATTATTGTTTGTGAAATAGTGAAGATAAGAATTATGAATATGCCACTTGTAAGTTATGTTTTGATGAGGGGGCTTGGATATAGACAACTTTTTATGGTGACTAGAAAGGTTGGGTAACTGGAAATGCTTCATGATTAACTACTACTAGATACGATGGTACTATAATGATGTTATCATTCATATCAAAGGGATCTCATGTAGAGACTTTATAATCATATTATGCACAGTTTGGAGAGAGGTTGTGAGCTTAGGATGACATTATAATGAAGATATAGAGAGAGTAGGAGGTGGAGTGTGACCAATAAGGTCGGATATATTAGAAGATGTTGTAGTATATGTGATGTCTTTCAAGTGTTATTGGTATAGAGATTCCCAAAAATTAACCTTCTATTGATCTATCTCCCCCTGATACTTGTGTATTTTTATTATTATTGTTATATATTTTGGTTTGTTAAATATATTATGTTTTAAGTAGTTTAATTATTTCATGCACGTTTTCATTTTATGTTAAAAAATAAATTTTGTTTCTAAAATTTTTATTTTTTGTTTTAAAAAATATATAAAACTAATTTCAATGAATAACCAGATAGATCATAATTATTTTAAAAAAAACTATTGGACAATTTACGATGGAGTTGCTTTCCCATCCGAAATAATATATATTTTTCATGGTCCATTGCAGTAAGGTTATTAAAAAATATGATTTATTTTTAATTAGTATGATTGTCTAGTATAATTAAATAATATTTTCAATGGACCATAGTAAATATTCATATTTTTTATGGAATTTTTTTCTAGGTTCTTTTTACAGTGGATTTCCATCACAATTGAATTTTAGAGATGAGACTCCATTGAAAAAATCTATCCTAAGAGAAATAAAATCCATTTGTGTTGGAGAATTGTTGTACACAACGAAACTTATTGTTATCTCTCGTGACCAAAGAGTTCTATAGAGTATATTCTCTAAATCTCAAGAGATTACCCTCCCTCTTCTACCTTCTAATTAATGAGATGGAAAGTATGATTATTTAGTCCATAAGGAATCATCTCAGTGATCTAGGAGAGCACTATAAGAAGATTGATCCATCACTCTAGAACCTGAAAATCTATTGGTGCAGTATGGAGATCAAAGGAGAATATATGGATCACTTATGGATATATTTTACACTTAGATATTATAAGTGAAATAGTGGTAGAACAAAAGGGATTAATATGATAAATATCTTCACTAAAGAGTGATATTAAGACCAAGGATCCTATACCCAAAATAATGGAAGTGATGGTTTTGGGCATAGTAGAAGCACTTATCAGGGTCGATCCTGACTCAAAAAATATTGGATTAAATGGATCATCCACATATTATTAAAGGAATAATATTTATTATCATTGAATTTTTTCCAATAAAATAATAACAAGAACCTAGAGACAGTCTTTTCAGATTAAATTTATAATTAATTTTATTTTTTGGAATGAAATAAGACCCTTCTCTTGAGATATTTCCTTATAGTAGATGTTGATCATCCAAAACGATTTTCAGTAAATTTTTCATTTCTCATATAAGATCCATGTTTAGGATCACACTAGTGGTGGTCTAAATATTATTCTATGTTCTCTAAATGGAATAGATGCATCATTAATATCTCACATGATCAATTGATCATCTTGTGTTGTTCGTCTTGATCACTTCACATTTAATAATTATTGAAGAAATTATATTGATATTCTCATTCATGAAAGGATAAAAGAATGGATTTGAGGATTCTAGAGAGAAATTAGTTGTGTTGAATGATTCTATATTAACCTCTCTTAGAATGTGTTTCATTATATTTATAGACCTAGGGATAGGATTTGTAATTTAACTAAGTGAACAAGTATCCTTAATTAAATATTAAAACCTTGTTTGAAATTATAAATTTTTTTAAAATAACATTATTATTTTTAATACATTTCATTCACTAACTTGAACAATGAAAAATATTATTTCACAAGCTTATAAATTAATATTTATCGACAAACACAATCTTAGTTAGCTCTTCCTCTTAGACAATTTTCTAATACCTAACCAAATATTTAATTAAATCATTATTTATAAAATAAATATTCTATTCATAATCTGATAAATAAATATTTTTATATATTCAATAAATAAATAAATTTTATAAATTCATCTTATTTAATAATTACCTTTTGGATAAATATTTATTTAATTTATGTGATCATTAATCTTGAATAAAATTATTCATCATTCTTGATATTAATAATTATTCCCATAATTAAATTCAAATAAAATTCAATTGATATTAATAGAAACACTTAGTGTTTGACCATATACACATCAACATCATCGGTATTAGGCATGCTTTCCTAAAGTCTGAGATTAATGTATAGTAATGGGTCAAGGAACCAAAGAGAAAGAAGTTAATCTAATAGTTTCAACAACCACATATGATCACTCGGTGTGTAATATAATTCCTTTATCACAAAATCGCATCATGTAAGTTTCACAGCTGTTTAATTAACCTGTATACTTGTTACACCATTCATTAACTATTTTAAATAAACTCATCATTACACTATGGCAATGGAATTTAATGTGAAGTTTTATTTCAACAAAATGGTTGAGATATTAACATACATTGAAATGGACGGGAAAAATCATTCCTTGACATATTTATTAATAATAAGTCAATCGGGAAAAAACAAACATACACAAAATTTCCAAGAATTATTATTGTCATGATTTACAACGATACATATATTGTGAGATTCTTAAAATGAATTAATAATAACCACAAAGTCTAAGTACCTTTATAAATGCTCATATATAAGAATGATTCAAATTAAAACACACTTGTTATGGGAAACCTATTTTTTACAATTAACTTAAAATTGAAGTATTTAAAAAAATTATCAAAAAAATATCCATTTGGCAATTTTGAAGTTATGATTCTAAATATGTTATTCATTATTAAAAAATAATTTCTTATCATATGATATTTTCATTTTTATTATAAAAATTACTATTTTTAAAAAATATATTAAAATATATTCTATTAAAAAATATGAATATATTTTATTTATGTTTTTAATATAGATATTTATTTTATGGAATTTAAATATTTTTATTTGCTCAAATTACTAATAATAAATTTTATTTATATTAAATTTTATTATTTTGTGTTTTAATGGCCTGGTTACTATTCCCATAAGTCAAGTTGTCATTCCCAATGGTCTAGTTACAATTACTATCAAGTTATTATTCCAAGAGTAACATTACTATTTTAATAGCCATATTAACTTCTATAAATACCACTTCATTAATTCATTAAATATTTAATAAAATTCATCGCATGTTTCAATATTTTCCTTTTCAAAGATGTATATTGGATTACTACTGATCTATTAATTTTCCACTGTGTTTTTTTATGGGGAAATGATTCTACCAGATTTTAATTATCCAAATTTTTCCTTTTTCTTTTTCTTTTTTTCTTTTTCATTTATTGCTCTAATGTTTAGTATTTTCTTGGGTTTGATTTTTGACTAATGTAACAATCTCTATTAAATAAATAGTGTTTTTTATGTGTTTTAATTTTATAATACTATATAGTATAACAAATAATTGTTCAATAAACATATATCAATTCTAAACACTAGGTCATTACATTATTCCCTCTTTTATAAGTTTTATCCTGGAAATTTTAACTAATATTCTCTTTTGAGAATAGATGAGGTTACTTCAGCTTTATTTCTTCCTCAGGTTCCCATATCACCTCTACATATTTATGGTTCCTCCAAAAAACATTCAAAATAGGAGTTCTATTCTTGCATAGAACATTGTATCTAAGGTCTAAGATCTTCACTAATTACTCCCCAAAATAGTGGTAATACTCTAGTTATACTACATTAAGATTCAGTAAATGTGAGGGATCAGGTATGTACTTCCTTGAGAGAGATATGTGGAACACATCAAGAACTTAATCCATATTTTGTGGAAGATTTAGCCAATACGCCACTAATTATATGCGATCAAGGATCTAAATCGGTCAAATGTACCTAGGGTTATGTTTCCTATTCATTCCAAACCATGTGACTCTCTTACATAGTGATATTCAAATGAAAAGTGTGTCACCAACATTAAACTCTAAGTCCATTTCATGGTTGTCAATATAGATCTTTTATAAACTATGAGTCTATTTTATATGATTTTGGATGGAATAAAACTTATACTATCATTTCATACACAATTTTATATCAAAGTTTCATATGTTCACCAACCTCATCACATCAATTATGAGTAATTCATCTATTCCTATATATATCTTTATATGAAACAATTTGAATACTTGAGCAGAAGTTTTTATTGTATGAGAAGTCAACCAATGGGATATGTTGATCCCACTATCCATTTAATTTCATTAAATAGGATCTCAAAATTTTCTTAAGTGTTTGAATGGTCCTTTTAGTTTTTTCATAGGTTTGGGGTGATAGGTCTTATATAAAATCAATTTAGTTTCCAATGCATATTGAATAGTTATCTAGAATTTAGAAGTGAACATTAGATCATGATCAAAGACGATCGAACATGGTGTCCCATGTGTCCTTTACACTTCATTTACATATATATTATAACATTATTTAATATAGAAATCATCTTGAATAGATATGAAGTGGGCAGTCTTGGGGTGTGTATACAATAAACCACATATCACATTTCTTATTTAGGATTTCTTTGAGACACTAGTGATAAATTCAATTATGATATTCTCTAATTTTCTAGTGGGTATGAGAAATGGTTGTATAATCCCATAAGACTATTCTCTATTAGATTTAACATGAAGGAATACTAAGATCATTGAGGTGTAATCTATGATCTACTTCTTAATGTAATTCCTCCATAAGTGTTCTTGAATATCATTATATGTATTTTTTACTTCCATGATGGTTGAAAAATGATGATATATGTTCATTATCCAATATATCTTCCTTTATTACAGGTGATGGAGAAAAAATTTAGTTCCAAAATGAATTATTCCATCTTCATCAATGTGGAATTCATGAATCTTCCCCTCCTTTACTGCTTCCACTATCCTTTGAATCTCAAGATCATCCATTTGTACATCCATGATCTTCTCTTGGATAGATGGTTAGTAAAAAAATTAGTCAAGGTAGGATTTATTCCATTATGTAATGATTTATAGATATATTCATTCCATATACATGAATATAAGGTCTTCATAAATCAACATCATGGATAATGTATCAGGTTAATTATTCTAAGATAATAGACTACTTTACTCTCTATTCCTAGATGGTACCTACTATTGTAATCATTCCCTTAACCAGATATAACCATATTCATTGATGCATGTGACCTCATTCTATTTTAATACATAATTTATACTCTTTTGATCTATGTATATGTCACACTTCCCACCAGAGAGTCTGATCCTCTAAATCATCAAATAAAATATCAAACATACTAAGTCAAGATCATGCATCCGGTAGTTCTTCACATTGATATTCAACTACCCTAAGGAATAGGTTATTACATTATCACTCCCCGTGAGTAAAAATCCCAATCCTTTCTTGGAAGCATCGTTGTATATTAGAAACCATTCTCCAATTAATGTACATGTGGGTATAGTCATATTTATTAGCATCTTTTTAATCTCTATCTGAATTTTCTCACATTATTATATCCATAAATACTTTACCCCATTCCATGTTATCTTAGTTATTAGGATAGGAAATCATGATAAATTTATCACAATAAATTAGTATTACACTAATAATCTAAGAAAAATATAGATTTACATGACACTAGTGGGTCTATTACATTAATCTATTTCCATTTTATGTAAAGAATATCAAAAAATTACCTTTCTTAGGATCATGTGATCCAATAATATGACTTACTCCATCCAAAAATCACACTTGATGAACTTATCATTCATTTTTTGTTTCTTAATTTCTCCATCACAATCAATATATACATTTCATGTTTCTTAATTATCCTCAAGTATATTTTATTGTCATCAATACTGACTACAACAAATTTTTCAGGGTATTTTTTAAAGACTCTATTCATAAAAACCATGATGATTTCAAGGAATTAGGTAGTTTTAAAGGAATAAATATAAAAAAAAAGTCTTCATAACATAGTAAAATGTTTCCATATGAATATCTTCCTTCTTCAATTTCATTTTAAAATGTAATGATTTAAGATACACCTTTGATATGTGGTAAGATTCACATAGTTGATAAAACAATTCAACAATACATGGAAGGGGATACATGTTCTCTATGGTGATTTTAACAACCTCTCATAAATTAATACACAACCACACTAATCCAACCTTTTTTCCTGAAAAATAGAAACATCACACATAAAGGTGATGAACTAGGGCATATGAACCCTTTTTCAAAATGATTATGTAGCTTTTTCTTTATCTCCTCAAGTTCTATCAGGGTCATCCAATAGGGGAATTAAGATATAGGATTCACTCCTATTATGAATTCTATTGAGAAATATACCTCATGATTTGGGTGAAGGTTTGGAAACTCTTTGATAAATACATTAGTATATTCCCTTATAACGGGATTTCCTCAATGTAGGTAATTTCCTTTAAATTAACCATTTGGTAAATGGTTTCTTCTTCATTTTGTGTCAACACTCACACTATTGAGGGATTTTCTAAAGGAAATTCATGATCTTCCATGATTATTTATTAGATAATGGGATGGTTTGTAATATATAAATAGATTCTCTTATCTTGTAAGTTAATGTAGGATCAATATAAAATGATCCAATATGTGCTTTGTATAGAATCAAATTCCACAAAGGGAAGTATTACAAGATCCACTTGAAGAATATTCCCAAATATTATAATAGGAGAAGAGTACCACACTTGGGTTTAATTGAACACACCACTTAGTATTTTTATAGATATCTCTAAATAAATATATCGGTGTTATGATTCAACAGTGTTATTAAACTTATAGAGTATAAAGGAATACATAGAACTAGAATTAAATAAAACTATTTACATTAATGAGTGAATATGAAGTTTACATTATAATAATCTATTTTCATATTCCACCTCATTTTGGGTGATATCATAGTATTTACCTTTCCTCTTTGGATTTAGTGGTTACTAACACTGATTATCCTCAATGACTCGTGGTTCAGTGAACTGGATTACACAGTTCCATTTCTCCCTAATAATAAAACATTGAACCTTGGGTGGTTCCTTCCTTCTCTCTATCACATTGGTTAGATTCATCATTTCTCTTCAACATTAATGATCTAGGTGAACTTCTCTCCCACACTTAAATCATTTCCCTATCTATTTGAATAAATTATCATGAAACTCATTCCCATATTTTTGGCATGTGGGGGGTTGTATATACTTTCCTAATTTTTCATTTGATATACCCTTCTGATACTACATTCTTCTCTTATTATATCCATGTACATTGAATCATTATAAAAACCCCATCTATACTTTGATGGCACATAAAGCTACTTGATTTTTACTCCCAAAATCTAGGATATATTTATCCTTTCAGACATGTGGATTTAAACCACTAAAGAATCTATCTATTTTTATAAAATTGTTGATAAAAAAAGCTAAGGCATATCTTCCATGTATTTTTAAATTTCACTCATAATACATGGAAAGTTCACCTTGCTTTTTCTTAAGATCTAGGAATTCTCTATCCATATTTGTTTGAAGACATCGAGGGAAATACTTTTCATGAAATAACTTCTAAATATATTTCCACTCCACTTATTCTATTTCTTATTTTGTATTTGTATTATTTATAGATGCCAAATATTGATTATCCTATCCATCTAAATGAAATATGGACAGATTATCCTTTAACCTCTTAGAATAATGGTTCACATAAAACAACTTATCCATTTAGTTGACCCTCTATTCCATGAAAAGTGGATCTAAAGATACACTAAACATCATTGGTCCTTATCGCATACCACAATAGATGGTCATCTCCACTTTCTTGGGTAAAGTTGAATGGTCCACATGTATCATGTTGTTGTTTAAAGCTTGAGAAATATAGGTAAAAATCACCATAATTTTTTTAATTCCACATCCCTTGGGGCTGGGGTGTTTTTTTACTATCGTTTCATTGTCCCAAAAAGTGCTTGTTGGTCTAGTATCTCCTAATTCCCACCATTCTAAAAATTAAAAAATGTATATACATAACATAATACAAGAAAGCGTGAATAAATAATCTTTAATTATATGAAAATTCATTCTACAGTCATATCTTATAAGATCCCTTTATTTATCCTTTTTCAAAAAAAAATATTCTATGATTATGTAATTAAATATTTTCTAAATTTAAATAAATGAATTAAATAAGATATATATCCATCATAATAGTTTGTATTGAGTTCCTAATTAATCATATTATATCTATTCAGATTTTTATACCAGGTGTTAATCAAGGATTATTTGTCATGAACCAGGTGACAATTAAGTTAATACCCCATCCTCCCTTTTGTGGTTATTACACCTTTGTGCAATTGTAAAAAATCCAAATCCACCTGTAATATCCAGATAAGGATTTAATTTCCTTGAAACCACACACTCACATAATTTACAAAAACATAGGATATTTTCTTTAAAACATGGCCTTATCCCTATGGTTTTTAATAATTTTTATATTCCTAAAAAACAATTTAACTAATTCATGCTCTAATACCAACTATAGAGACCCACACATTTTATACATGGACATTACATAATTTTTATGATAAATAACATAATAATGATACAATACATGGTCCAAAGGTTTAATATCATGGGAAAATTAAGATGATCTATCAGTTAAACATAAAAAAATCAAAAATATGTAAATAATTATTCTTTACCCTCTTGAAATATCTCAAATTCTATTTAGTACATGTATTCACCTAAGAATATATATCAAATAATTTTTTGAGATAAAATCATGGTAAGGGTAGGAATATCATTGGAGAAATAAGGGATATGAATCAACTGTATATGGGTGACAATAATCAACATCATCAAATAATAAGAAAAAAATCTTCATAATCATGAGGGAAGAATTTTAAAAAGGTAAGGAACATGTTTTATTCATAATAATGAAACATCATAACATAGTTTTCAAATCCCACACAAAGTTGTAAACAAATCTAATGTTGGGTTCTTAGATAAAAAATGTACATAAATCATAATATCATAAATTCCGAACAAATATAGAATTATGATAATGAAAAATATACAAAATATCATGATGTATATAACATTACCCAATTCCTTCAAGGGATATAAAATTTATGTCCTACAGGTCACAATATAAAATGCTTATAATCATGCATGCCACATTGAAAGATAATATATAACAACCATAGTCAAGAAATAATCACATGGAAAGGATTGTGATTCATAAATTATTCCACATATCATAATTTGTGGAATAAACTTCGGGATTCCTCAATGAGTAGGTTTGATCATACATCGGAATAATAGGGAATTTTTATTCAATGAATAATCAATTGAATATGAGTCAAATATGTGTTTTCAAATAATAGAGACTTTTTGGAAAATATTTGAGATTGAATTACAAATAATTTGGGATTGGTATAATTATTTATATCCAAATAAATAGATGGGAAATAATAATTAAATTACATTTAAGTATATTTTAGGAATATCCTTAAAAAATTCTATGAAAAATGGCATAACTAAAAATAGAGGTAGTTTGGTTTGAGAATATCCTTACCCTAAATCCCATGTTATTTCATTAATTTTATTCCTCCTATATGATAAAATAACATTTATTAAAACATGTAAAAATTGGTGAATTATTTTATTTTTATAACTATTTATCTATTATGATCATTATATTATATTTTTAAAGTATCATTGATAATAATGAAGCACTTTTATATCATATTTTTCTTAAAATATCTCATCTTGTTTTGATTTCGATATTTTTTCCGTTGATTAATACATAAGTAAAATTAATTCAAAAATCAAGGAATAAATATATATATATATAATTTTTAAATCATATTATCCATCCATGAATGTTTTTGTGATTAGATAGTTGAGAATGCCTTTATAGGTGGTTAACTGACTATTTACGGCTAATTATCAAAAATAGAGAAAAGAGAAACATGGAATAGAAATATATAATAAATATATTTATTACTAAAGTTCAACATTTTTAATATAGTTTAAAAATACTAAAATATTAAACTTATAATATTTTGGTTGTAAATAATTGTATTTGAAGAGGAAGAGAAGATGAAAATGAGAAGAAGAGTTGGTAAAAACTTACCCTTTTCTCAGTGTTTCTTATTCTATATGACACTAAAATACTTGAATGATTAGAGTTGAATGAATTAAAAAATACCTAAGGATTATAAAGGTATTTCTATAGGTAATTTGGTAATAATTGTGGCATTAGTTTGTGAAAGATTAGTGGTTTTCCTAGGGGCGGGAGCAGGGTTGTTTATACTTGAAGAGAGTGATGTTTTGAGGATAAAATATTGAATAAAAAATAATTTCCAATATAAATCTTGTAACAGAAATATTTTTAAAATTATGAAATATTTTTAAAAAAAATAAAATTATTTTATGACTTTTAAAAAACTTTATAATTATAAAATAATATTTTTATCAAAATGAAGGTAGAAAATTGAAAAAATATTTATTTAAAGGGATACTTTAGACTTTTAGACATTGGAAAATAATTTAAGGTTTCGTAATAAAAAATCATGAAAAATTTGACATATTATACACGTTTATTGTCCATCCTAAAATTATTGAATGGATTATTTCATTTTTAGATCATTAATGATGTAATTTAATACACAATTGTTATGAAAAAATTGTATTTTTACTATTCACCTAATAAATGAAGTATTTCATAAAATTACCAAAAAAATAACCCATAATAAAGTTTGACATGATTATTATAAATAAAAATTCTATTTATAAATGTAATATTATGTATTTTAAATTTTTTTATAGAAAATTTTATTTTAATCAAATATATTAAAATATAGTTTATTAAACAATGTGCTTTTGTTTTATTTAAAATTTTAATATTGATTTTTATTTTATAGAATCGTAAAAATTATAATTTATTATATTATTCATGATAAATATAATTTATGTTATATTTAATTATTTTTAGTTAAAATTACTATTAAAATAGTTTGGTTACTATTTAAAATGGTCAGGTTACTTTACTAAATAGTTTGGTTACAATCCTTAATAGTAATTTTTTTATTCTAATAGTCACAATACTATTCCAATTATCATACTAAAAATTATAAATACAAATCCATTAATTAATTAAAAACATACTATAATTCCTAAAATGGTTTTATATTTTCATTTTTAATGATGTTGATTTCTTTAATAATATATTGTTTATTTTCCATAGTGTTGTTTTTTGGGTAAATAATTCTAGAATAATTGAATTTCCAAATTTTTAAATTCTCATTTTATAGTTTATTTTCAATGGTAATGCTTTCTATTTTCATGGGTTTGGTTTTTGACTAATTGAATTATCTCTATTAATGAAATAAAGTGGTGTTTTTTTTCTATGTGATGTGTACGAATAATATTATATAATATAACACATTTTTTCATGAAACAAACATCACTTATAAACCCTAGGATGTAAAAAATATCTATTGACACATAAAAAATTGGAATTCCTATTGGATGATCTATTATCAAAATATCACATCTTGTAGGTTAACAAGTGTGGACTTCCTAAGAAGAAGCCCCATATAATTATGATTACACTCACTCAATAGTCAACATGATATGTTCTTTATCATGGAATTCCATTTTAGCATAAAAATATGTTTAAGAATGTCTTCATGGCAATCCAAGGTTCCCATCATAGTGGGGTACTACTATTATCTTTTAATGTGTCGAATACCCTATAATGTTATTACACTAATGTTATACAGAACTATGAAAGATATGAAATGTGATATTTAATTTAATATTCACTTATTTTAATACAAATATAATCCATATTAAAAATATTTTGTTATAGAAAACCAATTTCAAGAGACTCAAAATTGTGTAGGTTATACATACGTAAAATAGAAAGAGGGGGATTAATTTACCTTCAAAAATAAAGGAGAAATAAAATTTTTAAAAAATTATTTATAAAATAATTAAGAAATAAACAAAATAATCAATTTTTAAAATGAAATATTATTTTTGAATATAATAATAAAATCCTAAAAGTAAAAAAGAGTGATTTGAGGACAAATAGATTAAGTGCATTTGATGGATTTAACAAATCACTAAGGAACAACAGAAACAAATAAATAAATATAATTTTGGAAGGTGAATGAGATATGGTATTTGGTAATGATGTTTGGAAATAGTACATAATCGTACCACCTATGTCTACCTCCTCAATCCCTTGATGATTATTCTATTAGTCTCATGGATTTAATGGTATCCAAGATACTACAACTGTCCCTTTCTATTAAGGTTAAAGAAAGATACCAAATATAATATACATTAGCACTTTAACAGTGAATATAGAAACCAAAAATGAAGTAACACCTTGTATTTTTAATGAAAATAAAAAGAAAACCAATTTACCTTACATTAATGGTAGTGAGAACCTATATTTAAAGAAAAAGGAGGAGTATAGGATTTTTAGGAAACATTAACTTTTTATCTTAGATTAAATTCTATCAATGAATATTATAAACCCTAGGATATAGTTATAATAAAATAAGAGAGTTATTTTTATGTTATAATTTTGTTCACACTCAAGATGGAGAAAACAAGATTTAGAAATGAAATCACTTTGAGTGAGATATGGTGATCAAATAATTTTGGTATTGTAGAATGATTGTCAAGGTATGTTTTTTAGGTCTTAGAGGTATCTATTTATAGGCTTCAAAAAATTAGGTGATGTTATATAATACATCAGGATTATTTAAGATGATTTCATCTGAGTTCATTGTATTTTCACTTTCATTTGCTCAGGCATGATCAATCCCTTTAAAAATAATTAACTTAATAGAGACAATTAAATAGTTTGGTAATTAAAATTCAATATATTAACAAACATATTTTATAATGATCAATGTGAGAGATAAATAATGAAACTTATTATATATAATACTATAATTTGAATTTATAATTGCTTGGATAGTTAAAAAATTCTAAAATCATAGTCTAGAATGTTTAAAACACCTCTAAGATAATAGGTAAACTATATCATATAAAAAACTTGAACAAATTCAAACTAGAATATAAAAAATTTAAATTCAATGTTCTTCCAAAATTAAATATTTTATAATATGAAACATTAAATATATTTCATTAAAAACTATAAAACAAATTTTTATTACCTTATTTATAGTTTAAAATGAATTTGTAAACAATAAACATAGGAAAATCAACTCAAAATTATAATTTTGAAATATTTGTAACATTTACTAAAAGTTCATGTGAGAATAAAAAACAATATTAATATTAAAAAAATGTGTTTATAGTACCATGGAAGTACTTTACATAGATTCTATATCATTTACAATAATTTATAAAATCATTAAAATAATTTAATAACTTTTTATAAAAATGTAGAAAATTAAAATGTCCATAAAATCATGAAATAGAGTAAACCTGAAAAACCAAGTTTATGTAAAGGTCAATTATGTGAATGTG
This sequence comes from Viscum album, assembly GCA_963277665.1. Classification (NCBI taxonomy): domain Eukaryota; kingdom Viridiplantae; phylum Streptophyta; class Magnoliopsida; order Santalales; family Viscaceae; genus Viscum; species Viscum album. The sequence goes on from OY728120.1 coordinate 310,747,524, forward strand.
TAAAGGTAGATTATAATTTATATAGCCTATATAAGGTTCTAAATGCACAGTGTAAGTTTTGAATTGAATTTATAAACATTTCATAAAGATATTTCATAATTCATACAGGCTGTATAAAGGTAGTGAAGAATTTATATATGATGCATAATAGTAAGAAGATACATATATAATGGTAAGAATGAAATTTTTAAATATTCATAAGGGTAACTCCAAATATATATACACTTGTTAAGGGTATGATAATGAGTTTTTTAAGGGTAAACCTGAAAGATAGTGTTATATAAGGGTAAGGTAAAAATACATGTGATGTGTAATGGTAGATATAAATCTATGTAAGTTTAAGAAGAAATCTATATAAGGGCAGATAAAAAATTATATATAATGTGTAAAGGAAATTAAAATGTTGTGTAAGGTTAAGACGAACTTTTTTGTACATGAATAAAGGTAATAAACACTCACATAAGGGTAGATCATAAAATAAAGAAGACATACAGAAAGGTAATGAAAAATTCAAAGTGGATACGTGAGGTAAAAAAATAACTTTAGGTTGTTAATTTTTCAATAAATATGAAAAATAAATATATAGAGTAATAAGAAGAATAATTATAAATAATGAACTATTAAAAAACTATTAAATTCAAAAAAAAATATTAATATAAGAAAATAATAAAAACATTTCAAACAAAAAACCTTTCCATAAAATCAATAAACAATAAAATTATAATAATACAAAAAATGAATTTAGGAAATATAGTACACTGTAATTATCATAATAAAAAAATAATTAAATTGGTTTAAAGATCTAATAAAAAAATATCCATCTTCTTCATAATTAAACAACAAAATATCAATTTCAAAAAAATTCCCCCCATTATGAAATAATCAAAAGGATTAAAATTTTTAAAACATTTTCCACTTTTTTGAAATAAATAATGAAAAATAAAAAAATTGAAAACACATATTCTCCCCTAGATGAAATAAATGAAAATATATAAATACGATCCCACTAAATTAATTCTTTTCAGAAAAATAAATAAAATTTTTACAAGTATAAAAAAATATAAATAATACCATATTCAATGAATTATAAAACCTATGCAATATATTTAATTAAAAATGGTTACCACATTCCAAAAAAAATATTAAAAAAAGAATAAATTCTCAATAATAAAGATGAAATAAATTTTAATATAAATTATAATATACCATTTAATAAAACAATACAAATATACTAGTGGGAAAACATAAATGATTTTAGAAGAAAGATTTTTGTAAAAAGTTCATGATTGAAAATAACACGTAGAAAAATATTTTTCTGAAAATGATAAATAAATATTATTTTAAAATTTTAATGAAAAAATTAGTAAAATACATAGAAAATAAATATTTTGAGAAATTATTTTATTTATTAAGGATTAGTAAAAATTGTATTAATAAACAATAGTTAATTACATTGTTGTAAGATCCTATATTTTTTCTGGTATGTCTCTCTTTGAGTTTTCATTGTACATATATTTTTTGGCTTCTTCATTCATATTTGGACCTTAGTGGTTGAGTTCCTATAGTGGATAAATATATTTTTTGGGGGAAAATGATATAATGTTTGGAAATGTATGTTTTATTTAATAAATATTTCTTGGATATAAATGTAATAAAGGGCATACGACGGCTCTCCATAAGATTATAAGGCTTCATAGGTGGTTTTGGATTTTTCTATTAAACTAGTATGAGTGATGTTGGCTGAAAAAATGCATACCATGAACATGTTAGATGATGTATAACTTTCACCGGGTAGATTTCATGAACCAGTTCATGGTGTTAAACGAATACATGACATAAACATGTTACACTACATTTTAATGTTTCCTGGAGGATGTCATGAACTTGTTTATGTAGTGAAATGTTATATACTATGAATCTATTTTATGATGTTAAATGGATGATCCAGTTATTTTAACCCAAGTAGATCCATTTTTTAGCATAACTCTTAAATTGGGAAATACGCGACATGGAAGGATTACAGGTCGTGTATTTCTCATGATTATCGATATTAATTCATTCAAACAGTATCCTTTATTTCTTCATCTTTGTGAATCTTTTCTCTCTTGGACCCTATGGAAATACTAAGAGATTTTTGAGTGAATAATTCCCTTATAAACCTCTTTAAGAAGCATCTAAACCCTCGTTAGTTGTTTTGATTTTATTTTCCCCACTCTTCAGTTTATTATAGGTTGTATCAGTAAACTATTTTTACTGTTGTGGAGTCAAGTGTTGATCTTGATCATGTGCAATCAAGGTTCATAATATGATCTTATATGCCTTCATTATTATTAGTTATACCTATTGGAGGATTTTTTTATCTATATATTAATTTAGGTGGTCTATAACCAAAACCAATGATCTATTTATAATTGTTTGATTATGATAAATATTGTGCAACTCTACTAACATAATGTGTTTGTTAATTAAGAGAATAATGGTGATGATAAATCATTTCTGGGATTAATCATTTGATCCCTTGGGGTCTAATGGTGTTGAAACCTAACTTGTTTCTACCCGTAAAGTGTGCCTACCATTGATTAAAAAAGAAATGGATAATGGCTCAAAATATGTTTACCATGACATGAGAACATAGGTGATTGCTTGTGATAGATTCACCTTTAAAAATGGATTAATTGATTATTGATATGGATGGTGATTACATGATATAAATGGGTGTAAATATTATCTTGGAAATGCTGTGAGATGTTATAAAATAAATTAATAGGTAATTGAAAGACAAATGGTAATTTGAATAATTAACCATTATGGTGTATGATATGATGTTATGGTATGGTGTTTTTATGTTATGAGTATTGTAGTTATTTATGCAGAAATTCTTATATAAATGGATTTTACAAGACGTTGAAATGCATATATAAAGGGATTTCCCTAGAATCTAAAGTGATTATATAAAGGGCCTATTGAAAATACTGAAATTCTTATATAGTGGGCTTTTCCCGGATGCTAAAATGATTATATAAAGGGCTCTTCCTAGTGACGATTTAATTTCTATAGGGATTTACTTGGTTATGTAATTATGTCAGAGACTTATTTTTATGGTTTGTATGGTTATGTTACATGCTTACATATATTTTGGCATGGTTCTAAAGAAGGCTGATTAGCATATTTTATTAATTATTTTATTAGTACACCTATTTATTGCATTGTTTCAATCACTTATTATCATTTTTGTTTTGTTTATATATAGTGGTGTTGACCTAATCAGTTTTACTCAAACCATATTTCATCCATCATTAGGTACTCAAGTAGTTTACATATATGTAGTTTTAGACAAGGTCATGGGACCTTGTTGTTGATTGTTTCTTTCTATATGGGCTGGAGATTGGAGATGGGAAAGACATGGGGTTCAGGACTAGGGTCTTCAATTTTATTTTTGCCATCATGTTATTTTATTTTTATTAATTTTAGTTTGATATTTAGATATATTCTATACTAACATTACATTATTTATCATCTGATTACTTGGTCCATCCTTAACCTTCCAGTTTTATGATATATTGTTTCTACTATTTATGTTACTCTAGTGATTTTTTATTTCTGCTATATTATAATTATATACCTAGGGGAATAGTCTCCCCTCCATATTCTCTACACATCTATTATTAGTCAGTCACCTCCAACATATGGGGATTCATGTTTGAAGTCTAGTAACCAACCTGATTATAACACATTATAGAGTGACAGATCGAGGGGGTGTCATAATATGGTATTATAGTGTAATGCTTTTATTTTCTATTTCTTTACAATTTGGGAAAGGTATAAAGGATACTATAAAGTTTCAGGGTTTGGAATTTATCTTGTTCATGAGAGAACCTAACCCTTTCATGGTGTAAAATATGAGTACTTTTGGATGGGATTATTTTTCATGTTGTTCTATTTTTATAGTTTATATTATTTCACCTTGTGTGATTCACATGTTGTGTGATGTTATTTTTTCATGAGATTTATACATTTTTATATTATGGCATGAGATGAGTATTCATGTGTCATTATTGGAACATAGGGATATATCCTTACTATAATTATGTATGATAGGGACATATTTATTGCATGTGATATATATTCCTTTATGTCATACCAATTCACTTATTAAGCCTTGTTTTGAGAGACCATGAGATAATGTTTCTTTTTTGATGTCCCCTTTTTAGGTTGACCTTATTATTTTCTTGATTTCTAAGGTGTATGTTTATTGTTTAGATATAATACATTTTCATCATCTTCATGTTGTGAGTTGGTAGAGTGGAATTTAGCAAGATCCTAACACAGTTGAATTATATTTTTCTACACCTTCTGAGGATCAGATGAATGTTTAGAATCAAAACCACTTCTAGAGGGTATTTTAATCCATGGAATGTGAGACTATTCACAACATTCCTTTAATTTCAGAGATGATTACATGGTTTTTTCTATAGTATCTACCAACATTAAATAAGGAGGGAGGCCACCAAGTAGTTGAGTTCTGGATCGATTCATTCTAAATAACCATCAATCACCTTGATACACCTACATAATGGATGGTAAATCTTTATAAATACATGCTTTATATACCATCTAAGTGTTTTTGGGATAGTTTAGAGAAATTTATGTAGAAAGAAGAATTATCATGGATTCAATTTGAGGTAATATTTTTGAGCCACTTCTATCTGGAGACATTGATGGATGAGAAGGGTCACGATTTCATGCATCTAACTTAGTGGGTCTATTCAGTGATATGATACACTATTTTTCATCATCTATTAGTTTTTTGTAAAATATTTAGGTGCTAATGATATCTCTAGGGGAGTTGTTTTCATGATGGGACTCACTATGAGATAATGTCACAAGTGAATGTTTTTCTTCTGAGTAACTTTTTGAATGAGATGAATGGCATGCTCATTATGAAAGTGAGTCTAAGATATTCTCTAATAAGAGGAGGGGATGATTCATTAGGGTGAATTGGGAGCTATAATCCTAGTTCAAAGAAGCATATCTATGGATTTTATCACCAAATAAACAACAAGAATAATATTTAGTATAGTGATAATCCATATCAAGATTCTGTTTTGTAGTAGTGCTATCAGGGTGGAAATTTTTTCCACAAGTTTACTTAGTGTTAATACCCTAATTTAGTGTGTCATATTTATGGTATGCTAGTCACATACAAAGTTTTTTAATTTGAATACAGAATCATAGTAGTGGTAGGGTGATACGACAGGTACTGGAGTCTGGGAAGGACTCAGATACCCCTCAGCAGACTGGTAGATAGAGTTCCATTGGATATAAAGGTTGAGGTAGGGGGTATGGTACCCCAGAGAAGGAGGAGCAGTACTAGGTAGAATAAATAACTTAGGGGATTCAAATGTGAGCCTATATTATAACATCAATTCAGTTACATGCTATGAATTCTACTTGGGATAGATTGGATTGAGGACCTTTTGATGTCAGAGGTGTGATTCTTATGTCATCTACCCTTGCATGAATTTTTTTATACAATACAATTGAATTCATTTATATATTCTCTTTTATAAAATGGTTTTGAATATATTTTGTAAATCTTGGATGGTTTTTTAACCATTAATACACTGTTTGGAGTTCGGTCAGAGAATATCAAATGTTCCAAGTTGTGTTCCCTAGAAATTAGTAGTTACCATATCTTTTGGGAATTCGTTTTATTCGAAATGACATATTTTTATTTGGATCATGGTATGGATTATTGATTTCAATACCATACTCATATAGACTATTATGAAAGTATTTTTACCTTAATATCTCTATAAGGATCTATTTATATTCACTAGAGAGAGTGGGATATTCAAGATTGTCATACCAGACCAATTATGTATAGATTGTAATGTCTCATGAAACAGATTTTAGGTATCTCTCTATACAATGGTGGAATGAAACATAACACTTTTCCTCGAGTGGTATATCATTTTTTGGTTTTCTTACCTGAATATTTTCTTATCTTACCACCTGAGCAAAAGATCGAGTTCACAACTGAGTTGATGCTGGTAGTAAATTCCTTTTCCATTATACCATATAGAATGGAACTAGTGTAGCTTTGGGAATTGAAATTCTAATTGGAAGATCTAGAATCTAAAGGTTTCATACAACCTTGAATATCATCATGGGGTTCTTTGGTTTTTTTAACAACATGGATGATTGGACATTTCTCTTATGTGTGGATTGTCAGATATTGAACTAGATGATGATCCAGAATGGGTATCCCCTTTTATAAATTGATGATATCTTCGATAAGGTGAGTGGTTATAATATCTTCTCTATGATTGATTTGATATTAGAACACCACTAGTTGAATTTGAGACCATATAAAATTCCTAAAACTTATTTTAAGAGTAGGTATTTCTTGTATGGGTATGTAGTGATTCTATATGATTTGATGAATACACCGGCATTATTCATGGCCTTGATGAATCAGATCATTCATCCTTTTTCGGACTAGTTTGTAGTGGTTTTTTTTTTCAAAAATGTACTATTGAACTACCAATAATTGGACAATCATGCCTAACATATTATTATTGTCTCAATTACATTAAGAGAGCATCAAATTTACACCAATCTAAAGAAATACAATTTATGGATTGATAAAGTACACTTCCTATCTAAAGTCATCTTATAGGTCGGAGTGTTAGTGGACCTAGAGAGGGTTGCTTCCATGGTATCTCAGGTGTGACCCAAGAATGTCTTCGAGATTCATATTATTCTAGGTTTAGCTGGTTATTATCGAAATTTTATCTAGGAGTTCTCCTATATTTAAGCACCAATTTCTAGGTTGACAATGAAAGGAATGTTGTTTGTTTGGTCATATTTTTGTGATAGATCTTTTTAGGATTAGAAGAGATGGCTTTCCTCATCACCTATACTCACATTTACTATGCCTAATAAGGGATATAATGTGTACTGTGATGAATCCATAGTTATTATCAGAGTAGTTCTAATGTAGGAGTTTTGAGTGGTTTCTTATAGATTCAGATAGCTGAGACCACAATAGAAGAATTATCCTACTCACAATCTAGAGTTAGTATACGTGTTAAATTGCCTATGATTCGGGAGATGTTATCATATGGGTGAGATACTTGTGGTGAACTTGGATCACAAGAAACTTATGGACATATTTTCTTAGTGAGACGTGAACCTTCAGTAGATGAGGTGGGTTGAGTATCTATACTATTTGAACATTTAATTGGATTATACACCGGGAAAGGGTAATGTTGTTAATGATTCCTTCATCCAACAGATTCAGACTTGGGTTGTGTAATATTATTGTAGTGAGTTTCAAATGATGTCACTCTTTTTAGACAAGCATATTGATTTTCATGAATCCTAAGGATAAGATATTATAACATAGACATATGTTATACCCATGCTTCTTGACTAGATCAAGGACAAGTATTTATATGATCCAAAGGTATTAAATTAGATAGACTGTTTATATGGTGCCTAGAAACTATCATGATGGTCACTTGGAAGTGGAGATTATTTTCTTTTACACGGCTGACTATGGGTTTATATGGGCTAGTGTGAGGAGATAATGAGGTAAATTCATGATTCAAGATGGGAGATACATCTAGTTCTAACAATGATGTTTTTTGATCTCCAAAGAAAGTATTGGGGGTCAAGATTAAAGGAGATAGAGAGATTCCTGATGAGATGTTTCACCTATCATTATGGGAAAGCCAAGCATCATAGGCATACTGGGTTGTTGTGGCCTCTATCTATTCGTGAAAATAAATCTGATGATTTCACAATGTATTTTTTGATAAGATTATATAGTATACCTATTAATATTGATTCATTATGGGTGATTATAGATATATTGATGAATTTATCCGACTTCTTTCCTATCAGGGAGACCTTCACTATTAATTATCTGGGTAGTCTTTACATGGAGGAGATAGTATGGTTGAATAGTGTTCCAATGACTTTCATTTATGATAGATATCTTTGTTTCATGTCTCAATTCTAGTTGGGTGTTTTGAAGCCTCTAGGGCTAAATGTTCAAATAAGTATAGCCTATCATCCACAGACTGACATCCAATCTAAACAGACTTTTCAGATTCTATAAGATATGTTTCGAGCATGTGTTTTGTATTTTTATGGGTCATGGGAACAAAACATACAAATCATGGAGTTATATTACAATAAATACTTCTTGAAATTTATCTATATGAAACCATTAGAGCCTTCTTATGTAATCTTATGGCATTCAACTCTTTTTTGGTTGGAGGCGGATGAGTTAGCGCTTGTTTGACCTAGTCTCATGAAAGAGATGTCTGATCATCATCAGTTGATCAGTTAGAGGTTGGTTACCTTACAGAGTAAGAATAAATATTATAATGAAAGTGGAGATTAAATCTACATTTTGAGTTTGGTTATCGTGTTTTCTTTATATTGTATCCTTGATTGGGGAAACATCCAATCAGGAAATAGGGAATGCAAGTGCCTATGTTTTTTGGGCTATTTGAGATAGTGGAAATGGTGTGTCTAGTGGAATCCTGATTAGACACTCCACATCGATATAGTTCCACCCATGATTTATTTAACACGTATCATCTTTGGATATGTCATCTTGACACGTCTCATGTGTTACACATTGATGAATTCAAGCTTGGTGTAGATATATCCATTGAGGAACATCTAATATAGATTGTAAACTGGGGTGATAAGTATATTCGGGGAAAGGTTGTACCTCTAGATTGAGTGATGTGGAATCATGGTCTTGTTCAAGAGGATTCACGGAAGAGGGAGTATGAAATGTGAGGATGGTGTCTAGAATTTTTCATTGTGACCCTGTAGTGATGGTCGGAGCATCTCAGGGATGAGTTTTTTTATGGTCGTGACGTTGTATGATCTCTTCCTTTTTCCAGGTACATCCCTATTTTAGTTTTCATTGAAACACTTTTTTTTGGTTTTTCCATTCATCATTAGACCATGATGGATGATTACCTTTTCAAGATGGAAAAACGTTTCTCAGGAAAATGACATAATGTTCGAGGATGTATGTTTTTTTGAATTAAAGGAGTCCAGATATAAATGTGAAAATTGGATTACGAGGGTTCTCCATGTGTTTTCAATTATTCAAAGATTGTTTAGGATTTATCTATAGAACCAGGATGAGAGATGTATACTAGAAAAAATACCCACTGTGAAATTGTTACATGATGTGTAACTATCACTAGGAAGATGTCATGAACTAGTTTAAGGGAATGAAATGAATACAAGCCATGAACGTGTAACAGGACGTGTAAATGTTTCCAAGAATACATTGTAAACTATTTGAGGGCATGAAATTTTTACACAATATGAAAATATTTCATGACATAAAATAGTCGATCAAGGTTATTTTAACCCTATGTTACACGTTTTTTAGAATAACTCATAAATTTGGGAATACATGATGTTAATGGATTACACACCATGTATTCTATGTATTTTTAGTTATAAGTATTTCGGTTTGTATGTTTTATTTCTTCATTTTCATGGTACCATTATCTCAAAAAACCTAGGGATACTCTAGGTGATTTTTTTGGTTCCTTATTACCTTTTGGTAATATCAATCAAGTGTCTGATCCCCAGTTAGTTGTTTTGATTTGTTTTTCTACACACTTCAACATGTTCTCCATTATAGTGGTAGAATCTTTTGACTGTTATGTGGTAACTACACAGTGGATTGAAGGTTGGAGTGCCTAATTGATAATCTACACTTGAGACTCATCATCAGGAAAAATATAAGGGTGGAAATGAAAAAGATCATTGAATTCGATCCCAATATCTTATACTAACATGCTTCCCGGGTAAAGGGAGAGAATCTCTTACCTACTCACCACCTTTATGGTCAATGATATGAACTCTTATCTAAATTCATTATATAATTCTTCTCATGAAATATTTGTCTCCTTATACTCAACCTGGTATAAACACCAACAACTGACATGTTTCACCCCTTATGTGACAGACTTGCAATTGGACCCATAACTCTAATCGAGTATAGATCTAGTCTAAGAATATCTCAAGATCCTCCAACCAGTATATTCTCTCTATGTTAAATATTTTTCCCTCATTATTATCCAAATCTTTCTACTAAAAGAAATGTAATTTCCAATTCCCCAAATCACACTCCATGTCAGGGATCTATATTTGAAAGTTAAGTAAAGATTTCCAAAGATTGATTGTATGGAATATTAATTTCCAAGATCATTAAATTCATATTGTAACACAATAAATAATGATTCATGTACCTCTCCTAGATCTCTAACCTAGAAAAATCATCACCTCACTTGTTTTTTGTTTATCTCAGTGTCCATAAATTAGATCATGAGGGGCTGATAAAACCTTGTGTTCTAACTTATCTTTCTAGCCTATGTCATGAACAAAGATTAACTGATCTCATTTCCTGGTCATACCATGAAATACTCATCGTCCCTAACTCATAACTCCACCCTACCTCTCACCAAAACCTTTGAAATATATTTTTCCTTAACTGCTCCCTCTTGAGGTAAACAAATTGGGTCAGAAATATAGGAAAGGGTACAATGAACCTTGAGTCCCACCTTTGGAAGACCTCATGATGGAACTAGCACGGAATGTATACAAATATTACAAATGGGAGGCATTTTCATCATGAATAATAAGGATCAGGATATAGGATAAATCGAACACAAAAAACTCTACTACATTATCTGAATGGGAACTGAAAAACCATCACACAAATCTTGTGTAAATAAAAAAGAAGAAAATAATTTTACAAATAAATACCAAAAATAAAGTCTTAAAATTGTGATACAAAAACTACTCTAAATTCTACGCCAGTAATGTACAGAATGGTCAAGAAAGTCCTCCTAGAAACTTGAAACAATGTTTTTATTTTTTTTGTGGTGATCATAAAATTTATAATTAGTAGGGTAATATCTAAATCCATTAATCGAAATTTGAAAATATAATACTAATTCACCCCTAAGAAAATAGAAGATTCCATGACACCAAAGAAGGTCAACTTTCTAATCCCATCCTAAATATGTAAATCTCATTAGATAATGCATCTAATTATCGTAACATAATGTGAAGTATCTCAATAAAAAGGTGCCTTGTAGCAATTCCCAACTACTGTGGCACTCTCACACCCCAACATCATATGTCTTGGTTCAACCATCTTTGTTTTATAATACTACCTAAAGTCACATGGGACATCTGTAACACCCTGATATTTTATGAGATACATTTTTCTATTTCTTTGATGTCTTATGTTGTCCCTAATACTAATATTATCTTTCATTATATGAAACATCGTATTAGATTTTAGTTTACGGAACACTATTCGTGTCTTCTGTTACATGCAAGAGCGTCCTTCCTCAGTATCTTGCATTGTACACAATATCGAGTTCCACTAAACGATGATATATTATTAAAATATTATTATTTAATGGGATATAAACTAGCCATTATGAATATTATTAACTAAATATTGAATTTTATATAATTTTAACATTCATCATATGTATTTTATATATATTATATAAGAAAAAATTCAATTTTTTGGATAAAAGGATTATTTTTTAAAAAAATGAAGTTTTTCCACCTTTTGATGGCACATCAATTTTAAATCTAGTTTTTAACACTTTTATATATTCTGTTTGAATAAATAAACTTCTTCTTTTAGTTTATAATATAAAATTTTACTTTTTTTAAATTTTTGGTATTTTTCTAATAAGTTTCATTTTTTTATAAATAATGAAAATACTGATTTTTTTAACACATTAAATAGTAAGATTGTGTTTTGGATTAGTATTAAATTTTAACTAGTTCATTTTTACTTAATTATGTTTGTTTAAAATTATTTTATACTAGAATTTACTAAAAAAAAATTTCCATTTAAAAAAGGTGCATTTTTTCAAAAACTAATTTTGTGACATTTTAATGGTTTTATTTAAAATTTTGTTCTGAAAATTCTGTGTGCTGATTTTTGAAAATGGATGTCGAATTTGGATTCATGACTTCCATATTTGTTAATTAGGTCCTTCTTAGTTCTTACCAATATGAATAGTAACCAAGGAACATTTTATTACCACATTAAGGGGTATATTATGTAATTTAGGTTAAAAATAAAATTATAATGACTATAAAATGACTAAAAAATGAAATAATTCTTTTTGATGACTGTAATTCAACCCTAAACACATAAGGATATAAATTATATCATTTAATGGACACATGTCCATGAAAATCACTTAAATAATATTACAATCAAAGAAATACGCAAAGATTTATTTTCTCTCTTTAAAATCTTTAATGTGTTCACATATGGAAAAAATGGGTGATATAAACGAATATAATTGGTAAATTTTAACTTAATAAACACATGTCCATAACATAAATTTACATTTGATGTTTTAGGGCCATTTGGGAGATATTAAAGTATTTATAATATTTCATTTAATGAAAATTTGAAGATGTCACATTTGTGTTTTAAATAATATATCATTTTTAAAATATGGATATATAGAAGATAAATTTGACTCCAATTACTCTCATAAAAGAAAAAAAAATAATATTTATCATTGTAATTTATTCGTAATTTTTAAGAAATAAATAATTACCTTAAGGTTTTATATATGGATGATAAAAAAACGTTTTAATTGATGAAAAATCAATAAACTAATTTTTATTTAAATGATAATAACCATTAAAGGGTCAAAAAACTTTATCAAAATTTATTGGTCAAGTATATATCGACCATAAGAATACAAATGTAGAATTATAGACCATTTTGATCCATATGGAATTGATTAGGGACAATATATTATTTTATTTAAAGTAATGTTAGAATTATCACCTTCATATGTTTATAAGAATAAAAATTTTAGTGTTGGATTGTCAAGTAGATAATTTAGACTACATATATTTTTCTGAAATATAGTAAACATATTTTTATAATAGTATTTTATTTTTAATTTTTATTCATCAAATAAGTATATTAAATAATTAAAAATTATTGCAGTAGTAACTATTTTATTGAGGTAAATATAAAATAAATGTTTTTTAAAATATTAAAATAAATACAATTTTGGATAATTAATTTTTCCAATTAATTTTATAGATTCCATTGAACCATTAGAAATATAAATAAAAAATCGGGGATAAAACCTTATCATGATATTTCTAAAAACCAATGAAATGAATGGTGTCAAAATTTACACAATTGATATTTTGTTAAAAAAATGTTATATAAATTTATTTAAAAAACATAAAACTATTTTAAAAAATATAGAATAATTATTATATAGACTAAAAGATTTTAAATTATATATTTATGGTATCATTGAAATCAAATGAGTAAATATTTTCCCATTTAATGTTGCAACATTTGTTATCTTAATTAAAATTAAAAAGAATAACTAATTCTTAATTAAAATTATAATGTTTAAATTGACATAAAAACTTGTCTAAATTAAATTGGTTGGTGATATTTAAATATTATCATATCTTATATTCTAATATATCTCATTTTTTAGGTATGTTGATTGATTATTAAATTATTATAAATTAATAGTTTCAGAAATTCCAAAAGTGTCCTTCACCCATATTTTAAAAGGACACTTCCTCCCTCATTTCTCCACAACTCATTAATACTTCACATTAATCTATACCCTTCCCATTTATCTTATAAAATTCCCAAGATATATTATATAGGTCATGGTATTATTAAACGACCAACTCTAGTGTTCTAGGAGGATATTTAGAGGAAACACGTTGAAGAAGAGGTAATATCATTTACCGATTTTTCGAAACAGCTTTATTCTTCTACATCCACCTCAAGAGTTGTTTCATTATAAAGTAATAACTCAAGTATTAATTATATAATGGGAGTTTATTATTATTATTAAACAACTATATTCCACCTTCTACCCATCATATGAAAAAATGAAATTACCACGCGTGCGTACGTATGGCATACCGTCTCCACGTCGTGGTGTACTCTATTTTTCACCACCATCTTAATTGGATGGGTATAATGATGGAATTAATAACTATATATGATTATTATAACATTATATTTATTCTTAAATTTCATACTTCTTTAACTTTGAAACCATTGAACATCTATTTGAATTATATCATTGACTGCCCGTACGTACGACCTACCAACTCCACGATGCAATGTGATTCATTCTAAGTGATATTCATTAAATCATGATTATATAAATTTAAATAATGAATAAAAATGATATCTATTATGTTAAAATAATTTTCTAATGATATAACTATGACCTAATAAAGATAAAAGGAACTTATTCGATAAAAAATTCATAAGAACATACGGTAGTTAACACCTGAATAACGAGTAACAATGAAATATTACTAACAGATGATGATAATATGATCATATATGATATCATAAAAATAAATATTCTTCTGTAAGAAGTAAATAACATTATCTAAATCATTATAAATTAGGTTCGGGTACATAATAATCATATCATACCTGAGTTAAAGGAATATTTTTTCTCACTTTTATTTCTATTGGACATATGCCTTATACACCATCTAATTATTTTGTGTAGTGTTTATGTGACCAATGAATGTTTTTATTATTCTTATTATGAATTTTATGATATTTACATTTTAATATAATTTTATTTATTTTATGAGGCATACAATTCGACTGATTGTTAATTGGTAAGGGATTACTTTGAAAATCTCATTTTTATCCAATATTTTTTATTCAAAATTATTTATTGAGGATATATTTATCATCCATGTTCATATATTCAAAGAATTTTTTAATAAAATGATTAAAAAATTTTCCCTACATTTTTAAATTCATTTTTCCCTGTCTTACTTTTACTACATGGTATGTATGGAATCTTTCTTTTTTTACCATATGAGGTACTTTTTTACTTTTTTGTCAAAAGTATGAGAAAAAATTTTTCTTAACATATACAACATGAATAGATTTTTTACGTATTCATAATGCCTTATTTCCATGAAGCTTCCTCTACAATATTTCAAGTTTATTTTCAGCCAATTTTTTTTATTTTAAATTTTCATGGCATTTTGACAATAGAAAAAATAAATAAATAAGAAAAGATATATTCCTCAGTAATTAAGCTCAACTATTTTATCAAAATTATTTTCCATCTAATATGAAATAGGATTATGTTTCTATCCCTAATATTAATTTTGTTTGATTGTTTTTATGATGGAATTATTTTTATGAAATCCATTTATTCTATATGGATTATTTTATGATGGAATAATGTTTAATAAAATAATTTTTTCCTTAGGTTATTCTATGGTGAATGGTTTATGTTTTTGTGGAACATGTAAGAATTATTTCATTATGATATGGGTGGGATATATATCTCCCCCAAATGCATTGGATAAATATTTATATATAATGGGGTAGAAATGACTCAAATATAATGTAAATCAACTTCAGTAATATAGGGCTGGAACCTTATGTAAAACGGGATCAATAATGCATGGCTGGAATGACAAGTAAACCCGGCTCAGTAATCGACTTTTTCCACTAGGATGGTCTTGGAAGAAATGCCTTGGTTACTATAGAAATAATATTATGCACTTTTTTTCCATAATCCCATGTTTTATGCCAATGCTATTTTATTATGGATAGTGTTCCTTTATGATCGGTGCATTACATACTTCCAAGATTTATTTCATAACACAAGATTTTGATAATCAAATGTTATGTTCGTGGTTTTACATTCTTATGATTATGTTATCTATGATATTTTACATTCTTATCCTTACTGAGAATTTGAACTCACCCTTTCCATATGTTTTCTTTTCCCCATGATATAAATATTGTTTTTAGTTAGGAAAACAAAATTGGAAGATCTTTATGGGAGATGTTAAAGATCTTTCACCAAGTTAGTAGATTATGTTCCATGTTTCCAAAGAAACTAGAATAATACGGTCTTTGGGAGTCTGTTTGTTTCATGTATTAAGTATTCCTCAAAATTAATGTAATTTCCATGTATGTAAAACTTGGTTCGTCACAATTGGTATCAATGTGAAGGTTTAGTCAACCTTGGAAAACTAGGGTGGAAAAACTTCAATTAGATCCCTAATGTTATTTATACAGTATGTCTTGGGATTTCCCTAAGGTTAAGTATAACTAAAAGTTACAGTCCTATAATTATGGTAATGTTAATGAATAACCATGGATTAAAATTGATATTTTAGAGATTGAAATTAACACCCCCTTGATTATATTTTTTTCCTAATATTATTTTCTCCTCTCACACTATTCTTTTTGGGTTTTAGAAAATGGTTGTAAATATAAGGATTCATGTTAATGAAGCATATGATGGATAATGGAATGATATTCTTCATGAGAAACCAAATGAAATAAGAGTTAGAGAGAGAAACATCATTATTATACCTAATCTGAAATCTCATAATATGATCAATAATCTTAACTCTTGTGAGTTTCCTGAACTAGCTAATAAGAGAAAGATGGATTTTCATGGTGATAATAGAGGAAATAAAGTTCAATTTTAATCATATAAATCATGTGGTAAAAGGAGAGATAATTATATTACTAATACATCAATGATGGTTAATGTTTTAAATTTGGAATATATGGGCATTATGAAAATCGATGACATAAAGGAAAATCTAATGAAGAGAATCATCATGGTTGTATGGGTAATATTTATGTTTCTCACAATGAAGAGAATACAAATGATATATGAGATAAAAGATGTGTTAATGAATAAAATGATGAAGCTTGATCAATGGTTTAAGAAGATAGTCGAACGATTTCATGTCTATCAAGAATAATGTTGTATAAATAATTTTATGATAAAAATCGAATAAAGAAACATCTATGGCTGTTAAACTATTGTTTTTCCTTAAGTATATTAAATTAAATGTTGAATGTTACTAGTAACCATGAAAAGTTATTCAGATATTTTTTGGAAAACACATGATATGTGAATAACAATGGGATATGGAGATAATGAGATGTTTGATTATATTAAGGACCTTACAGTAGATGTAAGAACAAAGTGATACAATTTTTTGAATATATAGATTGTTTTTGTATTTTTCGTGTGAGGAAAGAGTAAATTATCATAGAATTTACGTTTTCACTAAGGCTCAAGGGTAATTCATATTATTACAATGTTCTAAGAGAATGAATTATTAAGGTATTCACATGTTTGGAATGTGACAGCCAAGAACTACCTCATGAGAAATGGGAGATAAATGTTATGTTTATTTAGTTAAACACTTTATAATTTTTTATAATATTAGTTTTTGGAAGGATTGTAATGTTATCCATTCATGGATAGTATTAGTCATATTCCAGTGGAATTTTGTTAGATTAATGTATTATCTCAATATAGGTGGCCTTTTGTATATTTGATTACTTGTGCAATCCTTTTTATTGAGATAGATGGAATGACATATCATTCTATCACATGATCCTATAACACTTCAATAATGAAAAATTCAACTTCATTTCTTTAAATAAGAGACAATGTGGAAATTTTTCAAGGCATGAACAATGGTGATATTGTACCAAAATCAAGTAAGTATTTATTCTCATGAAAAAAAAATCAACTTTAGGAAAAGGATCTTGAAAGCCAAAAATGTTATCCCAGTACGTTCTAATCAAATGAATCAGATGTTCCATTAAATCATCGTAGATTTATGTCTTTCTATTAGATAAATTTCTCCAAACCTAGTTCTCTATCCCTATCCATCAGAGTGTTATGGTTGGATTTCTCTTTCATATCTATGTTTTCACTTCCCACCTATGTTCTCTTATGTGGAAACACAATGATAAATTACTTTGGGTAACAATTATGTTTCAAACTTTCATTTTAAAAATTATGTTTTGGTATTCCTTTTTATGATGTGGGTTTCTATGAAAGAAACTTTCAGGTAGTAAACTTTTTATAACCCAGATGAATTTTGAGGGTGAAATTCATTTTAAAGAGGTAAAATGTAACCACCCGAGATTTTATGAGATATATATTTTTTAATTTCATTGATGTCTTATGTCGTACACTATAATAATAGTAGATTTTACTATTCAAAACACTATATTATCTTGAAGTATATGCAACACTATTTTTGGATTGTGTTACACACAAGATAGAAATTCCTTGATACCTTGCGTTGTACGCAATACTGAGTTTTACTAACCAATGGAATGTGATTAAAATATTTTTTTAATGGGATATAAAATATCTATTATGATTATTAGTAACCATATTTTTAATTTTATATAATTTTAACAATCATATTTTGTATTTTCTAGACATGATATAAGAAAAAATTCAATTGTTCATATAAAAGAATTGTTTTTTCAAAAAATGCAATTTTTTCTCCTTTTGATTGTGCATCCATTTTAAATCTAGTTTTCAAGACTTTTAAATAATTTATTTGAAAAAATAAAATTATTCTTTTAGTATGTAATATAAAAATTTAATTTGGTTAAATTTTTGGTTTTTTCTGATAAGTTTTATTTTTTTGATTAATAATGAAATTGCTTATTTTTTAAAGTCATTAAATAGTAAAATTGTGTTTTGGATTATTTTTAAATTTTATTTAGTTAATTTTTATCCAATTATGTTTTTTGAAATTGATTTTATAGATAAATTTATTATAAAAGCATTTTCCATTTAAAAAGGGGAATTTTTTCAAAAACTCTTTTTCATGACATTATAATGGTTTCATTTTAAATTTAATTATGGAACTTCTATGTATTGAATTTCAAAAAATTTATGTAAAATTTGGATTTATGAGGTCCAAATTTGGTAAGTATGTCCCTTTTGGTTTTTACCAATATGAATGGTAACCATGGTTAATTTTATTACCACGGAAAATTGTAAATTAGGTAATTTAGGTTAAAAATAAAATTATAATGACTATAAAATGACCAAAACAAATGAAACAATTATATTTTATGAACTAAATTAGACCCTTAACATATAAGGATCTAAATTATGTAATTTAATTGACACATGCCTATGAAAATGACTTAAATAATATTTAAATCAAAGAAAGACACAAAGTGTCATTTTCTTTGTCCTTAATAAATTTTATGTGTTCACATATGGCCAAATGGGTTATATTGATGAATATAAATGGTATATATTAAAGTAATAAACACATTTCAATAATATAAATTTATTGTTTACGTTTTGTGGCCATTTTGGAGGTATTATGGAATTCATAATATTTTATTTAATGAATATTTAAAGATGTCACATTCATGTTTTAAATAATATATCATTTTTAAAATATGGTTATATAGAAGACAAATTAAACTATAAATTCTTATTTTAAATAATTTTTTTTTATATATCATGTTAATTTATTTTTAATTTTTATGAAATAAATAATTACCTTAATGTTTTATATATGGATGATGCAGAAAATACTTAATTGATGAAAAATAAATAAACTAATTTTCATTAAAATTATAATAACCATTAAAGGGCCAAAAAACTTTACCAAATTTTATTTTTCGAGTTTATATCATCCAAAATCTCCCAATTTTTTAATTATGGTCTATTTTAATCCATATGGAATTGATTAGGAGAATTATATTATTTTATTTAAAGTGATGTTAAAATTGCCACATTCATACTTTAATAAGAATAAAAAAATTTGTGTTGGATTATAAAGTATATAAATTAGACTAAATATATTATTATAAAATATAGTAAATTTATATTTCTAATAGTATTTTATATTTAATTTTTTTTCAAAAAATTAGTTTATAAAATAAATAAAAAATATTGAATTGGTAATTATTTTATTAAGGTAAATATCAAATAAATGTTATTAAAAATATTAAAATAAATATAATTTAGGTTAATTAATTTGTCTAATTAATTTTATAGATTCCCCTTAACCCATAGGGATATAATAAAATATTTTTTTCGATTATAACACCTTTTTTGATATTTCTAAAAAATAATGAAATGAATAGTGTCAAAATTTACACAATTGATATTTTGTTAAAATAATGTTTTATAAAATTATTTAAGAATAATAAAACAATTTTAAAAAATATAGAATAATATTGATATGGTATAAAAATTTCTTAATTATTCATTTATGGTATAATTGAAATCAAATAAGTAAATATTTTACCCTTTTAATATTGAAACATTTTTTATCTTAATTAAAATTAAATAGTATAACTAATTGTTAATTAAAATGATAAGGTTTGAATTGATATCAAAACTTGTATAAATTAAATTTTATTATGATATTTTGATATTTTAATATATTATCGTCTAACTTATCTCATTTTATAGGTGTTTGGATTTATTTTTAAATTATTCTAAATTAATAGTTTTAGAAATTCCAAAAGTGTCCCACATCCCAATTATAAAAGGGCGCCTCCTCTCTCATTTATCCACAACACATTAAGCCTTAAAGTTCATCTATACACTGACCATTTCTCTTATAAACATTCTTTGAAACATTACATAGGTTTTGATCTTCTTTAAGGATCAACTCTAGTGCTCTAAGAGGAGATTTAGAGGAGGCATGTTAAAGAAACGGTAATATCATTTACCGATTCTTTCAAACTTATTTCTTCTTATAATTACACCTAATGAGTTGATTAATTATAAAGTAATAAATCTAGTATTAATTATATACTGAGAGGTTATTATAATTATGAAACTATCATACTCAACCTTCTACCCATCCTATGAAAAATGAAATCACCATGTGTGTATACGTACGGCTTACCGTATCCATGTCATGGTGTACTCTATTTCTCAACACCACCTTACATGGATGGGTATAATTATGTAATTAATAGCTATATATGATTATTATAACATGATATTGATTTTGAGATTTTATACATCATCCACTTCAAAACCATTCAACAATTATTCGACTGATATTGTCACTCGTGTGTACGAATGGCATACCATCTCCACGATGCAATGTGATTCCTTATACATAATCTTAATTAAATAATGATTATATAAATGTACAAAAATAATAAAAATGGTATATGTTATGTTGATATCATTTTCTAATGACCTAAATATGACCTAAGAAGTTAAACATGAACTTATTCGATGAGACATTCATAAGAACATAAAGCAGTTAATACCCGAATAATGAGTAATAATGAAATGTTACTAACAAACAAGGATAATATAATTATATATGATATCATAAAAATTAATATGATTCTGGAATAAGTGAATGACATTATTAAAATAATTATACAGGAGTTTCAGATATATACAAAGCATATTGGACCGATGTTAAGGGATTATTTGGTCTTATTTTTTTTTATGGGACATATGGCTTATACACCGTCTATTTCTTTTGTGGGGCGTTTATGTTACCCCTGAATGTTTTTATTATTATTATTATAAAGGTTATGATATTTACTTATACATATAATGTTATTTTTTTTATTAGGCATACAATTTTACTGATTTTAAATTTGTAAATGATAACTTTTCAAATATCATTTTTATCCGAGGTTTTTTATTTGTAGGTATTTATTGGGAATATATTTATCATCCACGTCCATGTTTTCTAAAAAAATTATAAAATTTACACTATCATTATATGTATTTTTAAATTCATTTTCACTTATTTCTAAATTTTACTACATTGTATGGAAGGAATATTTCTTTTGTTTACCATATGAGGAACTTGTTGACTTTTCTAGAAAAACTACGAGGAGAATGTTTTTATAACATATATGGCATGAACTGATTTTTTTACATCTTTATAATGCCTTATATCCATGAATTTTACTCTACATTATTTCAATTTTATTTTTAACTAAATTAGTTTCTTTTAAAATTTCACTACATTTTTAGAATAGAAATCCTTTTTAAATAAGAAAAGATATTTTTCTTGGGAATTATGCTCAAGTGTTTGATCAAAATTATCTTCCATCTAAGATGACATACGGTTATGTTTATATACCTATTATTAATTTGATTTGATTTTGTTATTATGGATTTATTTTTATAAAATCTATTTATCTTATATGAATTATGTTATGATGGAACAATGTTTAAAAAACCCTTTTTTGTTCCTTGGGTTATGCTATGGTGAATGGTTTATGTTTTTCTGGAAGATGTAAGAATGATTTCATTATGAGATGGGTGGGGCCTATATCTACCTCTAATGCATTAGGAAAATATTTATATTTCATGAGATAGACATTATTGAAACAAAAAAAATCAGGTTCAATAATGCAGGGCTTGAACAGTAAGTAAATACGGTTCATTATTACATGGCTAGAAAAATAAGTAAACCCAGTTCAGTAATGGACTCTGTCCACTATGATGGTCTTAGAAGAAATTCCCTAGATACTATAGAAATCATATTTTGTGCTTATTTGTTTGAAAAAATTTCATGTTTTATGACAATTCTATTTTATCAAGTATAATTTTCCTTTATGATATGTGCCTTATGTATTGCCAATATTTATTTCATAACTCAAAATTTTTATATTCAAAAGTTATGTTCATGTTTTTTAAATTCTTATGATTATGTTATGTATGATTTTTCCATGATTATCCTTACTGAGCATTTGAGATCACCCTTTTCATATGCTTTATTTTCACTAGGATATAAAGAAAGGTTTTAGGTAGGAGAAAAAGGGGAAGATCATTATGGGAGATGTTGAATATCCTTCAACATGTTAGAAGATTATGTTCCAAGTTTCCAATGACACTAAACTAAAATGGTCTTTGGGCATCTGTTTATGTCATGTATTAAGTATTCCACAAAAGTAATTTAATGTCTGTGTACATCATGCTTGGGACTTTGAAACATCACATCACATCTTACTAGAAGACACATGGTCCATCACCTCATTTCACTCCTAAAGACACATGGTTCATCACACCACATCTCACCTAAAGACACTTAGGCCATCACACCACATCTCACCTAAAGACACTTGGTCCATCACATCCCAAACACTATAATAAATAGAAAAATAGTATATCAAGAACATTAAAGACACAACCATGTGCCCTTGTCCAACCATTCATGACCCCCACCATGATCCACCTTATCATCTCATGAAATATCACCACTGCTATAATTTGACTTACAGTTATCATTACCCATGTATATCAAACTATACTAGAAGACTGTTTGGATGAAGAGGTTATTTATCCATCCATTATCATCATCAGGATATTGGTAAAAGCACCCCCCCCCCAAACATTTGGTTAGTAGTACTTTGTGCTCATCATGGGGGGATTTTGTAGAGAAATCATAATGAAAATACAATGTATAATAAAATATCCACACATGCATGCCCAACCAATGTGCACACAATAAGAGTATCATCCCAACTCACAAAATACCAAAAAACCTACCAACATATGTGAATTTTAATGCAACCACTAAATTCATAACACAAAAAATAAATCCATAAGCCTAAGTCCACATTCGACCTTTTTTTAAATAAATCTGATTTCAATTTTTTTCCATGACCAACAATGTTCATTTTTTTCCATCCCATTTATTCCATGTTAAGAAAAAAACAACTTTTTCACACCTTACCATTTTAGTTTAATGTTAATTATCAATTAAAACACAATCCAGTTCCATTTCATAATTAACATTTATTCCACTACAAGCAAAAAACTAGAAAAAAAACATCACCAGCACAAAAATCCATCTATATCATGCCAAAAAGACCCAAAACACCACCACCACACATCACAAACACTTCCACACCATAAATGACTCATATAACAAAAATTTCATGTCATATAAACCATACCACAAAACCACTTTTCAGATATTTTATTTATTTAACCTAGGGTATTTCATTACATTTTCTTAATTATTTTAAGGGCCTCCTAAATATATAGAATTTCCAAGGGGAAAAATTCTTTATATGAATATTTGTTCTTAGAAAATTTCATTCAAGTTAATATCAAATTTCACAAAATAAGACTTCAAAAAATATATAAACAATAGAAAAATAAAGGCTCTCGAAAATAGTTATTTTCAATGAGGGGCCAACCATATAATAGAAATAACTTCAAAAGTAGTAGAACGTGAATTTTATTCCCTCCCCCTTCAATTTTAGTTAAAATGATTATTATCTTCATTAATACACTGCATACTATATTACCAAAGGAAATACAAGAATGATCATTCTTGTATGTAAAAATAGAATAAAGACAAAGGATCCTCTATCTCAAAAAAAAACATTCCTAACTACTTTTAATTGTTGTAATAAGAAGGTGACAAACTCAAATTACCATAATGAAGGAGAACACCATGATAAACGTGGAACATAAGATCCCACATCATTACCTTAACAAAAAAAAAAGTAAATCTTACGGTTTCCCTGATATAAGCCCTTCCCAGACAAGAAACATGGATAAAATTGGGGAGAGGAAGGAATAAAACTAACCAAGAACATGTAAGGTAATGGATGACACCACCACATGGATTTTCAATGTTGTATATGAGAAACACGGTGTGGTCCATACAACAAATATGTAAAAAATAGAAAATAGAAAATAGAATAGAAGGAAGCACTAAATTATATGAATTGACCACCAAGGAAAGGACCACTTCATATCCCTACTTCATGGTGACGCTTCCCTGAAAACAAAATAATCACAAAACTAAACCCTCTAGGAATCCATGCTGAAACATCTATATATATTGTAATTGTGTTGAAAATGGAAAAACCATCTATGACCCTACTCTAATACTCCACATCGTAGCTAGAAAATTACATTGCATCCACTCCACCCCACAATCCAACATAAACCTCCATAGCATAGAAACTTCTTCAGCTAAATTTTTTATTTGAAACTAATCCCTATTTCATACAATAGCCCAATAACTACCCCAGGACACCTACAAAACCATAAGTTGCACAAATTAATGTACTGATACACGAATAAAGGAAAATAAATATTTATATATCCTATATAAGGGTATTTATGCATTATGTAATAGTATAATTCAAATAATAAACATTAGGTAAAGGGTGTCCATAATGTAAATAGGTTGCGTAAAGGTAAAGAAGAATTTATGAATGATGTGTGAAGGTAAGAAGATACATTTGTAAACATAAATATGGAATTTGGAAATCTATTAAAAGGTAAATCATACTTTTTATATGTCTCCTAAGGTTAAAATAATCTGTTGAGTAAGAATAAATAGAAATGTTCAAGTGTTTTGTAAGGTTAAACTAAAAAAACATGTTCTGTGTAAGGGATAATATAAAGATACATCATGGTAAGCATAAATCTACATAAGGGTAGATAGAAATTTAAATATGATGTGTAAAGATAATGAAAATGTTTTTTAATTGTAAGAATAACTTTCCAAGAAATACATAATGGTAATATACACTCACATAAGGGTAGAAAAATATAAATCCCATGTTAGGGTAGATTGAAAACTTATGTAAAGGTAAAGTGAAATTAACAGGGAATACATTATGGTAAAAAAATTACTTTAGAAAATT
Source organism: Viscum album (assembly GCA_963277665.1). NCBI lineage: Eukaryota > Viridiplantae > Streptophyta > Magnoliopsida > Santalales > Viscaceae > Viscum > Viscum album. The sequence goes on from OY728120.1 coordinate 310,773,076, forward strand.
ACTTTTTTATAAAATATATCCAAATATATATTTAAATAATAATAATGAATATTGAACTATTAAAAACCCATAAAATTCAAAAAAAATTATAATAATAAATTAAAATAATAAAATATGGGTTTATCTGATTTATTTTAAAAGGGGCCACTAGTGGAAAAAATGTTTAACACGCTATCATTTTTTACGTTGATTCTATATAACCAATGTGAAAAGATGTAAAAAACGATTTATCACATCTGTTATAAAATAACTGACATGATAAATCGATAGGAATCTAATTTTTAAAGCGGTTATAAAATAACCGACGTAGAAAATATCGAGATTAGATTTATCATGTCGGTTATTTTATAACTACTTTGGAAATCCAATCTCAGTGCTTTATCATCTCGGTTATTTTATAACCAACGTGATAAAGGAAATATATGCAATTTATCACGTCAGTTATCAAAATAACTGACCTGATAAAGTGCCATTTATCCCGTTGGTCATTTTATAACCAACGTGATAAAATATTTTCTATGTCGGTTATTAAATAACTGATGTTATAAACATAAAAAAACTTTATCATGTCAGTTATAAAACAACTGATTTGATAAACCTTTTAAATGATTTATCACACCCCATATTTGGTCATTCTGTTTTCTTCGATCTGGTGAACTGCGACTCATCTCTCCTGTGCAGAAAACCTAGAAAGGATTATTCAAAGTCGTGACCTCCAGCCTCGTTTTTCTAACATAATTCATCGTCATTATTCTCACCAGATCTATTAGGTGAACTCGCAACACTCATGTAATATTCACACAGCTCAGTTTCAGTTTTTATTTGTCATGATGCCCTAAACTAATTTTTTGAGATGTTATTTTTCGATCTTTGTTCTTGCTATCATGGTAAGTTTTATAGTGTTAATTTATACCATGCTAAGTTATTCTCTGGTAAAAGAAACCATGGAAGTTATATCATGCAACTTTATTCTTTTTGTGTGTTCCATCATGTGTGTGTGGGTGTACAGGGGGTGTCTAAGGGGGTGGGGGCTATCTAGAGGGGTGGGGGTGTCCAAGGGATGGGGGTGTCCAGGGGGTGTCAAAGGTGGTGGGGGTGGTGTCCAAGGGGTGCGGGGTCTCTCCAAGGGGGTTGGTGTGTCCAAGGGGGTGAGGTTGGTGTTTAAGGGGTGAGGGGTTTTCCAAGGAGGTAGGGGTGTCCAAGAGGTGGGGGTGGTGTCCAGGGGGTGAGTGGGTTGTCCAAGGGTGTAGGGGGTGTCCAGGGGGTGGGGGTGTCCAGGGGTGGGGGCTGTCTACAGGGGTGGGGGTTTTCCAGGGAGTTGGGGGTTTTCCAGAGGGGTGGGGGTGTCCATGGGGTGTTAAAGGGGGTGGGGGTGGTGTCCAGGGGGTGTAAGGATATCCAAAGGGGTTGGGGGTGTCTAGGGGGTGGGGGCTATGCAGAGGGGTGGGGGTGTCCATGGGGTGTCAAATGGGGTGGAGGTGGTCTCCAGGGGGTGTGGAGGATGTCCAAGGGGTTTAGGGTGTTCAATGGGGTGGGGGTGGTGTCCAGGGGTGAGGGGGTTGTCCAAGGGTGTGGGGTGTCCAGGGGGTGAGTGGGGATGTTCAATGGGGTAGGGGTGTCCAGGGGGTGGGTGGTGTCTATGGGTGGGGCTGTCTAGAGGGGTGGGGGATGTCCAAGGGGTGGGGAGATTTACATAGGGGTGGGGTGTCCAGGGGGTGTCAAAGGGGTGGGGTGGTGTCCAGGGGGTACAAGGGCTGTCCAAGGGGGGATGGGGTGTCCAGGGGGTGGGGGTTGTCTAGAGGGGTGGGGGTTGTCCAGGGGGTGGGGCTGTCCAGAGGGGTGGGGGAGTCTAGGAGATGTCAAAGGGGGAGGGGTGGTGTCCAAGGGGGTGGGTCGGTGTCCAAGGGGGTGTAGGGGCTGTCCAAGGGGGTAGGGGTGTCCAAGGGGGTAGGGGTGGTGTCCAGGGGTGAGTGGGCTGTCCAGGGGGGGTGTGGGGCTATCTAAAGGGTGGGGGCTATCTAGAGGGGTGGGGTGCTATTTAGGGGGTGGGGGGCTATCCAGGGGTGGTGGTGTCCAAGGGGGTGGGGGTGGTGTCCAATGGGGTAGGGGTTGGACATCCCTGCACCCCCTGGATACCACTCCCCCACCCCCTGGACACCACCCATCCCCACGGACATTCCCCCCACACCCTGGACAGGCCCCCACCCCTTGGACACCCCCACCCACTAGAAACCCTGGATAGCCCCCCACCCCCGTGGATAGCCCCCCCTGGACATCCCCCAACCCACTTAGACACCCTCTTAGTATATATGTATATATATATATATATCCCAAAGGTTTCATTGAAACCATTGGAATATTTTAACTTCAGGTAGTCTATACCAACAGTTTCTGTAGAATCATTGGTATAGGGATATTGTGAAAACCATTATGCCAACGGTGTGTGAAACCGTTGGGTACCCCAACAATTTTAGGGGTTATCCCAATGGTTTCAAATCATTGGGATCTGTGTAATTTTTAGTAGTGAATGTATACATATTTTAATATTTATAATTCATATTTCTCTTTTACAAAAGGGAGAATTTGGTATTCAGTTGCACTAGGATGTATTCTTTGTGTACCTTAAGAAGGAAGAATCCAAGATGAATTTAAATCTGCTATATCTAACTATATTTTCTTTTTAAAATAATTTCCATGTATATTTTTTTCAAGTACGCTTAGAATTGTTTTATATTTTAAAGTTGTTTTTACATTCAAATTGTGATATTTTTCACATATATATATATTTGTATTATCTAAACAAGATGTATAATTTTGATATTTGTTATAGATTAACAATGAGTTGAAGTTGTATTATGGCACATAGAATGAGTAATGAATATGAGGATGGTGTTGATTCCTTTTTGGAATTTTCTAAATGAAATGTTCCAAGAAGTGAAATTTTTTTGTCCGTGCCCGAAATGTTTGAATATGAAGAAGTTGAAAAGTATAGAGATTAAATATCATCTGATTTTTCATTGTTTTAATCCAAGTTACATCCCTTGGATTTTGCATAGTGAAACTGTATAGAATGCCAGATCTACTAATGATGATTATTCACAAGATGGTAACTCTGAAGCAATTGAAGAAATGATTCATGCTATTGCAGCAGAAGAAATTGAGATAGAACTGATAGTTGCACGTCTATAGGGTGATGCTAAAAAACCAATGAATCCTTGTTGTATGGATTTTATGGTTTTTTTCGGCGGTGTTATGATTTGTTAACCTAAAGGTGAAACATGTATGGAGTGACAGAAGTTTTACAAAGCTTCTACAATTGATGAAAGGCATTCTTCAAAAGGATAACGATCTTCTAGATTCACATTATAAGGCCAAGAAAATTTGATGCCCGAATGGATTGGGATATAAGAAAATTAATTCCTGTCCTAATTACTGTATGATATATAGGAAATAATATTAATTTATTTCAGAGTGTCCAAAATGTGGGACATCACAGTATAAGTTGAAAGAAAAATCACAAGCTGATGTAGAGATTACAAAGATCCCTTCCAAGGTATTTTGGTGTCTTCCAATAATTCATCATTTGAAAAATTTATTTTCTAATTCACATGATGAAAAAAGGTTAGGATAAAATTCTAATGAGCGGATATATGATGGAATAATACGTCATCAAAAAGATTTTTCACAATGGAAGAAAGTTGATGAGAAGTATCCTACATTTGGAAATGAAATTAAGAAATCTTAGACAAGGGTTGTACGGAGATGGAATGAATTCATACCGAATCCTTAGTAGCACACATATTTCATGGACTATTTTATTGGTAATTTACAACCTCTCTCCTGAAGTTTGTATGAAGCACAAATATGTCATGTTGAGTATAATTATCTCTAGTCCGAAGCAACCTGGAAATGATATTGATGTTTTCTTCTCACCATTGATTGATGATTTGAAACTTTTATGGGAGGATGGTATTAAGGTGTATGATTCCTATAAAATGGAATATTTTCAACTGCATGAAGTGATTATGTTCACTATAAATGACTTCCTAGCATATGGAAATTTTTCTAGATACAGTTTTAAGGGTCATAAAGCATGTCCAATTTGCAAACAACAGACTTCATATTGTCAATTGCATTATGGGAGGAAAACAGTGTACATGAGTCATTGAAAGTTTTTGCCTATGGATCACTCTTATAAAAGAATAGAAAGGGAATTCAATGGCTCACAAGAATTTGATATTCCTCCAAAATATTTATCCCCTGATGTGTATTTTGAGAGGGTGGAAAACCTTGATGTGACATTGGGAAAGACACAAAAATCTGGTAATGATAGACATATTTGGAAGAAAAGGTTAATATTATTGAGCTACCATATCTGAGATATCATTAAGTTAAACATAATATTGATGTCATGGATGTTGAGAATCTGTGACAGTTTGATTGGAACATTGTTAGATATTAAAGGAAAGATAAAAGATGGATTGAATTCAATATTAGACTTACTATCAATGGGAATACGTTTGGAGTTAGCTCCCACTCCTAATGTGAGACGAACATTTCTTCCCCCGACTTGTCATACATTATCCAAGAGGGAGAAAATTAGATTTTTTCAGTGTCTTCATGATATCAAAGTGCCTCAAGGTTATTCTTCAAATATTAAAAAATTTGTCTCATTAAAGGATTTGAAGTGGATAGTTATGAAATCTCATGAGTGTCACGTCATGATGCAACAAATTCTACCAGTTTCATTGCATGGAATATTTCCCATCCATGTTAGAAAGACTATAATGAAGTTGTGTTATTTTTTCAATTCAATTTTTAATAAGTTGATTGATGTGAATGCTTTGAACATTTTGTAAAAGGATGAAATTTCAATACTTTTTCAATTGGAAATGTATTTTCCTACATCTTTTTTGGATATAATGTTTCATTTAATGATTCATCTAGTTCAAGAAATAAAGCTTTGTGGACCTATATATCTTTTTTGGATGTATCCTTTTGAAAGTTATATGAAAATATTTAAGGGGTATGTTAAGAAACCATATTTACCTGAATCCTCCGTTGTTGAAAATTATATTTCTATGGAGGTTGTCGAGTTTTGTATGAGAAACTTGGTTGCGGCGGAGCACATAGGTTTTCCTCCATATCTCCATGAATGAGTTAATAACGAGGGAATGGGGATTCGTGGATTGAAAGTCAACTCATTTTCGACTAAATAGATGAAGAAGTTAGAATTATACATACTTAATAACATGGCTGATTCTTAATTGTATACCACATTGAATATTAATGAGTTGAAAACATGTCATCCAAAGAAGAAGGAAATGTGGATTTTGAATGAGCAAAACAAAACATTTTTTTCATGCATTAAAAAGACCTTTCTTGGTAGATCAGATGTATCAGAGACATTAGGATGGACAGTGGGTAGTCCATGTTTAAATTTGATAACATAGTTTGATTATGACATTAATGGCTATATATTTTATATGAAAGCTCAAGATAACATAAGTGCAGTTCAGAATAGTGGTGTATTGGTGTTTACAGAAGCAATGCATTTTTTGAGTTCTAAAGACAAAAACCCAATTTCTACATCAACTGCATATTATGGAGTTATTGAAGAAATATGGAAGGTTGATTACATTAAAATTAAATTTCATGTTTTTAAATGTAAATGGTTTATGGGTAACAACAGTGTCTGACACAATGAATGTAGAATGATAGTTGTTAATCTGAATATATTGGAAGACACAACTGATTCTTTTATAATGGAAACACATGTAAAACAGGTTTTCTATGTAATTGATTAATCGGAAATATAGTGGTAAGTTATTTTACAAGGGAAAAAACAATATTTTGGTGAGGATCAACTAGATGAAGATTCTAATTTATGTGATATCCCTACTTCCATGGAATGATTAGCAGATCATAATGATGACCATGTTGAAGACATGGTTTGTGCCATAAGGAAAGATCATGATAAAGGAATTTGGGAAAACAATCCATTTGTACATTCCTAATATTACAGGTAACATATGTTTATTTCTTTTTTACATTTATTATTTTCATAAAATGTTATATATTGTAATTTTTTCTTTATTAAAACGTGTATTAAGACAAATAAATAAATGTTTTTGTTTATTTTAATTTTTTTTAGTTTAGTTTACCATGTTTACCAAAGTTTACCATTGTTTACCATGGTTTACCTTTATGTAATTTATATATTTATCAATTTGGTTGAATGAAAATTACACTAACATGTTTACCATTTTACCATCTTTGCCATTGTTTAACATGATTATCATATTAACAATGTTTACAATTACGAAACGTAGTTTAATTATCCATTTTTTGTTTACATCAGTATTGAAATATTTGAATTTGTATATTTGCAAACTAATGTTTGTTTTTATTTATTTAAAGGATAAGGGAAGATCAAACAGTTGATCAAGCACATGATTCTAAAGATGATCATAATGACCATACCTCTGGGGAGGAACATTCACATGCGCATCTTGATGTTCCCCAATCTTCCTCATGTTCTCCCATAATGACAAAGAGTTCAAGACTTGGTAAATGTGGGTGCACACGTTTACCAAAATTATCACATGCCCGTACACAGGACCAAAGGATACTCATTGATTTTGATGAGTATTATATTCCTAGAGGTCCAAATGAAAACTATTTTAAGAGTTTTGTATCAACTCAGGGTAAGAGCATGTTAATAATTTTGTAAGATGATTAGAGAATTGTGGACAAAGTGATAATATCTGAGTTGCAGGAGACAATTTTGGTAAGTTCTTTTGCTATTGTGTGCCTATTCTTTAAATTTTTCTAAAATAATATGTTTTACCACTTTTTTATCAAATGGTATTTGATATTCCTGATACTGGAGAAGTCAATAAGAAATGACTATCAATGGATGCTAGGAGATGGAGGGATTTCCAATCAACCATCACATCTGATTTCATTTTTGGTAGTAAGATTCATGACAAGCCATGTCATATATATCCTTTCATAGATGAAGTCACATGAGTACATTTTGTTGAAAGTAGAAGAAAATATTCATTTTTGGTATAGGAAATGTAAACTTTTATAATATTTCTTATATAAATGATCTTATTAATGTTTTTTTAATAATTTATTATTCTGAATTTACAGAAAACAAGGAAATATCATCAGGAGATCCAATCTAAAAATGTATTCCCTCATAGTTTATCTCAGGGAGGGTATAAATTATTGGAAGAATAGATGATGGCAGAAATATTACAAAAACTTAGAGCTAAGTCTTCAAGGTCTAGAGAGGTTTCCCCTCCATCCCCTCCATCTAGACATGAAAAATGGAAGAGAGCTCAGATGGGAAAAAAGGGGCAATATCTTTCAAACGATTCAAGAATCATAGCTGAGAGGATTGTAAGATATTTATTTTATTTATTTAAGTTAAATATATTCTTCATATAATTTGAATCATTATAGAAATTTTCAATTAATTAATATATGATTCTCTTGATTATAAGAGCTCAAAGGGGGTATTTACAGCTTTGGGGAGGCAAGATATTTTATCTATAGCATTGGTAAATCCCAAAGATCCCGGTTGTGTATGAGGATATCTGATGGGTGTATCTATAAGAAAAGTGTTTCCACATTCTTATACTTATTTTATTGAGGATGTTTATAAAAAACATAGAATCCTTTACGACTGAAGTTCATCATATTAATGCGATGATGATGGAAAAGATTAGAGCATCGGTACAGTCTTTGTTTTCAGACATGAAATGAAAATTTCAGAATGCAGGTCCCACTCCTCCACCTCCCCCTGCATACCCCATTATCTATCATCTACCTCTTCTAGTAGCTCCCACTCCCCCACCTCAGCCTTCAGATCCCATTTCTTATCCTAATCCTCTTCTGTAGCTTCCTACTTATTGCGAGTTGTATGTTGATGATCCTCAACATCATATAGTTTCATATAGGCTAATATATTGTATAGGATATACAGTTCTTCATCAATAGTTAGAGGTAGAGCATCATAGGGTTACTTTACATGATATTATATATAGATCAGCTCGAGTACCGTTACCTACAGATGAGGTGATGATAGTTGGACACAGTATCAGCCATTTTTTAATTTGGCCATCCAGACATATGCGACTCATTACCATAGAGGTATGTATGTTATATCTTCTGTCTTATTTTTTATTAAAGTTGTTTTAATATTTGAAAAATAATATATTTTTCTATTTATTTTTATAGGAATACTTCAAAGGTAAATAAATACTATATAGACCAAAACAAAGACAAGTGGTTATAAAATCAGATACAGAATCTAGTAGTCTTGAAATATTTTCAAGATATTCAAATTTGTTGGGGGATCATTATGAGTTTCTAATGGAAGCTCAATTTTTTGGACATGAAATAAGTGTGTGGATTGTGAAAAATTATATCATGGAGCTTGTTACTGGAGATAAGTTGGGCATCAATTTGTTGAAATGTTTTTCCATGTAAGTCTTAACACATTTCTCATGCGTTAAATTTTTTAAAAAATGTATAATTATGTTTGTTTTTTATTAGGCATCATTATAACATGTGTGAGAAGAATGAGCCGACAGATGTATATGGATTCATGGACCTGTATTTGATTTCTCCTGAAGCACATGCATTGGATGAAGAAAAAATATTGCTTTATGTTACTGAATGATTTGAAGAGAATATAATCACACAGTGTTAGATGATGCCTTTTTTGAGAGGTATGAAACGTATCTCTAGAAAAGATATCATTTTATTTTAACATAAAAACCCAATAACCTTCAATTATCCTTTATTATTGATCATTGGATGTTATGAGTTTTTTTCCCAAGGGAGAAAAGACTTTATTGGATATGCTCTATCCAAGGAGATAGGGTTTTAAGAATATGTTGGAAAATTAAGTTTCAATTTCTTAATAGTTGTATATATTATAACTAATTATAAATTTATTTTATTCGTATTATTTTTTAACAGGGGGTGGGTCTACATTTTAAAAAACACAAAGAAAAGGAGTTTCAAAATAAAAAATGTAAAAGTAAATTTAAATATCTAATTATAATTTGTACTTTTTGATATATTACATAAAAATAATATTTTGAATTTACAGTCATTCAAACTGAATTTTCATGAACAACAAGGCATCTTTGAATGTGGATATTATATGTTAAGATTTATGTATGAAATAATTACAACTGGAACACTTGTGAACTTTTACATGGTAAGATTTCAATTTAAAATTTTACATTGTATGATTTCCTTTTAAACATTGCCATAATATTTCATTGGATTAACTCATTATACATGTTAACTACTATGCTTTTAATTTGTATCTATTTGATGACTCTCAACCCTATAGTTCTCAAGAGTTCAAACACATTCAAGTGGAATGGTGAAATTATTTTGCATGTTTGATTGGATTTTAGTTTGTTAGTAGTGTAAAATGTAATTTTGAATATTTTCATTATAATTGTGTATTTGGTAGACGTTTAGGTTGGATTTAGGGTTTTTTGTGTACATTGTATGTTATGAATGTTATATATGTGACTGTTAAATTTTTCGCTACTTCTTGTTTTGGTCATGTTCTGATGGTTTTTATGGTATGGATTCTAGTCTAGGGGGTTTCCAGGGGTATGGAGAGGTGTCCAATGGGGCGGGTGTTTGTAGGGTTGTGGGAGGGTTGTTCAGTTTAGTGGGGGTGTCTAGGAGGGTGGGAGGGCAATCCATGGGGTGTCCATGGGTGTGGGGGGGTGCCCAGTGGGGCCAGGGGGCTTTCCAGGGGTGTTGGAGGGTTGTCCAGGGGGTGGGGGTGTCCAAGGTTTCCATGAGGGTGGGGGCATTCCAGGGGGTTTCTAGGGGTGTGGGGGTTTCTAGGTGTGTGGGAGGGGTGTCCAGGGGTGTGGGGTGTCCAATGTGTCCATGGGGGTGGGGTTTCCAGGAGGGTGGGAGGGAAGACTAGGGGGTGGGGGTGTCCAGGGTTGTGGGAAGGCTGTTTAGTGGGGTGGGGGTTTCCAAGGGGTGGGGAGGGCTTTCCAGTGGGGTGTGGGGTGTTCAGGAGGGTTGGAGGGATTTCTAGGGTGTGTCCAGGGGTGTGGGGTGTTTCTAGGGGTGTGGGAGGTCTGTCCAGGGGTGTGGGGAGGGTGGTACATTGGGGTGGGGGCTTTCCAGAGGTGTGGGAGGGCTGTCCAGTGGGGTGAGGGTGTCCAGGGTGTCCATGAGGGTGGGAGCAGTCCAGGGGTGTCCAGGGGTGTGGGGTGTTTTTAGGGGTGTGGGAGGGGTTTCTAGGGGTGTGGGGTGACTAGGTTGTCCATGGGGGTGGGGGTGTCTAAGAGGGTGGGAGGGTTGTCTAGGGGGTGGGGGTTGTCCAGGAGGGTAGGGGTGTCTAGGGTTGTGGGCAGGCTGTTTAGTGGGGTGGGCGTGTTTACAGGGGTGTGGGAGGGTTGTCCAAGTGGTGGGGGAGGGTTGTACTGTTGGTTTCCATGGGGGTGTCCAGGAGGGTGGGGGTATTCAAGGGGTTTCCAGTGGTGTGGGGTTTCTAGGGGTGTGGGAGGTTTGTCCAAGGGTGTGGGGAGGGCTGCCTAGTGGGGTGGGGGCTTTCTAGGGGTGTGGGAGGGCTGTCCAGTTGGGTGGGGGTGTCCAGGGTGTCCATGAGGGTGGGGGAAGTCCAGGGGGTGTCCAGGGGTGTCCAGGGTGTCCAGGGTGTCCATGGGGGTGGGGGTGTCCAGGAGGGTGGGAGGGTTGTCCAGGGGGTCGGGGCTGTCTACGAGGGTGGTGGTGTCCAGGGCTGTGGGTAGGTTGTTTAGTGGGGTGGGGTTTCTAGAGGTGTGGGAGGGATTTCCAGGCGGTGGGGGAGGGCTATCCAGTGGGATTGGGGTGTCCTGTAGGTTGGGGGGATATCTAGGGGGTGTTCAGGGGTGTGGGGGGGGGGGGGGTTCTATGGGTGTGAGATGGTTGTCCAGGGGTGTGGGGAGGGTTGTCCAGTGGGGTGGAGGCTTTCCAATGGTGTGGGAGGGTTGTCCGGTGGTGTGGGGGTGTCCAGTGTGTCTATGAGGATAGGGGGTACTCTAGGGGGTGTCCAAGGGTGTGGGGGATATCCAGGGGTGTGGGAGGGGTGTCCAGGGGTGTGGGGCGTGTCCAGGGAGTCCATGAGGGTGGAGGTGTCCAGGAGGGTGGGAGGGCTGTCGAGGGGGTTGGGTGATGTCCAGAAGGGTGGGGGTGTCTAGGGTTGTGGGAAGGCTGTTTAGTGGGTTGGGGGGGTTTCCAGGGGTGTGTGAGGGTTGTCTAGGGGGTGTGGGAGGGCTGTCTAGTGGGGTGGGGGTGTCCAAGAGGGTGGGAGATCTTTCCAGGGGTTTTCAGGTGTGTGTGGTGGGGGGTTCTAGGGTGTGGGAGCGCTGTCTAGGGGTGTGGGGAGGACTGTCCAGTGGGGTGGGGGCTTTCCAGGGGTGTGGGAGCGTTTTCCAGTGGGGTGGGGGTTTCCAGGGTGTCCATGAGGGTGGGGGAAGTGCAGGGGGTGTCCAGGGGTGTGGGAGGGGTGTCCAGGGGTGTGGGAGGGGTCCCGAGTGTCCATGGGTGTGGGGGTGTCCAGGAGGGTGGGAGGTCTGTCCAGGGGGGCGGGGGCTGTCCAGGAGGTTGGGGGTGTCCAGGGCTGTGGGAAGGCTCTTTAGTGGGGTGGGGGTTTCTAGGGGTGTGGGAGGGCTTTCCATGGGGTGGGGAGGGATTTCAAGTGGGGTGGGGGGTTTTGGCCTATTTTTTTATGTTTCGGGTATTTTTTTCTGAGCAAAGTTATGGGGGTGTCTAGGGGTTTTGGGGCTGTCTAGGATGGGGGACAGTCTATGGGTTGGGGTGTCCAGTGGGGTTGGGGGTATTGGTTTTTTTTCTTCTCTTTTTGGTATTATTTTGTCCGAGAATTGTTGTGGGGGTGTCCAGGGGTGTGGGGGCTGTCAAGGAGGGTGGCGATAGTCCAGGGGTGTGGGGGTGTCCAGTGGGTGGGTGGGTTTCCAGGGGTGGGGGATATCTAGGTGGGGGGTTTTGGTCTGTTTTTATTCTGTTTCAGGTATTCTTTTGGCTGGGCATAGTTGTGGGGGGATGTCCAAGGGTGTGGGGGCTGTCTAGGAGGGTGGGGGTAGTCTAGGGGTGTGGGGGGTGTCTAGTGGGGTGGGGGTTTCCAGGGGTGTGGGGGGCTGTCCAAGTAGGGGTGCGGGGGTTTTGGTTTGTTTTTCTTTTATTTCAGGTATTTTTCTGGTTGGGCATAATTGTGTTTGAAAAGTTAAATTTAAAAAAAAATTGGTTTTTACGTCAGTCATTTTATAACCAACGTCAAAAATGCACCGGGATTAATTTTATCTTCGATTATTTAATAGCCGAAGTAATAAATGGAAAGGAATAGTTTTTTACATCGGTTATTTTATAATCGATGTAGTAAATATGTTCTCACGTCGGTTATTATTTAACAGATGTGGAAAGCCGCATCAAAGACTACATTATCACGTCGGGTAATTTCATAACTGACGTGATAAATTCTTTGGAGACAAGATTTTGGATGTCAGTTATATAATTACAGACGTGATAATGTATATAAAATGTCAATTTTTTAATAACTGACGTAATACATCACGACTCTGAAGCATTTTTCATGTCGTTTTTTTGAGTAACTGGCATGAAAAATGCTTCGGTTTTTTGTTTTTTAGGTCGGTTTTAAAATAACCAATGTAAAAAACATTTTTTATAACATCTTCTGTAATAACGTCGACCAAAAACAAATTTAAAAACTAAAAAATAACCGCTGTACAAAACATTTTTGCACTAGTGGGTCCTCCCTATCTTGTCAAAAAAGAAAAATTCAATAAAAATATTTTCAAAAAAATTATTAAACAATAAAATATAATAAGTTAAAAAAATAAATTTATTAAATATAGTATATTTTAATTATCAAAACATAAAATAATTAATGTGGTTTAAGTATACAATCCAATAATCTCCCCCTTTTTATAGTTTAAAAATAAAATATCAATTAAAAATTTCTAACCCATTTCGGAATTACTAAAAACGATTAAAATTTGAAAAAAAAATATTTTATCCCATTTTTTGAAAAAAAATGACCAATGATTCAGAGATTTCAAGGAAATTATATCCCCCAAAATAAAACATATAAGAAAATAGATATACTCCCACAAAAGTAACACTTCTAAAAATTTAAAAAAATTAGAAGGATCCAAGAAAATAAATAATATGAAATTTAATTTATTTTAAAAGTTATAAAAAATTAATTAAAAATAATTATCACATTCTAGTAAACCTTAAAATATATAAAATAGAGTACGTACCCACTAAAAAATGAAATAAAGTTTAATTTATATTCCAATATACCTTATAATAAAAAAATATTATTATTCATGTTAGAAAATATGAAATATCATAGAAGTAGGGCTTTAAAAAAATTAAGATTGAAAATAACATGTAGAAATATTTTTTTGGGTAATATATAAATAAAAACATTTTTAAATTAAAATAATAATAAAAGGATATAAAATATAAATTTTTTGAAAAATTATTTTCATTTTTAATGATTATAATTATCTTACTAATAAACCATTGAAAATTAAATATGTGTATCAAACCAAGAGTGTAGTAAGTCGTGTTCACTATGCCTATGATAGAGAAAGGATTACTGAACAAAATAAACTCTTTTTGGAATAAACCCTAAAGATAATATATGTCATATCCACATAAACTTATTTATATTAAAACATGACTATTTTTCTTGGATTATCATACTTACATCACCTATCCAAAATTATGAAATTTTTTATGTTTTTTTAAAAAAAATTAATTTTGGAATCTATTTTTGAAAACAAATTGAAAAAAAAATTAAACAATAAATTAATAGAATTTGATAGGTAAATTTTAAAAAGTAAAATAAATAAAAACTGAAAAAGATAGGAAAATAAATTTTAAAGAAACCCTTTGATATACCTAGTTAACTAAATAATTTAATAATTATATATAATGTGATATAAAATTAACAAAGAAAAAAATTAATGATGAAAAGAAAAAAATATAAAATATATTTTGGAAAGAGTATAGAGATAGAACATAAAATAAAAATAACAAATAACTTTATTACCATGAAGATAATGGTTGATATCCATATCTTATTAGATTAGGTAAGAGATAGGATCCCCCTCACTTTGAGCATTAACATTAATCTTAATCTGGTAAAGAGTTGATCAATCACTTCAAGAGGTGATAATAATATTTATTAAGAATCTACCATAGGACATATCATTCATATCCAAAGGAAAACCCCTATAATAAATCATTTTAATGATTCTTTTGGTACCCTTGATGTTTAAAAAATGTCATTAAGAGATTATTTTATCATGGTAACAAATTAAGGTCCAAAAATGTTGGCTAATAATGATTTATGAACCCAAAAATGTTTTATATGATATTTCCTATTATGTATATTAGATTAATTATGAATATAATTAAGTTTACTATATCTTAATTTTTTTTAATTATACTCATAGATAATATGACTATATTTATGAAAATAATTAGTGAATTTATTTTGGTAAATACCTTATAAAAAATAAGTGGCTTTTCAAAAATGTCTATTATATTTTGAAAATAAAAAAGCATAATTATTTTTTTTAATGCATTGAGAAAAAAAGAATAATATTGAGATATTTCTCACCATGCATGAATTTTGAAAAGGTGTTTTTGACATCCTTTAGTTCATTTCTAAAAACATCCATAATGTGTTTGTTTTTTAATATCAAAATTAAATTACATTTTTCCACTGAAATAGGACCCATTTTATTATAAATTTTAATTTTATCATTAATAATACATTTATATTTGTTTTAAGGATTTTTCTATTTTGAAATAAGTTCTCAAAAACAAATTTTAATTTCATTTTCATAAGAATATGAACATGAAGAAAAGAATGAAAGGGAGGGGAGATGAATAAGAAGGAGGGTGGGAACTAATTATCCTCTTCACTTATCTCATGGTGATACATGAGACATGTGGGAGTTGGGTTTATAGTTTCATAAGTTGACATTGAATCTTTTCTAACACAACATGTTGATACTTTTAGAGAATTCTTTTGAAATTGTCTCTTTATGGTTATCTAAAATTTTATGAGAGAAAATTTTAGTTTTTCAAATTTTATATGTTTAAATAATTTAGAATATTGGATAATTGTCACTTTTTGTGCCCAAATGGTTAGTAAAACCCTAATTATTTTCTTGAACAATGTTTTCATCAAAATTGACTCACTATGTTTTTTTCATATATTAAAAATGTCATTAAATATAATAAAAATAGCAGTGATATATTCGTTAGTATGCAAGGTGAAACTTTCAAAAACTTTTCCAAACGTATATAAATAGGTATCTTTGACATTATTGGTTCTTTATTGAGTAAATTGTAATAATTTTATGATTTTAATAGCCTTTTTTAGGAAGATATTATATACAATTAATTTTAGTATTAACCAAAAAATAAGGCATTCATAGATTTCCCATAAATATCAAAATGAGTAAAAACATCTAGAGTCTATTTGTCTTCTTTTACAATTATAGGTATATAACCATGAAAACCCATTTTATTAATTAGATAAAAAATTATTCTAATATAAAAAGACAAGAGAGTTTTTCAATAAGAATAATTTGAACCATAAAATATAGGAACATTCCTATAATAACTATGTGGAACTCTAAAGAGAGTTATTTATTTGAAAAAAAAAAATTAAATATTTTGAAAATAAAATAATTAGATGAATTTGAAAACAATCTAATTAAATAAATCAAAAACCCTCGAATATCAACTATAGGTCAAATATGGGTTAAATAGAATGAGGGGGTTAATTTCACTTTAAATAATTAAAGGAAAACAATCTAATATAAAATTATTCATTAAATAAAAATGACCAAAAAATGTAATTTAAAATTACCATAGTATATTTATGTATACGATTAAAATTTTAGGAATAAAATATATTGATTTGAGGAAAAAATCTATTTAGTGCATTATATGGATTAAAAATTATGAAATAATGTTTGAGAGGGAAAAATAATTAAAAATTTTGAAATTAAATGAGATATATTATTTGTTAAGGAAGCTTAGAAACAGTTACCAAGGTTTCCCCTATTTCTACAACCTCAATCCCATGAGGATTTAATGTATTGTTATTTTGGATTTAA
The DNA here is from genome assembly GCA_963277665.1 of Viscum album. Classification (NCBI taxonomy): domain Eukaryota; kingdom Viridiplantae; phylum Streptophyta; class Magnoliopsida; order Santalales; family Viscaceae; genus Viscum; species Viscum album. Next base: position 310,789,305 of record OY728120.1, read on the forward strand.
TGGTATCCAATATACAAAAACTATATTCTAATTTTAGGCTTACAGAAAGAAATCATGTACACTAGACACTGGATATTTAATGGTGAAGTTAGAAAACACAAATAAAGTAGTCCCCTTCATATTTAATAAAAATTATAAAAATCCAAAATACCTCACATTAACGATTGTGAGAACCAATATTTGGAATATTATTAATATGAGATTATTTCTAGAAGGCAGCCACTTTTTTCTTGGTCTTAATTATTTCAATGGATATTATGAACATTACAAGAGAAATAGAATAAAATAAGAGAGTGGGTGTATCATGGCTGAGGATGTGACTCGACATTCTATGTCACCTATGCGTGAATAGAGGTAGTGATGATGGTAGTTGTTTTGTTTTAAATTTTGAATCAGACATAGGTAATGATTTTCTCTGTTTTATTTTCAAATGCATTGTGTGTGATTGGATCAAGGTCCAAATGGGTTCTTTTTTATTTTGATTTTTTTTATTCTTGAAAGTTTTATTTTGATGTTTAAAATTCTTCAATGGTTCCCACTTATCCTTAAATTGATTTCTTTAGAAAATAAAAAAACTATTGTTTGGATTTAGATATTACACTTTTGTTCACAATCTAGAGGGGAAACAAATATTTTGTAATGAAATCAGATTTGATGATCGATTCATGTTGGTGTTGGAGAATGATTGTCAAGATATGTTTCCAAGGATACAGATGGCTATATTTATATTTTTAAAATAATTCTATAATGTTTGGAATCTATCAATAGAATTTATATCAAATATTTCTCGGTTCAATTTATTTTAACTATCATTTTTTCTAGCCTCATTGTTCCCTTTAAATAGAATTAACTCAATAGATCCATGGAAATCATTAGGAAATTAAAATTAAAATAGTAATAATAATATTAGATAATAATTTATGAGAGAGTGAAGAGAGAAATAGATTATCAATTGTAATATTTTTTGTAATTAAAATTATTTTAATGAATAAAACTAATTTGAAATAACCGATTTGAAAGTCTAGAATACATCCAAAATAATATGTTGATGGTATCACAAAAAACATTGATCAGATTCAATCTGGAATATTCATAATTTAAATTCAATATTACTTCCATATTTAACATTACATAATATAAAAAATTAAATATATTTTATTAAAAACTATAAAAAAAGTTTTAATGACATTGTTAGAATTAAAAATGATTTTAGAAACAAAAAAAACAAAAAAATCAACTCAAATTAAAAAATTCATAATATTTAAAACATTTACTACAAGTTAATTTTAGAATTAAGAAAAATGTTAGTCTTCATAAAATGGGTTTAGAACAAAGCATAAAATACTTCATGCATATTCTATGTCATTTATAACAAATTATAGAATCATTAAATTAACTTAAACACATGTAATAAATATGCAAAAATTAATATATCAAAAAAATCATGAAACATAGTTAACTGGAAAAACCAAGTTTACTTAAAGGTAAGTTACATGTATACATAAAGGTAGATAAGAATTTATATATCCTATGTAAGATTAAGGATGTTATGGTTAATGGTATAATTGAAATTATAAAAAATTGGAAATGGTAATACCTAATTAATACAGGTTATATAGGGGTAAATAAAAAATTATATGATGTCTAACGGTATGTAGATATATACATAAAATTAATCATGGAATTTTGAAATATTTTTAAGGGTAACACATGATGTAGATATGTTTTGTAATGATAAGAGAATGAATTTTTATGGGTAAATATGAAACTTCATGCTCTGTATAAGGGTAATCTAAAAATACATTTGTTGCATAACTTTATATAAAATGATACAGAAGGGTATTCAAAAAGCTACATAATGGTAGATATAAATTTAGATATGATGTGTAAAGGTAATGAAAATGTTTCATAAGTTTATGCATAACATTCTATGATATATGTAAAGGTAATAAACCCTCATGTAAGGGTAGAAAAAAATATCACATCAAGGCATAAATAAAACTTATGTAAAGGTAATGTTAAATTAAAAAGGGATATATAAGGCTAAAAAATAAAAATAGAAAATTATTTTTTCATAAGATATATCAAAAAATATAAAAATAGTAAAAAATTTAATATGAATAAATGAAGAAAAATTAAAAACAATTAAATTCAACAAAATTATTTTTATAAATAAAAAATGATAAATTCAATAAAAAACATTTAAAATTTTGATAAATGATAAATTTAAAATAATCTAAAAAATGAAGTTATGAAATATAGTATATTGTAATTTTTTAAAAATTTAAATTTAAATTTTTTCATGGATCCTTTTCAATGTCCACATCTATAGTATTATCACAATAGAGTGTGATAGGATATTTTCTATAGGAAATAACATAAATATGATTGATGAATATGTGTGTCCAAAATGATTCTTTAGCAGTTTCAACAAACAAAATATACATGAACACTGCTTTGTAATTTGTGACCATATCTTTATTTGAACTCTTATAGCTCAAAGAACCTCCATTTAGTGTAAATACATATCATTTATGTGATTTCATATCATCTTGATCTATTTATAAACTAAAAACTATATATACTCAGATAACTATATCCTTATATCCTCCATAGACCAATAAAATATAATTAGTTCTCATTATATACATATATATGGTCCTGAATGTCATCCAATGGTGATCACCAAAGTCAACTTAATATCATCCCACCCTGCATAAGGCATAACAAACATCCATCTTAGTACATAGAATATCATAAATTATTGAACCGATCATCGATGTGTATGAATTCATTTTTCATCCTATTTATTTACTCATGTATCTGAGAAAACATTTTCATGAAAATATGAATTCAATGTAACACAATAAATAATACCATCTTATATTGTTCCATACTAAAACTTTTCATTATCATGTCAATATATGTACTTATACATAGACCAAGTATCCTCTTGGATGTATCATGATGAATCTTTATCCCATGAATATATGTTTCTTAACCTAAGTCATTCATGAATAAGTATTTTTTTAACTAATATTTAACATACTATAAGTTTGGAGTCTTGTTTCCAATAAATTTCATGTCATTGATATAGAATTCTATGAAAACAAATCACATTCCAACCAAATAAATTATAGAAATAAGAAAAAGTTCATTATTTATTAAACAAAATTCCATTATGTCTACCTTAAATCAAATTTTCCTTGACCTAGATGATTTCTTTAATCCAGTATTAGATATCTGAAACTTTCTTAACATATTGGTATCCATTGAGTCACAAAACCATAGGGTTGGGTCATAAAGATGTCTTCATAAAGGTTATCATTATGTAAGGTTGTTTTGACATCCATTTTCCAAACCTCATAGTTATTTAATGGTGATAGGGAAAGTAGAATTGTGATGAATTTCACCATTTCAACTAGAAAAAGGTTTCATCATAGTCAATGTGTTGATTTTGTTTGAACCCTTTTACAACTAGTAATGAGTTGTCAGTATATACATGTCAATACATGTCCAATCTCATTATGAATAAACTCTTACAACCCATGCAATTTACAAACACTGTAGGATCTACCAAAATTCACACATTGTTTTGGTATGTAGAATCCATTTTTGAATTCATAGCTTCTTTCTATTTGGAATCATCTCTTACACATACTTATTCCTTATAGTGTAGAGGATAATTATTTTCAATTAGTAATGATTCACCATCATAGCTGATTAGAGAACTATTTTTTTAGTTTCTCTAACCTATATTGTACTCCTATATAGAACTTATGTCTCTGGAATATTATATTCTACATGGATTTTTGAAATCTGTTATTGTGAAAACTCTTCGATATATTGAACCAGAAATCCATAAAAGTCTATCTAACTCCAAATATCACATATATAGATATGATCCTTATCAAGGAATGTGAGACATAATTCAAAAAATATTTTTTTATATAAAGGGTTTTCTAGTATGTATCGCCTTGTTTTCTTGGGATATCTTAAAAAGATACATTTAGTGACTCACAGTTCATGTTTGTTTCCATAAATACCCTTAAAAAAATTTGGCGTCCCCATAGCCATACATGAGACAAAATATGCATATTTCCATACCAAAGTTTATATGGGATATAATTTTCCATATTAGTTGTAACTTGGTTTATAATGTTTTTCTCTATTTTTAATTCCTCTCCCCCAAATAATAATAGAGGATTCACATCACCTATCCTTGATATCACCAAGTATAACAGGGTGTGGTTCCTCCTTTCACTTATGCCATTATTTTTTAGTTTATAAAGAGGATTGATCTTGGATATAATTTCAGACTCTAATAAATAATAAATAATTATATGAATAATATATTCTCCACCATGTTTTGAGAGGAGTTTATTAATATTATTACCAATCTATTTACCAACATCATTTTTATCTTCTATTAATCTATCAAAATAATTTCTCTTATAAATAATTATGTTTAAATATCCAAATATACTAAAATAATTAGTAAAAGATATAATGTATGATTAGTCACCACTTTAGTTGATTGTAAATGGTTCACAAACATAGGGATGAACTAACTCAATAAGCTCAGTGGACTTTTCAACTTTTCCACTAAATAAAGCTTTATTCATTTTTACTTGAAATCATGCATGACATTTTCCAAGTGGTTTTAGTTTAAAGGAATCTAAATTTATATCCTTATGTATTATGGTCAATAATTTTCCATTTATATAACATAATCAGTGATACCATAGTTGATGTGGTATGATTCATGGGAACTATTCTCGTTATCAATTTTCATTACCTGTTTTGTGAAATAAAACCTAGAAAGACTGTTATTTAAATATTCCTTACTATAACAAATATATTATTTATATAAGAGGTAATATATATTCAAAAATTTGAAAATTAATCCATCTTTATAAATTATGGATAAATATATAATCTTTTTTAACTAATGGCACAAAAAAAATATTTCAAAACCAATATCATTCTAGTCAACAACATGAGGGGGAAATACCCAACATCCAATATAGTAAGTCTGGCTTCATTGGATGCTCTTAGATCAACCAACCCTTTGGGAAATTTCTAACATATACTTGGTTTGTGTATTTGAATAAATATGTGAGAACCATATGATGTATCTAATACACTATTTATGGAAACCGAAAAATCTCACTTGATATTGATTGAACATAAAGCTTCCCCTATTTTCTTTAATTGGGAGTAGTTTTTCCTTGATGTACCTTCAATACACATGAAAAATAGAAAATATCTTATTCCCATGCTTTCCACTATATCATTATTATCATGGAAGGGTATTATGAAGAAGATTTGGGTATATCTCTATTCTCTCGGCGTTTTAATTTATTCACTACAAGGACAAAAATATTTTCACGCTTCATATACTTGTAAATATTTTCAGGCTTCATTATTATCTATGTTTTTAATATCAAAATTGAAAAAAATATAGATAATATATGAGTTTTTTATAAAATAATGAGATTTATTTTTAGTTAATCATGTAGTTTAAACCCTAAAACTCTTAGGAACTCAAGATAGCTAATGAGTTTTAATACATGGGGCCCATCTTGAAAAGACACCAAACTATGTATCCTATAGTTGGCGGTAACTTTATTACATTGGAAATAGATACAAGGAATAAAATCTTGATGGAAAGTATAGTTTAGTAGTTTCAGTAAACTCGATACATACTTGAAATTCATATTATATTTGGAAACATAAAATAAAACATACTATTTTATTTGAGAACACCATTGTCCCCTTAATCATATCCCTACATATCAGTCATAAAGTTCTACATGGTATCTTCGGTAAAATAAAACATAATAAAGGGATGATCATAGATTATATTTAAGGTTATGTGCAAAGTAAAATCTAATAAGGCATGATTAATATTGTAAGAAATAAATGGTAATCAAATAATTCCATACAAAAAATAAAATGAGATAAAATATTATTCATGAATATCCTAAAAAATATAATAATCACATGGAAATCAGTAAATAATTTCATAATGATTGAATTCATAATATTGGACAACTGAAACTTACCTTTGAGGCCTTGTTCCAGGGCATCAACATCATCCAGGGCATGTGCCAAGACAACAAACATAAATGGGTAAGGAATTGGGAAAATACCCAATATATTTTGTATCATGAGACCAACTGATAAATTGAGAGTATAGGTAATTCCATACCCCACCCATCACATAATATGTATAATTAATTCCTCAAATGAAAAAATAATAAGACTTAATTAACATTACTTAAAAATCAATAAGTGCTCGTATTTGAAGAACTAAAATTTGAAATATCAATACTTTCCCAAGTCAAACTAATCATAGGACATCAATATAAATGATTATGATAATATCACTAAAAAATAACCCATGTTTATTATAATTAAAATAATGGGTTTATTTCATTGATGAATAAGAATACAATAAAAATATACTTAAAAACATTATTGAGGAAAATAACATTTCCTCAGTGAAAATTACTTTTTTTAAACCAAAAAAATATTGTGAAACCCATTTTATCTTAATATGACCTTGGAATAATATAAATGAATATTTAAATAATCCATTGGTCATGATATCTATAAATATCATTCATTTTTTACATGTTAAATTAATACATTCCTTTTATGCATCAGTAAAAATTCAAAAAGTGCCTCATTCAAAAAATGATAAGAAGATTTATTTTAAACCATTTTTTAAAAAGTAAATATTGGAAAAAATTTACACTAAATAGTGTTATATTTTTTTTAAATATTATTGAAATCATATTAATGAAAATATGGATATGGAAGAGAAAGAGTCATGTCTGAATAGTAAAACATAATCAGTTCTCAATAAAAACTTTCATTTGATCTCTTGAGTATTTAAATTTAGAAAACTGAAAGGAAAACATATAATTTTTATCAATAATAATTTATTAATAAAATTATTTTGTTAAAGGTATAAATATAAAATAATTACATAAATGGATACTTTAATATAAACAATACCGAATAATGATGAGACTATGAGATAAACCCTTTCCTCGAGTTTGAATTACTTCGTACGTGTAAAAACATCAAGTATAATAAATATATCATTATTATACATATATTCAAGAACTATATTCCTATATATAATACCATATAGGATTTACTTATAATCTTTTATCATCTTTTTATTAGCAATCCATTGTTAAAATCCCTATTCATGTTGATAATTGTTTCATTTTTCCTTAATGTTTTTTGGTGTTTTTGGTACTTTTACAATGGAAATGGATCCATAATATGCATAATTTTTTCCAATATATAAATATTTTATATATTTATTATAAAATTATTTATATTAATCTATAAAATTTATAGATAGAAAAATTAATTACACTGTACATGGAGATTGTATGATGTATAAAAATAAGAATTTTTTTTCACTTTTTGATGAATGGAAAAATCGAAATAATAATAATAATTCACATTTAAAAAATAATTATAATATCATATAAATTCATAAAATACACCCTTATTACCATCCAAGTTAAAATAAAATTAAAAATGAATCACATCACTTCAGGGAGGTAGTGGCCCACACGTGTGCATGAGTGACGTTATCATTTTCCAACCATTTTGAATGTAAGAAGGTAGATGTGAAATTATAATTATATAAGTAAATTTATTCCATAAATATCATATATAAATATCATTTCCATCATTATATACATCCATGAGAGGTAGTGATGAAAAACGGTTTACATCAGTTCACAAGGTAGTAATTCATTGTACGCAGGATCGATGATTTCTTTTCCCATTTGATAGAAGAGGATATAAATATTGGTTAAAACAATAACATAATATATTATAATTAAATTTTATATAATTATTTTATATATGATCATGGTTTTATAATATTTTTATGATGTTAATGAAGAAACAAAATAAAAACACATGGTTAAGAATGATACATCTTCTTCGGATAACCTCTTTACGTTTGCACCAAAAGCCTTCCTAGGAGTGTTTTCTTACCAAAAAAGGGAATCTTGGTCTTGGTTAGGTATTTAATAAAGGTATTTGGGTATTTATTTTTGGTGAAAAGTTTTCCTTGAAGTGGGATGTTGAGATAAGAGAGTGTGCCCTTTTATAAATCAGGTGAGTGGAATACTTGTAATTTTTGAAACATTTCTAATAATGTCATATCATTTTCATGGAAATAGTATAAATATAGAACATTTCATAAAATTGGACGTTATAATATTGAAATATTTTCAAAAAAAGAAATTAGATAATTTTAATTTATTTTTGACCCTTATTGTTTTAGTTTAACAAATCGCACTGATAAATATGTTGCATCCTTAACCGTAGAAAATAATTTTTACTATTTTTAATATTAATTTTTCTATAAATTTTAGTTTAAATAATTACCTAATAATAATTATTGAAATTAAAAAAATAAGGAATCTTTTTTCCAAATTCAATTCACATAATTGGATGAATATAATTTTAAACAAAACCAACAAACGTGATGAAAACTGATTTTCTAAACAAAAAGTTTTTATAAGTGTAAAACTTTTCTATATAAAAATTTAAAATAAAATTGACTAAAATGATTTAAATATGATTAATAAAAATATAATTTAATAAATTTTTATTTTAAAAATATTTTAATATATAATTTATCCTTTTAAATACTTTAAACAAAAAGGTAGTTTTTAGTAAAAATTAGTATTTTCAGTATTCATCAAAAAAATAAATCTTTTTAGAAAATTCTCAAAAATAACACAAAGATAATTTTTAATTACTAATTTAGAAAATTAAGATAACCTTTTTACATAAATTTTATAATAGTGGATGGAATTAATTATATTAATTCCTCACAAAATTAAATGAAACCCATTTTTGTGGAAAATTTTATTTTTTTATATTATAAATACTTTACTAAAAGTTATATTTTATTTGTCTAAAATATTTTTTACTATTTTATAAAAATGTTTTTATTCTTATTAATACCTTTAATTTTAATATCTATGTTAAATTGGTTATTATTAAATTGGAATATTTATATCATGGTTTGGTTAAACTTGAATTTTCGTGTCTCCCAAGCTATAGAAGTGACAAATTATTATTTTTTAAATATATATATCCTAAAATATATGGGGGATACATTCTACCCCATTTAAATAATATCACCCAAAAAATTCATTCTGATAAAAAAACTAAGGAAACTTATACCTCCTTATATCCTCATGCTCCCACATAGTTTCCTCAAATTGGGGGTTTGACCACAAATATTTTACTCGGTGAAAGCTCTTGTTCCATAGAACTTTATCCATACATTCTAGAATCTTCACCGTCTATTATAAATAAGATAGATCTTAATCTAGAGGCATAACCTCTATGTTTAGTATATGTTAAGTATCAATTATGTGTTTCCTCAAGAGAGATACATGGAATACATCAATAACCTGATAAAGGTTTGGTGGAAGACCCAGTCGATAATTAACCACCCTGATACGATCAATAATTTTGAAGGGGCCAATATACCTACTGATTAATTTTATATTCTTTTAAAATCACATCACTATATTCCATGTAGATATTAATTGTAATACATTATCATCAAATTCAATATTTAGATCCTTTAGATGATTATAACATAAATTTTTTTTGACTCTAAGATTCCATTATCTATTGTTTAATAGATATAACCTTCTCTATTACTTCCTAAGGTAAATACAGTCCTAATACCTTTCATTCTCTAACTTCATTCAATCACAATGGAGTTAATCATTTCCTTAAAAATTGGGATTCATATAGATACATCCAAATACTGAAGTGAATGATATTGTTATATAAAAATTCCATCAAAAGAAGACGTTGATCCCAACCACCTTCTAAAAACATAGAGAAAACTCACAACATGTCTTCTAAAGATTCAATAGTCCCGTTATATTTACCACCTATCTAAGGATGATAAGAAGTCATGAAACTTAACTCTCTATTCAGATCTCATTGAAGAATTTTCTTAAACATTGAGGTAAACCTCATATCCTGATCAGATACAACAAAAATCAGTGCTCCATGAAACCCTACCACTTCCTTAAGGTATATACTAGAAAGTTGATCGAGAGAGAATACTTCTTTGATGGAAATAAAGTTTTTTAACTTTTTAATGTGATTGAATACAACCCTTATAACATCATTACCTTCTGAAGATTTGGGGGATCTTATGATGAAATTTATGGTGATGTTTTCCCATTTTCATTCTAGTATGGGTAATAGTTATAACATCCTATTAGGATTTTTTCTCTAAAACTTATCTGGTTGACATAAAAAGCAAAGAGATACAAGATCTACAATAAATATATTTATTCCATATCATTATAAATACTCTTTAAAATCTAAATACATATTCATACTTCCAAAATTAATAGAGAAGGAAGAACTATGAGCTTCATCCAATAGCTCCTTCTTCAAACCTGGTATGGCTGGGACACAAACAGTGTTTGTAAACCTTATTATTCCATAATAATATGTTTTAACTCAAGAACATTTATAACATTATTTTATAGCTCAACCACTTAAATATTTTCCCCTTTAATCCTCATATATATTGATGGTTGTACAGTTATTTGAGTAAGATATGATTTATCCCCAACCATCATGATTTAAAGATCTATAATTTTAAAATCTATAAATATTTAATCCTTTTTTATCCTCATCATATATAAGATAGAATGATCCTTTTAACTCAATTCATTGGCCACCCTATTTGTTTTACAAGGGTGGTAATAAATTGAACAGACATAATATTTAATCATCAATAAAAATATTATATGGTGTATATTCATCTGGTTTTGGTTGAATATATACTTCAAAATATTAGGATCAGTATCTATGCCACACCTTTATCCAAATAGGTAATTCCTCTATATCAATAATGTAAAAATTATTACCCCTAACTCCAAATCACGAGATGGATATTTTTTTCATGGTCATTTAATTATCATGAGGTATAATCTATAACCATATCAATCTACATGAGGACATATCCCGATCACATAATTATTTCATCATTATTGATTAAAAACCCCTTTCAACTAGAGTATATTTTATTAATGGGTTCACAATCTATCCTTAACTATATTTCATTGAAACATTCCTCAAATTAATATATCCAAAACAACATGGATCTATTTTGAGTTAACCAAGTTGTTGGGATTGACATAAGGGACAAATTCTCCAAAAATAACCAATAATATCTTTTCGTCCCAAGAAAACTATGGATATCAATAACTTTGTTTGGTCTAAGACAATGTTAAATAAAATTTCTTTTTAAATATCCATACATATACCCTTTATTGAGATTATATGAACAAATAATAAAACTTTTTGTATCCAAAATTCACCTTTCAAATTTTACATACAATTTCCCCTTCCTTATGTTCTTCATCACAATCCTCAAGTGGTTTTTTGTCTCCCTTTATCATGGAAAATTTAAGAATATCATCTATAAATAATATAAATACTAGTCAAGGTAATATCTATAGACTCGATTCCTTAAATCCATGAGGATAGAAATAGCATTGGTAAGACAAAATTTCCTCACTGTGATTTCAAAATGACCGTACATCATATAGATGGATGTTTTGTGTATATCATCCATATAGGACCTAAATTGATTATATCTAGAATGATTGAAATTATTTGAAATGTTTTGATATCCATAAATTTTATTAAACAAGTTGTCAATCTAGGTTATATGATAGTTATTCAATATGTTGATCTTGTTACGTTGTCAATAATCAATACAGAGACTCATTGATCAATACTTCTTCTTAACAAAAATAGTAGGTGCACCCCAAGTTGATGGACTTGGTAAAATGAATCCATTTTTAATATTTTTATTGTATTTCTTCATCAATTCCTACAACTCAATTGGGGACATTATATATGAAGTCTTTAGATTATGTGTGGCCCTAGGTACGAGTTATATTGAAAACTAAACTTTATGATTTAGTGTAATACTATTAAAATATTCCAAAAAGATATAAAAAATAATTTCACACTACAGGAATAATTTAATATTGAGTTTCTCCCTAACCATCCTAGATAAGCACCCCTTTTTAACAGGGATCAAGACATATATGGTTGATGTGATTTCCATTTTAAGTTCATATTTATCATCACACTGAATGATGAACATAGGTGTGTTTAGACTATCAAATGTAACTTTCCTTTCTTTGTAATTGATTTTGGATTGATATAGAGAATGGAAAAACATTCCTAGAATCATATAAAATTAAATTAAATGAAGTATAATAGGATTTTAAGTAAAAATATCCCCACTGACATTTATTAGAGAGGAGTTTCATACATTTGATGTGACCATCATACCATTAAGATATTTCATATCCAACTCAATACCTAATCATTTAGGTGGTGATGTGATACCATTAGAGAATTATTAAAATATAAAAGGATGGGTATAAAGAGAATAAAATAAAACATTTATAATACTAGAATGAATGAAAAGTGTACCTTTCACCACATTTTTATGTACTTCTACATTGTCTGTAGTAATTGCATATATTTGTCCTTCTTCCATTGTATTTTTTATGGTAAGTTCCCTTGATTTTTAGGGAATTAGTTATAATAGTACCCAATCTCCTTATAGTTAAATCACTTTATATAGATTTATTTTCCCTTATACCTATATTAATGGGAGTAATAGACTTTTTCTCCACACATAATATGAAATTATTTTCCTCTTAAGCATTTACCATGGTGTTTCCTTCAAAAAGTATCACATATTTTAAAATTATTCTTTCTATTCCTCTAATTTTCAATTTTTTCTCTATCAACCCCTTATTATCATTCTTTCCTTCAAATTGATAAGATATTGAAAATTCTTTCTCATTCCTGATAGCACGTAACAAAATATCCACCGATGATGAAAATGTTTGGGAGACTAGTGTTTTATGATGAATTGGATTAATCCCATCTAATAAACAAACAATAATTATCTTTGTATTTAATACATATTCCATGGAATTCCTAGTTAACCTTTTAAACTTAGAAACATGCTTAGAAACATTTTACTCTTCTTTATATTTCATACTCAAGTACTTCTTCTCCATATCCATTCGTTGTCTGCAATGAAAATATTATTCCTTGAAAATTTCCTTAAAATATTTCTAATCTATAATGATATTTTAACCTCATATATAGTTTCTTGAATAAATGAATAAAATGTATCCACATAACATGAGATATGATCCATTTCTTTGACAACCCTCTCCCTTTCATTACATCCAAAATCAAGAAATATATTCTCAAAGGAACTTATCCATTCCTTACCTAAAAATGGGTGTGTAGTCCCATTAAATTATGAGGGTTTCTAATGCATTAAGTTCTCTAGCATTGTTACACATAATTTTGGATTATTATAAAATTACATCTGATCAGGGTTATTACTTATAACATGAGTCATCTTCTCCAATATAGTTATAATTTTTTCATCTCCAGCTACAGCTCTAGATCCATCTTCATTGTCTTTCAAAGGATGGAAATCCCTACATTTATTACGTGTAGTTATATGGATTCCTTTACTTATTCATGGAACCATTTCAAGATAATAGAATTAAATAAATTAGATCATTTCATTATGAATCATATTGTAAAATTCCAAAACTACTGATACACTAAAAATAAATTAAAAAAAATATGCATAGAAAATCTCAAAAATCATAAACATTGTTTATATAAGAATATTCTCAAATAATAAATATTATTTTCAAATAAATAAAAATTCATTTAAATGAAAACATAAATTAAACTAATAATATCCTCTCGTATTGTAAAATAAGGTGTGCAGTATGGCTCATTATTATCCATCATGTGACAATCATGTCCAATCCCAATGCACCCTTTTCATAGCTATTAACCATATATACAACTATTCAAAATCCATATCAATTTGAAGTATCTTGAAAGGTATGTATTTCTAGGGAAACCACATAATATATACAATTCCAAGACATTAGGATGTTATTTTATACATATAATTTTCTTCAAATTCATCCACAAGTTTATATTCCCTAATCTATGTTTTCCTAAAAAAAATTCTATGATTTATACTAAACTATCTCTGATACCAACTATAAATACCCCTACCCTAGTATCTGAGAGTTAGTGGTCACATTATTATTGTGGAAATATATGTATGTATTCACATACCAAAGGACCATATTGTTTAGTAGTCCTGGTAAACAAGATAGATACTTGAATTTTAAATTACATTTTTAAATATTAAATACAAAATAGTATTTTATTTGAGAACACCATTTTCCCCTTTAGAATATTCCTATATATAGATAATAAGATTATTCTTCGTATCCCCATGAAAAGGTAAGAAATGGGTGACCTCAGACACTCAGAAATGTTATGCATACAGTAGAAGTTAATAAGTAATGAATAATATGGAAGGAAATAAATTGTAATCAAATAATTCCATATAAATAATGAAACGATCTAAAACTTATCCAGTGATATCATAAAAAATCAAATAATCATATGGATGAAAAATAACTGATTTCATAATAATGGAATAAAAAATTCCAGAAATTTGAAACTTACCATTGAGTTTATCTCCTGAGAACTACCTATAAAACAATAAACTATGTAATTATGTTTTCAACCTATCAATTAATACGTCCAATTAGTTCTTCATATTAATAAATAATAATAAATAATTAATATGACATAAAAATTTATAATTTTCCATATTGGAAGAAATAGAATATATAATATACGTAGTTCCCACAGTAAAAATGACCATAAACCATCCAAAGAAAGGATTATAATGGTCTTATTACAACATAACATCGTTGGATGATAAGTAAAATAAATTTTTGATTTCAATAATGAATAGTAACACCACAAAAAGATCTTGAAAAACTTCTTGGTGAAAATAACCTTTCCACCTTGAAAATAACATTTTAAAAACTAAAAATTCAAAAAAAATGAAAGTTGTTTTATTTGAAAATAAACTTTTAAAATTATAAAGGAATATTTAAAACTTTGACTAGTCGTGATGGAATAAAATATTATTCATTTCATAAAATTTTAAAGAAAACATTCCTTTCACACATTGGTAAAAATTCAAAAAGAACCTCATTTGGAAAACATCAAGATTATACCTTATAAAACATTTTTTAAAAAATAAACCATTTGATAAAATTACTCCAAAAAGTCATACAATAATATTAAAATCATTATTGAAATAATTTTAAAGTAAACATAGATATGGAAAGGAAATATTCTTTTCTAAAAGTAAAACATAGCCGATTTTCTATAAAAAAAATATTTTGGTCTATTGAGTATGTAAATTGAGAAAATATAAAGAAAAAAATATAATTTTTAGAAATTACTAGAGTATACAAAATGAATTTTAATTAAATTTATAGATATTAAATAATTACCCTAACAAATACTTTAACATAAACAATCCTCAACAGTGATGAGATTGTGAAATAAACCCATACCTCAGATTTTACATCTGTCGTACATGTTGAAACCTACAATATAATAAATAAATAGTTTTTATGACTATAAATTATTGAACCATACTCATATATATCATAAAATATATTATTTAATAATAATATTTTATCACCAGTTTATTAACAATTATTTGTTAAAATCTCTATTTCAAGTGATAACTACTTCATTTTTCATGTATGTTTTAATTCAGTAGTTTTCTTTATTTTAATATGATAATTGTTACATAATATCTAGAATTTTAAACATTATATAAATTTATTATATATTTCTTATATATGTATTTATAGTAATCTATAAAATTTTGAGATATAAAAATGTAAGGAACTCTTCATTGAAACAGTAGGTCATATGTACTCATGAATGATGTTTTCACTTTTCTAAAGATGGAATGAAAAAATATTAAATAATAATTATACATTAAATAATAATTATAATATCATTTATATCATATATATATTCATCAAATCAAACCTTATTACCACCTATGTAAAAAATAAAATGAAAAATAAATCACATATCTTCTTAGAGGCGGTAGTCCACATGTACACACAAGTGATGTTATCATCTTCCAAATTCTTGGAAGGTAAGAAGGAAGATATGATTTTATAATTACATAAGTATAATTATTTCATTAATATAATATATAAATACTAAATCCGTAATTATATTAATCTGTGAGAGGAGGTGGTGGAAAAGAATATACATCGGTTCACGAGGTAGTAATCCACATGATGTAGAGTGGATAGTTTCATTTGTCTATTTAATAGAACAAGATGTAGATTTAGGATATTAAATTAACATAATTAAATATAATTATATGGTATGTACTTATTTTATTATATCATAATTGTTTTATAAGATTTTAATGAAGTGGAAGAATAAACAAAACAACATTGCTTGGTTGAGAATGATCCATCTTCTTCAGATAACCTCTTTAGGTTTTCACCAAATTCCATCCTATGAGGGATTTATAATCAAAATAAATACTATATGTCATTTTTAGGGATTTAATTAAGGTTTTTTTGTAGTTATTTTGGGAAAAATGTCTCTTTAAGTTTTAATTAGAGACGAAAGGCGTTTCGTTTTATAATTGAGGTGAGTGGCCAACATGTAATTTTTCAAAATATTCCAATAATTACAAGTCGAATTATTGGAAAAAACTCCAAAATAGACCATTTATGAAACTAAGAGGACATATAACTATGTTTATCCAATAGAAATTAGATTCTTTTTTATGTCTTTTTTACTATTATCATTTTAGTTTTACCCCTGATAAATAAGCTTGATCATTAACCATAGTAAATAGTTTTTAGTACTTTAAAATTAATTATGTTAAAAAAATAAATTAAACATATTGGATAATATTAATTATTATAATTCCAAATATAGAAACACATTTACAAAATTTAATTCACAGATGTGTGATAATTTAATTGAAAATAAATCCTACAAACACGACGAAAAGTGGTTTTCCAATGAAAAAGTTTTAATAAGTATAAACAATTTCTATATCAAAATTTATCATAAAATTTATTTACATATGATAAATTGGATTAATTATAATATATTTTAAAAAAAATTAAAATATATTTTAACACTATAGATACATTAAATGAAAATGCAGTTTTTAATAAAAATAAGAATTTTATTCTATTCATTGACAAATTAGTCTTTTAACAAAATTTATAAAAATCAAATCGATGATAATTTTTACATAATGATTTAAAAAATTAATTTAACTTATACAAATATATTTTATAAAATTGGAATAAATTAATTATATTATATTCAAAAAAATAAATAAAAATCATTTTTGTGAGAAAAATGTATTTATGAAGAATATAAAGTGTTTATAAATAAATATTGTATGTTTATCTAAAACCTATATTCCTATTTTTAGAAAAAAAAATATATTACTCTTCAAATCACCAATATTAATTTTTATAGTAAAATTGTTAAATTTAAATAATGTTATTTATATCATGTTTTATTTAAACATGGGTTTTCGGTAATCATAACCTATTGAAGAGACATAATTTTTTTGAAAAATATATATTTTATGAAATATCATGGTATTATACTACTATAACTCCATCTCTAAGTATAATATAAAATAGACTCTTGGATATCTCAAACCATTCCTTTTTATCTCTCTCCTAATATAGACAACAAAAATGTCTGAGAAAGCAATAAGCATCCATATATTCATGTGACTTTATGAGTTCATCAGGAATTGATGAAAGAATTAAACACTTAATTTCAACCACAACACTTAGGTTTTTATTATTGATCTAAAAATACTTATCACTCACCTTCTTAGTTGACAGGACAGAAAATTTGGATTCGAGTATGTTTTATTTTTATTTTGGTTGTAACACCACCCATAAGCATCAGAACCATTCCTAGAAGATAAATACAGTAAAGAGATGGTATTTATCCAAATTTAATCTAAGAGATAATGTGGATTTTTAAATTTCCTTTTACTCTTAAATTATTGAAAAAATTATTATTATTATTTCACTAGGATATATTTTTTATGAGGATAAAATAATTTTAATTTTATTAATTCACCCACATTTATATCATTTCTTAATATCTATCACAATAAAACAAGGAATATCCCATCACTACCAAAATTCCAATGGAAAGGATCCATATTTCCTTTACTATAATCGATATGAAGTCCCCAAAAATTAAAAGAAATTTTTTAAGGGTGTGGTATTTCAAACTGAAAACCGGAAGCTCTGTAAACCATTAAGTGGAATCCCCGATCTTGAAGTCCTAACATAAATTTCCTCAAAACATACCTTGTTATTTTTATTTGATAGACGGAGTCCATTAAAACTAATATAGATTTAGTTAAGTCTATATAATATCTTATTTAAGAATTCATAGTAATTAATAGTTCCCTCTAAGGAAGCTAAACTAAAACTTTAATTATGGGTTCATCTTAATTTAGATAATGGAAGGATAAATAACTTAAAATTAACTTGATGTAATTTTTATTAGTCAAAAATTTTGTATTTTATCATTAACATGCCTTGTTACCAAAATTTTTATTTTACTTTAGTTATTAATTATATTATGATAAAACATTTAAACATTACCAATTTATTTTAATTCTATATTTTCATATTAGTTAACTAATTTATGTCATCTTGGTCTTGATTCTGAAAAAAAAATAATGAATAAGACAGAATTGAAATAAATAAACAAATAAATAAATGAAATGGTCTTGAGATTATTTAATTGTTGAATTTTTAGTGGATATTGAATCATCCAATTACCAAGGGAAAACTCTTTATACTGATTGTGTCATGAGTTACACCATCCCACCTATCCACCTATGTATCTCCCATATTGGTTTCATCTCGATTCCATCTTGAACTACCTTCACCTCATCTCCACCATTAACAAACCCCATGAACCTTTATATAATCCTTCTATTACTTATTTTTTAAAACTCACAATATATTTTTGGGAACTAAAGTTTTTATTAGTGGTAATTACATAAAACAACTTTTGACATGCAGATCCTGAATAATAAAATTAAAAGGGATGACATTGCATGATATCATATTTAATTTAATAATAAATAAATGTTTAAACATGAAATAAATTATATTAAATTATACCAAGACATAGTTATGTATGGTCAAAGATGATGATCCATCATTAAAAATCAATGATTATGAATTTAAAATAACTATCTATCATTATTTTCAATTCATCATTTAACAATATAAGGCATGAATGAATTAGTATGATTAAATATGTTATTACCAAATTAATATATTTTTTATTATTTAATCTAATCATCCTAAAATTCTCATCCAATTTTAATTTAAATAAATTATTTTACTTTATTGTGTTTAAATAAAATTAAGTAGTACACAGATTTGTACTTGGAAGTAACTTGGTGATTAGTTTTCTGAACTAACTAGTATGGTTTTAATTGTGAACAATGAAATCATATGAAATATTGTGTACATGTAATGTTTTAGAATTTAATGGAACAAACTTACAATTTAATTTTATAGTGAATACATTAAAATTATGTACCATGTAAAATTTAATGTGTAGAGTGTTTAGTATTCAACAACTATACATGATTCATAGTTTCAAATATTATATGAAATTTATTAAGAATTTAATATATTATAAAACCTAATGATTGTCATGTAATGTTAACTTAATAACCTACAGAAATCAGGTAAATGAGTTTTAATGGAGTTTTTAATTAAATTTAATATTTCTACATAAATAGATAATGTACATGGTGTGTGAAAGCTAGCCATAAAGTGTGTACTTCTATTCACTGGATATCTACAGTACAAAAAATTGGGACTCGGTATATGCTTATCGAATATGCTTATGCAGTAAATGGCATGTATAATGTATACATGAAATGTACATCAAGATACATGGATGTCATCTTGTATGTGTCTTATATTTAATACACATGACATATTAAATATATGACATAGTTTGACATCGTGTTTTCCACCTTGAAAACACATGGAATTCATAGCATTTAGTCTACCAATATGGAATGTACATGGGAAAATCCATGTTCCTCACTAGCTAGTCAATATTTTGTTCATTTATTACATGTGGTGTATACTAATTACATGATGACCCAGAATCTATGCAGGCATACTTTTGAAATAAACAAGGATACACGATATGTAACAAAGGAGTACAAACCATGTAGTTTAGTATTATCCAGACATAATTTTTGGAACCTTAGGATTAGATATTTTTTAATAATTAACAAATATTAGTAATATAAAAGATAAATAAATAATTATAAGAAGATATTTAGATAATGGAATATGAAAAAAACATGAAATTAATTTTAACTATTAAAAACTCAATGATCAATAAAAAAATACATTATTATAAATTTGAATTTCACCCCTATTATCCCACTTGAGCATTCTAGGAATATAATAAGTTCTTATAAGGGTCAATCTTGACTCAAAAAATCCTATATTTTATATATCATTTGTATATTATAAAATAAAAAAACTTTATAACCAAAGAAATTATTCAAAATTAATTTTAACAAGAATGGACACTAAAACTAATATTATATTTTTTACATTAAATTTATAATTAATTTAATTAATTCATAAGAATGGTTTCTTCATTATTTAGATATTTTTTCATAGTATATTTTGATCATCCAAAACCCTTTTCAGTAATCTTTGATATCACTTGAAGGATCCAATTTTAGGATCCCTCTAGTGATGATCCACATGTGCACCTTGGATCTCTAAATGACATAGATGAATGACCAGGTGTTGGTACAATTGATAGATCATCTTTTATCATTCATATTAGTAATTTAATTTCCCTTGAGTCTTGAATAAATTATATTTAACTTATTTTTCTTGATATGATGTTAAAAGGAAGATGGGGATTTTATATAAAAAACTGTGGTGTGGAAAAATTCTCAATTAACCTCACATAGAATGTATTAGTATTCTATTTATAGACCTAGGGTTTTGGTTTTTAATCTAATTAATTTTACATGTGATCTTAAAAAATTGTTAAAACCATATCTAACCCCTTTCCATGTATTAAAAAATATTATTATTTTTACACCATGGCTCTCACTAATTGGAACAACTATAAATATTATTTTACAATCTTGAAAATTAATATCTACTACTAGATAAAATCTTGGTCCTCTTATACTCCTAACTATTTATCAAATAACCAAATAAATATTTATTTCAATATTTATTAAAAAAATAAATATTCTATTAATGGTCTAGAGAAAATGTGTTTATTAAATATTCAGTAAGTAAATAAATATTATAAAACCATCTAATTTATAAATTATCTTATTAATAAATATTTATTTAATTTATGAGATCAATAAAACTAAATAAAAAAATTCCTTGGTCTTGAGAAAAATATTTATTCTAATAATTAATTTAAAATAAAATATAATTGATATCAATGGAAACACTTACTGTGTTACCCTTTAGGATTTTTTCTCGTTGGCATTAGGCGATCTTACCTAATGTCCAATATTATAGTCTAGAAATAGGTTAAGGAATATAAGAGAAAGATTTTAATGTCTCAATGTTGAAAAATACATTTTATTGATCTCTATGAAATATAATCTATTATTCATAATATATTATCAAGAAGGTTTTAAATCCTTGTCACCAACTGACAATCTTGATACATCTTTCTTTGACTATCTAAAATAAACTTACTATTACACCATATCCAATGAATACAATTTGATTATTCTATATTAATAAAGGGTTAGATATATCAACTTCCATTTATATGGAATGGATAAAACCTTCCTTGAATTATTCATTGATAACACATCTTTCGTGATGAACCTAATTTACCCAACTTCCCCATGAACTATTATCATTAAGGTTTATGAGAATACATATAAGTGTGTGAGCCAAGACATGCATTAATAATAATCATAAACTATAAGGACCATTACCAATTCTCATCAACAAGAATATCCAATTTCCCATAGACATGTGGAATTTCTACCAGATGGTACGTTCTCAAAATCTCCTATCATGGAAATTACAAAGTGATAAATTAATGAGAAGGGGTCTCATCTTCTTATGAGTACTCACACCAGACATTTAATATGTTATAGTTCCATGTCATAGAATGTTATCCAACCATGGAATAATTTTTATGAATATCATCCTATAATATAGTGGTTTTTATCATAGTGGAGAACTATTATGTCTTTTAATGTGGAATATACTCAAATTCATTATTACACTAAAGTAAATAAGAACTACTAATTATATATAATTAGATATTTAAATTAATATTCTCTTATTTGAAAATAAATTTAATGAAATTTATAAAAATTATGTTTTAGAACACCAACATCAATAGGTCGAACTAACGGGTTTCATATAATCAATATCAAATATCCTTTTGGTTATAAAATGTATGTAATGTTTCGTTAGAAAATATTCATTGGTCATGGCTCCCTTGTCTTGTAAATCATTGAATATCTGTTGCATACAAAAACATTCTGAGTTGGGACTGATATTGATATATGCTTTTGTTGTTCCTAAAACCTTAAAATCGTATAACAATAGTCACATTGAAATTAATATTTATTTATTTATTATTGATCAATTAAAATTTAAAAGTTAAATTTCATTTTAGTTTTTTACTCATTCTTAAATTGTCATTGAGATTTATTCTTCATTTACTTCATTTCTCACTCACATAACCTATATCGCATAATAATTATAAAATAGTGTGTTTGGGTAACCCAACTAGAGGAGCTAAGAACTTTGGCTGAATAAAATATGTTTACACATAATATAATCTGTAGTCATTCATCAAGTATATTTTTTCATTTCACTAGTACTCCTGCATGGACTCTGGGATATCATGTGATGAATTCACAATGCATGCATTAAATGCACCGCATATAGACCATCCAAGGAGGCAAATAGTTTTTCTGAGCTACACACCTTTTATGATTCCTATATGGAATGTATTCCACATGTTTTTTCCTTAAAAAATTTGTTTAAGATGTAAAATTTAATTAATAATCCATGTGTAATTAATACATGATGTGTACAGGATGGAAGTCATGTTCATTCAGTGAAGGATGTGCATCCTGTCTATACTATGTTCACCATATAAATGACCAAGATAAGTACATATCAAGTCCTTGGGTGTGTAATTTTAATATCTAGTGAAGAAACATATAAAATATGTGGACACTCTCCATACATTGTGTAATTTACATGTTTACATAGAAATATTAAATTTAGTTAACTTATTCATTAAAACTCATTGACAAGAGTTATATGAGTTTTTTAATTGATAGTACCCATTAGTAATTAAGTTTTATATTATATTTAATTATTAATTAATTATATGTAAAATTTGAAACATCATGTCTTGTATGGTTGTTTCATACTAAAGACATGGTGTGTGTTAAATTATACAGGAAACATAACTTTTATGTATTTCATGTTTCATTAAATTGATTATCTACATAGTGAAATTATGACGCATGTCATGTATACAAGATGTCATGGGAGTGCATTATATACAACGAGGATCATACTGAGGAGTTCAGACAATTATTCACTGAGTTACTTAAAAGTAAAAAGGTATTTACTATTTTATTAATTTTTACATAAAACAAAATTATTTATTTTATTTAAAATTGGAGCTTATGGGAATCCCCTTAATTATTGGGTGGAATAAGATAAAATGAAATAATTTATTAATAAGTTAATTAAATAGATTATTTCATGTGTATTTTATCTTATTGATGAGTGAATTCCAATTAATGTTTTAATGTTGTTTTAAATACATAATCATTTAATGTGTATGAATTATCATGAGATTTGACCAGAATTGAATATGTGATGGTTTTATTTTATTTTATTTTATTTCATTGGTTTCCAATTATTTATTGTTAAATTAAATATGGAATATGACATGGCATCCCTCCTTACATTATTATGTATCACTTGTGTGTCCAATGTTGTTTTATGTAATACCCCTTAATCAATCTTTGGTTCCTCTCATTTTCATGGGATTTGTAAAACATATGTAACAAAAAAATTCAAAGGATCGTGTAGTCAGTTCAAGGTGGAGTTGATCCATAGGTGGTTCAACATGAAACTATGGTCATACAAACCTGATTAATACATGGGTGGATAGGGGGATTTTTTTTACTCATACTAGGACCAAAACAAGTAGTTTTACCCTATGTACATATGTTTATTTATTGTCATGTCAATAAATCATCCATTAGATAAATCTCTAGATCTTTTCATTTATTTTTTATTTTTTTTTGTCTTATAAAAGATTTATTTTGTGGATTAAAGACTAAGATCACATAAACAAATTGAATTATCTGAAAGTATGTAGTTTAACAAAATGTATTGTGTATAAATGTTTTATCGGACCATGTTAATCCCAAAAGTAAAATCCAATTAATATTAACAACATATGTATTGGAAAAAATGAGAAAGTTTTATGAAAAATAAATTAATTTCCTTAACTTAAGATTAAGTGATAATATGCCTTATATTACTAGATTATGAAAAAAAAACATAGAACTAAAATTTAGTCCAACCCTTACTAGGAAACTTCCTTGATCAGGGAGTTCTTATAGAAGTTTTTAGTTGACTTAATTGTTTAAATCAATAGGTGTATCCTTTGATAGACTTGATATAACATAAAGGAGAGTTTTTATGAAACTTGATAGAAGTTTTGGGGATCGGGGTGTCCACTAAATAGATCAAGAAGCTAAAATTTCATAGTTGGAAAAGAAATTACTTAAAAAACACCTTCAATTAGTTGACCAAACCTTTTGTTAGGTTATTAGAAGGGGAATATGTATCATTTCCCTCGACATATCTATAAAAATAGAAATTATGAGTCCAATGGTGATGGACATTGGTACATTATAAAATAATGGGACAGATATAGTTAAATTTATTTCATCTCACTTTTTTTAATTATATAAAGTACTTATAATATTATCTAAACTATTGTAGAATCTGATAGAATGATTAATAAAAAATAATATCCCTAAAAATTATCTAGGATTAAGATAAAATCTTTTTATCATAAAATTCCTAGAATGGGATAGGCACATGTGCAATGGACTATTCTAGTAATGGAATTTATATATAATGGAGTCCATGGTACCTTATCCTCACATTGTGGAGTTGAGTGATGAATTGTTACTTTTATGTGAGAAACACATGGATGATGATTGAGATTTATAGTGTTTAACGTTATCTTCATTATACATTGAACTATAAAAATATCTCAAGAACCTCGATTCATATGAAATTATCTTCCATATTAATGATATTTATCAATATATAAAATGATAAGAATAGTTTTACATCTATGTATAACTCTTCATGTTCTATCTTGGAGAAGGGTCACCCATTGGACATCATGTTGTAAAAATGATTGGATACATAGAGTTTCTAGAAACTCTGGTGTATACACTACTAGAAAAATTATGAACTAATCCCATTATCACCTAAATTACTTAGAAATTATCATACTTTTTTGTAAATTTGAACAAGAAAAATATAGATAATTCACTTATAGATCTCCTCATATTAATTCAACATATTGATAACGAACTAATGCTTGAAAATTTCTCTATCAATATAGTGAATACTAGTAAAGATAAAGAAATTATAACCAACACTAATTATATGTTTAAGGCTTCTACATCTCACCCTTATAAGAAGAGGGTGATCAAATGGGAAGTGACAGTGCCAGAAGATAATTATTTTTGATTTAGTAAGAAGGGCCATTAGAAGAAAAACTACACTGTGGGAAGAAATAAAGTTGATGCTTCAGGAATTCTCATTATCAACTGTAACCTTTAAATTTATATGAATTGTTCATTGGATACTATATATGGTCCTCACACTTGTGTACAAATGTTTTAGTTTAGTATATAAAAAAGTTATATTAGGTGAGGTGGATTTTTAGGCTGAAAATAAATCCAAATTAGTTTCACTATCTATTCGACACTACCACCTCACAATATCAAAAATAGTGATAGTTATTATTTATAATTGTTACTATGTTTTGGGAATTACAAAAAAGACATAATTTTGGAATCTAAATTATAAATGGTTGAGTTTATTTTTTATGTTTAGAAATGATTGTTTCTTATTTTATAAAGAAAGTAAATGTTATAGTGAGGTATATTTACATACGGATCCTTACATGTTAGATTATAAGAAACAAGTATTAGAAATAAATAAAAAATGTGATTCACATGACTCCAATCACTACCTACTATATAAACACTTCATAGGTCATGTAAATGAGAAATTATTGACTAATTTATATCAAAATTGTAATTTAGATACATTTAAACTAAACCCACTTAGAATTTTTCAAGTATTTCTACTGGGTAAAATGAACAAAACTCTATTTATTGAAATGGTGAAAGGGCTATAGAACTTCTATATTTGGTTAATAGTAATGTGTGTGGACTATTACTATTTGAACAAAGGGGTTTGTAAGACCCTAAATTTTTACGAATTAATTTTTTTTGAATAAATTAAATTTCTTTGATGGATTACATTGCATGCTACACCAAGTTATGCTTGCTTTATAAGAAACACCAAGTCAAGATTGAACTAAACACAACACTCATATTATCTTGAGATACATGTAACAATATATTTGTATTTTGTAACATACAATTTAAAGTTCCTTCATTAGATTATGTCCCACCCAAGATAGAGTTTTACCAAACACAAATACACTATTAATATTGTTATTAAAACATTATTATAGATTCTACCTAGCTGTTGGAATTAAAGTTATGAGTAGGATTAATTAAATTATGAAAATATTGCTTAAACATTTATATAACATAAATTATCTACTGACTAATTAAATTGATATGAAAATAAAACCCTTTCAAAATATAGGAAATATTTTACTGGAAAATAGTATTTATGAAATCAAACATGTTTTACATCAATAAAATAATTAAAAAAACATTTATAAATTATTTAAATTAAATATATATATATATACTATATTTAATAAACTATTTAAAATTTATCCTATGTTTTTTCTATAAAAGAGATAATCATAAATCTAACTTTTGGTATAAAATGATGTATTTTTCTAAAACGTAAATTTACTTTCTTTTAATGGAGAAACTATTAAAAATAGAAATTTTGAAACTTTTTTAATTATTTGGGAAAAAATAAAATTTAATTTTTAAATCGTAATTTCAAAATCATCTTAGGGTAATTTTTTTATTTTTATAAAATATTTCATTTTTTGATGAAT
The DNA here is from genome assembly GCA_963277665.1 of Viscum album. Lineage (NCBI taxonomy): Eukaryota > Viridiplantae > Streptophyta > Magnoliopsida > Santalales > Viscaceae > Viscum > Viscum album. The sequence continues at coordinate 310,816,707 of OY728120.1, forward strand.
AGTGAAAAAAATGAATTTTAATTGAAAATTTCTTTTTCATATAATTTATTTATATAGTTAAATAATATTTTAATTTAGTTTGAAAGTATAATTAGATTAATAATACATTATTTAATCCAATCTAGTTCATTGGAACCGATTTTATATAGAAATGGGATATAAAACATTTCAATCATCTAATCTTTTTCACTTTAAAAATCTATCATCCCATCCTGTCTATGAGAATAATTTTAAATTAATTTTTGACACTGTTGTTATTATAAATAAATAAAATTGATTCCATATTTGGAATAAAAATAATTTATAATGTTCAATATGGTCAACATAATTTTTTACCATAAATATTATTTAATGTTATTAAAATTAACTACAAGGATTAAGGTAAAAATGAGCTTAATTAATGACTAACATTAGAATATAAGGTGTAAAAATGTCCCAAAAATGTATAAAAAATATTTTATGGAATGATTTTTAACATTATACAACTGAGGATATGTAATGGTTCATTTGGAACCCTTGAGAGAAAAATACAAAGTGGGGAGTACTCAAATCGTTTCAGGAATACCCAATGTTCCCTTTTCCCCACTTATAAAAGGCCTCTGATCCTCATCGCTTCTTCACACCTCTAAATCCATTTGGTGCATCCAAAATCTCCCCAAATAAGCTCCTAAATTCCATCATATAAACCAATAATCCTCAATTTGGGTATAAATATGACCATGTAATCCCTTAGGTGCAAACCAAAATGAGTTAACCAAAGAAGTGGTAACATCCTTCAACACACAATTAGTATTTATTTATTTCTCCCCAAATTAAATTATTAATATTCCATTATTATATAATAACCTCAGTATACTAAATTTGTAGAGATTTTAATATGTTATGTTTATAACCTATACTCACACACACTTCCATCAAATGGGATATGCAATCATCATTCGTGTGTACGAAAGATTAGTGTCCCTCAAACAAATGTTGCTCGTTCTTAAATAACCACCTTTAGAGGTTGGGAAGAATGTTGTAAAAACTATTTTAATATTATATATATGATATTTATTACATATTTATTCTTTTTGAATTATTATATAACACATACCTTCATGATTTCCATTTTGTGGGAATACAACAACTTTTTTTGTGGACGTGTGGACTACGGCCTCCTCCAAGTGACGTGATTCGTTCACACTTTTCATGGAATGAATTAATATTGGGTTTCGTAAACATAGATGTTACATATGAGATAAAAATTATAATGTAATTATAATATTTATACATATATACAAATATATTTTATTTTCTTTCCTTCTTTCTATATGAAAAGAAAATAGAAACAATGTTCCTGTGAACATATGACATATTGTCTCCATGAATGGTGTATTTAATTTCATATTTATATCATTTATAGATTATTATAAATATATATATTGTATATATATAATATTTATTTCATATTTTATATTTTTTACATAATTAAATCATGATATAATTAAGAGTGTCAATAATAACAAGTCAAAACATATACAAACAAAATAAAGCAATTATTACCTAAAACATAACTTTAACATGAAATTATTAAAAAAGGATAATATATATTTATAATTAGACCACATATGGTTATATATATATTAATATGGTTATATGGTGGATTTATAGAAAACACATGTTTATTATAAATGATTTTTCAATGTGTGCGAAGAAAGTTAAGACTTAAGGTAAGGGAATTTTATCTCACTTTCTATATCTGTGATATACATTCAATATTCACTACTAATTTATTTTCTATGGTGTATATAATAACCATGAATTTATTCTATGATTATTGTAATTATATTTATTTATATTTAAATATCCATTTTATTACCTCTATTTAATGGGTTTTACAGTTAAAAAGTTACCAAGTCGGTAAGGTAGTTTTATCTCAAATTGTCTTCTTTGAGACACATGTTATGTTTTGAACCTATATTATTTTAATAGGTGTATAAAATGGCCATAGAAATGTTATATCATGAATATAATTAATTTTAATAATATTTTAAGGTTCATTTAATGTAATTATTTTATGTGGATTAGGATCTTAAGTTACCAAAGTGGTAACAGTTCATTTACACAATCTCATCACTTATCAGGGTTGCTTATGATTATCCTTCCATTGATTAAATATTATTGTAAATATATCAATAAATTGCATGAATTTTATTATAATATAATTATTTATGATATATTCCTGTAAGATTTCCATTTTCCTACTCATTGGTACTTAAAATAAATAAGAAATTGTTTTTAAGAAATAAGACTTTAATTCTCTCTTCGGTTGGAAATCTGTTTTATTCAAGAGACTTGTTTTCTAAAAGTTTTTTCCAAAAAATATTTGAAATGATTTTTAAGCTCATTTTAAATTAAAAATATATTTAGAAATGTTTTATTTTTTAAAAAAATTTAAAATTCTTTTCTAATATTTCCTTATATGTTTTCAAGGTATTTTCAAAGAAAAGGGTTTTAAAAATGTTCTATGATTTAAAAAGAGTTTTTCAAAGAATAAAGGATATTTTACTAATGAAATGTTTTAAATAATTTTTAAAAGATAATTTATATTTTTTCAAAAGGTCTTTAAGATAAATTTATTTTGAAAATAATATATATTTTAGAAAGTGATTACAAAAGAAAGGTTTTTTCCCTTAAGAAATGCTTAATGGGATATTTGAAAATACTTCCCAATCTAAGTGGACATCATTGGATGTATTTTATTCATTACTAAGAATATGGTGAAATTAAATCATTATTATTAAATGTTTTAATGGTTTTTTTAAGATGAATATTTTTTTTATGAACCCTATTTCTCTTCCATGGGTTACACCATGATTAATTGACTGTGAAACCCACTTCCACTCATGGGCTATTCTATGAGGAAATGATTATAAAACCTATCTATTTTTGTCATTTTTTGATATGAGGAATTTTTATCAAACTTACTTCATTTCATGGGTTATGTTTTTTTGTTTATGAAACCCATATGTTTTTATGGGTCATGTTATGATGAATGTTTTGTTATCTTATGACACATGTATATATGATTTAATTATGTGAATGGTGGGACCAATATCTCCCTCTAATGAATTAGGTAACGATAAATGATTTATGAGATCAAAGGGTACAGGGGGGTTCATTTAGGTCCCAAAAAGATATGGTACACTGGATGGTATCCAATTCTTGAAACAAGATGGTACATGGAATGGTATCCCAATCCAAAAACAAGATGGTACATGGGAGGGCATTCAAATCCCAAAATAAGAAGGTACCAAGGAGGAAATCATAATAGAAAAACTAGAGGGTGCATGGGAGGGTATCCCAAGGCAGAAACAATAGGGTACATGGTATGGAATCCCAATCCCAAAACAATAGGGTACAATGGAGGGAATCCCAAGCCTGAAACAAGAGGGTACAAGTGGGGGCATCCCAAGCTCGAAACAAGAGGATACATGAGAGGGAGTCCCAAGAATGAAACAAGAGGGTATATATTATGTAATCCCAATCTCAAAACAAGAGTGTAAATGGAAGGGCATCCCAATCTTGATTCAAGAGGGTACATGGGAGGGAATCACATACCTGAAACAATAAGGTACACTAGAGGGAATTCCGATCCCCATGTATGTACATGGGTGATTATCCCAAGCCTAACATGTTATTAAGGTCTTATTTGGTACCCTTGACATATTATTTTATATGGTTATGTGTATTTCCTATTTCTATATATTATTCCTTTGTTATGATCCCATGGATTATGCTCTATATTCCCTTATGATTCATATCTTGTGAACTGCCAACATTAATGAAATATCACTTGCTTATGTTATTTGATATGTATAGTATGATCTTGTAATGTTTTGATGATATTATCGTGCTATTATAAACATTTTATTATTACATTTATCTATTGTTTACCCTTTCTGATCACCTGATCTCACTCCATTATTATGTTTCCTTTCCCTCGATTATGAAGAAAGTTTTTAAGTAGGACTACTAAAGAGGTGGATTTTTAAGATAGATGTTAATTATCTTTCTAAAATTTAGAATATTATGTTTCTAGGTTTCCAAAGACACTAAACTATTATGGTCCTCGATCATGTATTTTTTTAATGTGAAAAATATTCATCTAAAATGATTTAATAATCATTTATGTTTATCCCTTGTCACTACAATTGGTATCAGATGAATGTTTTAGTCAACCTTTAGAAACTATGATGAGAAAACATTAGTGAGATCCCTAGGAATATTTATAATTATATTTCTAGGTATCTCTCTAAGGATAATTATATGTATGTGTTAAATTATAAGAAAATGTCCTGAAATTTTTGTAAAGTATAGAGAGAGTGGTTTCCTAGAAATTCATCCATTTCTGTATACTATAAGTGGATGTGTCTATAAAACATATTTACTTAGGGTTAACAACCCTAAAAACACTGTATTGAGCTAGACTTGATCTGTAAATAGTTCAAAACAATAAGACTTATTACACACCTAGTTTGACACTCATAGGGATATTCATTGAGAATTTATAAATTCTTTACAAAACATCATGAATTATTTAGATAGATAATGATTATGAATTACCTAGGATAAACCTGAGGTGTCGTATATTAAAAATTAAGGTGTCATGATTTAGATATCCTAAAAGTTTGTTTCATAATTATGTGGATCCCCGCTTTTATAACTTCTTCCTACCCTCTGACTTTAGTTTTATTCAATGGTTAGAAACGAAAAGAATAATGTTAATGAGGAATGAAATTGACAATGGAATGATTTTCCTCCAAAGAAACCAAATGTTTTTATAGATGGAATGAAACCCCACTTTTCTATGCTCACTCAAATTTTTGAATCTATGAATCATGGTGAAAATCAAAACGTGAAAATGAGGGAACAAAAATATGTTGAGTCTTCCATGAAGTAGATCCCACCTTCTTTCATTGGTTCCACTGACCCATTAGATTTTTAGTAATATATAAGTAATAATGAAAAGATATTTCCCATTCTCCAGTGTTCAGACCATGAAAACGTCACTCTGGTAGTCTACCATCTAGAAGGTGAGGCTGATCAACGGTGTAATATTATTAAGAAGAGGTAACAAGATGAAATTGACTTTAGATATTGGGACGAGTTGAAGAACTTATTTTATCCATAATTACTTTAACTATATTCTTTGTAAGAAGATAAAAAATTAATTTCTAGAGCTTAATAATAATTATTATGTATCTATTGGAACATATGAAGAAAATTTTATAAGTCTTTTGAGGTACTCTTCAGGTATTATAATCCATCCTTAAAAAATTGATCGATTTTATGGTGGCCTGAAATATAGTCTTTAAAAGGCCTTAGTTATAAGATATTTTAGAATCTATTAATAATATGCTTCATGTTATATCAACGTGGAAATTGTGGTTAGAATTTTTCATAAATCACATAGTTTTAAAAATAGAAGGAATATGGATTTCAAAGGAAAATATAACAACCATGGAGAAATGAAAATGGCCCTTCCATTATTTACAAAGCATGGGAAGAAACATTGAGGTAATTGTCTTAAGGGGACTACTAAACTTTTTATGTGTGGAAGGGAAAGTCATAAAGTAACTTAATATCAATGTAATGGGAAGAAATTAGATACTAATGAAAATAAAAACAAAGACCCGTAGAATGCCCCTACTACACTTTAGTTCTTCAATTTCATGGATTTTTGAAATTTTTCTGACAAGTTCTCCAATCCAAGGACTAATGTGGATGATAATCCCCAAGGACCTCTTAAGAAAATGGAAAAATGAAAATGGGAAATCTTATGTTATCATAATGCATTGAGTGAACCATGATAATTAGTGAATACATATCCTCCCCTCCTTAGTTGGGAATTTCATGTTAGATTTTGTATGAATAATCCCTATGAAAATCTTATTGTTCATCCTTTTGTGAAATTTTATATGATTATCTACCTCTACATAGATTCTGGAATAATAAAATAGAATTTGATATTCTATCGGTACAAGTATGGCCCCAAGTTTCCAATTAAATTGTTTTTAAATAAGATAATAGGATATTTAAGTAATAAAAGATAAATTATATTTTTTAATCATTATAAAGATAACCATTTATGGAATTGTTTAAGTTAAACTTCAGATGATTTTTTAGAGATTAAAGTATCATATGGCTATATGTTGATTTATTTATGTATGATAAGCTCTACTAGCCATTTTTCAGTGATGATAACTAAGGAAAAATGGAAAATATTATCATTTGTTTTATAGATCTCATAATTTGTTAGTGCTTTAGGGAAGAAAATTTTTTATTCATTTCCTGGTGTAAGAGATGAAGTGGAAATTTATCGAGGAACATCCAAAGGGTGATATTGTACTTATGAAATGGAATTAAATCAAGTAATTGTATATTCTTGTAAAAAATCCTTCAACATTAGGAAAAGGATCATGATGTAAAGGGTTGTCCTCCTGTCATCATTTTTAAGGATATCAATGAACTATTTAATGCCTATTTGGTTTATGGATTTGTGATTATTTACATTCTATGAACCAAGTTCTATATCACTCTCCATAAGATCTTGATACTTATATTTATATTTCATGTCAATGCTTTCACTTTATTCCTATGTTATCATATGTGGAGACCTAGTTATGAGTTACTTTGGGTAACTATTATGGTAACAACGTTCTGTTTTTAAAATAAGTTCTAGTATTAATTTTTAGGAAGTGGGTTTATATGAAAGGAACTTTAAAGTATTAAAACATTGATAAGTGAGACCAGTTTTATAGGAGAAATTCATTTTAAATGGGTAAAATGTGAAACCCTGAGTTTTTATTAATTAGTTTTTTTTTTGAATAAATTAAATTTTATTTGTGGCTTTCATTTCATGCTACAAAAAGTTATACTTACTTTATATGCAATAACAAGTTAGTCTTTCCCTACACCCAAAACATAGATTATATTTAGGTACACACTAAACCATATTTGCACTATGTTTCATACAATTTTGAGTTCCTTCAATAGCGTACATTAAACAAAAGACTACGTTTTCCCACAAAAAAAAATATGTTATAAATATTGTCATTAAAATATTATTATAGTGACCACAAAGACATTGGAATTTTGGTTCTGAATAATTTTAAATAAATTCTAAAAACATTTCTTACAATTTTATGTCATATATATTATTTGGTAACAAATTAATTAGAAATGAGAATAAAACCCTTTTGAAAATATAGGAAATATTTTCCTAGAAAACTATATTTATGCAATCAAACTTGTTTTACCACATTAAAATAATTAAAAAAAAATTGATAAATTATTTTAATGAAATATTATTATTATTATTATTATTAAATCCCCAAATTAATTTTCATATTATGTTTTCTATCCATGATATAAGAATAAATCCAACTTTTGGTGTAAAAGGATGTATTTTTATAAAAGGTAATTTTACACCTTTTAATGACTAGACTATTTTGAATATAATTTTGTACACTTTTATTATTTATATTAAAAAATGAACCTCATTTTTGAAATAGAATCTTTAGAATTATGTTGGGGTAAATTTTTGGTGTTTTTCAAAAATATTTAATTTTTTGTTGAATATTGAAAAACACTCAATTTTAATTGAAAACTAATTTTTATTATAATTTTTATATATATATATATATATATATTATTTTAATTTTGTTTTATTGTTTAATTAGCTCAATAATACATAAATTATTCAAATTTAGGTCATTGGAATTAATTTCAGATTGAAATTGGATATTAAAATATTTCAATCATTTGAACTTTTTCACTTTAAAAACTCATAGTCCTATCCCATCTGTGGGATTAATATAAAATTAATTTATGCCGATTTTATGACTAGAATTTTGAAAAATAGATTCCATGTTTTTAATAAGAATAATTTATAATATATAATAATATAAACATATTTTTTTACAAAAAATATTAGTGAAGGTAATAAAAAGTAATTGTAATGATTAAGGTAAAAAAAGATTAATTAATAAATAAACTTCGAATATATGGTGTAAAAATGACCATTCACATGTGTAAAAATTATTTTTTGGCCAAATTTATACCATTATTCCTCTATTTATATATATATATAGGACCATTTTTAACCCTTTTGGGATAATTAAAATGGGGGATCACTTATATCTTTAAAATAATACACAATGTTTTATTTTCTCTACTTATAAAAGGCATCGTGTCCTCCTCGACTATTCACATATCTCAAGCCCTTTTTCTTGTCCACCCCTATCTAAATAAGTTTACAAATTCCCTAATATCATTATATAATCCCCAATTTTGGCATAAATCCAACCAAGAAAGACCATTGGTGAAAACTGAAAGGAGTTACCCAGAGAAGAGGTAACATCCTTCAGTAAACACTTCTGTTTTATTTAAATCTTCACCAATTGAATTATTATTATTAATTTATTATTTAATTACATAATTACATTAAATATAATTGTATTTTTTATGTTAATATTACTAACTACACTCATGCACACTTTCATAAAATGGGATACACAATCATTAATCATGTGTATTGTGGACAACCACCTCGCGAACTAATGTCGTCCATTATTCCATTACCACCATTAAAGTTTGGAAATAATTATGGACTTAATATTTTCATATAATATATATGATATTTTTTTTATTTAATAATAATTATATAATACATCCCTTAATTCTATCAATCTTTTCAGAATATGATAACTTTGATTGTAGATGTGTGGACTATGGCCTCCTCACAGTGATGTGATTTGTTCAAACTTTTCATGGAATGTAATAAGGATGAATATAGTAAAATAATATAATATATATGAAAAAATAATACTACTATATATATATATATTACTTTCTTTCATTATGATAAGAAAACAGAAACAACGTTCATGCGTACGTACGACCTACCGTATCCATGAATGGTTAATTTCATTTCAAATTTATATCATTTATATTTTATTATAAGTAATTATATACTGAATATATATATTTAAATATTACATTTACATTATATTTTATATACTATAAATAATTAAATCATGATATAAGTAATAGGATCAATAATAACAAGTCAAAACAAATACAAAAAAACAAAGCAGTTATTACCCGAAACGTAACTTTAACATTAAATTCCTCAAAAAAGGGTAATATAATGTCTTAATTAAACCATATATGGAATGATATATATTAACATTATTCTATTTTATACTTATAATAAACTCATATTAATTATAATATAGTTTTTAACATTTACTAAAAAATACAAGACATAAGGTAAGGGAATTTTATCTCACTTTTTATATCTATGAGATACATAAAATATTCACCACTAATTTATTTTGTGTGGTGTATATACTGACCACGAATTTATAATATTATTTTTATACATGAATTTATTTGTATCTAAATTTCTATTTTATGATCTCTCTTTCATGGGGTTTATGGTTCAAAAGTTACCAAATCGGTAAGATAGTTTTGTCTCAAATTCCCTTCTTTGAGACACATGTTTTTTATGCACCTATATTATTTTATGTGGTTTATATAATGACCATAGACTTGTTATATCCAGAGTATAATTATTTTTTGGATATTTTACACTTCATTTAATGATATTATTTCATGGGGTTTAGGATTCTAAGTTACCAAAGTGGTAATAGTTAATTACTACAATCACATCGATTATCAGGATTGATTATGATTATGGTTACACTAATGAAATATTATAATCCATATCTCAATATATCAAATTATTTTTTATAACCTCCAATTATTAATTATATATTCATGTATTTTAATCATTTTTCACTCTTTGGTACATAATATAAATAGAAAAATAATAAGATACGAATTTAATTCTCTCTTTGGTCAGAAATCTATTTTATTCAAAAATCAGGTTTTCTAAAAAAAATTACAAATTTTTTTTAAATGATATTTTAATCAAATTTTAAAGGTAAAAGTATTTTGGAATATTTTTATGTTTTAAAGTGTTTTTAAATTCCTTTTCAAATATTTATATATAATTTTTCAAGGTATATTCATGAAAAAATGATTTCAAAATGATCTGTTATTTAAAAAGTGTATTTAAAAGAAGAAAGGAAATTTCACTCAGTTTAGATTATTTGTTTTCAAGTGGTTTTCATAAAAATTAATTTGGAAAATTATTTTTGTTTTAAAAATTAATTTTCTAATAAAGTTTATTTTCTTTAAGAAATTTTTCATGTGATCGTTCAAAATCCTTCCCCATATAAGTTTACATCCTTTGATATAATTTATTATTTATTAGGGATATGATCCAAGGACACCATTATCATTCCTTATTTGAATGGTTTATGTTTATGATGAAAATTTTTTTATAAAACATTTTTCTCTTCTACATATCACACCATGATAAAATGATTAGAAGACACACTACCTTTCAAGCATTATTTTATTATGAAATGATTAAAAAACTTATATCTTTTTCATAGGCTATGATATTATTAAATTCTAATAATAACCAATTAATGTCGTGGGTTATGATATCATGTTTATAAAACAAATATCTTTTTATGGGTCATGATATGATGAATGTTTAGTTATCTTATAGCATGTGCAAGTATGATTTCACTATGTGATGGGTGGAACCTATATATCCAACCAATTCATTGGGTAATGATAAATTTTTTATAAGCTCAAAGGATACATGGAAGGTCATACCAATCCCAAAACAAGAGGATACATAGGAGGGAATCCCAACCCCAAACACAAGAGGGAACATGGTAGGAAATCCCATGCCTTAAACAAGAAGGTACGCATGAGGTCACACCATGACCAAATCAAGAGAGTACACAGGAGGTCAACCAAAGAAAAAAATTACAGGGTATGTGGGAGGGAATTACAAGCTTGAAAAAAGGGGTACAAAAGAGTTTATCCCAAGATAGAGACAATAGGGTACATGGGAGGTCATCGCACACCCAAAACAAGAGGGTACATAGTAAGGCATACAAATCCCAAAACAAAAGGGTACATGGGAGGGAATCCCAAGCCCAAAACTAGACGATACATGGGAGGGAATCCCAAGCCCTAAAGAAGAGGTTAAACTAGAGGGAAAACACAATCATGGAACAAGAGGGTATATGGGAGGGAATCCCAATCCTGAAACAGTAGGGTATATAAGAGGGCTTACCAATCTAGAAACAATAGGTTACACAGTAGGGTATACCAATACCGAAGTAGGTACATGGTTGATTATCCAAAGACTAACATGTTATGAAGGTCTTGGTATGTAACCTTGAAGGAGGGTTTTATATGGTTATGTGTATTCCACAATTCTATGTCTTTTTTTTGTTATGATCCCATGGATTATGATCTTAACTCCATTATGATTCATATATTATGAACTGAAAATCTTTAGGCCATGAATCTTGATTATAATCATTGATATTCATAGTAAGATATTCTTATGTGTTGATCATGTTCTCATACCCTTATGCTCATGTTTACACTTATTGGGAACCTGAGCTCACCCCTTTTTTATTTTTCCTTTCCCCGGGTTATGAAGAAATTTTTTAAATAGGATTACTAAAGGTTAAGATATAAAATAGAGAATTTAAAGATATTTCATCAAGTTAGAAGATTATGTTTCCAAGTTTCCAAATACAATAAACTATTATTGTCCTCAAGCATTCATTTTTTAAATATGATAAATATTCATCTAAAATGCTGTAATATCCATTTATGTTAATCTTGGGTCACTATAGGGTGGGTACTCACAATTAAAATCTTTTACATGTGATTTTTTTAGGTATGTATATATCAACTTAATGAGGAACAATTTGGAATCCTTTGAGAAATTCAAAGAAAATGAGAATAAGGTTGAGAGACACCTTTTTAAAAATATTAAGACACGATACTCAGACCATGGTGGATAATATATCAATCAAGAATTCATTTAATATTTATTAGATTATGTGATTTTATCCTAAATCACTCTTCCTTATACACCCTAGTTTAATGGTGTAAGTGAAAGGAGTAACTGCACCATGTTGTACCTGGTAAGGTCAATGATGAGTCATGAAAAACATCCACTAGAATTTTTTTATATGTATTAAAAACAACATAACTCATACTAAACCAAGTACCAACTAAAATGGATGATGATATATTATACCAATTATGGCGTGGAAAGAAATCCCTTATAATCGAACATGTATATGAAGTGATGATAAGTGGTTGTTAAGGCCTCATCGGGAAACAAACATTCACCTTGATGTACAAAGTATATCTCTATATGATACCCCAATGTTACAATAGGATATTACCTATATGACCCCTCATATGAATATTAAATAGTGGAAATACATTCCATGATCCTTTAGAGGGAGTGCATCTCATAATGATATTGTGGGAGAGAGATAGAATTCGATGAACTCTAGACTCAGGATACATAAGAGTTAGTATGGGGACAAGTTTCATAAATCCTCATGGAATAAATTATTCAAGATACACAAGTATTATATAGGAGTACAAGGTAGGTTAGATAACTTAATGTATATTTTTTCACATCAAAAAGTATGGTGATTATTTATTAGTTGATAATAATGAACCACTAACTTATAAGGAAGTAGTAAGTGGCCTAGATGATTCCAAATAAAAAAAATAATGAATTATAAAATAGATTCCATGTACCAAAACCATGTTCAAATATTAGTGGATCAACCGGTTCATATAAATCCTATTAGTTCTAAATTGGTACTCAAGAAGAATATAGAGAAAGATTCTCAAGTCAGTGCCTATAAAGAATGACTGGTTACTAAAGGTTAAAAAACAATAAGTAATAGAATAAGACAAAACCTTTTCACCAATAAACATTTTTTATCCCCTTAGAATTCTACTTTCCATGGTAGAAAACCATGAATATGATATTTTTAAGATAGATGTAAAAATATACTTCTCTAATGGGAACCTTTTAGAAGCTTTCTATATGACACAACCAGAAGGTTTTGTGACTTCATGGAATGAAAATAAATAATCCAATTTATAGAGATTCGTATATTGATTGAAGTAAGTATCTAAGCCACATAAAATTAATATTAAATATTCCATAATAGAAATTGGTCTTATATTAAATAAATGTGATCCTTGTGTCTATAAATGGTTTAGTTTGAGTGTGGTCAATTTCATAATGTTATATGTTGATGAAATTTTACATATTTTAAATTAGATACCATTTCTACATACCATTAATACATTGTTAGATATAGGCTTCTCCATGTAAGACTTTCATGATGAAACATATACTCTTTGGATCAAGATCCATCATGATAATCAAAGTTGGCACTCAATATAAATCATAGAACATATATTGACATGATACTCGGGAGATTTTGTATGGAACAATCCAATAAGATATTTTTGTCTATTTCACATTATATTACTCTTTCTAGGAAAATGTTTCCTTGGAAACATGATGAGAGACATAGGATTGAAAGGATTCTATATTCATCTGAAATTGGGTTAGTCATATTTCCCATGATGTGTACCTGGACAGGTGTTTCTTATTCATTAAGTGCAGTAAGTAGATATCAGGAAGATCTTTGATATCTTCATAGGATAGTTTTCAAAACTATCCTTAATTATCTTAGGTGAACTAAGAATATAGTCCTATTATATATAAGAGATGAGGATTTAGTCACTAGGTGATATGTAAATATCAGTTTCTAAACAAATCAAGATGATCAAAAGTTGTATTTGGGATATGTCTTCACCACCATTGGTGGATATGTGAGATAGAAGAGCTAAAATAAAGCAGTTGTTGCTAATTATATAGTGGATTCAGAGTATAATACAGCTTTTGATGCTGAAAAACAAGCTACATGCATAAGAAATTTCATCGAAGAGTTCTTTGTGGTAACAAATATTAAAGACCAAATCAAAGTTTTTATGACAATAATATAGTGGTGGATCACAAAAAATAACCAAGGTCACATCAGAAGATGAAGAACATAATCTAAAAGTATAATATATTCAGGCACTTCTCTCAATGAGATTAAGTTGTAGTGATAAAAATTTTCATAGAGGACAACATGGAAAATCCCTTAACAAAACTGTTATGATGTAAAATAGATCACCAGACACCCTCATTAGGTGAAAAAAATGTTTTTATGAGAACTAGGAATTCTATTCTTTTTATGTAGTGAGGTAGATACTATGATTAAATAAGTTCATGTTAGGTCTAACATTTTATTTAGATAGGAAAGAGGATGAATATGGTGAATTTGGATTTCCCTAGTGATTGATTGTGAGGGGTTCAATTTCATTCACAATAACTAATATCGGGTCACCATTTTCACTCTTAATGGAAACTCCCAATGGTACCCCCTTCCGTAAATGGGCAGAGAGAAATTTTCCAAGGGTTGGTGGTCATTTGGGGTTTTATACCAAATGAAACTTAGGGACATTCATTCATCAATAGGATGGGTGGTTGGGTTCATCTCACCCTTTTGGGGTGGAATTATTTCCTACATTAGGACACTCTTATATATTTAAGATATGTGCAATAATCTCTTCTTAATCCTAATACAGGACCAGTTACCCTAAAAAGATAATCATAGGTTAACATTATTTATGTTCATAAGAAGTAGATCTCATTAGTGAATCCATTTTTATGTACATGTGGTTCTTAATCAATTTCCCAGTAATGAATAGCTTATTTTATGTTAAATCCACATAACAAGGCACTTCTAAATTTTCTTTAATTCAGGGTTGTGGTTAATATAATGAGGAGTGGATTTATCAATTATGAGTCATCCTACTTATCATGTTTATTATAGGAATGAAAACCCACATAGTTCATGAAATTCATATTGTCTAAAATCATGAAAATAGGAATATGTGTGGGAACTTAGGGATCAGATATTTGAACTTGAGTCTCAAGGAGACGTCCTACATATCCTGGTTAAAGTAGGAATCATATATATCATAGTTTTATCATTCCCTTGGGAATAGCCCAAAGGTTGATTCTGTCATATGGGGGATTTTTATATCATGCCACTCATCGGGGTATACATATAGATATTTTCTTAGCGGGTGAAGATTTTACGATGTTAGTGATATGAATATTTCACCTCCATATTCCCACATGAACTATTATTGGTGGTATAAACAAGGTATGGTATGTAATCAGCATCACTGCAATTTGGATGTGGGGATAATGTGCTAAGAATTCCCTTTTGATGTTTAAATATAGAGATAGGGCCTCAGGGGTTCATCCTATGTATCATGTTATGGTAGGAATTAGATTCATTATAGTTCAGTTGGCTTCTCAACCCACTGATATATGAGGTAGAATGATCATACCAAGGGAATGACTAGGTCCTGACGGCTAAAATGTTGGATTCATAAGGGAATTTCAACAAAGTCGGTGCGCACAGTTCATTACTTATTAAGGTATCTTATTTATCTTTATTATTGTAGTAATCAGAGTCATCATAGATATGTTGATCAGGTATTACACACTAAGGTTTCTCTATATGAATGATATGATCATTGAATCTCCCTAATCTCATATGAGATATGCTCAGTTTAGGAAAAAGTGATGGAAAATAATCAATCTAATTACATCTGAATGAAGTAATTATGTTCAGGAACTTCCCTTTGGATTCATGATATAGAACTCGGGCATTGGGGAGGTTTCCTACGTATTCTGGTTATTGTAGGAATCATAGTCATCATAGTTCACTTGATTGGGGATTACACACTGATATTTCCCTTTTGACAAAGGTTTACACACTATGAAAGCACAAGGTTACCAATTCCTTGGATGAATAATTTTTCTAGACTTATTTTCTACTTGACATGCATTTCTAGATTGTCTTCTTGACATGTCAAAAGATGTCTTCTTGACATATCCAAAGATAATCACCTGATCGAGTTGTCTTGATCAGGGGATGTTAGATAACCAAGATGGCATGTTTGAATGTTGTCTCTTGATAATTGTTTTTATTCTGGAGGACATAATATGACCTTTCTACCTAGTCCTAGAATCTATCGCATGATCCCAACTGACATGTTTAGAGTTTGTCGCATGATCTAGCTGACTGGCCTGGGTGTCATCGTGAAAGATGGTTGACAAGCTTAGAGGGTGTCATGAGAGTCAGTACAACATGCATGGAGGGTGACACGTGATCCAGGATGACATGTCTAGAGTACATCATGAGACCAAATTGGTGTTCCTGAAGGGCATCACAAGATCCAGTTGACATGCTCGGGTGCTATCATGAGACTCAGTTGATATGTACCTATGATGCCATATGAGTTAGGTAAAATTTCTTAAGGAAACCACAAGGTTTTAATGGAGAGCTGAGGGATATTTTAGAGGCTTGGGAATCATGGTTTGGGGGGATCCATTACATTCTTTGATATGTCTAGAGGACTTCGTATGATCAAAATAGTGAACCAAATGAGCATCGTGACATCTGGAAGCATGTCCTGATTCCATCACATGTCCTTGGTGGTTTATGTGAAGTGAATGAGCATTGGTGTATATGTTATTCACATATCTCCCACATCTTTTAGTCTTCATTCCAGACTTCTATTGCAAATACCTTATATTTTTTTAGTTTTTTCTTGTTTATGTCTCATGTGATATAGCATATATATGGGATTTTCTTCATGTGACCCACCAAAATTACTTTTCATAATCTATGAGTTATCATGAAAATTTCTTATGCATGCATCATGATTAATCTAGTTTTTTATCAGATCATACCTAACCGGAAGATTTTTTGATCATGAGATCATCCACTCTGAGAAATCTACTCTTCTTCCTAGGTGCCCCAGTGTGAGGTTCCAAGGAAAAGTCCTTTTTATGTTGGGGTTTGGGATTTATAGGTCTCTTTACCTCAATTATGTTCTACATTGTGTGGAACATGACGTGAAAATCCAGCATGGAATCAGTAGAGGGTTTTGGCAAAATGTGTGTTTTTCAGTTCCATTCATAACTCATTTCAGGGATATCACATGATTTTTAGAAACTGTGAGATCATCTCATTAATTCCTCTTTTATTGGATTATTTAATATTAAGGGGGTATTTCCCAATAAGATGTACATTCATAGGTACTTTCATATTATTATTCTGACACATCCTTGGGCATTATCATGATCATGATGCCTATTAAAATGCCTCTCGTGATCTTAGAGGACTTGTTTGAGTCATTTCACAATATAAGGATGGATTTCTAGGGGAGACTTTATGGAATAATAATATCATGTTTAATGGTTTTACAAGACCATGACATGGAGAACCTAGGTGCATCACATGAGTTTTGTGATAGTGAGAGGCTCCCATCATTTCCACCTTTATTTCCTTGTTTATTTTTTAAAGGATGGGGATATTTCAAGGTTGTATGTGTGTTGTTGAATAAAATAAATATACCCCTTCATGATGTGTCACATGACCAATAAAAGGTCTTGTGGAGATGCTTGAGAATTTCATGGACAATTCCATCTAGTTTTCCTTATAGAGCCAAAGGGGAAGAATGAGGTCACTTGGATATGGATGAGGCCCATCATGTGACTAAGGAGACTTGCTAGCTAGATTTCTTGAGATGAGGTAGACATGTTGTTGGGGTCTTACAGTGTCTAATGAACTTCTTAAGGTGAATCACATGATTTTTATGACCGCAAGTGGCTCCCGTAATCCCCTTCCTATTTCCTTTTCTTTACAAAGGCTTGAGGTTTCGCTAGTTTTCTTTAGTGTTGTCGAGGACAATACTTATCCCCATAAATAATGTGTCACATGAGTTGTATGGCCACAAGAGGCTCCTATATTTTGTGTATTTTCCTCCCTATTTTCCAAGAATTTTTGAATGGATTGTTAGGTGTTCTTCGGTGGAAAAGCTACATGTTCTGGGGGAGTTTTATCTAGATTCTACCACATGATCAGCAAGTTCTTATGATTAATTATCCAGAACAAGGAGGCTTTTTAGAGTGGCCATATATATTATTCTATAGTTTTTTTGTTGCATGTGGTTGTATGCATGACCTTTTATAGGTCAGGTGATTACATGTCTCCAGGAGGTTCATGTGATCCACGTAATCATGGAAAGCTTCTTATTTATTTTCTTTGTGGGGAAAATAATAACCATAATAAAAATTTTCTTTCTCTGTGGATTTTCTGATACTTATTTGGAGGGTGTCTACAAATTCCCCCCTATGGACTAACATACACAGGGAAAAGTGCTCTATTATAAGGAAATTAAATTCCTAGCTTAGACTTTGGCATTATTTCCAATTGGTTTATTCAGAAGTGTTTGGTATTCTAGGTTATGTTTTGTATTCCATAGGATTCATTATAAATAGGGGAGAAGGTGGAAGTTCATTCACCAGTTACTTGATTCTCTATATATATTTCACCTTACTTCAATCATGTAACCTCGATGAAATACCTTCCCAAAAGAACCCATCAAGATACCTCATCGTGTGACTGTTTTTTCTATATTTTATTCACAAGACTTCTTTTTCTCAGTTACCCACTCAAATCAACCACAAAAATTCCTTCAATAATTGTTTGAACATTAGTTATGTAGATGCACAGTCATCTTGAGTGTTTCGTAACATCTTCTAGCTTGATCACATATTACATTGAATATTATGTGGCTCACTTGACCATGTCAATGTAATGCAATCAGGAATACTATGACGGGTCATGATGTTGTGTGATTCTTTATGGTTTTTTACAATCTATAATATCCTTAGGAGTCAGGTGATTCATGAGTATTTTATGAAATTTTCAATTTCCTTTGAGGATTCATGAAATGTGCATGACAATGCCATTTTTTATGTCTATCATTTGAAAATAGTTCATTTTCTCTATATGATATATGCCACATACATATGTTCATATATATTCTAGTTCTCATCATACTTCCTTTGATGCAGATAATCAAAGGTACATGATTTCCAGAAACCGCAATGTAGACCCTCTATATCATGTGAATTATGATAATGAGGTTATGAAGAGGTTCCACCCATATAAGCTCTAGAATTATCCTCTATCACATAGGCTTCCCCTATATGGGTTTGGCTTACTTCCATTCCTTCTTCAAACATAAATATATTATCCTAATGGGTTTCAACTTCTCTTGAATTTATTCAAAATAAAATTGATGAGGATGGCCGAATGAACATAGCTCGGTCATAGGGGGTGTCTTATATATTGGAAAAATCTCGCTTGGGTCTGGAGGGATTTGAATTCACTCATCATCCCATCAATCAGATATATTTTAGAATAATCAACTCTTCAATGAACAACTTGGGTAGTGGCTAGAGTTTCCTATATTATTTGTTCCCTAGAAGAAACTTTTCTGATAAATGGGCATGTCTATTCTAGGTCAATAAAATACTATAAGATTTTGATGACCAACTATATGTTGTACATCTCTATAAAGAATTATATCTTTTCCAATTTATTATTTATCACAAATATTATCTTATAAAGGAATAGTTCATTCATTCATATCCTGGCACTAACTCATTCTATTTATCTCACAATGAGGTTGGAATCAATCTCTGGGATTTCTATCTATAGGGTGGGATACCCCCATTCGGAGAGAATTATGATGAGTTTCTCCCCAATGCCAGTTTTTGGGATGAACCTTGTAAAGATTCAGTCTTAGAAATAGATATGTTTATAATTATGAAGAAAATTTTTTGAAAGATCTTTTTAAATTCTCTCTAGTTTCCTTCAAATATTAGAACAATATTTTTCCTTTATCGCAACAGATCTACAAAAACTCGTATTGGCCCCCGTTGGTTCCCTTCCTGGAACGTTCATGAAATTTTCAGTTTGTATTATTCCATTTTGTAAGTCGAGGATCTTACTTCATGGGAGTACCAAGTAAATTTGGATATATCACCAAGCCTTAGCCCAGTGGGGTTTGTGGATGAATAGATTTTATAAGGTGGGGATGCATGTACAGGAATTTTGGTTAGTATGCTAATGATGGTAGCATGGCTAGTGAAGGGACAAGACCTTAATATAAAGGTGATGACCCTTGCATGCCTTTACCAAATCTTGGTCCATATTCATAAAGGAAACATCCCTTATAAGATCAATGGTCCCTTCTAGTTTTTCTTTGTCTTGATAAGGGATAATTTCCATTACTACGAATACTACAATGCTATCAGGATCCCTGGTTCTTTATCTTGTGATATTTAATGAACATATACGAGGTTGAGTCCATGTCACTAGTCTCTGATGAGGTTACTGATGTATTGATTCAATATGATAGCTTCAACTTTACCTTTTATCCTATACTGACTGGTTTAATCATTGATAATAGTGGAGACTCTCTTGATTAAAGGTCATACAATATCTCTCTTTGGGGTGGGGTTCTTATAGGTAAGATGGACAATATGATTTTATGTGATCCATATAAACCTTATCAGTTTTCTCATCAGTTTGGATTCACCCAAAGGGTCTCCCCCTTCCATTGTCTCATGTACAGGGAGAGCGACATCCAGGGATTATATGCTAGTTTTGGATGATGTCGGCATGTGAAGACACTGATACAATGATCATTCTTTGACATGTAGATTCTATTACCTTTCTCACTCAAGATTATTCCCATGATTGGGTATCATCCTACTTGAGTAGTGTATTAAGAAAACTAGTTCTTCATGTGAAAAAACCATTTCCCTCAGGGACCCTGAATTTTATAGCAATGATGGAGCTCATTTGGGACTTGGGAAAAATGTCGAGAAAGAGCACTCATTCTCATGAAGACCATCCTGATAGCGAGACAGAATCTGTCAAGTAAATTAGTCCTCTAGTAAAAAAACAGTTGATTCCTCTATTGAGGAATGAATATATGATTCTTTCATCCCTACTCCTTTATCATCTCAGCTAATTGTTCCTCTTTTTGGTGTTCCTAATGCAGAATCCATAGAAGATTAGACAAGATGCAAGATGGTATAGAACTATATTCTTTCCCTAATCACATAGACTCCTCTATAAATATCTCAGTACTAAGAGGAATGCCTTTGTCAGATATTTTATCACTTGGGGGAGTATGGATTCGACAACCAAACATTATACGAAAACCTGAGACAAATTATCCTAATTCGGAAAGATCTGGCCATGAATGGAGGGGATTTCTCTATCATGGATATGAGGCTCCCATTAGTGAATAGATGATGGAATCCTTAAAGGATTTGTAGTAGATTCATTAGTTCATATCCAATTTTCAAGCCCACTCAATCAAGAGATGAGGAGATAACTACTTTAGTTGAAACCCTCTATCCTAGAGAATAATCAGAATAGGCTGGGTGAGTGGAACACTGTCACTAAATTGATGCCTCTCACTATGATCTTTCTCACTTGGCTAGCTCAACCTATCAGATATTATTATAGATTAGTCATTTTTACTAAAATTTTTATGAGATTCTTAGAGAGACTCTAAAATTTGGTGATTCCTCCTATTAAACATTATCAATGAATGGTTTTTCTGAACCATTCATTTTTTTCCTTTTTTCATCCATTCATGATTTGATGACATTTTTTTTATTTTGTGTTGCATGAATCATCAATGATTCCCATCATTTTCATAATATTAAGTAAACCTGAATTTTAGGACCCAAATATTAAAATTAAAACATATTCTTCTTGAGAAGTTCTCATGAATTCCCACTAATATGAGATTTTATATTGATGTATTTATTCTATTAATCTGTATATTACCTACATTTTAAAAGGAAAATTGGTTAGAATATACATCCTATATGTATAGCACTCTTTCTTTTATGAAACCCGATGGGATTGGCAAGCATAACTTTATTTTCGACCAGGACAAACGAGGGGACTTACATGATTTTCTATAATTTCATACTAAATCATTGTTATAATATATTTTAGGGTCTTTTAGCTCAGACATTATATCACTATAGTTTATAGTCTTTTATATTATACCTTCTATCTCAGTAGTTTAGGCTATTTTATCTTGGACCTTCTATATCTATAGTTTATGGTATTTTAAGTCCACCCTTATATCACTGTAGTTGAGGGTCATTTATATCAAACCATCTATCGATTTATTTTATTGTCTTTTAGATTATAACTTTTATCACTTTATTTTAGGTTCTTTTATCTTGGATATTCTATTTTTTTAGTTTATCATCCTTGAGATTGGATCTTCTATCTCTATAGTGTACCATCTTTTAGCTCGGACCTTCTATAGATGTAGTTTAGGGTCTTTTAGCTTAGACAATCAATCGCTGTAGTTTAGGGTATTTTATCTCAAACCTAATCAATGATCTAGTAATATGGTGGAGACATACCAGGAATAGCCCCAAACAAACTATAATGTTGCGTTCTACAATGGTGTTTCTGAGGAACATGAGGATTAGAGCTCCTTTTCTGAAATAATGAGATGTCTATGGGTTGTAGGTCCAAGACATTATGTGTCGGTTTTAGTATCAAATTGGTGTGTCTCCACTATTTTACAATTGGTCATTGATGATTTATAGGGGTAATCCTTGTTTAGGGAGAAATACTAGGGATGCTGGGAATGGTTGAATAGTTGGAATGTGGGTGAGATAAGTCATTTACCAATAGTTTGAGTCAGTGAATATGGAATGTTGCAGTCATGCTGGCAATGGCCCATAACACCCTGAGATTTTAAGTTCCACCATGGTGTTTTCAATTCTCACAATGATTTAATATCATTTCTTTCAAGGAGGATATGCCCTTAATTGGTCATCCAAAGACCTTATGCATTGATAGAATGGTCAATAAAAAATATGATCTCTACTCTTTTTTATGGGCCATGAGAGATTGATGAATATTCGAACATCCATATGATGAGGCAAGGCATGGGAGAGAATCTATCTTGGAAGGGTTCTGTCATCCTAGGGAAGTTTAGATCTTAAATTGTGAATCCCAAACCCTATAACCTGTGGTTTCAAATCATAGGGTGTGGACCATCAAAGGTTCTGTAATAGAGTGTTGTGTTCCAACATTGGGGAAGAATACAAAACACTGTGACATAACATCGAGGATGTAAAATCCAATTCAAAAGTTTGATGTGGGAATTGAAAATCATTTTCCAAACTGACTAGGTCATGGGGATAGTTTGGGACAATCATACCAGGAATGGTAAATAACACACTGAGGTTATGATTTTTTCCATGTTGATGTTAGGGTTCACAGGGATCAAAAATACCTTTATGCAGAGTGATGTATTTGGTTGACAAACATAGGTGTATATGCAGGATCCATTGGGATACATGCATTTTCAAACAAATGGTACATTAAGGTTGAGTTTTCTATTCCAAGGTCTATGGAAGATTGTGGTGATCTAAAGCACTCAAATCATGAATTTTGATTTAGGGATATTGTAATATTCAAGAAGGGTTTTAACACCCTAAAGTTGTGTCACCACCAAGAAAACGTGTTCTCATAATGAGGAGATGTGACAAGTCATTAATCTGACTTTTTCTAAGACAAGAGGATCTAGAGATCATAGATTCATCTTTTACTAGGGATAACAAGTTATCTCTATGATATTTATGCATTATTTATTCATTTCCAATGTTTTTAATAGACTATAGTGATGAAAAATTTATTGAGTTAAGACCAAACTTTTAATTAGGCCTCTTTTTTAGGGTTTTTAATCTGAAAAGTTTTGTGTCTCTTTCTCTAATAGTTTAGGGTCTGGTGATTTGGACTATTATAGGCTAGGGTTTAAGGTCTTACAAATTTTACCAAATTGTAGGATGTTTAAGTCCATAAAGTACATAGACCTACTATAGGGAATGTTACACAATTGCATAATTTGGATACCTAAGGTCAAGATCACTCCATCATCCTTATGAGTGGGAGATAAAAATGTTGTAAATCATGGATCAATGTTATGATCCCATCAATAATTATACTGTAAAATCATACTAGTAATATCTTAGAACACACTGAGGTTTTATGTTCAACCACAATGATGTCAAGGATCATAAGGATCAAAATTACATTTTTAAAAAGTGACGCATTTGGTTGATAACCATATTCTCTTATGAAGGATGCATAGGCACACATGCATATTAAAAAAAGGATAACTTGAAGCTAGGTATTATTTTCTAATGTCCATGGATGTTTTTTGGAAACTGGAGGTGTTCAAGTCATGAAGTTTGATTTATGAATTTAGGTTATTAAAATATTGTGGAAGCACTCTATACTCTAGATTGATGGGATAAGGGTCTCATGGTCCTTTTATATGGGATGAAAAATGGGTGATGTTTTTCACATATTAACATCATATAGTAGGTATTTATTTTGATTTTTGTAGTTTAACATCATGTTTTCAAGAAATTTTCTATTTTGTTTAACATCATGTTGTAAGGACATTTTCCATGTTGTTTATCTTCATGCAGTAAGTACATTTATCATGCACTTTATTATCATGCGGTAAGGACGAGAGAATCAACGTGAAAAATTGTCCACAATATATTATGTTACCAATAAATACATATGCAAATTTAATTCATATATAAAGAAAAAGAGTTTGTATGAATTGGCCCACATGCAGTTTGGGGTGTATTTCTTCTTGTGTGTTATTGTATCTAGATCGAAGATTTGATATACATACATCACCATGTTTCCTACGATGATAATAATCAATCCACAAGTAGTTATTGAAGGGGAAACACTCTATAAAGGTTTCACATAAATGTAGAGGGGGTCATCATTTCTATTGATTGTTGTAGCTAGGCCAAATATTGGACAATCGTATTTCACTAAATATCCCGTGATGATATGAATCAAGACACACTTAGTTATTGAGGAACTGTGCAATTTGACATCCTGAAAAAAGGATTTTCGATTCCTTAAGTGAAATTGGGTATGGTGGTTGGACCCAAGGATTGAAATCAAGGGGTCACTACATATCAGGTGGTGATAGGAATCAATTCATGCATAGTTTTTGATAAAGGAACTTCATGTTCATGTCTTCCCTATATGCAGAGAGGGGGGGTTTTATATTTGTTGTGATTGGACCCATGATTGATGATTTGGGTTTCACTGCATATCTAGTGATATCAAGAATCAAGTAACATGTTTTTATTGAATGGGAAACAATCCATGTATAACTGGACCGTACGTAGAGGGGGTAATTATTTCCATTGAATGATGTATCTAGGTGTAGGATCGGAT
Organism: Viscum album; assembly: GCA_963277665.1. Taxonomy (NCBI): domain Eukaryota; kingdom Viridiplantae; phylum Streptophyta; class Magnoliopsida; order Santalales; family Viscaceae; genus Viscum; species Viscum album. Next base: position 310,841,930 of record OY728120.1, read on the forward strand.
ATCTACACATCACTATGTATCTTTTGATAATTGGAATCAAGCTAAATTTAGTTCATGAGAATGGAGGTGTGGTGGGAAAACAATCACTGGCTATAGTGTTCCTCTCAAGAAAGGTCAACAGTAATTTCCAATTTTATTTCATGCAAGGGACATGAACCATGCAATTTAATCTCATGTGGTTAGGACTCATGGTTTTCCTTTTAGGTTCTTTAAATTAGGACGATTATGAATTTTTCACAGGTTGGTTTGCCTTGTTTATGTGGGAAATCCCTTGTTGAAATTCCTAATCTCATGTGAGCTATGCTCAGTGTGAGAAACAAGAAATTGAAAGGGTCCCTCGCATCATGAAGAGACAATTAAGGATACAATGAGGGTATTTTTAATCTTATGGTGGTTGGACCAAGATGTAGGATCAAGGAATCCATACATAACTCATTGAAATGATAATCAAGACATATGTAATTCTATAAATACACACAGTTTATTGTCATGTGTTAAGTACAATAGCCATACATTTTAGTATCTTTCAGTGAGGATGTGATCCATATTGTTTAATTTTATGTGTCCCAATGGTATGATGTTGTGAACTTTAACTTCTTTCTTCTAGGATGACTTTGTACAATTTAACTTCATGTGGTCTGGACATAAGGCAATGTTTAGTTTAAATTATTACTTTCAAGACTTCAAACGCTGTTTATTTTAAAATCGTGCTACTAGGAAGATAGGTGTTTGATGATAGTTATGCAATGCATTTCTTTAGAAACCTTACATTGGTGGGTGGTGTGAAAATTTCCCCATATATTTTGTCTAGTGAGTATGCATTATTGTTATAGACCTTATTTTGATGTAAGGACCATACCATTTGGGTTCCAACTTTTAAGGATTATTTCCTAGTATCATTGGGGTCCTAAGAGCCAACACCAGTTCTACTTGGAGGAATAAACGAAGTCAAAACTTTTTTTTTTGAAGTCCCATGCAATCCAATTATGATGTTCCTCAAGGTTTTGCGGTGTACACAACTAATTCTCATTGAGATGATCTATTTAAGCCATCCATTTTTGACATTTATTATCATCTAAGAGATTTACAAAAATGGCTATTCAGAGTGAAGGAAGATGGAATTCTATGGGTAACACTACCATGGTCACATACAACAATGAGTTTGTAATTTCTTGTGCAGTAGTACACGTGATGGTATGGTATGCCCAAAAATAATAAAGGATTTTTCATGGTAATGAATTCTTATCATTATACACCATATTCTGGAGAATATTTGATAGACTCTTATTAAAGGCCATAATCTTTCCATTTTCCATTGTATGATAGTGATATGAGTGATTGAACTCAACATTGTACTCTTGGTACAGTTTCAACAACTCCATAGAATAGGAGTTGGTGTTGTTTTCCATCAATATTGTGTGAGGGACTCCAAACTTGGTGATAATATGGGACTTTAAAATGTTTATGATGATCTTCATCTATACTTCATTGAGGGGTATTTCCATATCCCATATGTAAAATAATTTAGTCATGGTTAGGAGGTACTTCAACTGCTTTGATGTGGCTAAGGGATATGGCCCCGCAAAATCCATTCACTATACTAAATATGGCCATAAATATTTAAATTTATGTGTCAATAATGGGAGAGAGTGGATGAATTTTACATGTATCTTACATGCATGAAATTTCCTATTAAATTACACATAGTATTGTATCATGGTTTTTCTGTAATAAACTAGCCTCCCTATTTGGTGGGAGAGCCTGGCCCCAAATTGATGAGTGTCATAGGATCCTGCATGGACTTCTTCCATGATGATGATAATTTATCATTATACTATGCATTTGTGGAGGATTCTATCGAAACCATTCTTATAGAGGGAATTTTTCTCATTTTAACCACCAAGTAGGGTAAAGTTCACCAATCTCCATATGATTTGTTTCCTTTAAACTTGGTCTATCGAGAGGGAAATATTTTGGAGGTAACTGGTTATGGGATCCACCCATCTAGGGTTAGATGTAATTTCATCATGATTTGTGAAATTTTTGACCTGATTTATTTCTTCCATATCACAAATGATAAATGATGAGACCATTTTTTGGTGTGTGATATGGAAAATTGCTTTTTCTTGATCAGGTTCAGCCAAGACTGTGAATAAATTAGCCAATGTGTCAATGAGAGAATGTTTTGATCGAGGAACATGTTTCAATGTGGTTTAAAAAGTGAACTATTTCATTACTCTCTTGAAATATCTATTGATAGAGTCTACTTCTTCATTTTTTATGGCATATTCTCCATTGATTTTCTTTATCAATAGTTCTTAATCCCCTTTGATATTCAGGTAGGCTATATGAAGTTATAGGGATAGTTCTGACCTAAAAATGAGGGCTCGGTATTCTACCTCATTAATTGTGTATCCTACAAATAGTGATAATGAGTACGGAAAAACTGCTTTTTCTGGAGAGACGAATACAATCACTAAACTGACCCGATTGAGTATTGGGATTCCACACTTTTCTGATAGGAATTCCAGATGTGCCATCATAATACTTCTCCCATGTCCATGGAGTTTCATGGGCATAGAACACCTCCTCATCTAGGAGTTTAGTGTCCACTAGTGTATTCTCAAGGGAAGGATGTCCCATGAGGAAATCAGTTATGGCTTTCCCCTTCAATGATTTCTATGATATGAATTGAATGTCGTATTGCTGCAAAATGACCACCCAATCAGTAAAGTGCTTAGTTAACATAGGACAACCAAGGATTTATTTAAGTGGATCAATACAAGACACTAGATAAAATTCATGATGATGCAAGTAATGCCTTAGGTTTTCTACTATGAATATGAGTACAAGGCAGTTCTTATCAACATCGTATTATCAAGTCTAAATTCCTAAAATTTATTAGATGAGGTAGTAGAGACTATTATTTCCCCCCACATCATGTTTATATATGAGGAGGGAACCACGTATTTAATGAGTGGAATCCATTCCACTAGAGGCATCAAAACTGGTGGGTTTAGTAAATACTACTTGGGAATATTGAGGGATTCTTGGTAGTTATCATCCCATTGATAGGAGACTCCCTTATTCAATAGTATAGAGAAGGGGGAATCTTTTCTGACCAAGTAGGATATGAAACACCAAATGTATGAGAGGTTTGCTTGGATCCCGCTTAGTTCTTTGAGATTTATATAGAGTGAAATTGGTAAAATATCACTAATAATTTATTGGTCGACCTCAATGCCACAACGGAATACCACAAACCCAAGGAACAAGAAGGTGCATTTTAATGGATTAATCTTCAGAGTATACTATCACATCTTTTCGAAGATTTTTTGGAGATCTGTGAAGTGATCACATTGCTTTCATGATTTGACCACCAATTCATTAACATAAAATTCATCTATTATTAACAATAATAATTTAAATATATGATTCATGGAATTTTTACAAGTGGATCTGGTATTATTTAAGAAAAATGGAATGAACTGGTAGAAAATGATCCCCTGAGGTGCTCTAAAGGAATTTAATTCTTTATATTTAGTGTCCATCTTTATTTGATTATACCTTGAATACTCACCCAATAAAGAAAAGGCTTGGAAGAAAGTAGTTTCATTGATCAAGCATTGTATGACCGGTAATGGGAAATTTTCCATTGGGAAGTGTCTATCAAGGTCTCTAAAATCGAATCAGGCCTTTATCTTCCCATTATTTTTTTTGAGAGGGATGATCTTGGTGATCCATCTTGGGCATTTCACTTCTCTTACAATGTTGTCTTTGATAAATTTTTCAACTTCTTCTATTGTATGTGTGTCATGATATGGGTGAATCCTCCTAGATGCAAACTTGATGCCTTGATGATCATCGGGTATGCCAAGATATTGTGCATCCACATATGGATTCATTGTAGTAATTTCTATATAGTTCCAAGAGAAAATATATCGATGTTTATTTATAAATTAAATATTCATCTCTTTCAATTTGTGTGGCATGGTGGAAATAATTAGTGTAGTTCATGGTACTTATTATACTCCATGATTCCCCTATCTTATTTCTTCAATTGTGGTGGAGATTCATTCCTCAAATTAAACAGGATAATTCCTAAGGTTATCCTAGTCTTATTCCACCTACAAGTCTATGGAGAAATTTTTAGATGATGTTGGAAATTTGGGGGCTTCTCTATCACAATCGGGGTGAGAGAGGACATGACAAGAGACATCATTATCCCCTAATTCCTGATTTCTTTCAGGGAGATGTTAGAGCTAATTGTTTTTACACTGTCATTGGGGACAGTAAGATCTTAGACATCTAGGTTCTGACCTATCACCTTAAGAAGATTTATAGGGAGCACATAGTCATTGTCGAACATACTCGAGGGATTTTCAAGGGTGGTCCCCAAGATTTTGGGGGTTATAACCTCCACATGATCATCCAAAAATGGTATTTTTCTTTCCCTTTTATAAAATCCTACTTCATCATATGTGGCTCTTCAAGTATCGTAGGGGGAACTATCACCATGTCGTATTCCGACCTTTCCATCGATGGGGTGTTTTAGAAACTGCTGGAATGTTGAAGGTACCTCAATGTTTCTATGGATATAAGGACATTATATCCCTTTGTACATCAACATTATTGAGGCAGGATGTAATATATAGGGTCATGATATGTCGTTGTATGACCTCTACCTGATCTTGGTCCGTGAACGGGATGGAGACATTGAATTCTGATGGAATGGTCTCCAATTGATAAACCTCGGTTGCAGAATCTTCTCTCTCAAACTCCTATGGGCTTTAGAGGGATTCAATGAGTTACTCCTTGAGTTATTTTGAAATACAAAGTGCATCCAAGAGTGAGATCATTTCCACAAAAACCAACATCTATTTTATAATGTCATACTTTTCTTCTAGATGTCAGTTCTTCCACGTTGGCTAGGATGATCACACAATTTCACCTCTACTAGGCATTCTTGTAAGAAAACCAAGCATAGGTGACTATTGGATGGTTCTTAGGAACACCCATACCTCTTTTGGTCCTCCTGGAGTGCTTTCTCGGGGGTCTCATCTACATATACTTCCTCTAGAGGGATGTGACTAAAATATTGGGTTTTATTATGTGTGTGTTGTCCCTTGTATCCTAGGTTCTAAAATATGTGACCTCCCATTCACCAATTTTTTTGTGAACTCATACTCCAATTCATATTCATCATATAAGAATGGGTATTACAAGTGTATCACATTGACAGAACCAAAAATGAGATCTTAATCTAATGAGGGTTCCATTTGGTGGGAAATTCCCATGCATAAAATGTTTTATAGAAGAAATCTACAAGAGTCAGAGCTTTCATTTGAGAAGAATATGAATCATCCTATTCTATTTACTCCTAATTATGATGGTCACATCCATTTTTAGGAGGAATGTCTAATGTTACCTCCCTGGGTGTAGATATTTTGCGTGCCAACACATCTATGCTCATAGGGTGAAATGAGATCGGTCAACTATTTTCTGAGTCATCCATTTGTCGAACATCTAACAATTCCTATATATTAATTTCTACAAATCACCTTATTCTATTGATTGGATAATGATTATGCATGACACCAACTATGAGGAGTTATCTAAAACCAATTTTCTGTAATTTACCATTACTTGATGGACGTATTTGAGGACAAAGTAGTCCTGGATATTATAACTCATTCTTCTATGGAAAGGGAGGTAGTTGGGACGATCAGTGTGGTTGAATTCATTAGGCTTCATTGGATATGGAAACTACAGAAGGTTATTTTCCATGGATACAGGGAACTAATTGAGGACTTGTTAATTTCAAAATAATTATTCTTTATTCATCTTTCCCCAAAATCTTGGGCGACCCTGATTTCTCTATACTACATTCTAAGGGATTTTTTTTGGTTTTTTCCACTTGATATGAATTTTCGGGTCGTTTAGGGTCTACCTGCGTTCTTATATGTTAATTGTAGCTAGATTGAGAGTTATATTTTCATATTTCACTTTACCTAGCCTTTTCCCCTATGGTGAGGGAATTAGTCAAGATTTGGATCAAGTTTGCTAAGTGGAATCATCTAAACATTGGGTCATTCCTATGAACTCAAGGAACCCACCTGGATACTTCATTGGTATTAAAACTTTATGCAATTCATCCTAGATAATTTTACCATAGATTTCTAGGAGTTTATCCTATGATAAAGAGATACTAAGAAAATAGTTTAAACCTTTCCATCTAGCTATGAAGTTAGAAACATTCTCATTTTCACATTTCTTGTAGTTCTCCAGGTCAACGATTGTCTATTTACTCTATGTGGAGATGAACTGATAAATAAATTTAATAAAAATTTCTTCTCATCTAGGAATAGATCTTACTAGTATACTTCTATAGTAGGCAAAGTGTAACCCTATCAAAGTCTATAAAAAACACCTTAGCTGGGTCACCTCTTATTGATCTTGAGGGAAAATCAATTGCCCGCATCAGGATACTATGTGTGTGAGATGTTTTTTGGGGTCTCCTACGTAGTCAATAATAGAGAAGCTAGTATTTCCCAAATTTATTGGGGGAAAATTTCCATCCATGCACTCAGGATATGGCTTCCTCTCATGTTTTATAGGTATTTATCTTCCTTCTAAGGCTTCCATTCGAGTAGTTAGGGCCTTGATGAAATTAAAAAAACATAGAGGGCACTACTGTTTGATATGCCTCTTATCCATAGGGAGCATGTGGGGCTCGATGAGGTGGACCAACCTTTTTTCCCACTTATTATCAATTCATCCTAAGACTAAATGATTTCCCTAGTAAGGGAGAGGCAATTTCTATAGTGGAGGGAATTCATGATAATTTTTTACTTCCCCATATATATTGACTACCTGCCTAGATCTAGAGCCAGTACGATTCGTAGAAACTAATCTTGATGGTAGATCGACTCTGATTTGAGGAGGAATATTCACCTCATCCTAAAGATGATACCCAGTGGGACTATTTTCACTTTGTATCTCTTCATTGATCTAACTGAGAGATTGTATTTCATTCTCATGTTGTGACAATTATTCCTCTATGGAAGGAACTTAAAATGTTTTTGTATGTATTTGGGATGCACCGAAAGCTTTCCCTTTATTGTTGGTATTGTTCCATTATAGAGGTGGAAACTTGATATTTTGAGGTTCCATGTTTGGGATCATTATCTAGTTCTGAGTTTGTGTTGCCTTGTTTGATGTATCCAGATCACCCTCATCTCAGGGTATTTTTTCTATGTGGTAGCTCTCTGAATATGAATCTTTATCCACAATATTTTTATTAATTAAAGTGACGAAATTCATAGAGTTTTATCGGGTAATGGAAGCTTCTCCATTACTTTCAACATAATATGATGATTTTTTACTACCTACATTAGGTTCGTTCTTCAAACCCTTTCCCATATTGTTCAATTTTCGTCTTGAGACCCTGTCATGGTCTAATTGCCTCCACCATACGTTCCTCCCAGCTTGGTTTGTGAACAGTGACCTTGAGGGGGTTTCCAGTCGTGATTTCGGAGTGGGCCTCAAACAACATATATTTGTATTATGCCAAGATTAATGGATGGGATGATGAATATTTATTTTTACCACCCATACTAGAGAAGACTAATTCCCTCTATCGTGGTGGTGATAATGATGATGAAAATGTCCCTACCCTATGGTCTGGGGGTTATTAGAGGTTTCAATTGGAATTGATTGGTCTGGTTGTTCAGAATCTAAGGCATCTGGTCAAGGATTTGATAACTCCTGGGATGGGCATTGAGATATAAATGCCCCCATCCTAGGGAGACAGGTTTGATCTGGAATCACCGTTGATTTCCCCAATAACCTCTTGGGGGCTGATTAACCTAGTGATAGTGATTGAGATACAACCTCTCCCATCCCAATGGGATAAGGTTTTTTCAAATGTCCTCAATATGTTCTGAATCCTATCAATAATTAATGATTTGAGTGGTGGAGGTGGTGGTAGATATTATCCCAACCCAGTGTGTTGGGTTCACAACTATGTGGTAGTTATTGTAAATGATATTATCGAAAATTTGAGGTGATGCGGCTCTGGTTGTGTAGGATCTGGGTACAATGCTGGCCCATGATGGGAATCATTATTTATGGGAATTTGTATGGTTGATTGCAACCTTGGATACCATGTCTGAAATTCATTCCCATTTCATTAAGGCTCCATGTTCAAAGATCTTCGGGCTATCCTCTCCTATTCATGATTTCCAGGAATCATTAAAGTGGTGTAATTCTATTTAAGTGACCAACTAGATCATTTTTACCCATTCCAATAATTTCAATAATGTCTTTGACATTATGGTATGTGGTATATTAAGGGTTCAGTTGTTCTGGAGATATAGTGAAGTAAAATGATCCATATTTTCCCCTTCCATGGATACACACATCTGAAGATGCATGGGGAATTAGTCAGTAGAGTGTTTTCATGATGTAGAGACAAACACTATGTAGGTGTTTATCATTCTCTTACACTTATGGGTTCTGATCCATAGAAAAGGAAGCTATATAAAGCTGAAAACATAGTGTATTGATGATATTAAGGTGATACTCATATCCTAGATATGGGAGATGTTTATCCTTCCGTCACTAATGAGTATCCAACATATTTTGGTATAGATATTACACTCACTCCTTTTCTAGAAAATCTAGGACCTCATGGATAGAAGTGGTGTGGGGATAGAAAATTATGGGTAGGTTGATTCTAGATAAATCTCTACATATATCAATGCCAGCCTCCTCTTCATCAAAATTACAAATGTCCATCTGGTCAGACCATGGAAGATGCTTCTTGGGGTTACCTACTAACCATAGTGGAGTATTACTGGAAGTTGATGGGGAACTATATGTAATTGGCCCTAATGTCTCAAAACATCTCTATGTGAAGGCATATGAGTTTGTAAAACCTCTCTATATGAAGGTGTTTAGGAAAGTGGATGTTTTTATTATTTGTGGGAGATATCACTATTGGGAGGTTGACCATGGTGGATTTCAGCAGTAAAGTCCCTGAAATCAATATCCACATTACCACAAGGAGGAATATCACAGTAACAATCATCTTTTTCTTCGATTAAAGAGTTGACAGACCCATGGGGTGTTGAGAAAGTGTCATGAATGACCTCCATGACACTGGATCAGAGTTTATTAGGGACATGGGCCTCGTTATTAGTTGTGATGGGAATATTCTAACCTGAATTTTTGAATTTTATAGGGATATAAGCCTTCTTTATGACGATTGTGATAACTTTTTGATAATCTCCTAGCACAGTGGGAGTTTGAGACTATTGTGGAGAAGATTCTAGAATGTGACAATGAGATTCCTAATTATTTATAGGAATATGAGTCTATCTTGGGCCATGTTTTGTTCTCACATGGTGAGACTTGGTTAAGATAGGGATATGAGCCTAATCCTGAGCCTTTGGAATATATTGTGGGTCTTTCAACGCGGGATATGAGCATGCCTTGAGGCATGTTCATCTCTCACTTGGTGAGCCCTAGTTGTATTTGGAATATGATCCCAGTATGAATATGCATTATCCATTAGAATATCTTGATGGAACTTTGAAATGGGAGAAGCAATATGAGGCTCCACTTTTATTTCCTCAGAATGATGTTAGTGTAGTAATTGATCAGCAGAAGTAGTAATATGTGTTTATATTCTATGATCTATTGGAATATGCCTACAAGATTCACTGAAATTAATATTATCATGTCTCTAGTCATTTTCCATTCTCACATGGTGAGATCCCACCAAAATAGGGATATGAGCCCAATCATGTTCCTTTGGTGTATGTTTTTTATCTTCTTGCAAAGGAATATGAGCATGTCCTGAGGAATTTTCCACTCTAAAATTTTGATCCTTAGCTATAATGGGGATATGAGCCTTATCCTGGTACTTTTTAATATGACACCAAAATTTTTTGATAGGCATGTTCCCCTATCCGGAGGAATGTGTCACTCTCACATGGTGAGCCCCAATTAGAATAAGAATATCATCCATGCATAGTACATCTTCCTTTACCAGAATATATTTATAATCCTCTTAGATGGTAGATAGAATGTTTTCTCTATCTATATAAACCACTTGTTCATAATGATCATATTTTTTAGCTTCCTTGGCTATAGGGATATGAATATGTGCATGTACTTGTATCTGTACTGGGGCCAGAATTTTTCGATGGAGTTATTTAGTTATTCCTAATATGTATTGGAATTTTAGAAAAGTGTGATTAAGAATAAAATCCTGAAAATTTTTCATCTCCACTATATATTGGAAGACATATTTGATTTCAGTAGGGTTTTGAGCCCACATATATCCTCCTTTACCCTCTAAAATATGATGTTGGACTTGATGCACAGGGGTAGGGATATATACCTCATTCCTTTTGCATATATATTCCCACATACTTGTTCTGATTGAATAGGGATATGATCTCACTCACTGGTTACTGTTTTAATATGTCGGAAGACATCATCGGTGAAAATGGGGATATATACCCACTCTGATATATCCATTGCCTTCCTCACCCAATGTTTCTTCCTTGTTTCCCATGCATGAGAATCAGAGGTTTGAGTGTGTTAGGTGGTACCCTCAGCATGTGACTAGTTGGTACCGGTCGTATGGTTCTGGAAATGATGATTAATAGGATCCCTCCTCAACATCCCTTGAACAAGAAGGTGTCCATATTTGACTCCTTGGTGAGCCTTTATTAGGTACTAAAGGTGGTGATTTTCATGCTCTAGGGATAAGCTCCCAAAGTGGTTGGTTGAGGTAATGAGGGCCATTGTCTTAGCTGGAAGATTCCATAGACGATGCAGACTTATTGAATTTAGTACTTAGAGACCCTTGTTGGATGATTAAAGAGTATGGATTGTACCACATCGATGGTACTCCTTGACCATTGTGATCGCCACTTGATGTTGAAGTTGTCAGGTAGGTCATGTCATTTTTCAACCTGGGGGGGTTGTAACCACAGATAACTTTCTATAAAAGTTTTTGGATGATGAAATTATCATGGATCATGGTTCTATTTATTAGTTCAATATCTACAGTCATGTAGAAAACAAGGAACAAGGTCACCGATTAGTGAAATATCTTAGGCATTATGCATGCTCAATCAGATATGCATGGTTAACATAATTATCCTTTTATTCTAGATCTGACTATTCTGAGCATGTGGACTTGTCAATGGGATGATGGACTTATTTCATAAGAACCCTAGTTTTATAGGATCAGTTGTATGATTTATATCAGGCTTATCATCTTTGTTTGTGTTGGATATGCCAATAAAGTTTCATAACATGTGGCAATCTAGTCATCCTTTCTATTTGAGTGTTTTATGTTGGGATCATTATGTTTTTATATAATATGAAAAAAATTCCCTAACATATTACTAAACTATAATTTTGTTATTTTACGGATTCATTTTAGGTTCACCATTTTTGTTTCAAAAGAAAATTGGTTACTAGGGACCCTCATTGGGAGAACAAAATAGTTTTATGAGAATTGGGAAATCTATAATTTTTATATGGATAATGAGATACTATGATTAAATAATTTCACATTGGGTTCACAATTTTTTTTTTTTGAAGTAAAAGAGGAATACTCGAGTGAATTTTGTTTGTCCCGATAATGGATTTTGTGGGGTTCGATTTCATTCACAATAACTGACATTGGGTCACCATTGTCGCTCTAAATGGATACTCCCAATAGTTCCCCCATCCTTAAATTATTGTAGACCTGCTTTTGAAAACCAGGTGGTCATTTTTGTGTATCAAGACCAATGACACTTAGGGAATCTCATTTATTGAGAGGATGGGATTTTAGGCTCATCGAACCCTTTTTAGGGGTAATTGTTTCCTACTTCGGGGTTCTCTTACAAATTTAAGATATGTTTGAGAATATATTCCTAATACTGATATGGTACTGATTACCATAACAAAATGATCATTGGTTAACCCCTTTTATTTTCACAATAAGGGGGTCTCATGAGTTAATAAAACTATACGAATCATATGATCTTTATCTATTACCCAGTAATGAATAGCCACTTATATGTTGAAGTTGCATAACTAGGCACTTTGGAATTTTATTCCCTTTAGGTAAGTGGTTAATATTTTGAGGAGTTGATTGAGCCATTATGATTCATTCTATGTATCCTATTTATTTCTTGAATCAAACCCCAAGTAGTTTTTTAATCCCATGAAGTTTAATGTAAATCGGAAGAGACATATGTGTAGGCACTTAGGAACTAGTTATTTGAGATTGAGTATTGAAGATGCATCCAACATATCCTGATTATAGTAGGAATTAGTGTTATCATAGTTTGATCACACCCTTGGGACCATCCCCAAGGAAGATGACCCCATATGTGGGATGTTTATATCATTCCACTCATAAGGGATTACATACTGAGATTTCCCTAGTTGGTGGAGATTCACGATGAGAATGATGTGACTATTTCACCTCCCTAATCCCATGTGATCTATGCTCAGTGTGAGAAACAAGGGATATAAAGTTATCAGCCTCACTGCATGTGGATGTGGGGATTATGTGCTTGGACTACCCTTGGGATGTTTTAATATGGATATTGGTCCTCAGGGAGGCATTATACGTATCCTTTTTATAGAAGGAATCAAATTCAATGTACTTTATTTAGCCTCTCAATCTTTTGATGGATGAGGTAGAATGGTTGGCCCATGGGAATAATTGGGCCCCCTGGTTGAAATGTCAGATTCATAAGGGACTTTTCCACATGTGGGTTCCCACTTGATTATGGTCCTTTTGAAGGCATACTATGTATCTTGGTGATTGCAGGAATTCGAGTCATTTTAATTCAGTTGATCTGGGTGTACACACTGAGTATTACTTATAAAAATGATATGATTATTGCAACTCGCTAATACCATGTGAGCTATGCTCGGTGTAGGAACAAAGGTTGGAAAATAATTAGTCTCATTACATGTGAATGTGGGAATTATGTACTGGGACTTCCCTTTGGATTCTTAGTATAGTGATTGAGCCTTAGGGAGGAATCCTACATATCTTAGTTATGGATGGAATCGGATTCATAGTTTTTCCCTTGATTGGGGTTACACACTGACAATGGCCTTCTGATTTGGGATTTCACGCTAATAATGTTAAAGCTTATCAAGACCTAGGATTTTTGGGTGAGCTGGATTATTTTCTTCCTAACATGCGTTGATTCTCTTCTCGACATTCCTTGATTTTCTTCTTGACATGTTGGAGGATTTCATCTTGACATATCTAAAGATAATAGCATGATCCAATTTTATTTTCTAAGGGACGTTGCATAACCCAGATGGAATGTCTGAATGTTGTCATATGATCAAAGCTTACATGCCCAGAGGACATCGTGAGACATGGTTGGATGATCCTAGAAGCCATCACATGATCCTAGCTGATATTGTTAGACATAATCACATTCTCTAGCTAACTTCCCATGGTGTCATCTGGGAAGCTGGCTAACATTCTTGGAGGGAATAGCAAGAGCCAATACGACATGTCTAGTGGGTGACAGATGATCAAGGCAGACATGACTGGAAGACATTGTGATACATGGTCGGCATGCCTTGAGGGCATCCCAAGAGCTATTGGACATCCTTGGGTGCTATCATGAGACTAGGTTGACATGTATTGTGGATTCCATATGATTTGGATGAGATTTATGAAGGACACCGCATGGTTTTGATGGCGATCACATAGAGCTTCATGAGACTTAGGTGGCATGCCTGGGGGGAACCATTTGACTTTCATTGATATGTTTAGAGGAATTTTCCGGATCCAAATATTACACAAAATGAGTTTTCTAAGATTTTTGTGATGTGTCCCTGTGTTGTCGCATGTCCTGGGTCTTTCACGTGATGTGTATGAGGTTCATTGTATATGATCTTCTCATAAGTCTCCCATATTTTGGTATTCATTCCAGCTTTTTATTGTAAATTCCTTACATTTTTTGAGTTTTGGATTTTTTAAGTCTCGTGTGATCTAGCAGATATGTGTTATGTTCTTCATGTGACCGACCAGAAGTCCATTTCCTGATCTATGAGTGATCATGTGAAGAGCTTATACAAGTTACATGATCTCTCTTCTTGTTTTCTAGATCATACCTAATGGGAACATTTTCCAGTAAAGAGATCAGCGACACCATGAAATATTCTCTAGTTCCTAGGTGTGTTGTTGTGAGGTTCCAAGGAAAAGTTTTTTTTATTTTTGTTGGGGTGGGAATTTATAGACCTCACCATCCCAATTATGTTCCTATTTGCATGGTGCATATAACACAAATCTAGGATAGAGGCAGAGTAGGGATTCAGTGTTGTGTGTTTCATGAGTTTCTACCATAAGTCATTATGGGGGTGTCGCATTACTGTCATAAAAGATGATATCATCCCCTCAACACCTCCTTTATTGGATTATTCCCAATTAATGGGGTCTTTCTGAATTATATGGATATTTCAAGGAACTTACATATTGTTGTATTGACACATCCAAGGGCCTTCTCAAGATCAGGATGGCTATTAAAAGGCCTTTGAATGATCTTAGACAACCTATCCGGGTCATTTCACAAGACAAGGGTGGTCGTCCAGGGGGCCTTTTTGGAATTAGGTCGTCATGTCAGAGGGTTTTGTAAGACTGTTCTATGGACATTCTGGGTGCGTCACGTGCGTTTTATGATTATGAGAGGCTCATGTCATTTCCCTCTATATTTACTTATTTATTTTACAATGGATGGGGGTCTCACAAGGTGGACTAAGTGTTTCCATATAAAATCACTCTACCCCTTGGAGATGTGTCATGCGACTAATAAAATTTCATATGGATATGTGCAAGCATTTCATGGAAAATTCCATATATTTTTTATTATATATCCTGAGGGGTAGATTGAAATAACCTAGAAATATTTGAGGCCCTTAATGTGACAAGGATAACAAGCTAGCAGGATTTCATGATATGAGGTTGACATGTGGTCGGGGGTTTATGGTGCCTCACAAATCGTCTAGAGTGTATTTTATGCTTTTAATAACCACAAGAGGATTCTATATTTACCCTTATTATTTATTTTTTTTATTTTACAAAGTCTTGGGGTTTTGTAAGTCTTAATGAGTGTTTTCGAGGAAAATCATTCTCCCCATATGTGGTGCCTCTCATGAGTTTTACAACTATAAGAACCTCTTGTATTTTTTGGTATTTCCCATATATTTTTGGATGGTTTTCAGGCATCTTTTGGTGGAAAAGATGTGTGACTTGGGGAGGTTTATCTATCTATCTTCAGGTGATTAGAGAGTGTCAAGGATATATTTGAAAGAATAAGGAGGCTTTGTCAAAGGGTATTTTAGGATTATTCTGTAGGTTATGCACTGCACATGGCCATCCTCATGACCTTTCATAGGTTGTTTGATAATATGTATCCTGCAGGTTCATGTGATACACATGACCATGGAAACCTTCTTATTCCTTTTAATTGTGGTGAAAATAATACCCATATTCAATTATTTCTTCCAATATTGATTTTTCCATGCTCATTTGGTGGGTTTCAATAAAAACACAAGTATCCATAGAAACTATTGGAGTTTGTTCCTTGGAATATATAAACTTTTAATTTATATTACATGCATATTCAATGAATTTAATGATATTTTAAAATATTTATCACATATTGATTGTTATTGAGAATACAATTGATGTGATAATATCCTAGAGTATCTGTCGCATTAAAAATGTCATAGTAGTTCTCCACTATGATGAGAAACTTTATATGTTATGATGATATCTATTAAATATTGGTTTTACAGTAAAATAATAAACTATGATTGGAAACATATAATATTGACTATTAGCTGTGAGTACTCATAATCATATGATACTTCTTCTCAAGAAGTAAACAATTGGTAATCACCAAGATGAAATTTTATGATAATTGACCCACCTACAGGAATATTTTATTTTATGTGTTATAATATATTCCTATCTATGAGATTTTGTGATTTCATAAATACTTTATGATTATTATTAATGGTTTTCAGGAATCCTGAACTTTCATGTACTGACCAAAACTATGATTCTATATGTTTATGGGAAGTTGGGTATATTAGGGTACGTGTTTGTTTCGTTGTAATTGTACCCAAATTACATAATATTTTTTATTAATTAATAATTTTAGGAATCATTTTTATCTTCCATATTTATGGGTGATGATATCTCTTCCATTTTATTAAAATGGTATCATCACATTAAATTCCATATCTATGGTGTAATGAAGAGTTTATATCAGATAGTCAAAGAAATACATATGAAACATATAAGTGGATGACATATTTGTGCAACCTCATTGATGAGGTATTGTGAAAAATGTATTAAATTACACAATAAGTGTTCATGTGTGGTTTTCATTGTTTTGACATTAACTCCTTTATCATTGTTTCCCTAACCCATTACTAGATAGTAATCTTGGAATATTGGAAGTATTACCAAATGGAAATGAAAAAGAATCCAAGAGGGTCACACGCTAAGAGTTTTCATTGATCTCAATCAGGTTCTATTTGAATTTAATTATTTCAATATATATTCTTCTCAAGAAAGAGGAATAATTTAATTAAGGATTTATTTGTTTTAATAATTATATGTAAGGTAACAAATAATTATTTATTCACTAATTAATAATTAAATTAAATAAATTATTTTTTTTTAATATTTATTAATCATAAAGTGGATAAAATATTTATCTTATTTGTTGAAATTTATTATATATTTATTTTCTAGATTGTGAGTAGAATATTCATTTTATAGATAAATATTTAATTAAATATTTATTTGAGTATTCAAAAAATGGTAAAGATGATGAGTAGACCAAGATTGTGTCTACTGATATATATTAAATTGTAAATGGGTAAAATAATTTTTTCCATTGCACCAGATTTCTCATTTCATTAAAATGATAACAATAATATTATTACATTGATTGGGTTTAGATATGGTTTAATATATTAGTTAAGGGTTGTTGTGTAATTAAATATTATTTGTAACCCAAATCTTATCTCTATAAATAAACAATTTTATCTCTTCTATTGAGGTTGATCAAGATTGATTATTTTGGAGAATCATTGTCCAAAATGAATTCTTGAGCTCACTCTCAAGGTCAAAGAATGCTCTATTGATTCTTCCCACTCGTCCATCATATCAAGAATGAGTGTAAGGAAAATTCTTCAAGATTGAATGAATTTTCATGGTGATCAAGATGGAAAATAGAAGATGATTGATCCACCATACAAGAATTGAGAAATTAATTAGTGTTTTTCAAAGATCAAATAATCATGGTTGCATTACCTCTAGATGGATGTACTTTGGGTCATCCCTATGCAATGATGGTAAACTGAAATAGGGGTTTTTGGATGATCAACATTTTCTTCAGGGAATGGTCCTAATATGATGTATTATTTCTTTAGATTTAACTATTTTAACTATAAATTTTTTATGAAAAATATCATATTTGGGTTCCTAAATTTCAATGTCGATATTCGATAGAAATATTTTTTTGGTCATGATGTTTATGTCAACAAAAATTGGTGAATGATCTATCGAATCTGAAAAATCGATAATCATTATTCTCCTAAATGTTCTTTTTTTCATCTAGAACCATCATGTTATGTCAAATTTATTATTTTTGAATTTATAATTATTTTATTCTTGATCAATTATATACAATTTTGGTTAGTTTTTTCACCTACATTATATTCTTTCTTTAATCTAAAGTTAAATTAATATGATTTATGCATATTTATTTTCATTGATTGAGTTTCATATATTATTAATGATCTCAAAACATTTATAAAAAATGACATGATATTTAATTTGGGGGTCCAATGATTTTGGTCAGCATATTGGGTCACAAGACGTGTAGCTGGAGTACACGCGGTGTTCAAAAGTTCACTATAGCTAGAAGTATCATGGGATACATGATGCACCAAGGAGTTACTACATGTGGTGAATTTATTATACACTGTGAATTTCCTAAAATAACCCGGCACATGGTGTTTCAGGCTAATGGAATATAACTCGTTTACGCATCATGTAGTATACATGATATAGCAGTGAAATCCATGCTAATTGTTTTATCAAATATATGTTTTATAAACATGTGAGACAGACAGTCTGGATAATTAATTGGAAACACAATATGTAGCCACCATAAATTTCATTTAACCCATAAATTCCCACATATGAAGTACATGATGAGTCATTAGGTACATTATGTAGAAACAAGAAAACGTGGAACACAGTGTGTGTATCCAGAGTACGCATAATGTGATTTCTTTGGGATAGCACACGAATTCAGTCAGTGGGTGACGTGACACATGGAAAGTGGACCACAAAATGTGTATCTCATTAGTATATATTTTGTAATCTATATGAGGTACATGAGAAGTCCCCATCCATTTATCCCAAATACATGACAATTTTGGAACACAACATGTATCATATGAGTACATGACATGCAGTCTCCTAGTATTGGAAAAAATTATATTAAATTAAAATAATTAATTACATCATCAAAACCTAATTACAATATTGTCACTAGTTGTTTTTTAACTATGTAATAATGGTTTTAAATAATTATTAATTGTTTAATTTATTAATTACAATTAACTATAATTATTGGTCATGCGTTTTTATTTTCCATGAATTCATTTTTTATGAGTATCTACAAGAGACTTCAGATGGTCATTAAGATAAAGGGAATTATTTTATTGATTAATTAATTAATTAATTAATTAGATTTTATCTTAATAATAAATAATTAATTGAACGGAATTATATTAAATTTAGTTTTGTGTATTCATTGAATGTGTGTTGCCAATCATGATATTTGAGCCGACCTGTGTATGAGTTGATTTTATTTAATTTTATTGTATTTCATGATTTTTCAATTATTTATTATTAAAATAAATTTGATCACATGTGTGTCATCCCTCCCCCCTTTATTATGTAATACTTGTGAATCTAAGCTTATTTTATGTAATTTCAATTAACCAATCCTTTTTCTCCCCTAAATGTTTTGTGAGTTATAGAACATATTTAATAAAAAGAAGTATATAAAGGCATATGGAGTCGGTGATGTATGAACCTAGGAAGAGGTAGTTCAAGATAGAACCAAGAAAAAACTATCATGGGAGATATATAGTTTGTCAGGTGGGATGGTGGAACTAGTGCCAATACCAATATAATGAGTTTTCCCCTTGGTTCATAGGTTGATTTATTATCCTCTAAGTAAATCATCCATTAATAAATATAATGATCTGGTCATTAATTAATTGATTTATTTCTATCTTATGCAATATTTATCTAAAGTATTAATGACTATCATCATATAAATAAAAGGACTAATATTCAAAGATGATATCTAATAAAATGACTATGTGTACAATTTTTATTGAAACATGGTTAATCACTTAATGAAATATGCTTAATATTAATAAGACATATAAAGGATAAGACAAGAAATATTTATTCATAAGAAATAAAATCCCCCAACATAATATTAATTCTGAATAATTCTTCCATTACTTTATAAGGAATTAAAACCATAGAACTATGTGTTTTACCAACCCTAGTTGAGATATTTACTTTTATCATGGGGTTGTTAATAAATTATTAGGTAGAGTTCAATAATTTATGTCAAGAGAAGAAGACCTCACTAGACTTGATCTAACTTGGAGGCATGTTTTGAGAAAATTTGAGTCAAGATTTTTTTAATAGGTAGTCAACTCAATAGATTAAGGAGTGGTAATCCCTTAGTTGAAATAAATATTCCTACCTAAATACCTTTGAGCAACTGATCAATACCTCTCTTGGGTTATGAGAAGGGGAATACGGATTATTTCCACTAGAATATCGATGAAACTAGAAATTGTGAGTCTAATTGTGAGGGATGTTGGGATATGATAAAATTGGGGGACCTAATAAAATTAAAATTATTATGTCTCATGTATTTTGAAACTAATTATTAATCATATATTTGAATCATTGTAGAAAATATCAACTAAAACCACAAAACCACGGTGATCATTCCCTAACACAAGGTATGTCCTCAAAAATAAAAAAATTTAAATATGTTTTATTAATTTGTGCAAGAAGTTAGTAATGTTAAAAATGATACATGTAAGATATGTATAGAGGATTCATCCTATATTTATTGTATGATACTATCAACTATAGTTGGAATGTTTATTGGACAACATAAGTACATGGATCATTACACTATAATATCACATCTTATTTTACTTGAAAAGGAGAATGATATTTTTGAACAAAATAATATTTTTTACACACTATATAAGTGTAATCTTTATGAATGTAATCTATATACTAATCATGCTTTTAAAATGATGGGGTATGTTGATTATTTAGAAAAATTAGGCATCTACTTGAATGAAAAATTATTCAAAAATATTTTTTTATTATCATTACCACCAAGATAGTAATTATTAATATATTCAATGTTAAAAGAAATGTATAAGTCTTAGAGGAAATTGTTTTCCATAGATCACCAGGTGTATAAGGATTTGTTTAAACAAATTTAACTACCCCTTGTTGAGATATTTTTTAAAAAATGGCTAAATATTCCATGTTTAATATAAATCTAAAATATCCATTACAACACCCTTTAAAGAGAAAAATTATTCAAAGGAATAATAATAAAAATGGGGCTATTTTATTCTTATATGTTGAATGAATGGACACTAGAAAAGAAATTTCAATGAATTAAAGAAGAAAGTATATATATTCACTTTATGTGTATTTAAAAAGTTCTTATTTTCCACTGGAATATTACATACAATATTATGACAATATAAATTTATTTCAATTCTGTATATAAGTAATAATAGAAAGTTTATAGAGTGAACTCAAATGGATATGAGAAATAGAGATTACTATATCATTCAAAGGGATCTCACTGCTTCTTATTATCAAATGGATTGATTCAAGTTTATAATAAGTTTTTATAAAACCTTTATCTCAGTGTCATTGTATCCACTTTAGTTATATTCATCTAGTTCCTAATTTCCACTGGGGTATTAGATACAATATTCTAACAATATACATTTATTTAGATTCAGGATATAAGTAAAAATAGAAAGGTTGTGTAGTGAACTCAAATGGAGAAAAGAAATGGAGATTACTATATAATCCAAAGGGATCTAAATACTTCTCATTATCAAATGGATTGATTCAAGACTACAATAAGTGTTACTAAAACCATTATCTTAGTGTACCGTAAGACAAAACAATATATTATTACACATTTGAACTAAATGTTATTATCGTACTCCTATAATAAGCTAATGGCTCAGTAACTCTTGAATCATTGATATCCAATGAAATGAATGATGAATATAAACTAAATTTTGTTACCTGATTTTGGAAATATATATCTTTTTCAAATAAAAACAAAATAGGATGAGTTTTTTATACCCATAAAACTGTTTTAGTATTAATTTATTAAAGATATAGGATATAAAAAACTAAATATCATGTTTTATATATATAAACCTTTATAAATAAAGGTACACCACAAATATTTTGAAGATTTAGTTCAATATTCCCAAGTAAACTATTATAAATATAAAGGTACATTCATATACTTCAAGATAATCCATTATTAAATTCTAAAAATAATAAATGAAGTAAATGGGTTTAATTGGTAAAGATTGAGTAATCTCTAAGCTAGATTATTCAGGAACATCTTATTAAAGTATTCATTGACCATAAATGGGGAGTAAAGGTATTCCCAAACCCGTATTTCCTTATATGAACCAAAATGAAGATGGTATTGAAAATAAGATCAATTATGTGTCTTTCATATATTGTAAATCTTCCATGGTTTTTTTAAACTTGTTTTGAAAATAGAAGTGAAATAATTAACCATATTCCAAGTATATTGTCTAATAGACATCATATCAACTCTGATATGATAATAATATATTAGGAAAATACCATAAATATTTATTTAAAACCATTTTTTAAAAGATGTATTTGGATCCAAATGGACATTAAACACTAATGTTGATCTGAGTTAACAATATTATATTCAGTAAGGATATTAACTTATAGTCAAGACCAATAATACTTCTATAAAGTAATTGTATCTATTTATGGATATTTGGAGATGAAATAATATCTATGGTTTAAGTCTCTAGATTTAGATGAGTTCTCATAGTAATACTAGACCCATTGAGCTTAATGGAAGGATTAGTTCTAGATACAGATACTAAGTTTGAATTCATAAAAAAGGAGTTGGTTTTTTTTTAATGTCTCAACTTGAGTGCCACACACCGGTGCCACGAGTTGGTTAGTTACATGACCTCATACCTTCCTCCTCGTATGCTAGAGTCTTCTGACTAGAATATATGGTAAATATCAATCATGGGGAGACAATACCCTCTTTATCAAGCATAAAAATAATGAAAATAAATAAGAATAACAAGTATATATTACCAAATAACTAGACAATAACACTGTCACATGATAACTAAAATAGGATACATAAGACAAACTAAAACAATAGATATGTCATGCCAAGTATGTTCCAAGTTTCAAATTAAAACACCAAAAGTAAGACACTGAAAAATCATATCAGGTCTTCAATCATGTGCAGTTCCCTTATCGATGATCCATCCCAACTCAGCCATCTAAAAAATGGAACTCTCCATTAACTTGTCCTAGTACCATAAAATCTATTCTCGTACCAATCAAGGAGCCTGAGTAGGGTGTGAGTACGAATCAATAGTGTAGAGACCCGAATCTTGACATACATGGACATTACATTACTTTTGCGGAATACTTAGTACATAACAAAAACACACACACAAGGAATGTAATAGTTTAGTGTCTTTGGAAACTTGGAATATAATCTTGTAATTGTGGTGAAAGATCTTCAACATCTCCCATAAAGATCTTCCTTTTTTTTACCTAAAACCATTCTTTATTTCCTGGGGAAAAGAAAACATAAAAGAGTGATCTCAAATTCTCAGTAAGGGTAAACAAAAGAAATATCAATCACATCATATTCATAAGAACATAACATTTTGGAAATCTTAACCTGCAAAACAGATCATAATATCATAACATGGGATAAATCATAGTAGTGAAATGTAATCCCAATAATCATAACTTAAAACATGAAACTTTGTGGCATACACACATAATCTTAGAGAATCATTTCATATTAGTCAAGACTCATTGCCAAGACTATCTTAGTGGACAAAGTCCATTTCTGAACCGAGTTCACTCCTCATTTCAGTCCTGTTTCACTGAACCGGTTTAACCTGTCGTTCCAGCCATGTCTATCTCATGAGATATAAAATCTTTACACAATGCATTGGAGGGATATATAGGTCCCAACCATCTCATAATGAAACAATTCTTATGTGTACCATAAAATCATAAACCATACATCATAGCATAACCCATGTAATAAAAATGGGAATCTTAAACATCATGACATCATAAAACAATTCATATAAGATAAAGGAATTCATAAAAATAATTTTATCACAACATAATAAAATCAATGTTATAATAGGGATAGAAACAGAACCCTTTATTATCTTAGATGTAAACTAATTTTGATAAAACACTTGAACTTCATTCTTGAGGAAAATATCCTTTCTACTTAAAAAACATTTTCCCTTTCTTAACATGTCATACAATTTTAAACTAAAAGAAGTTTATTAAAAATAAACTTGAAAACTTGTAAGGGAATCTTCTTGGAAATAATGTTTTAAAAATACATTCATGTCGTATAAGTTAAAAAAACATTCTTCTCGTACTTTTGTCGGAAAAGTCAAAAAGTACCTCGTACGAAAAATGACAAAATATTCCTTTCATATCTTTTACTAAAAACTCACTGAAGGGTAAAATTCGATTTAAACAATTTTAGGTGGATGGAAATAATATTAAATATTGAGTAAACATGGATGTGGATGATAAAATACACCCCAGTAAATTTCAAAGTATAAACAATCTCGGATAAAAATGAGATTTTGATATTTCCCTTACCTTAGGTCCGATTTGCTTCGTAAGTGTCAGAACCTCCTTTATAATGATTTAAATAATTTCATTGACTTATTCCAGAATCATAATCATCATTATGATATCATATATGGTACACTTATGACTTTATTTTACCCGTTCTTTTGTAAATTCCATGTTAAAGAGCGTTTTGGGTAAAATCGTTTCATTTGGCGTCCGTGTTTTGACTTGTAATTATTCATATGATTACTTAGATCATGATTACTTAATTCCAGAATATAAAACTTGATTTATATAATATATATTCAGAATATACATATATATAATAGATCAGTAAATGGAAATAAGTACACCATTCATGGAGACGGTAGGTCGTACGTACGCATGAACGTTGTTTTCGTTTCCTTATTGAGTTGAATGGAGTTAAGTAGATGACATACATATATATACACATAAATCCAGTATCATTATTATTTCATATATTTCATGATTACTTATTATATATACTTTATGATCATTCATGAATGGTTAACGTGGAGAATGAATCTCATCACGTCGTGGAGACGGTAGTCCGTACGTACGCACGAGTGATGATATCATTCTCATGATCGTGTAATTGTATTGGAGTGTATGAATACTATTTCATAATTAATACCACTTTACAATAATCATATATAGTTGTTTATTTTCACCATTATACCCATCCATGTAAGGTGGTGGTGGAAAATAGATTACACCACTGCGTGGAGACGGTATTCTGTACGTACGCACGCGCTGTGATTTCATTATCCGTAGGATGGATAGATGGTGAAATAGGGTTGTTTCATACTTATAATAAAATATCAGAATATGAATGATACTGATTTTATTACTTCATAATGAAACAACCTAAAAAGAATAATTGGAAGAAGAAATAAAGTTGAAAGAATCGGTAACGGACATTACCTCTTCTTTGAAGCGCCTCTTTGAGATCTCCTTTTAGGGCACTAACATTGGTCTTTGAGGAAGACCAGAACCTCTAGGATGTTGATAGGGAAGTGGAGAAGAGAATTAGGCAGTGGTTGTCCGAGATTGAAGGCTCAAAGTGGTGTGAGGAAGAGAGGCAGGAGGTGCCCTTTTATAAGGGAGGAGAGGGGCACCTTTGGAATAACTAAAAATATTATTTTATTATAATGCCAAATTCGGTTTTAAATAGCTCCAAATTGATTTATTTTGAAGCTAAGGTGGGTATGGGTGTAAATAATCTCATCCAATACAATTTATAAAAGTTTAGGTTCCTATTTTAACCTTATCATTTATATTTAACTTTAAGTTAGATAATTTTACTTTTATCGTGTCTTTTTGTGTTCTTACACTATAAGGTTAATAAACATACTATAACAAGACAAACGAACCCCAAGTTGTTCATTATTAATATATATAACCTTATATAAGTCATTTGGCCGAGACTTAGATTTTTAGGAATAAAATAACAACTAATAATATAATATTGTTTTTAAAAACTATTTTATGTCAATTTTGACACTATTTAGTAATTGAGTTTTTTTGAAACTCATAACAGAATTATTAGATAGAAAAAAGTTAATTAAATCAATAATAACATGTCATATTAACCAATAAAATTAGTTTAATTCATAAAAAGTCTCAAATTACATTTATTTGGGTATTTATAACATCAATTATGTCAATATTTCATTAATAAGATAATTACTGCATCATCATTGTGTTATAAATAAATTAAATTATTTAATGTATAAAAATTAAAAATAAAATACGATTCTATAGGAAATAATTTTATCTTTCTAATGAATATTTATAGTCGAATATATCTTATGTATAAGCCTATATTAAAAATTATATACTTATTAAACTTTGATTTTAACTATTTTAACCCTTCTTTAAGTAAATTAATAATAAAAGTCCTAATCTAATAAAAGTGGGCCTAAATGGTCATATTTTATTCCTAAGGTTGTTTTTGGTCGAATTAAACTTATCCAATAGAATTAGGACATGTTTTAGGGTAATAATAATAATATCATTTTTACCCTTAATTGCCCTATTTACTTTTAAACGTGGTAAAAAAAAGTAAAAAGTTATTATTCACCAAAAATTATTTTCATCTCATCAAACTACATTTTACTTACTGACATCAACCGTGTCTCTCGGATTTTTGAAATTCCACTCACAGAAGCGGTAAAATTAAGTTTTATGAAAAATTCATTTTTCTTAACTACCACTTAGTGGTTTCACTATTCATCAAAAAATGAAAGTTTCCAGAAAAATACTAAAAATTTGGCCTAAGATATATTTGATATTATGAACTCAAAAATGATATCTATTTTACCAAATTCAAAACATATCAGTTGCATTAATTAATTTAAAAATTAATTCATGTCGTCAAAACAAATAGCGAGTTCTTAAGAGATAATAACTATCAAAAGATTGACACTTGTTTATGTCTGGTTTAAATGTGAAATTACATCCAATAGACAAAATTGCATTAAATTGTAAAAATATATTCTAAATATTCTTTAAAACCACTCAAATTAATAATTTATCACTATTAATTATTTCTATTAAAAAGGTTGTTTTTAATTAAAATTTGGTAATTTTCACTATTCATCAGAAAATGAAAGTTACCCGAAAAGTACCAAAATTTCACCCTAATCTAGTTTCGATATTCCAAATCCAAAAATGAAGTCCATTTTAAAAACTAAAATTTACAAAATTTCAAAAAGTGGTTATTACTATTCATAGCGGCTAGTTTTAATAATATTTTAATAGCATATCTTTGTTTAGTGAAACTCGTTATTGCGTACTACACACGCTATTGAGGAAGGTCGTGATTGTGTGCAATGCAAGGCATGTCAAGGATGTGTTTTGTGCAAGCTCCTTTTGGTGTAGCATACAACACAAGACATTAATGAAATTAAAAAGAATATTTTTCATAAAATCTTGGGGTGTTACATTCTACCCCCCTTAAAATGAATTTCGCCCTCGAAATTCGTCGGGGTTATAAATGGTTTACTACTCGAAAGTTTCTTTAATAGAAACCCACATCGTAAAAAGGAATACCAAAACAAATCTTTAAAAACAAAATTATTAAACGTAATGGTTACCCAAATAAACTAATCACTGGGTTTCCACATAGGTGAAAATATGGATATGGAAGATAAATCTAACCATCATGTTTTGATGGAGAGTGGTAGAGAACATGGCTATGGAAAAGCCAGCAATAACAAAGCCATAAATTTGTGACGATCTAAGGTACCATCTGATTCATCAAATATAAGAGCACTAGGACAACCTTTTTGGTTTTCAAGATCATTCCCCTAAAGTTGGTGAAATTGGAATTAGAAGAAATACTTTCGTGATTTTGGTATAGTCTCACCGTTGGTCGTTCTTTGGACAATTCCCACTTCATCTCTTAAAGAAATGAAGTTGAATTTGTCATTCGTGATGTGTTATTAGATCATGTGATAGAATGATGGGTCATTCCATCTGTCTCAAACAAAAGGTTAGAAAAGTTATCAAAAAATACATAAGTCCATCTATAGTGAGATTAATCATATATGGTTCCTAAAATGAACTTATAATTATTATATCATACTTATTAATATAATAAAACTAGTTTCTACTAAACAGGGACTTCCTGTAGGCCAGTGGTAGGCGATAAAGGTCAGTCGCACTTCGGTTGTGGGTTCAATTCCCACAGCCTTGTCCGACGCGATGGGTTGTCACCCGTCCTGCAGGTTTTCCTTTTTCTAAAGATATATTACTATAACATCCCATCAGTAATATCAAAAAAAAGTTTTATCCTAACTTATGTCCAACATAATCCATTCCAATCATTAGGCTTATCTAAAATACTTCGGTCCAAGCTCATAGTATAAAGAAAATGATTACTTGAAATGTCACATAACAATCACGTGAATGCCATCATTTATCCCCCATATATCATAAGATATATCTTGTTGGTCAAATTAAAAACATGTGAATACCTTAATCATGTATTCTCTTGAAGAATGAATACCCATTGAACCTTAGTGAAAACATGAATGCAGTCAAAAGTTAACTCTTTCCACATACCAAAATCCAAAAATTCTATATACTCAAACCATTATATAACCTTCTCCTTATATCAGTCATGAGCTCATGAATACGGTCAAACATTTCATTTTCTCGTTTTCCCTTCATTATGTGCATAACATCATTTTTTCCAAAAATATCTTATTCACATTCCATGGTTACCGGTACCATTGAAAACCACAATAGATCAATACATAAATATTCCAATATTCCACGATACAACATTATTTTGGAATCCCATTACATAAAAACTTAATCATTCCACCACATTGTTGTCATATTCAACATCACCAATAGTGATCGCATGTGACTTCCCTTTGTCCTTTTCCTTAAGTGGTTGCTCATGTCGATCATCACTAACCCTTGGATTAGGGCATTTATTAGCACAATTCCCCATTTCCTTGCACTTGAAGCATTGAAGTGTTGGTGGTGCGTTCTCTGCAGTCTTTTCTTTATTCACATCATTAGAAACCCTTTTTCCATTACCAGTTGCTCGATGACCTTCTTTTCCACACTTAAAACATTTTCTAGTCCCTTTAAGACAATCTCCACCATGCTTCTTTCCAAACTTTGAGCATAAGGAAACATTCATCTTCTTTTCACCATTATTCTAAGATTTCTCCTTGAACTCCACCTTTCGTTTCTTGTCAAAACTATTAGATTGATAAGTAACACCAACTTCCATTTCTACCTTGATAGCACAACGCACAATTTCTTCATAGCTACTGAAGTCTCTTATAGCTAATGCCCTTCGAAGATTTGGTTTTAAGCCACTGAAGAATCGATCAACTTTACTTTCAGGTTGGATGAAAAAGCCAGATGCATACCTTGCAAGCCTTGTAAAATTCGCTTCGTATATACCAACAGATTCATCATCCTTTTGCTTTAGTTCAAGAAACTCCTTCTCCGCCTTTGTTAGAAGAATACGAGGGAAGTACTTCTTGAAAAATAAGTTCTTGAACTCGTCCCATTCCATGGACTCAATTTCATCTCTTGTCCTCGTATTCTTGATAAGATTCCACCATTGATCAGCTTCACCTTCCAGACAATATACTACTAAGATTACATTATCGTGTTCAGAACATTGAAGAACTGAAAATATCTTTTCAGTGGTAATGATCCATTGTTCAGAAACAAGTGGATCAGAAGACCCACTGAAAGAAGGTGGACGTTGCCTCATGAAGGACTCAATAGAATATTGTTCCCATCTCTGCTCATTTGGAAGTCCAGAATGATTCATACCTTGTGTAAGTATAGCAATAATATTTTTCACTCCATCTCCAATAACATTTGTTTGTTCAGGAGGAAAATCATTGCATTGTCCATTACATTGATCAACACGGTTCCTTCGGGTTCCAGCCATTATCTAAAACCCAAAAAGAATAGTGTGAGAGGCAAAAATCATGCTAGGGAAAACAACATAATAAAGGGGGAGCACCCTCAATATCTAACATCTTAGGTTAAATTCTAATATCATTACCGTAGTTCTAGGACTATATCCTATACGTATACTTATCCTTAGGGACATCCCTAGATATACCTTAGAAATATCTCTAGGGATCTCATTAAAGTTCTCGCATCCTAGTTTCCAAAGGTTGACTAAACCTTTCCTCTGATACCAACTGTAGAGACCCGAATCTTGATGTACATGGACATTACATTAATTTTGCGGAATACTTAGTACTTAACAAAAACACACACACAAGGACTGTAATAGTTTAGTGTCTCTGGAAACTTGGAATATAATTTTCTAATCGTGGTGAAAGATCTTCCACATCTCCCATAAATATCTTCCTTTTTTTACCTAAAACCTTTCTTTATTTCCTGGGGAAAATAAAACATAAAAGGGTGAGCTCAAATTATCAGTAAGGGTAAAAAAAATATCAATCACATCATATTCAAAAGAACATAACATTTTTGAAATCTTAACCTGCAAAATAGATCATAATATCATAACATGGGATAAATCATAGTAGTGAAATGTAATCCCAATAATCATAACATAAAACATGAAACTTTGTTCCATACACACATAATCTTATAGAATCATTTCTTATTAGTCAAGACTCATTGCCAAGACTATCTTAGTGGACAAAGTCCATTTCTGAACCGAGTTCACTCCTCGTTTCAGTCCTGTTTCACTGAACCGGTTTAACCTGCCGTTCCAGCCATGTCTATCTAATGAGATATAGAATCTTTACCCAATTCATTGTAGGTAGATATAGGTCCCACTCATCTCATAATTATACCATTCTTATGTGTGCCATAAAATCATAAATCATACATCATAGCATAACCCATGTAATAAAAATGGGAATCTTAAACATCGTGACATCATAAAACAATTCATATAAGATAAATTAATTCATAAAAATAATTCCATCACAACATAATAAAATCAATTTAATAATAGGTATATAAATATAAACCTTTATTATCTTATATGGAAAATAATTTTGATAAAACACTTGAACTCCATTCTTGCGGAAAATATCCATTCTACTTCAAAAACATTTTCCCTTTCTTAACATGTCATACAATTTTAAACTAAAAGAAGTTGATTAAAAATAAACTTGAAAACTTGTAAGGGAATATTCTTGGAAATAATGTTTTAAAAATCCATTCATGTCATATAAGTTAAAAAAACATTCTTCTCGTACTTTTGTCGGAAAAGTCAAAAAGTACCTCGTACGAAAAACGACAAAAGCTTCCTTTCATATCTTTTACTAAAAACTCGCCGAAGGGTAAAATTGGATTTAAACAATTTCAGGTGGATGGAAATAATATTACATATTGAGGAAACATGGATGTGGATGATAAAATACACCCCAGTAAATTTCAAAGTATAAACAATCTCGGATAAAAATGAGATTGTGATATTTCTCTTACCTTAGGTCTGATTTGCTTCGTAAGTCTCTGAAACCACTGTATAATGATTTAAATAATTTTATTGACTTATTCTAGAATCATACTCATTGTTATGATATCATATATGGTTCACTTATGAATTTATTTTACCCGTTATTTTGTAAATTCCATGTTAAAGAGCGTTTTGGGTAAAATCGTGTCATTTGTCGTCCGTGTTTTGACTTGTAATTATTCATATGATTACTTAGATCATGATTACTTAATTCTAGAATACAAATTATGATTTATATAATATATATTTAGAATATACATATATATAATAGATCAGTAAATGGAAAGAAATACACCGTTCATGGAGACGGTAGGTCGTACGTACGCATGAACGCTGTTTTCGTTTCCTTATTGAGTTGAATGGAATTAAGTAGATGACATACATATATATACACATAAATCCAGTATCATTATTATGTCATATATTTCATGATTACTTATTATATATACTTTATAATCATTCATGAATGGTTAACGTGGAGAATGATTCTCATCACGTCGTGGAGACGGTAGTCCGTACGTACGCACGAGTGATGATATCGTTCCCATGATCGTGGAATTGTATTGGAGTGTATGAATACTATTTCAGAATTAATACCACTTTACAATAATCATATATAGTTGTTTATTTTCACCATTATACCCATCCATGTAAGGTGGTGGTGTAAAATAGATTACACCACGGCGTGGAGACGGTATTCCGTACGTACGCACGCGCGGTGATTTCGTTTTCCATAGGATGGATAGATAGGGAAATAGGGTTGTTTCATACTTATAATAACATATAATTATATGAGTGATACTTATGTTATTACTTCATAATTAAACAACCTAAAAAGAAGAAGTGGAAGAAGAAATAAAGTTGAAAGAATCGGAAACAGACATTACCTCTTCTTTGAAGCGCCTCTTTGAGATCTCCTTTTAGGGCACTAAAATTGGTCTCTGGGGAAGACCAGAACCTCTAGGATGTTTCTAGGGAAGTTGAGAGGATAATTTTGCAGGGTTTGTCCAAGATTTAAGGCTCAAAGTGGTGTGAGGAAGATAGGGATGAGGTGACCTTTTATAAGGGAGGAGAGGGGCACCTTTGGAATAACTAAAAATATTATTTTATTATAAAGCCAAATTCGGTTTTAAATAGCTCCAAATTGATTTATTTTGAAGCTAAGGTGGTTATGGGTAGAAATAATCTCATCAAATAGAATTTAGACAAGTTTAGGTTCCTATTTTAGCCTTATCATTTATATTTAACTTTAAGTTAGATAATTTTACCTTTATCGTGTCTTTTTGTGTTCTTACACTATAAGGTTAATAAACTTACTATAACAAGACAAACGAACCCCAAGTTGTTTATTATTAATATATATAACCTTATATATGTCATTTGGCCGACCCATATATTTTTATGAATAAAATAACAATTAATAATATAATATTTGTTTTAAAAACTATTTTATGTCAATTTTGACACTATTTAGTAATTGATTTTTTTGAAAATCATAAAAGAATGATTATTTCGAAAGAAGATAATTAAATAAATAATAACATGTAATATTAACCTATAAAATTAGTATAATTCATAAAAAGTCTCAAATTTCATTTATTTGTGTATTTATAACATCAATTATGTCAATATTTCATTAATAAGATAATTACTGCATCATCATTGTGTTATAAATAAATTAAATGATTTAATGTCTAAAAATTACAAATAAAATACTATTATGTAGGAAATCGTTTTAGCTTTCTAATGAATATTTATAGTCGAATTTATCTTGTGTATAACCCTATATTAAAAATGATATATTTATTAAACTTTGATTTTAACTATTTTAACCCTTCTTTAAATAGATTAATAATAAAAGTCCTAATCTAATCCAAGTAGGCATAAATGGTCATATGTTATCCTTAATGTTGTTTTTGGTCGAATTACACTTATCCAATAAAATTAGGATATGTTTTAGGGTAATAATAATATCATTTTTACCCTTAATTACCCTATTTACTTTTTACTGTGGTAAAAAAAAGTAAAAAGTTACTATTCACCAAAAATTATTTTCATCTCATTGAACCACATTTTACTTAGTGAGATCAACCGTGTCTCTTGGATTTTTAAAATTCCACTCACAGAAGCGGTAAAATTATATTTTATGAAAAATTCATTTTTCTTAACTACCACTTCGTGGTTTCACTATTCATCAAAAAATGAAAGTTTCCAGAAAAATACTAAAAATTTGGCCTAAGATATATTTGATATTATGAACTCAAAAATGATGTCTATTTTACCAAATTCAAAACATATCAGTTTCATTAATTAATTTAAAAATTAATTCCCGTCGTCAAAACAAATAGCGTGTTCTTAAGAGATAGTAACTATCAAAAGATTGACACTTGTTTATGTCTGGTTTAAATGTGAAGTTACATCCAATAACCAACATTGTATTAAATTGTAAAAATATATTATAAATATACTTTAAAACCACTCAAATTAATAATTTATCACTATTAATTATTTCTAATAAAAAGGTTGTTTTTAATTAAAATTTAGTAATTTTCACTATTCATCATAAAATGAAAGTTATCCGAAAAGTACCAAAATTTCACCCTAAGATAATTTCGATATTCCGAATCCAAAAATGAAGTCCATTTTGAAAACTAAAAATTAAAAAATTTCAAAAAGTGGTTATTACTATTCATAACCGCTAGTTTTAATAATAGTTTAATAGCATATCGTTGTTTAGTGAAACTCGTTATTGCGTACTACACACGCTATCGAGGAAGGTCGCGATTGCGTGGAATGCAAGGCAAGTCAAGGATGCGTGTTGTGAAACCTCCTTTTGGTGTAGCGTACAACACAAGACATTAATGAAATTAAAAATAATATTTTTCATAAAATCTTAGGGTGTTACAAATAGGCTGCCACTAATGGAATATAAAGAAATATCTAGAAAACCAAAGTGTATGAAATTTTATACAGAATAAAATACAATAAATGAAGTAAAAAAGATTACATTTATTCAATTACTCTATATTTAACCACAAAACCCCTCATGTTCCCATAAACACCCGGGATCTCAATACTTATATTGGCTCATGTCAGAATCTAAACAATTCCCAAGGTATATCATATTTCAAAATTCCATTTTTTGGCATTTATCATCTCAATTCATATCATGACCAATTAGAAACTAGTCTAATGCCAACTCATTGGCATAGAATGGCATGTCCAACACCCCATAGGTATTTGAAGCCTCTATCCCTCTCCTGCACTTTAATACCACAAAGGGATTTTGAAGCATCATTCCCTATCCCACACTCATTTATCTCTATATTCTTTTAATGCAGAAGACCATGTCCCACACATGAATATCAATATTTATCACTATTAGATTTTTATGTAGAAGACCCTATCCCACACAAAAATCTCAATGTTTATCACTATGGTATTCTTATACATCAAACCATGTCGATCACATGATTATCACATATATCACAATTTCACATGTATCACAATATTACATGTTGTACAATAACCCATAAATCAATTCACCAATTAATTAATCAAATTTAAAAATTACATATTCTCATTATTCCATTAATTAATTCAAAAAAAAATAAACACCTCAATTACATTAATTAATTCAATAATTATTTAATCACATCAGTTTCATTAATTAATTCAAAAATGAATTAAACATATCAATCCCACTAATCAGAAGTTGAAATTTCCCGGGGTTGTAGAAGAGTACCCTGATGTCTTTCTAGAAGAGGTTGTAGCATTACCCCCTCGATGAGAGATCGGGTCTCCAGCGCCATGGCCCAGTCTTTTGGGGTTTCCACTACACAGGCACACTGTTCCACCTCGTCAGAGGCCTACTACTACTGTCTGGCATGCGGATGGCACATGTCGCTGCCGCCACTGCATGCTTCCACTACTGGAACTAATTAAACAATTAATTAATTCATTACAATGTATTACATAATCACAGAAATCACCATTAATTAATTCTGTAATTAATTAATCCAATTCAATAATCCAAGTATCCCCATAACTAATTTAAAAATAAATTATTCTAACTAAATCAATTTCCTAGTCATAAAAATTCCCATTAATTAATTAAACAATAAATTATTCCAATTTTAACAATTCAAAATACATAATTTAACAATCCCTTAATTAATTATTTTACCAGATTAATTTATACAATTTAAGAAACTCAATTTCTAATCATCTAATAAAAATACTAAAATTACATACATGTAATTGAACTCCAGACATTGGGATTTGAATAATAAACCACCTACCTCGAAATTGAATAAGAATGCTTACCAATGGAAATCCTAAAATTGAAGTCGAACAACCACAATCACGAAGAAGAACAAGATCTAGATCTGAGTCCAAAATCTAAGATAAAATGGATTTGATCTATTAAAACTAGATCTATAACCATAAAAATAGAGGAGTAAATCCCTACAAAGGATTAGAGAAACATAGAAGGGAAGGAGGAAACCACACGGGATTAGGATCTATTACCAAGAGAGGTATAGAACTTCAATCTGGGATTTGTATCACCAATAATGAAGGTTTATAACCCCAGTAATTTGCATGGGAGCCTCTGAAAATTGGTAGGAATCAATTATGTCGGAGTTAGGGCCGATTTTGGGGTTAAAATGGGGGGGTTCTAAAATTTTAAATATAAATTTAAGGTTAATTAAAAAACTACCCACTTTTTCTTGGTTAGGGGAACATGATTTTCTAAACCCTGAACCTTATCCATAAGCCTCTTATAAGGGGGTTCACGGTTCTTCCTAATAGGTAACAAGGATTGGAAAATCTTGCTCCGTCCATGTAATCCACCTTTTTATGGGTTTTCATGATTTTCTGGGCTTGGGTCCACGATTTTGGGAAAACTATAAGCTAATCATGAACTTCCCTTATTCACTCCAATTTTCTCTAATTTTCACACAAACACACCCAAGGTAAAACCCAAACAAAATTGACTCAAAACAATGAAAAATAATACCAGAAATCAAGGTTGAGAAATCTCCAGAAATGTTCGGGATCTTACAATCTCCCCCACCTTATAATAACTCTTCCTCGAGTTGTACTCCCAAGAATCTCTAAGATTCTGAAGTAAAAAAAAAGATCATACCACTAATCCCACATATTTTCCCATATTTCCCAAGTTTCCTTTAGCACACACCCATGTTGCCACAATACATGAACTAAATAAATGATACTTTCAAGAAACACTTTCTCATTAAGATCCAACACACATATCAGATGCTCCTCAAAGGACACATCTTTCTCAAACTCAAAATCATGGATCCGGGTGATACCACCAAAGCTCTGACACATTAAAAAATTCCTTCATAGCATTGTACCTATGTGGAAGAGCCAATTAGTTTTCTACCATCTTTATTATCTCCACAACCTCAAACGGTCCAACAAACCTAGTCACAACCATGCCCTGCCATCATATCCTATGATGACCTAATCTAGGCGACACCTAAAGGAATAAAAGATCACCCTCTACAAACTCTAAGGGTCATCAACATATATCAGCTTACTAATTATGTCTACTATGAGTCACATCCATCCACTTCTAAATTTGTGGACCCTACTACAATGTCTTCTTTAAGAGACTTGGTCCCAACAACTCTGACTAACTTTCCTTCATCCGGCATAGAGGTGATCTATATGGCCAAGCATAAAGAGCCTTGTATGGTTCCATATGAATAGTTTCCTAACAAATGTTGTTATAGGTGAACTCTAATAAAACATGGTGGTTCTCCCAATATCAAATAATGGCTAGGAAACATTCTCATAGAATATCCTCAAGAACCTGTATAGTATGCTCTGACTTCCCATCTATATCTAGGTGGAATATCATACTTAGTAAAACCTATATACCAATAACCATCCTCAAACCTTGCCAGAAGCATGAAGTAAAATGTGAGTCCCTATTTAAAACTATAGTCCATGGAACCACATGAAGAAGGATTATCTCTGGGACATAGAATTCCCCCAACTACTTCACTAAGAATGTCTCTCGTATAGATAATAAATGTTGTACTTTCATCAGTCGGACCACAATAACCCAAATAGAATCATTCTTATGAGCCATAATTGGGATAGCCACAAAAAAATCCATAGTAACATCATCCAACATACCTTATGGAATGGGAATTGACTATAGTAAACCTCCAGGTAATTGATGTTCATCATTCACTTATTGACAGTTGTAGCATCAGGTCATAAACCCTGCTATCTATTTTTCATACCCATCCACCAAAACTATCGACATAGGTCTCGATACATTTTGGTCACACCTATATGCACAACCCACTTTAAGGAATTAAATTCATGTATTATATCCCCCCATTTACATGTAGGCTCAAAAACATGATTCTTGAAATTAATGATCTCATCCTCATCTATAATCCAGTTGAAACATGTCTCCCAACCTTCAAGGCCTTACCTTAAGTCCATATATTCTAAATCCCCATACTGTATATCCCAAATCCATCTCAAAATTATATATTCCACTAAAACTAAAATAATATTATTATTCTACTTACTCTTCTAAACTACAATGTGCATCTCGGCCAGCAAAGTCACCATCTTCCAATTGGTACTAGACTCATGAATTGTATAAGTTTGATTTTTCCTACTTAAGGCATCAGCAACACAATTTTCCTTCCCATGAATATAATCTAGATCAATTTTTAATGAATACATATATTCAACCCATATCTATTTTCTAATATTCAAGTCTCACTTAAAAAAATATAATTTAACCTTTTTTGGCTCGTATACATGGTAAAATTTTCTCCCAATAGGTAATGCCTCCAATTCATTAAAGTATAAACCACTACAGCTAAATAAATCTTTTTCCTAGGATATTTCAATTCATTTGGCCTCAAATTCCACAACTAAAACTCTAAAAATAAATCTCTTTTCATCATCATAGCTACATGTTTGACCCTAGAAGCATCACGAAAAAATCATATACACCTCACCCGACTTAGGTTGGATCAAGATCATTAATTTTGTTTAAGAATTATTTAACACCTTTAAATCATTATCATATGCCTATTACCATTAAAAAGTTATCCCCTTCTTGTTCATTCCTGAAAGAGGTTCTTTGAAATGGGAAAAATCCTCAATGAACCTCCAATAGTATCTCGCTAATTCCAGAAAACTGTAGATATTGAACATGTTCTGGGGTTTCTCCCAGGAAAGAACTGTTTGAACATTCTCTAGGTCCACTGACACACCCTCCTCCAAGATTATGTGACCCAAGAACTGTTCCTAATAAATAATAATTAACACTTAGATTTCTTGTTGTATAGATGATGCTCATTCAGTGTACTCAGGATGATGTCAAGATGTTGGGAATGATTTTCATGAGTCTTGGAGTACACCAAGAAATAATCCACAAAAAACAATAGTAAAATGATCCATGTACAAATGGAATATTCTATTAATCAAGGCTATAAACACTTCTGGTTCATTCAATATCCCAAATGAAATTAAAAAAACTCAGAGAGTCCATAGATGCTTCTGAAAGCATTCATTGGTATATCAGATGCTCGGACTCTCAACTGATGATAACATGATCTCAAATTGGTCTTACAGAAAACACAATATCCCCCCAACTAGTCAAATAGGTTATCGATAGATAAAATAGGATACCATTTCTTCAATTTCATCAAGTACAACTTTCAATAATCAACAAATAAGTGTAAGGTATTGTTAGCCTTATTTGCAATCAAGATTAGAGAACCCCAATGTGATATAGTTAGATGGATAAATCCATTTTCCTCCAACATTTCCCTCTGAGTATTGAGCTCTTTCATCTCTATTGGTTCCACTCTATATGGCGCAATAGAAACTAGCTCATCCATGGTAATGATCTCAATAGTAAACTCCACATCTCTCTCAGTTGGAATCCTTGAGAAGTCTTTAGGAAACACATCTTGAAACCGGTCAACTATAGGTGTAAAGACATCATGTTTCACACCCCCATCATCCAAAAATTGTCTAGAAACCTAGGTGGTAAGGTCCCCTAGTTTCTATTGAATTTTCCTTACACAAACCGCATAGATATCCCATTCTCCACAGTGAATATATTTTTCACCTCTAGAAAACAAAAAAGTTTATCTCTTGTGGAAATAATCAATGACAGCTCGGTATGATACCAACCATTGTGTACCCATAATTAGGTAAAATCCTCACATATCAAGGATATACATATCTCAACTAAAATGACACTCCCCATCCTTTATAGAACACCCTTTTCACCAAAATTATGTCCCTAGATCTTACCCCCAGTTGTGTATTTATCGTAAACCCCCTCTCACGAACTCCACCACCAGGTTCAAACAATTCACATGTTGAGAAGAAATAAAATAATTAGAGGCACATGTGTCAAATAAAGAAATAGATAGAATAAATCATACAAAAATATTACCTCTAACAATAAATGGTTGATTCTTTCTATCCACTGGTATATGTTGAATGACATGTAACCATCCTACCCCTCTTCCCTGTGATGTAGTTTGAGTCCCCTCAGTAGCACCACTCTGCTGATACAGGCACTCTTTCTCAGAATCACCACATTCACTACCTCTACCACCACATCCAGTAGAACTATAACTTCTAGAGTGGTATTTTCTAGAATATTCCCTTCCTACACTCTGATTTTTTTAGATTTCGCATCATAACCTGTCAATTAGGGGTTCATGTAGAACTTCTATAGGTATCCCATCCAGCTGCAAGATCATCACTCTATTGTTGGTCTGGTACAGTGTCAACGAGAGTGGTAAAGCCTGTCTCACAGATTAAATATGATCTTGGTAAGTTCCAGAGTAACTGATTGTTCCCCCTGGATGTTGGTCCTCTTATCAACATGGTTATCATTCTCATGGGGATTATTCGAACATTTTTAAGTTGTACCTCCCAACTATCAAGAATAAACCACCAATACCCCACTAGAATCCTCCTTATGTTTCTCCTTAGATGTGAAAGCCTACTCCACCACCTCAAAAAAACTTCAATAATATAAATATGTTAACTTGGAGATTAATATCACATTTAAGTTCATCCTAGAAATGCATCATCATAGATATCTCATCCCCATCCATCACTGGAGAAAATCAATGTATGTCTATAAAGAGTCCACCATATTCTATCACAGAAATACCTCCCTGAGTCAACTTAATGAACTCAGCTGATCTCTCCTTCCTTGATTTCTCTGGATAAAATCACGCCAAGAACTTCTCAAAACATTCCATCCAAGTTATCCTGTCAACCTACCCTGACTGAGCCTAAACATCCCACCAGTGCTTCACTGATCCATGAAACATATAAGAATCTAAATTGACCCTCTTCTCTATAGGGTTCTATAAATGTTCATGTATAGTTTTAATGGACTCAATCTATAACTATGTTTCCTCAATTCCACCCTCTCTAGTGAAATTCGAATGGTGATGTAACTAAAACTCTTGTGTAAGGTCATGCATGTTTTTTCCAACCTTTTGTGGGTCTCTTTCCATAAACATCATGAACAAAAAACAATTATCCACTAACTACACCACAACTTGCTCACCTGGAACCATTTGTGACTTAGGTTCCACAACTAGTATATTATCCCCATCCATATCTTCCCTCTATTATCTCAAAAATCATCATCATGGAGGAATATTTCTACAATTCCAAACACGCATCTTAGGAAACATAACACCACATTAACACAATTTCATAATAGTAATTCATAATAAGGAACAAAAAGTATTTTCCCTAAACCCTGCCGCATGTTCATTTCTGAGGTACTAACACTTCCCCTTAACCATACTACATTTAGGTCATGGTAAACAAAGGGTAAATTGATTGTCATTATTCAAGTTCTCATTAGACACCCATTTTCCAATTCACATTTTTCATCATTTTAAAATTAACAATTTCATATCTGGAACTATTTTCAATTCAATTTCACAATTAATAAAAAATAATTAAATCTCAATAACTTACCCAAAACATGTTTACTCGTGAGCCTAAATTTATGCATGTCACAAAATAATCATGAGTTCCTAGAATGATGCATGGATACACAACTTTTGTAACATCCCAAGTAAATAAAGAATATGATATTTTCATATTTATTAATATTTTTGAATTAAATATTAATTTTACTTTAAAGTGGATTCTATGTTCGATGGCGTAACTGACATGAAACAAAGGGTTTCTTCGAAATCTCTTGTTGCACTCAAGGCTGGGACATACTGATAAATAATAATATAATATTAATTTAAATGGTAGTTAACGCCTAGTCATTGTATTGACAAGAATAAACAGAATTAACTAAAATATGATTACACATGTTTATTAAATGTTTTTACATTTATCTAATAAAATTTAGAGTCTTATAATGTGAATGAATACAATTTTAAGCACAAATAGTCTAATATTCTTTAAAAGGTCGATTTACTGCCTTTTGAGGGCAAAACCTTTTTAAATCTAGTTTTTTCACTTTTAAAGTTCTATTTGAAAAAACGAAATTCTTCTTTATAATAGGGACATCAAAATTTACATTGGGTGAGATTTTGATATTTTTTAGATAAAGTTCATTTTTTAATGAATAGTGCAAAATAGTACATTTTAATTCAAAACTATCTTTTAATCTAATTTATTAATAAGGATATATTATATTTTTAATTGGTTTTAAATTTTAATTGGATTATATTTTTACAATTTAATCCAATTTTGTTCATTGGAAGTAATTTCACACTTAAATTGGACATAAACAAGTGTCAATATTATAATAGTTATTATTTCTTAAAAAACGCTTTTTGTTTTGACAACGGGAATTAATTTTAAATTAATTTATACCACTTTTGAGTTTTGGATTTGGAAAAATGGATTCCATGTTTGTAATCAAGAGGTATAAATTGTGTAAATAGGTAACTTTTATTCTTTGAAATTATGAATAGTTACTTTAGTAAATATTTTATTTTCCATGGTTACAAGGTTAAATCCGATAAATAAGGGTAAACCAATAATATTATTATAATATTAAATTACCCTAAATCTTTCCCTAACCCTATATTATGAGATATTTCCGACCAAGGTCATCCTTGGGTCGATTTCGGGACCCCATGGAGCCACTTGGGAGTGATAATGACACTTTATATTAATTAATTTAAAGTAAAGACTAAAATGACACAAACATTTATCTTTTAGTAAAACAATTTTTATATGGGGTAATATAAGTGATATATTATACAATAAATATTAATTTGAAATATAAAAATCTTTCCTATATCATGGTATTTTATTTATAATATTTAGACAATAAATAAATAAAATTAGGTTTGACGCAATAGTGTTACAGTAATTACTTCATTAATTAAGGATTCAAATAAATGATATTATAATTATTAAAATAAATTTATTTTGAAACTTTTTAGTCCATTCGCTACTTTTATAGATAATAATTACTTGTTATATTTTAATTAATGAAGTTTTTTTGAAATAATAAAGTTTTTATAGATTTTTTAAATGGCTTGATATGAATAGTTTATAAATTGACATAAATGAGTTTTTAAAACAATTAATATTTTATTAAAAGATAAAATCATCCTAAAAATCTAAGATTCGTAAAAATGAATTATATAATGTTTAAAATTTCATAAATGAACCACTTTTGGTTCTATTGTCATTTTATAGTAACTATATTAACCTTATAGAGTGAATACACAAGAAGGCATGGTAGGACTCAAATTAGTTAACTATGGGTTAAAGCTAAATGACAAGGTTAAATTTGAACACAAAACTTGTATAAAACGTATTTTTTTAGAGTATTTAGAATTATAGTAATCATATCTTATAATTTAATATGTTTTGGGCCTTTCTAAACAAAATTTTAGTTTATAATAAAATAATATTTTCAAACTTTCCTAAAGAGCCCCTCCTCTCCCTTATAAAAACCCATCACCTCTAACACATTACTCACACCTCTCAATCCACTTAGCTCATCCAAAATCAAATAAAATAATCCCTAGAAATTATTCTTCTTCCAACTATAATATTTACCTATGTCATAAGGCACTTAAATAAATCCTTTTGGTTTAAATCAAAGGGAGTTACCCGATTTAAAGGTAACGTCTTCTCTCAAATTCTTTTGTTTTATTTTCCTTCTACAAACCCCTAAAATATCTTTATTACATTATTTTATTAAAAATCAATTATACTCAATATACTAGTTTGTTTTTATGATAATTATTTTAACTTAACTTACACACACCTCCATCTAATGGATACGAACATATTGTTTATGTGGACGGTGAACTACTGTCTCACAAAACAATGATTATTCAATTATCTTCTACTGCCTCTCATGGAATCCATTATGATGGAACTATAATTATATATGATAATTATGATATTTATGATATTTATTTTATCTCTATTATTCTTTAATTCTATTTTATAACATACTTTTATTCCTTTCTTGTTGTATATATCTGATAATTTCATTTAAGGAACTGCTGACTACCGCCCCCTCAAAGTGATATGACTCGTTCATAACATACATGGAACATATAAAAAATGGTTTTAATGAAATTATGTAATGTATAAAAAATATGATTTTATACTGTAAATATAATATACCTATATATCATTTGGTTTTCATTCCTTTAAAAATGAAAAAAAATGAAAGTAGCGTTCATGTGTACGTACGTCTTACTGTCTCTATGAACGGTGCATTTCATTTTCATATATTCAAATGATACAAACTATTATAAATACATACATACTATATATATATGATTTATATGATATGTAAATCATGAATATCATTCTTTATATAATGTAATTTTGACCCCATGGACAACTTGTAATTATAAGTTCCAAATATCGACAAAACGGTAGTTATTAACTTAAATGATTATGTACATTTATAACATGGTAATAAGTGATATAAATGAAATAATAAACCAAAAAAAGGATCTAAATCAATTATAAATTGACTTTAGTTTATTATTCATAAGATTAAAGAATGAACGGGTCAAGTCAGACACGAGGTATGGAACTTTGTCTCAATCACCTTTCATTGAGGTATATTTTGATTTATACAAGACTTTCTTTTATATGGTGTATAAACCCCTTTTAATTTTCATTTGATTAAAAGGGAATATTTTTATATGTATTGTTTTACTA
The DNA here is from genome assembly GCA_963277665.1 of Viscum album. Lineage (NCBI taxonomy): Eukaryota > Viridiplantae > Streptophyta > Magnoliopsida > Santalales > Viscaceae > Viscum > Viscum album. Next base: position 310,886,242 of record OY728120.1, read on the forward strand.
AATGAAAAAAATTATGTTTCTTTTTAACATACATGATGACAACGACCTTTCTGCCGTCGCGAGCGTTATTTGATATTTGGATTCCTTAACAAGTCGTAATGTTTTTAAAATTAAAATAAATACGATATACTATTTTCTTTATTTTGGTATTGAAAATGGTTTTGAAAATATATTCATTAGGTCAATATATTTAAATGATATATTTTGATTTCAATGTGTAAATTTTATCTTTCCTTTATGTTTGTTTTATTTGTTGTGAATATGTTATGGCTCTTGGGAATTATTTACGTATATGGGTGGTTCCATGATAAACCTAGAGTGGGTGAGCCTGAGGTAGCTCTCCAATGAATTGGGTAATGTGACGGAGGTAAACGATAATGTTTCTTCTAAGAGATTAAAGGAAAATATTGTGATGTGTATTCCAAATGTAACACCCTATATAGCTGTGAAAGCTAAAACATAAGTATGTTATGGATGCCACAAGTTACCTTTATGATTTTTGATTACTATGTGCTATTCATAAATCTTATTATTTCATTGGTGCACTAATGTTTTATTTCTTTATTTTATAAGCCTTACTGATCTTTTTATGCTCATACCATTTTTTGAAATGTTTTTCACAAGACTTAAAGATGAATATGGTCAAGAATGGGATCAAGGAAAAATCATGTTGTCTAAAACATGGAACTAGACATGTTTCTTTTTTTAGGAGTTATTATTTTATGAAAAAATGGAAACTAGGTAGAAGTGTCTACTTTGTAACTTTTGAAATGTAATTTAATAGTTGTGACCAAATTCTCTAAAACTATAAACCTAAAAAGATCCACAATGTGAATTCTTGACTTAACTCAAGATTATGTAATGTTTAAGGTCAGTTTATTATAGTTGGTATCAGAGGTCTGTTTAGATAACTTTAGGAGTTAGTATATTGTTAAATTAATATGCATAAATTATTTTTACTTTATGATAAGATTGAATTTATATATAATTTACATATTACCTTGTTCCTTTGCTTAAGATATTTTTGTGTTCAGAATGGTTTTTCAAAGAGTAAATAGGGTAGCTATGTTGGGAAGGAATATAGAGGGAAATAAACTTCCAAATTAGCATCCTGATATGGTCAGAATCGGAACATAAATATTTGTTAGAGTGATGGCTTAGTTGACTCAGGTGATAAATGGTGGTTGTGTTTATAGAGGATATTATGGTATATTCCAGAAGTAAACATGAACATGAGAGTTATTTAAGGGTTTTCTTGAAAACCTTAAAAGAAAATAAATTGTATGGGAAATTCAGAAAGTGTGAGTTTTGGTAACAAAAAATTTCATTCCTTGTTCACATTGTTTCAAAAAATGGCATAACTGCTGATATTTATAAAACAAAAGTTGTTGAAGAATGTCCAAGACCCACAAATATAATCGAGATCCACAGTTCTCTTCGTTTGGCACATTATTACCAAAGGTTTTTTGAAAATTTTGCACAATTATCCGGCCCACTAACTAAATTAACTAAAAAAGGTGTTAAGTTCATTTGTGCAAATGAATGTGATGATTGATTTTAGTAATTGAAAAGAAGATTGGTGAATGCTCCAGTTTTGGAACTGCCTTCCAGAAATGGTGATTTTGTTATCTCTAGTGATGCTTCATTGAAAGGACCTGGATGTGTCCTTATGTAGAATGATGAGGTAATTGATTATGCTTCATGTAATTTGAAATCTCATGAGTTAAATTACCCTACAATTGATTGGTAATTAGCTAATGTTGTTTTTGATTTAAAAATTTGGAGGAATCATTTTTATGGAGTAAAGTGTGAAGTATATACTAATCACAAAAAATTTGAAGTATATATTCACATATAAAGAATTAAACACGAGATAGAGGAGATGGAAGGAATTAATCAAGGATTATGATTGCACGATTCATTACCATCCAAGAAAAGAAAATAAATTGGTTAATGCTTTGAGTCGGAAAACTAATGATACATTTACCATGTTATGTTTGGAACAAGATCCTTTAATTAAAGATTTGATAAACATTGGAATAGAAGTTTTTGGGGTCGGAAATTCCTCTATTATTTTCAGGTCTTAGTGAAATCATCTCTTTCAGACAGAATTAAGAAAGCACAGGGCGAAGGTAGTGATTTATAGAAAAATGTAGAATTCGTTCACAAGGTTAAGTTTCCAGAATTTACATTGATAATGATTTTATTTTGGGATTTTTGAATAGATTATGTATGCCTTATGATTCACAGTTTAAGAAAGAGTTATTATGTGATGCTCATAGTTCTCCATTTTCAGTTCATCCTATAAGTACTAAGATGTACATAGATCTTTGGGAGTACTACTAGTGTGATCGAAAGAAAAGAGATGTTACTGACTTTACTACGAAGTGTTTGACTTTTCAACAAGTTAAATTAGATTGATAGTTACAGAAAGGGATGATTCATCCTTTACCGGTGCCAGAGTGTAAATGGTAAAATGTTTCCATGGATTTCATCTTCAAATTACCAAATACATCTCAAGGTAATAACAAAATATGGGTTATTATTGATCGATTCACTAAATCTTCTTATTTACTTCCTATTAGAGATAATTTGCCTCTAGATCAACTTTATCAGTTGTTTGTTAAAGAGATATTCAAGTTTCATGGAGTTCCCCCATCCATTGTATTTGATCATGATCCCAGGTTTACGTCTAATGTTTGGAAAGGCCTTCAAAAGTCATTGGGTACTGAATTAAATTTTTGTACAGCTTTTCAGCCTCAATCAGATGGGCAGTCAGAATGAATAATTCAAACTTTGGATGATATGCTACGTGATTGCTCAATGGATTACCAGGGAAGTTGGGACCAGTATATTTCTTTGGTTGAATTTTCTTATAATAATAGTTTTCATTCTAGTATACAGATGTCTCTATTTGAGACATTCTATGGAAAGCGGTGTCTAACTATAGCTTTTTAGGATAAATTAGGTGAAAGGAAACAGATGGGAATAGAATTGGTAGAAGATATGGAAAAAAAGTTTAGTTTATTCAAAAGAACATGAGAATAGCTCAGAGCAGGAAAAGTTGGATCAGTTGTGTACAGAGTGTCTTTACCTCTAATTTTATCCCAATTACACAATGTCTTTCATGTTTTAGTGTTGAGAAATTATATGCCAGTTCCATCTCATGTTTTGAGTCCAGAGGTAGTTCAGTTGGAATACAATATTTCTTATGAGGAATAGTCAGTCTAGATTCTTGACTGTAGAGAGAAAGTGTTGTAGAATAAGGTAATTTGTTAGGTAAATGTTTTGTGGAAAACCCATATAGTTGAAGAGGAAACATGGGAATCTAAAAAATTCTATAAGGTATAAAAACCCCCACTTATTTGATAAGTGATTATAATTGTAGGGACGCAATTCCCAAAAGGGGGGAAGGATGTAACATCCCAAGTAAATAAAGAATATATTATTTTATATTTATTAATATTTTTGAATTAAATACTAATTTTACATTAAAGGGGATGCTATGTTCTATGGAATACCTGACATGAAACAATGGGTTTCTCCGAAATCTATTATTGCAGAAGACTGAGTCATACTGAAAAATAATAATATAATATTAATTTATATGGTAGTTAATGCTTAGTCGTTGTATTGGTGGGAATGAACATAACTAACTAAAATATTATTACACATGTTCATTAAATGTTTTTACATTTATCAAATAAAAGTTAGAGGCTTAAATGTGAATGAATCCAATTTTAAGCACAAATAGTCTAATATTCTCTAAAATGTCGATTTACTGCCTTTTGATGGAGAACCTTTTTTAAATCTATTTTTTGTAAATTTTATATGTTATATTTGAAAAAATAAATTTCTTCTCTAGAATTGGGACATTAAAATTTAGTATGGATGAATCTTTGGTATTTTTCTGATTAAGTTCATTTTTTTAATGAATAGTGAAAAATACTGCATTTTAACTCAAAACTGGATTATAATATAATTTATTTAAATGGTTATACTATATTTTTAATTGTTTTTAAAGTTTATTTGTATTATATTTTTACCATTTAATCCAATTTTGGTAATTATATGTAATTTCACTCATAAATTGGACATAAACAAGTGTCAATCTTTTGATAATTATTATTTCTTAAAAACACGCTTTTGTTTGGACAATGGGAATTAATTTTAAATTAATTTCGGCCACCTATGTGTTTTGAATTTGGAAAAATGGATTCCATATTTGGAATCAAGAGGTCTAAATTTTGTAAATAGGTAACGTTTATTTTTAGACCTTATGAATATTTACTTTAGTAAATATTTTATTTACCATGGTTGCAAGGGTAAATCTAGTAAATAAGGGTAAAAATTAATATTATAATAATATTAAATTACACTCAAAATTTTACTAACCCTATTGTATGAAATATTTCCAACCAATGGAATCTTTTGGTTTATTTTGGGACCCCATGGAGCAACTTGTTAGTGATAATGACACTTTATATTAATTAATTTAAAGTAAATTCAAAAATGACATAAACATATATATTTTAGTAAAAAATATTATATGGGGTTATATAAGTGATATCTTAAACTATAAATATTAATTTTAAATATAAAATTATTTCCTACATCGTGGTATTTTATTTAAAAAAATTATACATTAAATAAATAAGCTTAATTATAACACAATGGTGATGCAGTAATTTATTCATTAATAAAGGATTAAAATAAATGATATTATAATTATTAAAATAAATTTATTTTGAAAATTTTTATACCATCCACAATTTTCAGTGATAATAATGACTTGTTATCTTTGAATTAATTATGTTTTTTTGAACTAATCAAGTTATAGATTTTTTAAAAGGCTTGATATGAATAGTGTATAAATTAACATAAATGTGTTTTAAAAACAATTAATATTTTATTAAATGATAAAGTAATCCTAAAAATATAAGATTTGGAATAATGACTTATATAAGGTTTAAAATTTCATTAATTAATCACATGTGGTTTTATTGTCATTTTATATTAACTATATTAACCTTATAGAGTGAATACACAAGAAGACATGGTAAGAGTCAAATTAGTTGACTATGGGTTAAAGCTAAATGATAATGTTAAATTTGAAACCAAAACGTGTATAAAACCTATTGTTTTAGAGTATTTCTAATGATATACATCTTATCTTATAATATATTAAATTTTGGACCTTTTGAAACTGAAATTTAGTTTATAATAAAATAATATTTTCAAACTTTCCTAAAGAACCCCTCCTCCCACTTATAAAAAGTCATCACCTCTAACACATTACTCGCTCCTCTCAAGCCCCTTGGATCAACCAAACTATGCATCAAGAATCCCTCAACATTTCTCTCTTCCACCTAGAAGCCTTACCAAAAGAATAAGGCACTTCAAGAAATCATTTTGGTTCAAATCAAAGGGAGTTACCCCATTTTAAGGTAACATCTTTTCTCAAGTTCTTTTCTTTTATTTTTCTTCTCCAAACCCCTAAAATATATTTATTACATCCTTTCATAAAAAAACCAATATCCTATAAATACTAGTTTGTTTTTATGAGAAGTATTCAAACTTAACTTAAACACACCTCCATCTAATGGATACGAACATACTATTTCTATGGACGGGGAACTACTGCCTCATGAAATGATGATTGTTAAATTATATCCTACCACATCTCATGGTGGCCATTTTGATGGAAGTATAATTATATATGATATTTATGATATATTTTTTATCTCTATGCTTCTTTAATTATCTTTTATAACATACCTTTATGCTTTTCATGTTTTATATATACGATAATTTCATTTAAGAATGTGTGGACTACCGCCCCCTCAAAGTTATATGACTCGTTCATACCATACATGTAACGTATAGAGGATGGTGTTAATGAACTTATGTAACATATAAAAATGATATTATAATAGAATTATAATATACCTTTGTATCATTTGGTCTTCATTCCTTTAAAATTGAAAAAAAATGAATGTAACGTTCATGCGTACGTACGACTTACCATCTCCATGAACGGTGAATTTCATTTTCATATATCCAAATGATATGGGCTATTATAAATACATATATACTGGATATATCTGATTTATATGATATGTAAATCATTAATATCATTCTGTATATAATGGAATTTTGACCACATGGACAACTTGTAATTATAAGTACCTAATATCAACAAAATGACCATAATTAACTTAAATGATTATGTAACGTTTATAATGTAGTAATAAGTGATATGAAAGGAAAAATAAACCTAAAAAGGTTCTCAAGTAAGTAGAAATTAACTTTGGTTTATTATTCAGGAGATTAAATAATGAAAGGTCAATTCGGACACGAGGTAAGGGACTTCGTCTCAATCACCTTTCATTGAGGCAAATTTTAATTTATACACAACTTTCTTTTCTACGGTTTATAAACCACTTGATTTTTAATTTAATTTAAAGGGGACATTTTTCTACATAGTGCTTTACTAAATGAAAAAGGGGATGTTTTTTTTAACATACATGGTGAAAATGACCTTTCTCCCACCATGAGAATTATTTGATATTTGGATTCCTTAACATGCCGTAATGATTTTAAAAGGAAAATAAATAACATATGCTCTTTTATGTATTTTGGTATAGAAAATGGTTTTGATAACAGATTCATTTTTTCAATATATTTAAATTATATATTGTGATTGCAATGTGTAAATGTTATCTTTCGATTATTTTTTTAATGTGTTGTGAATATGTTAAGGTTATTGGTCATTGTTTACGTATATGGGTGGTTTTGTGATAAACATAAGGTTGGTGAGCCTGAGATAGCTCTCAAATTCATTGGGTAACGTGATGGAGGAAAACATTAATGTTTCTCCTAATATATTTAAGTGATATACTGTGATGGGTATTCCAAACATAACTCCCTATGTAGCTATGAAAGCTATATTTTAAGTATGTTACGGATGCCACCAGTTACCTTTATGATTTGTGATTACTATGTGTTATTCAAAAATCTTATTATTTCATGAGGTATGTTAAAGAGATTATGTTTTGAATGTATTGATGGACTAATGTTTTATTTCTATATTTTATAGCACTTAATGAGTTTTTTATGCTCATCCCAAGTTTTAAAATGTTTTTCATAGGACTTAAAGATGAATAGGGTCAAGGATGGGATCAAGGAAAAGTCACGCTGTCTAAAATATGGAACTAGACATGTTTATTTTTTTAAGATTTTTTATTTTATGAAAAAAAATAGAAACTGAGTAGAAGTGTCTACTTTGTAATTTTTGAAATGTAATATAATAGTTGTGGCCTAATTCTCTAAATGTATAAACCTTAAAAGATCCACAATGTTAATTCTTGACATTACTCAAGATTATGTAATGTTTAAGGATAGGCCCTTATAACTTTTGTGCCTTATTGTTTCATGAGTAAAATTTCATAAAAACTCATAAACATAATCGCATCACACAAAAATTGCATCACTAGAGGTGAAATAACATCAACTATAACAACACACATCAATAACCACAATCCAATCCAATGTGTTTGTATTTTAACATCATACATGGGTTAGCTACTCCCATGCACGAGATCCACTACTACAAAAATGGGCAAGCAAAGCGCTACCTTTATCAGCGCTAATCAAAAAGCGCTGATAAAGGATAATCTTTATCAGCGCTATTAAAAAGCGCTGATAAAGGGATGATTTCTCAGCGCTTTTCTAGCGCTGATAAAGGAAAGGTTTTAACAGCGCTAGAAAAGCGCTTTTCTAGCGCTGTTAAAACCTGTCTCTGATTTTATTAAAAGGAGGCCGACAGTCTCCTCTTTTTTATCGTGTCCTAAGCTCTCGCGGGACTGTACCCTTGCGACTGCTTCCTCCCCCTGATCTTCCCTTTGTCGGACCTCCGTCGTACTCCTTCTCCTTCTTCTCGACCCTCTTCCGCGGATCTTCCTCCCTTCCGAACCCTACTCCTCCTCTTCAACGGTTGGCGGCTCCTCCCATGCACCCCTACTCCGGTGGTCGCGTCTTCCAGGCAGCGCAGAAGGCTCCCTCACCTCTTTGGACTTCCGATTTCTTCACCCAAGGTATGTGTATGCCCTAAATATTGTTTTTCAGTGTAGGTTTTTATGTGGTTGTCATTTATTTGTCGCCTCTGCTTCCCCTCCTCTTTTTAGACTGAATCAATTTTATTCACTCTACTCCTGGTGATGATTTTTTTTGCATATGTTTTCGCTTATTCGTTCTTCAAATCTGCTACTGCTGTGTGTTTTTTTGATTTGATTTTCCTTATGTTAGTAATGTTTATTTCTACTGCATCATGAATTTACTCCACTTTAACTTTAATTGGTTCTGTTACTGGTGTTGATAGTGAGTCACATTAGGGGGGGCTGGTTTGCAGGGGGTGTGAGGGGGGCTGGTGTGTGCAGGGGTACGGGATGGGTAGGTTTGGTGTGTGCAGGTAGGGGGGAGAGGGGTTTGGCGTGTGTAGGGGGGAGGCTGGGTTTGGTGTGTGCAGGAAGGGGGGGAGAGATAGGCTGGGTTGGTTTAGTGTGTGCAGGCAGGGGGAGAGGGGACAATATGGTTTGCAAGAGGGTGTGGGTAGGGGGCATGAGGGGGGAGGGAGGCCGGTTGGTGGTGTTGCTGGAGGGGGATTGGTCTGGCGTGCTGGTGGGGGGGGGGGGGGGCTGGCTGGTTTGTAGGGGGGTAGGCTGGTTTGTAGGGGGAGTGTGTGTGTAGGGGGGAGGTTGGCTGGCAGGCGCAGGGGTGCAAGGAGGCTAGTGGTGCAGGGGTGCAGGGGGGGGTCTGGTGTGCAGGCACGGGGGAGAGGGGGGCAGGCTGGTTGGTTTGCAGGGGGGAGGGGGAGGCTGGTGTGTGTGTGCAGGGGGGAGGGTGCGGGGGTGCAAGGCTGCTGCAGGCTGGTTTAGGGGTGCAAGGGTGCCATTCAGGGGTGGAGGGGTGTTGTGCGGGGGTGCAGGAGGGGGGAGGGGAGGGGGCAGGGAGTGCAGGGGGAGGGGGCAGGGAGTGTAGGGGGAGAGGGTTGTTTTGTTGTACGGGGTACAGGAGGGGGGGGGGGGGGGTTGGTGTGCCTGGGGGAGGGGGACAGAGGGTGCAGGGGGCTGAAATATTTGTGCAGGGGGGCTGAAATTTTTGTGCGGGGGGGGGGGGGGGGGGGTCTGGGTTTTTTGTGCAGGGGTGTAGGAGGGGGGAGACTGTGCAGGGGGGAGGGGGCAGGGGGAGAGGGGTGTTGTGTTGTACAGGGTACAGGAGGGGGGGGCTGGTGTGCCTGGGGGAGGGGGCAGAGGGTGCAGGGGGAGGGGGCTGAAATTTTTGTGCAGGGGGGCTGGTTTTTTTGTGCAGCAGGCTGGTGCAGTGCAGGGGGTCCATCGGGTTGGGTCTAGGGGGTTGGGTTTGAGTGGATGGTTCGGGTCCGTTGGGTTGGGATGGGTTGGATTGGTTTGCGTCGGGTTGGGTCGGGTTTACACATATAACCCGACCCAAATTGACCTGACCCTCGATGGGTTGGGTTGGGTTGGGTCCTTCGGGCATGCGACGGGTAACCCGAGCCCACTGGGTCGGGTTGGGTCAGGTTGGTTGCTCCGGAAGCTTGTGACCCGACCCGACCCAACCCGAACTTTTTTGTTCGGGTCGGGCCTTGAAACACCTCCAACCCGACCCGACCCGACCCATGGACACCCCAAGTTTATATGATGCGCTATTGTGCCGTGTGGTGAACCTTCTGCATGTTGACTATAAAATGTAAAATTAATTTAGTAGATTATCATGTCTTAAATTGGTTAGTCATTGTGCACCAAACTTATTCTTTGGAGGTTGTATACCTTACTCGAATCACCCCCTTAGGGTGTGTTTCTTATAGGCCCATGACCCCTATTGATCTTTGGCTTGAAATTGAACCACCTTTGACATGTGTTGATATATCCCATGCCCATGGGTTTATTAAAGGGAATTAATGATATTTATGTGTAATGGACATACCCATGGACTACTTGATCACTTATAAATGAATTAAATAAAAGTTGAATGGTAAGGCCATGTTCCTTAACCATTTTTAAACAATGTAGTGTTATTGATTATATACCTTAGACCCCATCTTACTAATTATCAGTTATAAGACTTAAATTTATCAAACTAATTGATAAAATGCAAGGGTGATATTCCTTAGACTTGATCATAATATGATATGGATGTGATTACATCATTATTACCTTCTTTAATGAATATGATGTTTCATATTGATTATTTGGAATTAATAGACATGAACTTCCATATTGCTTATTCGAAATTAATGGAATTAACATTCTATATTGTTTGTTTGGAATTAATGGACATGGCGTTCTGTATTGCTTATTCAGAATTAATGGACATGAAATTCCTTATTATTTATTTGGAACTAATGGACATGAAGTTCCATATTTCTTATTCAAAATTAATGAACAATATGCTCCTTATGGTTTACATGGAATTAATGGACACGACATTCGTTATTGTTCATTTGTAATTAATGGACATGATGTTCCATGTTGTTTATTCAGAATTAATGGCGATGAATAAAGATTGGATGGATGCTAATCGTTTGACAATAGAGTATGAGAACGGAGTGAAAGAGTTCATCAAGTTTTCACAGTATCATGCAAAGGATCCTTCTCAACTCCTTTGTCCGTGTTTATGTTGTTTTTATTCTAGACTAATTACTCCAGAGGAGTTGGAAGAACATTTGATATGTCACGGAATAGATAGGAGTTATAAATGCTGGAATAAACATGGGGAAAAAGCGAATGTAGCTATTGGCTGGAATAAAACTGCATTTTATGGATCATCAGATATGATTACAAATATGGATAATGAAGAAGACCGTATAGAGGATGTGATTACAGATATCAATTATGATGAAGATCGTATTGAGGAAATGACAAGGACAGTTGAACATGAACTCCGTGATTGCCCAAAATTGTTTTAGAAGTTAAAGAGTTGTGCAAAGATGCCATTGTATGTTTGTTGCACTAAATATACTGCATTGTCAGCTGTACTGAAGTTGTATAAATTGAAAGCAGGCAACGGATGGAGTGATGTCAGTTTCACAGAACTAATTTCTCTTTTGAATGACATGCTTCCAGAAGATAATGAGCTCCCAAGACGGACATATGAAGCTAAAAAAATGCTACACTCGATGGGTATGATTTCTGAAAGAATACATGCCTGCCCGAAAGACTGTATATTGTTTCGCAAGGAGAACAAATCACTTACAGAATTCCCAAAGTGTGGTTCTTCTCGAAACAAGAAAGATGAACGCAGTCCTACGAAAGTTGTATGGTACTTTCCAATCATTCCAAGGTTTAGGCGTCTATATGGAAGTGAAGAAACTGCAAGACAATTGTCGTGGCATGCAGATAAAAGAAATAAAGATGGAAAATTACGTCACCCGGCCGACTCTCCTCAATGGAAGAGAATTGATCATGAGTATCCTGAATTTGGAAATGAGTCGAGAAACCTGTGTCTTGCGTTATCTACCGATGGAGTGAATCCTTTTGGTTTTCAAACCAGCACTCATAGTACTTGGCCTGTTATGTTGGTAAATTATAACTTGCCACCCTGGTTATGCATGAAACGGAAATTCATTATGTTATCTTTGCTTATATCAGGACCAAAACAACCAGGTAACGATATTGATGTATATTTGGCTCCCTTGATCGATGATTTGAAGTTACTGTGGGAGTCAGGTGTTATGTTGTATGATGCTTATGAAAAAGAATACTTCACGTTGAGAGCGTTGTTGTATGGGACGATAAATGATTTCCCTGCTTATGGAAATTTGTCAGGCTATAGCATTAAAGGAAGTCAAGGGTGTCCTGTGTGCGAAGAAGATACAGAATCAATTAGGTTGAAACATTCATCCAAATTTGTGTTTCTAGGACATCGTAGATTTCTTCCCCGTCGACATAAGTACCGATCTTGGACGACATCATTCAATGGAAGTTTAGAACAACGCAAAACACCGTCACCACTAACAGGTGATCAGCTGTTTGAGAAAGTAAAAGACGTGAACACTGTTTTTGGTAAACCATTTTCGAAAAACCTTACGAAAATCGGTTGGAAAAAGAGATCAATTTTTTTTGAATTACCATACTGGAAATGTCTGTACGTCAGACATTTTCTTGATGTGATGCATCTGGAAAAAATGTATGTGGCAGTGTTATAGGAACGTTGCTAAATGCTCCTGGAAAAACAAAGGATGGAATTAAGGCAAGGTTGGACATGGTTGACATGGGAATAAGAGAAGAGTTGGCTCCCGTGAAGGGTGAAAATCGAACGTTTCTTCCTCCAGTTGCGTACACTCTTTCTAGGGATGAGAGATATCAGTTTTGCAACTTCTTCAATGATGTAAAGGTTCCAGAGGGATATTCATCAAATATCAAAAACATTGTGTCAATGAATGATTTGAATTTAAAAGGTTTGAAATCACATGACTTCCATGTTTTGATGCAAGATTTAATTCCTATAGCTTTACGTTGCATTTTGCCCAAGAATGTTCGTCATACATTAAGCAAACTTTGTTTCTTCTTCAAAGATATATGCAGCAAAGTTTTAGACCCGGCGAAATTTCCAGCTATGGAAAAAGAAATTGTCATCATATTATGTGAATTAGAAATGTTCTTCCCGCCAACATTCTTTGATATGATGGTTCATTTGATGGTTCATTTGGTGAGAGAGGTTCGACTTTGTGGTCCTGTGCACTATAGATGGATGTACCCCGTTGAACGGTATATGAAGATTTTGAAAGGGTATGTCAAAAATCGAAGTCGGCCAGAGGGTTGTATTATGGAGCGATATATTGTTGAGGAAGCCATTAAATTCTGTACCGAATACCTATCTGATGTGGAAAGCATTGGTCTGCCGAAATCTCGTCACACTGGACGCATTGAGGGTGAGGGAATTTTTGGAAGAGATGTTGTGACAATCAATATTACTGATCGGGAGCAGGCCCACCTTTATGTTTTGCATAACAGTTGGGAGGTTGCTCCATATATTGAAACCCACAAAGAAATTTTGAGGCAGTTGAATCCATCAAGGGCTGAAAAATGGATAGAAAATACACATAATCACCAGTTTATAGGATGGTTTCGAGACCATATTTTTAAGGAGTTAGATGAAAATCCGAATTCAATTTCAGAATGACTTCGATGGCTAGCTACCTGACCAAGCGTGTATGTATTATCTTACAATGGTTATGTAATTAATGGTTATACATTCTATACAGATAAACATGATGAAGATAGTACCATGCAAAATAGTGGAGTAACACTTGTGGCTGAAGCGATGCATGTTTCTGGTAGTAAGGATAGAAATCCAATTTTCGCGAATATGTCATACTTTGGCATTATCAAAAGAATATGGGAGTTGGATTATACGACATTCCAATTGCCGATTTTTCAATGCAACTGGGTTGATAACAACAGTGGTGTTAAAATAGATGAATTGGGATTTGTGAAATTTGATTTCAGTAAAGAAGGGTACAAAGACGAACAATTTATAATGGCATCACAAGCGGTACAAGTATTTTATGTTCCAGACCCCGCAAACCGAAAGTGGTCGATTGTTCTGTTATCGTCCAAAACTACTGAAGGGTCCGATGAAAATTCAATTGAGGATGATCCTTTCAGTGGGACGTCGCAATCATTCCGCAGCGGTCCCAATAAAGACGACGTTTTGTATGTTAGAGGAGACCATAATGAATGGATTTGGATTATCGATAGAGGTGTCAAATCCATTCAGCCTTTGAAAAAAAAAGAGTTCAATAAACAGGTTATATTTTGTTTGTAATATAAATATTGTTATCTCATGTTATTATATTATCATTATTGAATTTATGTAATCCAACTTAAGTGTTAAACCTTTTTTTGCAGATAATGACTTCTGCACGTTCTGGTGCTCCTAACCTCGAGGCTGAACAAGCCTCTCAAGCTGCTGCTGCTGCTGCTTCTGCTTCTACTGCTGCTGCTTCTGCTACTGCTACTGCTGAACAAGCCTCTCAAGCCTCTCAATCTCAACATATTGTTGTTGGTACTGCTGCTGCTATTGGTGCTCCTATTGTTGAGGTCCAACAACTATCTGAACATGTTGATGCTAGGATTTTAGATGAAAACATTGATGATGCTGATATAGACGAAATGGTTGGGGATAAAGGAGCGACATCACAGAAAAAACAGGTGCGTCGTAGTTTAACAGTGTTGGCTAATGTTTTGAAGGGAAAGAGAAAAGGAATCAAATTCGATGTTGGGTGGAATGCACAGGGCCAACACGTTATCCCCAACAAGGCAATGTTTAGCAGTTACGTTGGAATTGTCACTCGGCAACGCGTGCCGATTGACATAGCTTCATGGCACCATGTTTCGTCCGGCCTGAAGGCTGTGATGTGGGAAGAAATTACGGTAACATTTTGATTTCATTTCTTTAATTTACTAGCTAATAAAATAATGAAACAATGTCTTATTCTTCACAATCCATTGCAGAGTACATTTATAGTAGATGATTCACACAAGACTTATGTACTAAGGCTTGCGGGAAGGTGTCATCGAGGTTTTCGCACTCTACTTACAAAATATCATCTGAAAGATTCCAAGGGTAAAATAAACCCGCAACCACCCATTGTCTACAATCACTTGATATCCCAAGAATCATGGGATTCATTTGTTGGTCATCGTGGGGATCAAAAGTTTCAGGTACATTGTGACTGATAATATTTTGTTTGAGGATATACATGTATTCATCACTTTGATTGTCAATATTTCATTTATGAAACAGCAACTCAGTACTGAAAACAAGGAACGCGCATCAAAACCGACGTACCCCTATCGTAAAGCAAGGATGGGGTATGCCTCACTAGAAAAGAAAATGGTGCGTATTTTAAATTTACAGTGATATTGTTATGTGTCAAGAAACAACTTTATAAAAATCTTTCTTTATTTATATGTAGATTGATGCCTCTGAAACCAAACACACATCCATCCCTCGTCATGTGCTATGGAAGGAGGCACGTGTGGATAAGGAAGGGAATTTGGTTGATGAAAACACACAAAAAGTTTGGGAAATATGTGTAAGTATGACACGATAAAATGTTTTGTTTTTAAATTGCTATTACATAATAATAATTACTTATTTTCTTATATCCGACGGTCACAGGAGTCAGGTACTCTTGCAGCTGGTGCAGATATATTAGCGATAGCTTTGAAGCGACCAGAACAATACGGTCGCGTCAGAGCTGGGGGGTTTGGGGTGACACCCCGAGTATATTATGAGAAAAAAAACAAGAGGATCAAAAAATGAAGAAATGACAGCAATGAAAAATAGACTAGCAACTCTTGAAGAACATTTTCAATGGCAGGGAGAGTTGCTAGCAACTTTAATGGGTCAGAAGCCAAGAGAAGAGACAACTCAGGAACAACCAGCGCCTGAAGATCCTGCCCCACACCCCACCAGCTTTGAGGCAAGCCATTCCCCTGAAAGAGTTGTGTTAGCTGTGGTAATCAATATTCTATTAATTGTTCTGATAAAATGTGAATCAGACAAACACTGATTTCTTCCTATACTGATCTTATGTAGGGTGATAATTATTGTGATTTATATCTTTCAACACCCACCTATCGCCTTGTAGCGAGGGCTACAGTATTCAACATCTCAGAGGACACGCTGCACAATAGAGCACTTCCAAAAGATCATCTCAAAGTGACAATTATGGTAGCTCATGAGCCAACAGCACAACTACCTGTTCCACTTGATGATGATGATATTTGTACAGTCGAACAGGCTATTGGGACATTCATTGCATGGCCATCACAACTTGTGAGACTACATGCCGAAAAAGAGGTATTTATTTACAGTTTTTTAAGACAAACCTTTATAAAAAAGGTATGAACCAATGAATTTTATTGTAGACGAAGAATGGGGATGCAGTGAAAGGAGCATCGAAAGGATCGACCAACCGGTCCAAAAGATCTACTGAAAGTGGAATTACACCGCTTATTCTCTATCCACATTTAATTGAATTGATGACTCATGTGGATACGAAGTTGACAAATGGTAGTATCCATGTAGTTGTTTTTGAAGAGAATATGTATGGAGAGGAAATACAAGATTTTGTTGCTGCTGAAAATGTAAATGAGATCCTTCAGTATCAGTGGCTTGGCGTCACAAGTGTAAATGTGTATATGAGGTATGTTTTCTACCCCGTCGCTTTTCCAAAAGATGATATATTGTGCTAATTATGATTAAATACATTTTATATTATTGGAAGATGTATATATGAAAATCAGTTGAAGGGTTTTCCTCATGAGACAAAGTTCGGACTCGTCAGTCCTCATATCACATCAACACAAGAAATAGAATTATCAGAATCCAAAATTAAGGAAAGAGCGACTACTTTGTTGAAATCATTTGACAGAAAGATAACGGAAGACTGACTCTTCCTCATACCAACCATGCAGGGGTAAAACTCTACGATTAAAGCATATCAATTATATTTTCATTTCTTTCATTACTTATTCCTTTTTGTGTATTTAGGAAACATTGGATGCTAAATGCGGTGCATTTGGATACTCCCAAGATTTATTTTCTGGACTCAAAGCACGGATATCCAACAAACTGACCGCATGTGATGCAGTTTGTCAATCTGTAAGACACTACATCCGACGTTTTAGGTCTAAACATCAATTTATATAATATATATTATCTTTTACTGAGGATTCTGTTATGATAGGGCGGTGTACCAATATCTTCTAAATCATTGTATGAGGACAGGGGCTAAGCATAAGCAGCCGAGCAAGTACTATGTCTGGACAAATATCAGGGTATATATAATAAAATTTCACTATCCAAGCATATATGAAACACAAGTTACTTACTCGCCTCATGATCAATGTTTCTGCAGTGTCCAAAACAAACAAACGACAAAGATTGCGGTTATTATGTTTGTAGATTCATGAAAGAGATCGTTTTCAATGGACAAATTAGCATCCCTAAAGAGGTATTTTCGAAAACAAGAACTATTTCATTTAAATTATTTATTAATTATTTATTTATATAATTTTCAGTACTATTATGAATGTCAAAAAGCGTCATATTCAAAAGACGATGTAGATATGTTCAGAAACGAGTGGGCCGCATACCTGATGCAAGATTGTCCAGATATAGCATGAAGATCTGACTTTTATTGCAAGAGTTGCAGACGCGTATAATTGGAGGAAATTTTTGAGAGGGGTTCATGGGGATAAAAAGATGAAACATTCTTGTATGTAAATGTTTGTAGAAAAAATTGTAATTATTATTAAATAAAACATTCTTTCTCCAATGGGTCATTTGTCCATTTTAACAGATGAAATGCACCAGTAACATGCAAGAATGATGGACCACATTTCTTTGGCCTTTGGACAAAAAACCAGTAAAATCTCCAAAATACCTTCATATCATGCATGAACCAGTAAAATCTCCAAAATACCTTCATATCACGCAGTTCTGAAAAGAGTCACTATTTAAAAGAAAGTCACAAGTTTAGATACATCTCGAGATGGTCAGTTTAAAGACATTTTGAAGGACACTACTAAAGACATTCTCAGATATGCACACATTCCCCACTTTTAGATCGTTGTCTACTACAATGATCTTCCAAACAAGATATGCATTAGAACGCTCATGATACATAGAGCAATTCACTGGCCACCTTCGAGAATGATCTGAAGCACAAACCATGACAGCATTATGTTTTTCCTTGAAAATTCTCTTGGAAAACTGGAATGGTAACTCACTCTTGTGATTTTGCGTCTCTACTTGTCTCTTCATGTGTGCAGCTATTGCCATTCCACTTCGCTAAGAGAATTTTCAAGGAAAAACATAATGCTGTCATGGTTTGGGATTCAGATCATTCTCAAAGGTGGGAAGTGAATTACTCTATGTATCATGAGCGTTCTAATTCATATCTTGGTTGTCCTTAAGTTTCAGCAGAGTCCGAATGCGTTTGGTCGGTTTGCCGTATGTCAGTTCTTGATTTCACTTAAAAGTGAGTCCATTTTTAACAAAACATAGAAACTGTGAGTGGTGTCGGCCACATCGGGCCTCGGATTGATGTGGGGTTGACTCGTACACGTCACACATGAGTCATGGATCATTGTGAAAAAGTATCAACACAATCAGAAGCCGTTAGATCAGTTTGGCGTGTGTACGTAAAATATTGTCCCTTTTAAAAAAATTACATACACTTGGAGTGATACCGGTCACACCGCGTCTCAGATTGAGGTGGGGTTGACTCGTACACATGACATATGACACATGAATCATTGTCCTAAAATGTCAACACAATCCGAAGGCGTTTGGTCGGTTTCCCATATGTCAGTTGTTGATTTCTCACTTAAAAATAAGTCCATTTTGAACAAAACAGAGGCACTTGGAGTGGTTCAGTCACACCGCGTCTCGGATTGAGGCGGGGTTGAGTCGTACACGTCACATATAACCCATGAATCAGTGTCCTAAAGTTTCAACACAATCCGAAGGCATTTGGTCGGTTTCCCGTATGTCAGTTGTTGATTTCTCACTTAAAAATAAGTCCATTTTGAACAAAACAGAGGCACTTGGAGTTGTGTCAGCCACAACAGGCCTCATATTGAGGCGGGGTTGACTCGTACATGTCACATTTGAAGGTGAGTATGCATACACGATAGTTGACCTTCTTAGAGAAGAGTTTCTGGAAGAGTATAAAAGACATGAAGCAATGAAGATCATTAGAGTGTTGGAGCAAATGTGGTTGCTACAAACAATGTGGAAATCGGCTTGTGCAAAGCGACCTAAGTTACAACTTGCAGGTATTGTACTCTATTTTTTTCTGGAAGGTTTCAGTTTAAATGCATTTTGGAATTATCATTTCTAGCCATTGTCTTTTAGGTTTTTTTGACAGCCGAGGGGAAAGGGTGGGGTCTGCAGACATTGGAGGATATGTCGAATGGTGATTTTGTGTGTGAATATGTTGGAGAAATGTTAACTCCCGCAGTTCTGAAAAGAGTCACTATTTAAAAGAAAGTCACAAGTTTAGATACATCTCAAGATGGTCAGTTTAAATACATTTTGAGAGACACTACTAAAGACATGCTCAGATATGCACACATCCCCCACTTTTAGATCGTTGTCTACTACAATGATCTTTCAACCAAGATATGCATTAGAACGCTCATGATACATAGAGAAATTCACTGCCCAACTTTGAGAATGATCTGAAGCCCAAACAATGACAGCATTATGTTTTTCCTTGAAAATTCTCTTGGCGAACTGGAATGGCAGTAGCTGCACACATGAAGAGACAAGTAGAGACGCAAAATCACAAGAGTGAGTTGCCATTCCAGTTCACTAAGAGAATTTTCAAGGAAAAACATAATGCTGTCATGGTTTGTGCTTCAGATCATTCTCGAAGGTGGCCAGTGAATTTCTCTATGTATCGTGAGCGTTCTAATTCATATCTTGTTTGGAAGATCATTGTAGTAGACAACGATCTAAAAGTGGGGGATGTGTGCATATCTGAGCATGTCTTTAGTAGTGTCCCTCAAAATGTCTTTAAACTGACCATCCTGAGATGTATCTAAACTTGTGACTTTCTTTTAAATAGTGACTCTTTTCAGAACTGCTGGAGTTAACATTTCTCCAACATATTCACACACAAAATCACCCTTCGACATATCCTCCAATGTCTGCAGACCCCACCCTTTCCCCTCGGCTGTCAAAAAAACGTAAAAGACAATGGCTAGAAATGATCATTCCAAAATGCATTTAAACTGAAACCTTCCAGAAAAAAATAGAGTACAATACCTGCAAGTTGTAACTTAGGTCGCTTTGCACAAGCCGATTTCCACATTGTTTGTAGCAACCACATTTTCTCCAACACTCTAATGATCTTCATTGCTTCATGTCTTTTATACTCTTCCAGAAACTCTTCTCTAAGAAGGTCAACTATCGTGTATGCATACTCACCTTCAAATGTGACGTGTACGAGTCAACCCCGCCTCAATCTGAGGCCTGTTGTGGCTGACACAACTCCAAGTGCCACTGTTTTGTTCAAAATGGACTTATTTTTAAATGAGAAATCAACAACTGACATACGGGAAACCGACCAAACGCCTTCGGATTGTGTTGACACTTTAGGACAACGATTCATGGGTTATATGTGACGTGTACGACTCAACCCCACCTCAATTCGAGATGCGGTGTGACCAGTATCACTCCAAGTGTATGTATTTTGTTTAAAATGGACAATATTTTACATACATACGCCAAACCGATCTAACGGCTTCTGATTGTGTTGATACTTTTTCACAACGATCCATGACTCATGTGTGATGTGTATCAGTCAACCCTGCATCAATCTGAGGCCCGGTGTGGCCGACACCACTCACAGTGTCACTGTTTTGTTAAAAATGGACTTAATTTTAAGTGAAATCAACAACTGAGATACGGAAAACCGACCAAACGCATTGGGATTCTATTGAAACTTAAGGACAATGATCCATGGGTCAAATGTGACATGTACGAGTCAACCCCGACTCAATCAGAGGCGCGGTGTGACCGGTATCACTCCATGTGTATGTATTTAGTTTAAAATGGACAATATTTTACGTACATACGCCAAACCGATCTAACGGCTTATGATTGCGTTGACACTTTTTCACAACGATCAATGACTCATGTGTGACGTGTATGATTCAACACCGCATCAATCCGAGGCCCGGTGTGGCCGACACCACTCACAGTGTCACTGTTTTGTTAAAAATGGATTTAATTTTAAGTGAAATCAACAACTGACATACGGAAAACCGACCAAACGCATTGGGATTCTATTCAAACTTAAGGACAATGATCCATGGGTCAAATGTGACGAGTACGAGTCAACCCTGCCTCAATCAGAGGCGCGGTGTGACCGGTATCACTCCAAGTGTATGTATTTAGTTTAAAATGGACAATATTTTACGTACATACACCAAACCGATCTAACGGATTCTGATTGCGTTGATACTTTTTCACAACGATCAATGACTCATGTGTGACGTGTACGATTCAACACCGCATCAATCCGAGGCCCGGTGTGGCCGACACCACTCACAGTGCCTCTCTTTTGTTCAAAATGGGCTTATTTTTAAGTGAAATCAACAACTGACATGCGGCAAACCGACCAAACGCATTTGGATTCTGTTGAAACTTAAGGACAATGATCCATGGGTAAAATTTGACGTGTAAGAGTCAACCCCGACTCAATCCGAGGCCCGGTGTGGCCGACACCACTCAAAGTGCCTCTATTTTGTTCAAAATGGATTTATTTTTAAGTGAAATCAACAACTGACATACGGGAAACTGACCAAACGCCTTAGGATTGTGTTAACACATTAGCACAATGATCCATGGGTCATATGTGACGTGTACGAGTCAAACCTGCTTCAATCTGAGACGCGGTGTGGCCGGTATCACTCCAAGTGTATGTATTTTGTTTAAAATAGACAATATTTTACACACATACACCAAACAGACCAAACACAATCGGTTTCTATTGAAACTTAAGGACAACGATCCATGAGTCAAATGTGACGTGTACGAGTCAACCTCGCCTCAATCCGAGGCCCGGTGTGGCCGACACCACTCAAAGTGCCTCTGTTTTTGTTAAAAATGGACTTAATTTTAAGTGAAATCAACAACTAACATACGACAAACCAACCAAACGCATTCGGATTCTGTTGAAACTTTAGAAAAACGATACATGGGTCAAATGTGACATGTAAAAGTCAACCCCACCTTAATCCGAGGCCCGGTGTGGCCGACACCACTGAAAGTGCCTCTGTTTTTGTTAAAAATGGACTTAATTTTAAGTGAGAAATCAACAAGTGACATACGGGAAACTGACCAAACGCATTCGGATTCTATTGAAACTTAAGGACAATGATCCATGGGTCAAATTTGATGTGTATGAGTCAACCCCGACTCAATCCGAGGCCCGGTGTGGTCGCGCCACTCAAAGTGCCTCTGTTTTGTTCAAAATGGACTTATTTTTAAGTGAAATTAACAACTGAGATATCCACCTCACATGTAGTGTAGACCCTCCCCCAAGACTTGGCATGAATTTTTGAGATACACAAACATGGGGTGGATTACATGGCTTTCCTACATGGAATATATCCCACTACACGTCTTTAATGAGCCAGCTACGCAGTTTATCCCTTGTACAGATACACAGGAAGAATCACACGGGATCGACGTCATGTACTAACATAGGGCAAGGGTGCATAAGAGGACACAAGATCAAAGGGTAACACGTATATGTTTTTTAACATGCCATGTAATTTCCTATTGATATGACATGTATATTCACACAGGCAGCTGAACATTGGAGTTACCCAGGGTAAAGGGACAAGGCATGTGACCCTTTAAATGACACATAATTTTATGTACTGTGATTGATCTCTTTGAACACTATATCAAGGACATATTTCATTAGGTTTGGCTCCCATGATCCTTCCTAGGATGGTTTTGGTATCTTTTCCTACTTACGGTAGTACGATCGCTTCAGCAGGACGTCCTAGACATAGTTGGAGTCTCTCTGAAAGTCCTGGAGTGAGATCATATATCTATTTTTGAGGTCCAGGTAGAGTCTTGTATCAACGCAACCAATCCTACCAGACATCGATCCTATATATAGAATGTTAATCTTGATGTCTAATTACAGTCCCCCAGTTTATGATATGTTACCTTTTTTGTATTAATATACATAATTACTAAGGGTGATGGTTGGGAGAGTTGGGATATCCTTTTTATGCATTGCAGAATGATTCAAGGAGCACGGGCTCTGCACAATTTGTCAAAACCAAGTGGCAATCCAAGGAGAAACAATGCATAGTGGAATGTTCCAGTATTTATCT
Source organism: Viscum album (assembly GCA_963277665.1). Taxonomy (NCBI): domain Eukaryota; kingdom Viridiplantae; phylum Streptophyta; class Magnoliopsida; order Santalales; family Viscaceae; genus Viscum; species Viscum album. Next base: position 310,909,203 of record OY728120.1, read on the forward strand.
TCTGCGTTGTGTAGGAATATTTTGTGATACTATGTAATGAGGTAGTTTTTGTTTCTGGGTAGACGGTATCTAACTCATGGTAAGAACACTGTTTGGTTGGGTTGTGATCGGTTGATGACATGCTTGTGGTTAATATACTGGTTTTTGTGCAGGTCTGTGGTTGATATAATGGTTTTTGTGCAGGTCTGCTCAGCTAGCTGTACTGGTGCAGGTTTTTTATTAGCAGCAGGCAGGGATTTACCAGCGCTTTTTTAGTGCTGTTAAAGGCGACATTTAACAGCGCTAAAAAAGCGCTGTTAAAGGAGATATTTAACAGCGCTAAAAGAGCGCTGTTAAAGGTATCCTTTAACAGCGCTTTTTTAGCGCCGTTAAAGGCGACATTTAACAGCGCTTTTTTAGCGCTGTTAAAGGTGAAATTTAACAGTGCTAAAAAAGCGCTTTTAAAGGACCCCCCCCCCCCCCCTTATCAGCGCTGAGCTTTACAGCACTTTTCTAGCACTGTTAAAGCCCGATTTTAGCGCTGTTATTGCCTGTTTTTGTAGTAGTGATCCTAACCAAGGCCTGACTCTTCCTATTCTACAATCTACCTTTCCCAATTGGTTAGAGAAGACAAATGGAAAGGAAACACCTTTGATACAACTTTTTAATGTCCTTACTTGGGTGTTAAACACTAGTGCCTCAAGATAGTTGGTTACATGCCCTTAGGTGTGCATCCCCAAATGCCAAAGGCTTCCAACTATCAATGAGGGTCAATATCGATCATAGGGATACTATACCCACTTTATGAAGTTGCACAAAAAAATAAATAACAATAACTTATATATGTAACTAAATAACTAGATTATACCTATATCACATGATAACTAAAATAGGATACAATTTCCAAACTAAAACAGTAGATATGTATTGATAAGTACTCTCCAAGTGTCAAATGAAAATATCAAAAGTAAGTCACTGAAAACATAAAGTGGGTCCCAAATCACAATTGGTTCCCTCATCCATGATCCATCCTAACTTAGCCATCTAATATGTTGATCTTTCCTTTAACCAATACTGAAACCATGAAATCTATCATGGTACCAATCAAGTAGCCTTTTTAGGATGTGAGTACAACTTAGTAAACCACCCCCAATGGTGTTTAAAACAATATCCAGTCAATAAGAGTGTATGTAGTTGTATAAATAATAAAATATAATCAATAAAGTAATAGTTTACATTTATTAAATTAATCTTTATTTAACCATATAAGACATCGGGTTCTCATGGACACCTGACCTCTTAATACCTACTTCAACCCATACTAGTGTCTGAACTATCCCCAAGTGATATCATATATTAGAATTCCATTTTTACTATTCATCATCTCAATTTTTATCACGTCCAATTATAACCATAGTCCAATGTCAAGTCATGGGCATAGAACGTCGTGTTTAACACCCTGTGGGTATTTGGAGCCTCAATCCCTATCCCGGACATCTATGACACTATGGAATTTTGAATCAACAGTACCTATCCCATACTCATTTATCAATTTATCACTATAGTCTTTTGATGCAGCAGACCATGTCCCACACATGAATATCAATATTTATAACTATGGGATTTTTATACAGTAGACCATATCCCACAAATTAATCTAAATATTCATCACTATAGGATTTTGATTCAGTATACCATGTCCAACACATGATTATCACATATACCACAATATCAAAATTTCACATGTATCGCAATATCGCATGTACCAGAACAAACAATTAATTAATTCACAAAACAATTAAAAAAATTCAATAATTAAATATTCACATAATTCAATTAATTAATTCAAAAATTATTAATCACATTAATTACATTATTTAAATCAATAGTTAATTAAACATATTAATACCATTAATTAATTCAACAATTAATTAATCACATAAATCTCATTAATTAATTCTACAATTAATTAATTCAATTCAATATTTTACATAATCACAAAAATCACCATTAATTAATTCAATAGTTATCTAATCAAATTCTAAAATCCAAATCTCCCCATAATTAATTCAATAATTAATTATTCCAATTCAATTAATTGTATAGCCACTATAATTCCAATTAATTAATTAAACAATTAATTATTCCAATTTAAACAATCCAAAATCCCCAGTTTCACAGTCCGTTAATTAATTAATTTACAAAATTAATTAATTAATTTTAAGGAAATTAATTTCTAATCAAACAATAAAAATTTTAAAATTTCATACATTTAATCGAAATCAATACTTTAGGATTTGAATAATAGACCACCAACCTCAAAATTGATGAAGAATACTCATCGATGGAAATCCCCAAATTAAAGTGGAAGAACCACAATCACGATGAAGAATGAGATCTATATATGAATATTAGATCCAAGATCAGGTGGATTAGATATATTAAACCTAGATATAGATCCATAAAAATAGACGAGAACATCCCTCCAAATGATTAGAGAAACATGAGCGTGATGGAAAACCCCAATGGATAAGGATCTCTTACCGAGGGAGGTAAATATCTTTAATTTGGGATTTAAATCCCTAGAAACAAAGTTTAGGATCCCTAAAAAAATTTCTAGGGGACTCTCAAATTAAGAGTAATCAATTGGGTTTGAGTTACGGTCAATTTTTAGTCTACAATAGTTGGTTCATGAATTTTTAATCTAATGTTTAGGTTAATTTAAAAACTCACACATGGTTTCTTAGGTAGGGACACAAGGTTTTCCAAACCATGAACCTTAACCATGAACCCCTTCTAAGCGGTTCATGGTTTCTACTAAGAGGGTACACTATTTGAAAAACCATGCTCCAGCCATGAAATCCACCTCTATATGGGGTTTCATGGTTTGCTGGGACAAGGCACATGGTTTGGGAAACTATGTGCCAATTTTTCATTTCCCTTCATCCTTCCAATTTTCTAAAATTTTTACCCAAACACACACAAAGTAAAACCCAATAAAAATACACTCAAAACAAGGAAAAACAATACCTAAAACCAAGATGGATATATATCCACCAAAGGTCATGATCTTACATTTATGTTCACCGTCGTAGGAGATAAATGTATTGATATTTCAAAATAAAGACTCCTATAAAGAAGCATTAAATTCCAATATGCTATGGTAGATAGGTATGTAAAAATTATTGAAATGGACTCAGTGTACCAAGATTCAGGGACACTTTATTTTGAATGTTTATAGTAATTGATACGGATGGTGAATATTCAATAGAAACTAGACATGGATAGTAAAAGATGGTACCAGTAAAGCATGATTAATTATTGAAATGTTTAGTCTATGACAAAACCTATACAATATTCATCATTAATAAAATCCTTTTGAATTTAACTTGTGAAATCATATTTCTATGATCATTACCATTAGTATAAATATAGGTTTGGAATTGGTATTTTTACAATGGTTTTTTATAGACAAATTTTAAAACTAACAAGGGAAATTTTTATTATTTGTATATATCAGAACCTACTTTACGATATCTTCTATATTAATTTTAATGTCAGTTTTCATAAAAAAACATTAAAAATTATTAAAAAAAATCTATTGTTTTTAAAGAAAACTAATGTTAAAAGTTATATCGATGACGTTTTAACATAGGTTTTCTAAAAACCCGATGTTAAGGTATAACACTTTAAAATCAGTTTTTAGAAAACATGCATTAAAACTCGATAAAAATATCTCTATCATCAGTTTTCAATAAAACTGACATTTAAAGTCTTTTTAAAAATATATTGATAGCCTAAATCATTATTGATCATTTTCTCAAAACCCTCTCTCTCAAATGACTCTTGACCAATGAAGGTACTAAAGGAATTTGATGACACTTTAAAACTTTGTATTATCTATTATGGTCAATTTTAATTCACTTTTATAATTATTTCTCTTTAGTATTCTATCATTCATTCTTATTTCATGATCCTTGAGTTATTTTGATCAACCAATAACCATGATTTGGGGTTTTTTATTTTTTTTAAACATTTTTTCACTCATTTTCCTTTAATCTTGCAGTACTTGATCTGTTGCTATGAACATTGATTAAGTTTATCATAATTCAAGATGTCTTTTTCATTATCAAGATCCAACTTTTTTATGTTTTTTTATTTGTGAAAATAAATTATTTATAATATGTTGTTATCATAATTTATTGTATGTTATTATATTTTTGTATGTTTAACTATTTGTTATGATAATTTTTGGTTATAATAATTATTTGTAAGAAATTTTTATAACTATTTTTATAATTGTTTATAAGTTATTTATGTATAAATGTTTGTATAATTGTTCATATAATTTTCCATATGATTATTTTTTATGATAATTGTTTGCAATTTATTTTTGTATAATTATTTGTATAATATTTTTTATAACCATATTTATATTTTTTTGGATATCAGAAGCTATTTTGAATAATTGTTTGTAAGTTATTTTTTATGTTTAATTTTTTATTTTGATAATTCTTTGTAAGATAAATTATGTATATTTTTTTAAGGAAAAATATTTTTTATGATAATTTTGTATTAGTTATTATAGGTTCTTTTTTTTATAAATAATGTATAAGTGGTTTTATGTGATTTTTTATTTTTAAAGATAAATTACGTATAATTTTGAAAGATAAATTATGTATAACAATTATTTATTATTATGTATATTTATTTTTATTTTGATCAAATGGTTATTAATAATTGATTATTTTGATTATATTTCTTATTGTTTAAAATTTATCTGTTTTTTATATATTTTTCAATTTTTATATGTTTTAATATATTCACCTTTTATGTTGTGATCTTAGTTATTTAAAAGAATGTAATTGGTTAAATTTATGAAGAACCATTTATGAATTTTAAAAAGAAGTTTTTTATTTCTTGTAATTTTCTAAACTAAACCTTCAAAAAAAATTCTTTATGTTCAGGTGTGAAGTGTTTGAATACAATAAAGTTAACTTCTATAAAAATCAAGGATAATCTCATTTTATGTTTTTTATCCATAATTATACATGTTAGATCTGGTATGGTGAAAGAATAGAAAATTCAGCATCTAATATAGATGAAAATTTTTAGAATGAGACATCAGTTCATATTGAAGAATTAATTCATGAAGTATGTGTTAAAACCATTAAAAAAATAGAAATAGGTTCATGATTGTATAGAAATCATGAGAAACCATTAATCTCAGGTTTCACTATATATAAATTTTTATCAGCAATTTTGAGATTATTTAACTTGAAACAAAGAAATTGTTGGAGAGATAAAATATTTTTTGAGTTTCTTTTAGTTTTAAAAAATATATTTCCAAAAGAAAATATGATTCTATATTACAATTATAAGGAAAATAATATATTATTACCAATGGGATTTTAAAATAAAAAAATAAATTCTTTCCCCAACGATTTTGTATTGTATAGGGTGGAATATGAGTGTTTATCAAAATTTTCTAAATTTGGGACATTACACAATAATATGTTTGAAAAAATCAACACTAATTCATCCTAATGCACTGGAATCAAACCTATAGGTAATGAAATTTGGAACCATCCAATAATTCCTTCTAATAATTCCTTCTAATAATTCTAATAATTAAACTATAAATCATTATCAAGTACCAAAATGAATCCTCAGGCTAAATAAATTTGGTAGCTTCCAATAATTCTTATTTTGATGCTTCTATTAGCATATTAAATTGATTAAAATGGTTAATAGGGTATAAAAGTGAGTTAATCTCTTGTGGTAACCTATTTCACCCTATTTATTCACTAAAGTTTAAGATATTTGATAATAAATTTCTGAAATTTTTAAGTGAATATATAAATCTAAAAATAGGATTGTGCGTGGATTTAATGAATCAATCTTGGATCCTTGGTAGCCAATATAGTTCATGTTCAACTTTATTGGTAGTTTATAACTTTTCCCAACATATATGTATGAATAAAAAATATGTTATGTTGGGCTTCATGATTTCTAGAACAAAATAGTCTCGAAACAATATTGATGTGTATCGTTTTCCATTGATTGGTGATTTTAAGATTTTATGGGAGACATGTTTTATAGTTTTTGAATCATACAAGAAAAAGTATTTTATTTTTCTTTCTATGATAATGTTCACTATAAATGAAGTTTCAGCATACGGAAACTTCTCGGGATATAGTTTTAAAATACGGAAATCATGTCCAATTTTTGAATAAGATAAGTCATGTTATCAATTTAAAAATGGCATAAATACTATGTACTAGGTACATCGATTATTTTTTGAATTGATCATCCTTATCATAGATTGAAAAAATAATTTAATGGTTTACATGAATATAATATTCCCCCATAACTATTTTTAGTTGAAGAATATTATGATAGGGTGAAAAATATTGATTTCACAGTTGGAAATAAATAAAGTTCTTATAATAATAAAATATCTAGAAGAAACATTATATATTTTTCAAACTACCATATTGGATATATTTAGAGATAAAATATAACATTTACTTTATGAATGTTGAGGAAAAAATATGTAAGCATTTGACTGAATCTTTTTTATACATAAAAGGACAGAAAAAAAATAGAATTCATGCTAGGTTAGAATTGATATCCAAGTGAGTAAATTTGGAGACAAATACCACTATGAAAGGAAATATAACATATTTATCTTTATATTGTCACACAATAAGAAAGAGTGGGAAGATAAATTTTTTACAATGCCCATGTAAAATTAAAGTACCTAGTTAATATTCTCAAAATTTGAAGAATTTGGTTTCATTAAAGTATTGTTAATAAATATGAAGGAAATCTTCTGACTGTTATAAATTTATGAAACAACTGCTACCGGTAATACTGCGTGGTAAATTTTCGACACTTGTCAAAAAGACTATCATCGTGTTATTTTTTTAATTCTATTTTTAGAAAATTCGTTGATTCAAAATTGTTAGACGTGTGGCAGAATGATTTCTCTCTTATACTTTTTCAACTAGAAATTTATTTATCACTGAAAGTTATTGATATAATGGTTCATCTGGTGATTCATCTAGTGCATGAGAGAAGAATATGTGGTATTATTTATTTATATTACATATATCCTTTTGAAATATATATATAATTTTTGAAGGGATATATTAAAAACATCGTCGATTAGAGGCCTCTATTTTTTGAAAATTTGTATTGGAAGAGGTGATTGGGTTCTATATTGATTATTTTTATTAAGTGGAGAATATTACTCACCCAATATCTCGATATATGAAAGTTTACAGTGAAGGTAGAGGGATTATAGGATTGAGGTAAAGTTCATTCCACATGATGAAGTGATGTAGGAACATTTGTACATTTTGAACAACACATATGAGGTTCAATAGTATATATCATCACATTTTACGGAATTAAAGTTATCATATCCAAAAATAAATGATAATTGGGTGATGGTTGAGCATAAAAAGACATTTGTTTCATTGTTTAAAGATAAATTCCTGACAGATATATCGGCATCAGAAACTTTGAAATGTTTTATAGGGGTTCGTCCTTAATGTGATCACATGATTTGGTGTTGATATTAATGGGTACACATTTTACATAAAAAAATCAAGATAACCAGAGTACCATTAATAAAATTGGTGTCATGGACATTGTTGAAGTACTACATTTTTTTATTGAAATAGATAAAAACCATATTTCTACATCAATGGAATAATTTGGAGTTCTTGAGGATATATGGGAAATTTTTTATACTAAATTTCAAGTAACAGTTTATAAGTGTAATGGAGTTGATAGTAATAGTGGTGTGAAACATGATGATTATAGGTTTGAAATATTTTATTTAAAAATATTTAGTTTCAAAGAGGAACCATTTATCATGGATACATATGTAAAGTGAATATATTATGTCATTGATCTTCTGAAAGATTCGTGGTCTGTTGTTTTTCAAGGGAAAAAATATATTTGGGTGATGATAATGATGATGATGAAGTCGATATAGATTTATACGAGTCTTATTCGATTATTATTCAATTTTCATATGATTAAAATGACTATATTGTAGACATATTCCATGATTTATGAAATTATCTTTTTAAAGGGATATAGGAAAACACTAAAATAATTTCCTAATTATTCATTAAATATTTATATTTCATTTCATTTTTGAAATATACATCTATTAAAACTCTATTTTGTTAATTATTAGATGTTTAATTATATATATATATATATATATTAATTATATATATATTAATTAAATATATGTTTTTTGTGTTAAATTTTTTATTCAACAGTTATGGTTAAATATTTTTTCTTAAAAAACAGATGTACATCATTATGTCTTGGTTAAATATACACATATAAAAACACTATTTTTGTAACTGTGATATTTAAATTTATAAATTTTTCAATCATTTTGGAATTAATTTTTAAAATTAATAGTTTATCTTTCATATTTTTTGGTTAATAATTATTAATTATTATTATTATTATTGAAACATAAACAACTGTGACAATATTTTTTTACTTACACATTTTTATGACCATTATTTTTAAATATTTACATTTCTAATAATATACAGGTACACATAATTTCATTACATTCTTCAATTTAAATGAAATACTCATAGGAAAAGGAAAATTTAACGTGGTATTTTTCGTTTTTCAGTTTTTTAAATATTCATTAATATAATTATTTAAGGAATGCATATGTTTAATTTACCAAAACATATTTACAGGACTACTGATGCGCCTCTTGTAGATAAATATTATCCTTATTCTATAGATAAATTAATTTATATAGTTAGTAGACATGGGATTAAAATTTTACCAAAATAGTCAATTTCTAATGGAGATGAGAGAAATCCTATCAATTTTTATGATAATAATTACCCAATTGGACCAAATAAAACATAGTTTACTAGTTATATCTCTATGCAGTTCCATTATGGGATTATTATTTTATATCCGCATTGGAATTAAGTCTAAAAGATGGATAAATACTAGTTCTGGGAGTATATAATGGAAACATGTCTCAAATACGTTATTATTATCTCATTTTTTGAATATTATATATTTTAAATGACTAAAACTTAATTTATTAAATTATAGAGGAAATTTAATTTTTGAAGAAAATAATGAAACGGATAAAATATTTCTATCTATAGTGGTGGTTTTGTGGAGATATTTTAAAACAAAATTGAAAAAAAAAATTATGTTTTTTGGAAGTTATGAAATGAAAACCCATGCCTCAAGTATGGTTTTTTTGATGCAGATACATGGAATAAATTTATTTCTAGTAAACATGATGAATCACATATGGTATGATAATTATTTTTTATTGTAAATTTTATTATGTATTACCTTATTTCTTATTAGTTTTTTATGTAAGAGGACTCCAGGAGATCTCATTTAGAGATCTAGTTTCATAATATATACCCTCATACTTTATCACATAGTGGGTATCATTTATTATTGGATAAAATTATTGTAGAAAATTTTGATGCCTTAATAACTCGATCTAGTAATGGCTTAGAAGAGGTCAATTTCAGTACTCTATCTCCCTCCACTTGACATGGAAGATGGAAAAGAGTGAGGAGGGAAATATAAAAATAACTTATATATAAATCTTGGAATGTTATTAACAGAATTGTATAAAATTAATTTTTATTTTCCATGAATGTTTTTATTTTTAAAATTAAAAAACTAATAAAACATTTTAATTTTTCATTTCAGGATGACCTTCAGGAGAAAGTGGTGTAGGGTAATTTTTCCATAAGGGTAGAATGTATATCCTAGTTGTGTTAGGAAATCCAGAACACCCTATTATATAAGAGGATTCGACATGGGTGACAATATTAGGAATGTTTTTAGTCATGAAAGTAAGAAATCGGGATACCAATAAATAGATTCCTTAAAATATGAGTTGAAATACATAAAATAATTCATGGGTTATCAAATTTAATAATATTTATAGGATATTTATGAACATTTGATGATATAATGAAATTCTTTGCATCTTACATAGCCTACACAACCTACCCAGTCTGCCTACTTAGATCCTCCACCTCCACATTTGAACCCGACCTGATACTGTGAGTTGTATTTTGGAGATCCCCATGTACATATTATGGCTAATGAAGTCATACATATCTTTCAGAATTCTTCACATCACCATCCTATGTAGTGGGTTGGGTAATAATATCATTACATTATATTATTGAACCTACTATCCTACTTCCATTGATTATCATAGTGGTTCATAGAGTTAGTGCTTGTATGGGTCATTTTTTACATTGGTTGACTGGCTTATCCATCATATAATATATAAGGTATGAGTTGGTTTTTAAATATTATTTAACTTTGATTAACAATTTTTAATAATGTTTTATGAATTTTAATTTATATAGGAATATCTAAAATAAAAAAATAGTTCACAATTAATAAAAGGTTCAGGAAATAGTAACTTCAGATAATTTTTAGAGTTCTGAGAGGATAAAATATTATATCAGGATTCTTCTTCCATGGATAATATTTATGAGTTTAAAATGAAATATAATATATGTGTAAGATAATATCTATTAATAATATTCAAAATAGATACCATGGATCTGTTTATTTTTTATGAGATTAGCGTACTTATGTTGCAGTTTTTTTCATGTAAGTAAATTAATGTTTCCTATTTTATATCTTTAAAAAAGATAATTTCAAGTGAATTTATATATTAATTATTAATTTATTTACCTACACATGCTTATTATTAAAAATAATACCACTGGTCTTTATGGTCTTATAGATTCTGAATACATTTCAATGGATTTACAATATCAAAATACTTATACTAGAGTTACATATATATGTGAGAGATTATCAAATATGGATATTGGGTTATGGCTTTTTCCATTCCATGATGGGTAAGAACACTAAGATAATTATGAACTAATATTTATTATAATTTCATTAATTGTGATCATTTTATATTGTATTGTTCATTTAATGTCCAAGTATTTTGCACAAAATAATGCACATTATATTGGTTTTTCTCTTTATTATGTGGTGTTTCTAAAAAATTTTAAAACTTGTTAGAAGAGTAAATTTTATTTTTTTTAAATTTATTTATAATTAATTCTAATAGTTTATAAATTTTTTTTCAGTTGATATATATATAGATATATATATATATATCTGAAAATTCAAGTCAATGCAATTTTTTAACAAATATCACTTGTCTATAAAGTTTTAAAATACATTAAAGTACATGGATGTAATGGTAAATATATTTTATATTAGATAATAGTTGGTTATATATATATATATAAATATATTGGTTTTTATTTTCATGTTAATGTTTTATAATCACAATGTCATCATCAAAAAGGAAGGGAATAATGTGGTTATTATGTTTTAAGATTCATGTATGAGATGATCAAAACTAGGTTAAAGGTTTAATTTTTTAAGATTATTTATATTAATTATGTTATGTTTAATATCAAAATATTTTTTTAATCACATAGCATTCATTGTTATTTTGTATTTTCAAGGATGTCAAGCTTTATATGAATGAAAAACATACCCATGTTTGTAGTTTTTTTTTTGCAAACAATTTAATAAGTATTATTTTGATTTAAATTATTAGGTATGTCTATTTTAATTAAAATTAAAAAATAAGTATTTAAAGATCTGTTTTATAATTTAATTTGGTATATTATTTTAAATTTTACAATGTTTCTATCTATGGTATAAAGGGTTATAGATTTATAAAATAATCTTCACACTACAAAAGCCTTTAATTTATAAAGATACATCATGAATACCAAATGACATGAATAACTAAACAATGCACTCATATGTGCGACAAAAATTCAATGACTCGAGGTAAAATGAAAATACTTTAAGTTGTGTAACTCTTTAAAAAAATCAATTTGACATACATAAATCAATTTATAATATTCATTATTATTTTAGATTTTCAGTTTTGATTATTATTATACAAATTATTAACATACCCATCTTCCAAGTTTGAAAACTATTTTTTAATTATGGTTAGCATTTAAATTATAACATATTCTTATTATATTTAAATTTCAAAGAAATTATTAATTAGTCAATCCTTTTTCATTTTTCTATTTTTTATAGGTTTATTATTTGAGAATTATTTTTTATGTTTGGTTAAATTTTAAATTATCAGGTATATATAATTTTCTTTATGTTTAAAAAATGAGTAATTATAGAATCATGTTTTCTAAAAAAAATTATATTCTATTTTTTATAGGTTTCTGATGTTTTAGGTATGTATATTTTAATTAATGTTCATGTAATTACTATTTATACCAATTGCATTATACTTTTAGTTGGTAATTTTTTTTAGGATTTTTCTTTAATTTGTTTTAGTCTATTAACCTATGTATGTAAATATTTTCTAAAATTGCTAAACAAGTAAGTCTTATCCTTTTTTATAAGTTCCTTATTCTTAATTATTATTATTTATACATGTTTTTATAATTTATATATAAAAATATTGGTCATGGATGTAACACTCCAAGATTTTTAAAATAAATTTAATATTGAATGCATGAAACACTGAGTCTCTACAAAAATCACTCTATTATAACCTATCCAGTAAACATAATTTTACCAACTCTGTGTTTTGAATTTCAAAAAACTGATATACACGGTTGCTTTTAATAAGATATTTAGATTCAGATAACATCAAATTACATTTTTGGTGAATAGTAACTTCGCCATTATAAAAGTAACATACCCTTATGAATAGTAACCACATCCATGTAAGTATAAATAAAATTTAGAAACCTTATAAATAAAATATAGTATTTTAGAAATTAATAATTAAGTGTTGGTATTTTTTAAGTAATGAATACTTATTTACAATTTTAAATTAATAAATTGATTTGAAAGAAAATTAATTTTCATAAAAATTATTCATAAGTAAATATTTATTTGTCCTGTAATTTAAGGATATTTTAATAAGAACTTAGTTAATTTTGCAAAGTATTATAAAATCAGTTTTAAATTAAAATGTGTATTTTTCACGTAAATAATGATTTTATTGAAAAACTAAATTTCTATTATTTATAAAATTATTTTGATAAAAAGGATTTTATTTTGGAATTATACATGTCTGAAAATGGTTAGAGTGATTTTTTGTGATTTTTCTGAAATATTTGAATTTTTTTGTGAATAGTGAAATACGGTAATTTAGAAAATATGCTAAATAAGTGAATTTATGCGTCATTATTGAGTCATGGATGATGTAAATGAAAATTGGTTCGAACTCACATTCTCTTATTACTATTTTTTCATAATAATCGACACTATTGGTTGTCTTTGGGAAACAAATAGGAAAATAAACGGAAAACACTCCTCTCCTCCACTATAAAACCCCCTCCCTCCCTCTTCTCTTCACTCATATCAAGCCTTGTACCTTGTTAAAATTCTGCCCAAATATCCTACCAAGATCATTCCCCATGTCAATAATATCGTTGTCTCAGAAAAATACCAAAACCTCTCCCCTAAAGAGGCTCTCATGGAAGATTACTTCAAGAGGTAAATTCAACTTTTCATTTCTTTTATTTCAAGTTCCTTTGTTTTCTTTTTCTTTACTCACCTACTTTCATCCAGATCTTATGATGACTCTAGTACCTTAAATATACTATAATTTTGTTATGATAAAGTAATAATTCATCATAATCTCTTCTTTCTCCTTCTTTTATACTTGAAATGAAAACACCATCCGAGATGTGTTAATTTATCACATTCAAAGACGACAGGTTTTCAATTTCCATTAACCTCTTTAATTATGTTCATGAAACTATTTAAATGGTTTAATAAGACTATAATATATTTATTATAACTTATTTAAGGTTCTTCAATCCTTTTTTACACATTATATTAATTTATAAATCAAAATGATTTTGTTGTGATAAAAAACTGCCAATCAACCCAAACCATTGTCATTAAAGTTTAATATAATGATTCATATTCACAACCAATAACCAAAAGGATTTTATAACCATGTAATATTATGTTTATCCAATACTAAAATACAAATTCTATTCAATTACAACCATTCTAATTCTACTTGTTTATCCATACATGAATATAAGTAAATCGATCATGAAACCGGGGAAGAAAACACTCCCAAACCATGAAATTGAATCTCTTAACCCATCAAATAGTCATGAATGAACCTAATAAGTTTATAATAAATCAATTAAATTTATAATATGTTCTATAATAATTAATATATGAACCTAAATTTTATTATTCAGTTCATTTATATCAATTGAGGAACACCTTCGAACTTAAGGTAAGAGTTTTCCACCTGAACCTCCATTTTCATTTGAGTTACTTTTATTATCTACTTACCTCAATTAAATTATTATTAATTAATATTTACCCCTCATAATTTCTATTTGAATGTTATATATGTGTTCCAACCAGAATAATTCCTTAATTTATGTGGATTTATATGTTTTAAAAGGATCTTTCAAAAATTATTCCTGAAATACAAGCCCATTTCAAATTAATTTTTCGAATTCTTACCTATTTTCAAGGGCACTGTATAATATATTTTAGGCAACCATTATTTTATAAAAAAATAATTTTATTATGAAAAAACTACATTATTTTAATTCTGGTTTTAGAGATATATTTTTTCAAAATAACACTTCTTTTAAAAGTAAAGGAGTATTCATCTCAAGAATTACTCCATGATTTTATAAGAGTATTTTCATTTCTTTCAAACCCATATTGATTATTATGTATAAATGGGACTCATATTTTCTGATATCATCTACAATATTTTTTTAAATGGTTTAGGATTATTTTTATTATATATGTTCTATCTTGAAACCATACGCTATATTACTCTTTATGGTTAGTGTTTATGTTTAATGATGGGGAAAGTTAGTTACATTTCATATGTTAGTTTAAATATAAATGTATATGTTGTTTATTTGTATAATTGTTCATATGAGGAATGCATTCGACTTATTATGTGATGGGTGTGGCCCTATATATCCCCTTTATGCATCTATAGGTCTCATGAGACAAATATATATGTACTTGGTCAAGGCCCTGCCCAATTTTAGATATGGTTTTGTATGAGGTCATAATCATTTTTAGATGTCTTTGCCAAGGCCTTGATGGCATGTTTTAGAATGTCTGGAATATGCATTTCCCTAATTATGAATAAATAAAATCATAGTTTATGTGGTTATTTGATTAGTATAATGCCCATGATTGTGTTTTTTATGGTAATATTTTGTCATTGCATATTTCTACCATATTATGTTCAAGTTTATTTTTTTAAAGGCATGTATTTTAAATTATTCTCCCAGCCCAATGTTTATTTTTATAATATCTTCTGATGTTTTTTTACCCTTACTGATCATTTGATCTCACCCCTTATTATGTTTCATTTTTTCTAGGACATGAAGAGGTATATTATGATTGAATTGAAGTGATAATCATAGAGTGGTAGATGTTATTAATGGAACTTATTTTTTGTTTTTCATTTCAAGTTGTAATGTTAAACATATATATGTATCTGTCTTTCATAATCTACTAAACTATTCATTCCATTAAGATGTGACTTTCTTGTAATCATTATAATGTAATGTAATAAAGCACTGGCTCAAGGCAACCGGGGTAAGGTCTTTATAGTTGGTATGAGAAGATATTTAGTAGAAAAATTAGAAATTATATTTAAAAAATTAGATTAGGGAACAAACCCCTAAGATATTCATTGAGGATACACAGGCAAGAACATCATGAAATTTTGGTAAGGAATAGGTTATGTTGATAATTTTAGAAAATACATCCCTATCTGGATACTATAACTGGATATGGTTTTTTCACAGATGTACCTAGTAGTGAAAACTCTAACAATGTGTTTCAGGCTTGACCTAGGGTATCCTGGTACACAATAACGGACCTTACTGTGCATCGAGTTTTACACTCCTAGGGGATATTCTTAGGATAATTCTCATTTTATTTACAAGCCATAATTAAGGATTTAAATGTAAAATTTTCCTCAAAAAACCATGTTTATGATTATGGTATTATTGATACATAGGATTTCAATTTATGATATGTATTTTTCAAAGTTGAGATTATACATTATGATTTATAACCTAATCTAGTGCATGCCATTATTTAGAAATGGTTCTTAGTGAAATGAATGGAAGCCGCATAAACATGTGTATCCCATGTAGTGATTTCCTTCATATTCAAAAAATGATGTTGTCTCTAGAGCTGTGACTTGTGAGGAGCAACTTATAACTATACTTGGATAGCTTACTCAGGTTATGAACAATAATCTTACCAAATTGGAGCATCCAGATCCAAAATGTAAATGAGATATGTTAGATCTCTTTATGTGAAAATAGCCTCCATCATTTAATGGGAATAGAAATCCATTCATAGCAGAGCAGTGGATAAGTTTCTTAGAGAATGTATTCCTCGCTTTGGTAAGTAATGAAAGGGAGGAGGTTTTCATAGAAGATTATTATCTATCAGAAGATAATGATGAATTCAGATCCCTAATTCAAAACACAAAGGAGGATGAAGAAATAGAAAACATGGAATAAAGTTAATTTAATGAAATTTTGTTAAGAAAATACATTCCTCATGAATAGCGAGCGGATAAGGAAAGTCAGTTTCTAAATTTAAGGCAAAATGAATAAGATAATGTTACAAAGTATGAAGCTAAATTCAAAAGGTTATAAAGGAATTTTATGGACTTTATATGTAATCCAGTGAGAAAGATTATTCAATTATTTGATGGCCTAAAGCCATTATTCTGACAGGCACTGGTCTTTCAAACTTTCTCATCATATGAAGACATAGTCTCATGTGCTATCATGACAGAAAAATAGTTCTCTAATTCTTATGACTTTTAAGGAATGAAAGAAAAGAATAGGGTTGTTGAAAACTCTGGAAAAGGAAATAAGAAAATGGGAAATAATGGAAGAGTTGACGTCCCACCTTGTGATAATTTTAGAAGGAAACACCCCAGTACCTTCTTAAAATGAAAAGGGGTGTTCTAAAAGTGTGGAAATAATGACAATAATTTCAGTGATTTTAAGGGAAATAACGAAGATATTAATATTTAATGCTATAATTGTCAGTAAATGGGGCACTGTGCTAATGATTTTTCAAAGCATCAAGGAAAGGTGCCTCAGAAAAGGCCAAGGGAGTAGGGGTAATATTATGTGATCACAAATACTGATATTTAAGTTATTAATGATATATTTTAAGGTACTTTAATAATTTCCTCAAACTTATCCAATAGTTTATTTTATTCTATATCATCGCATTCTTTTATATCTTCCCAATTTTCCAAGAAACTTAGACATGCCCAATTTGATTTAGTAAATGGGTTGTCATTCAAAACTCCTAGGGGATGTATCATTTCAAAAAATATGTGTCAATCCGTCCCCCTCATGTCACATAAACATGATTTAGTTTTTAACCATATCATCATACCCATTATTTACTTTGATATAATCCTTGGTATGAGCAGGCTTTCATGTTATGATGTGGAGATCTATCTCAAGAAGAGGAAAGTTACAATTTTTTATAATGGTGTTGAATCCCTTATCATTAGAGAAAAAATATTGCAAGATAATTCTAATCTAGATCCACCCCCAGTAGCTCTACTAAATTATATTATTAGGGAAGAAGGGAATTGAATAATTATGGATGAGGAAAGTAATGTTCAAATATTGGATGTTCTTATTGTGCAAGAATATGTTGATGTGTTTCTAGATGATTTACCTGGACATCCTCCAGAGTGGGAAATTGAGTTTTCCATTGAATTAACTCATGTTTCAAGGAACACATCAAATACCCCTTATAGAATGGCCAATATGGAATTAGTTGTATTGAAGAAACAACTAGAGGAATTAAGTTATAAATTATTTATTCTCCATATTGTTTCTTCATGGGGAGCCCCTCTCATTTTCATTAAGAAGAAATATAGATTTATGAGGCTGTGCATTGACTATAGGATACCAATGCTATAAAAATAAATAAAAAGTATCCCCAACCTGCACTGATGATTTATTTGAATAACTTCATGGAGCCCAATAATTTTTAAAGATTGAACTTTGATCTGGATATCATCAGTTGCGAGTAATGAAGGAATAAATTCCAAAGAAAGCATTTTGAACCAGGTATAGGCATTATGAGTTTACAATAATTCATTTTGCAGTAACTAATGCACCCTCTATTTTCATGAATCTAATGAATAGAGTTTTCAAGGAATATCTTGATGAATTTGTGGTGGTATTTATTGTTGATATATTGGTATATTCGAAAATCTATAAAGAAGATGAAAATCACTTGTACACTATTTTGAAGACTCTTAGAAGAAATTATTTATATTAGAATTTAGAAATTGTGAATTTTTACTTCAATAAATTCCCTATCTTGGCCACATTGTCTCAAAGGAAGGAATATCTATTGATCCTTTGAATACAATGGTTGTGCATGAATGGCCTACTCTAACGAACACAACTGAGGTACGTAGTTTTATTGTATTAGCAGGTTATTATCTGCAATTCGTTCAGAAATTCACCCATTTAGCCAACCCAGTGACCAAGCTTAAATGTAAAGGGGATAAGTTTTTATGGAAAGACGAATGTGAGGAATGTTTTGAGGAATTGAAGAGGAAATTTTTAAATTCTCTGATCCGGACTTTGCCATTGGGGAATGGTGGATTTGTGGTCTATAGTGATGCATCAAAGAAAGGATTTGGTTGTGTCCATATGGAAGATGATAGAGTTATTTCCTATGAATTTAGAAAGTTATAAATTCCTAAACAAAACTATCATACTCTAGATCTTGAGTTAGCAGATGTAATATTTTCTTTGAAGATATGGAGACATTATCTATATAGAAAAAGATGTGAGATATATACAGATCATAAGAGATTTAAATATATATTCTCATAGAAAAAACTCAACATGTGGCAAAGTAGATGGATTCAACTACTCAAGGATTATGATTATTTCATACACTACCACCTATGAAAGGAAAATAAGTTATATGATGCATTGATTAGGAAGGATTATGGAATTCTAAAAAAAATGAGGATTGAAAGAGATAATTTTCTATGGATCTAGTAAATACAGATATGGAAATTATCAAAGAAGGTGAAACATAAATACTTTTTTATTTGGTTGCCCAACCATCACTATTGGAAGGGATTAAAACTTCTCAGTTTGAAAATGAGAGTCTCCAAAAGTAAATTAATGATGTGAGAGACGGGAAGTTGGGTGAATTCAGGAGGGAAGATGGAATTCTGAAATTTGGGAAGAGGCTATGTGTTCCCTCTATACCCGATCTGAAAAGGGAGTTATTGGATGATGTCCATAGTTCAAATTTCTCTATACATCCTAGTATCACTAAGATGTATATAGATTTTAAGGAATATTTCTTGTGGGACAACATGAATTAGTAAATTGCTTATTATGTATCAAGATGTCTCGTCTATTAGTAAGTAAAGGTTGAAAGAAAACATCCAAGAGGATTGAAGCAGCCTATACCTATTCTTGCATGTAAATGGGATGACATCACCATGGATTTTTTCACTAGATTACCCAAAATTCCAAGGAAGAAAGATGTGATATGGGAAATTGTTGATCGAATTATGAAATCTGAACATTTCCTCACTATAAGGGAGGATTTTCCACTAGAGATCCTAGCACGAATCTATATCAAAGAAGTTGTGAGACATCATGGAGAACCTCTCTCAATTATGTCTGATCATGATCTACGAATTATATTGAAATTCTAGAAAAGTATTCATAAAACTTTGGATACTAAGTTTCATTTGTGTAATGCATACCATCCACAAACTGATAGGAAATCAAAAGGGACAATACAAACCTTAGAGGACATGTTAAGATCATGTTCAATTGACTTTGAAGGTATATGGGATCAATATTTACCTTTAGTGGAGTTTTCCTACAATAATATTTTCCATTCAAGTATTCAAATGGCACCATATAAAGCATTGTACGGAAATTGATGTCATACACCAACTTGTTGGGATGAAGTTGGAGAAAGGAAGCTTATCGGCCAAGAGCTTGTGGAGAAAACAACAACAAAGGTAAAGAAAATTCAAACCCATATCAAAGCAGATCGAATCAGTTAAAAGGGATATGTCTATAATCTAATGAAGGATTTGTAATTTCAAGTAGGAGATTAGGTTTTCATGGAAGTATCTCTTGGAAGGGAATTATAAGATTTTGGAAGAAAGGGAATTTGAGTTAGAGGTACATTAGACCTTTTGAAATCCTATAGATAATTGGAGTTTCTTCATATAGATTGGATATTTTACCTAGCATGTATATAGTACACAATGTGTTTCGTGTCTCATTATTGAGGAAGTACATAAAAAACCCAACACATGTCCTCACTTCTGAAGGAATAGAATTGGAACCTGACCTATCATACTTTGAAGAGTCTATCTAGATTCTTGACACTAAATAACATGTGTTGAGGAATCAGACAACTCAACTGGTAAAGATACTTTGGAAAATCATAAAATCAAAGAGTCAACATGGGAGCCTGAGGATCTTATGATGAGGACCAACCCAAATCTTTTTATGAGGAAACATTCTATGAATTTTGAGGACAAAATTTCTATAAGGAGGGGAGAATGTAACACCCCAATATTTTTCAAATAATTTTAATATTGAATTCAAGAAACACTGTGTGATGAACCAGACTCTCAGGGTCTTTTCCTTTTCCAAAAATCCAGATCCAAAAGGGGTAGCATCTCGGCGTAAGGCTGATCGGCGTCACCCAGCCTTGTCGGGGTTTTTCCAGTCACGCTCCTTTTGCACAAATTGGGTATTAAACCATGTTTTGACCTGTTTTAAAGCTCGGTAATGCCCATAAATGTTTTAATTAAATATTTAATGAATTAACCTGGTGTGTGCGTCTGTTTAAACCCCTTTAATAACGTGTGGGGCCACGTGGTCAACCCACGACCCCCGCTCCTTACGCATTTTCATGTTATTATTTCAATCGTCCCTAGACCTTATAAACTAAAGGGTTATTCGTGGTTTCTTCTTTTCTCGATCACCACCGGGAGTACCGTTCGTTCATTAATAGCTTTTCATTTAGGCGAGCCTCATCACTATATGTGAAGTTCTGCGCCAGGCCTTAGTGTCGATCGTTGATAACAAGTAGGGAATTTCTCCTTCATCTCTCCCTTTTTGTGTATCATGCGGGGTGGGCATGCTTTTGTTTCTGTAGAATTGGATAAAACCAAACCTTAATGAAGATAATGAATGAACTCTAACGAAGGGGGAGGGTTGTGATTGATGATGCTGCTCTGTTTTATGATCTTCCATAATTATATGATTTCTAAATTGTGCAGGCCTATGCCTACTGAAAATCATGGTCGTTGGTGGTCTTTCTCTATGTACTAATGAACCCCTCGTGATGTTTTAAATGTCTTGTTTTGTAGTTGTGAACTCCTGCTGTGAAAAGTAAATCAGTTAATTACTTACATTTGGATAAGCAAATTGAAAGGACTAGGATCAATTCCCTTCAGTGAGAACCCCAATTAAAGCCCACGGAAATTGGAATCATGGAGTGTGTTAAATCTTATAAATATGAAAATATCGGCATGGGACTGCTTTTCTTGGTGGTAGTGGTTTGATTGTTCTTCTTTCATGGGCCGTTTGCTGGGTGATGTCGGTGGGGATGGGATCCCCTGTTATTATACTCTCGATAGTTGTGAGAATTGGGGATGGGATCCCCTGTGTCATGCTTTCAGTGGTTGTGAATTTTACGACCGGGTGGTTACCTTGTTTATATCACGAATTGGGGTGGGATCCTCTGTTGATGGGAAACCATCTAGGGGTACACGGGGCAGTGTCTCAGGGTTTTTCTTTGGTTCTAGTACTTCAAGGGATCTCACTTATCCCATTATTGTTATTACTTTACAAGAGAAACGGGTGTGGATTTTGTAGTTGATTCTTGACATTTGGCTGGATCTTTTTCCCTTGGATTGTGCTTATGGTGTTAGTTGCCTAGTAGTTGCAGCAAACTCATTTAGGCATTATTACTGAACATGTAAACCAAGATGGGACAAATGGGTTTTGGTTTGGCGTGGGTTGTGACTTGGACGTAGAGCTGTTTGTGTTCTTTAGGCGGGCTGAAGAAAAACCTGAACTTTGGGTGAGTGCTTGTTACCTATGCATATAATTGTAGTTTTGTGTTTCTTATTTGCGCCCCACCCAAGTTTTTCACTTAGTGTCGAAAACCCCCCATTTCATGGGGTAGGGTGTTTTTCCAAACACTTCCATTAGTGGCTGGTTATTAGCTCCTTTTCTTCTCCCCTTTTCGGATAGCCCAAGTATCTTCAGGTTGGTTGTGATGGTCTGAGGTCCATTACTAGCCCAAGAACCTTCGGGTGGGGTAGTGTGGTGGTTATAGCCCAGGTGTGTGCGGGCAGGTAGTTTCCCAAGTATCTTCGGGATGAGGCCAAGATGTCTTCGGGCATGGCAGAGGATCTTCTAGCCCAAGTGTCTTTGGGCGTGGCGGTGGTTGTTCTAGCCTAGGTGTTTGCAGGCGTGGTTACGTGTGACAATTGTGGCCCAGGTGTGTGCGGCTGGGTGTGGCAGTGGGACTGCGGTGATAATGGCGGGATTGGTTCGATGCGTAGGATGTCTTCAATAACCAGTGGTAAAGTGGCATGGGGTACCCAAACATCGATGTGCTCTTATTATATACATTACTTGACTTGCGTTATTTGGGGAGTGTGCCTTGGTGAGGCTTGGGTAGATAGTTTACCTTGTTAGGTGTTTGGTTTACTCTTTTTCTCATGGGACATAGTACGTTCCCCCACTTGTGCACAAGAGTCTTTGGTTTTCCCTACTGATTATACTTGTATGCTCACCCTACGTATATAAAACTGCTTTCAGGTTTCCAGGAGGACTTCGGTGATTGCGCGGGACCGTACTATCTTAGACCTTTGGGGTAGTTGCAGTTGCTATCTTCCTTTCTTTGGGTACTTTACCTTTGTAGTCACTTATACTTGTGGTATTTACTTTTGGAACATGCATATGGGAATGGTTGTTTTGTATTTACTTTTACTTTCAACTTTTGGTGTTGTTGGGATTTATCATTCTATCTCTCGGTCCTATGAAAAGATAATGGATAATGCCTTCCATTTAGTATGTGATTCTATACCCTTGGTGCTAGTCTCCACTCTGGGACCTATTGAAGGCGGTTCTCGGGGGTCATTATCTCTCCTTCAACTTAAAGAAGGAAGGGCCTGGAAATCTACTGACCCTTCCCTCCTTCTATTGAAGGCAGGTCGTGACAGAATGGTATCAGAGGAAAGGTTGAGAGATAGGATGGTGTCTGGAGTTAGTTACAGTGAGGATTGCAAGGGATGGTAGGGAAACAGTGTTGGGTGACCTTGGTGCGTGAATTAGGCCAGGGAAGACTGGCTAGGACACGGGATTTTAGGGCCCCTCGTGATCCAATGCAAGGACTCTGGACCTACCGAACGACCAAGTGAAGCCACGCATATTGCAGGGTAGAGACCCTAGGAAAGGTACATAAATCATAATGACTTGTGTTCTCATGTTTTTGGGGTGTCTTGGGAATTAAGGATAAACAAAATGTTTAATAAGTTTTAAAGACAATGTTCTGCACTACTTGGGCTTAGTTATTCCTTATTTACCTTGCAGTTATGGAACTTGGAAGGAAACCACGTGTGGTATAGGTGATCGAGGCCCCGGAGACTACCTTGGCCGATAGGCAGAGAGCTGATCGAGAGGAGGAGGACGACCAGTGGTAGAAGACATTTCAGGCCTTCCAACGACAGACCCTCAAGAAGTATGAGGGAAGAACCTCTGACATGAAGATGGAGAGATAGCTAGAGGTGATAGCCTTCGGCTTGATCCAGGCTCCAATCGAGTACTGAGTTCCTCTAGTCGTCATCCAGATGCGGGGAGCGGTGCGTCAGTGGTGGACGCTTTACCTGGGGGAGAGGAGAGAGGTTGAGGTGGCATGGGTTGATTTCGAGAGGGAGTTCAGGGCGGAGTTCCTCTCTTTGACGATGAAGGCGGAAAAGAGATAGGAGTTACTCTCCCTCCAGCAGGGGAGTTTGTAAGTGAGGGAGCTAGGCATCAAGTTCAAGGACCTCTTAGGTTTTTCTCCGGACCTCTTTCCGGACGAGGAGTCTCGGGCAAGGCGTTTGGAGGAGGCGCCCCGACCCTCCCTCCAGTATGTTGTTACCCCCTTTACCCTGATGATGTACTTGGAGGTCCAGAAGAAGGCCGAAGTGGTGGAGAGTATGAACGTTCTAGGAGGTGTGTCACGAGAGGGGATCTAGCTGGGACCACCGAAGGGGAAGGCCGTCAGTACCAGGCCTCCAGCGTCAGGACCCTCCAGGTTCCGACCAGCAGGGAGCAGGCCGCAGCAGTTTCCGTTTCGATCCCCTGGTCCTCGCCCTTTTCCTTCAGGCCCGGGACCACAGTGATTTGTCTGTGGGATCCATGGAAACCTCTGGAGTCAGTTCCCTGACCGGGTACAGTACGGTGGTGGCGGACAGCCCCAACACCCGCCCCAGCAGCGGATTCCATCCAGGCCTCTCCAGTAGCAGCAGCAGGGACAGCGAGCTCCCGCTCCTCCGAGGGAAGACATAGGAGGAGGAGGCTGGCCTCAGGGTGCTCCTCAGGGACCTCAACCGGGGCGTGGTCGTGGAGGTGGTGGACATCCGAGGGGAAGAGGAGCTAGGCGTGGATAGCTACACGTCACGGAGGTAGCAGTTCCATCAGGTTCGGTGGTTTTTTGTGGTACGATCAGTTTGTTCAGTACCCCTGCTTTTTCCTTGTTCGATACCAGAGCTTCGCAATCCTTTGTTGCACCTAGTCTAGCCCGTTCCTTGGGTCTATATTCCAAGAGAATTCCAGTTCCCCTGGTGCTGAGCACACCAGTCAGAGGTCAGACTTATTTGTTATTTGTTTGTCGAGGATTCAGACTGATGATAGGGCCACATCAGTCGGTTAGGGATCTTCTTCTTCTACAGATACAGCCATACAATGTCATCCTAGGCATTGACTGGATATTCTCTGTGTGTGTCGTCATCGACTGCTTCCGAGGAAGGGTTGTGTTCTCAGACTTGGGCGGCCGGTGTGTTACCTTCACTGGTGAGCGGGGCAGTCAGAAAGGTAGTAGGCAAGAGGAACCCCTCCTCTCCTTGTTAGCCGAGATTTTAGTGGAGTCAGTAGATGCTGAGATGGTGGAAGTGCCAGAGATCGTCCGTGATTTTGTGGATGTATTCCCTAAGGAGGTGACGACTCTACCCCCTCGACATGATATCGAGTTCGGGATAGACCTATAGCCCGACGCTCATCCAATTTCGATGGCTCCTTATCGGATGGAACCTTCAGAGCTACGGGAGTTGTGGATTCAGATTGATGATCTAATGAAGAGGGGTTATTTTCGGCCGAGTGTGTCACCATGAGGTGCTCCAGTCTTGTTCGCAAGGAAGGAAGATAGTGGTCTCAGGTTGTGCATAGACTACAGGAGGCTGAATCAGGTGACGATAAAAAGCACTATCCTCTTCCGAGGATAGACGATCTTTTCAACCAGCTGAAAGGGGCAGGATGGTTCTCGAAGATCGACCTACGGTCTGGGTACCACCAGCTGAGAGTGGAGGAGAGTGACATCCTGAAGATGGATTTTAGGTGCATATATGGACACTTCGAGTTCGTAGTCATTCCCTTCGGTGTTACGAACGCCCCGGCTGTGTTTATGGGGCTTATAAACTCCATCTTCTGGGAGTACCTGGATCGGTTCATAGTTGTGCTCATCGACGACATCCTAATCTATTTGAGATCAGAGAAGGACCATGCGGATCACCTGAGGATTGTTTTGGAGGTCCTCGGACAGCATCATCTCTATGGGAAGTTGTCAAAATGCAAATTCTGAACACGAGAAGTGCACTTCCTTGGGCACGTGGTGTCCGAGCAGGGGGTAGCGGTGAACCCATCAAAGGTTGACGCAGTTGTTTCTTGGGAAGCACCCAAGAATGTGGCAGAGATCCGTAGTTTCCTCGGGATGGCGGGTTACTATCGGAGGTTCTTACCCAACTTCTCCCGAGTAGCAGCCCCTTTGACAGCCCTGACCAAGAAAGACCAGGTCTTCATGTGGAGTGAGCAGTGCAAGTTATCCTTCAGCTATCTAAAGGAGAAGTTGGTTAGTGCCCCAGTGTCGAGATTACCAGAAGAAGGGGCGGCGTATGAGGTGTTCTGTGATGCTTCAGGATAGGGCCTGGGATGTTTGTTGATGCAGCGACAAGGGGTGATCTCTTATGGGTCTAGGAAGTTCTGCCCTCATGAGCGTAATTATGCCACCCATGACCTGGAGCTTGCAGCGGTCGTTTTTGCTCTGAATCTATGGCGGCACTACCTCATCCGAGAACGCTTTGTGTTCTTCACAGATCAGAAAATATTGAGGTATATCTTCTCCCAGTGGGACCTAAACTTGCGGCAGTGAAGGTGGATGGATTTCCTCCAGGATTACGACTTCGATATCTTCTACACTTCAGGGAAGGGGAATGTAGTGGCTGATACCTTGAGCAGAAGATCACAGAAGGATGTGGTCCGAGAGTCGGAAAACACCTGGTAGGCGATGGGGGAGTTAGCTACCTTACACCTGGATGTGAGGATGGATAGCGGTAGAGGTTGCTTGTATCAGATGACAGTGCAATCTTCTTTGTTGCAGCAAGTGGAGGAGTCTCAGTGGGGAGACCCAGAGTGCGAAGTGATGTGTGACCGGGATGACCAGAGGAATGCTCCGGAAGGGTGGACAGAGGATGGTCAGAACCGGATGCTTTTCCAGGGAAGGTTGTTCTAGAAGTGATGCGCCGAAAGGTTCTCAGTGAGTTCCACAACTCACCCCTGGCGGTACACCCAGGAGTTTCCAAAATGTACCAGGGACTGAAGAGACAGTTTTGGTGGCCCGGAGTGAAGCGAACAGTGGAAGAGATTGTGGCCAAGTGCTTAATGTGTCAGCAAGTGAAGGCTGGACACCGAGTTCCAGGAGGCCTACAGCAGTATCTAGATGTCCCTGAGTGGAAGTGGGACGACATCTCGATGGATTTCATCACGGGACTACCCAAGGTCCAAGGGGGATATGATTCCATCTGGGTGGTAGTGGACCAGTTGACGAAATCGGCTCACTTTCGGGAAATCAGGGAGTCGAGTGAAGTGGATGATTTGGAACAAAGGTATGTGGATGAGGTGGTGCGATTGCATGGAGTTCCAAGGTCTATAGTCTCGGATAGGGATGCATGGTTTACCTCACAAGTTTGGAGAGGATGTCAGCAATCTTTTGGCACCCAGCTGCATCTTAGCACTGCTTTCCATCCCCAGACAGATGTACAGACAGAGTGCACCATCCAGACCATGGAGGATATGTTGTGGGCGTGTGTTCTGGACTCAGGAGGATCATGGGTGCGACACTTTCCTCTGGTAGAGTTCACCTACAATAATAGCCATCACTCTACCATTGGCATGGCCCCGTTTGAGGCCTTGTACGGGAGGTCATTCCACTCACCTGTGTGTTGGACCAAAGTCAGAGAGGCGGGAATCCTTGTCCCGGAGTTGGTGCATACCACGACGGAGAAGGTTCAGATCATACGGGAAAGGATGAAGGTGGTCCAGGACCGACAGAAGTCATATACTGATACTAGGAGGAGGCCCTTGGAGTTTGAGGTTGGGGACCACATGTTCTTGAATGTCTCCCCTCGGCGTGGACAACGGAGGTTCGCCAAGGGGAGTAAGCTTTCTCCCAGGTTCATCGGGCCCTTAGAAGTGTTGCAGCGGGTCGGTGAAGTGGCGTATCATCTAGCGTTACCACCACCGCTACTGAGGATACATGATGTATTCCATGTGTCCTAGCTCCGTCGGTATCTACACGATGATTCACACGTCCTCGGCCGGAGAGAGCTGGACATCGAGGATGACGTGACTTTTGTGGAGAGACCAGTGATGATCGAGGATCGCAAGGAGAAGATGATTTGTGGGTGAACCATTCCCTTGGTTCGTGTGTTATGGAGACATGGTGGGCTTGAGGATAGTACATGGGAGAGGGAACCACAGATGCGTGCCCAGTACCCAGAGTTGTTTTGAGTTTGTGATGTTCTGTTTGTTATACCTGTTGTGGTAGAAAGTTTTACCTTGTTGGCTATGAAATACTAGTTTTCTTTCCTTTGAATGTGTTTGAAAAGTCCTAGCTATGGAGAGGGGAGGGCCCGACCCCTAATCAAGGCGCATTAAGGTGGATGCGATTAAACCCGTGCGGGCGAGTCAGTGCCGCCCAAAGCAGATAATATCTTGACATGGGGAAAGAGACTCCCCAACCCACATGGTTGGGTAGTCGGCATGGTATGTTTCTTGTATCTTGATAGAAAGGCATTCTTAGTTAACAATGAGGTCCACTCTTGAGAGGTATCTTTCGAGGTGGTTGTTCGGACCCGCCCTTTCTTTCTGGGTTGTTTAAATTCTCAAGGGCGAGAATGGTTTGAGAGGTATCTGATGTGATGAACCAGACTCTCAGGGTCCATTCCTTTTCCAAAAATCCGGATCCTAAAGGGGTAGCGTCTCAGCGTAAGGCTGATCGGCACGACCGATCGGTGTCACCCAGCCTTGTCGGGGGTTTTCCAGTCGCGCTCCTTTTGCGCAAATTGGGTTTTAAACCCTGTTTTGACCTGTTTTAAAGCCCGATAACGCCCATTAATGTTATAATTAAATATTTAATGAATTAACCTGGTGTGTGCGTCTGTTTAAACCCCTTTAATAACATGTGGGTCCGTGTGGTCAACCCACGACCCCCGCTCCTTACGCGGTTTCATGTTCTTATCTCAACCATCCCTGGCCCTTATAAACTAAAGGGTTATCCGTGGTTTCATATTTTCTCGATCACCGCCAGGAGTACCCTTCGTTCATGAACAACTTTTCGTTCAGGCAAGCCGCATCGCTATATGTGAAGTTCCACGCCCGGCCTTAGTGTCGATCGTTGATAACAAATAGGGAATTTCTCCTTCGTCTCTCCCTTTTTGTGTATCATGTGGGGTGGGCATGCTTTTGTTTCTGTAGAATTGGATAAACCCAAACCTTAATGAAGATAATGAATGAACTATAACGAAGGGGGAGGGTTGTGATCGATTATGCTTCTCTATTTTATGATCTTCCATAATTATATTATTTCTGAATTTTTCAGGATTACGCCAACTGAAAATCATGGTCGTTGGTGGTCTTTCTCTGTGTACTAATGAACCCCTTGTGATTTTTTAAATGGCTCGTTTTGTAGTTGTGAACTCCTACTGTGAAAAGTAAATCAGTTAATTACTTACATTCGGCTAAGAAAATTGAAAGCACCAGGATCAATTCCCTTCTTTGATAACCCCGGTTAAAGAACATGGAAATTGGAATAATGGAGTGTGTTAAATCTTTTAAATATGAAAATATCGGCATGGGACTTCTTTGCTTGGTGGTACTGGTTTGATTTTTCTTCCTTCACGGGCCGTTTGCTGGGTGATGTGGGTGGGTATGGGATCCCCTATTATTATACTCTCGGTGGTTGTGAGAATTGGGGATGGGATCCCCTGTATAATGCTTTCAGTGGTTGTGAATTTTAAGACCGGGTGGTTACCTTATTTATATCACGAATTGGGGTGGGATCCTCTGTGATGAGAAACCATCTGGGGGGACACGGGGCAGCGTCTCGGGGTTTTTCTTTGGTTCCAGTACTTCAAGGGATCTCACTTATCCCATTGTTGTTATGACTTTACAAGAGAACCAGGTGTGGATGTTGTAGTTGATGCTTGACGTTTGGCTGGATCTTTTTCCCTTAGATTGTGCTTATGGTGTTAGTTGCCCAGTAGTTGCAGAAAACTCATTTAGGCATTATTACTGAACATGTAAACCAGGATGGGACAAATGGGTTTTGGTTTGGCATGGGTTGTGACTTGGACGTAGTGTTGTTTGTGTTCTTTAGGTGGGCTGAAGAAAAACCTAAACTTTGGGTGAGTTCTTGTTACCTGTACATATACATGTAGTTTTGTGTTTCTTATTCGCGCCCCACCCAAGTTGAGCACTTAGTGTCGAACACCCCCCCCCCATTCCATGGGGGAGGGTGTTTCTTCCAACACTTTAATTAGTGGCTGGTTATTAGCTCCTTTTCTGCTCCCTTTCCCGGATATCCCAAGTATCCTCGGGCAGGCTATGATGGCCGGAGGTCCATTACTATCCCAAGAACCTTCGGGCGGGGTAGTGTGGTGGTTATGGCCCAGGTGTGTGCGGGCAGGTAGTTTCCCAAGTATATTTGGGATGAGGCACAGGTGTCTTCGGGCGTGGTGGAGGATCTTCTAGCCTAGGTGTCTTCGGGCGTGGTGGTGGTTGTTCTGTCCTAGGTGTTTGCAGGCGTGTTTATGTGTGATAGTTGTGGCTCAGGTGTGTGCAGGCGGGATTCGGCAGTGGGATTGCGTGAGGTTGTGGTCCAGGTGTGTGCGGGTGGGTGTGGTAGTGGGACTACGGTGAGAATGGCGGGATTGGTTCGATGCCTAGGATGTCTTCAATAACCAGTGGGAAAGTGGCGTGGGGTACCCAAACATCGATGTGCTCTTATTATATACATTACTTGACTTACGTTATTTGGTGAGTGTGCCTTGGTGAGGCTTGGGTGGATAGTTTACCTTGTTAAGTATCTGTTTTACTCTTTTCCTCACAGGACTTAGTACGTTCCCCCCTTGTGCACGATAGTCCTTGGTTTTCCCTACTGAGTATACTTGTATGCTCACCCTACGTATATAAAACGGCTTTCAGGTTTCCAGGAGGACTTCGGGGATCGTGCGGGACCGTACTAGCTTGGACCTTTGGGGTAGTTGGAGTTTCTGTCTTCCTTTCTTTGGGTACTTTACCTTTGTATTCACTTGTACTTGTGGTATTTACTTTTAGAACATGCATATGGGAATGCTTTTTTTGGATTTACTTTTACTTTCAGATTTTTTTTTTTGTTGGGATTTACCATTCTATCTCCTGGTCCTATTAAAAGATAAAGGGTAACGCCTTCCATTTAGTATGTGATTATATACCCTTGGTGCTAGTCACCACTCTGGGACCTATTGAAGGTGGGTCTCGGGGGTCATTATCTCTCCTTCAACTTAAACAAGGAAGGGCCTGAAAATCTGCTGACCCTTCCCTCCTTCTAGTGAAGGCGGGTCGTGACACTCAGTCTCTATAAAACACCAATTTTTTATAACCTAGCTAGTAAACATAATTTTTCCACTTCTGTGTTTTGAATTTCGAAAAACTGACACACACAGTTGTGTTTAGTAAGATATTTAGAGTATGATAACATCAACTTACATTTTTTGTGAATAGTAACATGACCCTTATAAACAGTAACATACCCTTATGAATAGTAATATGGCCCTTAGGAACTGTAACCACACCCATGAATGTATAAATAAAATTTATACACCTTATAAATAAAATAGAGTATTTTAGAAATTAATAATTAAGTGTTGGTATTTTTGTGAGTAATGAATATTTCATTTAAATTTTAAATTATTAAATTTATTTAAAAGAAAAATAATTTTCCTAAAATTTATTCCTAAATAAATATTTTTTTCCTATAATTTTAGTATAATTTAATAAGACCATCAGTAATTTTTGAAAGTATTATAAAATCAGTTTTAAATTTAAATCTGTATATTTCAAGTAAATAATGATTTTTTTAAATAAAATTTCTCTTATTTAGAAAAATTATTTTTGATAAAATGGAGTATATTTTTTAATTATATATGTCTAAAATAGTTAGGGTGAATTTTTTGTATTTTTCTGATATTCTTAAATTTTTGGGGAATAGTGAAATTCGATAATTTACAAAATATGCTAAATAAGTAAATTTATGCATCACGATTGAGTCGTGGATCATGTAAATGACCATTGGTTAGAAATAACATGAAATTATAACTCTTTTTGGTCACAAGAATCAACACTATTGGTTGTATTTGGAAAAATAATAAATTAATGAGTAAATTAATGGGAAAACCCTCCTCTCCTCCACTATAACCCCCCCCCCCCCTCACTCCCTCTTCTCTTCACTCCTCTCAAGCCTTGTGCCTTGTATAAGTTATGCCAAAATATCCTTCCAAGATCCTTCCCCACATCCAAAATCCCTTAGTATCAAAAACAATCTAAAACCTATCCCCTAAAGAGGCTCTCATGGAAGATTATTTCAAGAGGTAAATTCCTCTTTTCATTTCTTTTATTTCAAGTTACTTTTCTTTTTCTTTCCCCACCTACTTTCATACAAATTTTATGATGACTCCAATATATTACATGTATTGGAATTTTTTATGATAAATTAAGAAATCTTCATCATCTCTCCTTTCCCCTTATTTTATACTATAAATGAAAACACCATCCGAGATGTGTTAATTTATCACATTCAAGGACAACTAGTTTTCAATTTCTATTACCATCTTCAATTCTGTTCATGAAACCATTTTAACAGTTAAACCAGAATATGAAATATGTATTGTAAATTATTTAAGGTTATATAATCCTTTTTTACACATGATATTAATTTATAAATTAAAATGAGTTCGTTGTGATCAAAAACCACCAATCAACCCAAACAATTGTTATTAAAGTTTTATATAATGATTCATCTTCACTCCCAATAAAAAATGGATTTTATAACCCCATAATATTATGTTTTATCAATAATAACATACAAATTCTATTGTGTACAACCATTATCATTATACATGTTTATCCGTACATGAATATAAGTAAATCAATCATGAAAACTCGGGAAGAAAACACTCCCAAACAATGAAATTGAATCTCTTAACCCATCAAAAACAATTGAAGAAACCTAATAAGGTGATAATAAATCGATTAAATGTATATTAGGTTCTGAAATCATTAATTTATGAACCAAAATTTGAATATTCACATCATTAAGATCAATTGGGTGAAACCTTCAGACTTAAGGTTATGGTTTTCCACCCGAACATCCATTTTCATTCGGGTTAGTTTTATTATATACTTACCTCAATCAAATTCTTATTCATTCATATTTACTCCTCATAATTTATATTTTAATGTTATATATATTTCTACTAACCTGAATTATACCTTTATTTATGGGTATTTATATTTTTTAAAAGGATCATTCAAAAATTATTCTTGAAATTCAAGCCCGTTTCAAGGGAATTTCACGAATTCATGCCTATTTTCAAGAGAATTATATAATCTGTTTTAAGAAACAATTATTTTTCTAAAAAAACTAATTTTATTATGAAAAATATATATTATATCACTATTGTTTTTAGACAATTATTTTTTCAAAATAACTTTTCTTTTCAAAGGAAAAGAGTTTTTATCTAAAGAATTACTCGATGATTTTATAAGAGTATTATTATTTGTTTCAACGCTCTTATTGATTATTATGTATAAATGGGACATGTATTTTATGATATCATCTACCATATTTTTTTGAATGGTTTATTATTAGTTTGACTATGGTTGATCTATCTTGAAACCAGTCAACATATTACTCTATATGGTTAGTGTTTATGTTTAATGATTGGGGAAAGTTAGCTACATTTCATTTGTTATTATCAATATGAATTTATATGTTGTTTATGTGTATCTTTGTTCATATGAGGAATTAATTGGACTTATTATGTGATCGGTGGGGTAGGTTATATCCCCTTGATTCATCTATATGTCTCACGAGAAAAAATAGATATGGACTTGGCTGAGGCCTTTCCCATTTTTAGATATGGCTTTGGTTGATGCCTTAATTAATTTTAGATGTCTTGTCTGAGGCCTTGACGGTATGTTTTTGAATGTCCGACATATGAATATACCTCATTATGAAGCAATAAATTCATATTTTATGTGGTTATTCGACTATTATAATACCCATGATTGTGTTTTATTATGGTAATATTTTCTCAGCCCATATTCCTGCCATATTATGTTCAAGTTTATATTTTTTAAAGGCATGTGTTTTCAATTATTCACCATGCCTAATGGTTATGTTTATGATATATTCCACTATATTGTTTACCCTTACTAAGAATCTGATCTCACCCCTTCTTATGTATCATTTTTTTTAAGACATGAAGAGATATACTATGATTTACTTAGAGGGATAATCTTAGAGTGGTGGATGTTCCCAATGGAACTTATTTATTGTTTTTCATTTCAAGTTGTAATGTTGAACTTATATATGTATCTGGATTCAAAAATATACTAAACTATTCATTCCTTCGGGATAGGACTTTCTTGTAATCACTCCAATGTAATGTAATAAGTCACGGGCTCTGGGTAGCAAGGGTTGGGTCTTTACAATCGAAAAGGTTTAACAATGACCAATTGTATATATAGAATCTATTTAAAATAAACTACATGAAATTATTGGTAAATATATTTTATATTAGAAA
The DNA here is from genome assembly GCA_963277665.1 of Viscum album. Lineage (NCBI taxonomy): Eukaryota > Viridiplantae > Streptophyta > Magnoliopsida > Santalales > Viscaceae > Viscum > Viscum album. Next base: position 310,943,719 of record OY728120.1, read on the forward strand.
ATATATATTTTTTCATATATATATATATTGGTTTTTATTTTCAAGTTAATGTTTCATAACCACTGTTTCATCATTAAAAAGGATGGGTGCAAGGAAAATACTTTGTTTTAATCTTCATGTTTGAGATAATAACAACTAGGATGATGATAGAATTTTAAAAGGATATTTATATTAATTATTTCAGGTTTTATATAAAAAATATTATATTTTTTAATCATATAACAATACTTATTATATTAAATTTGAATGAGGTAGAGTCTTATACAAATGAATAACATTCCCATGTTTGTGATATTATTTTTTCCAACCAAAATCAGCCCCATAAATTGAAATTGTATACTACCAACTTTTAATATTTCCGTCTATTAGTTTATTTATAATGATTAGTGAATTTTAGTTTTTATTATTACTACAACCCAGAATTTTTTAGTTTAGATATTCAAATTCAGTATCTCAATTTTAAATTATATCTTCTGATTCATCTTTTTATCACTTCTTCCCCTATGGTTCCTTCCCCTCCTATAAGAATTCATTGATTATTCTACTCTTTTTCATGATAATGTTTTGATGACTTTTTTTCCATTAATTTAAAATGTAAATAAAATTATTTTCAAGTTATGATGATTCATATGGGGATGTAGTATTAGGTTTATCAATTTTTCTCACATCTTCAATTTTTTCATTATAATCCTCAATTTTGTATCCTCTTTTCCTTTGACCAATAGGGATCTAAATATCAAGAATATTTTACCCATATATATATATATATGATTTTTCAGAGATTAAATGGTATAACTCATCCCATGTCATAGAAAACTAAGATTAGATCCTCCATGGTCACTTTGATTTTGTTTTCCCATAGTTTAAAATTTCTTATATAATTTTGTGTTCTATGGTTTTTCAATTTTTGCTTACCTTGTAGTAAGAACCATTCTCATTGCAGTATTGTTAATTTGTTTGATTAATCTGATAAAAACATATGTGGATGATATCATTTTACTCTTTTTTTTACACGGTTTCTTCTAATTAAATGATAAGATGATACTTTCTTTTAAAAATTTTGTTATGATAAAATCATTTATATTTCCTAGTATATTATTTTTATATTGTTTTATTAGAGTGTTCAACATTATATCCATATAAATTCTATTTTTTATATGAATTTTTAATGGTTTCAATATTATGATTTTAGGGGATATTGAGTGTTGTGATCTGAAAATATGTGTTCTAATTTCTAGATATTTCATTTTTATTACCTAACTAAAAGGGATGAAGAAGTGTAAGTGGTAAGTTTATATATATAATGTCATAAAACATAGTTAGTCTAACATAAACCAAGGCATTTCTTGATATATTTTGGTATGTGTCATCAAATTGCTTAACAAATGATTGTTTTGGGTTTCGCTCTCGAAACGCCCAATGGTTCCGTATCCGATGACGCGTGGACCTGCTTTCCAATGGTAGGAGTTCACCGGATGGTCTGACCAGTGACTCTTAAGAACTCACATTGGTCGAGAGGATGGGAATTCGGACTCATTGCACCATTTTGTGGGGAATTATTGTCTGTTCCGAGACTCTCTTATAGATTTAAGATGTATTCATATGTTCGCGAATCTTTGGTTTATACACAAACATAGTATCCACGGATTTAACCCAGGTAGACAATAGTCAACTGGATGCAAGGGGTTCGGAATCATTTAGGCCTAAGGTTTACCATCCCTCGTTGGGTTAATTACCACATGGAGTCGTAACAATTGTGGCGGTACTAGGAGTGGTGCGGTGAACCGATGTGAAGATAGTCGGATCGATCGGTCGTTGGGCTTTAACCTCATGGAGGCTTCCTACATACCCTGCCTAGGGGATAGGGATCAAATTCCACGTAGTTAGAAAGGGTAGCATCGGATAACCGACATGAAGGTGGACCCGGGGTTCCATTGGTGATCAGGCTTGAACCTCATGGAGGCTTACTACATATCCATGTGGTAGGGAATCAATGTCCTCGTAGTTCGCATTGGCTTGGGACTTGCACTCTGAGGCAGCCCAGAATGATGGATTGGGGATTACACTCTGAAGAGGCCCAGAAGAGGATGTCATGGCCGATTCTTACTCTAAGCCAACGTGAGTCATGATCGGTGTGAGAAACAAGAGCCAGCAGGGACCAGAGGATCACGTCACGAAAGGTGTGTCCGTGAGAAGTGGAGTGGGGCTTATGCATGAGGGAGGCCCATTAAGTCGGGTCTTACTCCTGGTTGGATGCCGATAAAGTCTTCCTCATGTTCGGCCATGAGGGAATCCCAACCCATTGGTTGGTTGAGGAGTATAATGGGGGCCAACGCCTATGCACAAGTGCACAAGAGGGATAACGCCCAGGGCGTTGGAATCAGTCCAAACAAAGGGAGATGAAATGTGTGAATCACATGCTTGACATTCGGAACACAATGAGGGTGGAGTGGAGATGGGGGATAACTGCTGACCGTGTTCGAAACATAGCATCCATATCGTGTTAGGCTGAGATGGGGACAAACAAATGAGGGTCGACTGCTGACCATGTTCGAAACACAGGACATGACTCAAAGTGTCATCCAAAGTCATCAGGGGCGTTGGCCCAGGACGGTAGGTGAGCCGATGCGGCATGAGGCCAGGACATTAGGGGGTCCCTTCAGACATGAAAGGGGATGAAGATCTGAATGAAGGACATGCAAAGAGTGGGGTGGAGTGATGGATTGTTTGAATGGATTCCAGTGCTCTTGAAGTTATGCCACTGTAAACATAGCATAAGGAATCTCTTGCATAGAGCAAGAGGCATCCAATTATTGAATTATAGGAAATGATAATGTTTATAGTCATGTAGAGTGGACTATTTACATATATTTTAACGTCATATGTATAGGACGAGGGCCAAATAGTTTAACGTCATGAGGTCAGGATGAGATGGTTGGTGTGGGACTTACGCAAGGGCGGCCCTTTATGGATGAACCTTGCAAAAGGATCTAGGAAATGGGGTTATAGGAAAGTCCTGATGAGTAGCTTGACTCATGGAATGTATAGGACAGATGTTGGGGTGGCATAAGGGTGTAATGGAAAATACTGTTGACTAGGCCCAAAAAGTCTGCATGAGGCTGGCCGTGAAGGAGTTGGCCGTGAGGTGCCGGCTGCGGCGGAGTTGTCGGTGAAGGAGCCGGTCGCGAGGGACTGGCCACATGTAGTTTGCGGTCTGGTAGTCCGTGAAGGGTGTCCATGGAGGACCTGGCCGTGAGGGAGTAGGCCATGAAGAAGGATGTCCGCGAATGAGGGTGTCCGCGAAGGATGGTCGTCCGCGAAGGATGGTCATTTGCGAAGGGTTCTGTCCGCGAAGGATGGTCGTCTGCGAAGGGTGTCTGCAAAGGGGCTAGAGCCCATCCTACTTCGCACCTGTGGAGGGGTTTCGACCTCCGTTCTGTGAACGACACTGGTCCGCAGAGGGGGTGGCCATCCGCGAAGGAGATGGACTCTATGGGATGGCCACGGAGGAGCTGGTCGCATGTGGTTCATGGACTAGTTTCTCCTCTCTACGGAAGAGTGCATCTGCGGATGATATGGGGTCCGCGGATAGTCACGGACCGCTGGGAGCGATTTCTCCAGCGTCTCCCCACGGGTTTTCACCCATCCTCTCCCTCTGCTTCTCTGGTGTCCCTCGGTTTTTATTTATAGATTTGTGGAGAGGCAATATTGATGGGTAGACGGCACTTTTTGTGGAATCCCATGAAGGAATTACCACCCACAGATGACTCGGTCAACCTGTGATTTTTCGAACCGAGTTTTGCGGAATTTCTCCGCGGACGTGCACCACTCCATCTCTATCCCGCGAATGACTGTGGTCCGTGGAGGGGGCGGCTCGCAGCAGTGGACTGGCCTGGAACCCATCCTGATTTGCGCCCACGAAGGGTCCCCACCTCAATTTCGTGGATGAAGCTGGTCCGTGGAATTGCGGGTGGGCGATCTGCCGAACCGGCTACATGCTATTGCCGGGAGCTGGTGTGCGGACCGGTTCGGTCCTTTTCCAAGTCTTGCAATAATTGGATTTCCCCCTTGCAGAATTTTCCGTACTCTATAAATTCCCCCCATTGGAATGGGGTCTGATCTGAATAAAGAGGAAGCCATTCCGATGTAGAGTGGTCCTCAAACTTGATGAGTGATTGGACAATGCTCTAAATTTTGCCTGATCCAAGGGACTCAGTGAGCACAGTTTTACTATTTCTAGGGTTTTGTAGGAAAACCCCAAAAACTTTTTTTCATTTCTTTTAATGCCCTAATTTTGCCTGGGCCCATTTATTGTGGGCCCAGCGGATGTGGCCTGAATTTTTCTTAGGTCGCCCTTTTCGGGTTTTCGGACTAACAGGCTTTGTGCCTCTTTTCTTGGGTGGTTTAAAGTCCCGCCTTCAAGACTATCATTACTGATGTTTTAAATCAAAAATATTTGACCGAATATGGTGGGGCAAGGGCCCCAATGGGTTTTGGTTGATTAAAATATGTCTCGGTGTCCTTCAGACGCATTTGGAGGAAGTGTGTTAAAATTGGAACGACATGCAGGGCATATCTCATGGCATGGGAGCCGCGTCGGCATGCATAGGTGGGAGGAGCACTGCCTAAGGAATTATTTCCTTCGGTAGACAGGCCAGGGGTGATCAATATGCAAATCCACTGAGGTCATGGTATTCATAGTTGTGAAAAGATGTCCTTAAGTAAATGACTCTCCATTTCTGATGGTCATAGGACTTCATGAAATTATGGCTTATGGAAACCACCATAGGTGGCTTGGAGAATTATGAAAACCACCAGGGGTGGATCAGAAAGGGTATGTGATGTCTGAAAGGTTTTGAGAACATCTGTATCAATTAGGAGTGTGGAAGCAAGGTTCCTTTCCTACGCATCTATCTAGCATAAAGGACGGTTGGGGCTTGGTGCAGTTAAAAGTCATGCAGATGGGACATCATCTGGAATGGAACGACTTCTCCTAGTCCTCGGTAATCATGTCAGAGACGTTCCACCATATTCTGGCAGGGTTGTGAAAGAGGTTGGTAAACTGTAACTTAGAGGGTTTCTAAATCCCGGGATAGACATGGGGGCTCAGAGGCCAAGAGGCGTATGGAGAGAAGCATTGCCTAAGGAAATCATGCCTTTAGTAAACGGTCCAGGGGTAATCAATATGCAGATCCACTGAGGGAATGGTATGCATAGTCATGCAAAGCTGTCCTTTGGTCAATGATTTTATTCCCCTGATAGCCAAGCAACTTTAGGGAAGTTGAGATTTGGTACCACCAGGGGTGGCTTATGAGAGTCCGGATTTTTCTGAGTACAGAGTATGGTTTATGATGAGAGGGTGCCTGGATACGGGGGAAACATCTAGACTGAACTTCCTGAGAATGGGTGAAGTAATCCCTTCTCACACGGGTGTGAGATGGTGACTTGTTTCATTCTAACCCGTGCAATGAAGGGCAGGGAAAAGCCTTCGTTCCTTACTGAACCCGTGGTGGGTTTGACTGTGTAGTTTAGCATCATGCGGTAAAGACGAAGAGAATTATTAAAGGATGTTGTGCAGTTTATCATCATGTGGCGAGGACGAGTGGCATTTTTCTTTCCTTTTCCAATGTTGTGCAGTTTAACATCGTGCAGCAAGGATGATTGACCGTGTAGTTTAACGTCGTGCTGTGAGGACGTAGTTAAAATGGTTGCTCTTGATTAGAATGTAACTGGGCCTGAGTATCCTGGAATGTCCAAGATGTGGAGGGGGTATTGATTTTGTAAATCATGGTTCTGGGGCTTCTTGGATCAAGAGAGATGTCATGGAGGCTCTGGGGCCAGTAAGCGTACGAATCTTGGAAGAGTATCGCCCAGGGAAATCTTGCCTTTGATGGACGAGCCAGGGGCTATCATTATGTAGAGCCGCTGACAGCATGGTATGCATAGTCGTACAAAGGTGTCCCCGGGTCGATGACTTTCCACTTATGATGGCCATGAATGGTTGTGAAGGTCCGAAATTGTCTGGGCCACGAAGTCTATCATCGGGGAAGGAAATGTCTGAACATGTTGGGCATACTCGGCCCTTGTTGTTGTTAAAGCTCAGAGAGCTCTGTATGCTGATTTATTTTTCACCCGGGGGTGTACCTTTACTCGATGCAGTTTTAACGTTGTACGGTATAGACGAGGTACTCCTAGTTTAGCGTTCATAGAGCTTGTACCATTGGGTGACTATTACTGCAGTCACTCGAAGGATAACTGGGTCAACATGTTCTGATATACTTGGAATAAGGTGGGGGATGAAGGTTGTAAACTGCAAATTTGAGTTTTCTCGAATCAGGAGGTGTGGAGTGGGGGCTCTAAGGCCAGTAAGCGTATGGAGATAGGAAGAGTACCGCCCAAGGAAATCTTTCCTTTGATGGACGAGCCAGGGGATATCATTATGCATAGCCGTTGAGGGCATGGTATGCATAGTCATACAAAGGTGTCCCCGGGTCGATAACTTTCCACTTCCAACGGCCATGAATGGTTGGGAGAATCCGTGATTGCTCAAAGTGCAGAGTTTGGCACATGGGGATAATGGTGTCCGAGAATAATAGAAACATCTTCACTGTAATTGTCCATTGAGTCAAAGTAGCCTAATCCTGGCTTGATGTTCGTTGATGCAGGTCTCTATGTGAACCACCGACGGACACATAGGCTAGCTAGATAGGGATACCCTGGAAACACTTGGATGTGAAAAGGGGAATGAACTTGTAAACCACTGCTCCATAAATTTTTGGATCGGGAGATGTGATATGGGTGCTATGAGGCCGGTAGGCGTATGGAGCTAGGAAGAGTGTCGCCCAAGGAAATATTGTCTTTGGTAGACGGGCCAGGGGCTATCAATATGCAGAGCCACTAAGGGCATGGTATTCATAGTCATGCAAAGGTGTCTTCGGGTCGATGAATTTCCACTTCCAATGGCCATGAGTGGTTATGAAGATCCATAATTATCCAGGTCGTGGAGTCTGATGTATGGAGAGGATGCATCCAAATGTGTAAGGAGTATCTCCATCTCATATTTCCATGTGTCTTAGGTGGTTCGCGATGAAGTCCGTGCAGTTTAACGTCGTGCGGTGAGGATGAAGTCCGTGTAGTTTAACGTCGTGCGGTAAGGACAATGTCCGTGCAGTTTAACGTCATGCGGTAAAGACGAGGCATACACCTCGTGAAGGTCTGGTCCATACATGGGGGAAGGGGGAATTTTTAACATTATTGTCCGTGCAGTTTAACGTCGTGCGGCAAGGACGCAAAAAATAAACCCCGTGTAGGTCTAGCCCATACACGGGGAAAAGGGAGCATTAAATCTTGATATCCGTGCAGTTTTACATCGTGCGGTAAGGATGAGAAGTACACCTCGTGTCGTTATGGTCCGTACACAGGGTGGAAAAGGCATTTTTATCTTTTTTTTAGGGGGCTGGGCCAGGACGGGGAACCCTGGCGTCACTACGTATCTTGCGAGGGCAGGAATCAAGCTGCACGTAGTTCTCTGGAAGAAGTACACCCCGTGCAGGGCTGGTCCATACACGGGGGAAGGGGACATTTTCTAACTTCTATTTTATTTCATTTGGAGGTGGCTGGGCTAGGATGGGGAACCCTGGCGTCACTACGTATCCTGTGAGGGTAGGAATAAATCCATACGTAGTTATCTGAAAGAAGTACACCCCATGCAGGTCTGGTCCATACACGGGGGAGGGGGAATTTTTAAATTCTTTTCCATGCAGTTTAACGTCATGCAGTGATGACGAGGGATACACCCCATGCAGATCTGGTCCATACAAGGGGGGAAGAATGCATTTTATAACTTTTATTTGGGAGTGGATGGGCCAGGATAGGGGATCCCGGCATCACTATGTATCCTGTGAGGGCAGGAATCAAGCCATACGTAGTTCTCTGAAATCCATGTAGTTTAACGTCATGCGGTGAGGACGTGGGATACACCCCGTGTAGGTCTAGTCCATACACGGGGGGGAGAAGTCATTTTTTAACTTTTATTTGGGAGTGGATGGGCCAGGATAGGGGATCATGGCGTCACTACACATCCTGCGAGGGCAGGAATCAATCTGTACGTAGTTCTCTGAAATCCATGCAGTTTAACGTCATGCGGTGAGGATGTGGAATACACCTCGTGTAGGTCTGGTCCATACATGGGGTGGAGGAGGCATTTTTAAATCTTATTATCAGTGCAGTTTAGCATCGTGTGGTAAGGAAAAAATCTATACAGTTTAACGTCATGTGGTTAGGACGAGGGGTATTAATAGATTCCGTGCTGTTTAACATCGTGAGGTAAAGACGAACTCCATGCAGTTTAACGTCATGCGGTAAGGACGAACTCCATGCATTTTAACATCATGCAGTTAGGACGGACTCCATGCAGTTTAATGTCGTGCGGTAAGGACGAACTCCATGCAGTTTAATATCATGCGGTTAGGATGTGATGCTCTTTCGGTTTCTATGTGAAATACTTCTTTAGGAATCTCGCATTGGTAGGAGTCATGGTGACTTTCCCATTCATGGATATGAGGGTATATGCTCCGTTGGAGTAGACCTTGTGTACAACATATGGTCCCTCCCATTTGGGCTCCAACTTTGGATGCTTCTTGTTGGGTATCTTTGGGGTTTGGAGGACCAATACCAATTCTCCTTCTAAGAAAGACCGAAGACGGACCTTTTTGTTGAAGGCTCGTGCAATCCAGTTCTGGTATACCTCCAGATGGTGCAAAGTGTGCAACCGCTTCTCATCTAGCTGTTCCAGTTCACCTAGCCACTTTTAGGACTGCTCATCATTGAACAATTGATCACAGATGGCAACACGGAGTGAGGGAAGTTGGAGTTCAATGGTCAGGACCACCTCCGTGTCGTACACCAATGAGTACGGTGTGGCCTGAGTAGCGGTGCGGATTGTGGTTCGATATTCCCACAATGCATGGAGGAGTTTATCCGACCATGACATCTTATCTTTGTCCACCATTTTCTGGAGAAGGCTGGACAGAGTCTTGTTGAAAGCCTCTATCTGTCCGTTGGCCATTTGATGGTAGCGGGATGAGTGATTAGCCTTGATACCATACTCGTCGTATAGTTTCTCCAATTCAGCAGAGTAGAAGTTGGTGTCTTTGTCCTTCAGTATGGTAAGAGGGACACCAAATCTGGTGATGATATTGGTCTTCAAAAAACTAACAATATTTCTTGCCCCGACTTCCTTGAGGGGTACGGATTCTGCCCATTTGGAAAAGAAGTTGGTTTCCGTGAGGATATACTTCAGCTGTTTGGCCGTGGTGGGAGGATATGGTCCCACGACGTATATTCCCCAGATGGAAAAAGGCCAGGAGTACTTGGTTTGATGAAGTAACTCCAGGGGTTGGTGTATGAAGTTGGCATGAATCTGGCATGAGTGGCATTTTGCGGTAAAACGCTCGCAGTATCACACCACTGTGGGCCAGTAGTACCCAAGCCTTTGAACCTGATGGGAAAGCTTGGTCCCTGGTTGATGTGCTCCACACGCTCTGGAATGTAATTTATTCATTATGGTAGCGATTTCTTCTCCATCAATGAATCTGAGGATCACTCCATCGAGGCCTTGTTTGAATAGGACCTCTTGTTGACCCACGCCACCATATAGGGAAAATTTGATTGCCCTTCTCCGTATTTTCTCTCGTTCATCCCTGTCTGATGGAAGTTATCCCCGTTGAAGGTAGTTTTCAATGGGGGTCATCCAGCCGGTGGCAGGAGCATATAGCTCAGGGATAAAACTGAATTCGTGGATTTCCTCTGTCTTGGTCTGAACAAATGACAATACCATTCGATGATGATCAATACTGATAACTGTTTCATCCCAGCTTGGGTCAGCTAGGTTTGTGGCCGCGTTGGCTAATGCATCAGCCTGAGCGTTCTGGGACCGGGGAATATAGGTCAATGTTGGTTCTATGGATAATTCCACAATTAACCCTCATACATGGTCAAACAGGGGGATCATCTCTTCATTTTTAATAGCATAGTTACCATTGACTTGATTGATGACCAGTTCCGAGTCACCTTTTTCCTTAAGGTGCTGTACTTGTGCCTGGAGTGCGAGTTCCAGGCCTGTAATGAGAGCTTGATATTCCGCTTCATTGTTCGTACATCCCTCTGATAGGAGGAAGGAATATGGAAAGACTGCCTTTTCTAGGGACACGAGTATTATCCCCAAACTCACTTTGTTGAATCTGGGATCCTCCATCATCTTCCCAGTTGGGCTTCGGGATGCGCCGTCGAAGTACATTTCCCATGCTGGGAACTCCTCTTGAACCGAGAAGATGTCTTCATTAGGTATCTCGACGTCCCGTGTAGTGGTCCCTATCGAAGGGTGATCTATCATAAATTCTTCTAATGTCTGACCCTTGATGGCTTTCTAAGGCACAAACCGGATGTCAAACTATTGTAGGATGACCGCCCATCGGGATAGGCGTCCGGTTAGCATCAGGCGACTGAGGATGTACTTGAGCGTGTTACTCCACGAGATCAAATGGACCTCATGATGCTGCATATAATGTCTCAACTTTTGAACCGAGAAGACCAAATCCAAACAACTCTTCTCGATATTTGATTATTGAGTATCAACATCAATCATTGTTTGGATGAGGTAATAGAGACTGCTTTCACTACTCGCGTCATTATTTTGTGCAAGGAAGGCTCCCAGTGATCGCTCTAAGGATATCATGTACAATATGAGAGGTCTTCCTTCAACCGGGGGCATGAGCACCGGTGGGATTAAGAGGTACTTCTTCAATTTTTCTAACGCATCTTGGCAGTCATCCGTCCATTGGTACGTGACCCCCTTCTTTATTAACCTGGTGAAGGGAAAACATTTTCCTTCCAGGTTGTCTATGAACCGCCTAATATAGGCTAGGTGTCCTTGGAATCCCCTCAACTCGGTGAGATTTTGGGGAGGTGGTAATCCAAGGATAGCCTTTGTCTTCTCAGGGTTGACTTCGATGCCACGATGGCATACGACGAAGCCAAGGAATTTTTTGGAGGTAACCCCAAAGGTGCATTTCAAGGGGTTCATCTTCAAGATATGTTGTCGGAGTTTGTTGAAGAAAGTCTCAAGGCCTGACAGGTGATCCGAGCGTTGTCTGGACGTGACCACCAGGTCATCCACATAACATTCAATGAATTTCACCAGGAATGGTTTAAATATTCCATTCTTGGCGCGCTGATATGTGGCGCCAGCATTCCTGAGACCAAAGGGAATGATCCTGTAACAGAATACCCCTTGAGGGGCCATGAAGGCAGTGGCTTCCTCATCTTATCGGGCCATCCTGATTTGATTATATCTAGAATGGCCATCCATGAAGGATAGAGCCTCGTACCTTTCCATCGCATCAATTAATAATTCGGTGATCGGGACTGGGAAATCATCTTTCGGACAATGCCGATTGAGATCTCTGAAGTCAATGAATACATGGATTTGTCTGTTCTTTTTCTTGACAGGAATGATATTGGCCAACCAGATGGGGTACTGGACCTCCCAAATGAATTCTGCTTTAATGAGCTTATCGACTTCAGCCTGTATTTTGGCAGCATGTGAGGGATGTGGCCTTCTGGCGGCCTGTTTATAGCCCCGGTGGTCTTCTGGAAGACCCAGGTGATGCGTCACCACATCATAATCGAGTCCCGGAATTTCTGTGTAATTCTAGGTAAAAACATCCTGATGTTTCCTCAAGAAAGAGGTATATACCTCGTGCTCCTCGGGGGAAATGGCTGTACTAATGAAAGTAGGCCTTGGATCTTCCTCGGTACCCAGGTTTATTTCCCTAAGCTCGTCCACCGTGGTGGAGATACCCTCCTCAAATGTAGGAGGTGAATCCCCGAGATCTTCCTCCTTTTCTTCTCCCAAGTCCTCATCTTCTTGATCCGATGAGTAGAGAGATTCCGGTTCGAGCCTTTGAGGGTTTGAGGAAGAGGCATCGTGGGAATCCCCAATTGAGTATTCGTCCCCAAATCGAGGGTTGGCGGACGTTCCCGCATTGTCATGCTTAGTCATCTTGGCTGAAGTCATGAGGACATTTGAATGTGTGTCCGTACTTGAACTCCTACTCTCAACATGGTTGATGGACAGGACATAATCTCTTCCAAGCTGCCTGAGGGGGTCATCAAAAACCATTTCCAGGCCATTTGGAGCGGGGATCCAGTCGACACCATCAACCAAGGGCTTCTTTTTCTTTTTCTTATAGAACCCAGGGTCAATGTAATGTGACTCGAAGAGCTAGAAAGGGGACTTGTCGGCGTGCAATGTTCCACTTTGTCCATTGACACAGTACTTGATACACTAGTGGTAGGATGAAGGAACGGCCATGTGCTTATGGAGCCACATCCTTCCCAGCAGGGAATTGAATGTTGTGCTCTGTCAGACCACCAGGAATTCCGTGTAGGCTACCAGGTCCCCAAAATGGGTCTTTAGCTTAATTTTTCCCATTGTTTTCTGCTCACTCTTGTCGTAACCCAACAAAGTTTTGGCTGAGGGAATTAGGTCGTCCTCACTGTAGCCCAACATACAGAGTGTCCATAGGGAAAGGAGGATAACTCCAGATCCATTGTCTATAAAGACTTTCCGTATCTCAATACCATTCAGTGTGTCAGACACATATAGTGGTTTGATGTGTCCTTAAAAGATGGCATCTTCATCCTGATCGGTGAAGGAAATCACCTCAATGCATTCAACTGGGTCAGTCTCTGTCGGGTAAATTTCGGCGGCAGATACCTCGGCTTGAAACTTCTGGGGGCTAATCAAAGCTTCAATAAGCGCCTCCCTGAGGTCTGCTGACAGACTTAGGGCATTGAGGATTGACAGCTTGGCAGGTACCAATGCCAGCTGCTTAAGGATATCGTATTTCTGCTCCAGCGGTCGACGCTTCTCCATTGGAGGGAGAGTCTTAGCGGGTGCTTTAGGGGTTGGGGCATTTGACGAGGAGGGAATGTCCATAGGGTTGGATATCGATGGTGTTTCTGTGTTTTGAGGACTTGGCCCGGCCGGTCTATTTGTGCGCACTAGGCGGCCAAACACTTGTTCCTCCACTGGTGGGTATCGCAGAACAATAGGGACAGAGTGGCTGCTTGTGGAGGTGGAGGGCACTCTTTCTCCAGCTGAGTCCATTGAAGGGCTCTCCCACGGGTTTCCGGGATATTAACGGTTTGGGCCAGGTTCCAACCGTAGGGTTGGTTTAGGCCATGGCTGCGCCTCCCCTGGTATCCCCTACCTCTGCGATTCCTCCTCCCGGATCCTCATGCAGGCAACTCGGGTTCGTAACCATAACCTTCATCAGGTAATGATTCCATAAGATGGATGACATTAATAGAACCAAAGATTGGCTCTTCATCCTCTGACAGGTCAACCTGGTCAGTTGTGCCTGATGGTGTCATTTGGTGGGTCGATGCCTGTAACGCCAAATTTGAGGGCATATAATCTACCAGGGTCCAGACTAACTTTGGCCCCATCGCGGACTGCTTTGATTGAGACTGTTTCCTCCTTCGATTACGCCCGGATGATCGGATTTTGGAGGGTTGTGAGGTCGATATTGTCAGCTCTCCGGCTTCAGGGGCTATTGGTGGCAACACCGGCTACTGTAGTTGAGCTCGGAGAATTCCCTAGGCTCAGTTGATAGTTTTTCGAGTCATCCAATTGTCAAATTTCTACCCCTTCTTGATGCTGACTTTCTTCCACCACTCCTCTTTGTCAGAGTCAGTGGTAGAGATACCTGCCAAATGTGCTGGGGGTGGTCCCAGCTCGACCTTCCCGGAGTCTACCATCCTCTGTAGGAGGTCTTTGAATATGAAGCATTCTTCGATACTATGTCCCAACATCCTATGGTAGGGAAAGTAATCTGGCCTATCATCATGGCCGACCTCTTCAGGTTTCCTCGGCTCCAGGAGGCAGGGCAAGTTGCAGTTCATGGCGGCAATGAAGAAGCTGCGGACTTGATCGTCCCGGAATGAGTATACTTTTTGTCTTCATTCCTCAAACTGGTTCTGCTTCGGTCCTCGCTGATCGTCCCGTTTAGGCGGAGGTGGCCGCTGATATGCAGGTGGCCCTTGATGATTTGGTGGAGGCCTCAACGGTGGAGCGGGCACAGGGGCCGGCTTGAGTGTAACTCCAGACGCTTCAGATCTAGGGGCTCTTATCGCAGGATCCTGTGAGGCTATTAGGGACTTCGAATTATTCTAATGCAGGGAGTCCTCAATTCTCTGGGCAATGGTCAAGAGATGGCGGAATCCAGTGGTGCACTCCACTGGTATGAGCGGTGTTCGCAGCTCATCTTGACGATTATTGATGCATATGGCTAACATCTCATCTTGAGGCATTTCCCTGTTCAGGGAATAGGTCAGACCTTTCCATTTGGCGATGAAATTTGAGACCCTCTCGTTCTCCCTATACATCTAGTTCATGAGATCGCTGACCGTTTTTTAGGCAACATTGAGCTGAAGTGGAACAAGAACTGCTTCCGAAGGTCTTCCCAGCTCTTTATTGACTGGGCTGGCGTACTCGTATACCAGACGAAGGCATATCCTTGCAAGGTTCGTACGAAGCATCTGAGTTTCACTACTTCTTGCTGTTCCGGAGTCCCCATCATAGGGTCACAATAGGATGAATAGTGCATCAAATGATATTCCAGATCGTATGATCCATTGAAGATAGGGAATATAGGGCTCCAAAAATTGGGTGGAGGCGGTGTGTTGCTCACCCAATCTGGGTAGGGTTTCCGCTCTGGCTGTATCGGAGTGCTTCGACCTTCCATCGCTTCCAATCGAGTTGTTAGTGCTTCGATGGTGTTGGTGAGACCCTGGTTTACATCCTGTTAGGCCCGGTCCTGGGTAGGCGTAGCTCGGGGAATTGCCTAAGGATCCGGATTGGCCGGAAATAGGGGTGCGTCTGCCGTTTGTGTCAACTTAGGAGGTTTCAGGCGTACTCACTCTGGTTTCTTTTTGAGTGGAGGCAAGTCTTGTTATTCATCTGAATCTACGTTTAGGTAGTTGGATGGGCTAGGCGCCTCGTTGGACGGGAGCCCTGACCGTATTTCATTTGTCAGGGAAAACCTTAGTCTTTGAGGTGCACTTACTGGGAGTGCATGATGTGGATCTTCCTATGACACAATTTCAATAAGGTTGTTCCTCTGGAGTAGCTCGGCGTTAAGCTGCCTCGATTCTTTCATCTCCTCTTCCTATCGAGCGAATCTCTCTTCGAGCATGAGTGGCTCATCTTTGTCGAGAGAAGGAGGTGGGTTAAGGGTAACCAGTCCTTTGTTCTTATCATTTTTGGAAGCTCGTAGGGTAGGCGGAGGAGGGTTGGCTATAAGGACGGCCATATTTAGGGTGACCCTCTGGTTCTAGGTGTGCACACCTGGTGGTTCGTTGTGAGTCATAGCCTAACTAGAACCATCGTCTCCCGACCGCTCCTGATTTGAAGTATCTCGGGTGTCACATGTGGGGTTAACCTCTATGACATTGATAGATGCAAATCACGGGGCAGAGAAGATGCCATCTTCCAAATGGTAAGAGGATCTCCCGTGTCTTCTTCTGGCCTTCCCTTTCGTGACATGGGATGACCTTCAGACTTCTTGACGAAGGTTCACATGGAGAGTTATTTGATGCGACCTTACGGTGCGTCTTCCTCTCGGAGTGGATGATGATTCAAATGATAGGATAGGGTGGGAACCTCCTCTTCTGATTGTCCTCCCTAGATGAGAGAATACTGACTCTCGTGGGGGAGGTTGTTGTTGAGGGGGTAATAATGCTCCCAGTCCTGAGGCCTGGGGTTGGCTCTGTTCCTTGGAAATCAAGTCTCTTCCCGGTTTTATAGGTCTTACGGGGGCATTTGTTGTTAAAAATGCCCTCATCCCTGCAGGCTGGGGTTGACCCTGGATTGCGGCAGTGGCTGCAGTTATCGCTACCTGCCTGACCTCGCGTGCCCCCATTCGGGGGTGAACCGGATTTGGTGTCGAATTCACCTATGGATCAATCCCTTCTGGGGATGCAGGAAAAGATCGATGATTGGCCTCTCTTAGGAGAGAGGCCTATTGTATGCTCTTGGTGGCCTGATTCAGGAGTTCTTGAATGGATTGTTCCCATCGGGCCTGACGCTTATGGGACTTACTCAAGGCCTGACTCTGCTGGGGGTGTTGCCATACCTGAACAGGGAGACCACTCGATTTCCATCTTGATGTGACGACGTTACAAGACACTACGCTGAACGGCTTCTGCTGGGTGGTGAGGGGAGTGAAATTCAGAGCTCCATGTTCTCGCCATCCCCTGATATGGACTCTTGTCGGAGGGTCACTGATAAGATGGCGCAGCTGGTGCAGTTCACAGAAGCAGGCTATCTCCATGTTTCCTGTACGCCTCTCAGGTCATTGTTGTCATGCTGAAGGGAGAGCTTCCAAGTCGATGTGACGCCAGAGGTCTCTTATAGTCTTGACGTGGTCTACATATCCGTCATAGGGCAAGAAGCTTGATTTCAATCGGTGGAGGGTTGTCTATATATTATGGCAGATGTCGTGCATGCATTCTTCCGACAACTCTCTGGGTATGTCGAACTGAGAGGTGGCTGTAGGCCAAAACATAACTGGTATATAATCCCTAGCCAGTCGTTTCCTCAGGTGCAGCATGTCGGCATATTCCTCCGCTAGTGACTCCTTTACCGGGTCGGCCCAACTGAGACGCTCGCTGCCAATGTGGTCAGAGGCAGTGGGATCGGTAGGTGCTAAATCATTATGTGGGTGATTCCGAGGTGGTTTAGAGGATGAACGCGGCCCTGGACTGTCTCCTGATTGTAGAAGGATGTCGTTGGTGACTAACTAGGAATCTGACATTCTTGATCCCATCCTTCTGAGTGCCTCGGCATACGAGGGATTTTCGGTACTTGATTTGGCAGGAGGAGGACCTTCCAGTCGATATGATATGTCATCACGGGGAGGACCTCCGCAATGGAGGCCGTAATGGCGAAGACTACCATTACTGCTTGATGCTTCACTGCATAGAGGACTTTTGCAGTGCACACCCTGGGGAGGACCTCCAAGGCATGTCACAGGAAGGGGAGGACCTTCTGGATGTGTAGCGTCGTTACAGGGAGGACCTTCGCAACAACTGCCATCATGGTGAGGATGACCATCATGGCTTGATGTTTGATGTGCATCCTATGGAGGACCTTCAGGACACACTGCGACAAGGGGAGGACCTTCTTGTTGCTTGGGGCCAATGCAAGGAGGACCTTCGTAATGGCGGCCGCGGAGGAGAGGACTACTATCACAGCTGCGGAAATGGCGAGGACTACCATTACTGCTGCCGCGGGGAGAATATCTGCAGGATACATCCTCGGGAGGGCCTTCAGAATGTACCTCAAATAGGGGAGGGCCTTATCATTGTTTGAAGTCTCTACGGGGAGGACCTCCATCATCAAGGTGGAGAGGACTACCACTGTGATCTGATTCCCGGCTGTGCGGAGTTTCGTTGCAGCGTAACCCATGGGGAGGACCTTCAGGGCAGGCCACGACAAGGGGACGGCCTTCTTGTTGTGATGAGATGTCACTGTGGGGAGGGCCTTCGCAGTTGCGACTATGATAGCGAGGACTACTATCATAATCTTTGGTCCCACTTCATGGAGAGTGATTTCAGTGTATACCCTGGTGAGGACCTTCAGGGTGGACCGCAGCAAGTGGAGGGCCTTCTTGTTGCTCGATCTTCTGGTCACGTGGAGGGTTTCCATGACTCGCATCAAAATAGGAGATCTCGTGATTGATCATTTTATGCCCACGGGGGAATCCCCCGCGGGTTCTCTGGGGAGGACCTTTAGAGCTTCTGGCAGTGACATTGCGGGGAGGACCTTTGCAACTGCTACTGCCATGTCCATAATATGGTAATGGGTAGGCAGGGTTCTGAGCCTGTGATGTGTGCTTAGCGGCGTTGGGAACCCTAGCATCCAGCAGAGCAGCGTCATGAACTCCCTCTTTATTTTCCAGCTGCCTTTGGCGCGTTTGGGGAGCTCTTTTGCGGGCAGCAGGGACCGTATGCTATTGACAACGGCCTTCACCTTAGGGTCCCTGTCTAATTGGGTGTCGTGATGCTGTCGGGATACGCCAATGAACATCTTGACTTTTAACAGGGATATATGCCTGCTCTGGAGCATCCATCATGATGGACATGTATCACCCAGTTGGAACGAGTAAAGTTTCTCGATCTGGTTGCCCTTGCGTCGCGGAATATGGCTAGCGACCCTCCTGAGAAGAATCAAGGATGTAGATCTGCTCTGAGGTGGCTATCTTGTTTCTTAGATGAGTCGCCTCAATTGGGGAGACAGGCTCACGGGCCCGAGTCCTTGTTGTTTCCACTGAGGCAATTACATTCTGGAAGGTATGCAAGATATGATCTGGGATCGATACCTGCTCCTCCATCATTTCCAGGATATGTAGAGAGACATCCTTGGATGGAATGGGTATGAAGGCCCATTCCGGTATTGGAGTAGGAATATCCTGCTCCGGTCCTCCGGTGGTCAGTGGGTACTGACAGTTCTCCTGTGTCAGGGCAGGTGAACGAATCTTCCCCTGTACCGGGATATGCTGGTTTATCTATCTGTTTTCTGCCACATCGGGATGGCAGACTTTACATGGATCTGTAGGGAGCTAGCCCTGTATATATTGGTTTCCCACCGTATTGAGTCGGTGGCCTTTGTTGGAAGGGAGACGTGCCCGCCTATGATTTGCCGCCACATCTGGGTGGCGGGCTTTATTGATCGCCACCATATCAGGATGGCGGGCATCAGAAGAAACTGCTAGTATCTGGTCCTACAGGTGCCGGGTCGCCACCACGTCATGTTAGTGGGCCTTACGACCCTGGGCAGGGAGATGTGTCTGCCTGGTAAGTGTCGTCCTGTATGAGCGACGGTCTTGATGGAGCTTGGCAGGGATGCGCGCCATCTTTTATGATGCCTCCATGTCTGGATGGCGGGCTCGTGAGGAGCGAACAGGTGTAGGTGCCGGTTCATGGTACGTCTCTATGGCTGGGCAGCGGAGCTCCTCCTCAGGGACCAGGGTGACGACCGGTCCCTGATTGTACGTCTGCCTCTCTCGTCGGGCGGTGAGAGGGGTCGGAACTCGGGGAGCGTGGGCATGTATCCTCGGGGAGACATCCTCCTCGGCGTGAGGATGTAGGGTCGCGGTGTGACTGCGGTGACATCTTCCGGTGGGGTCCTTGGAGCGGAACCTCCATTCGGTGGGGATGAAGTCCTCAACGTCGACCTCATCCGCCTCCCTAAGATATGGGAGATACGCATTGTCTCGTTCCAGGGATAGACTCCCAAAATAGTTTGAGACAGCAACAGGGGTTGTCTGGATCTACCTTTGCGGCCGCTACTGGGCAGGTGATCGGCCAGTTCTGGTGGATTAGAGGGCGTGCATGGTCGCCTCCACCATTGGGAGAGTACCATTCCGGTGGTACTCTTGGATCAGTGCGTCCGAGACCCAGCGTTGAAGACACTGGGTGGGAGAAGGGTTCCTCCCTAGTTGAGGAAGTCCTATCATTGCATAGTAGGAATCACATGCTTGTGAGTTCCTTCGGGACGTCATTGGATCTAAGGGAGTTCTGAAGGTAGTACCTTCAAAACATTTTAGAAAATACAAGTAGCAAACCTGTCAAAGTAGGATCTCATGATCCCATGCATAGTAAATTACCTTGCTTGGCCCTCCTTGTGAGTAAAAGGGGGAACAAGGTGGGATTAAGTTAAATATGTCATGCTTGGTTAAAGATTCACATCGGGTTCACCATTTTTTATTAGGGTTTCGGTCTCAAAATTCCAAACAGTTCCGTATCCGATGACGCGAGGACCTGCTTTCCAAAGGCAGGCGTTCGCCGGATGGTCTGACCAGCGACTCTTAAGAACTCACATTGGTCAAGAGGATGGGAATTCGGGCTCATCGCACCCTTTTGGGGGGAATTATTTCCTGTTTCGGGACTCTCTTATAGATTAAATATGTATTCATATGTTCATGAATCTTTGGTTTAGACCCAAACATAGTATCCATGGATTTAACCCTGGTAGACAATGGTCAACTGGACGCAAGGGGTTCAGAATCATTTAGGCCTGAGGTTTACCATCCCTCGTTGGATTAATGACCCCATGGAGTAGGAAATCATTGAGGCGGTACTAGGAGTGGCGCGGTGAACTGATGTGAAGATAGTCAGATCGAACGGTCTTTGGGCTTGAACCACATAGAGGCTTCCTACGTACCCTGCCTAGGGGACAGGGATCAAAGTCCATGTAGTTCGAAAGGGAAGAGTCAGAGAACCGATGTGAAGGTGGACCCGAGGCTCCATTGGTGATTGGGCTTGAACCTCCTGGATGCTTCCTATGTATCCCTATGGTAGGGAATAAAATTCCTCATAGTTCGCATTGGCTTGGGACTTACACTCTCAGGCAGCCTAGAATGATGGATTGGGGCTTACACTCTGAGGAGGCCCAGAATAGGATTTCATGGTTGATGCTTACTCTAAGACCACGTGAGTCATGCTCATTGTGAGATACAAGAGGCAGCAGGGACCAGAGGATCACGTCGCGAAAGGTGCATCTATGAGAAGTGGAGTGGGGCTTACGCATGAGGGCGGCCCATTAAGTCGCGACTTACTTCAGGTTGGATTCCCATAAAGTCTTCCTCATGTCTTTCCATGAGGGAATCCCAAACCATTGGTGGGTTTAGGAGTATAATGGGGGCCAACTCCTATGCACAAGTGCACAAGCGGCATAACGCCAAGGGCTTTGGAATCAGTCCAAACAAAGGGAGATGAAAAGTGTTAATCACATGCCCGACAATAGGAACGCAATGAGGGTGGCGTGGCGATGGGGGATAACTGTTGACTGTGTTCGAAACACAGCATCCATATCGTGTTAGCCTAATATGGGGACTAACAAATTAGGGTCGACTCCTGACCATGTTCTAAACACAGGACCTGACTCAAAGTGTCATCCAAAGTCATCAGGGGCGTTGGCCCAGGAAGGTAGGTCAGCCGATGCGCCATGAGGCCAGGCCGTTAGGGGGTCCCTTCAGACATGCAAGGGGATGAAGATCTGAATGAAGGACATGCAAAGCGTGGGGTGGAGTGATGGAATGTATGAATGGATTCTAGTGCTCTTGAAGTTATAACACTGTAAACATAGCATAAGCCGTATCTTGCATGGAGCAAGAGGCATCCAATTATCGAATGATAGGGAATGCGACAGTTTATAGTCATGTAGAGAGGACTGTTTCCATATATTTTAACATTATATGGATAGAATGAGGGTCATATAGATTAACGTCATGTGGTCAGGATGAGATGGTTGGTGTGGGACTTACACAGGGGCGGCCCTTTCTGGATGAACCTAGAAAAAGGAGCTAGGAAATGGGGTTATAGCAGAGTCATGAAGAGTAGCTCGACTCAGTGAATGTATAGGATAGATGTTGGGGTGGCATAAGGGTGAAATGGAAAATACTGTTGACCAGGCCCGAAAATTCTGCGGTGCGACTCTCCATTTTTCCGCATGAGGCTGGCCGTGAAGGAGTTGGCCGTGAGGTGACGGCTGCGGTGGAGCTGTCCACGAAGGAGCCGGACGCAAGGTACTGGACACATGTGGTTCGCGGTCTGGTAGTCCACGAAGGGTGTCCACGGAGGATATGGCCATGAGGGAGCAGGCTGTGAAGAAGAATGACCATGAAGGAGGTTTTCCGCGAAGGATGGTCATCCGTGAAGGATGGTCATCCTCAAAGGGTTTTGTCCATGAAGGATGGCCGTCCACAAAGCGTGTCTGCAAAGGGGCTAGCGCCCATCCAACTTTGCACCCGCAGAGGGGTTTCCGCCTCCGTTCTGTGAACAACACTGGTCCGCGGAGGGGGTGGCCATCTGCGAAGTAGATGGCCTCTATGGGATGGTCGTGGAGGAGTTGGACGCATGTGGTTCGCAGACTAGTTTCTCCTCTCTACGGAAGAGTGCATCTGTGGATGATATGGGTCCGCAGATGGTCGCGGACCGCTGGGATCGATTTCTCCAGCGTCTCCCCACGGGTTTTCACCTGTCCTCTCCCTCTACCTCTCTGGTGTGCCTCAGTGTTTATTTATAGATTCAAGGAGAGGCAATATTTATGGGCACACGACACTTTTTGCGGAATCCCATGAAGGAATTCCCACCCCGCATACGACTCGGTCAACCTGCGATTTTTGGAACCGAGTTTTGCGGAATTGCTTTGTGTCCGTGCACCACTCCTCCTCTATCCCACGAATGACAGCGGTCCATGGAGGGGGCGGCTCGCGGCAGAGGACCGACCTGGCACCCATCCTGCTTCGCGCCCGCGGAGGGTCCCTGCCTCAATTTCACGGACGAAGCTGGTCCGCGGAATTGTGGGTGTGCGGTCTGCCGAATAGGCCGCATGCTGTTACTGAGAGCTGGTGCGTGGACCGGTTCGGTCCTTTTTCAAGTCTTGCGATAATTGGATTTCCCCCTTGCTGAATTTTTAGGACCCCATAATGATCCATATTTAGTTTGGATTCATTGTTTTCCTATTTAATTTATTTATCCACATATAGTTTGGATTCATTTATTTAATACTCATTTTATTTTTCTTATTAAGGTCCCAATGGTATATGGTACGTTCAATGTGTTGGCACAAAGCATATCATAGCCTCATCTTGAAGTTTCCTATAATTATATTTATATGCTATTTCCATTAATATTATTTATGAATAGATTTAAAATTATATTAAAGTTTAGATACTTTATCCAATTATGTAGTTTTATGTTTGGTGGGTCAATAAACGTTGACATATATAAAATCAAGTGTAATGTTCTCTAATTTAGAGTTTATCTGACTCTAGGTTATTGCACTAGACAATTTTTGTGGTTTTTAATTTCATTTTCCATTAGCTATAAATGCTTAATTATTTTCTAACTTAGATCCAAGTTAACTAGTTGTTATTCTACCATTTCCTTAGTTTTAATAGGTCACATTAATGGAATATAGAAATCCCTTAACACTGATGGAATAATCACATTTCCTCCAGACATATCCCCTCACCATCATCCTACTTCCCTTATTAGAAATTGAATAAAAATGTAATTTTACATACTTCTCATGTATGTTTCTTAGTCATTTCACTATTTGGTCACTATTTCACAAATTGTTACATGGATTAATTGTAACATTATTTTCCTTCACATGATTATACCTTGTAATTTTTAAACATTTTTTATATTAATGCTTCCTTCATTATATTAATCTATAGGTCTATTTTTTATTAAAAACAAAAATGAAGTTTAGGTATTATAGGCAATTGATTTAGAGTTATACTCTTACTATAATGGTCAACATTATTGAAATAATTTTTTGACTGGGTATGTCTTGTCTATAATTTTTAAATTTTCATTTACTATGTTTTATATTTATTAATTTATTATAGACATAAAACTATACATGTCTGATTAATTTTCTTTTCATGTGTTCCCTGTAGTTCTTCTTGGTGTAACTGGTTAACATTTTCTTAGCCTATATACTATTATCCTTTATTCATTATAAATTTGTATCAACTAAATGATCTCCAAGGAATTATTCAAGGAAAACCAAGTATAATTAAATTATAAATTCTCAGTTATGTGTAATTTTATTATAATTTAAAAAAATATTATTTAATAAATATTTTTTAAATTTAAGTTGGTAAATTGTGTTTGTAATTATAGGTTTTTTCATTGATGTATACATTTTTTCTCTAAAATATATAATGTTTCAATTTATAGTTTTTCATATAATTTTGTGAAATTTAATTTATTGTATTTAAAAAAATCAATTCCCCGTGTCAATTTTTCTATAAATCGGCATGAAATCAATTTTATTGGACTTTCAATATTAGTTTTTTATAAAAACCTCCATTGAACATCTTAAGTGATTTTTTGTAGGTGGAATTTTAACATCATTTTTTACAAAAAAACCAATGTTCAAAGTATTTAGTGAATTTTTCCACATTAAAATAATAGGACTTTCAACATCAGTTTTACCAAAATCTAACATTTAAATTTTCGTGTAATTATTTCAAATTCATTTTTCAGGAAAACCGAATGATGAAATACCATTAAATTATCTTTTAGTTAATTTTTTTATGTTAGTTTTATTAAAACTGACATCAAAACTACTATTTATAATGTCGCCTGTATAAACATAGGTTAAAACCCAATGTCAAAAATCAAAAAACACCGACATAGTAATATTTTTTCCACAAGTATATATTAGGATAAATATTTTCAATACCACATCATTTATAGGAAATCTTATGGAACATGCCTATATGACATGACCAAAAGGAGACATTGTGGTATATATCTACAACGCATAACTAGAAAGTGTTGGTGGAATCGATAAATTCAAATAAGATAGGATGACTACAAAAATGCTTAAATGAAGAAATTATGCACAGTTATCATAGAATATTTGATCAAAATGAATGAGTGGAATATATATCTAACTGGTTAGCAGGATAACTTCTTTTATTCAAGAAAGATATATTGATAACATGTGGATGAAATGCTATATATTTCCTTTTTAAGAGTGAGTAATGAAATTTCTCAAAGTATAAATTAAAGTATAAACCATTTTCTAGGAAAAAGGATCTATAATATAAATCTATTAGTTTATGAAATCTAGTCATGGTACATCTATTAACAATTTATAGAAAAACTAAAGTTGAAAAAAATGAATAAAAAATTATTGTGTGCATACAACCCTCCTAATAGAGCATACATGGGCATAGGAAGAAATTATTTATATTTAAAATTTAACAAGATTAAGTCCCATGAATTTATCTCATATGACATGATATATATTGACATTTAATATTAATAATGTATGATTCATATTATGTGAATATCAAATAGATCCAACAAAACTATATAAAAATGATTTTATAACTGGATTATTTCTTGGTGAGTGGAGAAGTGAGAATATTATTAACCAAGGTAATTAGAAATTTGTCTTTCCAAAGTTAAATTTGATTTGGTATATTAGAAAAGGCTAGGTTAATATCCAACAAAAAATTATTACATCTGGTGGATGTCATATTTACAATATCCGAGTATGTTGTGTATAATGATTAAGATTAAGGAGAAGTTTAGAAACATCCCATTCTGATTTTTGGTTATACCAAAAGAATGTGTTTTTTCATAATTATGATACATTTTGATTGTAGTCTTACTCAGTATGTCAAGGATTTTGTATGATAACAAAAGGTGGATACTCGATTATATTAGTACTTGAGGGATTTTCCCAAGTTAGTAATGTTTCAATAAGATGATTCTATATAAAGACTTATGGATATACCAACCCTAGTCATGGAAATATAATAGTACTAGTAGTTGAATCCATATATTACAGAAGCTTGTTTATCATGTGTGAACAAACCATTTGTTAGTATTTGGATCTTGTGCAAGTTGTTGTATGTTAGAGGTGCTTCCCTAGAACCAACAACTTTATACATTTGATAACATTAATATTCAAAGAAGTGAATATTAATTTAAAATAACTTATCATGTATTGATTTTACTTCTATGTATCATTTATGTGCTAATATCTTAGAGTATTTTTCACATTGAAAAGGTCATATAATTTCCCCACTACGATGAAAACCTTGAGATTTTATAATAATAACACTAAAATATTATCCCTATGATTGGATAACATTCTATTTTGGGACATGTTAAATGTTTAATTTCATGTGAAAGTACTCTAAATCGGATGATACATTGTCTCATGTAGTTCCAACTTTGTAGTCTCCAAGATTGGACATTATGAGAACCAACCTACCAGTAGGAATTCGGTTTGTTTCTATTTTATAAAATGTTCTTATATATGAGTTCCTATAATGGTCTCTAGAAATCAATTTTATTGATTGACCAAAACCATGACACCATATGTTTTTGATAAGTAGGGTATATTGGGTGCATCATGAATAACATGTTAATAATTAAATAGTCGATGAAGGATTTTTCCTTTCCATACTTATAGATGATGATAACATATCCCATTGACTGGAATAGAATCATCACATTAAATTCCACGGTCATGGTGTAACGATGAGTTTTTATAAGACATTCAAATAAATGTGTATCAAGTATATAGGTTGATGACATGTATACACACCCTACTTTATGAGATATTATGGTAAGGTATTATATTACATAGTAATAATTCTTGTGTGGTTTTCAACATTGTGACATAAACTTCTTACTCTTAGGTATCATGACCTGTTTCTAGATAGTATTCTTTGACTTTAGGAAATCTAACCTAATGTCAATGAGAAACAAGCCTAGAGGTTAACAAGTTAAGTGTCTCAATTGGTATTAATTAAATTCAACTTGAATTCAATTATTTGAATATATATTATTCTTAAGACGGAGGAATAATTTTTTTCAAATTTTATCGATCAAAAATAGTATTCATAAGGTTATAATTAATTATAAATTAATTAATTAATTAATAATTTCATGAATATTTAATAAATATTTATTAACTAGACTGTGAATAAATTATTTATTTTATTTATTTAATATTTAATAAATGTTTATTTTCTAAACTAGGAGTAGGATATTAATTTAATTAATAAATATTTATTTATATATTTATTTAGGTATTCAATAAATGTTGAGTAGGAAAATAAGACAAAGATTTTTTTTGCTGATATATAATAATTTTTAAGCAGGCAATATAATATTAATAATTGCTCTAGATTGTACATATCATGAAAAAAAATTATTATTATTACATTTCATGGGGTCAGATAAGGTTAAATATATTATTTAAGGGAAATTGTGAAATTAAATAATATTTTTAACCCTAACCTTATCTCTATAATATAATATTACTTCTATTATGTAGAGTTTTTTCAAGATTGATCAATTTAGATATTCGTTGAGCATAATGAAATCTTGATCTCTCTCTCAAGACCAATGAACACTCTTGAGATTATTCTCCTTCCTCCATCACCTCAAGAATGAGAGTGTAAGGATGATTCCTCAATCTGAATGGAATCATCATAGTGATCAAGTTGAACAATGTAAGATGATGGATCCACCATTCTAGTACCCAAAAATCAATCAATGTTATTCAGAGATAAAATTGTGTGTGTGGATCACTATTAGAGGGGATCTACCTTGGGTCCTCCCTACACAATAATGATAAACTATAAAAGGGTTTTTTAAAGGATAAATACATTAATCAAATAAATATACTATATTGCATATTATTATTTATATATATATATAAATTTATATAAACTTAACATGAAACAGAACCTCTCTTGGGGTTTCTATGTTAATATTCTATGGAAAAATATTGTTAGTCATGATGTTTACATCATAAAAAATTGGAGAACAATCCATAAAATTTGATAATAAACCATTAAGTTCTTTTCACCATATTGTGATACCATTGTGTCCATAAAAATAAAAAAATATGACCTTCTTGTGAGAGCTATAAGATTAAAAATCATTTGAAGTTGGCTCCAGGACAAGTTGGAGTTTGTTGGAGTTGGTTTCCTAGAACCAACTAGTTTTTATTTTATATTACCAAATATTCTCAAATAATTGAATATTAAATATATATTATCATATAGTTATCATTATTCTATATGAATTTAACGTTTTAATTTCATATGATATCTCTCACATTAAAATAATTCATAACAGTTTCTTGCTATGATGAGAACCTTGAGTTTCTCTGATGATATCACTTAAATTGTTATCCCACAGCCAGTATAATAAACTATGATGAGGAACATAGTTATTTTACTATTAGGTGTGAGTTCTCATATGTGGATGTGGAATCATATCAGGAAGTTTACACTTTTGTATCTTTAATATGGGGGATTATGAAAATATCCCCCCCCCCCCAATTTTAATTCTACATATTTTCCAATGATCATATATTTATATATTCTACCATCAGTAATGGTATTTATACATTAATATTATTATTAATAAATATATTAAATAAAATTATTATATTTATTTACTAAACATATGAAATTATATGTTCACACTAAGAAGGATATATCAGGTATGTCCCAATCGGTGTGTTATTCATGAACACGTCGAGGAAGGATTTTCCCGAACCATTTATGGAACTTAATATGACAAACCTTTGATTATAATATGACTATTGAAATAAATTTCATGGAAATTTTTATGTGGATATGTTCATTAAAAATAATCAAAGAAAGCTATACCTGGAATTATGGTTAATGACATTAGTTTGGAAACTGTTTGATGAGATATCGAGAAAAATGGATTATATTACACAGTGCGCACTCATATGTGGTCACTGACATTGTGACATTAATATATTCCTATTGGGTGACTTAACCTATTGATAGAAAATAATATTTTAATTTAATCTAGAACTCCTAATACTAATTAGGAATAATCTTGGAGACTCACACCCTAAGTGTTTCTGTTGATATTAATTAAATTCTATTTGAATTTAATTATTGAAAAAAATATAATTCTCAAGTCAATGGAATAATTTTTTTTTAGAATTTACTGATCTCATAAATTGAATAAATATTTACTCACATGTTAATTTTTTAATTACACAGAAATAAAATATTTATTTATTTATTTATTTATTGAATAAATAAAATGATCATGAGGGCCATTTATTTGGTGTGGGATTTTTAAGTAGCCATCGGTTTTTTTCCAATTTTCCAGATTGCCTTTAGGATGGTTTTGTGGTCCTATGGTTCATGTGTTAATGGGGGTATTAGGTTCTAATTTTTTTAGTCTATTATTGGACATATTTATATTTGTGGGTAATTTTTATAACCCATCTTCATTTTTTGTACTTTACATTTTTAAATAAAGTTTGTGTACCAAGGGCTAAAACTCATGCTCTACACTACTTTTTGTATTGAATAAATAAAAATTTATTTAAAAATTTATTTATCTATTCTAAAAATTTCTAGGAGGATGAGAAGACCAACATTAGGTGTGAAAATAAATATTAATTTACAATGTGGTAAAATAATAATTATCATTGTTCCAATAAGCACATGACAGGAGAAAATAATAATAAAATTATCATTACATAGCATGGGATAATTTAATGGTTTTTTAGAAACCTCATCTTCTAATACATGGATATTATATCTTTTGAGATGAATATTCAATACATTACACAATCACATGCCTAAAAACCATAACAGTTGAGTGCCAAAGGAAACATGGAACACAATCTTATTAATTCATTAAATATATTCAATGTCTCCCATAAATATATTCTCTTTTATAACTCCTACATAAAACCTTTCTTTATCACCTGGGGAAAGGAAACATAATATTGGGTGATCTCAGATTCTCAGAAAGTGAAATAATGTGAGATACATAATCATAACATGAGCTTAATGTTTTTTGAACATGAGGATTACATTTTAAAATCATACCCACAAATCAAAGATCATAATCTTAAGTCATGGCATAAATATTGGTAGTTCGTAAGACATGAATCACAAGGTAACAAAAGAACATGATCTATGAGAAAATTTCATTGGAATAAGACATATAATTACTACATACACACAATAATAGAAAATATTATGTCAAGGATAACCACTAAGACATTCACAACATGTTATTCCTAGGCTAACCACCCTTATACCTGCTTTGGACTTTGGCTAACTACCCATGTACCCTATTTTTTAGGATTAGCATCACCACTCATGTACCCTCATTTTTATGCTTGTGATTACCACCTATGCACCCTTTAATCACATAGAGCATTTATAATTACCTAGTTAATTGAATAGAGATATACACCCCCCCCCCTATGTCTCGTATTGAAAATTGTATTAATGTGCTTCACAAGATCATAAATATTCATCATATCATGACCCTTGAAATCAAATTTTTTTATAAAAATTTCATCATATCATAAAATTTGGGAAATATATAGGTTTTATAATAATTTCATCATAGCATAACCCCTGAAACTAATTTGACTTCATGAGAGTTCTATCATAGCCTAACACATAAAGAGAAGTGTGTTTTAAAAATATATTTTCATGATAAACCATTCATACTAATAATGATAAGTATACCCTTGGTTTTTATCCTTATAAAAGCATAAGTTACATAAAATTATATCATCATAGATAGTAAATTATTTTTTTCAATCACTCGGAACATTTATTGAGAAAAATAACCTTTCTTTCAAAAATCACATTTTAAAAAATAAAAAAATTTCAAAATAAATTTATTTTAAAATAAAATTGAATAAATATAAATGATTATTTAAAAATCATTTAAAAAAATTATTTAGGAAAATATTCTTTCCAATTTGAAAATCATTTTTAAAAACATAAAACATTTTCAGAATAATTTTTTGTTAAATCATTTATAGAAAAAATAAAAAAAAATCCAAATATTAAGGAAACCATTTTCTTTGAAAATAAATTTTAAAACACATAGGTTAATCTGGAATTAATTTAGTGTTCATGATATTAGGAAATACTATTCAATCCATGCGTGTTAAAAATAAATATTCTTTTCACATTTTTAGTAAAATCCAAACATGCATTGGTTTCAAAAATGATATGAAGGTTCCTTTAATAAACAATTTGTAAAATATTTTCAAAATTGGGTAAAAATATATTTTAAAATTCATATAATAATATTAAAACATTTTCTAAAACATTTTTAGAAAAAATTATTTTTAAAAAAGAGGATTTCCTACTGAAGAGAGAAATAAAATATGATTTTTATAAAAAATATTTTTTCAATAATTATAAGTAAAGATGAGGTAAAAATGTTTATATTACTCAAATGTATAATTAATTACCATAATATAATAAAATTTATGATTTTATTTAGATATTGATCATCATATTTCATCTTTGGAAGCTTAAACCTAAACAATCCTAATAAATGATGAGATTGTAACAAAATATTATTACCACTTTTCTAGATTTGAAATGTAAGACCCATGAAGTAATAACATAAAATGAATATTAAAATATAATTAGGAAAAATATATTCCAGATATTACATCTCAAAGGGTTTATATATACACCAAATAAAAAATATAGGCCTATAACATAACATTTATCAAAAAGAAAAAAATTGAGATAAAAATCCATTACTCCTTGAGTAAATTTTTAACTATAAACTACATGAAATAGATATACTTAAATGGATATTAAAATACTATTAATTATCTTTATAATAATAACAAAATTCATTCATGGGCAATATAAACACTACAAAAAAGAAATAGGTGGAAAATATGGATTGTGTCTCACATAAGTAAAAAGTTACAAGTAAATATCTTACTTCTTGAGTAATATTTGAATCATAATACCCATTAAATAATTATATAAATAAAAAATTAAATATCATAAAACTATTTATATTCAATATATATCATGTCATAGGTCATTATATACACCACACAAAAGAAAAGAGAAGTGAATATGGCCTAAGTTTCTCAGAAAAAAGTGAGAGTAGAAATATCATTACCATAAGTCTTGGATTTCATTATACACAATAAAAACTCAACTATATTAAGTATGATTTTATTATAAATATATTAAATAAAATTATTTATATATATCATAAAATATATTTTTTCCTGACTTTTTATTACCTATTTATTAACAATTCTATGTTAAAGTTTTTTTTGGGTAAAAACTACTTTATTTTTCATATATGTTTTGATTTGTTAATTTTTTGTCCTATTACATTCATCATGGTCCCATAATCTCCATAATTTTAACCATGATATAAATATAATATATATTTATTATATATTTATTTATAGTAATACCTAAAATTAATAAATAGAAAATTAAATACATGGTTCATAGAGACTGTTTGGCATACGTGCGAATGAAAGTTGTTTCTATTTTCTTTTCAGATTGAAATAAATAAAATTAAATTATATATATCCATTATATAATAATATTTATGTCTAATATATAATATATTTTCATTAAAAAATCCTTTGTACCTTAAATTTAAAATAAGAACAAATCACATCGCTTCACGAGACAGTATTCCACCGTACACACAAGAGATGTTACCGTATCCCAACAAAATAGAAATAATGAAGTTATGTGTGATATAATAAAAAAATTATTAATATCATAAATATCATATATAAACATTAAATACCTCATTATTTATAACCTTGTGCATTTGTAATGGAAAAATGAATCACATTGGTTCGATAGGTTGTAGTCCTCCGCACACACGAATGATGAATTCATAATCCATTTGATGGAATTGGAAATGGTTTTAGGACATGACCTTTACATAAAAAATATAATTATATTTAATAAAATTAGGATATTATATCATCATGTTATAATAATAATTTATTAATATGGTAGAATAAATAAATAAAAATTATTGTTGATGAACATTCCTTCTTCTTCAAGTATCCTTCATATGTTTGCATTAAAATCCTTTCTAGGTAGGATTTATATAAAAAAATAAGGCTTAAAGGATTGGGGTAAGGAATTTTTGGATTTTTTTGGGTATGTATTGTTCAAAACAAATAAAGTTTATGGTGTGAAGAATAAATTCAAGGGGTTGGCCTTTTATAAGTGGGGGAGAGGAAACACTTGAAATTTTTGAAAAGAAATAAGTGCTCTCACACTTTTTATATGTCACAACGGTCCAAAACGGTCCATAATAGAACCTTATAAGTTAAAGGGTACAAATATGTCTAATAAGTAGTTTTTATATAAGTTTATAATTCATTTTAATCCATATCATTTTAGTTTAATCCCCAAGTAAATCCATTTTTACATTATATGTGGTAATTAATTGTTTCTCTTTTCACTATTCATTTTTGGTAAAAAAAATAAGTTGATATTATTATAAATAATAAATTATGATGATTAAAAATATGGAATCCATTTTTTTCAAATTAAATTCATATATGGGGAAAATATTAATTTAAAATTCATCTCGCAGACGTGACTATAAAGCTGGTTTTTAAAGAAAAATTTTAAACTGTTTATAAAGTTTTTAGATCCAATTTTTGTATGAAAATAATTAAAATGACCTAAATTGGATTTATGGATTTATAATTTAACTAATTTTTATTTAATTTTTATTTAAAATATAAATTTAATTTATAAATAAATTAAACAATTAGGCATTTTTCAACAAAAATTTAGTATTTTTTAATATTCATCAAAAAAATGAAACTTTTTAGAAAAATATCAAAAAAAATCACCCTTGGATAATTTTGTAATTATAATTTAAATACAAATTTTAAATTATCAAATTAATTTTATAATATTTTAAAAAACTAAATTTATTATTTTTCATAAAAATAAATAAATAACATTTTTCTAAGAAAATCGTATTTTGGAAACATATAAAAACTTTTCTAAAAATTAAGTATCTTTTATAAATATGTTTTATTTATATGAAAAAATTATTCTTAATATTTAAATGTTATTTATTAATATTCATATCTCTATGTTTAATATCAAGGTTATAATAGTTGTTTTCAAATTACTGTATTATTAAAATATCATGGTTTTGTCAAAACTTAGTGTCATGTGTAATGCAAGATAGCCTAGTGTTGTGTAAAGTGAGAGATTAAATTAGTGTTGACATTAATTCAAGAATAAATTGGTGTTTCATTTAATTCAATATAAACTTGGTTTTTCATGAAAACAAATTAGATCCATATTATGTTTAAATAAAACTATAGAAAAAAATTGAGTTTAATCGAAAAAAATCACAAAATATATATGTGTTACATTCTATACCCCCTCCCCATTAAAATGAATTTTTCCCTTGAAATTCATCACTTTTTATCCAAAAAATAATGATAATTATACCTCATTACATCCTCAAGTTCCCACATAGATTCATCAAGCTAGTCTTTTCACCACAAAACATTGACTTGGTGAGTGGTCATGTTTCATAGAATATTATCTATTAGATCTAGAATCTCTACTGGTTGTTACTCATAAGAAATATTATTTTATAGTGGTATGACCTATGAATTTTTTACATTTGATAGATAAGGTATGTATTATCTCAGTATTGGTACATGGATCACATATTGGACATAGGTGATGTTTGTTGGAAAAACAAAATGATAAAATATTTTCCTGGATATGATAAAGTATTTTCATGGGACTGATATACCTAGGTCTTAGTTTTAACTTATTTCATACATGGATATATTCATAGAAATAAATTATTGGAAACTTAAAATTCTAGATCACATCAATAATTATTAGTTTGAAATTTCTGTCAACTTTGTACAGTTCTTACATGATGTTGAATGGATATAACCTTCTCTGCCATCTCATCATCTTTCTTTGGTCCCAATAGATTTATTTCTAAAACTTAATTCTATTATTTTGGAGTTATACACTCCATTCCATAAAGAGATTCATAAGGATATATATGAATTCTCAAGTGAAAGATATTTTTTTCAGAAAATGAAACTTGAGGATGTTGTTGATCCAAACAACCTTTGATACCAATAGAACAAGATCATAGTATATCATATAGAGTTTGAATTACTCTCTTAGACTGGCCATCTTTTTTAGGATGATACACAGTATCAGAACTCAACTCAATATCAAGATATTTCTAAAAAAATTCCAAAACATCATGGTATACATTGTATCCAAATCAGATATAATTCAATGTGGTACCTCATGAAACTTTACCACTTCCCTAATGTATATTATATCTGGTGGATCAAAAGAGAAATATTATATAATAGAAATAAAGTGTGTGAACATTGTATGGTGATCAACTGTAACCAATAATTACCTCAACATCAATGATATGATAAACCCTAATATTCACAAGTATCTTTAATATTATATCCAAAAATTGTAAAGTATATCATCATTAATAAAAATCACTAAAACATACACCAAAAAGGGTTTTATTACTACAAATTTCTGTTAAAATATCCTTAATCCTGATAAACTCCCATTATATGAAACCTAAAAATGGGTTTCAATGATTTTTAACTCATGATAAACCATAAAATCATAAACCAGTGGTGGTATTTATAACTATTAATTTAATCATATATATAGACAAATATACTTCCAAAGGTTAATTTACCATTTACAACTTATATAATCTATTATCTTATGTAGAAACAATTTCATTGGAAGCTTGGGTTCCACCTTGAACAAATATAATATCAAATGTTATTCTATTATTCCATAATCCATGAATAGGGAGATAACTAATGCTCAAAACTAAAGAACGAACAACAATATTTTCATAGGGCTCAATCATAAAAAATGAAACATGAAATTCCCAACTAAGGAGGGGGGATTAGTGTGTTCTAATTATCATGATTCACTTAAACCTTCTTTATCACATAATATTCCCATTTTTCCTTTATCTTTAGAGGTTTTTGAAATGTATTATTTTTATTAACCTTTGTATGTGGGAATTTTTTTGAATAATGTAAAAAATCCTTGAAATTGAAACATAGAAGTGGGGGTGCTTTTTTGGAGCTCTCTAATTATTCTCATAATTAACTAAATTATTCCCATAGCATTTAATATTCAGTCACTCTATGAACTTCTTTCCATAATTAAAACATTTAGTAGTCCCCTTAAGAAAATTTCCTCTATTCTTCTTCCCTCACTTTGAGCATAAAGGGAATCTCGTCTTCCTCTCTCCATAGTTCTTAGATTTTCCTTTGAATTCCATTTTTACATTTTTTTTCTTCTTATCAAAATCATGGGATAGATATATAACTAAAAACTCAATTTCCACCTTGATATCACATAAAAAAATCTCTTTATAGATACTGAAGATTCTTATGGATAACTCCCTTTAGAGACTTGGTTTTTAGCCATTGAACAATCAATCCACCTTATATATAGGTATGATGATAATACCAGAAGTGTACCTTGAAAGTATTGTAAAATTTTCTTCATAGGTTATAGAATATTTCTCATACTTTTGAATTATATCAAGGATCTCCTTATACATCTTTGTATGAATAATACAAGGAAAGTGCTTATTGAAAAATAAGTTCCTGAACTCATCCCAATACATGGTTTTAATTTTATTATATTTTATTTTATTCTTGATAATATTCCACCATTCATCTTCTTCACCTTCCAAATGGTATATATCCAAAATGAAATTTCATATTTTGAACACAAGAGAGTGTAAAATTTCTTTTTAGTAGTGTTGATCAAATTCTCATCAACTAGTGAATTAGAAGACCCAATGAAATAAGGTGGATGTTACCTCATGAAGGACTCAACAGAATGCTCATACCTCCTTTATATTTTTGGAAGTATAGTATTATCCATATCTTGATAAAGATGTGTGGTCATAAAAATAATATTTTTAATTATAGCTCTCATAATGTTTTGTTTCTCAGGAGGATAATCATGGAATTTTCTATCACACCCAACATTAACAAGGTTCCTTTGGGTTCCATCCATTGACTAAAACCAAAATCATAGTGTGAACAACACTAATCATTGTGGGGAACCACATAATCGTGAAAAATCACTTATATGGTGTCTTAATCAAGAAACCTTTTTTTCAATCTATGTCCTTCATGGTTATTATCTATTTTAATCATTAATTATGGTTTATAAAGAGTTTGGGAATTTTCAAATCATATACTATAGGGGTTTTAAACTATGTTTGAAGAAAGGTGGATTGTCGTATACCTAATGGCGATCAAGTCTCAGTCAATACTCCCTTTTCGATGTTATCAACCATGGGTACCTCTGTGAGAGATCCACATACACTAGTAGAATCAAGAAATAGATATAACTTCATGGAAACCACATGCTCTATCATTCAACAAAATTTCTAGACATTTTTGTATACTTTGACTCATCCTTAAACTTATCCTTGAAGACATAACAAGACATATTCTTAGAAATATCCCATGGGACCTCACTAATTTTTTTTCATCCTAGTTTTAAAAGGTTAAATAAACCTTTACTATGATACAAACTATAGAGACATAGGCTTCTCATACATGGATATTACATCTTTTGAGATTAATAGTCACTACCACAAAAATGGGCAAGGAAGGTACCTACCTTTATCAACGCTAACGGAAAATCACTGAAAAAGGGGTAGGTGAAACGCACGACCGATTTTTTCCTATCGACCGGTCAAAGTTCTAGTGCTCTGCTAATGTGTATAGCAGCACTCGGGTCGAATCCTCGGTGATGATACTTTGAAATAGTCGTTTGTTTTTAGTTGACTTTATTCTGATTGGGGGGTTTTGATTGCAGAGCTTAATTGAAATAACTAATTGATTATGATTGATTTAATAAATTGATAATGATTGGGGTGAGTTCATTGTTAGGGAGTTAAGCTTGTGAAATCCTTGAGTTTTGCTTTATATTTCATTTAAATTAACACCCACTTCACAAGTTGACATCGATTAGAATTCTTAAGTGTTAAAGCTTTAATCCAAGCCTTAACATAACTAGGATTCTAAAATCAATCAGTAATTGTTTATGGTAGTGTATTTATGGTTCCAATAATCCATGGAAACCACATGCTAAACAAAATATGTCATTAATCCATGACATATTAAGTCCAACATACACAAAGTTAAATTAACGAATACTCATCGAGAAAATACTCTCAATCACTTAACATCCCTAAATTTTGACTCACCCAAATGATATATTTACTCATACATTTGGGTGTTTAATATTCTGGTTATAATATTTATGATGATAAATTAATAATAGAATAAAAAGAAAGGGATTAGAAAAGAGTGGTACGTCAAACCCACACACACGAACAATGATGATAATTAAAAACAGATTTTTGATTGAATGTGGAAGAAAAATAAGGGAAAGATATTTAACTAAATTTAAACTATTTTAAGAACATTAATATTAAAATACAGAAGGTGGAGGAGAATAAGAGATATTGAAGAAGAAACATGCATTAAAATATAATTACAAAAGAAAGGACTTACAAAATTACAAAAATGAAGAACACAAAAGTAAGTGAAAACAAAGACAGGAGGAAAGGTATCTCAAGTGAAAACTTGAGTATGGAATGTCCTCACAAGACATTGGAATGGCTTTGGTCGTGCCAATATGTTCTCCTCTCTTCTGAAATGCCAACCCCTCTCAAGGAAAGAAGGGGAGAGTATTTATAGCCCAAGGAGTGGACAGTTTGCATTCCCAATATGTCTAACCAATTGCATCGCCAATTTGGCTATTAAGACAGCCGAATATATGAATATCTCCTTCTTCAAAGTTGTAGATAATAAAGTATTCCGACTACTGTAAAAATTTGGAGGCATTTGGACAAGTGGATACAAAGTTATGGTGGTTTTACTAAACAAAGGTAAACTTTCCATTTTTATCCATGATTTTTCGATGGCCAAAATGTGAATGGATTTTGGAACAGGAATATGACTTTAAATCCTAATTACTTATTCAACAAAGTAGGCCACCTATATCTCCTATTTCACACTGAAAAATATCAGCTCGATTTTATGCTTACATCATGAGATATGTCATGAATACTATACTGAATTTATTTCTCGGCCAGAATGGTGGGCTAGATTTCAAAGATTCATTTGGGCCCATTGTACTTGGATTTGGGACTTGAAATATTTATCCAAGATGACATGTAGTGTCCCCAGAATTATGGTGGAGAGTTAATGTTTTTGGACTTCTGGATTGAGCCCAGTAAATCAATCTTCAAGGCTGGTCCAGTTTGTTCATAGATTCTTTGGTCTTGTTGGTGAGGACCATATGACCCTTGAAATGGCAGAAGTGGCTCATGTAACCTTCTAATGAAATGTTTTATATTGAAAGTAGAATACTAAAAAAGACGAACCACACAATTTTTATCAGTATAGTGATAGTTATTATTAAAACATTAAACTGACTCAATTGGACTACTTCTAAAAATGCTCAAAAATTATACTTAATATTAAAACATTAATATTTCACACAAATTATGCACATTTCATATAAAATTAGTAAAGAGAGTATACAATAAGTCATGAAAATATTAATAAAATCAACTCCCCCACACTTAGTTTTGTGAATGTCCTCATTAGCAACAAATATAAAAACATGACAAAATCATTTTTACTCACCAACAGATATTAAAATTTTGGTTTCTCCATTCAGGGGAGGTTTAGACTATTTCACTCATCCATTTTGAAATCCACCACAAGTTTTTACAGAAACAATGTTCCAAAACTAATTCATTTTTTTCATACTCAAATTTAGAAATGGAAAATGTGGACACTCAAAACTCACACCTCTCAAGATGATAAAATTCATTTGTGGAGGTTCACTCTTTCACCAACCAAAAGACAAAATCTTAGAGTTTGAAAAGAGCTCTCAGCTTCCAATACCTATCCAAAGTGAACAAGAATCAAGAGGTCTTTTTAATGGGTTTTTATGTGGCTACGGGATGGTAGGAATATAATGTCCAAGAGAGAGAATAAGAGGGTTAAAATACCAACATAGAAAAAGCAATGCACATTTTTTTGAAATAAA
This sequence comes from Viscum album, assembly GCA_963277665.1. Lineage (NCBI taxonomy): Eukaryota > Viridiplantae > Streptophyta > Magnoliopsida > Santalales > Viscaceae > Viscum > Viscum album. Next base: position 310,983,309 of record OY728120.1, read on the forward strand.
ACATGGAAGGAAATGAAAACACATATTTACAAGGGAATGATTGTGTGAAGAAAGACACAATATAGGAATAAAATATGAAGGTAATGAGAAGATGAAATATTTAAAAAACACAGAACTTCTCCCAATAAGAATATAATGCAAGTGTTCTTTTTTTCTCCTTTTTTTCTTTGTTTTTTCGAAAGTTGAACTTGGAAAAGATCTCACACTCATAACTCAACCCATGATTGATCTCCTCACGACACTAATTGTAATAGTTATAACAAGATCAAAGGTTGAGGAAGATTGATTTTTGACCTACCCAAGACACAACCCATTTTTTCATTTTTTTTTGAATACTTTTCAATATCATTTGTACAATAAATTCCCAAATCCCACTGAATGACAACCTATCCCCACACTAAAATGGATTCTTACCCTCAAGCATATGATAACACACCAGAAAGTAAGGAAATGATACCCAAAAATGAAATCCATTCCCCCCCCACACTTAAATTTCAAAAACTTATGCAATGAAAATCCATTTTGTTATTTGGTGGGATAAGGTATTGGGATTGTAATGTGGATATCAAATAAAAGGTTTTCATAGGCTCAAAGGGGCTTTCAAAAGGAGGATTAATGTAAGGGAAATGGGAGGCTATTTGGCTATTGTGATTTTCATGTGGTTCAGAAAAATGCCCCTATCATATTAATGCTCACTAAGGTTGGAAATTCAGCTCGAAGGTCCACAAACTCAAGACTCACAAATGGGGGTGAAAACACACATTTTGAAAAGATGGCCATAGGTGGCCTTGGCATGAAAGCAAATGTTGTTCCTCACTGTTCGGGAAAAGAATTTTCCAAATCAAAAATTGAGCATTTAAAATTTGTTAATTTTGACACAAAATTCTTTATTCATAGTCATAATGAAAATAAAAAAATTTTGAGATGAAAACATGTCTGTTAACTCCCCAAAATGGTTGGACAAAATTTCAAAACTCGATGGTGGGTAATCATGACTCTTTTTTTGTAATTTTTAAGTAATTGTGTTTTTCTGGTTTTTTTTAGTTTTTAAGGTTTTTTTAAAATACACACCCACACAAAAAAGAAAAAGTAAAAAAAGAAAGGTTTTGATAAATAAAGTGGTAAAAAATGAAAGAGAGAGGAAGAAGAAGAAAGAGGTAGAGAGAGGAAGAGATAGAGAGAGAGTTAAAGGGAAAGAGGTGCCCCCAGTTTGGATTTGGCGGGTCACCATCTCCATCTAGTGGTTGGTCGATTGGAGAATTTGGAGATCCAGGGGAAGTAAATGATGATCCATGATTGTGTGTCCTCTCATGGTGATGCTTTAACCGATGTCCATTAATCATGAATGCCTTTTTGGAAGAGGGGTCTTGTACTTGCACTGCACTAAATGGGTAAACATTAGTAATAACAAAAGGACCTTCCCAACGAGAATTAAGCTTACCTGGGTGATGTCGAAATCGAGAATTGAAGATCATTACCTTTTCATCTTCATGAAATACCTTTCTCAGGATGTGTCTATCATGGAGTACCTTAGCCTTCTCTTTGTAAAGATTGGAATTCTCATAGGATTCAAGTCGAAGCTCCTCCAGTTCAGCCAATTGCAACAATCTTTCTTCACCAGATTTTTCACAAACAAAATTACTGGTTTTCACAGCCCAAAAAGACTTATGTTGGATTTCAACTGGTAAGTGACACACTTTACCAAAAACTATCCTAAAAGGAGACATCCCAATGGGTGTTTTATAGGCAGTTGGATAAGCCCAAAGGGCTTCACCAAGTCTCTCAGACCAGTCTTTTCTGGTGGGCTTTACAATTCTCTCAAGTACCGTTTTCACTTCTCTATTAGAGAGTTCAGCCATGTCATTTTTTGGGGGGCGATATGCAATTGAAGTTTTATGTACAACCCCATTATTTTTCAAAAGAGCTTCCATGGTTATATTACAAAAATGGGTTCCTAAGTCACTGATCAAGGCATGTGGTGTGCCAAAGCTTTAGAAGATGTGGGTCTTTAGGAACTCACTAACAGTATGAGAATCATCCTTCCTAGTGGGTTTGGCCTCAACCCACCTTGAAACATAATCAACTTCTAGAAGGATGTATGAGAATCCATTGGAAGGAAGAAATGGTCCCATGAAATCGATGCCCCAAACATCGAATATCTCACAAAATATTAAGGGCTTTTGGGGAATTTCATTTCTTTTGGAGATTGTGCTGAACTTTTGGCAGGTGGGACATGATTGACAGAACTCATGTGAGTCCTTGAAGAGTGAAGGCCAGAAGAATCCAGAGTCTAGGACCTTTCGGGAGGTCCTTTTTGGTCCAAAGTGGCCACCTCCGAGAAGTGAGTGACAGAAATCTAAGATGGAATAATCCTCATTTTCTTCAACACATCTCCTAATTACCATGTCTTCCCCAGTTTTCCAAAGTTTATTTTCTTCCCAAAAATAGTATTTTGAATCACTTTTCAACTTCATTTTTTGTTCTTTTGAAAACTTTTCAGGAAAAACACCAGAAACCAAATAATTTACAATTGGGGCATACCATGGTATTTTTGGAGTGAGAGATGAAAGGTGCTAAGTGGGGAATTCAGGATTGATGATTTCAGATTGAGAAGAATTAGAAATTCTACTCAAGTGATCAGCAACAGGGTTTTCTTTTCCTGGTCTATCTTTAATTTCGGGGTCAAACTCTTGGAGCATTTGGATCCATCTTATTAGCCTCGGTTTGGAAATCACTTTTCTTGTGTAAGAACTTAATAGCAGAATGGTCTATGAAGATGATGATTTTGGAACCTAAGAGATAGGACCGGAATTTATCCAAGGCAAAAACCACTGCTAGAAGTTCCTTTTCAGTCACAGTGTAGTGAGATTGAGTTTCATCCAATGTTTTTGAGGCATAATAGATGACATGAGGAATTCTTTCTCTTCTTTGACCAAGAACAGCCCCAACATCTCTATCAGAAGAATCACACATTAATTCAAAGGGTAAGGACCAATCAGGGGGTCGGATTATCAGGGAAGATGTGAGAGCAGTTTTGAGTTCAATGAAGGCTCTCTTGCAAACCTCATCGAAATCGAAAGTGACATAATTTTGGAGAAAATGAGTGAGTGGGAGGTAAATTTTACTGAAGTTGTGGATGAATCTCTGAAAGAAACCAGCATGACCGAGGAATGAACAGATGTCTCGACCAGAGTTGGGTTCAGGAAGTGATTGGATTACTTCAATTTTGGCAGGATCGACTTCAATACCATCTTTTGAAACTATGTGCCCTAGAACAATCCCATTTTGCAACCATAAAGTGACATTTTCAAAATTTAACACAAGGTTACACTTGACACACTTTTGAAGGACTAGAGAGAGTGAATGAAAACAAGATTCAAATGAATCACCATAAATGGTGAAGTCATCCATGAAGACTTCCAGGCAGTGTTCAATGAATTCTGAAAAGATACTCATCATACACCTCTGGAATGTTTCAGGAGCATTGAAAAGTCCAAAACGCATTCTTATATATGCATATGTTCCAAAGGGGCATGTGAAAGTAGTCTTTTCTTGGTCCTGAGGTGATATTGGGATTTGAAAATAGCTAGTGTATTCATCAAGAAAGAAATAGTGTGACTTTCCAGCCAATCTTTCTATCATTTGATCAAGGAATGGAAGAGGGCAGTGATCTTTTCGGGTTTCAAAATTCAATTTCCTATAGTCGATGCACACACACCATGTTTTCTTCACTCGAGTTGTGACTACCTCTCCATGTTCATTTGATACAACAGTTATCCCACCCTTCTTATGTACAACTTGAATTGGACTAACCCATTCACTATCAGAAATTGGGTAGATAATACCAGTTTGAAGAAGCTTGGTGATATCTTCCATAACTACCTCAAGGATGAGTGGATTGAGTCTTCTTTGTGGTTTTCTAATTGGTTTGGATGACTCCTCAATATGGATGTGATGCATGCAAAGGGCAGGGTTGATTCCTGGTATGTCATCTAGGGTCCAACCTAAGGCCTTTTTGTTTTCCTCTAATACTTGAACACGTTTGGGCTCCTCGGTTTCAGTAAGTGTGGCAGAGATAAGGACAGGATATGAGTGATCATGGAAGAGGAATGCATATTTCAGGTGTGCAGGAAGAGGTTTCATATCAGTCTCATCTTTCACTTTTGGGCTTGACAACTCAGGAATGGAAGAAGGGACTTCAGTTGCTTTGGGTTCATTTTCCTTAATACTATCCAAGGTGGAGCAGTAGAGATCAGAGTTGATATGGGATTCAAGAGAGTTTTCAAGATCCTCTAAATTGATGGAGTCTATGAATGAAAGGTCCACATCAACTTCACCATTTATGACTTTGTTAATCATGGTGCAGATTTCACAAGATCCTTTATCATTAGAACATGAAGAACATGGTGGGTTGGGGTTCGATTGACTCTTAGAAGTGTCCTCAGAATCATGGATTGAGAATGCAGAGTGATCCTCAGATGGGTATTGCATGGCTTGGAAAATGTTGAACTTGACCAGTTGGTCACCTAATTCCATGGATAAGATGCCAGAATGGACATCAATCTTGGTTCTCACAGTCATGAGGAATGGTCTTCCAAGAATTAGGGGAGATCGAGAAGAGTTCATCTCACCTTCCATGTCAAGGACATAGAAATCAGTAGGGAGGATAAGATCATTAACTCGGACAAGTACATCCTCAATTATTCCCTCAGGACTAGTTGTTCTTCAATTGGATAACTGAATGACAACACCCGTTGGGTGCAAGGGACCTAGACCAAGTATGGAGGATATGGATTTGGGCATGACATTAATTGAGGCTCCTAGGTCTATGAGTGCATCATCAAATTTGGAACTACCAATTTGGCATGGAATCATAAAGGTCCCTAGATCTTTGTACTTTATGGGAATAGACTGCTGGGTGGAAACATTTTCAAAGGTCCTAAGTTGCCTCTTGTCGGTGCACAATTCCTTAAGAAACTTGGCATACTTAGAAATTTGTTTTATGGAATCTAAGAGGGGAATGTTGACTTCAACACGTCTAAACATGTTGAGCATTTCAGGATCAGGTTCAAAGGACTTCCTTGGTTTAGAAACGGCTTAAGGAAAAGGAATTGGGTTCCTAAGTGGAATGGAAGGAGGTGAGGGAATGGTTTCAGGTTCCCTTTCAAGTTTATTTTTATTTTCATTTTCTAGTTCAAAATTCAAAGGAGGGCTAGAGGACTTATCTTGAGGCATAGAAATGTTCTTTCCCGATCTAAGTGCAATTACATTTACATTACCCTTGGCGTTGGGTAATGGTTGAGCTGGGAGTTGGGAAGAATTTGATTGTTTTTGCTGGCTCAGGTGGGATGCAAGTTGACCTATTTGAGTTTCAATGTTTTGAAGGTTAGAACGGGTGAAGGAGGAAAGATATTCCACTGCACTTTCCCATGGTTTCTTGGAAGAAGAGGCTTGTCCCGGATTGGTATTTCCTTGATTTTGGTTCTAGGGAAATCGATTGTATTGGTTTTGGAATTGGGAAGGCTCACTAGGATAATGGAATCCAGGAGGAGGATTGTTCCTTTGAGGTTGAGGAACAAAAGGATAAGGTTTATGGAAGTTACCAACACCTTGACCATATTGAAACTAGTTTGGGTTTTGAGGAGGGAATTGAGGGGGATGAGATATGGGATTACCATACCTAAGGCTTTGGTTATAGGAAGAAGAGAAGGGCTCAGAGTGAGGTTGGTTGAAGTTTCGAACAAACTAACCTGATAGTTGAGGGTTGGTGTTCCGCTGAGCATATGCTGCATTGAGCTCCATTGGTCCAGATGAATCGGATTCATCCTCTTGAAGTTGTGGAAATGTGTCAGTTGGATGAGATGGAGAGTCGTAGATTCCACAGTTTTGGACAGGTCCAGGAAACATTGATTGTGGAGAAGATGAGGTTGGGGATTTGGTGGCCACAACTAGCTGTCGCACAAGACCTGTAAGTTCACTCATCCACTCGGTCATTTTGTTCGGCTCAATTGATTGATTATCTTGGGCTTGTTTGACTTGAGCATGTGCTCGAGTATGGAATTGTTGTGTGTTTGCAGCCATGTTACTTATGAGATCTCTTGCAGCTGCAGGAGTGTTATCAACAAGAGCACCACCACTTGCGGCATCTATGAGAGTTATCTCAATAGCCAATAACCCCTCATAGAAGTATTGGATCAAGAGTTGGTCAGGGATTTGATGATGTGGGCAGGTTGCAACAAGCTTTTTGAACCTCTCCCAGTACTCATGGATTGATTCACTTAGGAATTGACGGATACCACTTATTTCCTTTCGGATAGAAGCAGTACGAGAAGTAGGAAACAATTTCTCTAAGAATAGTCACTTCATGTCATTCCATGTAGTTATGGAACCAGGAGGTAGGTAGTAGAGCCATGACTGAGCAGTGTCAGCTAGGGAAAAAGGGAATTCTCGGAGTTTGATTTGTTCTTCAGAAACCCCTTGAGGCTTCATGGTAGAGCACACTACTTGGAACTCTTTAAGGTGGAGATGTGGATCCTCACCGGCTAGCCCGTGGAAATGGGGGAGAATATGAATCAAACCCGATTTGAGTTCAAAGTCAGCCTCTATGTTTGGATATTGTATACCAATAGGTTGGTAATTCATATCAGGGGCAATGAGTTCTTTTAGGGTTTGTTCCCTAGGATTGGCCATTTCAATTTCAACTGGTTGGATGAGGACTGGTTCTTGAATTATTTGAATATCTCTTATGTTCCTCCTAAGTTGGCGAAGTTTTCGCTCAATTTCAGTGTTGAACAAATCTGAGGGATTGTTTGGGAGGCCACGGGGCATTCAGAGATATTTTGGAAGAAAGAGGAAGACGGTTTTTTTTTTCATTGTATTTTTTTCATTTTATGATTTTTATGAGAAGACGGGTTTTTCTTTGTGACTTTTTTTCAATTTTTTTTTAAAATTTTGTTTTTTTTTTGGTTTTTTTGACAATAACCAGAAACTAATGACTACTTAAAGCACCATCCCCGGCAATGGCGCCATTTTAAATGCACGGCTGATTGTCGCCTATCGACCGGTCAAAGTTCCGGTGCTCTGCTAATGTGTATAGCAGCACTCGGGTCGAATCCCCGGGGATGATACTTTGAAATAGTCATTTGTTTTTAGTTGACTGTATTCTGATTGGGGGTTTTGATTGTATAGCTTAATTAAAATGACTAATTTATTATGATTTATTTAAGACATTGATAATGATTGGGGTGAGTTCACTATTAGGGAGTTAAGCTTGTGAAATCCTTGAGCTTTGCTTTATATTGCATTTAAATTAACACCCACTTCACAAGTTGACGTCGATTAGAATTCCTAAGTGTTAAAGCTTTAATCCAAGCCTTAACTTAACTAGGATTATAAAATCAATCATTACTTATTTATGGTAGTGTATTTATGGTTCCAATAATCCATGTAAACTACATGCTAAACAAAATATGTCATTAATCCATGACATATTAAGTCCAACATACACAATGTTAAATTAACGAATACTCATCGAGCAAATACTCTCAATCACTTAACATCCCTAAATTTTGACTCACCCCAATGAGATATTTACTCATACATTTGGGTGTTTAATATTCTGGTTATAATAATTATGATGATAAATTAAGAATAGAAGAAAAAGAAAGGGATTATAAAAGAGTGATACGTCAAACACACACACACGAACAATGATGATAATTAAAAACAGATTTTTGATTGAATGTGGAAGCAAAATAAGGGAAGGATATTTAACTGAATTTAAACTATTTTAAGAACATTAATATTAAAATATAGAAGGTGGAGGAGAATAAGATATATTTAAGAAGAAACTTGCATTAAAATAGAATTACAAAAGAAAGGACTTACAAAATTACAAAAATGAAGAACACAAAAGTAAGTGAGAACAAAGAGAGGAGGAAAGGTATATCAAGTGAAATCATGAGTATGGAAGGTCCTTACAAGCCTTTTTCAAGGCTTTGGTCATGCCAATATGTTCTCCTCTCTTCTTAAATGCCAACCCCTCTCAAGGAGAGAAGGGGAGATTATTTATAGCCCAAGGAGTGGACAGTTTGCATTCCCAATATGATTATCCACTTGCATCGCCAATTTGGCTATTAAGACAGCCGAATATACGAATATCTCCTTCTTCAAAGTTGTATATAATAAAGTTTTACGACTACTGTAAAAATTAGGTGGCATTTGTACAAGTGGAGCCAAAGTTATGGCGGTTTTATTAAACAAAGGTAAACTGTCCATTTCTATCCATGCTTTTTTGATGGCTAAAATGTGAATGGATTTTGTAATAGGAAGATGCCTTCAAATCCGAATAACTTATTCAACAAAGTCGGCCGCCTATATCTCCTCTTTCACACTGAAAACTATTAGCTCGATTTGATTCTTACAGAATGAGATATGTCATGAATACTATACTGATTTTATTTCTCGGCCAGAATGGTGGGCTAGACTTCAAAGATTCATTTAGGCCCATTGTACTTGGATTTGGGCCTTGAAATATTTATAAAAGATGATATGTAGTGTCCCCCGAATTATGGTGGAGAGTTAATATTTTTGTACTTCTGTATTGAGCCCAGTAAATCAATCTTCAAGGCTGGTTCAGTTTGTTCACAGATTCTTTGGTCTTCTTTGTGAGGACCATATGACCCTTCAAATGGCAGAATTGGCTCATGTCACCTTCTAATGAAATGTTTTATATTGAAATTAGAATACTAAAAAACAATAAAAACACAATTTGGATTAGTATAGTTATAGTTATTATTAAAACATTAAACTGACTCAATTGGACTACTTCTAAAAATGCTCAAAAATTATACTTAATATTAAAACATTAATATTTCACACAAATTATGCACATTTCATATAAAATCAGTAAAGAGAGTATATAATAAGTCATGAAAATATTAATAAAATCAGTAGGCCTTTATCAGTGCAAAAAAAAGCGCTAATAAATGTACCTTTTATTAGCGCTAAAACAAGCACTGATAAAGGTGTACCCTTTATCAGTGTTTTTCTTAGTACTGATAAAGGTTACATTATCAGTGCTTTTCTTAGCACTGATAATATTTATTGTATACATTAAATAAAAAACACATGTTATAACTAAATATATATATATATATAATTAAATAATTATAAGATTAATAATAATTATATTTATTATATTTATAAGATTTATTAGATTTATTAATTCATTATATTTATTAGATTTATTAATTCATTATATTTAATATATATATTCATTATATTTGTTTATATTTAATGTATTTGTTTTTATTTATAAATATATAATACATTTTAATATATCTGTATAATTAAAATTATTGAATATATATGTTTTTTCCAATGAATTGGGGTCAATGAATATATCATACATGCGTATATATATTTGCATGAATAATGTTCATTTATAGATTACAATTACATATCATGTTGATGTGTTATTGATTTATAATTCATTATGTTACCCATACAATATATATGTTATAAAAAAGGTACACTTATAATTAAAATTAAATTATATTTAAAAAATAAAAATATATTTTATTATATTTTCAATGATATCTATATAAAAATACCTTTCAAATAATTTTATAAGTATAAATAGAGATATATTTATTTAGAGTTATAATTATTATAAATATATGTATTTATCAAAAATATCATTTTAAATAAATATATAATAACATAAAGAAATTATTAAATTTATACATTTATTAGCGCTTTTATTATCACTCATAAAATGTGCCTTTATCAGCGCTACAAAAGCGTTGATAAAGAGTCTCTTTATCAGCGCTAAAATGAAAAGCGCTGATAAAGTCACTCTTTATCAGCACTACAAAAGCGCTGATAAAGTCCATCCTTTATCAGTGCTAAAAAAGCACTGATAAAGGGGGTATTTATTTGCGCTTTTCATTTTAGTGTTGATAAAGACCCCCTTTATTAGTGCTTTTTACTAGTGCTGATAAAGGTCCACGCGGGGATTCATAAAATCCATCAGGTCCTCCTCCTCCTCCCTGCACCCTGCCAAGCCTTCGCGGAATCCCTACCCTGCGCCGATGTCTCCTCTCTGCCGTTGCCTTCTCTCTGATGCAGTCGCCACCTCCTTCTCCTCCTCCTCCCTGCACCCTGTCAAGCCTTCGCGGAAGCCCTACCATGCGCTGCCGTCTCCTCTCCACCGCTGCCTTCTCTCCGCTGCGGTCGCCGCCTCCTTCTCCTCCTCCTCCGTCGTGGCCGCCTCCTCCTCCTCCTCCTCTGGAACCTAATTCTCCTCCTCCTCCTCCTGCGTCGTGGCCTCCTCTTCGCCTCTGCTCCTCCTCCTCCTCCTCTGCCTACTCTGCTACCTCCTCTCCACTACGGCTCCTCCTGCTCCTCCTCTCCAACGCGGCCTCCTCCTCCTCCTCCTCCAACGGCGCCTCCTCCTCCTCCTCCTCCTCCTCCTCCGCCTACTCTGCTGCCTCCGCTGCCTACGAGCTGCCTCCGCTACCTCCACTGCCTATGCACTACCTCTGCGCTGCCTCCGCACTGCCTCTACGCTGCCATCGCGCTGCCTCTGTGCTGCCTTCGCGCTTCTTCCGCTGCCTCCACTGCACAATTTAGGTACATTGTTAATAGGTAATTGTGAATCCTCTTAAATCTAAGTCAATTTTTAGTTCATTTTGAACTTAAAGAGTTTGAGTTTCATGGGTTGTACATAGTTTTATTCAAACCATGCGGTTCTAAGGTGGAATCATTGAAGTCTTTATAAATCAATGATTTCTAACTTTTCTAACCTTACATGGATATTAAATAGCGATTTCGGATTTTTAGGATAATTGTTTGATATGAAATGAGATGTTTTCCTTCTTATTTTGATGTATATGGCATTGTTTTGATAATTTATGCACACCATGTTTTTCACTGGTTATATTGAATGGGATAGGAGGCCCTTGAATGGGGATTCCTCATGAAATATTGGTTAAAAGGCAAGGGATGCTTCCTTTGGGTGACTTGGTGTGATTCTTATGTGTGATGATTGTGTGTATGACACATGTATATGTGGTTGGTTACTTTTTTGATCTTTATTACCTCTCCCCACTATAGCCTTATGATAGAAACTTGAATAGAGAGAGTATTTTTTGGGAAAGGTTGTTACGCTATATTAGGATTTCACTCCATCTAGTGGCCCTTAGTATAGATCTTTTTCTGATTTTGGATACTACCCAATAGTTAGGCCAGGTAGGGTTTGAACCGTCCATGTTGGTGAATTCATGTCATCAGGTGATTAATGCCAACAGGATGAGACATATGTTTAGTATGTTCTATATTGTAAACTATATTGTACACTATTTTCCTTGGGTTTGAAAAAAATGAACCTTAACAGGGTTTCTACCAATTCCTGCCCACTACCCACTCTCTCTGGGTTGGGTCATATACCAATTTGAATATCACATCCTTTATTATAACATAATAGTGACACCAACCTCTCACATTGGGTGTGATTCACATATCCTCTAATTCCACAACATAGAAGCTACTCCCCTCTCACTTACAGTGGGTCTCACCATCAAATCACATAAAAAACGAGGAGGGAATCTCTATAGACAACCTCTCACAAAACTACTCCAAACCAATACGAAGTGATCCCCATTTATATATATCACATCATATTATCATACAAAAAAATGATCTAAGGAGGGAATCACAATATCCAACCTATATCACAAGTCAAAATTCACCATCAATAGGTGGATCCCATGGAAGTCACACACCAATCCCCTTTGACCAAAGCCTTCTCACTCAAAGTACGGTCCTATCAACACCTTATCACATAAATAAAGGTCATCCATCTTGTCTCATGCCACAAAACATATAAATATTAATCTATGGAGGGTATATAGATAGCCAACCTCTCTTACTAGCTAAACCACATCATCAATAGGTGGGCCCCATGGATGATCATACTTCAACTAGGTGAAAGTCATATGAAGTCCGAATCTCTTAGTCGGTCTGACCATAAATGATAAAAGTCACCATCCATTTAGCCTTTCAAAATAATCTCCTTAAAACCATCTTGGTTATACATGAAAATTATTCCCAACCTATCAACATTATAATTCCGCCTATAAGGGAATCTACTGGTTTCTACAAACTTAACCCATCTCTACTCATTGATACCAATACACACTCATCTCTACATGGTAATGTCACAACCCACGATCTAGGCCTCGATAGTCTAGTCTATATCATCATCTAATTCCCACATTAAAACTCGTTAAAACTAAATAATGACCATCGTAAGAAACTCACACTAAGATCCTTGGATACCCTATGCTAAGTCATCCAGACTATTACCATGACCCTCACTTAGGCACCATATCATATTTCCCCTTGGAGATCTCTTAATCCAATTATAAGAAGGAAATCATCTATGTAACACTTCACCAATCCCTATAGGGAATATCCTACTCATCACACACATCATAACTCTTATATATCCTTAATAGGGTGTTCCTCATCATACATGATATATAAAACTATATGATCCATCTTCTTTAGGCCTAAGACTATAATACCTACTCAAATAGCCTTATAAAACCTAACTAGGATATAAAAATCTCATACTAAACCCTATCCTCTCATAAACACAACTACTCCATGGAGTCATAATCTCTGGATAATCACAAAATCACAAACATTCAATAGAACCCTCACTCTATCTGTTGGTGGATCAAAAACACCCTATTTATTTACCTTGGTTGCTCTTGATTTCTATCCCTTTTACTGGAACACATATACTCATGCATGAATGCACAATCATGCATAAATTGGAACATGGTTTAGTATTAAATGGTCTACCTACCTTAAATAATGGAGTAACCCTCTCACCAAGATCAACTCATCCTCAACCAAGACTATACATGCCTTATCTAATCTTGTACCAATGATTGAGACCCAATCTCAAGGCACAATTCCCAAATAATTAATTATAGAAACTTATAATTAACTATTCACCTTAATATAATTAGGAATAATCTTTTAAAAACTCACTGGGAAACACAACACCACCTAAACCACACAAAACATGGTGTGTTCATCATACGAGGATAACCTCTAGACAATACAAACAAAATCTATATCATCTAAATTGATTTGAAGATGATATAGTGAAATCATCACACAAATACTAGTTAAAATCATCCCAAATCATAGGGAAATAAAGGATAATAGTAATGGAGGAAGTATGAGGGAATAAATCACTAACACACTATAAAAAACTCCCAAGAACCACCCCTCATCAGGGGGTTCGAAGAGAAGAAGATAATGAATTAATCTCAAGAACCAACCAAGATTTTCTATTAATGAGCATGCCCCCCACCATTTTTTAAGTATCTAGTTTTTTATCTAAATTATACTCATATTCCTTATCCCCTAACCTATATACCCATCCTATGGATTTCAAATGGGATGAATATAAATAAAGAATGGATGAATGTCAATCGGTTGACAAAAGAGTATGAAGAAGGCATGAAAGAGTTTATCAAGTTTGAAAAATATCATGCATGTCACCCTTCTCAAATACTTTGTCAGTGTTTACGCTATTGTTATTTAAAAGAAATTAGTCTAGAGGAGTTGGAAGAACACATGATCTGTCACAGAATAGATCAGAGTTATACATCTTGGAATAAACACGGGGAAACAACGAATGTAGGTAGTGTCTGGGATAACATTGTGTTTTATGGATCATCTGATATGATTACAAACATGAACAATGAAGATGAATGTATGGAGGATGTGATTACAGATGTGAATGATGATGAAGATCGTATTGAGGAAATGACAAGGACCGTCGAAGATCAACTTTGTGATTGCCCAAAATTGTTTTAGAAGTTAAAAACTTGTGCAAAGACGCCATTGTATGTTGGTTGCGCTAAATATATAGCATTTTCAGCCGTACTAAAGCTGTATAATTTGAAAATAGACAATGGGTGGAGTGATGCCAGTTTTACGAAACTACTTTCTCTCCTGAATGACATGATCCTTGAAGCAAGTGAGCTCCTGAGCCGAACATACGATGCCAAACAAATGCTACGCTCGATGGGTATGATCTCTGAAAGAATACACGCCTGCCTGAATGATTGTATACTGTTTCTCAAGGACCAAAAATCAATTAAATAATTCCCAAAGTGTGGTTCTTCTTGATACAACAAAGATGAATCCAGTCCTACTAAAGTTGTATGGTACTTTACAATCATTCCAAGGTTTATGTGCCTATATAGAAGTGAGGAGACTACAGGACAATTGACATGGCATGAAGATACAAGAATTAAAGATGGGATACTACATCACCCGGCAGACTCTCCTTAGTGGAAGATAATTGATCTTGAGTATCCTGAATTTGGAAATGAGTCAAGAAACTTTCGTCTTGCGTTATCTACATATGGAGTGAATCCTTTTGGTTTTCAAAGAAACAGTCACAGTACATGGCCGGTTATGTTGGTAAATTATAACTTACCACCGTTCTTATGCATGAAATGAAAATACATCATGTTATTTATGCTAATATTAGGACCAAAACAATCGGGTAATGATATTGATGTTTATTTAGCTCCATTGATCAAAGATTTGAAATTATTGTTGGATTCAGGTGTTACATTGTATGATGCTTACAGAAAGGAAGATTTCACTTTGAGAGCCATGTTGTATGGGACGATAAATGACTTCCATGCTTATGGAAATTTGTTAAGACATAGCATTAAAGGAACTCAAGGGTGTCCTGTTTGCGAATAGGGAACACAATCAATTAGGTTGAAACATTCATCGAAAACCGTGTTTCTAGGACATCACATATTTCTACCCTGACAACATAAGTACCGTTCTTGGATGACATCATTCGATGGAAGTTCAGAAGAATGTATAGTACCGTCTCCACTAACAGGCGACCAATTGTTTGAGAAAGTTAAAAATGTGGGCAGTACTTTTGGTAAATCGGCTTCGAAAAACCTTACAAAAATCAGTTGGAAAAAGAGATCAGTTTTTTTAATTACAATACTGGAATTTTCTGTATGTCAGAAATTTTCTTGATGTTATACATGTAGAAAAAAATGTATTTGATAGTTTCATCGGCACGTTTCTAAATACATCTTGCAAAACAAAAGATGGAATTAAGGCTAGGTTGGACATGGTTGAGATGGGAATACGAGAAGAGTTGGCACCTGTGAATAGTGAAAAACGAACATTACTTCATCTTGCTGCTTACACTCTTTCCAGGTAGGAGAGATATCAGTTTTACAACTTCTTGAATAACATAAAGGTTCCAGAGGGGTATTCGTCAAATATCTGGAACCTCATGTCAATGAGTGACTTGAAGTTAAAAGGTATGAAATCACATGATTGTCATGTTTTGATGAAATATCTCATTCATATTTCTTTACATTGCATTTTGCCCAAGAATTTCCGCCATAAATTAATGAAACTGTGTTTCTTTATCAAAGAAATATGTAGAAAAAGTTATAGACCTGGTGAAATTTACAACTATGGAAAGAGGAATTTCCATCATATTATGTAAATTAAAAATGTTCTTCCGGCCTTCATTTTTTTGATATGATGGTTCATTCGATGGTCCACCTGGTGAAAGAGATTCAACAATGTGGTCCTATACATTACAGATGGATGTACCCCATTGAACGGTATGTGAATATTTTGAAAGGGTATGTCAAAAATCGAAGTCAGCCAGAGGGTTGTATTACAGAGCGATATATTGTTGTGGAAGTCATTGAATTCTGTACTGAATACCTGTCTGGTGTGGAAATCATTGGCCTAACGAAATCTCTTCACACTGGGCGGCTTGAGGGTGAATGAATTTCTAGAAGACCGGTTGTCACAATCAATATTACAGATCGGGAGCCGGCCCACCTTTATGTTTGGCATAACAGTTTCTACGTTGACCCATATGTTGAAATCCACAAAGAAATTCTTAGGCATTTGAATCTATCTAGGGCTGAAAAATGGATATCAGGTACACATAATCGATAGTTTATAGGATGGTTTCGGGACCATATTTTTAAGAAGCCAAATGAAAATCCAGATTTAATTTCAGAACGACTTTGATGGCTAGCTGGAGGACCAAGAGTGGTAATATTATCTTACAATTCTTATGTAGTTAATGGTTATGCATTTTATACTAATGAACATGATAAAGACAGTATCATTCAGAATAGTGGGGTTACACTTGTGGCTGAAGCGATGCATGTTTCTGGTGCTAAGGATAGAAATCCAACTTATACGAATATGTCATACTTTGGCATCATCAAACAAATATAAGAGTTGGATTATACAGAATCCCAAGTTCCGATTTTTCAATGCAATTGGGTTGATAATAGGATTTCTGTTAAAATAGATGATTTGGGATTCGTGAAAGTTGATTTCAGTAAGTAAGGGTAGAAAGACGAACCATTTATAATGGAATCACAGGTAGTGCAAGAATTTTATGTTCCAGATCCCACAAACCGAAAATGGTCAATTTTTCTTTTATCGACCAAAATAGTTGAAGGGTTAGATGAAAATTCAACGAAGGATGACCCTTTCATTGGGACTTTCTAATGATTTCTTAGTGGTCCCAATGTAGATGACGTTTTTTATGTCAGAGGAGACCACAATGAAGGGATATGGATAGTCGAAAGAGGGGTCAAATCCCTTCATCCTTTAAAAAAAAGAGTTCAATAATCAGGTTATTTTTTTATTGTAATATAGATTGTGTTACATTATGTTATTATATGTTTGCTGCTACTTTTATGTGATCTAAATTAAATGTTAAACCACTACTACAGATAATGACTTCTGCACCTACTGATGCACCCAATCCCAAGACACAACAGGTCTCTCAACCTGTTGCAGCTGGTCCCACTACTGAGGTACAACAGGTCTCTCAACATGTTGCAGCTAGTCCCACTGATGAGGTACAACAGGTTTCTCAACCCGTTAATATCGGTCCTAGTGCCGATGCTAGTGCTTCGGAGGAACATAATGATGATGCATAAAATGAGGAAATGATAGGAAATGAAACCTCGACGGCACAAAAAAAACAGGTGTGCCGTAGTTTGACAGTTTTAGCCAAAATCCTTAAGGAAAAGGCAAAAGGCATCAAATATGAGGTGGGATGGAATAATCGAGGTCATAATGTAAACCCCAACAAAGTCATGTTTAGTACCTACATTGGAATTGTCACTCGGCAATGCGTGCTGATTGATGTAGATTTGTGGCACCATGTTGTCAGTGGGATGAAAACATTAATATGGGAAGAGATTACAACAACATTACGATATCATTTATTTAATTTATTAAAATAAAATAAAATAAAATACTGAAATATTGACTAACTCTTCATCATCTCTTGCATAGTTCATTTATAGTAGATGTCTCGCACAAAGAATATGTATTAAGACTGGCAGGAAGGTTTCATAGAGGCTTTCGCACCATTTTAACGAAACATCATCTGAAAGATGTTGAAGGGAAAATCAAGCCGCACCCACCTCCTCTTTATGCACACTTGATATCCTAAGGAGCGTGGGATGTGTTTTGCAACCATCGTGCGGAGCATACTTTTCATGTACATTGGGTTTGGTTACACGTTGTTTAACGTTTCTTGTATTTATTACTTTGATTGATAGTTTTTTATTTATGAAATAGAAACTGAGTGCTGAAAATAAATAACGGGAAGCAAAACCAGCGTACCCCTACCGTAAAGCAAGGTTGGGGTACGCTTCAATTGAAAAACAATTGGTACGTATTTTAAAAGTGCTATAGTAATTTTATGTGACATAAAACAACACTGCAACCATGTTTCTCTGTTAATATGTAGATTGATAAATCAATATCCTAAGACACTTCCATCCCACGCCATGTGCTATGGAAGGAGGCTCGTGTTAATAAATAGGGGAATCTGGTAGATAAAAACACACAAAATGTGTGGGAAACATGTGTAAGTATGAAATAATATAATTTTTTTTGCTTTAAATCACTATTACATAAGGATGATTACATAGTTTTCCATATTTTTTATTTGACATAGTCACAGGAATCAATAACACCTGCACCAGATGCAAACATACTTTCAGGGGACTTGAAACAGCCAGAATAGTATGGTCGCGTCAGAGGTGTGGGTTTTGGACTGACACCCCAGACATATTTTCAGAAAAAAAAACCAAGAGTATGAACAAACTGAAGAAATGAAAATGATGAGAGATAGAGAAGCTCCCCTTGAATAAAGAATCGAAATTCAAGGAGACTTTCTAGCAACTTTTATGGGGGAGAGGCAAAGAGAACAAACAAATCAAGAACAACCCGCATGAGAAGATCCTGCCCCACCCCCACCAGCTTTGAGGCGAGCCATTACCCTCAAATACCTAACCTAACTGAGGTAATCAATGTTCTAATATTTTTTTCTGTGAAATGTGAATCATATAGACACTGATACCATTCTTGTAATGATATTATACAGGGTTAAAATGACTGTGATTTATATCTGTAAACTCCCACCCATTGCCTTGTTGCGAGGGCTACGGTGTTCAATATGCTTAATGACACGCTACACTCCAAACCACTCCCAACCGATCATGTCAAAGTTTCGATTAACGTAGCACATGAGCCGCGTGCTGAGCTACCCATGCCAAATAACGATGATGACATGCATACGGTGGAAAACTCTATTGGAACATTCGTTGCATGGCCGTCGAATCTTGTAACAAACATGTCGACCAGGAGGTATTCAGTTCCAATTAATTTTTCAAGCATAACCTTTAACATTAAATTAGAAAATGGCTTAACCAATGAATGTTATTACATAAGGACAAAATGGAGGAGTTAAAATGAAATAGTCGCTCAAAATGATCAACCAACCGATCAAAATGGTCTACTGAGACCACCTTCACCTTGCCCGTTCTATATCCATATTTAATATCATTGCAAGCTCATGTGGATACGAAAATGCAAGACGGAAAGAGTCACACAATTGTTTGTGAAAAAGATATGTATAGAGAGGAAACATTATATTTCATTAGTGCTGATGTTGTAGCGGAAATCATCACAGATGACTGGCAAGGAGTCTTCATTATAAATGTATACATGAGGTATGTTTTCATGATTTGATTTTACAGAAGCAGATATACAATGTTAATTATGTATAAATACATTTCATATTTTGCATAGAATTATATATGAAAAACAATTTAAGGGTTTTTACCATGAATACAAATTTGAACTTGTTAGTCCTCACAACATTTCTACACAATGAGAAGAAATAGATTCTGATTTTCAGGCTGAATTAATGTCAAACCTGCTCAGAACGTTTCAATGCAGAATTACGACTGACAGATTCTTTTTAATACAAAATTTTTAGGGGTAAGACTCTACATTTTAATAATATCAATTATATTTTCATTTATATCAGTACTTATTCCTTTTTGTGTTTTTAGGCAACATTGGATGCTCATTGCAGTCAATTTGGATACTCCAAAGATTTATTTTCTGGATTCACTGCATGGATATCCAACAAACCGACCACACATTATGGATATTGTCAATTACTAATACAATAGATCCAATATTTTAGAACTAAATATCTAGTTATATAATTTATATTATCTTTTATTGAGGATTCTGTTATGATAGGGTGGTGTATGAATATCGTCTAAAGGCTGGAATGAATCCAGGGCCTAAGTACGACAAGGGGCACAAGATCTACAAATGGAGAAGTATTAGGTTATATATAATTATATTTCACTATACAAATACATATCAAAATATATTACTTATTTTTCTCGATGTTTCTGCAGTGTTCGAAACAAAAAAATGACAAGGATTGCGGTTATTATGTTTGTAAATTTATGAAAGAGATCATATTTCATGAATAAACTAGCATCCCTGAAGATGTATTTTTTAAAATAATTACTACTTCATTTAAAATAATTATTAATCTTTTGTGTATTTATATTTTTTCAGTACTAATATGACTGTCGCAAAAACTCCTATTCAGAAGATGATATAGATGTGTTTAGAAACGAATGGGCAGCGTACCTGATGGAAGAATGTAAACAAATAGGACAATGAAGGTGAATTCCTATTACTTATGTAATATTTATATGATCATTGATATCTCCCTTGTTTACACTTATTGAGAATCTATGATCACCCTTTCTTATGTCTCATATCCTTATATTATGAAGAATGGTTTTAGAAATGATTCGAGTTTCTAGTAAAGAATAACTTAATGAGAGACTCTTATGAACTACTGACATACGGAATACTGAGAAAACACATTTGTATTGTTTTATACTTTAGGAAAATGATCCATGAGTCATTTTTGATGTGTACGAATGAACCTCACCTCAATCTGACGCACGGTGTGACTGGTATGGCTAAAAGTGTCTGATATCAATTTCGAATTGAAATAAACTTTAGAAAACAACACTACTGACATATGGAAAACCAAGAAAATGCATTTGGATTGTTTTGAAACTTTAGAAAAATGATACATGATTCATTTGTGACATGTACTAATCAACCTCAACTCAATCTGACGCACAGTGTGACCGGTATGGCTAAAAGTATCTGATATCAGTTTCAAATTGACATAAAATTTAGAAAACAACACTACTGACATACGTCAAACTGATCAAACGCATTTGGATTGTTTTTATACTCTAGGAAAACGATACATGATTCATTTTTCATGTGTAAGAATCGACTGCTCCTCAATTCGACGCACGGTGTGACCAGTATGGCTAAAAGTGTCTGATATCAGTTTGAAATTGATATTAACTTTAGAAAACAACACTACTGACATACGGAAAAATTAGAAAACACATTTGTATTGTTTTTATACTTTAGGACAACAATCCATGAGTCATTTGTGACCTGTAAGAATCGATCGCACCTCAATCTGACGCACGGTTTGACCGTTATGGATAAAAGTGTCTGATATTAGTTTAAAATTGACATAAACTTTAGAAAACAACAAAAGTGACATATGGAAAACTGATCAAATGTGTTCGGATTGTTTTGATACTCTAGGAAAAATATCCATGAGTCATTTTTGACATGTAAAAATCTACTGCACCTCAATCCGACACACGGTGTGACTGGTATGGATAAAAGTGTCTGATATCAGTTTGAAATTGACATTAACTTTAGAAAACAACGCTACTAACATACAGAAAATAGAGAAAACATGTTTGTATTGTTTTTATACTTTATTAAAACTATCCATGAGTTATTTTTGATGTGTAAGAATTGACCGCACCTCAATCTGACGCACGGTGTGACTGGTACAGCTAAAAGTGTCTGATATCAGTTTCAAATTGACATAAACTTTAGAAAACAACACAAGTGACATATGGAAAACCGAGAAAACGTGTTCGGATTGTTTTGATACTCTATGAAAATGACCCATGAGTCATTTGTGACATGTAAAAATTGATCTCACATCAATCGAACACACTATGTGACCAGTATGGATAAAAGTATCTGATATTAGTTTGAAATTGACATTAACATTAGAAAACAACACTACTGACATACGGAAAACCAAGAAAATGCATTCAGATTGTTTTGATACTCTATGAAAATGATCCATGAGTCATTTGTGATGTGTAAAAATCGACCGCACCTCAATCTGATGCACGGTGTGACCAGAATGGATAAAAGTTTATGATATCAGTTTCAAATTGACATAAACTTTAGAAAATAACACAAGTGAAAAATGGAAAACCAAGAAAATGCATTCAGATTGTTTCGATACTCTAGGACCAAGATCCATTAGTCGTTTTTGATGTGTACTAATTGACCTCACCTCAATCTGACGCACTATGTGACCAGTATGGATAAAAGTGTCTGATATCAGTTTCGAATTGACATAAACTTTAGAAAACAACACAAGTAGCATACAGAAAACTGAGCAAACGTGTTAGGATTGTTTTGATACTCTAGTAAAATGATCCATGAGTCATTTTTGATGTGTAAGAATTTATCATACCTCAATCCAATGCATGGTGTGATCATTATGGCTAAAAGTGTCTAATATAGGTTTGAAAATGACATTAACTTTAGAAAACAACACTACTGACATACGGAAAACCGAGCAAATGTGTTCGGATTGTTTTGATACACTAGGACAACGATCCATGAGTCATTTTTGACGTGTAATAATCGACCGCACCTCAATTCGGCACATGGTGTGACCGGAATAAATAAAAGTGTATTATATCAGTTTCAAATTGACAAAAACTTTAGAAAAAACACAAGTGACATACGAAAAACCGAGAAAACACGTTAGGATTGTTTTGATACTCTAGTAAAACGATCCATTAGTCATTTGTGATGTGTACGAATTGACTTCACCTCAATTCGATGCACGGTATGACCGTAATGGCTAAAAGTGTATGATATCAGTTTGAAATTGACAATAACTTTAGAAAACAACACTACTGACATACGGAAAACCAAGAAATTGCATTCAGATTGTTTTGATACTTTAGTAAAATGATCCATTAGTCATTTCTGACGTGTACGAATCAATCGCACCTCAATCAGATGCACGGTGTGACCGGTATGGATAAAAGTGTCAGATATCAGTTTGAAATTTACATTAATTTTACAAAACAACACTACTGACATAAGGAATATCGAGAAAACGCGTTCATATTGTTTTGATACTTTAGTAAAACAATCCATGAGTCATTTTTTACATGTAAGAATTGACCACACTGCAATCTGACACACGGTGTGACTGGTATGTCTACAAGTGTCTCATATCAGTTTCAAATTGACATAAACTTTAGAAAACAACATAAGTGAAATATAGAAAACCGAGAAAACGTGTTCAGATTGTTTTGATACTTTATTAAAATAATCCATTATTCATTTTTGAGGTTTACGAATCGACCGCACCTTAATCTGACGCATGATGTGACCGGTATGTCTAAAAGTGTCTGATATCAGTTTCAAATTGACATTAACTTTAGAAAACAACACAAGTGACATACAGAAAACCAAGAAAATGCGTTCGGATTGTTTTGATACTTTAGTAAAATGATACGTGATTCATTTTTGACGTGTGCGAATCAACCTCACCTCAATCCAACGCACGGTGTGACCGGTATGGCTAAATGTGTCTGATTTCAGTTTCAAATTGACATAAACTTTTGAAAACAACACTACAGACATACGAAAAACTGAGCAAACACGCTCGGATTGTTTTGATACTGTTGTACAACGATCCATGAGTCATTTTTGATGTGTAAAAATCAACCTCACCTCAATTCGATGCATATTGTGACCGGTATGGCTAAAAGTGTCTAATATCAGTTTGAAATTGACATTAACTTTAGAAAACAACACTACTGACATACGGAATACCAAGAAACGTGTTAGGATTGTTTTGATACTTTAGGAAAATGATCCATGAGTCATTTTTTATGTGTACGAATATCCAAATCTCAATTCGATGCATAGTGAGACCGTTATGGCTACAAGTGTCTGATATCAGTTTCAAATTGACATAAACTTTAGAAAACAACACTACTGACATAAAGAAAACCAAGAAAACGCATTCGAATTGTTCTGATACTTTATGAAAATGATCCACGAGTCATTTTTGATGAGTAAGAATCGACTTCACCTCAATACGATGCACGGTGTGACCGGTATGGCTAAAAGTGTCTGATATCAATTTGAAATTGACATAAACTTTAGAAAACAACTCTACTAACATATGGAAAACCGAGAAAACGCGTTCGGATTGTTTTGATACTTTATTAAAACAATCCATGAGTCATTTGTGATGTGTACGAATAGAACACACCTAAATCTGACACACAGTGTGACTGGTATGGCTAAAAGTGTCTGATATCAGTTTCAAATTGACATAAACTTTAGAAAACAACACTAATGACATACGGAAAACTGAGCAAACACGTTCGGATTATTTTTATACTTTAGGACAGCAATCCATGAGTCATTTGTGACGTGAAATAATCAACCATACCTCAATCCGTTGCACGGTGTGACTGATAAAGCATTTCATTAGATAAAGAATCAATATTTATTAAATGAGATAAATCATCCAAAAACATATTGATTTTACATTATTCCCTTTCATTGTTATCAGAATGAAAACCTCTGAGTTTATCATTTTCATATTTTAGTTTCACATTTACATATTAATGTATTCTTGCATATTAATGTTTTAAATTATATTCATTATTGTATTACTAACATAATATTGGTTTTCTTATATAGGTGAATTTTTTTCCTTGAGTTCGGATGCTTTGTTCAGCAAAAAATACCATGGACGACAAATTTTGAGAGCGAATCACATATATCAAAGGATTAAATGTTAATTTTTATAACTGTTGCTGGATAATTGTAATTGTAACCATGTAAAACATTGTTTGAAATGTATATAGCAGTGTGTTTTTTGCATTTAGGATGTTAAGTAATTGTATATAGAATTGTTTGTCAAAATATTATGTGCGGGTGCTATTTTGTGTAGGTGTGTAGGGGAAATTTTTTGCAAGTATTTTGGTTTGTGTAGGTGTACAGGTGTGCAGGTGCTGGTTGTAAAGGTGTAGGGGAAGGTGCCTTTATCATCCCTTTTCTGAGCGCTGATAAAGGACACCTTTAATAGCGCTAAAAGAATGCCGATAAAGGGCCCTATTGTCAGCTCTCAAGGTAGTGCTGATAAAGGAACCCCTTTATCAGCACTAGAAAAGATATTTTTATGCCGGAATAGATAAAGGGGGGTCCCCTATATCAGCGCTCTGAAAAGCGTTGTTAAAGGGGACCTCTATCAGCACGAAAAAAAATACTGATAAAGGTCCCCTTTAACATCGCTTTTCGGAGTGCTGATAAAGGGGACCCCCCTTTATCTACACCAGCATTAACAGTGCTTTTATAGCACTGTCAATGTCAATTTTTAGCGCTGATAAAATGCCATGTTATAGTAGTGATTCATTACACTACACAAACACATTCCTGAGGACTGTAATAGTTTAGTTCCTTTGGAAAATTGGAACACAGTCTTTTTAATTCATGAAATATCATCAATGTATCACATAAAGATATTCCCCTTTAATAATTAAAATTAAAACCTTTATTTGTAACATGGGGAATGTGAACAAAATAAAGGGTGATCTTTGAAGATAAGTATGGGTAAACAAGAGAGATATATAATCATAACATGAGCATAAGGGTAAGAGAACATGAGCATAACATTTGAAAACCATACCCTACAAATTAAAGATTATAATCTTGAGTTGTGAAATAATGATTGGTTGTTCATGAGGTATGAATGATAAGGGAATAAAATAACATGATCCATGAGGGAATAGAATTTTAATAAGATATATAATTGTGTAATACACATAAGTATAGAAAATAATATATCAAGGATACCCACCAAGACATTCATAACATATTAGGATTTGGCTAACCACCTGTGTACCTAAATTGGCCTTGGGATAACCACCCATGTGCCCTATTTTTTGAGCTTTGGATAACCACCAATGTATGCTCCTTTTTAGGCATGGGCTAACCACCCGTATACCCTTTGATCTCATAAAACATTTATCATTACCCAATGAATCTGAGGGTGATACAGGACCAAGCTGTCTCTTAATGAAAACAATATTTTGGTGTTCCAAAAGATCATAAACATTCATAATATCATAAACCATTAAATGAAATGGGATTCATAAACATTTATCATATTAGAACCAATGAAAAAGTGGCAGGTTTTATAATCATTTCATCATAGAATAACCTTTGAAAAGAGAGGAATATAGTCATATTTTTTATAAAAACATTTTCTAAATTATTTTAAATACCAAAGAGTGGGAAAATGGTACTATTGCATGAAAATATCATAAATAACCATATTATAGTAAAATTCATGATATTATTGATATATTTATCAAAATATTTCATCTTTGGATTCCTAAACATAAACAATCCTGATAAATGAAGATATTGTAAACTAAAAGACATACCACATTAGTAACTATAAAATGTAAGCTCCATGAAGGAATTACATTAAATGAAACTCAAAATTTCTTTAGGATAAATAAATTAATGATATTATATTTCAAATGTCAATATATACACTTCGTAAAAGAATATATGTGTATATCATAACATATATCTCAAAGAAGGAAAATTGAGACAAAAAACCCTTAACACTTGAGTAAATTTTTAACCATAAACCACATGAATGAGTCATCCAAAAATTGTTATGTAAATAAAAAAAATCTCAATATAATAATAATAAAATAAATTCATGGGAATTATACACACCACATAACATAAATATGTGGTGAATATGGAATTTTTCTCACATAAGAAAAAAAGTGAGATGAAAATCCTTTACTACATGAGTAACTTTTGAATCATAAGACATGTGAATAAATAGAATAAAGAAAAACTTTAACTATAATTAAATTATTTATATTCATTATATATCATTTCATATGGTAGTATATACACCACATAAAGTAAAAAAGTGGTGAATATCGCATAAGTCTCTTCAAATTAAAAGTGAGACTAGAAATCCCCTTACCTTAAGTCTTAACTCCATCGTACATGTCCAAACCTCCTATATAATAAATATAATTTTATTATAAATATATTCAAACAACTATTTTTATATATCATTATATATATTGTTCTCTTATGATTTTTTATTACCAGTTTATTAATAATTCTATGTTAAAGTTGTGTTTTGGGTAATAACCGCTTTGTTTTTCATATATCTTTTGTTTTTTATTTTTTCCCTCTTAATTTGATCATTGTTAAATAATATCCATAATTTTAACCATGATATTAATATCATAAATATTTAGTATATATTTATTTATATTAATCCAAAACAATAGGGATATGAAATTAAATACATCATTCTTGGAGATGGAAATCCGTATGTGCGCATGAACATTGTTTCTGTTTTCTTGTTTGACTACAAGAAAAAAAATGAAATCATATATTATCATTATAGAATAATTTAAATTTCAAATATCTCAAATATTTTCATTGAACATATCCCTAATAACTTCCATGTAAATCTTGAAATAATAACATTTCTTTATGAGGTGGTAGTATATTATACTCACAAGCGACGTTGTCGTATTCCCAAAAATTTGAAAGCATGAAGGAATATGTAGTATAATAATTCCAAAAGAATAAAAATATAATATATATATATAATATATATAAAAAATAAATCCATCATTATTTATAACTTTTATTAGTGGTAATGAAAAATGAATGACATATGTTCATGAGGTGGTAGTCTGTTGTAAAAACAAATAATGATTCTGTAACCCATTTGATGGAATTGGAGATAGTTTTAGGTCATAAATTTAATATAAAAACATATAATTATATATAATAAATTTATTTTTTTATATCATCATGTTATAATGTGAAATAAAGGAGGTGGAGGAAGAAGTAAAACTTAAATGGTCATTGATGAATGTTACCTCTTCTTCGGGTATCATCCTTAGATTAGCACTAAAATTATTCCTATGATATATTCTGGTCCTAAATAAGTCCTATGAGATTATATTAGGGGATTTTTAAAGTTATTTGTGTAGGTATTGTATGAAAAAATGGTTTTATGGTGTTAAGAATAGAGAAGAGGGGGTGTCCTTTTATAAGTGGGGGAGATTACATGATTTGTATTTTTGAAATGAAATAAGTTATCCCATGTTTTTTATATCTCAAAAGGGTCCAAAATTTTCCATTATCAAAAAATAAAGTTATAAGGGTCTATATATTGTAGAAAATAGTTTTTATACAGTTTTATAAGTCATTTTATTCCTTATATTATATATTTAACCCCTCATAAACTCTTTTTTTCCTTAACCATGGAACTTAATTTTCACTATTTTCAAAATTCATTTTTGTAAAAATTCAAGTTTAAATTATTATAAATTATAAAATATGATAATTAAAAAAATTTGAAACATTTTACCTTATTTAATTCAAATAAGTGGAAAATTTTAATTTAAAAGTAATCTCACAGGCACGATGAGAAAGCATGTTTTTAAAGAGAAAATGTTCAAAAGTTTAAAACGTTTTTATATTCAATATAATTATGAAATTGATTAAAATGAAAAAAAATAGATTAATGGATGTACAATTAAACTAATTTAACATTAATACCAATTAAAAATACAAAAAAAATATAAATAACTTAAACAAAAAGGCAGTTTTCAATTAAAATTTAGTGCTTTTCACTATTCATCATAAAATAAAACATTTTAGAAAAATACTAAAACATAATCCTAGGATAGTTTTAATATTTCTATTTTAAAATTTCGGTTTTTTTAATGAAATGAATTTTCTAAAAGTGCCTAAATTTTATTTTATTATTGGGAACTAAAATAAATAAAAATCATTTTTTGATAAAATCGTATTTTTGAAATGTATAATGTCTTTTGTAAAAATTATGTATCTTTTAATAATTATTTTTTATTTATATGAAACCATTATAATTAATATTTAAAATTTATTTATTACTATTCATATAACTATGATTATAAATTAGGTAATAATGGTTTTGTTAAAATAACTATATTAATAATATATCATGGTTTTGTTAAAACTCAATGTCATGTGTAATGTAATCAATCCCAGTGTTGCATGTAGAGAAAGATTAAATTGTTGTTACATGTAATGAGTTCTTAACTATTTTTTCATTTAATTTAAGATAAACTTGGTATTTTTTGTAACGTATTCTAAAATGAAATTTTGTTTAATGAAAAATATAGAAAAGAATAACTTTTATTGAGAAAAAATCACCAATTCTCAAGCTGTTACAGGTTTAATATATTATTATGGGACTATGTGGAATAAAATAATATTAAAATCATATCCTAAAACTCTAAAAATATACTCTTAGTTATTTTTTACTAGGTTGATGGAATTCGAGAAACATTGTATACAATGAATTCGAGTTCTCTCTCTAAGGCCAAAGAACGCCCTAGAGTTTATTCTCTTAAGCCTGAGAGATTCTCCTCCCGCCCCATTTTCTCAGGAATTATAGTTCGATGTATATTCTTCAAGATCAAATAAATTATCATAGTAATCAAGTAAAACCTATCAATATGATCATTACCCCACACTAAAACACAATAGTTCATGATATGTAAAAACATAACAAAATCCCTGGAGGGAGAATGGATACCCCAACCTTCATAATGATAATAATCCATGAATATGTGTGAAATTATAACATGAAAACATCCATATTTTAAAAATTAATTAATTAACAAAAGAAAAATAGACTGATTCATGAAAAAAAATTCATAGAACATTCCATTATCCATATAGAGATTGAAGTTGGCTAGTAGCTAAAAAATATCCCCAGTGTAACATAAGTTCCATTATGGCTGTTAAAAAAGATGAACAATACATTTTTAAGATCATTGGATAGATAAAATTAATAATAATGTTAAATACCCCTTTTTTAAAGGAATAAAAACTCTTTTAAAATATTCCCATTAAAATGAAATAATTTAATCCTGATAAACCATTCTTAAAAATTAACCTTCAAACCCGAAATAATTTTTTTTGAAAAAAAATCAAAAAAAATCTTTGAAAAGACATAAAAAATAATTAAACATTTAGTTATTAAAACGTAATCCATTAAAATCCCTTTTAAAATAAATTAATCCTGTTTAAAAAATTAAACATTTACTTCTGAAATTTTTTAAAAAATTATTTTTATTTTCAAAATCATTAAGATTTAAAATAATTTGGAAGAAAATTATAAAACATGGAATGTAATATTTTTATATAATAATTATCATAATGTAAAAAAGAAACTATAAAATATTTTTTAGAAAACATTTTTTACCATCATCATAAAAGATGAAGTTATGGTTCATATTCAAATGCCTTTTTAAAATTTTAAATTGAAAATTTTTGTAAAAATTAAATTTTAATGGAATCCTTCATAATATATCCTTATAAAACACACAATGGACTTTTAGAAAAAAAAAATCTAGTGGAAGATAAAATGTACAGTCATGAAAGGAAAAATATTTTCAATATTTTAAAAATACTGTTATTAAAACCCACATTGAAAAGATACTAATAAATTATTCATTTTAATATAATTAAATAGGAAATTTAATATCATCAGAAATAAAATATACTTTTATTTCAAAATAATAAATAGAACTATTATTGGGTTGAGTAAACATGAATATGGAAAAAAAGAGCTCTTTTGGAGAGAATATGAATTATCATTCACATCATAAAAATAATGGAAGAAATAGATCCATCAATGTAATTCCCCTGAGAAAAAAGTAAAGGTAATATAATATAATCATAGAATAAAATAAAACCACATTGTAAAACCATGGTCAATGAGGAATAATTTGCACATAATAAAATAATTTAATTTAATAAAAAACCCTTATAACTTTAGAATTTTTTAAACAACCATTGAAAAATATAACATTAAATTTAACTTCAAACGCCATCAATAAAAGAGAATTCATGATATTATATATCTAACAGGTAGTATAAAAATACTTAAAATAAACTTAGGTGCATAAAATAAAAAATGTCTCAAAGAACATAAATTCAGACGAAACACCCTTACCTTTAATCTCGCTTAGCCAAAAGTGTTACGACCTCCTGTATAAAAAATTTAATATCATAATAACCTATTTCATAACCTTATTATTACCTATAAAATTTTATAAACTTCATTAATAATAATTTATTATGAATACATTAATTAGTTATATTTTATTTTCATAATCGGATGTTTTTAGCTTCAATTGGTTATTTTTTAAAAGTTTTATAATGGTGGTCTTTATTATTATTTATACATAAAAATTTAATCCTTATAATATCATTTAAGTTACTAGAATATATTTTTTATAATTATTAATAATGTTTTAATTTCATCTAATAAGTATTATTATTGTTATTAGTGATGATGAAGTCAATAGCGAGCTTGTTTTGGAAATTTTCACGAGTGTGGGGTGGTATGTAAATAAATGGTTTGGTATTAATATTAATATTAAAGAAACAAAAAAATGTTTATTTACATATTTTATTCCAATATCACTAGAAATTATGTTTTTATAGTAATCCAATATATAAATTTATTTCATAATACATTTAGGTGGCTAAACCAACCTAAACAAGAACATGGTATAATTAATGGATACATTTTATTATGGGATGATTTCCTAATAGTATCATTATTAAAGAGGTATAATGTTATTATTTAGATTTTATCAAGGTGTTTAATTAGATTATAAAGGTTTTTAAAAATAATAAAACACTCAAGTGAAAAAATAAAATATGTCTCTTTCATAGAGGAGGTAGTCAGCATGTATGCACAAAAACTCATTTGTTTTCCATAGATAGGGTGGGAAATATAGAATGGTTTATAATTATAGAATATTAAAAATGTTTTAAATATCATATCAATCCATTAAATAGACTTTCAGAACCATCCATTTAATGTGGCGATGAAAAATAATTCACAACAATCATGGATATGATAATCCTCACATACGGATGAAAACATATTGATTTTTTAAATATGTTTTGAGGAATATAGAGAATGGATATTCAATTAGTATAATAATATTTCATCATATTTGTAATATTGGTTCTATAATTATTTCATGGATAAAATTGTTTTAAGTGGATAAAATAAGTAATAAATTAAGAGAGTTTGGTTGAGAACGTCACCTCTCCCTTTGTATGTCCTCCCTTAGGTAACACCTTAAGCGACCTTACCTTGGCCTCTTTTACTCTTGTATTTCTAACTTATACCATTTTTTATCATGGTATTTTTTTACCCATATAATTTAATTTTAATTCATAAAAATAAATTGGGCCTTATCACATAATTTCGACCTATTGATTCCAAATATGAGTTATATTTTATCAATAAATATATATGTGAAATAAAAATTATTTTTTATATTAGCGCATGTAACACGTAAAAATTTATTTTTAGAAAAAGAGTATTTTTAAGCATAGATATGTTATTTATGTTAAAATTACCATTTTTATTTATTTCTCTGACTTTTTTGGTCTATTATTAACCACATAATAGTTATTTGCCTTTATAGACAAGTTGAAACCAAATTTCACCATGTTGATGCTTAATTAAAAGTAATATACCAAAAATAGTTTATATTACTGTAAACTGTTACTTAAGTATCCAAAATGATAAACCTAGGTTTTATAAATTCAACATAGTATTTTTAAATGAATCATTTCACTCCAAAAATACATTTTTATCATGAAATATTTTTGATATGTTCTTTATTTATACTTCACTCTTGATATAGTCATAAATTCTACAGTTTTAATAAAAACTATATTTTTCACAATTCATCTAAAAATAAATTATTTCATAGAATTTTCATAAAACTATCTTAGGATAATTTTATATGTAAAATTAAAAAATAAAGTTCATTTCATCAAATTGAAACTGTAAAAGTACAAAAATTATTTTTAATTATTAGATTGCATAACACATAAAAACAATTCTTAGAGAAGTGTATTTTTAAGAATAAAACAAATTTATCAATATTAATTAGATAATAATAACTATTTGATGAGTGTAAATTAATTTTCATATATATATTATCAATAAATTTCATTAAAATCATTCTTGGTTTATGATTTGTTAAAAATACACAAAAAATAATAATTCTTCACAAAAATAGTACTATTATATTAAATATTCTTCACCAAATACAACTATATTTTATTATTTATTTTCTAAAAAAATAATTTTACTAATCAACCTATATTAATATATTTCTTTTAATTTTATAAATACATCATATCATAGATTAACAATATTAATATTTATGTTAATACGTAACGTATAAATATATATATGCAATATTTTAAAATTATATTTATATTTTTATTATTTATTATTCAGGAATAATATTATTTAAAATTTAATACTTAAAATACACAACATCAGTATACTTATCTGATACATGTGTATTCAATATCCATATTTTCAATGACCATATTTTTTAATGACCAGATTTCATTATTATATATAGTCTTTATAAACTCATTCATTCCATTTGCACTTATTACGTAAAACTTTTCATTTCCATGGTTTCCATCTTAGATATCAAAGAAATGTTTTTCCTTTAATGGTTTTCTTTCTCGTTATAGGTATTCTTTGGCTATTAGGGATCCTCAAGGGTGAATATGATCTAAGATATCTGCTAGTGTTGAATATTTTTCCTCTCCTATTTATTATCCCATTTTAATTTATATAAAATTAATGGATGTAATAATCTGGAGGGACTTATAACCCTTATTGCGTAATACTAATTTTCATGTTCTTTTATTGCAATATTTTATTTTTAATTAATAGAGTTGTTTTAGTTTAGTTCCTATTTTGTATAGCTTGTTTCTTGATTTATTTTAATTTCTTCAAAAAATAGAAAAAAAATAATTTATAAATGTAAACATATAGTTGATGGAAAGAATATGCATCCCAAAAATATGGGTTGTTACATTCTACCCCCCCCCCCCCCACCACTAAAATACATTATGTCCCCATGGTTTAAATTATCACTTATTGATAATAATACCTAAGATAATCATGAATGAATTTATTGCTTTTAAATAGAATCCAACCTTTTTTATCATATAAGACTAGGTAACATAAATTTTCCCACATAATTGGCATATATTAATGTTTTTCATTTATTAAAAATAAGCCTCTATATAAAATTCTTAGGATTTTTTAGATATATAACTTCTACAACTTCATTTTCAAGATCCCATTTCGAACCAAATTTTAAACGAAAATGATTATGAAAATACCAAATAAAATCATTGTAAATAATTATATGAATATGAAATCTCTATACTAATAGGTCTTATCCTATGAAAGATTCATTTCAATATATGATAAATTTGTTTCAACTATGAAATAGTTGGATCAACTTGTAACCCCACTAGTTTAATTATGGTTCTCTAACTATTTTATAAGGATGTCCTTAAACCCATTATAATGGTTCATAAAGAGCATAAGATAAACTATAGAATATCCCTCAGGAGTTTCTAGCTAAGTCTTTTGTATTATGTCCACTCATCATGCACTAATTGAAGATAGATTTAATACTCAACCATCCTTTTGAGGATTATTACCCCTAGGTGAATCTAGGGAACAACAGAATCCACTTTATTATATCCAGGTAGAGATGTAATTTCTTTGAAAACCGCACGTTCAAAACTTAATAAAAAGATCATGATATTATCCAACAATTATAATTACTTCTTAGACTTCTCCCCTGTGTTTTAAATAAATTTATCTTATCCTAATCCATAAAAAATAACTAAACTACTCCCCTAAAATTACTGACCTAATCTTCATAAATAACTAAAATCTTCTCTGATACCAATAGAGGTTCCACAAACCCACACTCCCAAATCTGGTGCTAAAAAACACTTTATTTAAAAACTGGATTTGATACAAAGTGAGATTTCCCAAGATAAACATTCATTTACATCAATAATTTAAACATTTCCCCACAAACATAATCAAAAAATCCCAAGAACCTAAGGTTTGATATCTTTGAGGATTGGCTACAAAAGTATATTATTTAATGATACTTTTGAATATTTCCCAAAAATTGATCCATAATTGAATTCATTCTAAAATGATCATAAGTTATAGACATCTTCACAAACTGGGGAATGGAGACTTAATAAATAGGTGAGATCAAGCTAATAATAAGGTAAAAACTCATCAATATGTCGTCAAGGATTAAATCATAAGTTTTAATAAAACTTCATAAGGGGAAAATATCATATTAAAATAACATTGAATAATAATAGTTGTCTATAAAGTATAATATAAGGTAATTAAATCTTTATTTTTCAAACATGTACCATGGTATATGAGTGAGAAACCAACAAAAATAAATCATAGAACATAACATAGGCATGTAACATAGAAATGTGGCATAATAATTAGCATAAGAGTCATAATATAGCGGATTATGAAAAACATCCTATTTCCACAAGTGTATTAGAAATCATAACATGTTTCTCATAGTTCATCATACATTAATTCATGTTTCCCATACCAGATAAAACATTAGTTCATATTTCCCATTTTGGAACAGAAATTACTTCATATATCCCACAATATATCAAGCATCATTACTAGTTTCCCATTATTATATCATGAGATATGAATCCTTAACAAATGCACTAGATGGTGGTGTGAAACTCTAACCATCATAATAATAATCATTTATGAAAATGCGTTCCATTTGAACATGAAAAAATTTATACTTCAGACATCACTTAATCAACCTTTTTAAAAGAGGTGAGTTTCTTGATAAACCTTCCAAAAACATTCCATAATCCATATAGAGAATTAATTTGGATGGTCGCTTAAAAATATCCACAGTATAACATAAGGACCATTAATTATATTGTTATATATAAAAAATTAATTTTTAGGATCATTGTATTAATCAGTTGAAAAATAAATGGAAATATCCCTTCTGAAAGAATTGAAAACTCATTAAAACTATTTTCATTAAAATGAAATACTTTGAGCTTGATAAAACATTTTAAAAAACAAACATTAAAATCCAAAATCAATGATTTTAGAAAAAAACATTATAAGAGAAATATTATTTAAAAAACATTCTTTGAGAATACATAAAAACTCATGAAGACTTATTTCTTAAAACACAATCCTTTAAAATACATTTTATAATCAAGAATTACTTTCAAAAATCAAAATTTTACTTCTGAAAATTATAAACATTATTTTATTTTCTTTAAAAATCATTAAGAGTTAAGATAACTCAAAAAAACATTTTAAGCTATTTAAAGGAAGATTCAGAGAGAAGAATACTCATAATGGTAAAAGAAACCATAAAAGTGTTTTTAGGAAATGTTTTATCATAATTATAAAAGATGAAGTTACATGACACATTCAGAAGTCATTTTCAAAAATACATATTAATAACTTTTTAAAATATTTACTTTTAAAAGAATATTTAATAATGAATACTTTTAAAATACATAATGTATTTTTTGATTAAAATTTAGAGTGGAAAATAAAATGTATAATCGGGAAAGGAAAAACATTTTTGATATTTTTAAAATACCTTTATTGAAACCCCCGTCATAAATATAATGATTAATATTTTATTTTAAAATTTTTAAAGATAAATTTAAATAAAAATTGAAAAAAAATATTTTGATTTCAAAATAAGAAATGAGGACATCGGAAGGAAGAGTGAAATAAGATGTGGAGGAAAAAGAGCTCATTTGAAGTAAATAAAAATTATTCTTAGCATTGTCAAATTTTATAAAGAAAGATATCCATCAATTTAATTCCTTAGAAATGGAGGAAACTAATTTCAATATCATCATTGTAACAACTGGTCCCCACCCACTAATTTCCCCACAGACACATGGTCCCCACCCTGGGGCCCACCCACATGCTTGTGGGGCAACTAGTGGTCGGGGCCCTGTCGTTACATTTGGTATCAGAGGAGTCGGTTCTACCATAGATCTTAGAACTCTGATCTTTCTTTTCTGTGAAGCAACAGTGTTAAGGGTACTAAGTGTGGTTTTCAGTTCAGGGAGTCCAGTGTTGGTGCGGGCGGCCAACACATCCATACACTAGGACCCAGACTTCTGATTTTCGACTTAGTGCATGAAAACACTGATTGCATGTATGTTTCCAAAAGTTTTCTTTAAGTCATATCAACTAGGTCAGCTCACCAGGTATAGTCTTTTAACCATGTTGCATCTATTTCATTCAGTATTCCTTCCCAAGAATGACCAGTTAGAGCCCTGAGAGTCATACGTAATGATATCCCACTGAGCGATGAGGCCTCGATGCAGGGCCCTTTACCAGCAGAGGCACTAGTGGTTCTACTTCCCGTTGGGCCACCTATGCCACCTGCCCCAACAGAAGATGATGCACGCCGATTGAGTGCATTGCATGAGTTCTAGTTCCAGAGGCCACCCAGATTCAGGGGAGAGACAGACCCACAGGTGGCTGAGGATTGGCTGGAGGCTGTGGTGAGAGTCTTCAGGCAAGTAGGGACACCAGCAGACTTCATGGTGATCCTTGTGGCGAGTCGCCTTCAGGAAATAGCAGGTTGATGGTGGAGCCTGATGCTCCAGGTTCATGATGAAGCGACGTTACTCTGGGTAGACTTCGCGAGCCTATTTTGGGCAGAGTTTTTCCCGGCCATTCTCTGCGCAATGCGGATATAGGAGCTACTTTATCTGCAGCAGGGTAGCATGATGGTGGCGCAGAACTCAGCGAGGTTCACCAACCTCTTACTCTACTCCACTGATATGGTATGGGACCCATTGTTTAGGGCCTGGACCTTCGAGCAGGGGCTCAGGCGAGAGATCAGATATTCGATAATATCACTTAGTATCCTGATGCAGATGGGGGTTCTAGATAGAGCCCTATTAGTGGATAGTTTCCTTGTTGAGCAGTCACCAGCAGCGAGACCCATCACTAGTTGACATGCAGCGGAGTCTTCTGTAGCTGGCATTAGACAGATGTCATAGAGGTCCAAGAGGACCATACCTACATGTGGTCGATCGCATGACTCGGGATCAGTTATGCAGGAAACACAGAGCAGAGACCCACATGCCAGTAGCATGCAGTGTTACTCATGCGGCGGGCAGGGTCACATGGCTCGTGACTATCCGACCCGCCATTCAGATGATCACCATACAGTTGAGGGACCTCCCAGGAAAAGTCAAAGGTTTGAACTAGGTGTTCCATAGGGAGGAGACGGATGTGGAAGAGGAACTGGATGTGCATCTGGTGGTGGACGACGTTACGAGGTGTTACCGCCACCACCACTAGGAGGTTCATCCCGACCGCAGGGTGCAGGTGGAAAGGAGAGATCTCAGCTTCAGGCAGCTAAATCATACGACCATGGTGCTCTAGAGATGATTCAAGATATGATCTGTGTCCACTCCCCCTTAGCTACAATTCTTATAGACACAGGTGCCAGTCACTCTTTCATTGCCACTGACATTGTCCGGATCTCGGAGATTCTGATGAAGCCGTTGGCTCGATCCTTATGGCTAGAGACTCCTACGGGAGCAGACTCAACGATTAATCACTGGTTCTGGTAGTGTGATCTTACTCTAGGAGGTGAGATCTTCATCTGGGATCTCCTGGTAGCAGCGTCGAGGCCTTACGACGTCATCTTGGGTATGGACTGGTTATCTACATTCTATGCTTAGATTGACTATATTAGGTGAAAAGTTCGGTGTGCCCGCACAGATGGAACCAATTTTACCTTCACCGGTGAGAAGGTAACCTTTGCAGAACAGGACGGACTTACTCGGAGGATGGTGCAGCTAATCACTCAACAGTTGGCTTGCCTTACCCTTGGAGCAGTTGATGTGGAGAGTCTGACTTATCCTGTAGTGGTGGACCAGTACGCAGATGTTTACCCTGATGATGTTCTTGGACTACATTCTCTTAGAGAGGTGGACTTCAACATTGACATGTACCCTAGTATGGAACCAATATCTACTCCAGCATATCGGATGGCTCCCGCTAAGCTTCATGAGCTGCGGGTACAACTGGAGGACTTTCAGGGGAAGAGATTCATCTGGCCCAGTGTTTCTCCCTAGGCTGCCCCGATTATGTTCTCCAAGAAGACATATGGGAGATTGAGGCTTTGTGTTGACTACAGTCACCTGAACCAAGTGATCGTGAAGAACAAGTACCCACTCTTGAGGATTTAAGACCTATTTTATTAGATGAAGGGATCACGATGGTTCTCGAAGATAGACCTTAGATCAGGTTATCACTAACTCATAGTTCAAGATGAGGATGCGCAAAAGATAGCCTTCAGGTGTCGGTATGGCCACTACAAGTTCTTGTTTATTCCCTTTGGCGTAACCAATGCTCTAGCAGTGTTCATGGGACTCATGAACAGGATCTTCCAGCCATACCTCGATCTCTTTGTTGTAGTCTTCATCGGCGACATTCTGGTCTACTCAACTACTGAGGAGGAACATGCCTACCATTTGCAAGTAGTACTGGACACACTCTGAGAGCACCAGCTTTATGGTAAGCTCTCAAAGTTCCAGTTTTGGATTCGAGAGGTTCACTTCTTGGAACATGTCATCTCGGAGGCTGGAGTTGCAGTAGATCCAGTGAAGATTGAAGTGGTACTTTATTAGGATCCACCCAGGAGTGTGACGGTGGTGCGGAGTTTCCTGGTTTTGTCTGGTTACTATCGGAGGTTCGTTCCAGACTTCTCCAGAGTTGCATCACCACTATCAGACTTGACGAAGAAGGGGAAACCCTTCGTGTGGTCGGAGAGAAGCCATCAGATCTTTCAGGAACTAAGGAAGAGGATGACAAGTGCCCCCATCTTGAGGCTTCCAGAGGAAGGCGTAGGGTACGTTGTCTACTGAAAAGTATCAGGGACCGGAATCGGGTGTGTCCTGATGCAGGGGTGAGCTGTGATCATGTATGTTTCTTGGAAGCTGAGACAGCATGGGAAGAACTATGCTACCCATGACCTAGAGTTAGTAGAACTGGTCTTCACCTTGAAGATTTGGAGGCACTATCTGATGGGTGAACATTTTACCATGTACTATGATCACAAGATTCTCAAGTATATCTTCTCTCAGAAGGACCTAAACCTGAGACAGTAGCGATGTCTTGAGTTCCTCTAGGACTACGACTTCAAGATATTATTTACTCCAGGGAAGGGGAACATTGTTGCAGATGCGCTCAGTAGGAGTAGCGGTATACAGGTTCTAGGAGAGGTGACAGAGCAGCCAGCTACTTTACAGATATCCTTTGTGGATAGGGACGGATCAGCCTTTCTACAGTCTCTTACAGTCACTCTTCCACTTATTCCCCGAGTCAGGGAGGCGCAGCATGGGGACGCTGACTATGAGACACGATGTTCTTAGATATCCACAGGGTAGGCATCTGATGGATTTTATGAAGGTGGGGAGCATGTAATCCTCTTCAGAGGATGTACCACGGTACCAGTGTCACTTTAAGAGAAATTATTGAGGGATTTCCACACATCCCCTCTAGTAGTACATCCAGGAGTGGTGAAGTTGTAACAGGACCTTCGATGGTAGCACTGGTGGCCAGGTATGAAGAATGAAGTAGCAGAGTTTGTCTCACGATGCCTCACTTTTCAGTGGGTGAAGGCTGACCACCATGTACTAGTAGGCCTGGTCTAGCCTTTAGAGGTCCCAGAGTAGAAGTGGGATGGGATATCCATGGACTTTGTGATGGGTCTTCCATGTACATTCAGGGGTCACGGCTCGATTTGGGTAATCATTGACTGACTCACCAATTCGGCCCACTTACTACTGATCAGAGTCCAGGGATCATTAGAGATCTTGGGATGCCTCTATGTGTATAATATTGTGCGGCTACATGGAGTAACTTCTTATATTGTCTCCGATCGTGATGCACGATTTACTTCCCGGTTATGGAAGGGGTTTCAGGAGGCTTTCGGGATACAGCTTCATCTAAGCACTACCTTCCATCCCCAAATAGACGGTTAGACTAAGCAAACCATTCAGACCCTCAAGGACATGCTACATGCTTGTGTCCTCGACTTCAGTCACAGCTGGGAGGATCACTTACCTTTGGTGGAGTTTGCCTACAACAATAGCTATCACTCCACCATAGGGATGGTAACTTTTGAGGCCTTGTACGGGCGACCTTGCAGATCACCCTTGTACTGGACAAACCCTAGGGAGTTAGCACTAGTGGGACCAGAGATGGTGCGAGCTACCACGGAGAAGGTGCAGATCATCCAGGAGCAGATGAAGAATGAACAAAGCAGACAGAAGTCATATGCTAACAGAATATGGAGACCTATAGAGTTTGAGGATGGTGACCACGTATTTCTATGGGTCTCACCTCAATGAGGTCTACGGAGATTTGGCTGAGGCGGTAAGTTACCTCTGAGATTCATCAGACCTTTCTAGGTCCTCATCAGACTAGGCGAGGTGGATTACCACTTAGCTCTTCTACCTCAGTTGCAACGGGTGCATGACGTCTTCCACGTATCTCAGCTGAGGAGATATGTGCATGACCCTTCCCACATCATCAACCATGGAGAGCTGGACATCGATGATGGGGAAACTTTTACGAAGGTTCTAGTGGATATTGAGGATCAATAGGAGTAGGTCCTATGAGGACGGTCGATAACTCTGGTGCGCATACGCTAGTAGCATGGGAACCTCCATGAGAACACATGGGAGCAGGAGGCTCAGATGCGTGCTCAGTACCCCCATTTGTTCTCATAGTTCGAGTTATAGCTTACAGGGACATAAATCCCTAAGGTGGGGAGAATGTAAAGACCCAAAAATTCCATGGAATTTTTTTTTTCTTTAATACATGGGATTTTTATGAGTTTGAAAAAATTTACGACGCTTGATTCTGAGGCCCAGTGTGCCCAGAATCAATTTCTGAAGTTTTTTTCAGGTACGTTCAGTAAACATACGAGCGGGATTTTATAACTTTTGAATTGGTGCTCAGAATTGAAATCTGAGGAAACCGTTGAACTCGCAGCACCGGTATTTTCTTAAGAATACTTTCACTTCGATGGTAGTGGGTCAAGTTTATGAGTTAGTTTTTGTGTTTTTATGATTAAATTAAATAAAAATAAATTTTAGGCTTTATTTTTAT
Source organism: Viscum album (assembly GCA_963277665.1). Lineage (NCBI taxonomy): Eukaryota > Viridiplantae > Streptophyta > Magnoliopsida > Santalales > Viscaceae > Viscum > Viscum album. The sequence goes on from OY728120.1 coordinate 311,025,082, forward strand.
TTCTTGTTGGTTAAAACCTCCAAGTGGAGGTTGGAGGTGGGGGCCGCCACACCTTAACCTCCCATGAGAGGTTATGGTGGTGGGGCCCACCCGAACATAACCTCCCTTGGGAGGATGATTTTGATGGGGACCACCTGGGCTTGTAACCCCTTGGAACCCCCCATTTAAGGTGGATAAACGCTTCAATTCCCCTTTATTTAATTTATGCCAACCCTCTTCACTTAATTGAACCAACTCCACCCCATTAATTAAATGAGTGGTCTCATTTAATTAAACACCACAATTTGAATTGTTGTGCCAACAAATAATAGACAACACTTTCTTCTATTATTTTTCACTTGGCATTTTGGTGGAGCTTGGGGAGGATAAGAACTCTCCAACGAATAATGACCACCAAATAATGAAGAACGCTCTCCTGATGAAGAATTCCGATGAGGGACGCCTTTGGCTACGAAGAATGACCCCCTCTGACCTTCTTCCTCAGACTCCTTCGATGTGGTACGTGTTTGTCTACCACAGATTGACGACCATTTTTCTGCGATGTCAACGAAAAATGATCGGAAAATCAAAGGTAGGGGTTTATTTTTGTGTAACTTTCCTTTTCTTTTTCTCTTCCTCTGATTGAAAAGGAATCGTTGTGTGGTTGTAAAACAATTGTTGTTCATCTTTATTACTTTTTATTGAGAAAAGTGTTACCACCCTAAACTCAGAGGGTGCGGGCCAAACCAACATGGCCCGACCCCTCTGACATTCATGTCTATGTTGTTTCTCAGCATGGAGACGAAGGCACAGGCAAAGGCCGCACTTCCCGTGGCCTCTGCGAACCGCACCGCCCCAGTGGAATTCTGGTTCCCCAATCGAGTCGACTCCACATGAAGAACCACTGACGGCCTCTCACGTGCCTGGCCACACCGTCGTCGGACTCCCACGCGCCCCGGTCGAACCCTGTCGGCCCGAGCCGCACCGAACTACACTGGCCTGAACCACACCGGCACGGCCTCCCGCCTGCCTTCCGGCAAGGCCGCGCCTTGCCCGACCGCCCGCTGGACCGCCTGGCGCCCAGCCCAGTCACACGTCGGCCCGCCTGGCACCATGCCTAGCTGCCTCCCTGCTTGGTCGCGCCCTGCCCGGCCGCCCGCCGGCCTGCTTGGTGCCCTGCCCGACATCCTCCCAGCCTGGCCTAGCCCTGCCCGGCTGCCCTCCGGCCCGCCTGGCACCCTACCCCGCCACGTGCCCACCTGGTCGCGCCTTTCCCGGCCGCCTCCTGGCTGCCCAGCCTCCCAAACAGGCCCACGGCCCCCCTCGCGGTGCCCTGGACAAACCGGCCCAGGCGCGCCCTCTGGGTCGAGTCGTGTCAGTTCGCTCCCTCGCAACGCTCTGGGCTGAACAGGCCCCGAGCCCGGGTCGAACCGCCCTTGTAGTACTCTGGGCTGAGCCAAACATAACGGGATGACCCGCCCAATGGGCTGGGTCAGACCCATAAAGTCTGATCGGGTCGACCCAGACCAGGTTGGCCCAGAATGGGTTGGGACGAGTAGGTCCGACCAGGTCAAACCAGACTAGGTCCCACTACTGACCCCATTACCTTATTGGGCCATATCATTGGCACCGGACGTCCGTTTGACAAACTGTCAGTGGTGCCGATATTCTTAGAGCGAAGTCTTCCCTTTGATAATACCCCACTGGAGTTTGTGGTATAGTTGAGATATGGTCAGGTGGGATTGTACACAAATCCAACCGGGCCCCAGAATAAAAAGGATAATAACTCACAGATCGGGCGTCCGATTGACACACCGTCAGTTGCGTTCAGACCTCTTCTACAAGGTGGACCTTTGAGATACTTCTTCATGGGACTTTGTGACAGCTGGAGTATCGACCAGTATCTTGTGGAACGGATCTTCAAAAGACGAGTAGGCACTTGTACGGAGACCTAGTAGCTGGCTGAGACCTGATGACTGCTTGACCGATTCGACTCAGAGTGACTTGACTAGCCCAGTGGGGAGCGCCTCTATGTGACGCGGCAGACCCACGGTGGGGAGCACCTTTGTGTGAGCGTGGAAGACCCACAGTACTCAACATGAGGAGTACCACATTTGGCTATTAGGGGGAGATCCTTTGTGTGAGCGCAACAGACCCGTGGTGGGGAGCACATTTGTGTGAGCGCAGCAGACCCACGGTACTTGATAGGAGAAGTACCTCAGCAGTCCAAGGATAGTGGGAAGCTCCTCTATGTGACGCGGTAGGACCACTATACTCGATAGAGGAGGATTACGCCACCAGTCATGGTTTCAATAATAAAAATCCTGGTTTGAGCTGAGTCAATGACTTTTGTGTGTTCCTCATGATTGAGATGGGTTACTAGATAACTTTGGTATATGTATGGGCATATACCTAAGTAGTGGTTATCTGTTGAATTCATACTTTGTGGTTTATCCTTGTTGGATTTTGTGAGACCTTGAGGGTCTCAGGGTCCCTACTGAGTATTGTTATACTCACCCCTGCACGGGCTATGCCCACACCTCGTTGTGTTAGATGCAGACGACGGACAGCGCTGACTCAGGCAGAGAGTAGCAGGACTGGACGGTACCTGGAGGTGGACCACATGGTGTGATAGTACATAGACGAGATGGACATACAAGAGTGCTGAGAAGGCCATCTGTACCTACCGTTCAGGTATGAACCCTGGAGGACGACCCAATAGCTACTTTACTTTTCTTCAGTTGTACTTTCTTTTAGTTTTACTTGTACTTTCCTGTTGGGCTCGTATTTCCGGCCCCTTTTACTTTCCAGCACTTCTTTTGTATATAGTTTTACTTATTGTTTTGCTTCCAGTTGTGTACTATGATGTGTTTGTTTACAGTTATAAGGAAATGCCTTCCCAATTTAGGGATTTAGGCCTTTGGTGCTAGTCGTCATCCCCTGGCTTATGGAAGGCGGGCTTGGGGTAGTCACGATACGGGCCCCGGGGGATGGGTCGTGACACTCATAGTATGGAAGAAAATTGTAACGCCTTGATATTTTGGTTACATTCTTTTAAATGAACACTATGTTCTATTATGTGTACCGCACACAATCGTGATAATAAAATGAAATATGATATAGTATAGAAATATTTCTATTCAGATAATACTTTTATAACCTAGTCATTGAATTGGAGGGTACGAATATTATTTACCAAATTATGAAATATATGTGGAAATTTATTCCTCAACAAAATTTGATTAATTCTTATGAAATAATAACTCAATTTTAAATAAAATAATATAAGATTGATATAGATATATTTCAGAAAACTGATTTATGTGAATAATGTGTTTTTTATCAAATTAAATTAAGTTAAGAACTATAGAAGAATAATTTTAATAAAATTTATAGATCATATATTTAATAAAATTAACATTCACATCATGGTTTTTACTATATAATGAATAAGTATAAATTGATTTTATACTTCATAAATTCATTTTATTTAAAAATGGTTTTTATTATATTTTGTGTGCTGATGTTATAATAAATTTATACCACTTTTAGAAAAAAAAATTCATAATTCTGGATTTAACATTTCAAAATTATCTTAGATGGAATTTTATGGATTTTTATTAAATGATTTATTTTTTAGTGAGTAGTAAAATTGATGATTTTTTAAAAACTCCAATTTCTTTCATTTAAATCATATCATTTAAAAGTTCCATTATAACTATTATTTCATTTTAAAGTTATATAATATATTCAATTTTATAGGAATCATCATTACATTTGATTTTGGCTTAAGTTCATTTTTTACTTAAAATTGGCATTTAAAAAATGATTTTTCATTGAATTTTTTGAACTTATATTAAAATTAATTTCTAACAGTTATATAATTTTAATCTTTTAAAATTTATGTAAAATTGTTAATTAGGAAGTTAAAATTTATTAATAAGGTTAATTTCTTTTTTTCCATAAAGAATTGTAATCACGGTAAGAGTTTATCACCACGGTTACGGGTAAAATGGGTTATATTAGGTAAACCTAATTGATAATATATATAGATAGAAAAAAACATGAATTTATTTTATTTTATTAGTTTAATTGGACCATAACCATGTTATATTTTAAAATATGTAATTTTGGTTCTTCTTGACTTTGATTACAACTATTATATTAATTTAAGTTAAGAATAATTAAAAAATGTCACACTCTCTCGCCTATAATGTTATAATCATATGGATATATATAAGAATTCTATAATAATTAATTTAAATGATAAAATTTATTAATAATGAAATCAATTTTTTATATTTTTTTAGTGATGGTATAATTACCTTGAGTGTTTACACAATGTCGATGGAGCACTTGTGCAAGCAGTAGAAAAATAAAGTAAATAATTTTAAAAACATTGAAAGTAATATTTATTTTATTAATTTTAATTTAAAGAGGATTTATTGGATAAATATAAGATATTATTTTTTTTAAGGTATTTATATTCAAATTACAATGATCTCTTGATTCTATTAGATTCAAGAAAAGTGAATAGACATGAAAATGGCTTTAAATGATATTTAATGTTAAAAGAATATTTTTTAAATTATTATAAAACCATAAAAATATTATATTAACTTAATTTTAAGGGAAATTATAGATACTATAATTCATTATTCGTTTATTTTATACTTGGAATTTTTATAATTACTTTTGTGTCCCTTGGAAATTGAAAATTTTGTTATGAAGATTAAAGTTTAAAGGGGTAACGAGGAGGTTACACTAATATATAAGGTTCAAAATGTCCAATAAACTTGTATAAATTTAATTAGGTGAATTTATTTAAATATTATACTCATTTTTATTGAATATATATAACTTTGGAGCTATTTTACATTATTTAAAAACATATTATATATTAATATTTCATATATCTACAAGATTGACATCAACCTCACATATAAATTACACATCCCCTCATCTCTTCCTAAAACATCATAAAACATTTATCTCAACCAAGATATTCTTTAGTAACATACTAAACTTCCTAAAAAATACTTAGAGGTTTTGTTCTCTCCAAAAAACTGACCTAGAGGGATTAATGTGTAATCCAAATGAGGTTTATCAAAGAATAGGTATAACTCTTAACCATGTATTTTCATGTTAATTTCTTCCCACACCTCCTTAAAATATTATATAAACGCGTTCATATAATAAATTCAGTATATTAAATATAATTAAATTTAATTTATTTATGTAAAAAATATTATTCTTCTACTTTTCCATCCAATGAGAAATGAAACATCGCTTGTGCATATGTACGGTCTCTCATCTCCAAAAAATGATGTATTTTACTTTTCATCCCCACCTCTGATAAATAATTAAAATAATGTATCAAATTAATATAATAATATCCATAAAAAATTATTATTCTTTAAATATATGATATTATATACCTTCTTACCCTTCCATCCATTATAAAATAACAGTGTCGTCTGTGTGTACGTGTGGATAACCACCTCTACAAAGTGACGTGAATTGTTTTTCATTAATACCTTACATAGATGGTCATAGGAATAGAAATAATAAATTTATATGAAATTTATAACATGTTTATTATTCTCTAAGACAAAAATATTATCTACCTTATTTATTTTCCACCTAATAGGAAAATGAAAACATTGATAATGCATACATATGGACTACCATCTCCATGAAAACATATAATTCATTTTTCTTGATCATCTCACATAGATAATTAAAAAATTATATTTAATGTATAAAAATGATAATAATTTCATGATTAATATTTTATTTAATATGTAACAATTACCCCTTTGACCATGTCCATCCCATCAATGTTGCCTTGGGATTATGAACCGAATGTCCTCAAAACTTCTCACGTAAACTTAACTGATTTAGCAGCTAAATTTATCCTTGGAAATAAATGAAATATAAGTAAAAATGATAATGTAATGAACATAAATTTTTTTTAATATAGTGTAAAAATTATATAATTTTATTATTCATGAATTAGATAATGTACAAAACTAAATAGAACTTAAGGTAAACTTTATTTCTGTAAGACCATTTTTTAAAGTATTCCTTTTAAATATTTTATTTCATGTCTATGTTTTTTTAAATTATTTATGAATATTTTTATTATGATAAAAATATTTTTAAATTTCATTTTAAAATAATTTTTACTTTCTTTTAAAAAAAATAAATGGAATAATTTTAAAATTTATCAAAAGGTAAATTTTGACATTTTTTACCAAAGTGCATGGAGAATGTTTTTTAACATATTCGGCATGATAGGAATTTTCTATCCCCATTCCCATTCTTAGTTATAAATATTAATAATTAAGTTTTCATGTTTTCATGTTTTTGAAAAGTAAATTCAATTCCAATTTTTTGGGGAATTTTTTATTTTAATGTTTTTTTAGAAGAATGGGATATTTCTACTATTTTTAGCAAAAATTGAAATTGCATTTTATTACGGGCTCAAATGAGATTTTTATGATTTTTTTTTATGAAAAAGTGAAATCCTAAAAACAATTTCCATTATACAGTACATAAAAATTAAGGATGATTATGGGATATATTATATATCACATCATTATGGGTGATCCCAATATAGATCTCCAATGAATTGGGTAATAATTACTCTTTAGAGAAAAAATGAGGGAGATAATATGGTAAATTAATCATATAGAATGAAATGGGATTCAATTATTTATGAAATGGGTTAAACAAGAGTTAAAATGGAAAATGAATATTATTCCCTAAGACACTAATTTTTTTATTAAATTTTTTTTTATGGTAGTCTTTTGATTTCTTGGGCTATATAAATTTTATAAACTTTTAAAGTTGAATGGTTTGTTTTTTAAGTAAATTTTTTTAATAGTTATCATGTTTCTCATGATTCCTTCATGGTTTTCTTATGAATACTAATAGGTTTCTATGGGTTTATTTTATAAAAGTATTATTTTCTAATGTTGGTATATTTTATTTATGTAATCAACGTATTATTGTAAAAATGGTAAAAATATTATTTAGTTTTTAGGTTTTCACTAGAATAATGGGTTTCAATTGTTTTTTATATCCCTTACAGAGATTTTTATGCTCATAAAATTTTTTAAGAAAATCAGAGGAATTAATAATGAGTAAGAACTATTATTAATTATATCTCTAAATAAAGGGAATTTTCCATGAAAAAAGTTTGTGTTTCATGAATTAAATAGAACTTTGATCTTAATAATTATATTTTTTTTGAAAAATTGATGATGTGTATTAGTGTTCCCTATGTAATTTAACACTATTTATAATTCAATAAAACTCTAAACCTAAATGATCATGGGAATATAAAAATGTGAAACCCTTATCATCAATAATATAATTATGGATTTATTATGTTATAGTGAATTATATAACCATCTTATCAAACTATTATCAAAGAGGATTAATTATGGCTCATTAAAATATGTTGAGTCAAGAAAACCCTCTTATGACTATAGAAAAATTTAACAAAAAACCTATTAAAAGATAGATCTTGAAATTAAACTCTAAATATCATGAATAAAATATAATTTAGGAAATTATATATACAATATATAGTATACTTTATATTTAAATGAAATTAATTAAATAAAAAATCATGACTCAAGGAATGAAAATTGAGACAAAACACCCTTGCCTTTAAAACCTCTTAGTCAAAAGTTATCTAACCTAATATATATAAAAATAACTATCATAATCACATGTTCCATAGACATATTCATACCTACAACCTTTTATAAACGTTATTTATAATTATTTATTATAAATATATTAGTTAAATATATTTTATATTTATCTTCGTATGTTATTAGCTTCGATTGTTTATTTAGTACATGTTTTGTAATGAAGATATTGATTATTAATTATAGATTCAAATTTAATCATTCCAATATCATTAAACTTATTGTAATATATGTTTTATAATTATTAATATTGTTCTAATTTCATTTTATAAGTATTTTAGTTACTATTTGTGATGATTAAGATAGTGACTAGATTGTTTTGGAATTTTTTTATGGAGGGCTGGTATCATAATAACTGGTTAGATATTATCATTACCGTTATGGAACCAAAATAATAATTATTTAATTAGTTTTTCCAATATCACCATTAATAATTTTTCATTAGTTATACATGATATAAATTTATAGCAACGTTCATGTAGGTGGTTAAACCAACCTAAAGAATAACATGCTATAATTAATGGATAAGTATGATTATGGGGTTATTTATTTATAATGTCACTATTATATAATTATAATGATAATATTTAAAAGTTACAAATTTTTTGAATAATTTTTTATTTAATTTGATACATAAGAAATGGAAAGAGTGAAAAATGAAATATGCCACTTATGTGGAGGCAATAGTCCTCATGTGCGTATGGGTGATGGAATCATTTTCAAAAGATATTGAGGAAGATTTGGAATGTTTTGTAATTATATAATATTAAAAAATTTATAAATATAAAATTCATATATTGAAAATAATTTTATAACTTTTTTGTAATGGGGTGATGAAAAATTAAGAATGTCATTCATGGAGGTGGTAGTTTACAGGTACGCATGAAGACTTCTTTATATTTCAAATGGTTTTGGAGGAATGTAGAAATTTTATATTCTAAGAGTATAATTACATTTCATCATATTATTAGTATATATTTTATAACCATTTAATGTATATAATAGGTTCAAGGGGGTAAAATAGTGACTAAATTAAGAGACTCGATTGAGAACATTACCTATTCATTTAGATGTTCTCCCTTGGGTAACACATAAACTCTCCTTAGCATGGTCTCCATAAAGGACCCACAATTCTATGGAATGTGGAGATGGTTTAGAGGAAACAATTCAAGTGTTTTTGTTTAGATAAATCTTAAGAATTGGTGGACAATTATGGTGGAGCTGAGCTCCTTTTATAGGTGAATGGAATTTAATTTTTGTAAATATAACTTTTAAATATGAAGATTTAACATGTTTCGCATGGAAAGTGAAAGAAAATTGGAAAATACTGGATTGGGGTATGATAAATGGACAATAATCACCCAAACATTCATTTTCACATATATTTTAAATATTTTTTTATGTATTTTACTTTTAGATTTTTTATTTTTACCATTTTTTTATTTTTACTTTGGTAATCCATTTTTTACCTATGTAATTAAATTTTAATTAATAAAAATAAAATGGTTCCTATTAAAAAATTTAGAAAAAATCATTTCATATATTTGATTCATTTTATAAAATAAATTTTTTATGTGTAATAAAAAATTATTTTAACATTAATTCATTTAACACGTAAACCCCCATTTTTAGAAAAAGTATGTATTAAGAATAGAAATTATGTTTATGAAAAAAAAAATTATATCAAATTAATTTGTTTATTATTAACCATATAAGACTTATTTTTCTTTTATAATAGGTTAAAAATGAATTCCACCATGTGGATACTTAATTAAAATAAATAGAACAATAATTGTTTTTATTTGAGTAAAATACTACTTAAGTTTAGAAATTGATAATATTGGTTTTTATAAATTAGATATAGTATTTTTAAGGCATAATTTCAAACATAAATAAATTTTTGATCATATTGTAGGTTTTTTATGTTTTTAAGTCATAATTACTTTTTGATATAGTCAGAAACACTACGATTTTAATAATGACTATATTTTTCAATATTCACCAATAAATGAATTATGTTTGAAAATTAAAAAAAAATATTAGGATAATTCTAATATGTTTAATTTAAAAATAAATTTCATTTTTTCAAATTCAAACTATGAAATTAATAAAGAAATTTTTTAATTATACGTGCACATAACACATAAAAATAATTCATACCTAAATATATTTTTAACCATAAAATTAATTTATTATTATCACATACCTAGTGATAACAATTGGATAGAAGTAAATTTATTTTATTGTATATATTATCAATAAATTTCATTAAAATCATTCTTGAGTGAATTCTGGTTAAAAATACACAAAACATAAAAACAGCTCTTCAAAAAAATATCACTTTTAAATTAAATAATATTTACTAAATACCATTAAAATTAATTATCTACATTCTAAAATATTTAATTTTACTAATCCGCTGATATTAATATATTTATTTAAATTTTATAAATATATCACATAACACTTTAATAATAATAATATATTATTATTATATAACACATAAATATATATATATATATATTATATTTTAATATTATATTTTTTTTTAGTATTTATTATTTGTGATTTATATTAATTAAAATTTGCTACTAATAATACAAAACTTCATTATACTTATTAGATACATGTATAACCAATTTCTGTATTTAAAATGACCATATTTATAACATCTAAATTTCATTCCAATATATAGCCTTGCTAAACTCACTCTTTTTGTTCACACTTCTTAAGTCACACTTTTTATTTCTATATTTTTCATTTTAGATCTCAAAATATTCTTTCCCATTTCAGGATTGTATTAATTGTTATAGGTTTTCTTTTGATATTAGGGATCCTCAAGGGTGGTGATAGTTTCGGATATCCTCTAGCTTTGAAGATTTTATTATTTCTTCTTTGTTATCCCCTTTTAGCTTATGAAATTTTAATGGATGTAATAATAAATTATGAGTAATAAACTATAGTGTGTAATACTTAGTTTCATGTGCTTTTATTTAATTAATTTATTATGAATGAGTATAGTGTTGTAAGTTTAACAGATATCTTGTATGAGTTATTTCTTACACTATTTCAATTACTTTAAAAAAATATAGAAAATAGTTCACCTATATAAATATATAGTTTATAGAAATAATATGATTCCTAAAAACTGAGCATGTTATAGTAATGGTGTCATTTAACCTAACGTATGGTTGAGGCATGGGAATAGTAATAACATATATATTTAGGGCCCATTGTGAACTATTCCAGGACCATAGTGACTTCAACACTAGATAATATCTAGGTATTGTAATGGTTTAGATCTTATGAGGCTTGTTCCTTTACAAGTTTTAGGATATGGAGGTGTTCTGGGAGATTTTGAGGAGGGATAGAAAGAGATGGAGCTGAAATTAGATCGATTATCATGCTTAATGATATGAAATGTGGATTCATGTTGTGAATGATTTTTTACCTTGAGAGATTTGTGACCTGAAGTTTGTTCACCACTGGAATTTTTTGGGGGATTTATGGGTAGATTTTATAGTGCTCTAATCGATGTGAAACACTATGTGAATGGATTCAAGTTGAAGGCTACAAAAAATCAATGTATGTTCGATAGATCTTGACTCAAAGGTGATTCATGACTTGAAATTGTTTCCCATCCCAAATTGGTGGCCATAAAAAACTTGATGACATTAATTGGGGTGTTATGTCATGAATGCATCATTTTCATCCTATCAATAAATTATATATCCCCTTTTATTCATTGGGGTGGACAACTAAATATGGTGTGAAATGAGTTTTAAATAAAAATATATTTTAAAGTGATTCAAAAATCAAATATATATTTTTATTAAAAACTAAAAGCTAACTAAAACCGTAGAAATATATAACATGATCTATGAAAAAGCTATATAGAAGTTCGATCATAACTGAGTTAAAATATATTTATAACTATTTTAACTTTTGAAATAAATTTACTAGTATCAAAAATCATATATGAAACAAAAAATAATTTTTACAATAAATGTAATCTTTTGGAATTATAGTTTAAAAAAAGATATTGTTTGGTTTTAAAATATAGAAAATAATAATAAATCTTATAGTGGAATAAATAAAAGAGGTTTATTCCCAATATGAGTCCCATTCCTCTCCACTTGTGAATCACCTCATACTAAGAAGTTTATTAAATAATAAATTGATCCACACCCTGGATCAGGTTCTAAAAAATTAATTCTTTACAAGGTAATTCCGGCTACACTGATCCTCTTTTATAGTTATATATGGGAGTAATATATGAATAACAATTGCATGCATGAATTTAATGATATAAACCCTCTTCCATAGTTCTACATGAGAGTATATAAGTAAATAAAATGAATTAGAGTGTATAGAACTCTCCAATAAAATACATGAGATGGTATTAAATAATAAATAGAGTGTAATAAACACTGCTCCAAAAACAATCTAGAACAGAAATAGCTAGGAATTAAAAGTGAAAAAATTAAAAAAAAACTTAGTTTGATCATATTTAGTTTTTTATAAGCCCTTGAATCTATCTTTAAAAGGGTTTAACTGAGTTTTCACAAAATGTTTTTCAAAATAGAGTATTTTGAAAGATTCATTTCAAGTCCTCTGTATAACAAAATAACTATTAATAACATAAATCTACACCACTTTTTATCCATGAGAGTATTTTCATATTAAGGAGATATTTCTACTAAACTATTAATTGGATAATATTTATTATTTAATTCCCTTACTCATTTCAATCATAAATAAACAAGATCTATAATAAATGATTCAAAATATAGTCATTGAGTATTTGAAAATAATCTACTACTTGTGGTAGTAATAATTGGATATCTTCACTTAAACCATGGTTAATTTGGATCATGGTCAGTTGGCATGATCTATTAGAATAGTGGGTTGTCTTGGTAAGTTAATTTTCTCTTGAGGTCACTTATTTCCTTCATTTTCTAGGTACATTACTTCATACATTAGCTTCACTACTTCACATGATCATTTTAATCATACATACAGTCACTTGATTAGTTCGCACAGTAGCTTCTCTCCTCCATGTGGTAGCTTTATCTTTTCATACGGTAAGTTCACTTGTTCTTATGGGAGGAAATTTTGTTCTTACAGTCACTATAATATAGACACACAGTCAAAATAAGACTTAGATAAATTATACTTACCTATCGTGTGATAACTTGTTTGTTCGTGTGGTAGGTTGAATTCTTCATGTGGTAGGATGATCTGCAATGTGTAGTAGGTTCAGTATACATGTGGTCACTTGAACATCAACGTATGATAGTTTCATGACTTGAAAATTATTTTCTTATCTAACACTTTTCAATTTTATTATACATGCAGTCTATTATAGTACAAAATATTTTAGGTTTATATGGTCACTTAACCTTCACAATCGGTTCAAATTATTCACATGGTATGTACATACACATATGGTAGGTTTTCATATTAGGTTTAATAATTATTCAATTTTATTAATTTGGCGATAAAATACTTAACAATCATGAAACATGAAACTCATTACAAACCAAATAAAAATGATTTGGGATCAGTAAAATAAGGAGTTTCTAGACTAATCCAAAAATCTCCCATTTTGGGATCACAAATATTGACATATAAAATGAAATAAATTGAACACATCAAAAATATATTGGAAAAAAAATTGAAACATAAATTTCTCAATATCTCAATGTTTTCTCAAATTCCTTAATTTATCAATTAATTTCAAAATTTCTATAGCTTCTGAGATTATCAATAATTTGATATCAGGAAAAAATATAACATGGAATAATAAATAAAGACAAAAATAATTGATAATACGTAAAGTATAAAGGTGATGAAATTTATTTAATTAATAAAAAAATAGATTATATAGGATGAACATGGATGTCCCAATTATAAATTCTAATCAGAATGTGAATCTAAAATATCTCTAATATCATCAATATGGAAAGGATCCTTTACCTTGGAGGTATTAGGAAAGGCCAGTTGGGTTGGTTGAGTAATTTTGGATACGGAAGTTGTAGAAGGGCCATGAATTACCACACATCTAGAAACTATTCTGATATGGTGGATTGTGCATCTTCTAAGGATGTGGAAAGGATGAATGGAAGGAGGATCTGAGTAGACACAAACAAGGAGAAACGAGAGTGGATTGACAAACAACACCTAATCCTAGTAAGAGCTTTCAATAACAAGAAAATTATGGTGGAGGAGTTCTTGCAAGCATGGGACAAGATGGCATCCCATTTCTAAGATAGTATCAATAACGACCTTGAAAAAAAGGTAACAACTCTATCCTAGAAATTATTTAAAGGATTTGAGTCTAATGGGTTTAATCTAGTCTTTGATAATTTTTTTATGTGTTATAGTATTTGAGGGCTTGGTTGGACTTATAGGATTCACACTTTTTCTATAAAAGTGTCCTTTTAATAAAAATATATATATTTGGATGAATGATATGGTGGATTGCTTCTCTAGGAGAAACCAAAATGGTTAATGGTTGAGGATGAATTAGTAGGGGTTGAGGTAATAGGTATGGAGGGAGGTTCAAGAATAGTTTTATTGGTAGTGTATAGTTAGGGTTCCAATATATTGGTAAAATTAATTACCTCTATGGATCCATGGTCCATTATTTTAAAGTGGTCCTCTTTGTTTTTATAAAATCATCTAGAAAATGAGTTAGTATTTTCAGATTTTCCACTTGTGAATTAAATTATTGGATCAATGGAGGCATCCTTAAATCTGAAACTTACAATTTGAACATATCCTTGAGGTCTAACTAGGTGAGGATTATACTGAGGAATTATTTAATGGCCTTTTGATAGTTTTTATATCTTTTTCAACATGTTCAGCATCCTTTTTTACTATCACTATAGTCTTAGAAACATGGGTTTGAAATCCCTTAAATACTTCTTCCATTATTTTCAAAAATTCATCAAAAATAACCTTTAACTCGTCCCTTATGAGGTCTCTTATTCTACCTTCATGAACAGATGGAATAAGAGTAATCAAGGGTGGATTAGTAGAAGTAGAATCTTGAAACATAGAATTAAAATACCTTTTTTTTATAGCTGAACCATCATATCTAAAAATTATTTATGGAAATAACCTAATTATGTTTTCAAGTCCTCAATCCCATTTCTCATTAGTTCTATATTCATAAAAAATCTAGGATAAAGATGAGAAATAACTAAAGTCTCTATCCTGGAGATGTGTTCAACTTTGATTGGGTCCATAGATTTTCCAAAACCCATAAACAACACCTTCAACATTCCCATTATATCTGATTTTAACTCATTAAAATAATCTTTTGAAACCTAGGATGTTGAAGGAATGTATGGGTGAGCCATATGTTTTAAATAATATGGAACATAAGATGGTTTCCAACCATCTACCTCAAAGTCAATATACCCAAATCTTAAATATTTAACTTCTACTACTTCACAGCTTTTTTATTCAATTTCAAGAGAAAATTTCATGAGAGATTCAACATGTGTAGTATCACTTATTTTTTCTAGTTCCTCAACATTATTTGAATGATTTTGAACAAACAATACTTACAAGAATTTATCCATTGAAAGTATTATAGTAGATACCTCTAGTATTTCATAAGTATTAATTTAATCTAGTAAAAATCAATCTAGCACTCGTTTAAAATAAGTAATGGTAGGTCCGCCATCCTGAGGTGGACATACCCCAAGGTCATCATCATCATCACTATTAGATTAACCCAAACCTAAGATTTAAAGGCCTTGGGATTTGTCCCCCTTTGAAGGTGAATCAATAATGGACTGCCTAAGAGTGTTTCTAGTCACATGAGATTTATCTAAGTTGTCTTCATCCTATTAAAAGTCATCAGAATCATCCCATTTAGGTTCATCCACCAAACCACTGACTGAAAATTTAGTGTCACCATGGTATTAATTACACAGATCCTTTTTATGATAGTGTAAGGTTATAGGAGAGTCAGGTGTTCAAAATACATAATGTAAGAGGATCCTCTATCATCCTCATGGGCCTCTCTTGCTTTCTCATCAATATCATCTATCTCCATTTCTTTTTTATCGACTTCTTCTTCTTCTTCTTCTTCCACAGAAATAACAATATATTAATCAGAATAATAATCAAAAACATCATCTATCTCAATATCTAGATCCACCAGATACCTTTTCCTATTAGGATACCTGATGGGGTTAAATATTTTATGCAATTTCTTATAACCATTCACCCATTCCCTTTTCCAAGCATTCCAATTCAATATAATATACTTATAAATTTTTTGAGTTAATCAGAGTTCATCTGAATAGGTTTCAATTTACCCCCTTTAAGGAACTAAACCTTTATAGGATAATAGGGATGATATGAGTTTTAGATATGGAATAGAATTAAACTTTTAATATGGTTTACACAACTCATTCAAGTTCCTCATAACATAACAACAAAAATTGATTTAAAGTCCATCTTTCATTTATAATGGGAATAATAGATCTTGGTGCCTAAGGATACTGAAATTTCCTTTCCTAAAATAGATCAAAGGTTTGATAAATTTAGGTAGCAATCCACACTCACCACAAAGTTCTATAGTTTTTGGTTTTAATGTTGTTCCATTACTAATTAGTTATTCTAAGAAATTTTAATATTTAAAATGTGCATGGTCTATAGTTTAAGAACTCTTATAGTCCTCATGTTTACCCTTATGCATCACAAAAAATATCTTTAATCGTCATTTTGAAGAAAACTCAAAGGATTATCCATTCACCACTACCTTAATTGTTTCTCTTTTCTCTCAAATAATAAATTTCAAGTTCATATAAAATTACATTACAAGCATCGGATAGAATGTATTACCATTCTCTTTAAAACATTCATCCCAAACATTAGATTGAGTCTCATTCCAAACTAGTGATTTTATTAATTGTAGACACTAAGAATCAACTTCTTTAAATTAACATACGAGTTGATCAACTAAATGTGGGTCACATATCTTTACTACATTACTCATTCTACCTCAAACAATTTTCAATTTCTATAAGGTAGGTTCTTTGGAAGGAGGTTTGATGTCAAGAGCTCTCTTCACTCTCAAAATTTTCATTCTTTCGTTCGAACTTGTAAGATTTGGGTGTGATATGTATTGTTAGGGAAAAGGTTTTGATATAAGGTGAGTCTCAGAGTATAATGGAAGGATTTTTAAGTAAAATTATATTTGTTGATTCATATTATAATTCAAATTTTTAATTCACTCATTTAGGGAATAGAATAAAAATAATCTTACATAAAATCTCACCAAAATTACTTATGAAAAAAATTATATATAGAATATACATAGTAATTATTATAACCATGTGATTGTGGAATTCTATTTATGGTAGGTCTAAATATCATGGATTAATGGTGTGTATATTAAACATATGAGTTTTTTCAAGTCAGTAGATATTGTGAACATGTGAGTTAAATATCATGGTATGTAGAGTTTCTAAGTGAGTAAATGCTCATGGTTGGTATAGTGTCTTTACTACAAATTTTTCATGATTACTTTACTGAATATATGAACAAAAACTCATGGTCACTTAATTTAATGTGTTTATTATACTTCATGGTTAATTTTAGAAAAAATTTCAATAAATAGAAGTTAAGAATTTAAAATTGAAATTCAAATAAATAAAAGGTTAAAACCATATTGCAAGATTTATAAATTTTCTACCATTACTAATTCATGTATGATATAAATAATTATCTCAATATTCAATGGATTTATAAATATATCAGTAAGATGATGTTCTATAATAATTAATTTAGGAGTAATATCTCATTTTTGAAAATGATCACTCAAAAAATAATGTCTTATATGAATATTTTTTGTCCTTGAATTATATACCGGATTCTTAGACATATTTATTACACTTTTATTATCACAATATGTAGGCAAATGTATGAATTGATACCTATAATCTAAAAAGGTTGGTCTCATCCATGGAATCTATGCACAAAAAACTACCTGCAGTTATTTACTCAACTTCCTTAGTGGATAATGAAACAGATCTCTTCTTATTTACGCAATGTAATTATTGAAATTCCTAAAAATTTACATGTTTCAAATGTGTGTTTTTTATCATACTTATAACCACTAAAATATGCATCTAAATAACTAGAAAATATAGGATAAAATTACCTTAAATTGGATGTATTTTTGAAGTATTTAAAAATTATTTTTACTGCATCCCAATGTGATTCTAAAATATTTTATTGAAAATGTGCATACATGCACACAGAAAACCTAATATCTGGTCAGCTAACATCTAAATATTGTAAACTTCCAATCATAACATTGTAAGTGTTTTGATCAAATAGTTTCCAAATTTCATCAAGGTCCATTTTATAGCTTGAACTCAGGGAGTGTCACTAACTTTAGTATTATCCATGCCAAATCATTTTAAAATATCTTTAGTTTACAATAATTGGTATAAAATGTTCCCATACTTATTCTGAAATATCTAAAAACAAAGGAATAATTTTAAATAATCCATTACACTCGTTTAAAATTATTTTTTCATTATTTTTGAAAATTCAATACATATAGATTTTTTGGATGATCTTAAAATAGTATCATTATTATAGATTTTATTTATCAAAACATATTTAGAAATTAAATTATTAAATAAAGTAGGAACATATTTTCCTTAATTAAAACCATTATAAATAAAAAAGGAGCTAAGTCTATCATACCAAGATCTAGGATCTTGTTTTAAAATATATTAATATTTTATTAATTTAAAAACATGATTTGGAAAATGCATATTTTGAATTTGATGGGGTTTTCTAGAAAGACAACATCAATTATATAATCATTTATAAAGTAACACATGAAATCCATTTGATATAATTTTAAATTCAAATGTTCTAAATTGGAATGTAACATTATAATAGCTTCAAGTCTGGATACTTGTTAAAAGGATTCCTTATAGTCAATACCTTCCCATTAATTGTACCCTTGTATAACCAGTGTTACAATATTTCTAATTATAGTTCCATACTCATCAGCATTATTTCTGAACATTCACTTTGTTCAAATACTTAGGAATCCCTTGGGTATTTCTACTAATTCTCATACTTTATTTCTATCAAACTGATTTATTTCTTCTTACATTTAAATTAACTATAATTTATCATCTATTTCTTTAGTGATTTCATTAGGTTTATTTTATTACATGGTGTATTGATGTTATACCTGGTTTCTAAGTGAATATCTAGTTTGAGATTCTCTATATAGGTCTTCAACTACAACATATAAAGTATGGTCTCTATGATTCCTAATTTTTCTAGGTATTTAAGTATTTGATACTTCATTTTCATTAGATTAAGATTCAAAAAGTTCCTTATAATAGGGTAGTCTTTCTAAAATAGGTTTCAAAAATCTATCACTAAGATTGGTTGAGGAATTTATATTTAGATTAGAAATATTGTCCTCATGATTTTCTAAAGGGGTATTACTATCATGTGGATCTATTTCAATGAATTTTACATGTATAAATTATCCCCAAAATTTGGTTCATTTATTTAATACCTTTTATGATTTAATTAATGTATAATAACCAAGGAAAGTTCTGGATGAAATTTTTTCTAAATTCACATTTTTGTTTAGGATAAAGACCTTGATACCAAAAACTCTAATGTAATTAACCTTTGGTTTTCACCAATTCATAGAACATATTTTTTTCATTAAACTATGTCTAATAAATAATCTATTAATAATATATCAAGCTATATTCATAGCCTCTTACAAAAAGCAAATGGGTTGGTCATACTCATATAGCATATTCTATGAAAGCTCATGAAGAGTTTAATTTATTCTTTCTATTACACCATTCTTAAATGGGGACCTAGGAATAGAAAACTTATTATTTTTGACATGTCATGAGTATAGATATTTAATGTTTTGATTTTAAAACTGATGTCCATAATCACGTCTTATGTTCTTAATTCTAAGTCCACTATGGTTTTCTACAGATTTTTCATATTTGGAAAAATAAAAACTAGGTTCACTTTTTTTATCATGAAAGAATACCAAGGTGTATCTAGAAAATTCATCTATTAAACATAACCATAGTTATTTCTATTTAATAAAGAAACTCTAGATGGTCCAAAAAAGTCTATGTGAACCAACTCTAGTTGTTGGTTAGCAAAAAATCATTCTTTATATTAAAAGAGATCTTATTCTTCTTCTATTTTTGACATGTGTTATATACTTTTTCCATTGGGAATTATTATTTATAAATATCCTTAACTAATTATATTCTAGTTATCTTTCTATTTTAGAAAAGGTTGAAATGGCCTTGTCTCCAATTCCCAAAGAATATACTTTTTTTAAACGCACTTAAAAATAGAATTATTTTTAGAAAAATAAGGAATTGAAATCAATAACATAAATATTGTCATTATGAAAGTCAGTAAAAAATAAATCATGCTTTGAACCATAAATTTTTCGATAATTATTTTCAAATTTAACATGATGACTACCATCACACAACTATGATATGATAAGAAGCTCTAATTTTAATTCATTTTCAAAAAAAATACTTTAGAAACGAAAATGGTACTATAATTATCAATATGTCCAAGTCTAATTATCTTTCCATTTTTATTGTCACCAAAAGTGAAATTTCAACCATCTACTTTGATAAGCCTTGTAACATAATAGTATTTTACGGTATGTATCTTCTTAAATAAATTCAATATTTTAGATAGCTAATGTTTCATGAAAACCCAAGCTTAAAAAAATATGATATCCCATTAAATATTAACATGACCATTGAATAGTAATGTGGCTGTTAGTAATAGTAATATGGACATTAGAATGAAAACCCTACCTATGAAAGTATAAATAAAATTTCAGTATCTCATAAATGAAAATGTGTTATATTTATATCATGGAATAAGAAATTAAATGGTTTAAAAATTAAAAATAAGTGTTGTTTTTTTATGAAACATAAATGTTTATTTAAAATTTTTTAATTAATATAATTATTTAAAAAATATTTTATTTCATTATAATTATAAGATAATTTTATGAAACCATAATTAATTTCTAAAAGTGTCATAAAATCGACTATAATATTAAAAACGGTATTTTCTAATTAAATAATGATTTTATTTAAAAATTAAATTTTTCATATTTATAAAAAAAATTATAAAATGGGGTACATTTTTTAAATCTACACATATAAAAATGATCATTATGAGTTTTTGGGATTTTTCTAAAATAGTTGATTTTTATATGAATAGTTAAATACGATAATTTATGGTATTTAACATTATAAGTAAATATATGAATTATTGAGATATGTATGATATATGGATCTAGTAATAAACCATTAGTCATAAATCACATGTTATAGGAACTATATTTTGTTATATTCATCAGTACAATTGGTAATCATGATCCAAAATAATAAAAAATGAATAAAATAATAAAAAACACCCTTCTCCTCTACTATAAATATCATCCCTCACCACCCCTTCTCCTAACACACTCTAAACCTTGGATCTTGATTATATTCAGCCCAATTCCTCTACCAAACATCTTCCCCACATTATGGTCTTGCTAATCTCATCGAAAGACCATTTCTAAGTACTTTAAGAAGGTTCTCAAGGTGACGACACTCAAGAGGTAAAATCATCCTTCTTTTTCTTTTAATTTCTTTTATTTTATTATCAGTCCCTTACCTAGCCTAACTAAAGTAACCCTATAACTTTGGTATCATTTATATGTACTATAATTTTATTATGTTAATGGAATATTTGTTGTGAAAATCCATCAAGGTAACATTGATGAATTGTTGGGTTGATTGTGTTTGTTGAAAAAGTGGGTTTCCATGGTCAGTTGTGGAGTTCCGGAAATATTTTTGACAAACTATGATGAAAAAGATCCTGAAAAAAAATGAATACTTTGTAGGGGGTACAAAAAACTGAATTCAAGGTGGCATTTTTTCCCAATGTTTTCTAAATTTTTTTGTCCAAAAATTAGAAAATGGGGAAAGGTGTTTTTAGAAAAGGAAGCTGTGTCAAAGTGTTAAGGGGGTTTGGAAAGTTACACACAAGGAATTCTTCAAGATCAGTACATAAAAATATATAAAATTAAGGAACTACATGCAAAATATGGATTTTAACTAAAGGTTATATTTCATGAAAGAGACTTCCGATAATGACACTTTCATGCTCGGGGAAAAGTTGTGAGAGTTGCTCGTAGGGTTAGCAATTTCTATAAATAGGTTGATACCCCCTCTCAATCAGTATATTCTAATCACTTAGAATAAATAGGAGTATTGGATCATGCAACTAGTGTGTTATGTGTAAGTATGGAGTTGTCACACAACTATGAAGTTTCACACAAGAAGGGAGTAGAGTAAAAGTAGTGAGTTTCACGTAAGAAGGGAGTTGCATGCAAGTTGTAAGTGGCACAGAAGTTGGTTTTCTGTGAAAAAGGAATATTTTGTGCGCAAGTCACTCTATGGTTGTGTGAAAAAAGTTTGAATTTTCCTAGTACATCAATGGTAAAGAATCATTCATCATGTGGATGAAATTATAACTAAATGATACACTAAATGAGTTATAACACGTATTGATTCAAGAAATCAGATGTGGATCTTCTGAAGAAGCACTGATAACACTTCAGTTGAGAGAGCAATAAGCTTTTAAATTGTGGTTGGTTGTAAACCAGTAGGTAAAGTAAGTTAGCTTCAAACTTTGTAAAAAATAGTTCAATTTTAGTGAATTTTGTATATTGGAAATTTGTTGTTGTATGCTCCTCTAACATAGCCTACTGAGGGTGAACCAATTAAATTTTTTTTTCTTGTTCATGCTTTAAATTATGTTCATACATTGTTGTGGGAAAGAGATTGAAGAGTGTTTTTCTTAACAAAGAAAGAATATCTAAAGGGGAAGTTTTTTTAATCTATCATAGCCTTATTCACCCCCCCCCCATGGTATTTAACCTAGGTGGGCCTAAACATATTCATCATCAATTCTCTTCTCTTCTCCTTTTATTCTAAAAACTAAAAAATCATCTGTGAGGTGTCTATTCACCACCTTCACAGATGATGAGTTTTTATTTTTCATTACCACCTTCAAGGCTGGTCATAAAACCATTTTTATGGTTAAAACATATTATAATATGTGCAGTACAACTAATTTAATTATTTGTAACTAGTATATAAAAATATTATTAAATAAATCAATACTAGTTTGTGATGGTCATAAAAACCGCCAATGTAACACCCCAGGTAAATAAAGAATATGACATTTTCATATTTATCCATATTTGTGAATAAAATATTGATATGAATTTAAAGGGGACGCTATGCTCGATGGCGTACCCAACACGCAACAACGAGTTTCTTGGGAATCTTACGTTGCACTATAATAATAAAATAATATTATTTTAAATGGTAGTTAACATGTAGTCGTTGTATTGGAGGGAATGGATATAAATAACTAAAATATGATTATATATGTTTTTAAATGTTTTTACATTTATCCAAAGGCTTAAAATACGGAAAGAATTCAATTTTAGGCTTTTATACCCTAATTTTCACTAAAGGTTCACTTATCGCCTTCTGATGGCGAACTGTCATTAAATATAGTTTTGATCACTCTTATACATTCTTTTGGACCAAATAAAACTCTTCTTAAGAATCGGGACATAAAATTTTACTTTGTGTAAATTTTTGGTATTTTTCCGATAAAGTTCATTTTTTTAATGAATAGTGTAAAATGTTGTATTTTAATTCAAAACCTCTTTTTAATATAATTTATTTATATTATTAGATTATCATTTGAATTGTTTTCAAAGTGAAATTAGAAAATATTTTTACCATTAAATCCAATAGTGGTCGTTGGAATTAATTTCACTTTGAAATCGGACTTAAACTAGTGTCAATCTTTTGATACTTATTGTTTCATAAAAACACGCTATTTGCTCTGACAAAGGGAATTAATTATTAAATTAATTAATGTGAATTATATGTTTTTAATTTTGTAAAATAGACTTCATTTTTGAATTCGTAATATCAAATATATCTTAGGGTGAATTTTTTGTAATTTTCTGAAAAACTTCAATTTTTGATGAATAGTGAAACCACTAAGTGGTACTTATAAAAACTGATTTTTCCGTTTAAATGAAATTTTGCCATCTTTTTGTTTTGAATTTCAAAAATCCTACATACATGGTTTTCATTAAGAAGTAAAATGTGGTTCAATGGGATAAAAATAATTTTTTGGTGAATAGTAACTTATTAAGTTTTTAATCGCGATAAGAGGTAATTAGTGTAGTTTAAGGTAAAAATAATGTTTAATAATATGAAATGAACTTGAGACATGTCCTAACCTCATTGGTTGTGTCATGTCCGACCAATAAAATCCATGGGTCAACTTGGGGACCCCATGGAGCCACTTTGGTTGGGAAATGACATAAATAACTTTTTATTTAATGTAAAAGTAAAAATGACACAAACATAATATGTTTTACGAAAACAATTTTTACATGGGGTTATAAAGATCAGATTTTTTATTATAAATAGTCATTGGAAATATAAAACGATTTCCTACATCATAGTATTTTTTTATAATTTTTAGACATTAAAGAAATTAAATTATTTATGACATAATAATGATGCAGCGATGACATCATTATTTGATGATTTAAATAAAATGGAAAGATAATGTAATATATAAGACCTACACATGTTCAAAACCTATTGGATGATTGTATTTAGAACCCTTATCACCTTATCCACGAATTATATCAATGTGGGACCTTTTAAAACTGAAACACATTTTCAAATAAAGTAATATTTTTTTACTTTCCAAAAGTGCCCCTCCTCTCCTCTTATAAAAGGCCCCCACCTCTACCACCTTACCCACACTCCCAAAGCCTTTGGATCGGCCAACCCCTGCCCATTTTGTCTCTCCACTTCCTTCTATTACTCCTTGAAGCCTCACTTTGGGCAGAAGTCTTCCCAAGGAAGCCTTTGAGCTCAAACCAAAGGGAGTTACCCGATTTTGAGGTAATGTCTTCACTTGAGTCCTTTTGTATTATTTTGCTTCTCCAACCCCCTAAACTCTTTTTATTATTTTCTTTTGAAACAAATCCAGTATCCTCAATATACTAGGATGTTGTTATAAGAAGTATTCGAGCTTCACTTACACACACCTACATCTAATGGTTAAAGAACATACTGTTTCCGTGGATGGAGAATTTCTGCCTCACGAAACGATGATTGTTCAACACTCATATAACACCTTCAAAGGTGGCCATTAAGGTGTAACTATATTTATATATGATATATAATATGTTTATGTTTTACTTAAGCTTTTGTATTTTTCATTTGTGGCTTACCTTTATGTCTTCCATTATGGGTATATGTGATATCTTCATTTTAGGAAGTGCGGACTACCGCCCCCTCAAAGTGATGTGATTCGTTAATGCCATATGTGGGACGTATAAAGGATGAATTTAAAGTTATTATATATGATGTTATACTGGAATTATAATATACCTCTATATCATTATTATTTATTTCCATTAAATTATGAGATAGAAATGAAATTAGCGTTCATGCGTACGTACGGCTTACCGTCTCCATGAACGGTGCATTTCATTTCTTATCCCCAAATGTAATGTACTATTAAAAGTACATGTATATAATGGATATATATAATGAATTATACATCTAAATGATGAATATAATTCTAGAATTAAAATATACATACCTCTCATTTAGTTTTAATTCCATTAATATGACAAAGAAATGAAAGTAGCGTTCATGCGTACGTACAGCTTACCGTCTCCATGAACGGTGCATTTCATTTCTTACCTCTAAATGATTTTGTAATATTATAAATACATGTATATACTGGATATATATGATATATATGCTATCCAAATCAGGAATGTAATTCTGGATATAAAGAACCTTTGACCACACGAACAACATGTAATTGTAAGAAGTCCATTTTCGACTTAAGAACCAAATATCGACAAAACAAACATTATTAACTTAAATGGTTACATAATGTTTATAACATGGCAATAAGTGATATATAAGGAATAATGAACTTTAAAAAGGTTCTTAATCAAGTAGAAATTAACTCAAGATTATTATTCAGGATGTTAAAGAACGATCGAGTCAAGTTGGACCCGAGGTAAGGGATCTTACTCCTCTCTTTCTTTTTAAGTACACTCTTTTATGTAATTCCCTCTAAAGATCATCTTTCTTGTTATTGGGATATTATTATATTTTACACTTACTGTAATTTTTATGTTCATGTGATGAGAGACCCTATTCTCTCTCATCAATCCATTTTGGAAGTTTTGAGTGGCGCCGTTAGGCTGCCGAATTTTCGTAAGAGATCTAACCTCTCTCTTTCTTTCTAAGTAATCCCCTTTATGTCACTTTTTTTAAGCTCCTATTTGTTATGATGGGGGATGTTATTTCATATTCCTCTTGCTGTAAATTTTGTTTTAATGTGATGATATACCCTATTTGATCTCATCGATCCATTTTTGGAAGTTTTAAGTGGCGTCGTTAGGCTGCCGAGTTTTCGTAAGTGATTTTTCATCTCACTTTTATTCCCGTGAGATTTATGCTACATTTGCCACAATTTCCTTTGAGTGGTGTATGTACTGACCATTATTTTACTCGTTGTGTAATATTACTTCATTTATGAGTATTTACATCAATGATGTATTGTCCTTCTTTCATGGGTCGAATGTTTCGAAAGATACCCAAGTCGGTAAGGGAACCTTTCACCCTCCTTTTTTTAAAAGACTTCTTTTTTTGGGTCTTTTAATTTACATATTATTATGTTGGGATATGTTATCATATGTCCTTATTGATGTAAATTTTATGTCCAAGTGATGAGATACACTTTTTATCTCTCATCAACTCATTTTGATGCGGCGTCGTTAGGCTGTCAAGGGAACTTGTTAACCCAATTTCGATTTCTTTGGGTTCAACATGTAGTTATTGAATATGTCATCCTTTGAATATGTGTGAATGACCTTTGATTATTTTACACTTAATATCCACTTATATTTGGTGTATTCTTTTGTCACACATAATTATGTAATTGATCTATCCTTAAACCAAGGATACCGTCTTTGTAAGGGACTTCGTCTCAATCTCCTTTCATTGAGGCATATTTCGTTTTATACACAATTTTCTTTTGTAACGTTGTATAAACCCCTTTGACTTTTACTTTTATACAAAAGGAATCTTTTTCTACGAATCGTTTTACAAAACGACAAAAAGGAATGTTTCTTTTAACGTACGCGGTGACAACGACCTTTTCCACCGCCGCGAGTATTATTTGGTCTTTGGCTTCCTCAACAAGCCGTAATGTTTTTAAAATAAAATAAATAACATATACTCTTTTATGTATTTTGGTATTGAAAATGGATTTGATAAAGGATTCTATTATGTCAATATATTTATGATATATTTTGATTGAAATGTGGAAATGTTATCATTCCTTTATATTGGTTTTATGTTTTATGATTTTATATTGGTACTTCGACATTTTAACGGGTGGTTACGTTATAAACCATATGACGGGTGGTGTCGTGAATACTAGGATGGGTGGTTACGTTATAACCTCCAATGCATTGGGTATGGAAGTCGGCCGTATGGCTATTCCATTAAGTATGTATGGAAATTTTCCATATGGCTATTCCATTAAGTGATATGTGTGGGAGTCGACCGTATGGTTATTCCACTTAAGTATGTTTATGTCCCAAGTTACCTTTATATATGTTATGTGTTCTTTATATGGGTTTTATGGTAATCCTTTGGTTACAAAAAGGTAAGTAATGATATTTTATTCAGTGAAGAGTTTTTACTACTTCATGAAGGTGAAAAGTATTACATTGATAAAGTATTCATGGTTTACTTGTTGTTTTGAAAAACTAACAGTTTTCATTCTTTGTGTATCCCTTACTGAGCTTCTTATGATCATCCCAAGTTTTTGAAATGTTTTTCACAGGACTTAGTGTGGAATAGGGCCAAGGATGGGATCATGGGAAATTCATGCTACCTAAAACATGGAACTATACATGTTTCTTTTTAAGAGTTTTTATTTTATGGAATTTTAGTAGAAGCGACTACTTTGTAATCTTTTGATATGTAATAGTTATGTCCTAATTCTCTAAAACTCTATACCTGAAAAGATCCTCAATGTGAATTACTCATTTAATTCAATATTAAGTAAGGTTTAAGCCTAGGGCCTAATAGCCAAAATGAACTAATCATTGTTCATTAACATTTTATCTAATGAATCATCCTCATACCATATAAAAATGATATGTGAGGTCTATTTGAAATAAATTAAGTATATTTATATCATTTCATTCCACTTCTGGAGTTCTTTATCCATTTAACAATAACTCCCATAATTATACAAAAGGGAACCGACCCAAAAACCATGAAATGAATGCTTCTAGGACATCGCAATTAAACATTATGAATCATTTAAATGTTCCTAAATGAACTTAATAAAATTTTAATAAATCAATATATTTTTTATAGGTTCTAAATTAAATAATTAATGAATCTAATTTTATTATCTAGGACACTAAGTATAAGTGCAGAATGCTTTCGAAAATAAGGTAAGGGTTTTCTCTTCTCAATTTTATTTCTATGAGATATGCCTTAATCACCATTTATTCATTGTATATGGTGTATGTATACTTAACTTTAATATATCATATAGGTAATTCCTTTATCTTCATGGTAATCAATTTTTTATTTTATAATTATTACTTTTATGTGGTATATAGTTCGATTAATTACAAAGTGTTAAACGAATTCTTAACCCAATTTCCATTTTTTGGGTTAACGATATACTTCATTGATTATTTCTCCCTAAGATTATTTGTGAAGTGAATTAATATTATATAATTTTTTATTATGTGGATTTGTATTGAGTACACATATTCCGTTCATTTTATTAATTCTCACTTCCATGATATGATATTTTTGAGGGACTTTTCTTTAAAAATCCTCTTTAATGTCTATTTTTATAAAATTAAAAAATTATGATTTTAAAATTATGATTACATGAAAAGATTTTCCCAATTTTATGAAGAAATAATTTTTTAAGATTCCTATTCATGATTACATGTTATTTTAAAAAGAAATTTTTTCTTTTATAATTGCACAGCTTTTTAAGAATAAGTAAATTCCATTTTAAAAAGGGTATTTTTCTCAAGATTTTTTTTGTGATATTATTAAAGTATATATGTCATAATCCTTTTTAAAATACTATTATTGATTTATTTTGATCTCTAATGATACCATTTACCAAATTTTATTGAATAATTTATGATCAGTTTGACTAGGGATATACTATTTTTACTCCTTCGCCATGTTTTTCTAGATTGTTTATGATTATATTTATTGATTGATAAAAGTATTTGAATTTAATATGATCCTTTTAATATGAATGTTTATGTTTATTATGTTTCACCCCTTTAATATTATAATTGTATTGGACTTAGTAAGTGTTGTTTGGGGCTCTCTATAGCCCCTCGATGAATCTGTAGGCCTCATGAAACAAACTAGACTAGGTTTTGGTCAATGCCTTATTTATTTTTGTAGACTTCTTAGTCAAGGCTTTGATAGTATGTTTATGATGTATGACGTTATGAATTCCCTCATTATGATATTAGTTATTTATAATACATATTTTTATTTGACTAGTATAATATCCATGTTTAAGTATCATTCTCCTGTGATTATTTATATGGATTCATTTGATTTTATTTTATTCCTAACATATTATGCTAAATATTATGTTTTAATGCAATGTGGTTTTATTTATTCAACTTGTATTATTGTTTATGTTTATTTATGATATATTATTCTATATTCCTACTCTTATTGAGCATCTAAGATCACCCCTTTCATATGTTTTATTTTTTTCCAGGATGACAAAATGTATATTATGAATTGACATGCAGGGATAATCTTTGAGAATAGGGTTGTCTTCAATGGAGTTTTTATTTTTTATTCCATTTTAATTTTTAATTAAAAACTTATGTTTGTATTTGGTTTTCCAAATCTACTAAACTATTTGGTCCTTTGAGATGTGATTTCTTCTGCTTAGTATCAATGTAATAATGTAAGGTACTGGCTCTAGGCTACTGATGTCAGGGGTTTTATAGTTTTTATTAGAGAAATTTTAGCATAAATATTGAAAACTGTATTTAGGAAAACATAGTTTGGGGAAACCTAACCATATAACAAACTTTGAAGAATTCCCAATATAACCAGGATTATTATTTAGAGATTCATTATACATAAATCTTCAATTTATGTAAAGTGTTTCACTAGTTTTAGATTATAAATTATTTTTCGTAATTTTATGATCTAATCTACTGTATTTTGTTGTCTAGAAATGGTTCATAGTGGAAGGAATGGAAATTGTATCAACACGTGTAATCCCAGTAGGGATTTCCCTCCTATGAAAGATAATGATGATGTGTCTAGAAATCAATCTAGATCTGATCAAGTTATAATTGTACTGGGACAATTGACTCAGGTTATGAACAATAACCATACCTTTATAGAGTATCATGATCTATAATGTGGTGTTACAATTTTAGACTGCTTCATCTCCATTTTTAAATGGGACTAAAAATATATTTTTAGTTGAGTAATGGATAATTTCATTATATAATATATTTCTTTCTTTGGGATGTAATAAAATGGGTAAGGTTATCAACGAAGATTATCATCTCTCAAGAGATGCATATCAATAGTGTTCAATGATTCGAAATTCTGAGGAGGAATAGGAAATTGAAAACAAGGAATAGAAGTATTTTAAGGAATTTTTCTTAGAAAAATATTTTCCAAGGTAAAAAAGAACATATATGGAGAGACAATTGATGAGTTTGAGACAAAAAAAGAAGAATAATGTATAGCTAAGTATAAATCTAACTTTACAAGGTTATCTAGACACATTGAAAACTATGTACGTAATCCAAATAGGAATATTGACCATTTCTTTGATGGGCTTAAACCAATACTTAAAAGGGAACTAGTCTTACAAACATTTTCATCATATGAGGGTATAGTATCATGTTCTATCAAGAAAGAGAAATAATTCTCCATGTCTTATTAAATTAAAAGGAATAAAGAGAATAAGAGGATGAGATAGAAAAATATGGATAAATATAATGAAGGAAAAAAGTATTTTTCCACATGTGATAATTGTTGAAGGAAACACACTGGTACTTTCTTGAAGTGAGTTTGAGTTTGCAACAATTTTTGATAGAAATTACACCTGGATCATGATTTTAAAGGAATGAAATAAGTTTTCCAATTCTTCAACTATAAGGAGATGGGACATAGTGCAAGTGAATAACCCAAACGTTAAGGGCATATATCTTAGAAGAAAAAAAGGTATCAAGGTCAAGATTATTTTTTTTATTATATTTGAAGTGGAACAACCATGTTATTTGTGTTTTTAGAATCAATAATTATGTTATGATATTCTGGTTATAAGAATTATGATATATATAAGCATCTTTCTATAGTATTGTTTCTTTATATATTTGGAAGCATGCATGTTTTCAATAAGTTTTTAAGGTGATCAAGGTATTCATATATTTGGTATGTGAGATTAAGAGTAACATGGTTTTTTTTGTGGGTGGAATCCAATGCTAAGTTGATATTTTAAATTTAGTGACCTTCCTTCTAATGTTTTTGGTTGTTGAATTTGGACAGACATGTTTTGGATGAGTCATAAGATTAACTACCTGTGGAATGGATTAAGATAAACTTTGAAAATTATTTTCTATGGATAAAATGTGATAACCATTTTGATTTCAATAAAAATTTAAAGGTCGAAGGAATTACTAATGTAACTTTTGATAAAAGTGCTTCAGGTGTTAAAAAAATCATCTTTATTACTATCTCTTAGTTTAAGAAATGAAGTGGAGATATATCAAATCACAACCAAATGATTATATTATTCATGTGACAAGAAAAGAAATCAAGTTATATTATTTTCTCATGTGTCTATCTATATAGTAAACGAATCCCACATCTTTATAAAAAAGGGTTTTAGAATAAAAAAATTATCTGTTTACTTTTATTTCTCAGAAATCAATGGTCTTTTAACCAATCACATATTTATGGTTTCTTATGGTTAACTTTATAATTACCATGTTACCTATCACTCCTTATCAAAACTTGATTGTTATATTTTTCTTCCAGGACCAAAATTTCATTTCTCTCTAATGTTATCCTATTAAAAACGTTAATTTTTTACTGACCTTCGTATTTCCCTTTCTCTCTATTTAAGAGGAAATTTTATTAAACCTGTTGAAAATTTTGGATTTCCACAAGGGTATTTTAAAATTAAAACCTCAATGATTACCAATAACAAGTTTAAATTGTGAGGATTTGGTTTACTGAAGTTTGGGATAATATAACAACCCAATATTTTATGGTATTTATATTATTAAATAAAATCAATTTATTTGATATCTTATGTTGTATGAAACACCGAGCTTAAACGAAACATGATATACTATTAAATATTAAAATGATCGTTGGAATAGTAAAGTGGCCATTAAGAATAGTAATATGGACATTAGACTAATAACCACTTCAATGAAATTACATATATAATTTAAGTATCTCATAAATGAAAATATGATATATTTATATCATGGAATAAGAAAATAAATGTTTTAAAATGATTAATTAAGTGTTTTTTTAAACATAAATGTTTATTTAAAATTTTATAATTAATATAATGATTTAAAATAATATTTATTTTCAAATAATATATTCATAAATTAATATTTTTTCATTATAGTTATAATATAATTTCATGAGACCATAATTAATTTTTAAAGGTTTCATCAAATCGGTTATAATATTAAAATAGATATTTTTTGAATAAATGGTTTCTTTATATTAATATTAGACTTATAATATTTATAAAATTATTTTCATAAAATTTATTATATTTTTGTAGTATACACATAGAAAAATGGTTAGGGTGATTTTTTGGTATTTTTCTGAAATAGTTGAATTTTTTACAAATATTGAAATACAATAATTTGTGGTATTTAACATGATAAGTAAATAAATGAATTATTGAGTAATGGATGATGTATGTATAAGGTAAGAAACTATTAATTATAACTCACATAATCTAGTTACTATATTTATTCATGTTAATCAATACTATTAAAAGTCTTGGGCCAAAATAATAATCAAATGAATAAAATAATCAAAAAATACCCCTCTCATCCACTATAACTACCACCCCTCACCACATCTTCTACTCACACATTATAAGCCTTGTATATTAATTATTTTATTCCTAATTCATATAACAAACCAATTACCCAAATTTCTTTCTTGATGGTCTTTCCAAACGACCATTTCCAAGTGTCGTAAGGAGGCTCTCAAGGAGACGACACTCAAGAGGTAAAACCCTCCCTTGTTTTCTTTTGATTTCTTTTCTTCTCTTATCCTTACATAACATACCATACATAAAGTAAAATTATAACTCTAGTATCATATATATATACTGAAATTTTACTGTGTTAAATTAATATCCATCATCAAGTCTCTTCTCTTCACCTTTTATTCTTAAAAAGAAAACATCGTCAGTGAGGTGTCGATTCACTGTCTTCATGGACGGTGAGTTTATTTTTTTAATTATAACCTTCATGTATGGTTATAAAACCATTTTTACAGTAAAAAAATATTATAATATGTTTACTAAAACTTATTTAATGTTTTATAACTAGTATATAAATATAGTATTAAATAAAACGACACTAGTTTGTGATGGTCGTAAAAACTACCAAAAGAAACTAATAATTTTTCATTAATGTTTTGTCTAATGAATCATCCTCATACCATGTAACCAAATGATATATTATGAATATTTAAAATATCATAATTATATAAATATCATCACATTCCACTTCTTTATTTTTCATCCATTTGAAAAAAACTCCCATAATTATATATAAGGGAACCGATCATAAAACCATGAAACAAATGCTTACGGAAAAATGAAATTAAATATTATAACTCATTAAAATGGTAAAAAATAAATTGAATAAAATTTTAATACATAAAAAAAAATTAGAGGTTCTAAATTAAGTAATTAATGAATTTAATTTGATTATCCAGTATATTTAGTACAAGTCAAGAACGCTTTCGGACATAAGGTAATGGTTTTCTCATCTCACTTTCATTTATATAAGATATGCCTTTATCACAAATTATTAATTGTGTGTGGTGTATGAATACTTACCTTTGATATATCATATCATTAATCCCTTTATATTCATGGTATGAAATGTTTTATTTGATAATTATTTCTTATATTGGGCAAAGGATTCGATTGATTACAAACTGGTAAGGGAATTCTTAACCCAATTTTCATTCTTTGGGTTAAAATTATACTTAATTGATTATGGAATCCAAATAATATTTGTGAAATGATTATGATTATATTTTGTTGTATTATTTGGCTATATAGTGAATACACATATTCGTTTCATTTGATTAATTCTCACTTCCAATATAAAATAATTGTGATGGTGTTTTCTATAAAAATATTCTTTATTGTCTCCTTTTATAAAATTCAAAAAGAATGTTTTTTAAACATATAACAGAATAAGTGGATTCTCATTATTTTATGAAGTTTTAATTTTTTAATCTTCTTTTTCAATATTACAAGTTTATTTTCAAAAAAATCTTTTATAATTGAAAATATTTTTAAGAATAAGTAATTTCAAAGTAAAAAAATGTATTTTTATCAAGAATTTTTCAGTGATCCTATTAAAGGATATATGTAAATATAAATTCTCAAATCCTATACTTTATTAAGTTTGATCTGTTATGACAGCATTGACCTTATTTTATTAGATAATTTATGATCATTTTGACTAGGGGTGTAATATTTTTATTCTATTCATGATATTTCCCTGGATGGTTTATGATTATGTTTTTTGAATGAGAAAAGTGGTTAAATTTCATATTCTAGTTTTAATATTAATGTTTATGTTGATTATATTTCACCACTTTCATATAATTAATGCATTGTACTTATTAAGTGTCGGTCAGGGCTCGCTATAGAACCTCAATGCATTGGTAGGTCTCAAGAGATAAACTAGACCGAGTTTTGGTTAGGGCCTTACCCATTTTTGTAGACGTATTAGCTGAGGATTTTATGGTATTTTTATGATGTCCTACATTACGAATTCCATTATTATAAGATTATTTATTAATGAACCATGTCATTATTTGACTAGTATAACATCCATTATTAATTATCATTCTCATGTGATTATTTATATGGAGTTATTTGATCAGCTTTTATTCATTCTATATTATTCTCAAGATTATGTTTTAATGGAATGTGTTTTTAGTTATTCAACTTTCCTTATTATTTATGTTTATTTATGATAGCTTCCACTATATACTTACCCTTACTAAGCATATGAGCTCACTGCTTTCTTATGTTTTAAATTTTCCCTAGGATTCTATGATGTATATTATGATTTGACATTTAGGGATAATCTAGGGGAATAGGGATGTTTCTAGTGGATTTTCTATTTTATATTCCATTTCAAGTTGACATATAAAAATTATGTTTGTATCTTTTTTTCAAATATACTAAATAATTCGGTGCTTTAGGATGAGATTTATTGTACCTAGTACCAATGTAGTAAAGTAAGGCACCTTCTCTAGGATATTGGGTTCAAGGTGATTAAAAGTATCTTAAAGCATGAGTAGTCCCAAAACCTGTTTATGAACCCTCCACTATCCAGATACCATAGGTATTTATTGGTACTCTTCATGCAGGTTTCCTATAGAAAATTTAAACCATAGATAAATTTGATACTCATATTTTCTTAGGTTTATAAATTCAAGAAATTAAATGTTTAGGGATTAAAAAAAATAACTAGTCTTCTATAAATAGAAATTATAAATTTATAAATTAAAATTTTATGAGGTCTAGATGAATAATATTTTTTTGTAGAGTAGGCAGAACATGAACTAGGAACTAATTTATTCTTAAAAAATTCCCTCGCACCAGGTTGATATCCATTCCTACTGGTATACTTTAGTGTGGTATGATTAATAAGAATTATATTAAGGCATTCTAGACCATTTTTAAATTTTTACAATTCCTTCTTGGCTTTCCCATTATAAATTTTGAGTTTATTGCTCTCATAAAATAATTTATAATTCTTGTCCTTTTTTCCAAAAAAATCAAGCTTAAAATGAACAAATAGAGCATACAGCTTCTTCATACTTTTATATTTATCTTCTAGTTTATCAAATATTTCCTCCATTATGTTACCATAATCAAATAAATCCTCACTGATCATGTTTTATTCATTATTTTTAGTTTCAGAAAAATTTGATATATGAGAATGAGATATAGAACTAGTATTTAGTACCTTATATGTGTTTTTCATGAAAGATATTTTATCCCCATCATTTTTATATTTCATAATCATTTCAGAGTTACTTGAGATATCCTTATAGATACTCTATGTGGATTTCATATCCTTATTCTTCCTTTTTCCTTTCTCCTCAAATCTTTTATAATACTTTAGTTTAGTAAATTTATCCATGATGTGTCCTTTTCTTCTAAATTCATAATATATCACTTAACCTTTATGACTATCCATTTTAAAATTTCACTTTTTTAATAATTTCATCCATAATTTGTATTTTTGAATAATTTATTCTTCCTATATGATTTATGGAATCCCCTTTCTAGGAGATCCACTTCCTCACCACTGTCTGAAGGTGGTTCATCATCACTCAAACTATCATATTTGATCTTTTATTTTCATTTTAAGTAAGATATTTTTAGTACTACTAACTTTCTCTTTAGTTCATCCTAATCTTCATTTTTAGTTCCTCCTCATACATCATAATATTTCCAATAATCTCTTTAACGTGAAATTTACTTATGTCATAGGATTATATGATGGAAAAATAGGTTCCAATCCACCTATTATGTACACATCTTAGAAGTTTCATTACTAGATCTTTATCATCTATCATCTTCCCATGTAAATTCATAGTATTCAAAATATCATTAATCCTAAGATTAAAATCATAAATTTCATCATTAGGTTTCATATTGAATGTATCATATTTAAAGGTATATGTATTTAAGTATGCCTCTTTAACATTTGAAGTTCCTTCAAGAGATATAAAAATATTTTCCCTAATTGAAAAATTATTAGAAAAAAGATACTCTATTAAATTCATCTTCTCACAAATCATAGTATAATGCTTTCATGGATTTGTAGTTACAGTTATAAGTGGACTTATTGGAATCACTCCATTCATCTCTAGCATCATTGGGTGTTTCGTATTTTCCCTCAATAATGGTACAAATATCAAATCCCATACTCTATATATATATATATTCATTTTGATCTTCCACTATGAATAGTTACTTCCATTAAAATAAGGAGGTCGGTTAGTGATCATCCCCTATTGCATATGATTATCCATAAAGATAGAAATTTATAATTAATTGAAATTTTTGATCTTTTGGTACAACTGGGTTATAATTAAAAGTAATTTGTTGATCCTTTGATACCAAATGTTGGTTGGAGTGGATAACTCAAGAGGGGGTGAATTGATTTTCCAAAAAAAATATCTATTAAAAATAATTTAGAACTTAAATACCCATTTTTATTAAAAATTCCTAGTTAACTAAAAATATAGAAATATATAATTTTATCTTACAAAAAGATTCCTAAAATTTTCATCACAACTCAATTCAAATAGGTTCATAACTATTTTTAATTTTAAAATATATTAACTAGTATCAAAAACTATATATAAATCAAAAAATAATGTTAACTATCGATGTAATGTTTTTTAATTATAGTTTTGAAAATAGATACTATTTTTTTTAATATAGAAAAAAAATTGTAAATTAAACAATATAATAAATACAATAGGATCAGACTCAAGACGAGACCTAGTCCACTCCACATGCAAATCACCTGATACAAATAAATTCATTGAAGAATAAACTGATCCAAAACCTAGATCAGGTCTTACAAATGAAATGACACATAAGACAATAAAAGATATACATATAATTCCACAGTTCTACATGGGATTAATAAATAAATAATAATTGCACACAGGTAGTCCAGGCTACGCAGCCTCTTCCATAGTTCTATGTGGGTGTAAAAATCTAAAAAAATAAAGAGAGTGCTTAACACTCTCTGATACAATATAAGTGTCTATGTCAAAGAATAAATAGTGTGTAATAAACAAGGATACAAAAAATAATATAGAATATAAATATTAATGATGTAGATTGGTCTAATTATCTTCGATTATCAATGAGTCCTTAAACCTATATTTTAAAGATATCAACTGAGTTTTCAAATAAATTTCAGGAAAGTAGAGTGTCATGGAAGATTCAATGTATGTACACTAGGTAACAGAATATCTCTTAAGCACACATATATAAAAAATTGTGTTTTTTCCATGGGAGGGTCTTTATTATAAGGATATATTTTCTCTAAACTAGCCATTGGAGAATATTCATTGTTTAATCATCATACTCATTTAATTATAAAATGAACTTTCTTTGAAAATAATACTCCAAAATATATCCATTAAATATTTAAAAATACGCAACTGCTTATGTTATACATGGTAGGCTGTATTAAATTAAAGTACAACTATTTTAGTTCATGATCAGTTGGCATGATCAATTTTCATGGTCAATTGGAAAGGTCGGATGGTATGGTAAGTTAAATTTATCACATGGTCACTTGTTTTCTTCATACAGTAGGTACATTACATCACATGGTAGCTTCACTACTTCACATGATAGGTTGAATCCAACTTACGATCGCTTCACTAGTTCGTATGGTAGCTTCTTTACTTCATGTGGTAGATTAATCTATTCACATGATAAGTTCACTTGTTCATATGGTAGATAATATTGTTCTTTTCATCACTATTATATAGTCACATTTTTAGTATAACACATAGAGAAATTTTACTTACATGTCACATTATAACTCGATTGTTCATGTAGTAAGCCGAATTCTTCATGTGGTGGGTTGATCTTCACCATGTGGTGGTTTCAAAATACATGTCATCACTAGAACATGAAATAATGGTAGGTTCAAAACATAGAAATAACTATATTATTTGATGAACTATTAGTTTATTTAGCATGCAGTCAATTAGAGTACAATATATGGTAGGTTTTGCACGGTCACTTGACCTTCACAGTCAGTTCAAATTCATTACATGGTAAGTACATTACATATGTCATAGGTTATCGTGGTAGGTTCAAGGATTAGCCAGTTTTATTAATTCATCCAAAGAATAGTTAACAGTTATAAAACGTGAAATTTAATAGAAACATAATAAACCTTACTTGGGATCATTAAAATAAATAGGTTTTAGACTAATACAACACCTTCAATTTCCCTTATTTTCTCTCAGTTTTTTGCAAACCCTATGTGATTTTGGTATCCCATCAAGCCTACATCCTTGTAATATACCCTCATCTTAAAAAGGTTCAATATTAGTGATCTGAGGAGATTTCTCCTCTTAATCCCTTTGATTTATTATTTTTCCTCTATCAAGAATTCTCTACAGTTGTGGTGTTTTAATCATGGCATGAAAAGGTCTTATTTTTTATGAGATGTTGGCGTCATATACATTGATTTGGGGATCTTTTATTTAGATTTGATACTGCAACCATCTTATCTCATGGTTTTATTATGTGACTATTCTAAATGTGTTAATTGGGGTAGGGGATTTGGGAACTATTTTTTCAATATATAGATTCTATAATTACCATTCATATGTTTCCATTGGATGAATAGTATTGACCAAACTAATAATGCTAATAATCAGAATTAAGGAAGGATCGGGTGAGGATTTCTGATCACATGTTTTTATGACCTATTTTTCCTCATGTTTTATTAGGTAGTGTGTTATCCTTTTTCTATTAGAAAATTTTATATTCTGATTATATTATTAAAAAACCAAAATCTGGTAATTTTTTTGATAACTACTATAAGGGTCATGATATTTTTTACCATTATTCTTGTAATTCATGAAATTTGGATTCTTTATATGGATTCTATTAGCTGTTGTAAGGAATTTTTTGAAAGTTTATTTGTGAAATAGAATTATTAATAATTAATTTTCAAATTACAAACTTTAATAAAAAAAATTCTTGATAAGATAATTACTTAGGGGTGATTGATCATGGTTTATTATAAATTCTGGGAAGCCTGGGTTCTATGGATTTGGTTGCCTCATGAGTTATCTTATTGAAAATAATTGATGTCTTATAAGTATTGTCAATGATGTTATTTACTTGATATGAATCATTTAGACCTGTAATGTTTGATATATACTAGTGTAGTATGGGAGGTAGTATATTCCATGGATGGCTTGAGATATGTTTGTGGGTTGTACTATTGTAACAGGGGTTACAGAATATTCCATTGATAAAATGGGATACGTTTGTGGGTTTTTCTAGGGAAGTAAGGGTTGTGTAATATACCATGGACAACATTGGATGTGTTTTTGAGTTATATTAGTATTGTAGTAGTTGCATCTTTCTTTCTACTGTTAGCAAGATGAACTTTTGAGGTCATTGAGGATGCGATAGTGGTCCAATATCTATGGAATTAGATTAAGAATAATGAAAATAAAACCATTTATTTGAATTAGAAATGAATAAATTTATAAACTTAAATGGTCTTAGGTTATGTTTA
This sequence comes from Viscum album, assembly GCA_963277665.1. NCBI lineage: Eukaryota > Viridiplantae > Streptophyta > Magnoliopsida > Santalales > Viscaceae > Viscum > Viscum album. The sequence goes on from OY728120.1 coordinate 311,065,633, forward strand.
GTTGATGGAAGTAGGTGTATCCTAAGATAATAGTGGCTTAGTGGATAGTGGAGACATTACAAGGTTGTGTGGCCCTTGTTGAAAACTATTTAATGTGAACCCATAGGTTGGGATTTGGTGTTAATTAATTAATATTAATTTATTGTGCTTTCTAATTATACCCAACCTTATTTGGATAACATGACCAATTCCTAACATACTAGGTTCTAGGTATATTCCCAAACATCCAGGTTGGTGATGGAATATATGGCTAACTTCTCCTGCATCCAAGCTCTCCCTTCTAGGTGTAAAGTTTTGTAAGACCCATTAAGGTGTACTGGAAGAAACTATGGGGTATATGTTTTAGAATTCCCCATGGGGTATTTTCATATGAAGTACTGGAAGAACCAATGTTGTATATATGCATGGATTATGGTGTGTTAATTGGCCTGGAGGGGTATAGATATTCACTTAATGTACGGAAAAAAACCCACAAGGTGTTGATTATTATGTGAGATACTAGAATAAATAAGAGGTTATTGGTATAATATTAGTTCTATAAAAGTCCCTAATGGTTATTGATGAGATGATATGTGGTATTTATGATATGAAGTCATGTGGTGGGGATCATTCATGGAATTAGGAGGGTACAAGGTTGATTTCATTTATTTTCATGATACTTTACTACCTTGGTCACGATTTGATATACTTTTTTATATGATGTGGCTATGTAAGGAATTGGTAATATCCATACTATATCAACTCCAAAATTTCTATTTCACACTTTTGAAAATATCAAATAATATTTTCAGAGTAAGGCGCGAAGTTGTTGTATTTCTAGGGCATGTGGGGACACGGTGTTGATATATTCAAAATATTAAATATAATATATCATGCATGAGCAATTATTTAGAAATAATTTGATAACCCCCAAATGGTTCCTTGTATGGGAAAATTTATACTTCAATTAAATCTGGTGCATAGGTTTTACCCAATGAGTGGTATAAGTCATGTAATCTTTGAATGCTTCAATAGAGTTCAGTAGTGGGTGGGTTAAATGAATTAAATGAACTTATTAATTTCATATTCATTTATTTTCCAAACACTAATTATATTCCTTTATAAACTCATCTATAGTGAATTACATAGGGAAATTAATAAATACCTTGAGGGAATGAGTGGGTGAAGATAGCTCTAGTGAATAGTGTATTGGTGGGTGATCTTGGGATCAAGGATCAAAAATTAATGAACATAGATTTTTGTGCATCCAATAAAAAAAGAGTTGTATTTAATCAATGTAATAAATGTGGATTTGTTCTTCACTAATGACTGATAAAAATACAATATAGCATGTTTTTTTGTTTAATTCCCCATTCTTGGTTATTATGAAAAAAAAAATTAATTCATTTTAAATTAATCTATGGATCATTCTTCATTGGGTTGTCCAAAATTCGTTTTATCTTCCTATAACTATAAATTTGAGATTTGTTTTTTATTTAACTTATTTATTTGATTATCCTAACCATTATTCATAGTCTAATGGTGATGTATAAAATGGACATGATTTTTTTGGTAACCACTTTTTTGTTTCATGTCTTTCTCCCTCCGTTCTTGGATATTCAACATTGGTGTTTTTGAGTGGTTGATGATTCAATTATACCCAGGGAATCAATCCTTTTGAAATAATTCCTTATTACAATAGATCATGGTTATGGTTTCATCTTGTTATTAGGATACATAAGATTGGTATGGTGTCAATAATAAGAATATAATGATGGTTCTCGTGACAATGGATCTACGAGCTAGATTGAACAGGTATCACTGGAGGTGTGACAATGGGTGATATTGAGAAATGGGTGATCATAATCTAGACACTCATGATTATGGAGATATTGTGATGGATTGGTTTATGTATATTTCATGACTTGAACCATGTAGTTATTTAATATGGGGATGATGGATTATTTTCTTGACTAACAAATGACTAGGATCCAACCATCATCAATGTTGTAAGTTTGTTCAACATATATCGAACATTCATGGTGGATTTCATGTTTGGAGTGAAGAAGGAGGTTAAGTGGGTAGTACACATAAAGACCATGGGTTTCTATGAAAACCCAATATAAATATTGTGTACTTCAAAATAAGATGGGGCATGTGGACCCCTCTGTGCAGTGGCTAGGGTTTATGTGTTGGGTTAAATATCACACGTCATGTGGTGGACCCACATGACATGTGACCCTTATCCATCCATTTCAGAATGTACTGGGAGAATGTACCCAAGAGGCCATATGACCCCAAGCACTATCTGTGATGGTAAAGATCTTGTGTACTTTGTAAATTTCCTGATCTTGGGAATGTGGCACACTCTGAGTACCATCCCAACCTCTACATTCCATGTATAATAGAGACATGTAATGTATTTTTGGAGGTGCATTCCATGTGAGATGGTAGTTCCAAACACAGTGATACATGTTTTGTGTACTAAGGAACATGCCATGTACTCCTTTTAGGGAATGTTAGATACCTTATTATTCTCATACCAACGGTGGTATGATCATGGGTGGGTTCCCTCAAACCATATTAGTGTGGGTATGTTCCCTTTTTCCATACCTAAGAGAGTACAAAGATGTTTTTTGTTCTACATATAGAATGATAGATCTCATCTATGGGTTATTTATAGATTCATTTAGGTATCCATCTATGATGAATAATGTGTGATCCACTATCATTCTACCCTAATTTGGGTCAGTTGTCCTATTTTTGACATCTAGGCCATGTGATCCCCTTCCTAGTGGGATAATCTAGTTAAGGTTATCAATCCCCCATAGGTCCTTAGTGTGACCCCTATATGTTTATCGACATCTATTTTCTTCTAGTAAGGTGTAATTTGATCAAGTGATTATCTTGGACGATCCCTCTCAATTCCTTCATTCTTCATCAAGGAAATACCCAACAAGAATGTATTCTTAGATGAGTTTCACCATTAAAGAGAGTCCCTAAGAGTGAGTTCTCTTATAAGTATGTTATCTTTGATGTTCTAGTGGAATCCTAGGATTGTAGTGAGGAAGTGAACTCATTTTTTGACTTGGATTCTTCCATTTAACAAAACTAGGTTATCTTGTTTAATCCTTTTCTTTTTTTCATTTAGAGATGAATCCCTCTTAGATTCGTTTTGTTTGGTTATTTTGAGGTGTCCCGCTATGTATGTTTATAACCACCCCTAAAGGGATATTCCCACATGTTATGTTCCTTATGGAAATGATAGGACCTTAGATAGAGTCCTAGGAGGTCCATGACTAGGTGGATCTTAGTCCTTCTAGATAGACCACACATAGTTTCAAGAGTTTCATTTTGACAGCAGTCTCCATTTTATTAGCTGGTAGGACTCTTTTTATGATTTAGTGGTATTTTAATTAGATATTGTGTGTTTTTTATTCCCTTTTTCATACTATGATGTGGGGTTAGTTTTTATTCATTCATTTACAGTATCCTCTGTTTATATTTTCCCTATTATATTGAAGTGTGGAGATTTTTGTGTGTGTAGAGGTACTTTAGGGTGAGGCCAACCATATGTTTGTTATGTCTAATCCACACTAGTTTCTAGCCCCTATCCTATTTAAGGTGGAAGGGGGATTAATTCTTATATTACAACCTTCCAAGAGGGACCTAGTGGGTTAGTCATCATATAATGGTATTTGAGGAGGTCCACTTAGGATAAGAGTTTGGATATATTCTAGGTGTGAGGTTTGGTTTGGGAACAAGGGGAATAATGTTAATGTGTATTGAGTTTGACTCCTAGACTAGGGAACTAGTGATGGTGTGACATCCAATATATCAATTCACCAGGGATCTAATAACATACTTGTTTACTCTACACATATAGTCACTGGTTTTCAAAAAAAACATTGGTGCATGCATCATATAGGAATGGGTTGTGGTTTCCATGTCCTTCTTGAGTGAGATCCCTAGATATTCTATTTTTACTGTGGTGTGTCATGGAAATTTTTGGATTCCACCACAATTAAATACAGTGAGGATAATATATAAGGATAATTTTTATAATCAATTTGGTGATGATTCTTTGGTCTTGAGGTCTATAGTGGAGGAGATTCCTCCTAGTGGATAGTGAGCAGTACATCCACCTATTGAGTAGCTTTCTGACCTACCTCTAATAGTTTAGGTGGGTGTTACCCATATGGTTAAATGGTAGTTAGTTTAAGAGCTACCAACAGATGAAACACTTGTTATCAGTTCAATTCATGAGATTTAGTGTAAAAGACCATTGAGGCGTCAGGATGATATTGACCCCCACGTGGTAGAGGACTAACTCGAGTCAGTTGTGGGAGAGTTATTCCAACTTAGTGATGGATTTTTTTATCATCCCATGATCATTTTTGGAGGAAGAAAACCAAAAACATAATATATATATCTTCAAGAAATCAACATTATAAAAATTCATAAAACATAGTACCTATTATTTAAAAGTTACACCATCTATTATATTCTCTTTGGAAAAGAATTATTGAGTAATGTCATATTGAAAAATGAACAAATAAACTCTACATATGATGTGATACACTGGAAAATTGGATCCCTAATCGTATCATGAGGATACCTAAATGATAAATGGGTGCTAACACTTTAATTTTTGAAATGATAAATAGTACTTTGGGAAGAAGATGGTTTAGAAGAGTCTCGGATATATTATACACCACAAAAAATAGAATAGGATATCATCCTCCTATATAGCCAATGATTGAGGATCATCATTCATAACACATCGTATTAATTTTTTAATATTTGTATAATTTATTGAAAAATAATAAAAATTCTTTAAGGGATGAAAAAACCAATTAAATGATAAATAAATAATATATATATATATATCATATATAGATATATATTACATTCATCCATTTAATTCATGAAAAATAAGTTCATCATATGAAAAAATTAGTTTACAATACATATATTTTATATAATATATTATATGTATGTATCTCATACATCACATTCATGACTAAATGCATCTCATTCATGAACATTTTTGTGAAAATCCAATAATCACTCATAAGGAATTTATGTAAAACATTAAATTTTTATGAAACCATCCAAAAACATTTGTATGCATTTTTTTATCAAAATATACTCATTTTAAACAAAAAAAATTGTAAAATTTTATCCTTATCCAAGGGCCTAACTATGTAACCATATGAGCCTTAGCATCATTGAAAACAACTATGAAAACCCAATTTTAATGATGTAAAAAATAGCAGCCTCTACCAAAGTATCAATGTTTCTAAGGATACTAATGGGTATTGTTTGTTCACCATCAAACATACTCATATATGTATATGAACATGTACACAATAATATTCATTACATGAATAATATTTATACATATATAATCCCTTTTCCCAAGATATTGAGTGACCACTAGACATGGAACATGTTAATTTAGTATTGGACTCTCGTCATTTCTTGAGTCTCTAAAAAATATTAACCAAGTCGATGAATTCATAATATTTCATTCATCTATCTGATAAGTATATTATATGTCACATATTCAAGTAGTTGAACACATCATATATGAAACAACTAAGCATGTCCATGCATTTCTTCAGCATAATTCAATCAAGGTCCAGATGTATTTTCTTATCATTTAAGTACAAAAAATCCATCTTGGCTTCACTCGAACTAATGACATGATAAACAACATACCCAACCACCACCATATTAGCTAATTCAACATGTATAATTGCATAATTAGGGTATCAAAGTATGAAGGTTCACAATCTAGGTATCTATCCAAACTTTGGTCAAAAGGATTGATAATAAGCTTTTATCCCTAAGTATATTGATGACTATATTACCTTCCATCAGATATAATTTATCAAATCAATACAATTAATAAGTATATACTTTTTAACTCTTGGGTATATTCTTTATATCTCAAGTAAAACTCATTGAAATTAATATAAAATTATATTATTGAAAATATTATCATATCATTATAACCCATAATACTTATTATTCGACTGTTCTTTTAAAATAAAATTATTGCACACATGAATGAATGTTAATTGAAAATTTCTTTTTTTTATAACAAGATATATTTACAAACATTAAAATAAATAAATCATTTTTTAACACTAATATATTTTACATGACCCTCGTCTTATTGATTCATTAATAGTTTTTATAATAAATCTACTACATTCTCTTTTTTATCCACCAAAATGATTGTTACATTTCCCCTCTAAATGATACCTCGTATAAGATGGTATTTTCAAATGATATTTTTTGTCCATTTATGAGATTGGGATTCCTTATCTGGATAAATATAACCATTTCTTCACAATATAGCTCAATTTCTCCCCCAACACAAGAAAAAACTCCAAGTTTATAAATGAACTTATTGATCAAAATAGATTCCTTCACATAATCTGATGTAATGATGTATTCTACCTCTGTTTTTTATCCCATCATGGTGGATTTTTTGTAACTCTTCCAACAAATTGCTCCTCCATTTAGGAAAAATATGAATCCAGATTTAGATTTTGTGTCATCTTTTTCTGATTGAAAAGTATAGTCTATCTAACCCTTTTCATAGAGATCATCCTCTCTTACAAATACCAAGAACATATTCAGAGTCCTTATCAATTACTTAAAAATGTTATTTAAGTAAATCTAATTAATCTCACTCGGATTTGATTGGTATCTATTTTTTATTCACAAATCATATGACATATCAGGTTAACTACATAAAATTTCATACATTATAGATCCTATGGTCAATGTATATTGAATTTTTTCCATCCTTTCTAACTCTTTTGAATGATCCTGAATCTTCCTAATATTTTTTTCATACAACACTGGTAAAAAACAATTTTTTGAGGTTTTCCAGGTTAATCCACTTGAACACTTTACTAATATATGTGTTCTAAATCAATCACACAAACTTCTTAGATCTATCTCTATAGATTATCATACCAAGTATATAATCCACTTCACTCGTGTCAATCATTGAGAAACATTTACCAAGCCACATCTTCACAAAATGAAGTGTATAAATTTCAATTCCATTAAGGAATATGTCATCAACATATAGTTTTATAATTTCTATTATTTTCCCACTAAAATTCTTGTAACATAGGAATCATCCATATTCTAGATGAAACTAAACTCTTTATTACATTATGAAACCATATATTCAAGATCTGAGAAGATTTTATTATTCCATGAATAGTTCATTACAACTTAAAACATTTGAATTCTTATTTGGAACATTAGAAACTTATGGTTTTATCATATACATGTCCTCAACTAAATCCACAGTAAGGAATTTGGTTTTGAAATCAATTTGGTATATCTCATAGTCCTAATGATCTATTACTAAAATTAAAATATGAATGGACTTTATCATTACAATGGCTGAAAATGCCTCTTCATATTCAATACTTGGAACTTGTTTGAAACCCTTTCCCACAAAGATAACTTTATAGGTTGAAACTCTAACATCTATGTTATTTTTCTTGCAGATATCCCACTTGTACATTATAGGTATCACCCCCTCAGATGCATACACTATGTTCCAAACATGTTTAGTGTACATGGAGTTCATCTCAGATTCCATGGACTTTAACCATTTCTCAAAATTATAACTCCCAATAGCCTATCGATAAGAATTGGTTTAATATTCTATGAATGCTACTTCATCATCATTACCCATAATAAATTAATATATATTGGTATCCTTAAAAATCCTACTAGACCTTCGTGGTTCTTATATTACTTGAGTCAATTATTCTTCTACAACTCTTTGTATAACTAGCTCGGCATTCATATTAGCAACACTTCATATTTTTTGGTCATGAACTTATCCAAGTTCAATTTTACTCCCATAGATGCTTTGACTCATGTCTTAATTTTGAAGGAAAACACCTCATCGGGACAAAAATAATTTGTTATGAGATGGATTATAGAAATAATATCCCATAATTTCATTAGGATAACCAAAAAATATATTTATCATATTTGGAGTCAATTTTTCAGAATCCAATCATTATACAAATTCTTCAAAACCCTGAATCCTCATAAAGGAAAACTGATATGGTTCCTATAACATATATCATTTGGTGTCATTATGAATTATTTATAAGGAACATGGTTTAGTAATAATGAATTAGTTTCAAGTGAATAACCCCAAAATGAGATATAAAGGTCACATTGACTCATCATTGATCAAACTATGTCAAATAATGTATGATTCCTCCTTTCAGATACACAATTCCATTATAGTGTTCTAGTAGGATTAATTTTTGAAGAAATTCCACAATATCTCGGATGATCTATGAATTCCTTTTTCAAGTATTAACCACCCCAATCTAATTGGATGACATTTATACTTTTTATCAGTTGATTATTTACTTCATTCTGAAACACTTTGAACATTTAAAATGTTTAATTCTTTTTTTCATCAAAAACACATACCCAAACTAACTAAATTCATCAGTAAAAGTAAAAAAGTATATTAAAACCCATTTTCTTATATACACTTTAGTCCAAATACATCACGGTAAATAATATACAATAGTCCACTATCCCTCTCTCCTTTTCTCTCAAAATGACCATTTTAATTTTCCCTAATAATTAAGATCTACATGTATCAAATGATTCATAACGGAATGAGTCCAACAATCCATCACTATAGAGTCTTAGATTGGGTTTCTTGTTTTTATGTCCAATGTGATATTCCCAGTGGTAGGTGGGAATAGAATCAACCAATACATTCTTATTTTTAATGATATAAATAAGATTATCCATATCAAGAACATATAATCTATTCATCATATTCCCAATTCCATAAATCATTTCATTCTTATATATATAAGACCATTTTGTCTAAATAATGTATGAAAATCCAATCTTGTCCAAACAAGATACAGAAATAAAATTTCTATTTATGGTGGGAACATAATAACAATTTTTCAATTCTAGGTTCAGTACACTTAGTAAAATAAAATCATAATTTTCTACCTCTAATGTGGAAAATGTTTCTCCATTACCGACATGAACATATACTTCACCATTAATAAATTTCCTCTTATCTCTGATTTTATGTTTTTTAGAAAAAATGTGTGATACACACTTGATAACTAATATCCATGAGTCATAGATAGATAAATTTATTTCTATAAAATTCACATTTGTATACTCAAAATGTTTCTCCATAAATTTATTTCTATAAAATTCACATTTGTATACACAAAATGTTTCCCCTTTATAACAATTATCAATCCTAGATAAAAATCATTAACTATTTTATAGGTCATACATATTAATGATCTCAATATGATTAGTGTGAAGTATACTATAATTTGAAACAAATACATATCAATAGGTGAGTATGATGTATTATATATTTTCATTTAGAGATTTAAATGAAAGTTCTCCCCCTAAAAATTATAACCCCATACATAATATAAATTTAGTGATCTAAGATTCATATTTCATCATAACTTACACAAGTAATCATGTTAAAAATCTTTGATTATTTTGGTATGGAATCATCCTAATCATAATAGTTATGATTCTTGGATATTTGAGAGGATAACAACTTGTCAAAATCCTTTATATGGATTCACTAAACTCTATTACTCTTTTATCCTAACATTTATGTCTTCCTAGATAGTGTAACCTAAATAAAATCCAGATAATAAGCTAACTAAGGACCATCAAGGGATACTCACACTGAGGTCGATGATACCTAACTTCAAATCCTGATTTTAATACAACTTTCTTTACTTACACAAGATAATCCTGGGGTAATTGTGTTGTTCTCGACAATACCTAGTTCAATGATTAATGTATGGAAAAGTGTGTATTTAGAAGGAATATGACAATTAGTATTTGAGGGGTTTTATTTTAAAGTCTCACCAATTTAATATAAATCATATGAATATTAAATTCATAACTATTACATCATATGTAATCTTTATTATTTCATGTTTTATTACCTTTTTGTGTATGCATGGTTCTAAAAATTTAGTTTTTGAAAATCCATATTCCAACCAACAAATTAATGTTTTCATGCCAAATTAATGTGAAATGCTTTACAAAACCAACAAGTCTTTGATAATCACCCAAAAATAGAATAAAAACATATGCATACATATACAAATGTATCATGTGTGTCAGTTATATGAACTATTCCTGTAAACTCAAAGATTTATTTGATATTGAAAAAATACACATGAGTAAGCTCACAGGAATAGATTTACATCCCCATTCAATTTCTTAACCAAGGAAATCCTCTAGGAAAGTAGGTGGTTTGACCCCAAGTCCCTCTACCTAGGGATACATTACTCATGTGGGAATTCCATTCATGAAAACTCTAACATATAATATGCACAAACTATGAACAAAATATATTCTCAATAACATAAAAAAATTAAAAACTTAAGTCAATGTATATTAAAACAAAAATTTTGATACTAAACATAGCAACGTATGAAATTATCTACCCTAGAATAAAATTATCACATAAAGGGCACATATACTATTCATATTTCATAAAAAAAATTCTGAACTTGAATATTAATAAAATTTAACAAATAAATATACAATTTATTTATTTTCTAAAACATGATACATTTGTGGAAATTTAATAAATACATTCCAATTAAAAACATTATATAAATTACAAATAACATAAACATTTTATATTCATTTAAAATATGAACCCCTTAATATTTTATATTAAATGGGATTTATATGATATGTTATTAATGATAACCATTTTATAATTCAACATATATTATATAAAAAATTTATATAATTTAAATATAATATATTTTTTAGTTTATATACAATTTTTAAATCACCTATTATGATTTAAAGTTACACAATTTATTTCATGATCATAATTCATGGAATTTAAAATTGAAAAAGGTATTTTAAATTATTAGCAGTTAATATTTGGGTAAAATTTTTCATAAATATTAATTTAATTAATTATAAACAATTTATTATAAGGCCCCAGCCTTAAACATTACCTAATCTTGAGTCAAGTAAATAATTGTACTTTCATTCACATCTAGGATCCTTTTAGGTTTAGAGTTTTATATAATTAGGCCTTTATTATTACATATCATCCCATAATCATACAAGAGGGTACCATAAAAACAATATCCATTTTTTCCACCAAATGAAACCCTTTTAAAAATAAATCACGATTTTTTTCTTGATAAAAATCATCTTGATTTATTCCTTTCTCTTACTAATCCTTATACCATATGAAAACATTTTAAAAAACATGGGATGAGCATAAAAATAACAGTAAGGGGTACACAAAGAAGGAATACTTTTAGCCTTTCTAAAACATGTAAACCATGAATACATTATCATAAAGTAATATTTTTACCTTTATGAAGTAGTAAATACTCTTCACCAAATATAAGCCCATTTCTTACCCTTTTTTAACCAAAATATTACCATAAAGCCTATAAAAATTACACATAGCATATAAAATGTAACTTGGGACATAATTATACTTAAATGGAATAACCATACGATCGACTTCCCCACATATCATTCTTATAAATAGAATATACATTTTTCTGACTTCCATACCCAATTAATTTGAGGTTATAACATTACCACCCACCCTTGGTTTATTATCAAACCACCCATCTTTGGTTTTTCACGTAACCACCCATCAAATTTCAAAGTATCATTATAAAATCATAAAACATAAATGATTGAAATTATCAACATTTCACTCATAAAATTTCATTTGAAATCACAAGAAATAATTTCAAGAAATTGAAATAGTCAATACAATTTCAAAACCATTTTCCATACCAAAAAACCAAAAAAGGTAATAAGGGATTTGTTTTCCTTAAAAAACATTAAATCTTATAGAGGAATCCAAATATCAAATAACAGTTATGGTGTCTGAGAATTCGTTGTCACCACATAAGTTAAAAACATTACTTTTGTAATTAAGTAAAAGGATTCATAAAAAAACAATTCCCTTTAAAACTATTGAATGAAATTAAAAGTATAAGGGTTGATTATACACCATATAAAAGATGGTTGTGTATATTATCAAAATATGCATCAATGAAAGGCGATTGAGATGAAATCTCTTCTAATGATTGTATCATTAGATTAAGGACAATTCAATGACATAATTACATGTGAAAAATATAAACACACCCAATATAATTGGATATTTAGTCTGAACAAATTAGAGGAAATTCCCACAAATTATTGGAAAAAAAACCAATGACATGGATATTTAACTCAATGAATGGAGATTGAGTTAAGATTTCCCTTTCCTTGAGTCTGACTTGTCATATACAATCATTGTGTTCCTGAATAATAAAATTATGTTAATTTATACTTTCTTTAGAACCTTTTTTAATTTTATTATTCCTTTTATATTACATTTTACTATTTTATAAAAATTACAAAATTATTTAAGTTCATATCGGACGTTTTGTTGATATTCAGTACTTGAGTAAAAAATGAACTTGTTTTGATGTAAATTGTCCATGTGGTCAAAATTTCATCATCTCAAACTATATTAATGATTTAAATGTCATATATATTAATTTTATCTGTATTTATATTGATCCATAATATTGGGAGCTAAGAAATGAAGTTCACCATTCATGGAGATGGTAGATCGTGTGTATGCATGAATGCTACATTCATTTATTTATCATATTAAAAGAATAAGAATTTAATTGTTATTACAGAATTATATTAATTTTATAAATGACTCATAGTTTTAATAAAACCATCCTTTCTACATTCCATGTATATTGGTAATGATTCATATCACTTTGAGGGGGCAGTAGTCCACACTTCCTCAAATGGAATTATCATATAACAACAATATGGAAAGAAAGAAGGTATGTTTAATATAACATATCCATAATATTAAATAGGATGTAATATAAATATAAAAATATTAATTGACCATAATAATGGTTTCAAGACCATCCATGAATGTGTTAAAGGAAAAAAGAACAAAAACATTATTCACGGAGGTGATTAACCAACATAACTTGAACAGTCATTTAGTTTATTTAAATAAGAGGAGGTGAGAAATGAAATGGATATGATATATTCAATTAGAAACATAACACTCAATTATGTACATCATTCTGTATTAATCATGCATTTATGGGTGAAGGATGTGCAGATAAATTAGAAAAATAAATAAATTAAGAGTGGTGCTTTGAGAAAATTACCTCTTGAATATCCACTCCTTGAAAAACCCTTGAGGACATTGGATTTGGTCTTTTGGTGAGACCAGTAGCACTTGGACAAGGATAGAGTGAGTAGGAGAGGGTTGGGAATATATTTTTGGATCTAAAATGATTTTCTTGCCGAAATAGGGTGGTGGAGAGGTGGTATTTAAACTTGAGGAGAGGTGGATTCAAGTGATTAATTTATTGATTATTTTATATTAAAAGCCAATCATACAGAGGTGGAATTAATTTCCACTACTTTGGATTGTAATTAAGGTTTTATAGGCTAGTTATAGTCTATCCACACCTCAACCAACCATTAAATGTTGTATTTTTTATGTATGCAAAGCTTTTAACTTTTAACTTTAACCATTGTCAAAATTTCACTTTTACTATGGTAAATAATTTTTTTACCATGGTAACTTTTTAAACCTAAAAAAATAAATTAACCATACAAAATGATTTGGACCTTATGGTTCCAAATATGGAATACATTTTATAAATTTAAATTCACATAATTTGTAAAATTTTACTTCAAATTAATTCCATAAACAAAGCTAAAAATAGGTTTTTAAAGTGAAACTTTCAAAAGTTTGAAATGTATTTATATATATTTTCAAATTGAAATTGATTCCAATGAACTAAATTAGATTAAATGATAAAAATTAAAATTAAACTCTAAAAAAATCAAAGGATAATTTAACTATATAAATAAATTATACAAAAAACAGTTTTTAACTAAAATGCAGTATTTTTCACGATTCAATAAAATATGAAAGTTATCAGAAAAATACCAAAAATTTATCCAAACTAAATTTTGATGTCCTGCCTCTAAATAATAAGTTTATTAGGTCAAATATAACTTATAAAATTTCCAAAAACTATATTTAAAAAGTATTTTTCTTCAAAAGGTGATAAAACTACATTTTAAAAATATTAAAGTATTTGATGCTTAAAATTGGATTTATTCTCATTTTAAGCCTCTAAAATTTATTTGATAAATGTAAAAACATTTAAAAAACATGTTTGATCATATTTTCGTTAGTTCTATTCATTCCCTACAATACAACAGCTATTCTTTAACTACCATTTCAAATAATAATAAAATTATTGTATTATTTTTTGGTATAACTCAGTATTGTCTGCAACGTAAGATTTCAGAGAAACATGTTGTTGTGTATCGAGTAAGAAATCAGAAAAATCATCCCCTTTAATATAAAATTAATATATTATTAAAAAAATTAATATATTTGAAAATTTATTATTTTATAAATACCTATGATGTTATATCCTTCCCCCCTTTTGGAAATTTCATCCGTGTAATTTTATTTACTTATAAAATAAGTGGGGGTATTTCTACTTAATAAAATTTTTAGATTCCCATGTTTCCTATTCAACCATGTGGTTTTTCCAAAAAACATTTACCTGATGAATCACCTTATTTTGCAACACTTTCTCTTTGTAGTCAATAATCTGTACTAGTTGTTCCTCATAAGAAATATTCTCTTACAACTAAACTGCCTCTAGACTCAAAACATAAAATGGATCCAGTATATACTTTCTTAACATTGAAACATGAAAAACATTGTTTACTTGGGATAAACTCAGAGGTAAATATAGGTAACTGATCCAAATTTCTCTAGGATTTCATAGGGTCCAATGAACCTCGGACTTAGCTTCCCTTTCTTACCAAAATTCATCACACTTTTCCATGGTGAAACTTTTAGAAAGACATGATCACAAACCTCGAAAGAAAGATCCTTCCTCCAGTTATCCGTAAAAACTTTCTTCCTACTCTGATATGTCCTCATATGATTCGAAATCAACTGAACTTCTTCTATCATCTCTTCTACCAATTATGGTCCAATCAACTTCCTTTCACCTACATCATCCCAAAAAGATGGAGTATGACACCGCTTTCCATATAATGCTTCAAATAGTTCCATTTGTATACTGGAATGAAACCTATTATTATAATAAAAATAAACCAAATAGATATGTTGATACCAACTTCCCTGGTAATCCATTGAACAAGCAAATAGCATATCCATCAAGGTCTGAATTGTTCATTCTGATGGACCATCTGATTGAGGATGAAAAGTTGTAATGAAATTTAATTCAGTACCCAGTGACTTCTGAAGGACCTTCTAAAAGTTATGATTAAACCTGAGATCATGATCAGATGCAATGGAGATGGGAACACCATGTATCATGAATTTCTCTTTAATATATAGTTGAGAAATTCAATCTAAAGACAGAGTATCTCGAATAGGAATAAAATGAGTAGACTTTTTCAATCAATCAAAAATAACATTGATTAAATTATTATCTCAAGATGTCTTTGGTAATCCCACAATAAAGTCCATAGATATATTTACTCATTTCCACTCTCATACTAGAAAAGGCTGAAGCATCCCCTTCAGCAACTGTCATTCTTCTTTCACCTATTGACAAGTCAAAAAAATTTGTTGTAAAGTTAGAAATATCTCTTTTCATTCCATCCCATCAGTAATACTCTCTAAGGTCTTTGTACATCTTAGTACTACCCTGATGAACTAAAAACGGAGAACCATGAGCTTCACATAATAACTCTTTCTTCAATTTTGAATCCTAAGGCACACATAATATCTTACCAAATCTTAAAACACAATCTTTATCAATGTTAAATTCAAGAAACTTACCCTTTTGAACCAATTATACCTTTTTCTACAACTCACTATATAATTCTGTCTTATAGAGATGATTTCACTGACACCTAAAAATAAAATAGATTAATTTTCTGCACCAACAACTTCCAATCCAAAATTCATCAAATCATTAACCAAAGGATCCCATTCCAAACATATCATTGTTAATATAACATTACTTTTTCGATTCAAAGAATCATCTGCTTTATTTTCTTTTCTAGGATGGTAATGAATCGTGCAATTATAATCCTTGATTAATTCCAAAAATCTCTTCTATCTCATGTTTGTCTCTTTTTGAGTGAATATATACTTCAAACATTTGTATCACTATATATTTCACACTTTACAACATTCAAATGATGCCTCTAAATTTTTAATGAAAATACAACAGCAGCTAATTCCAAATCATGTATAGGGTAATTTAACTCATGAGGTTTCAACTGATGTGATGAATAATCAATTGTTTGATCATTCTATATTAGTACACAAACAAGTCCTTTCAATTAAGCATCACTGTAGATAACAAATTCCCCAATCCTGGAAGGCAGGACGAAAATAGGTGAATTTAACAATCTTATTTTTAGTTATAGAAAACAATCATCACATTATTTTCTCCAGATGGACTTAACTACCTTATGTGTTAACTTAGTTAGTAGTCTAGATAACCAAGAAAAGTTTTCAACAAACCTTCAGTAATAACCCACTAATCCAAGAAAACTATGAATATTTGTGATATTGGTAGGTCTTGGCCACTCTTCAGCAACTTTTGTTTTAGAAGGGTCAACAGTTATACCATATTTAGAAACAATATGACCAAGGAATGAAATTTGTTGTAACCAAAATTAAATCTTACTAAACTTTACATATATTTAATTTTATTTTAAGGTTTGAAAAACAATCCTTATGTGACTTTCAAGTTCCTCAAAAATTTTAGAATATACCAAAATATCATACATAAACACAACCACAAACTAATCCAAAAAATGATGAAAGAATTCATTAATGAGATTCCTAAATACATTAGGTTCATTAGATAACCCAATAGACATAAATACAAACTCATAATGCCCATATCTTGTTCAGAATGTTGTCTTTGGAATGTCATCCACCTTCACCTTCAGCTGATAGTAACCGGTCCTCAAATAAATCTTTTAAAAATAATGATCTCACTAGAGCTGATCAAACAAATCATAGATACAAGGAAAAGGATATTTTTCTTAATAGTGATGTTATTCAAGGCTCTGTAATCAATAAAATGTCCCACAAAACCATCTTTATTTTTCAGAAATAAAATACATGAAATCTTTTTCAAGAAATTCTTGCAACTAATTTTTCAATTCCACTAGTTCTACTTGATCCATTAGATAATGGGGTTTATAAATAGGCTTAGAATAAGGAACTAAATAAATATAAAATTCAACCTCTCAATTAGGAACAATACTAGGAAATGCATCTGAAAAAACATCCATAAATTCTTTCAGTACCGGAATGTTACTAAACAAAACTACTTCTTTATTTTCAACAAAATGATCCAGATAACTTTCACTACCATATTTAATCAATATTTCATCTTCTTGGTATGTTATCAAAGGAATTAAATAATTGAATAAAACTTTCTTGGATCTAAAATCTATTTTTTCATGATAAACTAAAAGCCAATCCATATCTAAAAAGATATCAAATTCCACTATGGTATGTTCAATAAGATTTTTTAGGAAATAATCCCAATAATGATAATAGGAAGATTCTTATAAATATTTTTTTCATTAATACTTCCACTTAGAGTTTTTACTAATAGTTCAATATCAAATTCATGAGGTGTTATTTCCAATTTACTTGAAAATCTCTCGAAAATGAAAGAATGTGAAGATCTAGAGTCAAATAGAGTATTGGAATATTTTCAAAAAACCTATAACATGCATGTCACCACTTCATTTGATGGTCTCATATCAACCATAGTTGTTTCAAATGATTTTTCCAGGCCCTTATGCTTTTTATATTACTATTTTATGCTCTGGGTAATCAACTTTGGACACACATTGGCATAATGTCCTAACTCATTGCAACAAAAACATATTACTGTTGATTTTTCATTTCCTTCCTGATCATATTCCTTATATTTTTGAGCAATATAACCAATATTACCGCATCGGAAGCACTTCTTGGACTTTGAGAGACATTCTCCAAAAAAAATTCACCACACTTCTCACAAGTTGAAAATTTTATTTTCTTACCTTCAGACTTTTGGGATGAATTTTTTCACAATGCCTGCAAACTAGATCACTTCTTTTTTTTCTCTCATGGAACACATGATCATCAAAAAACTCCATTTCTAACTTCTCATCACATCTTACAAGTTTCTCATTGCTTTTAAACTCATGATAAGATAACTCCCTTCTATATTTTGTCTTCAGTCCTAATTAAAACTAATTTATCTAACTATCAATATCTTATATATAATTTGGAACGTACCTCGACAAATGGGTGAAATTTTCTTCATATACATCCATAGAATCTCCCTCCTTTTGTCTCAATTCCAATAATTATTATTCTATCCTATGTCAAACATCATTAGGGAAATATTTCTCAACTAAAATATTCTTAAATTCATCCCATTCCATATAATCAGTCTCTTCACTTCCTTTGATATTTTTAATCATTGACCACCACCAATCGGTTTCACCTTAAAAATGACAAACAGCAAGACTAACCTTTTGATTTTATGAACACCCCATTACATCAAAAATATTTTCTAGTACTTTAATCCACCCTTCAGCTTTCATAGGGTCATGTGATCCTATGAAGGATGGGTGATGTTGCCTCATGAAATGATCCACTACTAAAATATTCTTCTACGGTTGATCTAGTTGATCTTGTGCATAGACACAACCACTATTTATCATCTTATTCAACTGATACATCACTACAAAAAATATTTAGTTCTGATTCCAACCATCTCAGGATGTTAATTTGGAAGGTTGTTTTCCTATGTGTGCCTTCCTAGCACAGCTAACATGTTTCCTCTATGAAAATTCATTCTGAACAGACATATCTTAGATGAAGCAACATGGTAATATTCAAATTCTATATCATTTCAATTTTACCATAAAGTAAAACTATTTTATGGATATTATATTAACAATATTCTAACTAAAGTTATCTAAACCAACCTCTGATACAACCTATAATGCTCCGGCCTTAAACA
This sequence comes from Viscum album, assembly GCA_963277665.1. Taxonomy (NCBI): domain Eukaryota; kingdom Viridiplantae; phylum Streptophyta; class Magnoliopsida; order Santalales; family Viscaceae; genus Viscum; species Viscum album. Next base: position 311,084,772 of record OY728120.1, read on the forward strand.
TTACTTAATATTGAGTTAAGTTGGTAATTTGACTTTCATTCACATTGAGGATATTTTTAGGTTTAGAGTTTTAGATAACTAGGCCTTTATTATTACATATCATCCCATAGTCATACAAGAGGGTACCATCAAAATAGTATCCATTTTTTTCAACAAAGGAACCCCTTTTAAAAATAAAACATTATTTATTTTCTTGATAAAAATATTCTTGACTTATTACTTTCTCTTAATCATCCTTATATCCTATGAAAACATTTTAAAAAACTTGGGATGAGCATAAAAATATCATTAAGGAATATACAAAGAAGGAAAAATGTTGGCCTTGCTAAAACATGTAAACCATGAATACATTATCATAAAGTAAAAAAATTCACCTTTTTTAAGTAGAAAATACTCTTCACCAAATATAAGCTAATTTATTACCCTTTGTAACAAAAATATTACCATAAAACCCATATAAAGCACACAAAACATATAAAAGGTAACTTGGGACATAATCATACTTAAAAAAAATAACCATGCAGTCAAATTCCACACATATCATTCTTACAAATAGAATATACATACAACCAACTTCCATACCCAATGCATTGGAGGTTATAACATTACCACATGTCCTTGGTTTATCACATAACCACCCATATTTGGTTTATCACGTAATCACCCATTAAATTTACAAGTACCATTATATAATCATAAAACATAAATGATTGCAATTATCAACATTTCAGTCATAAAATTTCATTTGAAATCACAAGAAATAATTTCAAGATATTGAAATAGCCAATCCACTTTAAAAACCATTTTCAATACCAAAACACCCAAAAATGGAATAAGGGATTTCTTTTCCTTAAAAATGTAAAATATTATAGAGGAAACCAAATATCAAATAACGGTTATAGAGGCGGAGAAGTCGATGTCACCAAATTTGTTAAAAACATTCTTTTTTCATTTAGTGAAAGGATTTATATAAAAAAGATTCCATTTAAAAACCATTGAATGGAATTAAAATTCAAATTGTTGATTATACACCATATAAAAGAATGTGGTGAATATTATCAAAATATGCATCAATGAAAGGATATTAAGACGAAGTCCCTTACAAAGATTGTATCATTATATTAAGGATAAATCTATGACATAATTATGTGTGAAAAATATAAATACACCCAATATATATTGATATTAATTGTAAAAAAATCATAGGTGATTCACACATATTCTTTGAAAAACAAAACTAATGACACGGATATTTAACTTAATGAATGGGGATTGAGTTAAGATTTCCCCTACCTTGAGTCTGACTCACCATGTACAATCATTACCTTCCAGAATAATAAAATTAGGTTAATTTATACTTTCTTGAGAATCTTTTTCAAGATTATTATTCCTTTCATATGACTTGTTACCATGTTATAAAAATTACAAAATTATTTAAGTTCATATCGTACGTTTTGTCGATCTTCGGTACTTGAGTCAAAAATGAACTTGTTTTGATGTAAATTGTCCATGTGGTAAAAATTAAATAATCTCCAACAATATTCATGATTTAAATATCATATATATCCAGTATATATGTATTTATAATAATCCATAAAATTTGGAGATAATAAATGAAATGCACTATTCATTGAGACAGTAGGTCGTACGTATGCGTGAATGCTACTTTCATTTCATTGTCATATTAAAACAATAAGAATTAAATTATAATTAAAGTATTATATTAATTTCATATATGTTTCATGTCTTTAAAAAACCATCCTTTATACATTCCATGTATAGTGGGAACGAGTCAAATCGTTTTTAGGGGCGGTAGTCCACACTTCCTCAAGCAAAATTATCGTATAACAACAATATGGAAAGAATGAAGGTGTGATTAGTATAAAATATAATGAATGTGAAACAGGTTATAATATACATATTAAAATATTATTTTACCATAATAATTGTTTTAAGACAATCCATGAAGGTGGTAAAGGAAAAAAAACAAAAACATTATGCACGGAGGCGATTAACCGGTATATATTGGACAACAATTTTGTTTATTTGAATAAGAGGATGTAAGAAATGAAATGGATATGAAATATTCCATTAGAAACATAAAACAATAGTATATAAATTATTCTTTATTAATCATGCATTGATGGATAGATGTGGTGAGGAGGAAGTATAAAAATAAATAAATAAATAAAGGTACTTTGAGAAAATTACCGCTTGAATATACCCTCCTTGAAAGACCCTTGAGGACCATGGATTTGGTCTTTTGTTGATACCATAAGCACTTGCACATTGGTAGAGTGAGGAGAATAGATTTGGGTAGATATTTTAGGATCTAAAAGGCTTTTTGGGTTGAAATAGGTTGGTGGATAGGTGTTATTTGTACTTGAGGAGAGGTGGGTTCAAGTGATTAATTTATAGATAATTTTATATTAAAATCCAACCATATAGAGGTGGCATTAATTTCCATAACTTTGGATTGTAATTAAGGTTTTATATTATGGTTAGGATCGATTAAAACCTCAAACAACCATCAAATGTTGTAGTTTCTAGGTATGTAAAGCTTTTATCTTTTAACTTTAACCCTTGTCAAAATTTCATTTTTACTACAGTAAATAATTTTTTTACCAAGGTAAATTTTATACCTAAAAATGTAATTGACCTTAAAACCTAATTTGGGTCTTATGATTAAAAATATGGAATCCATTTTATCAAATTCAATTCACATAATTGGGAAATTTTGATTTAAAATTAATTCCGTAAACAAAACTAAAAACGGGTTTTTTAAGTAAAACGTTCAAAAGTTCGAAAAGTTTTTATATATATTTTTAACTTGAAATTGATTACAATGACCTAAATTAGATTAAATGATAAGAAAATAGTTTAATTAAACTATAAAAACAATTAAAATGATAATCTATCTATATAAATAAATTATATGAAAAAATAGTTTTGAATTAAAATACAGTATTTTTCATTATTCATTAAAATATGAAAGTTATTAGAAAAATACCAAAAAAATATCCAAAATAAATTTTAATGTCTATGTTCTAAAGAATAAGTTTATTATGTCAAATAGAACTTATAAAATTTTCAAAAACTATATTTAAAAAAGGTTCTCCATCAAAATGAGGTAAAACTACCTTTTAAAAATATTATAGTATTTAATGCTTAAAATTGGATTTATTCTCATTTAAAGCCTCTAAAATTTATTGGATAAATGTAGAAACATTTTACAAAAATGTATAATCATGTTTTTGTTAGTTATATTCATTATTTAAAATACAATTTCTACGCTTTAACAACCATTTAAAATAATATTATTATTATTGTATTATTTTTTGGTATAACTCAGTGTTGTGTGCATCGTAAGATTTCAGAGAAACATGTTGTTGTGTGTCGAGTACGCTATCAAATAAAGAATCCCACTTAATGTAAAATTAATATCTTATTCGTAAATATTAATTAATATTAAAATGTATTATTCTATAAATACCTGGGATGTTACATTTATAATTAATTTATTTATTTATAAATTCCTTATAAATTAAAATATCCCAAAATACCTTTTATCATGATTTATAAAAAAATTATAAACTGTCAAAAAGTTTATTATCTAAAAAATTATTTTTTAAAATTATTTTTTTAGCCTTATATATGATCTTTATTCTTCATAAGGGTACCCTCCTTTAATCCCTACACAGACACTCTCTATAAGAGTAAGAGATTATTTTAGAAGCTTGTGTGAAGGTAACCTGAAGGTTAACTTTATACAAATAATTTAAAAAACTGATGTATAGAGGAGATATGTAGATTTTAATTATGTAGATTCTTCACATAAATGTATTACCCTTATATAACTCTTTTTCATAAGGTTACTCACTAAATTCAAAACACTAAAAAATGGTAAAATCAAGAACCCTTACGCAACTACTCAAATACCCTTAAATTTATGGGTAAATGCATATATAACTTTACATAGGCTACCTATGTAATTTTAGTACCTTTACAAAACCCATTTTTACATAGGTGATATAGTGGTTACCCTTACACATACCATCAATGTAAGGGTATGACATTTTACATAGTGAACTGCATAAGGGTAAAACATATTTACCCTTACACAGTTTATTCAAGGGTTTATTTTCTTCCTCCAGTTTTAAGAAAACTCAATTATACATTTGTCTTTGAATACCAATTATTAAAAAACATATTACTCTCTAAGAAACCCCCTTTGAAAGAATTGATGGATTTTATAAGATCAAATCATGATCATTTGTAGTGGAATACATCTCAAAAAATAGGATATCTATCTTCAAGATATCCACATGATAATAAAACAATAAAATATATTAACTAGTATTCTAAAGATACAATAACAATTATCTTATCTTTATAAGATAATTCTTAAGGAAGTTCAAAAATATTAGTGAACAAACACACCCTTCCACTGAGGGGAAAAACACCCACATGGATCCCCAATCATATTGTGAGGATACCCAAATGTTGAAGGGATATTAGTGCCATAATTTTTGAAATGTTAAATAGAAATTTGGGAATAAGAGAGTTTAGAATAGGCTCAAATATGTTGTACACCACACCCAATAGAAGAGGACCTCATCCTCTTATATTGCTGAAGCATATGGAACTTCCTTTAAAATGTATAGTATGTGTTTCTAAATGTTGGTATAATTCATTACAACATTTTCAATGAATTTAATGCAATGTTTTTAATGGATGAATAAACTATTCAGGAGATAAATGAATAATATATATATCATATATGTATATTTTTCATTCATACATCACATTCATGAAAGAAATATTCATCAAATGAATTATTAAATGTACACTATATATATATTATCATATTTTATATATATATATATATATATATATATATCATGAATCAAATTCATGTGTACATTCATCTCATGCATGTATATTTTAGTGCACATCCAACAGTTAGGACCCTTCTTTATGGTGGTCCTAGAAGAGAGCCTTCTTCTAAGAGACATGGGATGTTGGTGGACCCCTATGCTGGTGATGTTTATTTTGGCTTTAGTCATGAAAATAAGAGGGACCCTTCCCCAACTAAGATAAATTCTCTTATGATGAATTTTATATTTGTTTTGGAGAGTCAATTCCACCCAAATTAGATAGTATTAAGGTATGGTGGATGAGTTCCTTTAATTTTTGTGTTCGATACCATTTTTAATGTACTATGGCCTTAAAGTGAACCCTGTTGTGGAGAACATATGGTCATGTGGATTGATATCTACAAGCCATGGAGTTAGATAACTTAGAGGCTCTGAGTTTGATCTAAGGTGAAAACTATTTATTCTCTACTTTAGATAATGTTTTGGTAGGCCTAAGCATGATCAACCTTTTTCTTTCCTCATCCCTTGTTTTAGACCTTGATTTTCCAATGGATCCATTAACTCAACCCTTGTTCATAAAGGCTTCTTTTAAGGATGTTTTGATGACCGCCCTTATCTTCTGATAGTGTGACTTGGCTCTTGTATGGGAGATTCTTTTGGGATCTCTATGTAGTGGAAATGATTCCATGTGTTGTTTTCCATAGTATATACTAGTTACCTACTTTCCATACCCATTTTTATGATTTTTAATAAAGGTTGTAGTGTATCCAAGTTGGTGGTATGGAATTTTCCTTCATTGGAAATAAGGGCTCCTAGATAGAGAAGGATGATCTCATATACTTTAGGGTACATCGTATTTCATAATAGTTTGAAATTATGACCCTTAGAGTAGTAGATGTTGTTATCTTTCAATTTAATGTTGTGGTGGATGAATATTAAAGAGTCATTCCTGAATGTGCACTAGGCTTACCTCCCCATTGAAATAGAAGCTTCTACATAGACCTTTACCCAAGTATGGATCAATATCTATTCCATCATATCAAATAATCCTATATATCTACGATATATTAAGGTGAAGTTGGAGGATCAGTAGAGGGAGGGATAGTAATACCTAGGGTGTTTCCCTGGGAATCCCTAGTGTTGTTCACTAACAATGTGGATGAGATATTGAGGTTATGCATGTATTAACATCTTTAAACCAAGGTTACTAATATAAATTAATTTCCACCATTTAGAATTAATTATTTCTTTGACCAGTGGTTTGGGGTTAAGTGTTTCTTAGAGTTTGACCTTGGTATGGGTTATCACCAGCTCTGGGTTCCAGATGAGGATATAATGATGGTGTCTTTCCAGAGATGCAACTTTTACTTTCAGTTATTTATGATTCCCTTCATCATGTTAAATTATCTAGTAATGTTTATGGGACTTATGAAATGGATCTTTCATCCCTTCTTGAATTAGTTTATGTTAGTATTCAATTATGAAATCCTTATGTACTTGGAATCAGTGGTAGAGTAGCCAAGACATTTCAGGTTGATTCTAGGAATACTTTAAGAGTTCTATATTTATGGAAATATCTTGAAGTTTCAATTTGGGATTTGATATGTCTATTACCTAGGACATGTCGTCATAGAGGAAGGACAAGTAGTGTACCTAGAAAAGTTTGAGGCAGTGCTAGTTTGGAAGCCACCTAAGAGAGTGATCGAGGTGTAGAGCTTCCTTGGGTTGGTAGGATTTCATCATAAATTTGTTCCTGACTCCTCTGGGATCAAGGAACCTCAAATATATTGGACACAAAATGGTTTCATTTTTAGTGGGAAGATGAGTGTTAGTATACTTTCCCGAAGATACAGTAGGGTTGGAAAATCACCAAAATCTTGAGACATCTAGAGGATGGTGTTAAGTATGTGGTTTTATGAGTTTTCTCTATAACTAATCTTAGATTAATTCTAACAGAGAGTAATGAATTAATCATCTATGTGTTCTATCATATAAGACCCCATGTTCTGAAATACACAACCCATGACTTAGATCTGGCAGCATCAGTTATCACCCTGAAGTCTTATTGACATTATCTTAAGAGAGATATTACCTAACCATAGTTCCAATGGATATACTCGTGATTGAATTCTAAAGGTGGGGAGAATTCCATCCTCTTTCTTATAATGGATAGTGTTTACTATCATGTTTCAAAAAGAGGTGATGAGGGATTTTCTTAGTTTCCCCTCCACATTATATCTTAGAGTGGTGAGGATGTACTAAAACCTTCAGTGTCAGTTTCGGTGGATAGCATTAATATTTTTTGTTTTTGAGTTTTTCTCTTGATTCCAAACATAAAAACTGGTGAAAGATGAGATTATAATATGTAAGTGCATGTGGGATGGTGTATCTATAGATTTTTTTTATGGGACATCTATGATCAGTAAGTGGTCATGACATTATCTAAGTGATCATGGACTGACTAATTGAGTCATATCACATCTTATTCATCTAAGTGAAGAGTTTTATGGAGATATTTGGATGTCAATATGTACATGATATTGTCTAAATTCAAATATTTCCATTATAATCGTCAAATAAATTTATGATCATTTCACTTCATGATTATTGATAGGATTATAAGAGTATTTGGGTCTTCGTTGTAATTGATCATGACATTCCACCCTCCCCAGAAATATGGACTGGTAGAGCAAACTATTCAGGATCAATAGGACATTATTTGAGCCAATATGTTGGTTTTTTGTCATATTTTATAGGTTTATCTACCATTTTTTTATTTTTTTGTAATAATACTTTCCATTCCTCCATTACTTTGGTGCCATTAGATGACTTCTATGGGAGACATTATGGGTGACCTTTGTGCTAGTTTGAGCCAAGGGAGACAATTCTCAATGTCCTAGATATTTTTTAATCAATTGCATGGGAGGTTCATGTCATCTAGGAGTGTATGGGGACAACTAAGATCCTTCATAAGTATTGTACATACTTATGATGAATGCCTTTTGTGTTTAATGAGGATATCATGTGTTTTGAGATATCTCACCTCGATGAGGATCAAAAATATTTTTCTGGGTAAATAGTCTATCTTTGAGATTCTTTGACTCTTTCTAGATACTACATAGAGTTAATAAGGTGGCATACCACCTATACCTACCCCCACAGTTAGACTAGGTGCATGGTATTTCCATGTGTTGAGGCTCAAGGGATATTTTCATTACCCGCTATACTTTATTGACTGAGGTGAGTGGGATGTTGAGAAGGAAGATACCCTCTTGGAGTACCCGATGACCAACAAGGATCAACTAGATGGGATCCTTCAATGGAGAGTTATTCCCTTTGGTTGTGTTTATTCAAATCATGGTAACATCCAAGATTACTCGTGGGAGTGGTAGGACTAGATGTGAGCGCAGTATCCTCACTTTTATAAGTAATATTTTTCTTTTCAGGATGAGAATACTTGAATGTGTAGAGAATTTAGATACTCTAAAAACTCTTTTTATCATTTTAAATTTTTTAAATAATATTTTCAGAGTAAGGTACAAAGTCATCATGGAATTCTAGGGCCTATGGAGCCTCAGTGAAGATATATTAAAAATATTAAATATAAAATATCATGTACCCAAATTTTTTTAGAAGTAATGTAATAACTCCAAAATTGTGTCTCATATATGAAAACTAAGACCTACATTAAATTGTGAGTGTGTTTTTTACCCTAGGTATAAAATAAGTCTTTTCTATATCAGACGATTCGATAGTGTGCAGTCATGGGTGGTTTAAATGAATTAAATTAATTTATTAATTTTATTTTAATTTAATTCCCAAACCTTAATGAAAATCCTTTATAAACATCTATTTTTTGAATTCCCTAGTGTTATATTGATAACCCTATAGGGAATGAGAGGATGTATAGGGATTTAGTGAAGAGTGCACTGGCTGGTGATCTTGTGATCGAGCATTAGTAATGAACAAACATGGAGTTTTGTGGATCCAATGAAAAGCCTGGTGGATTTAATCAATGGAATCAATGTGGATTCATTAATCTCTATTGATCAATCTAAATATGATGTTGGATATTTTTTGTGGTTTAATTCCTTATTCTTGGTTGTTATGAAAAACATGAATTAATTTATTTTAAATTAGTTTATAGAACATTCTTCAATGGGTTTTCCAATGTTTGTATTCTCTTACAAGAATTAGAAAGTTTATATTTTTCATTAATTTAATTTATTTATTTGATTATCCTACCCATTCATTGGATTATTATGAATATGGATAGAATTATCATAGGATTCATTTGATTATCACATTTGTGTCTCATGATTTTCTCCCACTTTTCTTCAATGTTCATCATCAGTATTTCTATTATTTAATGATTCATTGATACATGTGGAACTAATTTTTATATAATAAAACTTTGGTGAAGTGGATTGTGGTTATGATTTCACTCTTTGGATTTAGATATGTGATTGATACATGGTAGAAATGATGTGAAATTTATGATGGTTCTAATGATGATGGTTTCACAATCCGGATTGAGCAGGTTTCTTTAGAGTTGCAATAATGGGTGATCTTGATAAATGGATGGTTGGAATCTAGAAACCATTGATGTTGGAGAGTTAGTGATGGGTGTTTTGATGGATTTTCCATGAGGTAGACCAGGTGTTTATTTGGGATAAATATGATGGATGATTTTATAGAATGATTAATTACTGGTATATGACCATAGACAACATAATAAGCTCATTCGACATAGATCCAAAATTCATGGTAGATTTATTGGCTATTACAGAGGAGGAGGTGATGTGGGGAGTATGCTTAAAGGCCATGGGTTTCTATAAAAACTAAATATACACAACATATACTTTCTAAGAACACACATTTTGTAGACCCCTATATGTGGAGGCTAGGGTTTATATAGTGGGTTAAATATCACATGCCATGTGTTGGACCCACACACTATGTTAACCTTATACAGCTAGTTTAGTGTGAACATGTAGTATACGCCTAGGAGACCATGTGTCCCCAAAAACTATGTGTGATAGGGAACACCCCATTTACATTGAAAAGTGAATGTGATTGAGAAGTAGGAACACATCTAGTGCTTAACTAATATCTACATGATGTTTATAATAACAACATGTCATGTATATAGGGGGAACATGTAATGTGAGACGACAGTACAGTAGTAGTTCCATAATCGGTGATACATGTATTGTGCCCCATGGGACACACCATTTACTCTTTCTAGGGTATGTTAGTTCCCTTTTTATTCTTAGATCAACTATGGTATAAACGTGTGTTAGTTCTCTTGAACTATATCACTGTGGGTGAGTTTACTCAATCCATCCATAATAGGGTATAGATAGGTTTTACATCCTATGTATAGGGCGATATATCCTTTCTATATGATAGTTCTAGATAGAGTCAGGTATCCCTCCATGAGGCTCAGGGTGTAATCCTCCATCATTCTTCCTTATGTGGGTTCAATTATCCCATTTACAATATCCAGTTCATGTAATCCCCTTCCTAGTGGGTTAATCTATTTAGGTTTGTTATCCCCCATTGTCCCTAGGCATAATCCCTAATCTTTGTATCGATGTCTATTTTCTTTTAGTAAAGTGTATTTTTATTGGGTGAGTATCACGGATAAGCCCTATTAGTTCCTTCAAGGTTATTTATGTAAATACCCAACAAGAATGTCTTCCCAAAAGATTTACACTAGTAAAGAGAGATGTGATGATTGAGTTCTCTCATCAAAATGATACACTTCATCCAACAATGGAATCCTAGGCTGGTGGTGAGGATGTGACCTCACCTTGATACTTGGATTCTTCCTTTTATAATATCTTTCTAATATTTTTTATTCCATTATTTTTTTGATTTATAGATGACACCCTATTTGATGATTTTTGTTAGGTGATTTTGAGGTGTCCTACTAGGTATGTTTATACTCATGCCTACCTGGGATTTTTTGATACATGATGTGTCTTATGTGGATGAAAGGTCTTTTGAATAAGTTATAGGAGAACAATGAACAAGTAGAGCTTAATAATTCTAGAAAAATAGTAGATGGTTTTAGGAGTTTCATTTTGACAGCACTCTAAATTTTTTTTTATGGTTGGTATCTTTTACATATTTGGAGGGATTTTATTCTTCTATTTTGTATTTTTTATACCCTTTATCTTACATTTATATGGGATTAGTTTTTAACCAGAAATTTATAGTATTATTCGTTTATATTTTCCATATTGTACTAGTGTATAGAGATGTTTGTGTGTATACAAGTACTTTAGGATAAGGCCTCCCATGTGTGTGTTATACCTACTCAATTCTAGTCTCAAACTCCGAGCCTATTGGAGGAAGCCATGGGAGTCATTCTCAGATTACCACCTGATAGAAGGGCCCGGATGGGTTGAGTCATTATATAGACATTTAACATTAGGTAATGATAGTGAAAAACCCATGGGGTAGCGGTTGTGAGGTTCCTTGATTATTCTTATTGATATTATATTACTTTATTTGGAATTGATATTTGGTGAGTGACACTTAGTGAGGCTGAAGGATTAGTTGTACTTGTGGGTCTTTTTTGTTTCTTCTTTTTATTCACTATGTATTTAGTATGATTCTTCCATATTTTCAAAAGATTTCATTAGTATGATCCTACTGAGTAAACCTATAATTATCACCACTCTATATACATTTTTTTTCCTAGAAGGATTTTCAAACTGATCAGGACATAACTAATTCTGTTTATTATTTTCAAGTTGTCCCTACCATTGTATTTTGTTATGTTTTTCCTTTTGAGTATTTTCACTATGTAGGAATTTGACATTCATTATGGGATATGGGGACCTTTTATTTTGTACATTGTTTCATTTAACATGGTGTTTTTGGTTTATTTTCATCATATCTTGTGATATTTTATTTTATTTCGATGGTAATTCCCCTAATATCTATATTTTCATACCCTTAGTGCTAGTCACCACCTCATGGAATACTGGAGGAGGGATTTAGTGGTAATTTTATTTATTTATTCACTTAAAATAGAGTAAGGGTACCTATGGGGGAAAGGTTTTATGGAAGATTTGTATCAAATATGATAGTTGAGAGATTGGAAGTAGACTGGATTTATGCACTGGTGAGGACTGTATGATTTTTCTAGGGAAACAGTGTCACTGAACCTAGTGCGTGATGTAAGATAAGTAGATCAACTAAGAAATAGGATTTTTGGAACTCCTATGATTCAATAAATTAGACTTAATACTTCTATGAATGATAGGTGAAGTGGTACTTCTTTCAAGGTAGAGATTTATGAGAGATACAGGTGTCATGATTACTTATGTTTTGTTTAAATAGGGTAACTCTAGAAAATTAAAATGAATGTTAATGAATTGGATTGAAATTTATTCTATGTTAATGGAAATAATAGTTTACTAATTTTTTTTATAAATGTTTCTTGTGTGTTGAACACTTGTAGTTCAAGTTTTATAGTCTCAATAAGAAGACCTGGTTGTCCATTAGAGAGTTAACCCTATAGAGTAGGATGATAAATGATAAAGGACACTGGGATATTTTTAGTGTTATTGTTTTGGAAAGTATGAGGGGTGTGTCTATGATATTTAGATAGAGTGTTATCTAGAGTAGATAGAGATATCATTCAGCTTGATCTATTCCAGAGATGAGTATTGGGTTACCCTGGCTATTAGTTAGATGAGAGGGGTAGCTAGTTAGTGGTGGATTCCATACCTGAGCGAGTCGATATAGGTGAATGTTTCATGGGATATTTTCAAAAAATAGTTTCATGGAGAGATTCTATTATCAAAAATTTGGTATTTTAGGAGGCCTGAGTTACTCTCCCTCTAGCAGGGGAGCCTGAGTGTGTGAGAGCTCACGATCAGGTTTAAGGACCTTCTTCATTTAACTCTTTATCTGGTCAAGGATAATAATTCAAGAGAAAAATGGATTGAGTAGGATTTTCATCTAACTATTAGATATGTGTTCACACCATTTACATTTCCTGTATACTTAGAGTTACAGAAAAGGACTTGGGTTTTTGAGAGGATTCATTCTCCGATAGTTTCACCAGGAGGGGAAGGTAAGTAGAAACTTTTTAGGAGTATAGATTCAGATGGAGGACCTCAAGTTTCATGGATATCAAGGTTTACATCACCAGGTAGTCAAATATAGCAGTTAATTCCATGTTTTTCTTTGGATAGCAGTTCTTGTGGGTCTACCAAGGGATCTGTACCAATGTGTTATTCATGTGAGAATCTTTAACACTATTAGTTCTAGTTCCCAACCAATATCAGGGATCCTTGTGGTGAAGTTAGTCGGATATCTTATTATACTCAATAAAAATCATCAGTTTAGTCTTAGTAGCAGTCTTATCTGCTGATAGGAGATGGATCTAGAGTATTTTGTCCTTGGAATTTTCCTTATCCTCATGAGACTATTCCTAAGTTCAACTATGGCGGTGCTCATTGGAAACAATGAAGGAGATACGAATGTGGTCAAATTCATGATATGGATGTTCCCATTCCATAGGGACTATAGATCATATTAGGCACCCTATTCTTATAATCTATCATGATTTATGCTCTGTTTGATTCAAGAGAATCACACTACATAATTTCACCTTCCACGTTATATACATTGGGACTAGATGTGGTTAGTATTCTAGTTCCCCTAGTGTTATCTATGCCACTTGGTGGTTAATTTTTCTTATTTTTTGTGTACCAAGGATGTAGACTAATAATTGGGTTGTATCATTCAGTTATAAATTTATTTCTATTATATATATAGTTGTACGATTTCATTATATCCATTGATTGGTTATATTCTATATGAATTTTTGTAAACCATTTCTAGGGGAGAGCTGAGTTCTATGATAAAGGTGTCCATTGTGTGGTTTCAGTTAGAAATTGGGACCACCAAATAGTCCAATGTTGTTCAAGTTCGTTGTTATCCTAGTTAACATATTTTTCATCAGGGTCATTAGTTTCATAGTTAGTGGAGTTATTGAGAGTTTTATAGGTGTTCCATTATTTTTTTCATGAGGAGGTTGTGGATTCACCCCCTTAGCAATATGTTGAGTTTGGGATCTAGTTTTAGTTTGGTGTTTCTCTTATTTTTATGGATCTTATTAGATTAAACATTTAGAGTTGTGTGAGTTGATAATCTAGGTCAATGGTCTGATACAAAGAGGTTTCATTCAGTGGATTCTATCTCTATGGGGTGATTCTGTGTTATTATCCAATAATGTGTATGGTATTATGTGGTTGTGCATAGATTACTAGTGGTCAAACCATGAAATGGTCAAGAACTATTATCATCTCTGAAGTATAGTTGATTTGTTTAACCAGTTGAGAGGATCTATCTAGTTTTCTAAAATAAATTTATAGTCTGGTTATCACTAAATTATTGAAAAGTATGAATATATCTTAAAGTCTGTCTTATAGAGTTGATATGGGGACTTTTATTTATTAGTCATGTTGTTCGGTTTCACTAATTCCCCTGATGTTTCCATGGGGATCATGAACTCATTTTTCTTTCTGACCCTTTCTCTAGGGCTAGCACATCATGTGCACTTCCTTTTTCCCTACATTCCCACTTTCAAAATGCAGGTGTCTTCCATCACTTTAATCGATGATGTTGTCTCCTTGATTTAAATGGGATGAATATATATCAATTCCTCATTCCATTTATTCATCCTTATATCTCAACTCCTAGTCGAGGTCTCCCCCGTATATTTAAGTCATGTATGTGAAACACATTCCCAATGCCATCTCAAGGTTGATGCTAATTAATTACACTACTTCAGTATCAATAGGGTGGAAAACTTTGGTTAGGTTTGGTAGTATCATTATTAATGTTGGAAATATATAGATTTTGGGTTGGTTGGTAACCTATAAAGTCCTCCACTTTTATAGGTAATCTCATGTTTGAGGCATCTTAGGCATGGAACCTAAGGCATCCTATGTCGGTCACAAGGTAGTTCACGCAAGGTGCATAAGTCTTCGAAATATTTTTCTTTAGGTATCCCATTATTGTGGTATGGGTTAGGTATTCTAGATTAAGTAATGAGTTTAACATCTCATAGATATGGATCGGGTCCCATGTTTAATTTCTGGTGGAGATGTGTGCAGGATTAACATATTTCAAGGACATATGGGTGAATGTTTAACATCTCGCAGAGATGGTCACAGTCTTAACTTCTTATAGGAATAAATGGATGGTTATTTGTTTTCCTATGGGGGAGATATCACACTTATAATTATAGAGTGTGTCCCACAAGGGGTAATATTTCACACTGAGGTGGTGGAGTGTGTCACCACAAGGTGGATAATGTCACACTTGGATGATGTAGTCCCCCCCTATGGGGATAATGTCACATTTTTATGGTGGAATGTGTCCCCAGATGGGGATAATTTCACACATGTATGGTGGATTGTGTCCCTCTAAGGGTGATAATTTCACACTTTTACAATAGTATTCTTCCTCAGAAACCACTTAGCGGTTACCCGAGTTGTTCAGACACATGACCTCAAGAATGCCTCCCCAAACTCCAGAGGCTTCCGACTAGCAGTGAGGGACTAGGCTGTTTTTGTTGGGAGAAAATGACCTCATTGATCAGAGATGAGAATATCGGTAACCAAATAAATAATAAATAGAAGAATTCGTAATATCAAAAATGAAGTAGCAGAAAAATAATAATACATATAGAATAAATAAACAAGCAGAAGATGAATCGGTAATATATAAAAAAGATGATGATTGTGATGTCATGAGTCTATAAAAAATTAATTAAATTGGATATATGGGAAACTTTCATATACCACATGATATAAATGTAACAAAAAGACTAAAAACTATCACTATTATAATCTTGAGCATAGGCTTAGTCCTCTACACCTGTATTCCATCCTAACACTATAAATCAAACATCGTAAATAAGGAAGTTCCATTTATTTACACCTACAATCATGAATTATTCTTTGGTACCAAAGGTGGTCCAAGTAGGGTGTGAGATATACTCAGTAGGTCACCACCTACAGTGTCTAGATCAATCCAGTATGTGTGTATAAAATGAGTAGTGTGCCAATAAATAATAAATGCAGTGCTGAAAATAAATAAATATAGATCACATAGGGTTACTTTTAGGATACCCAGTCAACTCTACCTACTTCGTCCTAAGCTGGATGTATCAAAATATTTAACTTGTACAAGTGATAAAAATGGTAATATTTATTATAAATAAATTACCAAAGGATGGACCATCCCCAAGACTATGAGTTGGCTTGGTGGATACATCCCAGGAATTTCAATTACACATTATTACTCTCTTATTTAGATGACATATTTATAAATTAATAAGAGTCACCCTAAGCCCATCCAAGGTGATCTAGAATGAATCATAATAATCACTCTAGGGGAGCTGTCTATACCCAATGTTTTGGGAGTCTGTCCAAGGTGACCTATGAATGAGATCCCAAGTATCACTCATGTTATGGGGTGTAAAAAACACACCCTCTAAGTCTGTCATTGGTATCTCATTTAGGGGTCTGAGTCTTGCACATGGAATGGTTCAACCATCTCACTTTTGAGGCCATAAAATGGGTCTCCCCTAGGGAACCAATGTCACTCATCTAGAGGTAAATAAAAACTCATAGTGAGCCCATACAAGGAATACATAGTTTCATCCCTAGCATGTTTATAATTATTTAAAAATTTCTAAATATAAGGCATGATGATCTCATCTAAGGTGTCATTAGATCAGGACCCTTGTATTTCCATTAAAATAAAGTAAGGGCATGATTTTTCTATCAAGATCATACCATTTACAAAAGAAAGATATTATGAAATTTTTAAACAAGTGAGATATTTCATTTAATCAAACATTTCCAACCATGGAATAATGCATAAGGCTTATGGAATAAGGGCCTAAAAACTTGTCCTATCATTCCCATTAGTTCAAAAGAACTTATTATTAAGCCAAGTCATATCTCATAAGTTGATATAACGAGCTATAGAAAAAAGGGAACTAGTCCCTCAAGTAAAGTCACACCCAAAGGGGTGGATTAGGTCAAGGTGATCGACCAAGGGGTTGATTCACCACTCTATAGAGTTGTATTGGGAATTAAAAACAACTCAATTTAATTTATTAAATAATTTAGATGAATATTTGGAAATTTATAGCATGTTTTACAATATTTTACATCATAAAATCAATTAAACTTGAGAGAAATAATCTATGTCATCTACCTTAGGTTATTAGTGCTCTCCTTACCTAGTGTCAGCCCAATAATTGAGATATAATAGAAGATATCTGAAGAATTTTCAAATGACCTAAAAATGAGGAAAATGAGTTCACATAAAAATAGAAAAATAGAGGAGAAGATAAACTAGAATTAAAAGGGAATAGGAGCATAGATATTACTATTAGCTTTTCAATGCTTCTAATGGAAAAGGAAATGGAGTTTGAATGTAGGAGGGATCAAAATACCTAGGTTTGAATGAGGAGGGGAGCTTGTGTGTCATATACTAAAGTAAAGAAGGTATGAAGAGATATTTGGGTATTAAAAACTTTCAGGGGGGAAATGTAAAATTCCCTTGTAACATGGGGTCTCATGGTTTAGGTGCATGGTTAGAAAAACTATGTGCCAACTGTGCACCCAACACTGTATAAGGGAGCCCCTCATACTGGCTAGGAATATATCTTGAATAACCATGAATAATCCATGTGAAACACCTCTATTATGGATTTTTGAATCTTCACATGGGTGTGTGTCCCTCCTTACACAGTATTAGACAAATAGTGTGGCTTCCCCTATGCACTGGGTGGCCCACATTGTTTGGTTACATGGTTAGTATTAATCATACGCTAACCATTCGACTCAGTATGGCTTCCCATTTTCTGAAAATCTAGGCTTTGAACTATCCATGGAATCTCTTGTACTGCTCCTTATCCATTGTAGAACATTATGAGCTTAAAATGAGAAGTATTGAACTGTAAAACAAGAATATGTACCTCTCCAAAAAGTCGGGATGTTACAATCTCCCCTTCTTAAAACAACTCATCCCAGAGTTTCCCTTCCAAGGGTTGTAAAAAGTCATCTGAGAAGAGTTCTGGCCATTGATCACATACATTGGATTCCAACTCCTAGTTCTTGTCAGGTACACGGTCATGCTACCATATCACCCGGACCAATGGCACTGACCTACTTCATAGGTCCTTCATTCTCTTATCAATGATACATATCAAATGATCCTCAAAGGACACATCCTCCTAAAGCTTAATATCCTCGGGGTTAAGTGAATGAGATGGGTTAGCATGATATTTGTGTAACTATGATATATGTAAGACATCTCGCATATAATGGTACCTTTGAGGTAACTATAACTGATAGGCTACCGAACTGACTCTATCCACTCTCTTGAAAGGCTAGACGTAATGAGGAAATAGCTTGAACTATCTCTGAATTCATCTATGATCTAATCTAGGAAATAGACATAGAAAGACTCAATGTCGCACCTTAAACTACAGACATCGACGACAATGATCGGTATAAGACTTATGAATGGAGTAAGTTTTAGTTGTACACTTATGAATTCACTTCACCTACTCTGAAGTCTCCAAGATGAGAAAAGGACCCAATAGAGTTTCCTTAGCTACCTCTACCCAACATATAGGGGAATAGCTTGACCTACTGTAAAGGGACTCATACAAAGCCATCTATATCATTGGATGAAATATGTTATTGTAGGAAAAATCTACCATACGTATATTATTTTCCTAAGAACCTTGAAAATAAAATATGTTGTCTTACATCATGTCCTCCAACACCTGTATTGTCTACTCAGACTTTATGTTATCCTGATGGTGATATGTTGTACTCAAGAGAGCTTATGATCCCATTGCCTTCTGCAACCCCTTCTCGAACCGTGATGTAAACCAAAAATCTGCATCTGATATGATATAATGGATAAATCCCTAAATATTAATTATCTATAAAATATAAATCATACCAATCTCATCAACTAATAAGGTATCTCAAATCTGTAGGAAGTGTGTGACCTTTGTCAAGTTGTCAATGATTATCCATACTGCATCGCTTCTTCGAGGGGATCTCTGTAAGCTCTTTTCAAAATCAATGGTGATTTCCTTCCATTTCCACTTAGGAATGGATATAGGTAATAGATGTCCTACAGGTCTCTAGTGCTCTGACTTCACCTACTGATAGATGAAACACCTCATAATGAAACCTGTAATTTTCCTCTTCATGACTGGTCACCAATACTAATGATATATGTCTCGGTACATCTTGGTAAGCCTAGGTTGAACTGCCCAAATAGAGGAATGAGACACCCACATTAGCTCTTCCCATATGTCATAAGGCACCCAAACACTCCCATAGAAAATAATAATCTCATTCCCATCAACAGCCCAACCATGAGGTGGTTTATCACCTCAAATACTCTCCCATAGGATGAGACCTTCAAGATATGATAGTTGTCTTATCTTCACCCACTCAAAAAGAGTGGATTCACTACTAGAGATTCTAAAATTTTTTCTCATGTTGTTCTTGAATATCCAAGTGTATATTAGAAAACAAATCCATCAACTTCCACTCAATACTGGAATCTTGGATGGCATCTGTCTAAGTATTCCATCTCAAGGCATCAACCACGGCATTACTCATATTGGGTGAACAATATATCTCAAAGTAAAATGATTATAGGTATTCTACCTTCCTATACTACCTGAGATTAAAGTCTCACTGTGTAAAGATATATTTGAGACTATTTTGATTTTTTTAAACAACAAACCACCCATCCAATAGATAGTGCCTCCAATAGCATAGATAATAAACCACAACAGCTAGCTCATGGTCATGTATAGGGTAATTATTCTTAGGAGGTCTCAGTTGGAGGAACCCATACACTACAACCTTATCACCCCTTATTAGTCAATCCTACAAGCCTCAGACTAGATGAATTTAACTCCCTTATTAGTCAATCCCATAAGAGGTGTTACTAAGCATGAGAAATCATGGATGAATTTCCTATAATATCTATTCATCCCCAAGAAACTATGTATTTAAAACACATCACTTGGTTTATCCTAGGAAACCATGGCACTCACCTTATCATGGTCAACAGATAAAACTATCTCTAAAATGATATGACCCGTGAAGTGAACCTTACTGATCCAAAAGTGGAATTTTTTTAGCTTCACAAAAAGAGGGTTCTCTCTTAGTGTATTTAGTGTGATCTCAATATGGTTGATGTGGTCATTTCTGGTGCGATAATACACTAATATTTCATCTATGAAGACTACCATGAATGAATCTAGGTATGGGTGGAAACCCCAATTCATCAAGACCGTAAAGAATGCAGGTAAATTCATAAGGTTGGACGATATAACTAGACAATCCTACAATAGGTATGTGCTTCAAAATGTTGTGTGTGGTATGTCTAATGGTATAACATGCACCTAATAGTAGAACAGCCTCAAATCAAACTTAGAGAAAATTATCACTCCTTAGATATGGTCGAAGATGTTGTATATACAAGCTAGTGGATACCAATTCTTTACCATGAGCTAGTTCAACCTATGGTAATCCATGAAAAACCTGAGGATGCCATCCCCCTTCTTGGTGAAAAGGATGGTTGAAACCCATAGTAAAGCACCGGGTTGTATGAAACCCTTTACCATTAAGTATTACTACTACTTCTTGAGTTCTTGAACTATTTAGGTGTCATCCTATAAGGAATAATGGAAATTGGGGTCTCGTCTATCATTATCTAGATGGTGAATTTGACCTCTCTCTCATGAGGTAAGCCAAAAAAAATGTCAGGGAATACATCACTAAAATTATCTTCAAAATATGTAATTCCATAGGATATATTCCCTGATTTCTCATAAAGCTACTCACCATATTTAACCAACCCCTAATTCTTGGGTCCATCTCGACTCACCTTGATACCTCACTTTCCCTAATGAATATATGCCATGTACTCAAGTAATGATAAATACACTCTCTAGTGATAGCAACCAACATTGGCTTGATATGGTACTAGCCAATACATATGGATAATGACGTTAATTCTGATCATGTCAAGGATAAATAAATTCAAAAGGAAAAATTACCCACCTATATCAAGGGGGGACTCATTTCACTGGTGTACACTCTCAGAAAAAACCTATAACAGCATTTCAAGAGTTATAAATCCATAAAATTACTCTATTGTTGGGCCCAAACATTCCAAAATCACATCAAATATTAAATATTGTGATTCACCTATATAAAATAGGTCAGAAACTAAAGTAGAGGCTTCTATAATAGTACCTGATATAGTATAATTCCTTGGACCCTGTTCCTCAGGCATAGGTTGTACTGAAAATACCTGGACTAAACTGTGACCTTGAGAAGGGCGGGTCTGGTCTGTTGGTGTTGAGGCTCTGAGGTCTGAATTCCTTGGCCATGGTCACCTCCTTAGCCTGATCTTTTGGTAGTATAACAACTCCCATCATGATTTTTATTCTCTTATCCTGCACCTAAAAGTGATTTCGGTACAAATCTCCTTTACTGGGCATTGGGGGAATAGATTATCATAAATGTTGAAGGTGGTCCATCCTACCACAATCTTGGCACTCGATTCGGTTTCTTGTTCACTTGGGATTATTATACCCTGCCCAATCACACTAGTTACACACCATATAGCTATAATTTCATGACACATGTCTAGTAATTATCCCATGTGAACCCTCTAAATGACATTTCTTTCCACTGGATAAACCTACTCCCTATCTGGAAGCTAAACCGCCTTGCCTCACATTGCTAGATTTCCTCTGGTTCTACTCAGTGATGAGGGCCTAGTTCACTATCACTTAAATGGTGGACAACCAAAAAATATTTTCCTACAATCATATGGAATATTCAAGCCCATCCTCAAGCTTTCTCATTGTCATCAACTCGTCATTGGTCATGGTTGGTGAAAAACTTAGTAATTCGTTGAAGCAAGATAAATACTCCATTAGAAACATGTCACCTTTTTGTAAGTGCATAAACTCTTGGGAGTAGTCTGTTCTCAATATCCATGGAAAGAAGAAGTCGAAAAAGGTTTTCTGGAAGTCTTCCTAGACCATACCCTGATATTGACTATCCCGATTGAGGACATCCCACCAAAACTTGGAAGAGTCACAAAGCATATAGGTGGCGAGCATGACCATCCACTCTATAGGCATCTCTATATTATTTAAGAGATACAACATGGCCTCCGGCCAAGAATTGGTAGCCAAAGGTACACTATCCCCCAATAAGGTGGGAGGATACTAGTGCTATAATTCTAGAGTCAGATATTCCATATAAGTGGAAATTCTAGGATCACCATGTAGAGATTTCATAAAGTGGAAGAAAATGTCCTGGAACTGAGCATCGGCACCTAGTGAAAGATCAATGGGAGGTTCCTCAAGTGGAACTATAGGAGGTATAAATGGTGGCTTAGGGCCCACCTCTTCAAGCACATGATCATCTCCACCTTCTTGGCATACCATGTGAGGAAATCTTAGTGAAATAACTCTACAATTTCCAAGATCACTCATTAGAAATGATTTATAACAGATAGGGAAGGAGATAATGGAAGGAACATGCACAAGGCCTACCTATAAGAGATTCAAACCTCTATTCCTACTCCTAAATCCATGTCAAGGTTATAGAAAATGTTTCAGAAGCCTTAAGATACACTTCATACTTCCCACTACTAAGTTCAGTTCAAGTTCAAGGTCACGTACAATAGGACAGATATTCTAGTATATGGAGTGTCAAATGAAAGGTATATAGGAAAACAACCTTTACTTTTCATTTGGCATACCCATTTATTTGTAAACTTTTAATTTTAAATATTTTAATTTTATTGAAATTTATTTTCAATTTCTCTCAGCAAATATATCTCATTCTAGTTAATTTTTTCACCAATTCTAAATTTGTAAAGGCTCATACTCTTTATAAATTAAAATTGGCGTGTCAATGAAATATGACCTACACCTTACATGAAACAATAGGATGTTATATTTCATGAATAATGATTTGATATAATGAACTTAAATTACCAATTTATAGAAGTAATCACTTCATAAATTACTATTGGAATTCATCAACCAAATCAATTAAATATTTGATCCCTTAGAACCAATGGTCCCTAGCTACATCATGGAATAATTGGTTAATTGAGTTTTATCCATAAATATATGTAGGAAAAAACTATTTAGATTGATTTAGGAACTTTAATTAATATAACTATATCATTTATACAAGTAACACTAGAATACTGGAATGCATAACAAACAAGAGACTCAATTAATCACCCACAATACAGGCAACGCACGTAGAAATATAGATATGGCATGGAATAAGGCATTAGATTTAAAACCTATGGTTCCTAGTATGATATGTGAATTTATATACCATCATATCATCAATATAGGGTAAAATAACCCTTTTATAGTAATATCAATCAATAATAATGGCACAAAGAAATTATGTCACCCAATGGTGAAATATATAAAAATGTAACAAGCACAACCAATATCAAATTTAACCCATCCCAGGTAATTTAGGTTTCCCCTATACATGGGTTAGTTTCTCCCATGAACAGGATCATTACTAAATTCCAATACTCCTAGCATCCTATCTAATACTAAAATAGTAAGAGAAAAATAAAAAGGGTGCTAATACCACTTTGTAGTGTCCCACCCTAGAATCCAATTAGCGGTTCCCCGAGACGGTTTACCACATGACCTCAAATGTGCCTACCTAAATTCCAGAGGTTGCTGACTAATATTTAGGGACTAGGTTGTGTTCATGAGGAGATAATTACCTCATATATCAGATTGGATCAGAGCAATAAATAATTAAATAAGAAATAGTGGAAGTAATAATAGTATAAAAGCAACATAAAAATAATAACAATACATCAAAAATAAATAAATAAGTAAAAAATGAATCAATAATTGATACAAAATATGGTAATTAAGATATCATGTAGATATAAAAAAATGAATAAAATGGGATACAGAGGAAATAATAAAATACCACATGCTATAAAAAATATAAAAAATCCAAAAACTGACACTAATAGAATCTCAAGTATGGGATAGGTCCTCTACACCCAAACATCATCCTAACACTATAAATAAAGAATAAAAATCTAATTTATTCACTTTATCTACACATAGAATAATTATTTCTACTTGGGTACCACAGAATCCCAAGTAGGGTGTGAGATATACTCAGTATACCACCAACAATGGTGTATAGATCAATCTAGTATGTGCATATAAAATGATCGGTGTGCCAATAAATAATAAATGAAATACGGAAAATAAATAAATATATATCAGACTGGGTTACTTTTGGGATACCTACCCAAATCTAATTTCTTTTTCCTAAGTCAGATTTCTCTCAAGAAGAACCTTGTACAAGTGAGAAAAATGGTAAGAGATGTTATAAATAAAGTGTCAAAGGATAGATTGTCCCCAAGAATGTGATTTGGCTTGGAGAACACATACCAGTAATTTAAATTACAACTTATTACTCTTTAGTTTGAATGAAATATTCATAAATTAATAATAGTCACTATGAACCCAACAAAGGTGATCCAGAAGGAATCCCAAGTATCACACTAGGGGATCTATATAAACCCAATTTCATGGGAGTCTGTCCAAGGAGACCCATGAATTATATCCCAAGTATCACTCTCTATATGGTGTGGAAAAAACATATACCTCTGAGTATGTCCTTGGTATTTCACCTAGTGGTCTAAGTCTCACTCATGGCATGGTACAACCATCTCTCCACCAAGATTTTGCACAGGGTATCCCACAGGGAACTGGTGTCACTTGTATGGAGGTAAAGGAAAAAGCATGGTGAGAGCATCTAAGGAATACATAGTATCACATCCAACATATTTTAAATTATCAAAAAAATACTACAAGGAATGTTGATCCCATCCAAATTGTCCATAAATCAGGACCCTTGTATCTCCCTTGGCATAAAGTAAGGGTATGATTTTTCTATCAAGATCATACCATTTATAAAAGAAATCATTTATGATATTTTTAAACAAGTAATATATTTAATTAAATTCAACATTTTCAACCATTTAATAAGTCATAAGGCATAATTCATAATGCATGAGGGCCTAAAAACTTGGCCTAACTTTCATATCAGGTCAAAAAAATTTATTATTAGGCCAAGTCACGTCTCAAAAGGTTATTTAACGAGATGAGGAAAAATAGAACTAGGATATCAAGGTAAGTCAAACCCAAAGGGGTGGCTTGTTTCAAGGTTATGAATCAAGGTATTGATTCACCACTCTCTAGGGTTGTGTAGAGCATAGAAAACAACTAAATTTAATTTATTAAAAAATCTAATGGTGTTGTTGGAAAGGTTCAACACCCGGCACAATAGTTCATGTTATAAAAGTGATGAAACTTGATGGAAAGAATCTATACCACCTAAATTAGGTTAGTAGTGTTCTACTCATCTATTTTAAGCCCTTTAACTAATATAGAATTGGAGATATCTTAAGAATCATCAAATTCTATGAAAATGGGGAAAATTAGGTCACACTAAAATAGCACGACAGAGGAGAATATAAACTAGAAAGAGAATAAAGAGGAGTGTAGAGCTTACTTTTATTATTACAATGCATTCGATGGGGAAGGAACTACTGATCAGATAGAAGAGGGATCAAAATCCCTAGGTTGGATTAAAGAGGGGATATTGTGTGCTGGTTGTGGGAGAAAACAATAGAGGAACAAAGATTTTGGTATTAAAATATTTTAGGGGAAAAGGGGTAAAATATCCCTATAAAATAGGGTCACAAGGTTTGGTCAAATTGTTGGTAAAACCATGCATCCAACACTATATTAGGGAACCCCTCACACATACAAGGCACAAAGTTTGACTAACTATGTGCAGTTCATACAAAACAGTAACACAAATGGTATGTACCTCTTTGAAAGGCTAGGAAATTACATGGATGATGGAGTGTGTCCCCACAAGGGGGATTATTTCACACTTGTATGGTAAATGTTTTCCCCTAAGTGGGATAAATTCACACTTGGATGATGGAGTGTGTCCCCCAAAGGGTGATGATTTCACACATGTATGGTGGAGTGTGTCTCCCTAAGGGAGATAATTTCACACTTGGATTTTTTATTTAGGATTGAACCTTATAGAGGAATATTATGTGCCCTATTTAAGTTAAATGGATCAAAACCCATTTATTTTTATGCCATAGTTTAAGTTCTTGTGACAGGACTGGTTCATGTAGTTTAGCATTGTGTGATAAGGATGCTTGAGTCTCAGAAGAAGCGTTATTAAGGGATGGTGTGGGGATTATGTGTGGAAGATTCCTAATGTAGGATGATATTCCTTTGTAGAGATGGTGGAGAAGTTGGCATCCCATGATGATTGTACATGGGGCATAATGTGTCCATCGCACAGGTTAAGGCTATAATTTTATTTCATGTGCTGATGACATTGTTGTGCTGTTTAACATCATATTACTAGGGCATGAAGCTATTATGTTTTACATATTTCATCTTGAATATGGATGGGGATCACACCTTTAAGGGTACCACGTCAAGGTGAGAGGATGATTCATCATAGGGAATCGCTACCAAGACAGGTAAGTTGTTTCCCTCAGTGATTCCTCTAGGGATAACATAACCACTGCTCATACACCTCTAGGTGGGGAATGGCATGAGAAATTATATAGAGAAGTGGAAATAAGAAATCCAGATGTTAGGAAAACTATTCATATAAGCGGTATGAATTACGGTGCCTATTATTAGGAGCAGTAGTTAGGATGAATTCCCAAGATGCACGTGTAGCAAAGTGGGTGAACACAATAGTAGGTAGTACCGATTTCACGGGGACTTGGGGTGTGGATAAACCATTTTTTGATGTTCATAGGGGACCTAGGAACTTAAATTTTGTGAAATGGGATCTTCTAAATGGAGGAATCATAGAGAGGTTGGGAAGATATTTTTCATGAAATTTTGGGTTTTGTGAAGGTTTGAGACTTTGTTAAATTGAAGGGCCTCATGGAGTTCATGGGTCTCAAGAACGAGTATGTTTCATGAAATAGGGTAACCCTGCATCAGAGTAAAGTCTTGGTTCCCATGGGTTTGGTTTCATGAATGATAGTAATCTCATGAAAACCCAAGATCCACAAAGGGATTTCTTCTTATGAGAAGTACATGGACCATTATGAAAGGCATCACCATCATCAGATGAGGTTCTCAAAAACCCATGGGAGGTGGTTCAATGAAAATGGATACCTTTGGAGTTATATCTCTTCTTTCCCTCATGGAGGACCTAAGAATTGTGAGTACAGAGATTTTCTCAAAAGATTAAATGTCATTTCTCCTTAAATTTTATATATAAGTACATATTTATAGGCCCAAAAATGAAAAGGAATTTGTTTCAAAAAATATTGAGGCTTTCATGAAAATTTATTTGCTTCGTGGACAAGAGAGGTTTTGTGAACCAAAGTTGTGATGTGTGAAGGTTACCATCAAAACACCATGTGGTCAAGGAATTTAATGAAATGAATCCCTCTAAATTGGAATTATATTTTATGGAGGTTATTATCACACTTTTATGTGGCTGGAGACTTCCATGAGTTACGACTATTTATGAAGTCTTAGAACTTTGGAAATCCAGTCTATTAAGTGGATTTTTGGGACATTTTGGAATGGATTTGCCTTGAAAAGGTTGTTCCTTCTTCAAATTATATCAAGACACTCATATTTTAGTCTTAATAAATTTCCCACCCCCTTTTAATTTGATCTAACAATAGAAATGAGGGTCAAATTCTGAGGGAAAACCATATAAAAATGTTGATTGTAAATTCTCCTTTGTGAATCACCATAGGAGGTGAATTATGGATCCAATTACATGATGGGGGAGGTGGAAATCATGCTAGTAATTGAGGTGATCAAGGAGGTTTCAATGTCCATTCCTTCTCTAGGAGTTCCATCAGTGGTAGCTAAGGGATCTAAGGGCTCAACAAAGGTGTCCGAGATCATGCCACCAATGGAGGTGTTTGAGGAGGTTGTGATGTCGGTGCTCACCTCAGAGGCACCACAAGAGGTGGCTCCTGGAGTCGAATCCTCAGTGGGGTAATCCAATATCATACCATTAATAGAGGTGGCTAAGGAGGATATGATGTCTTATCCTACCTTGGAGGAACCTTAGTGAGTATATGGGGATTTTGTTGGAGATGAGGGGCCTGGAGAGGATGTGTTTTCACTGGAAATGGATTTTAGCCAGCTCGAGGTAATGCGCACGGATAACTCATCCACTGATGTGTTGGATATCACCCCTTTATATGAGCCTACTATGCCTAAGTACTTAGGGGATTTTGGAATGGATTTTTCCAAGGATAACTGAGTCATTTGACACATGGCGTAAAGGAGCGTGCAGAATTTCATCACCTACACTCCCATGGAAGATCTGCTAAATCAGGTGGGATCTCTCCGCCATTGGTTAGTCAGCATGGGGAATGGAAGGGTTGATTCTAGCGGCCCCTCCATGTTATCTCAGGATTTATTCATCAAATGGGTGCAATTTGATAGGTAGTTATTTGACCATTCATGGTACTAGGAGAAGGAGGAGGGTACTCAAACTCTCCAGGATGCTAAAGTGGACAATTCTCACCTAGAAGGGATAGCACAAGAGCATGTGGAAATTTCCACTTCTCAATATGAGATCATAATATATTTCAGGCCTCAATTGGTGGTGTATGAGGCTAAATAATAGGATTAATATCTTGAGGATATGTTTCATGACTAGTTATATCAGATATGCATCAATGTTGAATAGGTTCATCCTATCATAGAGGAATGAACGATTGATATGGTGGAGCAGCAGTGAAATTTGGAGGCTACTCAAGTGAGGCTATCTGAGAATGAACACTCAGTCACAGGGGTCAAACCCTATGGAAATTTTCCTAATCCTATAATAAAGTATAGGATCCAATATGTGCATAACCCTCCCAAGAAATGGATGGTTTTATTTAAATTCTTTCATTCCCTAAAATGTTTTCTTTTTGTTTTATCTCAATCATATTGACAAGAAAACCAAATATGAATTATTAATTCCATGTGATTAATTATATGTGTGGGAAAAATGGGTAAAATAAAATATTTCTCATTCATATGAGAGTAACATACAAGGTTCAAACACTTAGGGTCTGATTTTTTTATCATCCACCAGGATCATATTAACTAAGAAATTTCTTACTGGAGCACGAGACACTCTAAATAGATGACTTGATTTCTCAATGTTCACTAGTTCATGAATATTTTAACAAAAATTTCATTTAATTATTCCAAAAAAAATTGAAATAAAGAGTTTTAATAGATATTCTTATTAGTTGGAACACAAAGGGGGTAGTGTATTGATGGGGGATAAGTGTTGACCATGTATGAAACACAGAATCAGTTGTAGTTTTATTGAGGATGGGTAAAATAAAATGAGGGTCAATCTCTAACCATGTTCAAAACATGGGACCTATCTAAAAAATTCATCTGAAGTCATTAGGGTGTGTGTACTAGATGGTAGGTTAACTAGTGTGTCATGGGACCATTCCATCAAGGGGGTCGGTTCAGATGTGGAGGACGATGGAGGTCTGAGTCATGTAAGATGATAAGTGTGGGGATAAAGTGATTTAATTTTTTAATGGATTTAAATACTCATAGAATTACCCCAATTTAGATTTCAGAACATTTGGCAGTTGTATCGGTTTGGAAAAAATTTAGAATCATCTTCCAGGGGGTGCATCATCTTAGATGTCGAGCAACGGTCAAAGAATAGTGAATGGTGTAGTCGGTAACTGGAACTAAAGGGGGAAATTATTCTCAAGGGAGGGAATAAGATTATTCACAATTTTTTATCATGTAGTGGTAATGATGATCACTTAGTTTAACATTATACAGTATGGACAATATACATGCAGTTTAACTCCATATGGTAAGGATGATACTCACACAATTTAACATTATGTGATTGGGACATGTGAACCGATGTGAATGACACCAACCTATCCAAGTTGGAAGGGGAGTAATATTTTAACACAATGTTGGTACTCCCTAAAGGGTCTCATGAGAAAAAGGGAGCTTAATATTTGGCTTTAACTTTTTTATGAACTCATGTGTTTAGTGAGAAAGGATGTGTTTTTTTGGGGTCCATAGTGGGTCCCTAATGAATTTTTACCTCTTTCTTTTCATCCCCTTATTTTTTTATAATCTATGGGAGTGATCTTATGGGGAAGTATGAATTTTAAATTGGTTTACCTTATGGTTTTTCAACCTAAAACACATTTTCATTTCTTTCCCTTGGAAGTTTAAAGTCGTACTAGTCGAACTAAGAGGTTACAGATGTTTTAAGTCCATAAATCTCATATCAGGACTCCCTGTTTAAGGTCATAGATCTTAGACCATGAATCCTAGTTTAATTTCATAGATATAGGGCCAAAGGGATCCCAATCCTAGAAAAATTTCTCCTATAATTGAAGGATTCAAGGATGATGGAAATGTTGTTGCTAGGAGGAATTGCACTAAGAAAAAATATATGGTGTGAGTCTCACATAGTTTATGGTCGTGGTTCTTAAACCATAGGTTTGTGTATCTAAAAGGGGATTTGTGTGGCATAGTAGAGAGGCAACCCAACATGAATTAGGATTCTAGGAGGCCCTTCTACATAAAACATCTTGGAGACATTTTCCACATAGTTTAAGGTCATGGTGCTTGGACCTGGGCTCCTGGTTTATAGTTGTATAGTTTGGACCATTGAATGAACATCCCAAAATGGGATCTTTATAGCATGGAAGAGTAACAACCCGACATGAAAATAGGGGCCTAAGAGGCCACATGATGCTACACAACATATTTTCTTTATGACTTGGACATAGTTTAAATTCATAATACTTAGACTTGGATTCATGTTTTAAGGTTGTAGAGTCTGAACAATTGAAAATAGTTTATGTTCATAATGATTAGACCATAGAGGAGTAGAAGTATGCATGGAAAAAACAGGGGTGAATCAATAAGAATTTATGGTTAAGGAGGCCCGACACCAGATGACACCTTCCTTGTACAATTTTCACATATTTTAATTTCTTGATGCTTAGAATAAGCTCTTATTTTTAGTTTCTATAGTACAAACTGATTGTAAATAGTTTATAGTCATAATGATTGGACCATGACTCCAAGTTTAAGGTCATAATACTTGGACCATCAATAAAAAATCCCAAAAGGGGGTATTTATATCACTACGTAGTGAAAACCATACATGAAAGGGGTACTAGGAGGCTACTTGATTCCATGCAACACATTCCCTGGGTGACATGCACGCAATTTAAAGTCATGATACTTGGAATTGGACTTCTAGTTTAAGGTCATAGATTTGGTACTAATTTAAAATTGTTTAAGTTCATAATGATTAGACCATGGGGGAGTGGGATTATGAATGACATGGGAGATATATTATTGGACATGAATTGAGGGATAAAGAGGCCCAGTGGCATGTGACATGTTCCAAGGACGATTCGCACAAAGTTTAAAGTCATTAATCTTGGAATAATATCATATTATAAGTTCATAGAGGTTGAAACAATTGTAAATAGTTTAAGGTCATAATTCTTGGACCATGACTCATAGTTTAAGGTCATAGATCTTGGATCAGTGGTTGTGTGTGTCTCAAAGTAATATGCATGATATTAAAGAGAGGTTCCCCAGTGTGAAAGGAGGGACGTAGGAAGCCACCCGATTTCATACACAGCATTTTCAAGACAACTTGCACACATTTTAAGATCTTGATGCATATACCCTAAGGTACTAATGTATCTCCACCTTTATTAAGTAAAAATCCTTGTCACATCCTAATACCATGTGAGCCAGTCCTAATGTGAGAAACAAGGAGAGATAAGGAGTTCCTAATTTCTAGCAGGGGAGAACACTACGAGGGGAGAAAGTTATTGAAAAATATTGTTAGGGAGAATGTGACTTTTGATACCTAGATAGTGAAATGGTAATGAATTATAATTAGGAGGAAACTATTGACCATGTTCGAAACACTAGTTCTATAACTGAATTTCTTTTTAATGGGGTGAAAAAATGAATAATTGATCATTGACCGAGTCTGAAACATGGGATCTGTTATTTGTTATTAAAGACCCTTTGAGGCATGATCCTAGGATGGTGGGTGAACCAGTGTGGCATAAGTCCATTTCCATTATGGAGCCTATTAAGGTTTAGAGGATTATAGTTATCCAAATCAGGGAAAGAAAAAAGTGTGGAAGTGGATGTAAGAAATTTCCCTGAGGGAATGTTAGGTACCATGGGAACTATCTTTCCATGTGCTGAAATGCACTAGATGAACATGTTGGAAGGTGAGAATCAAGCCTTCTTCATAGGGAAAAGACCCTGAAATGATTTGATGATATGACTAGTCCCATGATAAGATATTTGGGTGTCACTATGTATCCCATGAGAATAGTAATAAAGCCACATGTAGTTCTAGAATGCATCATAGTATAATACTGATACTGGAGGGGTGACGTACTCTCTGGCGAGAATATCAAATCATCTCATATTAAGAGGCATCTCAATTTTATAATGGGTAATATTTTTTGTCTTCCCATACTTATTGTATGATACGTACCAATTTTTTATGGGGTGATAATTTTTAGTCATCCCAATCTAATTGTATGATGCATCTCGATCTTGTACGGTGTAAGATTTTTTAGTCATCCCATACTTATCGTATGATGTATACCGATTTAGAACGGGGTAAGATTTTTTGGTAATCATAAACTTATTGTATGAGGAATCCCAACTTTTTATGGGGTAAAATTTTCTAGTTTTCCCATACTTATCATATGAGGCATCTCAGTTTTGTATTGTGTAAGATTTTTCAGTCATCCCATATTTATTGTATTAGGCATCCCAATTTTATATGGGGTAATATTTTTTGGTCCTACTTTATATATCATATAAGTATTCCTATTTTTATATGGGGTAATGCTATAGTTTTACATCATGTGCTAAGAATG
Organism: Viscum album; assembly: GCA_963277665.1. NCBI lineage: Eukaryota > Viridiplantae > Streptophyta > Magnoliopsida > Santalales > Viscaceae > Viscum > Viscum album. The sequence goes on from OY728120.1 coordinate 311,117,777, forward strand.
TTAGTCTAGTTCATCTCATATCATATGAGGAATCTCGATTTCACATGGGGAAAGTCCATTGTTTAACGTCATGTACTGAAGATTTTTGGGTATTATAGTTTAATGTCATACAACTCAGACTATGGTTACTACAATTTTATGGTCATGGAACTCGGACTAGAGGGGTAGTTTCTAGTTTGAGTTCATTTATCTTTGAACAAAGGGTCACGAGTTTTATAAGGAGCCTTGTGTGGAATGAAATAGTGATAAATTGATGTGAAAGAAGAAGAGACCCTCTACCACACAAAAATTGATGAACCATACCTAATTTGATATCATGATTGTGGGTGGGGTAAAAACCCCCATAATGATTCAAATAAGGGGTTGGGCCCAGGATATGATATATGGACATCACTACATATCCCATTATATTGGGAATCAAGCCATATGTAGTTCTGTGATGTGGCATGGAAGGAGACAGACACTGGTGGGGGGATATCCTCTTGAATGAGGATACAAAATCATCTTATATCAGGATATGAGGAATCCCAAATTTTTATTAGGTAAGGCTATAGTTTAATGTAATGTATTGATGATGTTAGTAGGGATTGTGTATTTGACTTCTTGTTCTTTCCATACTCATGTCAGGTCATGAGAGCATCTCAACCCGCTAATTGGTTAAGGAATATTAATGGGTATTATACCTAAATATGAGGCCCATGAGGATATTTTGGGGTGATATCATTGTGGATAACATACATTTTTGTGTTGAATTTATGGTTTCCCCTAGAGACATAAGGTTTAAGAGTCACTACATATCCCATGAAAATGTGAATCAAGCCACACTTAGTTCTAGAAAGAGATTAGGCCATAGGCTTGATGAAACACTAGGGATGAAGAAAACCATGAAGATGAGGGTACAAGGACATCGTATTTACATAGGTTAAGTTCATAATACTTATACCAAGACTCTTAGTTTAAGGTTATAAGGTTTTGAAAAAAGGGGTAGGTACTGTGAGGATGTTTGGGAGGTGTCCAAGACTTAAAACTCGACACAAAAGGATCCAAGGAGGCTCTATTCCACATGAAGTGATATTGAAGAAAGTTTTTCATAGTTTAATGTCATAATTATTAGACTAGATGAACTTAGAAAATATTTTAAATTCATAATAATTGGACTATTGGAAAATAGTTTAAAGTCATGATTCTTGGACTAAGGTGGTGTTTGTTTCAAGGGTATTTTCATGACACGAATGTGGTAGAACCCAACATAAATGGAGAGAATGCAGGACCACATACCACATAAATACCTTGGAATAAATGGAACATAGTTTAAGGTCATAATTATTGGATCGTAAGTGGGTCCAAAAGGGATAAATGTTAGTAAATTTTCGGTTGGTATTACAGATAGGATGTCTAGGACTCACTATGTTTCCAATGGGAATGGGAATAAAGGATAACGAAGTTCTGGATGGCATCATAGTAGTAGACTAGTGTTGGTAAAGTGAGAGATCCTCCATGATGAGGGAATCTCATGTTTATGACATGGGGTAAGGATACAGTTTAACATCATGTGTTGATGATGTTATTCTCTGGTCATATCACACTTTCTAGGGGAGTCATCCTATGTTTACAACACATGGTAAGACCGCAGTTTAACATCATGCACTAGGGATGTTAGCCTTTGAAATTTAAAGTTGTAAAACTCATACTATGGTTTATACATGTTCAAAGTCACAGAGCTTGAAATATAGGATATTTAAATAGTTTAAGGTCATAATTCTTGGACCATGAATCCTAGTTTTAGTATTTAGATTTTGGACCATGGTTGTTGCAGTTTAAGGTTGTGTATCTTTGACCAGTAGCAAATAGTTTAAGGTCATAATGGCTAGACTATGGGGTTGCTATTAGTTTAAGTAAATATACATCGAAACATTTCCAAATAGTTTAAGGTCATGATGTATGGATTGTATGGGATCCACATGAAGTACTCATTGAGAAAATCGACATTGGTGGTAGTTGTGATACAAACTCCTTTCATGATGCTCAAAGAGTATGATCCCTTGGAATAGGACTAGTGGATAATGTAAGTTCCTTACCACTTGGGATCTAACTTTGGGGGATTTTTTCCAGGTATCATCAGTATTATGAGAGCCAATACCATATCATTCTGTAGGAAGGAGTGAAGGAAAACCCTATTTTTTAATGATATCTCCACCCTATTCATGTGCCTCTCCAAACTATGCATCACCTGAAACATTTTTTCATCAAGGGGTTCCAACTTAGATAGATAGAATTATTCTATTCTTTCTAGTGTCTTCTAGTCATTAATAGTTATTCTAAGAAACAAAAAATAAAACTCGATGGGTAATACTATATTTTTTCCACAAAACAAAGAGTATGGTGCCTTCTGTGTGAAGTTTTGAGTGATATATTGATAGGACTAGTCGACATTGGGGAGTTTTTCTGGCCAATTATTTTTGGTATGGAATACCATTTTCTAAAAGATGGTAGATAGGGTATTATTGAACACCTCATCTACCCATTTTCATATGCATGGTAGCAATAAGTATGGTTGGACTTTATATTGTACTTGGTGTACAATTTATTCATCTAGGAGGCCTGTATGTTGGTGTCATTTTTTGTGAGAATAGCATGAGGAACTACAAGTCGATGAATGATGTAGTAGCTCATGAACCCAATCACGAACCAATTTTTGACTTAATTGGGGGGATCACTTCTTCCAATTTGGAGAACAAGTCCATTTCAGTCCAAATGAACCTGCACTTTTGAGTTGCCACTGGTGGTTATGGCCCCACAATGTCGAATAACCATATTATCAAGGGACAAGATTACTTGGTGGTGTGGAGAAGCTCTGGTAGTCGATGCACAAATTGGCATGGATCTGACATGAATGGCACATTTTGGTGATCTCAATGAAGTCATGAGCCATGGTGGTAAAAAAAGTAAACCAATCAAAAAATTTAGTTGGAAGGATTCAACCCCACTTGATGGGTGCCATAGGACCTAGTATAGAACACTTTCATAACCTGAATAATATCAACTCATTACATGAAATTGAGGAGAATCCCATTAAACCCACTTCTATATAGTGTTTTTCTTAAGTTTAGGCCCACTCTCTATGCTAAATTTTGCAACACACAAGAGGATTATCTCATGCTTGGCTCAGTTTTATGAGAGAACGTCCCACTATAGATACTATATAAAGAGAGTCTTCCAATTGGGAATTTTTTTGACCATAGGGGTATTTTAAGGCCCTGGTGTAGAAGTACCAGAATCCAGTTGATTTACCTGTTGGTTTCCATCATATGAAGTGGTGGGGGTAATGACCATCTAGTGTGCCACATAAATAAGTAGATCATCCTAGTCAAGTTATACAAGAGTTGCAGATAATCTTTACAAAGAATCGTCTTTACCACTCTATAATAGAGGAACATGAGTTACCTTCAGTTGGGAAGGGAACTGATCCATCAACAGATGGGTGCGATCCATTAGGGGCACTAGCTCTTGGTTTCTGATGAAATAGTCACCCTTGATCTGATTGATGACTAGCTCAGAGTCCCCCTTCACATGTAAGAAGGTGGAATCAATATCAAGGGAAAACTCAAGACCAGTAATCATGAAATGGTACTTTGCTTCATTTTTTGTGAAACCATATGACAATAACAATGAGTGCAGTAAGACATCTTGTGATGGAGTGATGAAGACAACCCTCAGGCCTGCCCTATTGGGCATGGGTTTGTTGATTATTTTACCGGTTGTGCTCTATGATAAACCATCAAAATGAATCTTCAAATAAAGTACAGCTAGATCCACAAAAATAATAGCTTCAACTAAGAAATAAACATCTAGGGGTAGCTCTTCATGGGTTAGATGGGAATCCAACAAATCTACTAGCACCTATACTTTAATGACCTTCTGTGGGATAATCCTTATGTCAAACTATTGTATTATTACCTCCAAAGAGTATAATCATCTCTTCAACATGGTGTTATTAAGGATTTAATTTAGATAATGTCACAACTTCTACACTTCAAAACCCACTGTGAGGCAACTCTTCTCAATGTGGGACTATCTGTTATCTGTGATGGAGAGTAGGAAGCTGAGATAGTATAGTTTTTTCCCTACCCTCATTGTTTTTTTAGGCTAGAAGTGTGCCAAGGGACCATTACATGGTGGTCATGTAGAGGAAAAAAGGACTTCTTGAGATAGATGACATCAGAACTAGAGGATGTAGTAAGTACCACTTAATATCCTCAAAGGAATTCTACAACTCCTCATCCCACTGGTAAATAGTTCCTTTATTCATGATCATTGATAAGGTATTACACTTACCAGCCATATTTGTGATAAATCATCATATGTAGGCTGAGTATCCTTAGATACCCCGCAATTATTAGATATTTCTCAGGTGAGGCATTTTATTGATGGCCTTGATCATATCTGGATTAATCTCAATGCTTATGTATCTTATGAAAAAGCTAATAAATTTCCCATAGGTAGCCCTGAATATTCACTTTAAGGGGTTCATATTCATGTTCTGGTAGTGGAGTAAGCTGAACACTTTCTTATAATATTTGATATAGAGTGTCACTGGTGGGATTTGACCACCATATCATCTAGATAACATTCCACTAATCTCATAAGAATTGGATTGAATATGTGGTGCATGGCCCGTTGAAAAGTGTTTATAACATTATTTAAGATGAAAGGAATCACCTAATAGTAGAAAGTCCCTTACAGCACCTTAAAGGTAGTGGAATCCTCATCCTCAGGTTCTATCTAGATTAGATTTTACTCATAGTATTTGTCAATGAAGGAGAGGGTTGGAACCTGGCTATAGTGTTGATCAAGAGCTATATCACTGGAATAGTAAAATCATTATTTGGATAATGGCAGTTTAAATTCCATGATTTGAAGTAGAATATAATATTACCATTCAATATCCTAACTCAAAAAATGTTTTCTTACCACCTGGGGTACTGGAATTCCCTAACAAAGTTTTATTTTATAATCATGTCAACTTCAGTCTTGACTATAGAACTGTGAGAGGAGTACATATTTCTATGAGGCATCTTGAAACCTCAATGACTCACTAGGAGTCCAAGATGTTGAACTGAGACCTGAGGGTCTATACCTGGAATCTAATCATAGCTCTATCTGAATACGTCATGGATCTGTTTCAAGAAGGCCACATACTGCTACTGCTCCTATAGAGATATGGTTGCATATATAAGTTTTGGTATCATATCTTCCTTGATAAAAAGTTTTACCTGGTTAAATTATAAATGATGGTGGATAACCCCTCTTTAAATGATGGAGTAGATTCTTCCAAATCCCCTTCATCGTTTGAGATAGGATAATCTAAGGGAGGATGTGGCTCTATTTGGACATTCGATCTAAGGGGTGCATTGGTGTCTACTCAAGTTGATAAAAAATCCTTCATGGGGGGTTCTCATTCTATGGAGATTATAGAGACATAAGATATATATCCAATTCTATCTAGATTTTGATCATGAGTTATACCCTTGATATAGAATCCATGGATACAAGTTGTTCTTCATCGAGCCGAGCTTGCTTTACAGAACATGAACGATTGTTGTTGATTAGTGGACATGGGGAGAACTTCATGATACTTCACAAGAGTAGTATATTCCAATACTATCTAGGAATATCTGATGTAGTAATACATGGTAATCTTGGAGCCCTCATTTTTTCAAGGAGATAAGGAAACAACCCACCATGTCTATAATAATGGTCTCTAACTGGTGAAATATTTGAATAAAGCTGCTTTAAATCATACTAATGGACTAGTTTCATTGTCTTCTAGATAATTGGGAGCATTTATAAGCTTAACCCCATGGGTCTGAACCTTCTTTCCTTCACTTTTTAGTATCAATCATCCATATGGTAGGATTCACATGAGTCAAAGGTGGATGCATCACCTTGGAGTACCCCTAATCGACCATTAAGTTATTATTTAAGGTGTTATTAATATGAATAAGGGATTGCTTCATGAAAATATAGATAGGGTATTCCCAATAGTGCATTATAGGAAGTATCCTATGATACTATCATGAATTTGTTTCTTAATACTAGGCCAATAAACTGAGTCTTCAGATGAATTTTTTTACACGCCTTCTTCTCACTCTTATCATACCCTTAAATTATCAGGTTGGAGGGATTCAGATCTACTTCTATAAATCCCAGTTTATGGAGATTCCAGATCAGGATAAGGTTGATCCCACAGCCATTATCCACTAGGTAGCGTTGGATATCCATGCTATTGAACTAGGTGTTGATATAAATTTAGTGTATGTTCCCCTATAATATGACACCCTCATATTCTCTAGAAAACAAGATTATGGCTCAACATTCCTCTTTCTAAGCCTCCACTAAGTAGGCCTTAGCAGAATCTACCTCAACATTGAATTGAAGTGTGATTTTCAAGGTTCCATCACTATCCTCACACATTTCCTTTGACAAGAGTAGATCCTCAATAATCTAAATACTCATGGGTATGCTGGTGAGGTTATTTAGCACATCATACTTCTATTCTAGGGGCATGATTTTTCATGTGGAGAGTCATTCCTTATATAGGGGTGTTGTGGATACTATTGGATGATCCATTGGAACTGTTGGGACTATGAAAGTACTGGTGATATTCTTCTATTGACTAGCTAAAATTATCTAAACAACTGATAGTTGAGTATCGGTCGGTTGAGGTCGGGTCCTGGATAGACACAGCTAATCACGGCATGGTCAAGACTGAGATATGCAGTAAACTAATATAGTATGCTATATATGGGTACCTAACTAAGGGAATTGAGTGGATGGTACTTGATGAGATTTACACAAGGCATGCTTCCTTGTCTTAATAGAATGAACGACCTAGTTTTTAGTACTAAAATGAGAATTCTGAGGACTCTTGAGCCCTCTGCCTCTCCTTCGACTACATCAGCTAGAGGAACCTGAGGGATCTGCATGGAATTCCTTCTATTAGGAATTTTGAAGTGTTTTATCATATCAAATGAATTCACAAAGGATTATTCCTACCCCTCATCCATGGAATAGTTGAGGGTGGGGAAAACCATGGGTGTATCTCCTAATTCAGGTGGTATAAAGTCACTAAGGGTGTGAGTAGGTTTATGCACCGGTGGGGGACATTAATTTACCTTAATAATTTAATGCATATTCTTCCAAAATTTAGAAGGATGTAATATATATGTAGATACAGTGGTTGAAAAAGTCATAACAACCACATATAGTTCTTTCTTTATCAATCGGGTATGAATGATACCATGTGTGTGGTCGACTACATTATGATCCAACCAGTCATCATAATTATGAATCTCATGGCTAGGAACCTATTTCCATTCACTGTGGTATTCACTATCATGGTCAGGGTTAGCAGAGTCATGTTTCACCTATGTTGGATCATCTCCCAACTTCACTAAGTGATGATCTACTTGTTTCTAGATCCAGTATTTTAATACAAAGAATTTTTTGATGGTGTGTTTGAGGATTTTGTGATATGGGAAATGATCAGAAAAACCAGTGAGTTGGGCCTCCTAGAGACTCTTATATTCTAGAAACATAAATATTTCCTTATCCAGGGTGCAGATTAATTATCCTAGGACCTGCAAATCCCAAAAAAGAATAGGTCTAGTTTATTATGTCTGGGAATGGCACCCTGGGATCCTATCCTTAATGAGGGTTTGGAGACAAATTATCTCATTGAGTTGGATACACTTAGAGATTCTGTGTTGGGAAAGTCTAATCTGAGAAAGGCAATTCTAGATTTGTCTACACTCAGTGAGGCTCATCTAGTAGAAGGGAAAGTAGGTGTATCGGCTTAGGGACCACATCATGCATGGTGTTAGATATTTATTCTTTCAAAGGTATTCTAATGGGAGATGGTAGGGGCAATGGGTGTTATTGTTTTCTAGTGCACTTCATGGTTTCTTCTAAATGTTGATCCCTTTTAGAGAATTCCCAAAATCAATTGATATAGTTTAAGTATTTTAGGGTTGGAATCAGCTCATTCAGGAAGTTCTCTATACACATCATGAGTAGATGTTCTTAGGATAGCAGCATGTCAAGTGACTATGTGGGAACCCTCCATCAGGATACAAAGTAATAAAATCACTCATTGGTCCTCTTCTTACATTTGAAGAGGTTGGTGAAGCTCTTCATGTGTGAGGTGGAACTAAACTGGTCAAGTAACATTCTACAGATATCCTCCCAACTGATAATAGACCCTATGGGTAGCTGAATATACTAGATAAACACAATCCCTTACAATATTTGGATGATGCATCAGAGCATGGAAACCTCCTACTATTCTAGATTCCCTAACATGGGGCCACACCATGAGGAGAAGTGATCCAAATTCTACAATAGGTTACCCCTCCTATTGAATAGGGTGAAGCTGGGATTACCACACTTTGGATGTGCTTGAACATGGTCCACCCATTCTAGGTATGGATTTCCCTCAAGCGGTACTTCCACATTTCATGTTTCCAGATCCTCGAGGTTGGAAAGGAGAGCGGGTATCTAGACATCATGGAGAAAATTTACGGCCACCAAGGTTTTGATAGTCTTATCAACTGGAGGAGCGTAATGACCTTGATCTCGAGGTGGATAATCACATTTCACATTCTTCTTTTAGGTAGGGTAGGTGACTCATATCCTGGTCACTTTTCATATACCTTGGCTTCTACCCTGACCAGCTGCTTGGGTCAACCAAGTTTGAATTGGGCCATCTGAACAAGGAGGACCAAGTTCCCCAATGGATGAGATATGGTGTCCCTTAAGGAATTTTTAAGGTTTGATCACTGTTCAGTAATGAGATCAGTAGTGAACCGATTATATTCCTTAATTTATTGGATCAAGGTGGTTTCCATGTGTTATAACTCTAATTTTGGTGAAACATTTAATGGGTTGGAGGGTTTTACGTTCCCCTTTCCCTTTCTGATGTTCTAATGGGTAGTAAACCATGTCTCATTGGTTAAAATTTTGAGGTCGAGTTCCTATCTATGCTGATGAGATGGGACAACTTTTAGGGGGTCTACCTGGTACTATGTCTCCCCTTGAGGTGGATTTTCACCATCATTTCATGTGTTTGAAACCCTATTCATCTGATCCTTGGGTAGTTCAATGATGACCATATTTACCAAGAAGGTATTCATAGGGGGATATTCATCGTCAGTTGATAGGGTGGAGTTTCATACATTTCACTACTACAAGATTGGTATGAAATGGAGGGAATCATATTACCCCTAGACAATGATATGTACATGTGGAGACACCTATTCCATGACCCATTGGAGAATGGTGAGGCTCTTGATGTAGGTTCTCTAGAGATTCTAGTGGTATCCATATGACACAGGATGGGGAGATACTCGGATCCCGACAATCTAAACCTTTTTTCTCTGCTGGTTGATGGTATCATGATGCTCATAGCTCCTTGGGTAGGTCAGCTATCGAACAAGGAGGTGGTGAAATTTTGCCCAAAAAATCTGGTGGAAAAACACTACCTGGTCCTTAGTGAGGGACTCTGGGGTGAAAAATACTAGAGATGTAGGTGGAAAGAACACAATTGATAGTTTTTCAGTATCCAAACCCTCCCGCAAGCCCTCTTTATTAGAGGAAGGGTCCTTCTCTTGATCGGACCAAGCCCTGATTGGTGCAGGCTAAGACATGGGTGGTGACACCGATGTAGAACTACTTTATGGATACTATACCTATAGAGAGGGAATCATATAGATCAAATATCCACTTCACACTAGGAATTATCTTCAAGGAAAATCCATCTTAAATATAATTTTTATATAGGTTATATTGTTCACCATTGTGTCATGTTATCGAGAGGATGTGTACATCTGGGTATCAGAACAGTGCTCACCATCATCTAAGGGTGTTAACCCTAACCCCAAAATCTCTCTCCCTTCTTGTGTTGAGGTAGAGAAAAGGGAAACTGGTGGTGAAATAGATAGTTTATCTATGATTCCTTGGAAAGTGGCTAGAATTTCCTCCACCTATATGTACTTATGAAGAGATATAGAAGAATTTTGGACCTCACATTCCAAGATCATAAACCTAAATTTATGGCCTTCTACCCCAAACTCTAGTATCTAGGGTGAATTTTCCTTCATTGAGTCATCCTTCGCTTTATAATATGAGAGGTTGATAATGAAATGACACTTCCCATGGATTTGTATCAGATATATTGGGACTTCTATGAGTGAGGAATGTTGAGAGTCACTTGCGTATTCTCTATACATGTTTTGGCATGCATCATGGGCACAAACCCCATGTCGGGAGTTCACCCTTCTACCCTATGAAGGTTTTTTAGGGTAGGGTATGTCTTCAATATGGGTAGAACCTCCATGCTGATTAAAAGTGGTGTGGGGAGTACCTATTCTTTGGTTGGTAACTATGTTATTGATAGAGCAGGTAGGACCACATCTTTGGTTGATTGTGGTATGGGGTGGACCTCCATATTTATTGGTGGTGATGTGGGAAGGACCTTGGTAGAGATTTTCCTCATCACATGATGTCCCATAAAGGATTCCTATAGTGACAGCGACTAAAATATTCAATCAGAAATGCCTATTAGATGGTTGAGGTATCGATCCTAATAAAGAAAAGATGGATCCACCTTCTCATATTTCAAGGATTTAGTGGGATACACCATAAGTTCCAGGTTCCACAAGAGTCATATAATATGTCTCCTTTTAACCAACATCTTGGGTCTGCCCCCAACACTTGGTGTTATATACCAAGGCTAGAGGAGAAAGGATGAATTCAACCTGATCATTGGCCTATGGAACTAGTTGGTTCTATCAATGATGAGACCTGTTGGAGCCCTCCTAGGATAATACCATGTGGTAGACACTATAGGAATGGCTTGTACATCCCATACCTCCTCAATGTATGGAAGTGAGTTATCAGAGTGCTTAGAGGAGAGGCTCTAAATTGATTATCCATCAGAACAAGGGTGTTTTACCCCCTACGTTGCCCTTGGGGGAAATGGTTTCAGTAATGCATTAATGCATCGAGGTCTTGGAGGTCCATATCCTTAGTGGGAATGACCCATTCCTTATCATACCATCAAATGAGGGCAAATATTACCCTCCTATGAATGGGATCAAAGGGTGAAATAGGGTGTAGGTGACCAGTAGATGATGGAATGGGGTTTTCATGGTTGGCATGTAGTCATGCGGAATTACTACACTAATATTTCCCCTTCCCTTACATATGTTGGAGTGAGGTTCTATGCTTCCTATGGATTAATTCCTGTAAGGCATGTGGATTTAGGCATCAGTACAAGTACAATGAAAAAAATTCTCAATTCTCCAACATCATCCATTATTCCTGAAGTAGAGAAAGATCCATTATGATGAATTCACATACTGCGGATTCCCAATGTTATCTATTTCAAGTCGTAGGATAGTTTTATAATTGGACCACAACATGCTTCAACCGATGCCATGAAAATATATTGGTACCCCCCAAATGCTACTAGACCCCATAGTTGGAGGAGACGATTTTCATTTTGGTTTCACCGTTTATGTTTATGACATTTTCATCAGAGCCAACACATCACATGTGCTTCTTGTTTCCCCATATTCCCACTTTTAAAAATCTGTCAGCATCCAACACATTTTTCAATGATGTGAGCTACTTGATTGAAACTGGGTAATGGGATATCAATTTATCCTTCCATGTATTCCTCCTTCTATCTCATCGCCTTGTTTGATTCTCCCTCTTAAATTTAATTCGTGTTTAGGAAACTCATTCCAAGAACCATCTCAAGGTTTATTTAGGTTAATTACACTATTTTTATCTTGACAAGGTAGCAACCTTCTGTTAGGGGAGGTATTAGAATTGGGCACATTGGGTACGTTTGGATGTTAGGTTGGTTGGGATCATATAAATTCTTCCTCTTTCAGAGGCATCTCATGTGTGAGGCATCTTATCCATGGAACCAAATTCATCACATGTTGGTGATGAGGAAGTTGACACCAGGGGCGTATATCTTCTGAGTATTTTTACCTCGAGCATCCCATGATTGTTTTGTTGGGTAGGGATTCTGGATTACATAAAAAAAATTTAATGTCTTATAGAGATGGATCATATCACAAGTTTAATTTCTTGAAGAGGTGTGTGCATTCTTAATATCTTATTGGGAAATATGGGGATACATTTAATGTATTGAGGATATGTTCATAGGCTTAACATATTACGGGGGTGAATGAATGGTTATGTGTGTCCCAAGGGGGAAAGATATCACACTCAAGATTATGGAATGTATCCCCTAAGGGGGATAATGGAACACTAAAATGGTGGAGTGATTCCCCCTAGGGTGGATAATATCACACTTGGATGATAAATTGTGTTCCCCTAAGGGGGATAATGTCATAATTTTATGGTGGAGATTGTCCCCCAATGGGGAAAATTTCAAACTTGGATGGTGGAGTGTGTCCCCCTATTAGGGATAATTTCACACATGGATGATGGAGTGTGTCCCTCCAAGTAAGAGTATTTCACACATGGATGGAGGAGTGTACCCCCCAAGGGGGGAAATTTCACACTTGTATGATCGAGTGTGTCCCCCAAGGGTGATTATTTCACAATTGGATGGCGGATTATGTCCCCCCAAGGGGGATAATTTCACACATGGATTTGGTTGTCGGGGTTGAACCTCAAGGAGGCATCTTGCATACCCTGTTAATGAGATAGGTATCAAAAATCATGTAGCTTGATGTCATAGTTTAAGAGAATTTCACATGACCAGTCCATGAAGTTTAACATCATGTGGTAAGTATGCTCGTTTCATGGAAGGATAATTAGTAAGGGATGGTGTGGGGATGACCTGTGGAAGTTTCCCAAGGTAGGAGGATTATTCCTTGGGGATATATAGGAGGTGTCATCCCATAATGATCATACATGGAGATTCATATGTTTATCACCCATATTAAGTATATAGTTGAACATTATGTGTTGGGAAGTTATCATGAAGTTTAACGTCATACAACTAGGGCATGGAGCTAGGTAGTTTTACATCTTGCATGTCGAATGTGGATAGGGATCAGACCATAAGGGGGACTATGCTAAGGTGAGAGGAATATTCATAAAAAGGAATCTGTACAAAGTTAGGTAAGATTTTTCCCATGATGACTCCACCTATAGGGATTACATGAACACCACTCATGTCCCTCTGAGTGAGGAATGGTGTTGGAAATTCCATGGTGGAGTGAAAATCAGGAAGCCCAATGTTAGGGTATCTATTATTAGCAGTGATAGGAAATAGCTTTCCTCTGATTGGGAGAATAAGTTTGGATAAAGTCCCAAGCCACACTTCAAGAAAATTGGATGGACACAATATTATGTGGTACCAGTCGCACGAGGACTTAGGGTGTGGTTGAACCTGTTTTGGATGATCATAGGGGACCCAGGCACTCAATTTTCAGGAAATAAGATTAGTTGAAAAATGACACTATGGAGAGGCCTAGAGGATTAGTTTTATGAAATGATATATTTCACAATGTTTTGGGGCCTCATGAAGTCGTTGGTCTCATGGAGGTCAGGGGATTAACAAAATATTATGTTTTCTAAAACAAAGTGATTGTGCCTTATAGTAAATTCATAGTTCCAATGGGGTTGGTTTTGATAGTTATCTCATAAAACCCCAAGATCCTCAAAGAGATTTATTCTTATTTAAAGGCCTTGGATCTTCTCAAAAGTTATATCTACCATGGATTGATTTTCTAAAAACTCATGGGAGGTGGTTTTGCGAATTATGGATACCTTTGGAGGTTCATCTCTTCTTTAATTTGTGAAGCTCCTAAGTATCACGATTTAAGATATTTTCTCGGAAGATGAAAGGTTATGTACCCTTAAATTTCATATATAAGGGGGTATTTATAGGAATAATATAGTCAAGGGAATTTTTTTCACAAAATATAGAGGCTTTCATGAAACTTTATGAGCATAAAAAATAGGCTGGTTCCACCAACCAATGTTGTGTTGCACGAATGTCACAGTCAAAGCTCTACGTAATTGAGGACTATTCTGAAAGGAATATCCATGAATCAGACTTAAGATATGTGGAGGTTACCATATAACCTCTACATGGTTAAGGGATTTTGTGAGCTGCGTGCATTCGTGAATGTTTGGACCTTCATGAATCTGATCCCCTAAGCATATTTTAGGGATATTTTGGATTGAATTCTCCTTGAAATAGTTGTACCTTACTAAAATTCTCATATTAAATGTGTATTTAGTTATCAACAAGTTTTCCATGAGTTCTTGGACCAGTTTATATTCATTTTCATTGATTAAATAAAGATCAACTCTGAGTAAAATGAGCATAATGTTGATCACCTTATAGATATTATGCAAATTATCCAACAACAAAATCTTTATGGGAATATGTCGATGTGAATGTTTTGGATGTGGGGGGCACACTTTATTGGGAATGTTTTTTCTCATCAAGTAGTTACAGTGGATCCATCTAAGATACAAGTGGTAGTTTCTTGGGAAACACCCAATAAAGTGGAAAAGTTTCGTAGTTTTCTTGGTAGTATGGTCTATTATTGGTGGTTTTTATATAATTTCCCTAAATTAATAGCCTTTATAATATATTTGAGCATGAAATAAAACGATTTATTTTAAATAAATAGTGTGGGTGTATTTTGACTACCTAAATGAAAATAGGATCAATGCCCCAGTGCTTTGGTTTCCTAAGTTGGGTATGCTATTTGAGGTGTTTTATGATGCATCCCATTTGGGTGTAGATGTGACTTGATACAGTAGTGGCCAGTGATATCATATAGCTCTATTTTGTTACATTCCCACTATAAAAATTATGCCACCCATGATCTAGTGTTGGTGGAACTATTCTTTTCCCTAAATATTTGGTGATATTACCTCATTAGTGAGTGATTTGTTGTCTTCATGGACCAAAAGAGTTTGAAATATGTCTTCTCCTACAATGATCAGAATTTGAAAATTTAAAGGTGGATATAGATTCTTTAGGACTATGATTTTTTTATCTATTATACCCCATTAAAAGTAAATTTTGTGTGAAACATTATAAGAATGAAGTTTTGGGGTGATGCTGTTTGGGAATCTTGAGATTCTTGGAGAACGATGGAGGAGATGGTGGACATGAATCTGGATGTGGTGGAGAATAGTGATATAGTTTTCTTGTATCAAAAGAAAGATTGATCCTACTTGTTTTATCTGGTAGAGGAGTCTTGTTGGGGAGACTTAGAGGTAGATGTGATGTAGGATCTTGTTCTTCATGGTAATGCCACAAAGGGATGGTCGGTGGATGTAAAAAAATCTAATATAGTTTTAGGTAAGTCTATATATGTTCTATTGGAAGTGTAAGATTATTTTCACCATTAGTCTTGAATCTCACATTTAGTGGTGCTTATGGGTGTATCTAAGAGGTATCGTAGCATGCATAGTTAGTTCTAGAGACCCAGGATAAAGAGGTTTATAGCAGAGTTTGTGCCATGTTATTTCATCTGTCAGCAGGTGAAGTCCGAACATCGGGTTCCAATAGGATTTTTCTAGCCCTTGTATGTCCCCTCATGGAAATGGGTGGAATTATAAAATTATTTCAATACTGGTATGTCTTTGGTGTAGGGAGGTTTTGATGAAATTTGAGTGACTGTGGATCGACTGACAATGTAGAATCATTTTTTGGGAACCAAGGGGTCAATATTGGTGGAAGATTCGGAAATTCTTTATGTGGATGAGATTTTGTGGATTCATGGAGTACCCTAGACCATCATCTCAAATTTGGATACATGATTTAACTCACAAGTATAGAATGGATTCTAGCATGGCTTTTTTTCCCAATTATGTCGCAGAACTACTTTCCACCCCGGGATAGATGGGAAGACTAAGTAGACCATCTAGATATGTTTTGGGATTTCCTCTTGGATTTTAAAGGATCATGGGTGAAACACATTCCTTTTCTAGATATTTCTTACAAAAATATTTATCACTATTATATTGGCATGGATCTTATTGAGGAATTGTCTGAGCTATCATTCTATCCTTCATTATGTTGAATCGGGGTTGGGAATCCAGCATTACTTAATCCATATGTCGTATAAGGGATGAACATGAATATCCATCTATTTTGAGAGTGGATAAAGGGTATTTGGGACCATCATATATATTATGTATACTAGAGGTGGAGACCTCTAGAGTTTGAGTTTGGGGACTGTATTTTTTATGGTTCCCCCTCATCATGGACAACATGGGTATGGCTGTGGGAGAAAGTTATCTCCTTAGTTTACTAGACCCTTTGAGGTGTTTTTGTGCATGGGTGAAGTGGAATATAGGTTGGTGATTCCTCTTAATTTGGATAGATCTCAAGTCATCTTACACGTATCACATCTTTTTCAATATCTTCACAATCACCCCCATGTCATTGACTGAGGGGAGTTTGATATCAAGGATGTTGTGATGTTTCTTGAGTAGCCGATCGGGATCTAAGACAATTAATACAAGGTGTTGTGTAAGAGATCCATTCTATGAGTTCACATTTTGTGGAGGTAGGGTTGCTTATAGGAGAGTAAGTGGGAAGTTGAGTAACATATGGGAGCTCATATCCTAATATTGTTTTATCCATTAACTATTTTAAATGATACAATGTTTGAATTGGTGGAAGTTTATGATATTGCATGTTTCTTCCCATTTTTCTTTTTCGTTTTTGGTGTTGTTATAATTGAGGGGTATCTCTCAGGGGATTTATTTGGGTTAGGTAGTTGTTTTCTCAATCTAGGTTTGTTTTTGATTCTTGAGGATGAGAATTCTTTGAGAGGTATTAGATATAACAGTCCAAACATTATAAGCACTGTTCTTTTATTTTTTTGGTATATGGAGGTATTCAGAAAGAGTTCAAGGATGGAAAGGAAAAGTTAGAGTTGAAATTATTATTTTAAGTTTCATTCAAGGAATGAAATTTAGAATCATGATGATAATGAGTTATAACCGAGGTATATTCCTGGCCTAAAGTTTGTTCATGGATTAGAATTTTGGGGGAGAACTTCTGGGAAGATTCAACAGTGCTTTGGTCAAGGTGATACATGACGTGGTAGGAATTTCATGTCATGAATTGATTCAATTTTTAGGTTCCATGAAATTTTATGGATTTCCAATAGATCTTGAATAAAAATTTATTCGTGGCCTGAAATGATTTCACAACCTAGATTGGAAACTATATCAAAACTTTGTGGTATTAATAGGTATGTCATATTGTGAATTCATCATTTCCATTATATTTATAAATTATAGATCCCCTTTGATATCCATCATTTTATCTTGATTTTGAAAAATACCTAAGTGATTTTGGGAGCCCATCCATCCTTTCTTCCTTATCTTTTACCCTTGGATTATGAAGTTTCAATATCAATGATCTGTGGTGAGTTATCCATGTTATCCAATTGATTTATTCTAATTATTATCTCAATAATTCTCTAGGGTTGTGTTTTTTAGTTGGATTATATTGGGGTTATAGATTTTATGTGACATTGTTTTGATCTAGCTCGATCAAAGGTTTCTTTCTGTTGAATTTATCCCGCTGGTATATTCTGTCCTTATTGTCTTTCATGGTAATTCAAAAATAATTGATTAACATAGGGAATTTAAGAAATATCATTTTTATGGGTATATTTTTTGAATTAACATTCCTATGTTTTTGTTGATTAAATGGTATGGATCATCATAATTAATATAATAATCTAAATTATGAATAGATCGGGTGGGGATTTTTAATCACTTGTGGTTATGTTATGTTTTGGCACATATTTTACTAGGTAGTGTGTTATCCTTTTCTTGTTTATTGTTATTATACTTTTTTCACATATAAATTTATTAAACAACTTAAATATATAAATTTTTTGATAACTAATGAAGAGGCATGAAATTTATTTACCATTATTTTTTGAATCGATGAAATATGAAAGCTTTCTATATTTTCTCCTAGCTACTGTTAGCTATTGATTATATGTTTTTTTAAATATAATTATGCATAATGAATCTGATAATTCAAGATGGAAATGAAATTCTTGTTTCAAAATATAATTATTTGGGTCTGAGTGAGACTGATTTGTCATAAAGGTTTGTAAGACTTGGTTCTATGTCCATAGTTTCCTAGTGATTTTATTTACTAAAAATCAGTTTTTCCTTATAAGTATGCTCTATAATGTTATAGCATTGATGTGAATCATACTTACCTAGGATGTTTGATATGAATTATTGAAATATGGGTTGTGATAGATTCCATGGCTCTAATGGGATATGTTTCCCTATTTCATTCGTGTATCAGGGGATGCAATAGATGTCATGGATATAATGGGATATCATAATGGGTTATCTTAGTATAGTAAGGGTTGTGTTTGAATTTCCATGGATGGAAATAGAGAGGTTTAGGTTTTCACGGATGTGGTATTTCTTTTATATCTATGTAATGGAATTAATAATAACTAAATGTAAACCCTTGATTTTAATGATAAATGAATGCCTTTTTAAACTCAAATAAAAACAACTTGTGGGTAGTGGATGATAGTTTTTTTGGCATGAGATGCTAGTGTCTTAGTGGATGGTGGATATGTTCCAAGGTTATGTGGCACTTGTTCATGGTTTTTTTAAGATAATCCCAAGGTTGGGATTGTGTTGTCTTCTTTGATATTACATTCTTATGATTACTATTCACACCCCTCTAGAGTTGGACAAATAAAACAATGCCTGACATACTGGGTACTGGGTGTATTCCTAAACATCTAGGTTAGTGATGGAATGAATGAATGACTTCTACTTATTCCCCACTATCCCTTTAGGTTTTGATGTTTTGTATGACCTATTAATATGTACTAAAAACCCTATGGGGTATTTATTCTAGAATATCCTACAGGTTATTGGTATAAGATGTGAAAATAGACCCTACAGGAAATATGCTCATGGCGCATAGTGTACTAGCATAACTTATAAGGTATAGAGAGGTATTTGATGTATAAGAAGACCCACTAGGGTTTTGGTTTGTTTGTGAGGTACAAAAAGATCCTATGGGTTATTGGTAAGATATTGGTGTGCTTATAGACCCTAAAGGGTATTGGTGAAATGATATGTGTAATTTGTGACACAAGGACATATGGTGTGGATTGTATGTGTAATGAAAAGGAAATGAGGTTGATATCCATCATGTTCATGATACACTACTACTCTATTCACCATTTTAAATGCATATTTCACTATGACACGATGTTGTAAGGGATTTGGAGTATCAAAACCTTTGAAATTGGGGTGTGAAAGTAAAAACCCAATGGGGGAGTGGTTTTAGGGTGACTTTCCTATATTTTTGACATTATATTACTTCATTTAGATGTGATATTTTGGTCATTGATCCTTGGTCAGGACGAAGTATTATTTAACCATGTAGGTTTTTTTTATTTTTGGTTTTTATTAATATAGGAATTAGTATGCATCTCCCACATTTTCATGTGAATTCCTGAGTATGATCCTACTAAGTATACCTATTATGTTCACCCCAATATATATAAATTTTAGGTTTCCATGTGGGCTTTAGAGACTGATCTAGACTTAACTAGTTCAAGTTGTTGTTTGTGGGGAGTCACTTCCACTGGATTTTTGTGTCATTTTACTTTTGGGGTTTTTCATTATGTGCACCTTTGAAATGCATATGGGATATGGGTTCTTCTTCATTTATGCATTCTTTCTTTTGGTAACATGTTGATTTGTGGATGGTAAACCTATATCCTAATATATGTTTATAAGTTTAATGCCTCCCGTATGTGTGAATTCATATCCTCAATGATAGTCACTATGTCATGGCCTGTTGGAGGTACGATTTTGTGTTCATTATCTTTCTTTCCTCATTGTTGGCCTCGGAGGAGTACCAGTGGAGAAAGGGGGTTGTGATAGATATCTTGTCCCTCGTGTGATCCAATTCAAGTACTTTGATGGCCAACTAATCATGTTTAGACAAAAAATGTACTAATTGGATTTTTGAAATAATTAATAATAAATGAATACATTATTGTATTAGGTTTCACTTAAGTTAAAATTTTAATTTTAATCATGTTTTTTTTATTTATGTTAATGTAAATTTTGATATAGTGTAGTATTTATAATTACATTAAATTTACTTTAATAAATCAATTTAGTTTAGTTAAAACATTTTTTCTTTACAACTACTGACAAAATTTATTTTTTTCCATTACTTCCATGATTTACCATGTTATTTTCATAATTAAAGTTTTAATTTGTGTTAATTAAAAAATTTATAAATCATATTAGAAATTTAAAAAAATTAAAATTTATATGATTAGTTAGTTAATATGTTTTCATTTATGATGAATCGTGTTTGAAAGACTAAATTTTTAATGAATATTGTTTATAGAAGTTTTAGGACTAAGCATGCCTTTTACAATAAATTATTGATTGATGTTAAAAGATTTTTTAATGAATGGTTTTTACATCAAATTTTTAGTTCCAGTATTTCTTGAAATGAAATGTTATTCAATGTTAAATACCAATAGATAATTTAAAGAGTTTATTTAAATAAATGTATATTTTAAGTAAAATTACAATTAATTAAAAATCATGTTATAATTATGAATTCATGATTACATGGAATGTATGAATAAATGAAATATTGTATGACTAATATAAATCATGCATAAAAGGAATTAATGATTCTTTATTGATAAGTAATGTGATTTTCATGAACTATTTATTGTATACAACCAGTAAAAAATTGTTATGTACTCTAAACAAATTTATATAAAAACATAATTAATTACATGATATATTTATTATTATTTTTATATATTAAGAATGGTAAGTCTAAAATAATTATAGTATGATCAAAATTCGATGAATAATTAACCACATTCTATTTTATTGAATGTGAATCATGAAATGAAGAAAAGTGAAAAATATAATATGAATGAAAATAATATTTAAAATATGAATAAGTAGATATAATGTTGACATTATAGTGTTAAATATGTGTGAATTGTGAAAGAATTAAAAATGAATGTTTCATTTTCACCTCCCATGAAATGATGATCTTGTATAGACAAGTGGAAAATTGTCATTCCATATTGATGAAATATTTTCTTAAAATCATTGATCTTGATTTTTTGGTTGTTTATCTTTCATCCCAAGTTAATGATTTATGAGATAAATAATATCAGATTTGTTGATAAAATCCATGGAAGGATTAGAAATTATGAAGAGGATGCGGCTGGTGGTAAAGGGATATGATTGTTGTGTAAATTAGATGAAGATTAAATGATGGTGGAGTCTAGTTTTTAGTGGTTTGTTTGCTATAATTTTTTTAATTATTAATAATTTATATTATTTTTTTCTTGAAGGTGTTTTATAAATTTAATAATATGATTAAAGGTTCCAGTCGTAGCAGAAGCACCTGGGTGGGTGATGAACCAAAAGTTTTCTTCAGATTCAATGGTTCATTCAAATATTGTGCATGATGTGAACAATAAGACCAATGAAATTACTCCAATTATACATTGACATAGGAAATCATAAAACACAAAGAGGATATTTTTCATGTTAAATTTATAAATAATTTTAATGTGATTGAAAAAAAGGGTTACCTTATCTTAGGAACCTTCTTCTATGAATATAGTATTCATCATATGAAACCATTTTTTGGAGAACCTTCATTGCATAGGTAGTACAAAAATGTATAATCAATCTAGTTGTGATCCAAACATGCTCCATTGATCTTTGAGATATACTGATGGAATGTTGGGTGCTAGCATAGTGGATCAATCATCTTTTATTGTTCATCTTGATAGAGAAAGATCATTCAGGATTAAAGGAGTTCTTATCATTCTTGAGAATATGATATAAGGAAGAGTCAAGATAGAATTATGTTGTGTATAATGATTCTCAAACCATGATTCTTGATTAACCCTAAAAAATAAGTATAATATTATATTTATAGAATTATGTTTTAGGTTTAAATATTTTTAAATTACATAACGGACCATAAATAATATGATAAACTTTATATAATTCCATTCCATATAATAATATTATTATAATTTTTATTTTTATGGTTTTCACTAACTGGTGCAATGATAAATATTATTTTACTACTTTGTAAATTAATATTTTTCACAAAAAATGATTTTGGTCTACTTGTTCACCTTTATATTTATTGAATACCTGAATAAATATTTAATTAAATTTTTTAGTCATAAATAAAAAATTTATTCATAATATAATAAATAAATATTTATTAAATATTCAATAAAATATTTTTAATCGATAAAACATGAATAAAATTTTCTTTGGTCTTGAGAATAATATTTATTCCCTTAATTAAATTAAATATGATTTAATTAAGATCAATGGATGAACTTAGTTTGTGTCCCTTTAGGATTATTTTTCATTCTCATCAAGTAGGATTTCCAAAATTCCAAGATTAATATTTTTCAACGAGTCAAGACACCCCGGAGAAATAACTTACTATCACAACATCGACAAACACACAAGAATTCTTATTGTGTAATATAATCCCTTTATTGAAATATCTCATCAAGCAGGTTTCACATATTTTTCATCAACATATATAATTCATATGAATTTTTTAACTATCTAAAAGAGAAACATAATTACACCATGTAAATATAATTTAATGAAACCATTCAATTTCAATAAAATGTCCAAGATATTAGCTTCCATAAAAATGAAAGGAATAGGTTTTTCCTTTACTTGTTAATTACTAATGCATCACTCGTAATTCACCCAACGTATCTAACTTCACCACAAAATATTATCATTGTGGTTTATGAAATACATCTATGTGCGTGATTCATAACATACATTAATAATAATCTTAAAGTATAAGGAACATTAAACATACTTATAGATAAGAGTATCTGATGACACATAAACATGGGAAATTTCTATAAACTGGTTTGTTCTCATAATCTATCATCTTAAAGACTACCAAGTGTGAACCTAATTTGAAGAAGTCTCATAAGCTTATGAATTCTCTCACCTGATGGTCAAAATTATATTTTTCCCATCATAGTAAGTTATTTGAACATATAACTATATTTATTAATATCATCATAGTATATTAAGGTTCTAATCATAAAAGGTAACTTATATGACCTTATCAATATTAAAGAAACACTAGGAAATTATTACATTAAAGTCATGTTGAAAAATGAAAAATATGAAATAAGATATTTTTTATTAATTTTAAAATCTTTGAATATAAATCTAATCCAAAGTAAAAATAGTTGGTTATTAAACACCAACTCTAAAAAACCTCCTCTTAAACTACTATTAACAGCCTCTGGATTTTATTCTACTATACCTCACATTATGATCATGTTTTTGCTAAATTAATTATTTTTTTCAACGGGTATACTACATTTCATTTTGTGGATATTATGGTCACCATAAATTCACCAATTCGAGAAAAATACCTCAAGAGATGATACTTTGGAATTATATGATTCATATACTAATGTGACCATGGATACTTTTCAAGGGCCACCACTGTAGTATTATCACCATATGGTGTGACAGGATCAATACTACTAGTTACCACATCATGATCTTAGAAGAATTTTTGTATCCCTACTTCTTCTTTAGATACCTTAAAAGCCACAGTATTCTCAGAATTTACTGTAGAATCTACGACCATAGCCTTCTTTGATCTCTTTTCAGAACATCCAATCAGATTGAAGATGTGTCCAATTTGTGATTTTAGATCGTCTTGAACTATTTTAAAACTAGCATATACATATCCTATAATTACTATTTCTTCATCTCCTCCATATACTAAGAACATATACTTATTATTCCTTAGATACATATGGTTAGACTTGAATTTCAACCTAATGGTGGTCACTTGGGTCAGCTTGATATCAACCTACCACACTTAAAAAATAGGTGACATCTAACCTAGTACATAACATAGCATACATAAATTTTATAATCACTGATGTGTATGGAATCCTTGTCATCCTTTTTCTTTCATCATGTGTTTGAGGACACATTTTCTTGGAAAGATGAATTCCATGTGAAATTAGCAAAAACCCATATTAGATTTTTATATACTAAATATCTTCAGTATCTTGTCAATATATATACCATGACTTAATCCAAGCATCCTCTTGGATCTACCATGATGGATCTCTATTCTAAAAATATATGATTCATCGCCTAATTCTTTAGTGGAGAAGCATTTATTAAACCATGCCTTAAAATACTATATGACTAGTATTCTATTTCTAATGAGTAGTATGTCATCAATATATATTATTAAGAGAATTAAAACACTTCCACTAAACCAATTATAGATATAAGGTTCACATTCATTCTTCATGAAACCAAATTCCTTTATGGATTTATCAAATCAAGTGTTCCAAGGCCAAGATTATTTCTTTAATCCATAAATAGAATAGTTCAATTTTCATACCTTATTGGAATCCTTTGGAGTCACAAACCCTTCAGGTTTTTTCATATAGAAATATTTCTAAAGTTTTCCTTTATGGAATTATATTTTGACAAAAAAATTTCCAAACTCATTGTCCTGGAATTCTAAAATTTAATGTATAATTCAGATGAATTTCAGCATATAAACTAGTGAAAAGGTTTCATCTTAGTCATTTTTTTGATGATGTTTGAGCCATTTGTAAACTATTTATAAATTATAAGTACTAACTTGAACATCCATGTCTAGTTTCTTCATAAATACCAATTTACAAACAATAGGATTTACATCCACTAGTTGATCTACCAAAACCCATACTTGGTTTTGGAACATGGAATCCATTTCATAATTCATAACTTCTTTCCACTCAGAAACATTTGTTCCACTTATTACTTTCTTATAGGTTATAGGGTCATAATTATAAACTAATAATGAGTCATCATCCTTAGTTATAGAAAACCATAATACTCTAATTCTCTAACCATTATTATAGTCATACGTAGTGCATGTCTTCCTAGAACTTCAGTTTCCATGTGGATTTGTAGAATACGTTCCTAAGACAACTCTTTTGTATCTTGATCCTAGAATTTATTGAAGACTATATTTATCCCACTATCTCTTTCATATATGTGATCCCATTCAAGAAATAAGAGACATCTGTTAACCACAACATTCTTTTCTATAATTTCACATAGGTAATATCCTTTAGTTTTCTTAGGATACCCTATAAAGATACACTTATTTCCTTGAGGTGAAATTTTTTTTCCATAAATATCCTTAACAAATGATCCACAAACCTAAACTCGTATATTTGACAGTACAAGTATCTTTTCATTCTACAATTGGTATAGAACACTATCTACCACATTATTTGGAACTTGGTTTAGTATTTATACTAATTTTTATAACATATGTCCCTAAAAGGATAATGGAATACTTCCATGAGTCATCAATGATCCCACCATGTCCAATGGGTGTGGTTATTCCTTTCTTTTATAACATTCCATTAAGGTGTATAAGGAAAAGTGAGTTCATATGGAATCCAAAAATCTTATAAATATTCAATTAAGCCTTGATTAAGATATTCTCTTCCAAGGTCTAAGTGGATTTTCTTAATCATTTTACCAATCTAGTTCTCAACTTCATTCTTGTATTCCTTGAATCTATCAAAAGAATATTACTTATATCTAATCAATTATACATATCCATTTGTATTGAAAAAATTAGTAAAAGTTACGAAATATGAATACCCAACCCTTTCTTCAACTATAAATGGTTTAAACGCATCAGTATAAACTAATTCAAGAATCACTTTAGCACTTTCACCTTATCCACTAAATGGGGATTTGGTATTTTTCCATATAAAAATGAATTACATACAAAAAGTTGTTTTACTTAAAAAGATTATAAATATCCATCTTGGTTTAATTAAGTCAAATTATTTTATTTTCATTTACTTAACCATTCCAATGATTCCAAATTTGGGTGTGGTATGAGTCATGTGTACTAGTTTTAGTATCGATTTCCATTACATGGTTAATGTAATACAACACATAAAGACCATTATTTAAATGTTCCTTTATTTAAAAAATGATATCCTCATAAAATAATCAACATTAATTCGAAAATTTGAAAATGAATCTATCTATATCAAGTATTAATATAAAAATAATGTTTTTATAACATATTTTACATAATAAGAATATTTTAAAACAAAGATCATTCACATTGGAAATATGAGGTGCTAGTCCTTGATAGCAACAATAGTAAGTCTATCTCTTTTGGATACTTGTATATCTACCTCCCCTAGGTAAATTTTCTTAAATATACTTTATTCCTATATTTTAGTACTTATTTTAGTACCACAATCTATATCTATTACCCAATTTATATAAATATATAAATTTCACTCGATAAAAATCATGCATGAATTTTTTCCCAACTTCTTTTCCTAAGTGAAATTTTTATTCCAGTGGCCCTTGTTTTCACATTTGAAACAAACAACATCTTGTTCCATTTTTTATCCCTTGATATTTATCTTCTTATAAGGGCATTGAGAAGAATTTGTGGACTTATAACTCTTTTCCTGGCCTTTCATTTTATTATCCATATGTATGGAATTATTTTCTTTATTATTCCCCTTATCAACATGGTGAATTAATGTGAGAAGATCTAGGAGTGTATTCTCAATTTTTTCATATTAAAATTCACAAAAAAGATCCATAAGCTATGAGGAAGTGATGTAAGAATTATATTAGTGCATAGTTCTATAAAAATTTTAAACCCAAGATCCTCTAGGAATTTAATATATCCAAATACATTGACTATGTTATACAAAGCCGGTGCACCTTCTCCAAGATTACTCAAAAATAGTTCCTTGTAAATCTCAAACTATTCCTATCTCTCCCGGTATAAATCACAATGATGCTCGAGCATGCTATAAAAATCCATTTTTTCAAGATACATCATGATTTCACTAGACTTGGATGAAAGAATTAAACTCTATGTGTTGAACACATTACTCATTGGATTTTCATGGATAGTAAACACCTCATCTTTCCTCCTTAGTAGGTGGATCAGGTAGTGAGGATTCTATCATATAAGTTCCCATTCAGGGTGCGACACAAACTAATGGTTTCAAAACCATTCCTAGATGTTACTTCCTCTTAGGTGATTTTATTTATCCAATATTGATCATAGGGATAATTTGGATGATGAGATTTCCATTATGTCTATAATTTAAAATATTAGATAATTAATAATTTTCTTTATTAGAAAATATGTGAGACATAGTAAATTTAATTTTTATTATGTCTCCCACTATTTTTCCAATTCCAAAAGACCCTCTCCATTGAACTTGGTATCTCCCCTAACTCAAGCAATTATAGTATAAAGGATCCATATTTCCTATCATAATGATCTATACTTGGTCCATGAAAACCATAAAAAGGTATTTAGTTAGGTGGTATTTCTAACTGTGGACTTATAGTTCCATGATCTGTTGAGTGGACTCCCTAATCCAAAAATCCTAACTGGGATTTCCTAAACACTTAGATCTAAATTTTATTGAACATTTTTTGCCATTAAATTCAACAAGTTTGGTTATGTCAACCCATAAACTTAATTAATATTCATTGATAATTAAAAGTTCCCCCAAATTTGTCCTAAACCAACACTTTAACTATGGTTTCATCTTAATTTAGACATTAGAAGGTGTAAAGACTTAATATTAACTTGAGAAATTTGTTTTATTATAAATAAATATTTATTTTTTTATCAATTACATTGTCTTTTTAATATTAATTGGATTTTAATTAAGTGATTAACTATATTTTGATAGAACATTTACACATAATACATTTATATAATTTATGTATTTTCATATTAGTTCATTTATTTATGTGATTGCAATCTTGCATCCAAAAAAATAAATAATTCAAAGGAAAAAATTAAATAAATAGATAACTTTATCATGATATTATCTAACAGTTGATTTATTTAGAGAAAAATAAATCAACCTTTGATCTAGGGGGAAACTCATTGTTCCAGTCTTGGCACGAGTTAAGACATTTAACCTATCAAAATGTGTATCACTTGGGTTTCCATAATCTCGGTTCCATCTTGAACTACCTCCATGTGCATTAGGATACTCCTTTTATTATATATATTTATAAAATACAAGTATGAGATGGGAAATAAATGATTAGTTATGGTGAATTACATAAATCACCTTGGACACATAGGTCCTACATAATAAAGGAGGCAGAGATAACTCATACACCATCTGAACTAATTTAATATTAAATAATTTCAAACCCAAGAAATAAATTAAATTAAATTAAACCAATGCATATACATATCTTGTTCGAGCTCATTAACGGTTCTACACATGAAACAAATGCAAAAAATTACACTCGTTAACATTAAATTCTATTTGTTCCTTATTATTAAGATAAATGTGCTTTCATTAACTAATTAATTAATTCTAATTTATATTAATGATCATCCAAATTCTATTGGAGATACCCATCATAAATGAATTCATCGAAAAAAATGGTATGAACAATAATGACAGATAATTACATAAAATTTATTGAGAATTTAATATTTTTTTAAAACCTTTATTATAAAGTTAAACACATCTGTTGACAAAAATTTAATTAGATGTTAATGATAAAATTAATTATTTTAATGAATTTTAATTCTATCCTTTATTATGAGACTACACAGCATGTACTTATGATCTATATGTTTTGTACCTCATTTTACAGGAATGCAAGATAAATTCCTAGGGATTAAACATATAACTTGGTCAAACTGCAATGCATGTACTCACTAGATAAATGTTGTATATCATGCTTTTCATGTGTGGGTGTAACTAAATGAATAAATAAGTGTGTTCTTCAGATTTAGGACCACACAATGTCTACTCCTGCTACATGTAGTGTGTTACACTAGCCGAGTGTCCTCATAACCTGTCAAATGAATCAATGTGTATCACGGACATGGGAAATAATGAGTCACATGTTGGGTATTTAGAATACACATCTTGTATTTAATTAATGTTCTAGGATGTCAGTCTCAAATATTTTTGATAATGTATTTGACCACATGTTTAGCATGAATTTGACTGCTAAATCATGTAGACTTTATGACATGTACTCTAGATATATGTTGTGTAATTCAAAAATTTGTGTAATGGGTTGGCTCGTTCTACAAATGTTTTGATGAAGATATTTTTAATCATTTGAAACCCTTTTTTAGATAACCTTTTTTTATAGGGAGGAACTAAGGGTAGAATCCCTTTAGTGGTGATCCACACATTCTCCTTCATTCTATGAGAAACATTTGGTGATAGCACGAAAGATCAATCATCTTGTGATATCCATATTTATTGATCAAGATACTTTAGGATTGAATGATTTATTTTTATTATTGAGAATATGACATAAGGAAGGATCTAGAAAGAAGTATGTTGTGTGTAATAATTCCCAATCCTTGATTCTCAATTAACCATACAAAATACACATATCAATCTATTTAGAGTTTTGGGGTATGGGAAAAATATTATTTTATTTCACATCAATGCTTAAATAATATAATAAACTTTATATAATGTCATGCCATATAAAAATATTATTTTTATATATATTTATTTCTTACTCTAACAAGTACAATGATAAATATTATTTTACTGGATTTTAAATGAATATGTATCATCAGACATGATATTGACCCACTCTTCCTCATCGACATTTATTTTATTCCCAAAAATATATTTAATTAAATATTTCATTCATAAATAAATATTTTATTCACAATCTGGTGAATAAATATTTATTAAATCTTCAAAAAAAATATTTTTGATTGATAAAACATGATTACAATTATTTATCGATCTTGAGAATAATATTTATTCCATTAATTAAATTCAAATGGAATTTAATTGAGATTTACAGATACACTTAGTGTCGGCACCCCTAAGATTCTTTCTCTTTTTAATTAGGCAGGCTTACATAAAGTCCAAGATTAGTATCTAGTTGTAACATCCCAAGTAAGTAATGAAAAATAGATATTTTTATCTATGTCTATTAATGATTAAGATAGTGTTTTAGAGGCTTAAAATGAAAATAAATACAATCTTATGCATGGAATACACTAATATTCTTAAAAGATTGTTTTACTGCCTTTTGATGGAAAACCCTTTTTAAATCTATCTTTTGACAATTTTATAAGCTATGTTTGTAAAATTAAACTTATTATTTATGATTGGGACATCAAAATTTACTTTGTGTGAATTTTTGGTATTTTTCCGATAAAGTTCTTTTTTTTAATGAATAGTGAAAAATGTTGTATTTTAATTCAAAACCTCTTTTTAATATAATTTATTTATATGATTAGATTATATTTTGAATTGGTTTTGAAGTGAAATTAGAATATATTTTTACCATTTTATCCAATGGTGGTCATTGGAATCAATTTCACTTTGAAATTGGACTTAAACTAGTGTCAATCTTTTGATACTTTTTGTTTCATAAAAACACGCTATTTGTCATGATAGTGGGAATTAGTTATTAAATTAATTAATGCAACTTAAATGTTTTGAATTTTTTAAAATAGACATCATTTTTGAATTTGGAATATCAAATATAGCTTAGGGTGAAGTTTTGGTATCTTTTTGAAAAACTTCAATTTTTGATGAATAGTGAAACCACTAAGTGGTAGTTAAAGAAACTGATTTTTCGTTTAAATGAAACTTTGCCAGTTCTGTGATTTGATTTTCAAAAATCCGACATACATGGTTTTCATTAAGAATTAAAATTTGGTTCAATGAGATTAAAATAATTTTTTGGTGAATAGTAACTTTTAAGTTCTTAATCGCAATTAGTGGTAATTAGTGTAGTTTAAGGTAAAAATAATGTTTTAATAATATGAGATGAGCTTGACACATGTCCTACCCTCATTGTATGTGTCATGGCCGACCCAGAAAATCTATGGGTCAACTTGGGGACCCCATGGAGCCACTTTGGTTGGGAAATGACATAAATAATTTTTTATTTAATGTTAAAGTAAAAATAACACAAACAAGAGATGTTTTACTAAAACAATTTTTACATAGAGTTATAAAAGTCATATTTTTTATTATAAATATTCATTGGAAAGATAAAACGATTTCCTACATCATAGTATTTTTTTTATAATTTTTATACTTTAAATAAATTAAATTATTTATGACATCATGATGATGCAGCGACTACCTCATTAATAAAGGATTTAAATAAAATGAAATGATAATGTAAAATCTATGAACTACACATGTCCAAAACCTATTTGATGGGTGTATTTCGAACCCTTATCACCTTACCCTCGAATTATATCAATGTGGGACCTTTTGAATTCGAAACTCATTTTAAAATAAAGTAACATTTCTTTACTTTCCAAGAGTGCCCCTACTCTCCTCTTATAAAAGGCCCCCACCTCTACCTCCTTACCCACACACCCAAAGCCTTTGGCTCGGACAAACCCTGCCCATTTTGTCTCTCCACATCCCTCTCTTACTCCTTGAAGCCTCACTTTGGACAGAAGTCTTCCCAAGGAAGCCTTTGAGCTCAAACCAAAGGGAGTTACCCGATTTTAAGGTAATGTCTTCACTTGAGTCCTTTTGTTTTATTTTGCTTCTCCAACCCCCTAAACTCTTTTTATTCATTTATTTTGTAACAACTCAAGTATCTTGAATATACTAGGATGTTTTTATAAGAAGTATTCGAGCTACACTTACACACACCTACATTTAATGGTTAAAGGACATACTGTTTCCGTGGATGGTGAATTTATGCCTCCCAAAACGATGATTGTTCAACATTCTTTTAACACCTTCAAAGGTGGCCATTAATATGTCACTATATTTATATATGATATATAATATGTTTATGTTTTCCTTAAGCTTCTGTATTTTTCATTTTGGGCATACCTTTATGGTTTCCATTATGGGTAAACACGATATCTTCATTTAAGGAAGTGCGGACTACCGCCCCCTCAAAGTGATTTCATTCGTTAAATACCATATGTGGGACGTATAAA
This sequence comes from Viscum album, assembly GCA_963277665.1. Lineage (NCBI taxonomy): Eukaryota > Viridiplantae > Streptophyta > Magnoliopsida > Santalales > Viscaceae > Viscum > Viscum album. The sequence goes on from OY728120.1 coordinate 311,149,893, forward strand.
GGATGGAACTATGATATTATATATGATATTATATTGGAATTATAATATACCTTTATATCATTATGATTCCATTCTATAAAATACGAAATAGAAATGAAAGTAGTGTTCATGCGTACGTACGGCTTACCGTCTCCATGAACGGTGCATTTCATTTCTTACCTCTAAATGATTATGTAATATTATAAATGCATGAATGTACTAGATATATATGACATATATGATATCTACATCATGAATACCATTCTGGATATACTGGATACATGAACAACTTGTAATTATAAAGGGCTTATTTTTTACTCAAGTACCAATGATCATTAAAACGACCGTTATTAACTTAAATAATTACATAGTGTTCATGACATGGCAATAAGTGATATAAAAGGAATAATGAACTTGAAAAAGGGTTATTAAACAAGTATAAATTAACTCAAGTTTATTATTCAGGAGATTAAAGAACGACCGAGTCAAGTCGGACCTGAGGTATGGGACTTCATCTCAATCTCTTTTCATTGAGGCGTATTTTGTTTTATATACAACCTTATTTTATACTGTGTATAAACCCCTTTGACTTTTACGTATATTCAAAAGGAATCTTTTTTATTCGAAGCGTTTACTAAACGACAAAAGGTAATGTTTTTGTCGTACGTATGCGGCGACAACGACTTCTCCGCCGTCGTGACCATTATTTGAGTTTCGGCTTCCTCTACAAGCCATACCTTTTTTTAAAAAGAAAAATAAATACCATGTTTTAATTTTCTTTTATTTTGGTATTGAAAATTGTTTTCATAATTTTTTTATATCAATGTGTTTTATTGATATCTTGTGATTGAAAGGTGGAAATGTTATGTTTCCTTTATGCATGTTTTATGTGATACGATTATGTTGAGGTTCTTGGGAATTATTATGAAGACGGGTGGTTCCGTGATAGACTAAGGGCGGGTGAGCCCGATATAGCTCTCCAATGCATTGGGTAACATGAAGGAGTGAAACGTTAAGGTTTCTCTGAAGAGATTTAGGGAATATTCTGTGATGGGTATTCCAAACGTAACCAAGAGGGTTACTCCCTACGTAAGAATGTTATGAATGCCTCAAGTTACCTTTATGTCTTATGATTTCTATGATTTATTCATGATTTGATGAGGTATGTTAAAGTGCTTATGTTTTATGGGTAAAGTATGATTTCATTCTTATGTATATATATACCCATGTTTCCTTTCCATATTTTTATATCCCTTACTGAGCTTTTTATGCTCATCCCAAGTTTTTTTTGAAATGTTTTTCACAGGTCAAGGGAAAGGTACATGATATGATGATAGTGTCAAGGAAGTGTCAAGAAAGAATCCATGTTTTATTTTAAATATGTTTCTGTTGATGGGAAAGAATAATACTATCTTTATGTAACCACTTTATTTATATGTGGAATGTAATGCAAGTTTTATGATATAATTCTCTAAAACTCTAAACCTGAAAAGATCCTCAATGTGTAATCTTGTAATAACTCAAGATTAAGTAAGGTTTAAGGCTGGGGCCTTATAGTTGGTATCAAAGGTCGGTTTAGATAACTTTAGGAGTTATAATTCTATTAAATGATTATCCAAAAAAAAAATTTGAAGTGGTGTAGCATTTGAAGATTACCATGTTGCTTCATCTAAGACATGTTTGTTCAGAATGGTTTTCCGCAGAGGAAACAGGGAAGCAGTGCTCGGAAGGCATGCAGAAGGAAATAACCTTCCGAATCAGCATCTTGAGATGGTCGGAATTGGAACTGAACAGTTTGTTGCAGTAATGGCGCAGTTGACTCAAGTGATAAATGGTGGTGGTATCCATGCACGAGATCATCCATATCAACCGCAGAGGAACATGTTAGTGGTGGAACATTTCATGAGGCAACATCCCCCATCACTCAGAGGATCATCTGACCCTGTGCTAGCTGAAGGGTGGATTAAAGCACTGGAGAAGATTTTCGATGTCATGGGGTTTTCAGACAATCAAAAGGTTAGTCTTGCTATTTACCGTCTGGAGGGTGAAGCAGATCAGTGGTGGTCGATGGTTAAAAATATCAGGGACGCTGATAAGATTGATGCTCTCGATTGGGATGAATTCAAAGGTATGTTTCTTGAGAAGTATTTTCCTAAGTCTATTCAACTTAGGATGGAAAATAAATTCTTGGAATTGAGGCAAGAGGAAGACTCAGTGGCCACCTATGAAGAAAGGTTCACTCGATTGGCAAGGTATGCTCCAATTTTTATCCGAGACCTTGATAGTAAAATCAATCATTTTTACTCAGGATTAAAGCCAAAATATCGAAGGGCATTAGCTTCTCGTGAGTTTAAAAGTTATGAAAATCTTGTTCGATGTGCTGAGAAGGTGGAAATGGAGTTTCTCGATGATCAAGTGTTCTATAACAACCAATAGAAGAAGATACCAAGGTGGTAGGAGAAAGGTAAGAATTCTTCAAAAAAGTATGATGGTAAGAAAAATAAGTTTCCAGTTTGTGATAAATGTGGCAAAATGCATGCTGGGGAATGTCATCTGAATTCTGGAAAGTGCTACCGATGTGGTAAGATGGGACATAAGGCTCGTGATTGCACTGAAAAGGATCAAGGTGAAGGTAAGACCAAATTTGATTTACAGTTAGTGAAATGTTATAAGTGCAATGATATGGGTCACTATGCAAAGGAGTGTCCGACAAAGAGCTTGAGTGATGGGAAGAAGTTAGAATACAAGCATAAAGGGGTGGTGAAATCATTTGCAACTACTTCAGCAGATGTCGGGCCATCAAATGAAGTTGTATCAGGTACTTTGTTTGTTTTTTCAGATTATTCCAGTGTGTTGTTTGATTCGGGGTCTACACATTCTTTCATATCTGAAAACTTTTCTAGTAAAATGGGAATACCATATCAAGAAATGACTTCTGAACTTTTTTGTAAAAACACCTGGGGGAAATGTTGAGGAAAAAAGAATTTATAAGAATCTTCCTGTCCTTATCTGTGGAAAGAACCTACTCACAAACCTTATTGTTCTACCTCTAGTAGAGTTTGATGTTATCCTGGGTATGGATTGGATCTCTATTTACCATGCTAAGATTGACTGTAGAGATAAAGAAGTTTCTTTTCAGAAAGACTTTCAGTTTGTGTACAAGAATGAACCCTTACTGTTGATAACTTATCAAGAGGCCGAGAAACTTGTAAAATATGGAACTGAATGTTACCTTGCACACATCGTTGAAAATAAAGGAACTGTTCAGATTAATTATGTGCCAGTGGTAAATGAGTATCCTGATGTTTTTCCTGATGAGTTTCCTGGAATAATACCAGATCGGGAAGTTGAATTTATTGTTGACTTAGTTCTTTATGCTAATCCAATTTCAAAACCCCCTTATCGAATGGCTCAAATTGAAATTTTAGAGTTGAAGGAGCAATTGCAAGATTTATTAGAGAAAGGTTTCATTTGACCTAGCACATCACCATGGGGTGCTCCTATTTTATTTATTAAAAGAAATATGGTTCAATGAGACTTTGCATTGATTATAGAGCCTTGAATAACATCACTGTTAAGAACAAATATCCTTTGCCTCATATCGATTATTTGTTTGATCAGCTCCTGGGAGCTCGGTATTTTTCAAAGATTGACTTGAGATCGGGGTACCATCAGCTGAAGGTAAAGGAAGCAGATGTTCTGAAGACTGTGTTTCGTACAAGATATGGCCATTATGAATTTGTAGTAATGCCTTTTGGGCTAACCAATGCACCTGCTATATTCATGGACTTAATGAATAGAATTTTCCAGGAGTTCTAGGATAAGTTTGTGGTGGTTTTCATTGATGATATTTTGGTGTTTTCTAAAAGTAAATAGGAGCATGAAAGACATTTAAGGGTTATCTTGAAAACCTTAAAAGAAAAGAAATTGTATGGGAAATTCAGCAAGTGTGAGTTTTGGTTGCAACAAATTTCTTTCCTTGGTCACATTGTTTCTAAAGATGGGATAACTGTTGATCCTGCAAAAACAAAAGTTGTGGAAGACTGGCCAAGACCCACAAATGTAACTGACATTCGTAGCTTCCTTGGTTTGGCAGGCTATTACTGAAGGTTTGTTAGAAATTTTTCACGGTTATCTAGTCCAATGACTAAGCTAACTCGGAAGGGTGTTAAGTTTATCTGGATAAAAGAATGTGATGATTGTTTTCAGGAATTGAAAAGAAGATTGGTGAAAGCTCCAGTTTTGGCACTACCTTCCAGGAATGGTGAGTTTGTTTTCTACAGTGATTATTCATTGAAAGGACTTGGTTGCGTCATAATGCAGAATGATCAGGTAATTGCTTATGCTTCACGACAGTTGAAAACTCATGAGGTAAATTACCCTACACATGATTTGGAATTAGCTGTTGTTGTTTTCGCTTTAAAATTTTGGAGACATCATTTGTATAGAGTAAAGTGTGAAATATATACTGATCACAAAAGTTTAAAGTATATATTCACTCAGAAAGAGTTAAACATGAGATAGAGGAGATGGCTGGAATAAATCAAGGATTATGATTGTACAATTCATTACCATCCGGGAAAACCAAATAAAGTGGTTGATTCTTTGAGTCGAAAAAGTAATGCTTCATTAACAATGTTGCGTTTGGAACGTGATCCTTTGGGTAAGGATTTGATGAAATTTGGCATAGAAGTTTTTGGCACAGGATGTTCTTCTGTTTTGTTTCAGGTATCAGTGAAATCTTCTCTATCAGACAGAATCAAGCAAGCACAGAAGCAAGACAGTGAGTTGCAGAAAAAGGTAGAGCTGGTTCAGAAAGGTAAGTTTACTGAATTCAACAATGATAATGATTGTGTTTTGAGATTTGGGAAGAGATTGTGTGTGCCTTGTGATTCAAAGTTGAAGAGAGAGTTGTTATGTAAAACTCATAGTTCTCCGTTTTCAGTTCATCCTGGCAGTACTAAGATGTACAGAGATCTGCGGGAGTATTACTGGTGGGATGGAATGAAAAGAGATATTGCTGATTTTACTGTGAAGTGTTTGACATGTCAACAGGTTAAAGTAGAGCGGCAGTTACCGAAAGGGATGCTTCAGCCTTTACCAGTGCCAGAGTGGAAATGGGAGAATATATCCATGGACTTTGTTGTGGGATTACTGAAGACATCTTGAGGTAATAATGCAATCTGGGTTATTGTTGATCGCTTGACTAAATCTGATCATTTCCTTGCTATACGAGATATTTTTTCCCTAGATCAACTTTCCCGTTTGTATGTTAAAGAGATAGTCAGGTTACATGGATTTCCTCTCTCCATTGTATCTGACCGTGATCCCAGGTTCACTTCTAACTTTTGGAAAGGCCTTCAGAATTCGTTGGATACTGAATTAAATTTTAGTACAGCTTTTCATCCTCAATCAGATGGGAAGTCAGAATGAACAATTCAGACCTTGGAGGATATTCTATGAGCTTGTTAGATGGATTATCAGGGAAGTTGGGACCAACATCTTTCTTTGGTTGAATTTTCATATAATAACAGTTTTCATTCTAGTATACAGATGGCACCATTTCAGGCATTATATGGGAAGCGGTGTCGAACTCCAGCTTTCTGGGATGAAGTGGGTGAAAGGAAGTTGATGGGACCAGAATTGGTAGAAGAGTTGGCAAAAAAAGTTCAGCTGATACAGAAACATATGAGAACAGCTCAGAGTAGGCAGAAGAGTTATGCGGACAATAGGAGGAAGGATCTCTCTTTTGAGGTAGGTGATCATGTTTTTCTCAAAGTATCACCATGGAAAAGTGTGATGCAATTTGGTAAGAAGGGAAAGCTGAGTCCAAGGTTCATTAGACCATATGAAATTCTGGAGAGAGTTGGATCTGTTGCTTATCGAGTGGTTTTACCTCCGAGTTTATCTCAGATACACAATGTTTTTCAGGTTTCAATGTTGAGAAAGTATATGCCAGATCCATCTCATTTTTTGAGTCCAGAGGTAGTTCATCTGGAAGAGAACCTATCATATGAGGAACAACCGGTCCAGATTCTTGACCACAGGGAGAAAGTGTTACGGAATAATGTGATTAATCAGGTAAAGGTTTTGTGGAAAAACCACATGATGGAAGAGGCAACATGGGAACCTGAAAATGCAATGAGGGATAAGTACCCCCATTTATTTGATAAGTAAATAAATTGCGGGGACGCAATTTTCTAAAGGGGGGAAGGATGTAACGTCCCAAGTAAGTAATGAATAATAGATATTTTTATCTATGTCTTTTAATGATTAAGATAGTGTTTTAGAGTCTTAAAATGAAAATAAATACAATCTTATGCATGGAATACACTAATATTCTTAAAAGATTGTTTTACTGCCTTTTGATGGCAAAACCTTTTTAAATCTATCTTTTGACAATTTTATAAGCTATTTTTGTCAAAATAAACTTATTATTTATGATTGGGACGTCAAAATTTACTTTGTTTGAATTTTTGGTATTTTTCCGATAAAGTTTTTTTTTAATGAATAGTGAAAAATGTTGTATTTTAATTCAAAACCTCTTTTTAATATAATTTATTTATATGATTATATTATCTTTTGAATTGGTTTTGAAGTGAAATTAGAATATATTTTTACCATTTTATCCAATGGGGGTCATTGGAATCAATTTCACATTGAAATTGGGCTTAAACTAGTGTCAATCTTTTGATACTTATTGTTTCATAAAAACACGCTATTTGTCATGACAGTGGGAATTAGTTATTAAACTAATTAATGAAAATTACATGTTTTGAATTTTGTAAAATAGACATCATTTTTGAATTCGGAATATCAAATATAGCTTAGGGTGAAGTTTTGGTATCTTTTTTAAAAACTTCAATTTTTGATGAATAGTGAAACCACTAAGTGGTAGTTAAAGAAACTGATTTTTCGTTTAAATGAAACTTTGTCACTTCTGTGATTTGATTTTCAAAAATCCTACATACATGGTTGTCATTAAGAAGTAAAATTTGGTTCAATGAGATTAAAATAATTTTTTGGTGAATAGTAACTTTTAAGTTCTTAATCGCGATTAGTGGTAATTAGTGTAGTTTAAGGTAAAAATAATGTTTTAATAATATGAGATGAGCTTGACACATGTCCTACCCTCATTGGATGTGTCATGGCCGACCAAGAAAATCCATGGGTCAACTTGGGGACCCCATGGAGCCACTTTGGTTGGGAAATGACATAAATAACTTTTTATTTAATGTTAAAGTAAAAATGACACAAACAAGAGATGTTTTCCTAAAACAATTTTTACATGGGGTTATATAATTCATATTTTTTATTATAAATATTCATTGGAAATCTAAAACGATTTCCTACATCATATTATTTTTTTTATAATTTTTAGACTTTAAATAAATTAAATTATTTATGACATCATGATGATGCAGCGACTACCTCATTAATAAAGGATTTAAATAAAATGAAATGATAATGTAAACTATATGAACTACACATTTCCAAAACCTATTTGATGGGTGTATTTCGAATCCTTATCACCTTACCCTATAATAATATCAATTTGGGACCTTTTTAATCCGAAACTCATTTTAAAATAAAGTAACATTTCTTTACTTTCCAAGAGTGCCCCTCCTCTCCTCTTATAAAAGGCCCCCACCTCTACATCCTTACCCACACTCCCAAAGCCTTTGGCTCGGCCAACCCCTGCCCATTTTGTCTCTCCACATCCCTCTATTACTCCTTTAAGCCTCACTTTGGGCAGAAGTCTTCCCAAGGAAGCCTTTGAGCTCAAACCAAAGGGAGTTACCCGATTTTAAGGTAATGTCTTCACTTGAGTCCTTTTGTTTTATTTTGCTTCTCCAACCCCCTAAACTCTTTTTATTCATTTCTTTTGTAACAACTCAAGTATCTTAAATATACTAGGATTTTGTTATAAGAATTATTCGAGCTACACTTACACACACCTACATCTAATGGTTAAAGGACATACTGTTTCCGTGGATGGTGAATTTATGCCTCTCGAAACGATGATTGTTCAACATTATTTTAACACCTTCAAAGGTGGCCATTAAGATGTCACTATATTTATATATGATATATAATATGTTTATATTTTCCTTAAGCTTATGTATTTTTCATTTTGGGCATACCTTTATGGTTTCCATTATGGGTAAACGCGATATCTTCATTTAAGGAAGTGTGGACTACCGCCCCCTCAAAGTGATTTGATTCGTTAAATACCATATGTGGGACCTATAAAGAATGGAACTATGATATTATATATGATATTATACTGGAATTATAATATACCTTTATATAATTATTATTCCATTCTATAAAATATGAAATAGAAATGAAAGTAGTGTTCATGCGTACGTACGGCTTACCGTCTCCATGAACAGTGCATTTCATTTCTTACCTCTAAATGATTATGTAATATTATAAATGCATGCATTTACTGGATATATATGACATATATGATATCTACATCATGAATACCATTCTGGATATAATGGATACATGAACAAATTGTAATTATAAAGGGCTTATTTTTTACTCAAGTACCAATGATCGTTAAAATGACCATTATTAACTTAAATAATTACACAGTGTTCATGACATGGCAATAAGTGATATAAAAGGAATAATGAACTTGAAAAAGGGTTCTTAAACATGTATAAATTAACTCAAGTTTATTATTCAGGAGATTAAAGAACGACCGAGTCAAGTCGGACCCGAGGTATGGGACTTCATCTCAATCTCCTTTCATTGAGGCATATTTTGTTTTATACACAACCTTCTTTTATACGGTGTATAAACCCCTTTGACTTTTATGTTTATTCAAAAGGAATATTTTTTATACGAAGTGTTTACTAAACGACAAAAGGTAATGTTTTTGTCGTACGTATGCGGCGACAACGACTTCTCCACCGCCGTGACCATTATTTGAGTTTTGGCTTCCTCTACAAGCCATACCTTTTTTTTAAAAAGAAAAATAAATACCATGTTTTACTTTTCTTTTATTTTGGTATTGAAAATTGTTTTCATAATGTTTTTATATCAATGTGTTATATTGATATCTTGTGATTGAAAGGTGGAAATGTTATGTTTCCTTTATGCATGTTTTATGTGATACGATTATGTTGAGGTTCTTGGGCATTATTATGAAGACGAGTGGTTCCGTGATAGACTAAGGGCGGGTGAGCCCGATATATCTCTCCAATGCATTGGGTAACACGAAGGAGTAAAACGTTAAGGTTTCTCCGAAGAGATTTAGGGAATATACTGTGATGGGTATTCCAAACGTAACCAAGAGGGTTACTCCCTACGTAAAAATGTTATGAATGCCTCAAGTTACCTTTATGTCTTATGATTTCTATGATTTATTCATGATTTGATGAGGTATGTTAAAGTGTTTATGTTTTATGGGTAAAGTATGATTTCATTCTTATGTATATATGTACCCATGTTTCCTTTCCATATTTTTTTATCCCTTACTGAGCTTTTTATGCTCATCCCAAGTTTTTTTGAAATGTTTTTCACAGGTCAAGGGAAAGGTACATGATATGATGATAGTGTCAAGGAAGTGTCAAGAAATAATCCATGTTTTATTTTAAATATGTTTCCATTTATGGGAAAGAAGAATACTATCTTTATGTAACCACTTTGTTTATATGTGGAATGTAATGAAAGTTTTATGATCTAATTCTCTAAAACTCTAAACCCAAAAAGATCCTCAATGTGTAATCTTGTAATAACTCAAGATTAAGTAAGGTTTAAGGCTGGGGCCTTATACTAGTAGTGGTTTATGGCACCAAGATAAATAACTTAATGTTGCAACATCAAAAACCATATACAAACACTTTTTGTATAATATAATCTCTTTTTTACAATATCTCATCAAGAAGATTTCATATATATGCCATGAACTTATATGCCTGATACATCTTTCTTTGACTATATAAAATAAAAACATAATTACACCATGGACATGGAATTTAATGTGGTGGTTCCATTTCAATCAAAGGTTCAAGATATCAACTTCATTAAATATATATTGGTAAAAATTTCCCTTAGTTTATTAATTAATAACACATCACTCGTGACACACCCAATGTATCCAACTTCTATAAGAACTATTATCATCATGGTTTAAGAAATACATCTGTATTTATGAGTTGCAACATGAATTAATATTAATCTTATAGCCTAAGTACCATTATTCTCACTCATAAATAGGAATATCTAATGGAACATAAACTTGTAGTATTCTTATTAGTTGTTCTATCCTCATAATCTCCCATATTATAGTTTACCAAGTGAGAACTTCATGAGAATAATTCTCCTCATCTAAAGAGTACTCCCACCTAACAGTCAACATTTTATGTGTCCCAACATAGTATTTTCTCTCATCATAAAATAATATTTAATGAAATAATCATATAACTTCAAGGTTCTCATCTTAGTAGGAAACAATTGTGACCTTATCAATGAAATAGATACTCTATAACATTATTACATTAAATTCATGTAGAATAATTAATTATATGAAAAAAATATTATTATTATTACTCATATCTTGTAATATACATGTGATCCAAAGTATAAATAGTTGGTTCTAGAACACTGACTCCAACAATAATAAATCACAACATTGTGTGTATTTATTTTCATGTTTACTAATGTTGTGGTGACTTTTATGAATGGATTTGTTTATTGAAATATTATTAAATGAATTAAAAATATGAAAATGATATGACTGATAAAGCTGACCAAATATGTTGGTCTTTTTTACATGTATTGATTGAAGAAATGATGTTTTTTGTTAATTTTTTGTGATGCTATTATACATTTACTACCCTTTATTAAAGGGTATAAAGTATTTATTTGATTTTAAATTGAAACCCAATTTTGGTTTTGTAAAGACCTGTAATTTCCATGTAAATTTTTTTTTTATAAATGGGAATTTTATGAGTCCGTAAAAATTGACGGCACGTGATTCTGCGGCCTGGAGTTCGCAGAATGAATTTCTGAACTTTTGTTCGGGTATGTTCAGTAAACATGCGAGCATGGTTTTCTAAATTTTGAACCGGTGCTCGGAATTTAAATCTAAGGGCATCGTTGAACTTGCATCACCGGTATTCTCTTAAAGAGACATTCACCTCGACGGGAGTTGGTCAAGGGTGGATGTTAGTTTTGGGGTTTTTCGTGAATGAATAAAATAAAAATAAAGTTATGTAGATTTTACTTTTTTTTTATTTTTTAAAACCTCAATGTGGAAGTTGAGAATTGGGGACCACCAGACCTTAACCTCCCATGAAAGGTTAGGGTGGTGGGGAACACCCGAGCCTAACCTCCCATGAGAGGTTATGGTGGTGGGGACCACCTGAGGCCTAAACCTCTCGACTCCCTCATTAAATGTGGGAGAGCCTCTTCAAATCCTCTAATATTAATTGTGCCAACCCTCCTCCATAATAATTAATCCAACGTAGCACTTTAATTATGCCAACCTATGACATTAATTAACCCAATTTGAATCATATGCCAACAAATATAATAGATCAAATAATCTATTCTTTTGGGGATACCATTTTATTTTGGTGGTTTTGGGAGAGGAGGATATTTGGGAGAAAAACTCTCCAATAAAGAATGCCAATGAAGAATGCCTCTCCTTTGACGTTTTCTTCTCCAAACTCCATCAAAGGATCTCCAACAACGCACGAACCGACAATCGAGGAAAACGTCGATGACACCGATGTTCATCTTTTCCCAACGATTTGCCTTCTTCCTTGCGACCTCATCGGCGTCATCAAGAGAATGAGGTAGGGGTTTATTTCAATTTTTTTATCACTTCCCATGTACACCCCTTATATTTCTTTTTCGGGTTGGGAACAATCATTGTGGGAGGATAGTATTTGGTGTTCATGTTCATGTTCCTGATGGGCCATATGCTACCACCCTAACGCGGAGGGTACCAACCAAACCAACATGGACCGACCCTTCCACAAATATTGGGGTGTTCTTCGCGATGGAGGAGGATGGAAACCATCCATAGTTGGTAAAGAGAATGGCGGTTGGCACAATCGCCGGCTGCGACCAAGGAGATAGCATAACGGTGCCCCCCACGGCCACTGCCGCCACCCCGCGGCCTCCGCGACGACCGTGGCCGCCGCCGCCGTCTATGGCTCTGCACCGCCCCGCGGTTGAGGGCCGCCCCGTAGCCGGACCGCCGCCCCACGTTCGGACCGCCACCCCGCGGTCGGACCGTCATCCCCATCCAAGCCGCCACACGGCCTCACACCCTCACGGCACCCTCTACGGCCTTGTGGCCACCCGCTACCCTCTGCGGCCCCTCACGGCCTGCCGGGCCGGACCCAGCAGGCTGGGTCGCCCAGCGGGCCAGGCTGAACCCAATGGGTCGGGCCGCCCAGTAGGTCGGGCCGGACCCAGCGGGTCAGGACGGGTCGACCCGAACCGGTTCATCCCAGGCTGGGTCGGGCCAAGTCGGTCCGACCAGGTCGGACTGGACCCAGGCCCACTACGACCCAATTACATTCTTTTGGCCATAACTTTGGCATCGGACGTCTGTTAGAAGAACCTTCAGTGTCGTTGGGAACATTGGAGCGAGTCGGTCCCTTTGAGTGATACCCCACTGTGTTTTGGATTAAGATGGGTAATGATCAGGTTGAATCGAGCACGAATCCAACCGGGCCCCCAGGACTAAAAGGCTAATAACTCACAAACCGAGCGTCTGATTGGCGCACCGTCTGTTACGTTGATACCCCTATGATGTGGCGGACCTTTGAGATACTTCTTCGTGGGACTTCATGGAAGTTATATTATCGATGAGTAGCTTTTGTATCGGATACTCCTAGAGACGAGCGAGTATAGTGTGGGAACCCAGTGGTTGGCTGAGACTTGACGACTGCTGACTGTTTTGACACGGAGTTACTTGACAAGCCCAGTGGGGAAAGCCTTGGTGACACAGTAGACCCACGGTGGGGAGAGCCTTGGTGATGCGGTAGACCCACGATACTCGACAGGAGGAGTACCTCAATAGGCCATGAGGGGGAGCACCTTGGTGACGCGGCAGACCCACGGTACTCGATAGGAGGAGTACCTCAGCAGTCCAAGGTTAGTGGGAAGAACCTCTGTGTGACGCGGCAGGCCTACTGTACTTGATAGAGGAAGAGTTCTCCATTAGTCGAGGTGTTTGACGTTGTGACTGGGAATGTTACTTGATACTACCCCTAGAATAAATCCTAGTGTGAGCTGAGTCATTACCTCTGTATTTTTCTCATGATTGAGATGGATTACTTGATAACTTAGGTATATGTATGGTCATATACCTAAGTAAGGTTATCTGTTGATTTCATACTTTTTGATTTATCCTTGATGGATTTTGTGATACCTAGAGGGTCTCGAGGTCCCTACTGTGTATCGTTATACTCACCCCAGCACGGGCTATTCATGCACCTTGTTGTGTTGGATGCAGACGACGGATAGTGCTGACTGAGGTTGAGAGTACCAGGACTGGACGGTACCTGGAGGTGGACCATACAGCGTGTCAGTACGCAGAGGAGATGGATGGATGTGGAGTACTGAGGAGGCGATCTTTACCAACCCTTCATGCAGGAACCTTGTAGGACAACCCAGCAACTGACATTCCCTTTTCTTCAGTTGTATTATATCACAGTTGTACTTGTACTTTCCATTTGGGCTTGTATTTCGTCCCCTTTTACTTACTTCACTCACTCTACTTATAGTTCAGTTTACTTGTGTCCCTATCTTTTTGTGTGCTTGGTTATGTGTGATTACAGGTTATAAAGGCAATGTCTTCCCAGTTTTAGGGAATACGCCTTCGATGCTAGTCGTCATCCCCAAGCCTATGGAAGGCAGACTTGGGGTAGTCACGGCATAGGCCCCAGGGGACGGGTCGTGACAGGTTTGGTGGAAGGTCATGGTGTTCCATATGATATCAAATTGATTTATGAGACATGTGTTATCCTTTTTTATTACCTTGGAAATGTTTTGGGAATGATAGATGATACAACATAGCTACTCAAATAGGGATGATGCATCAAATAATGAACCATGTATGATATTATTCTCTTTTTTGTTTTATTTGTGGTGTCTTTGGTTGGAATTTCTTAGGGGTGGTGTGTCTCTCAATATTTGGTATATATTTTTTGGTGGTGATAGGTGTTATAGTTTTACCCCTCTACTCCTTTCTTATAAAACACTAAAATTATATTGAAGTTTTTTAAAAATGGTGTGCATAGGTTTTAATAGATAAAAATGAAAAACAAAAATCCCCTACCAAAATCATTAGTAGTTATCTATATATTTTGAGTTTTAAAGGGAAAACATTGTGCATTGATTCTGAAATTTTCTTCTAATTGAGAAATAATTAATGTGGATTAAAGTTTTTAAAGGGATTTTTTGTTTTAAAACATGAAAAGTTTTAAAATAGTCAAAGTATATTCTAAATTGATATGTATTTTAGAACTAATATTGAAGTTATAATTTAAAATAAAGGGATGTGAGTAGATATCTATTAAAAATGAATTTATTTCTTACTGATATTAGATGACTATACACTGAAAGTTTTTTAGGGATTTTTTTTCAAGTAATATAAATTATTTTTAAACAATTTCTGATTTATTTTTGAACTTTACTTTCCCTTGAAGAGTTTGAGTATTTATTCAATGGAAAGGATTTTTTTTTGAGAGGTTTCTTCTATAGGTTTTTAGCCTTTGGGATTGATTTCTTATTCTTAATGTTTTATTTTTAATTCTAGAGGATGAGAATTTATTTAGTGGTATCTAATATAATGTATCGAACTTTTCCAGACCATTAATTTTTGTCTTTTATGTAGAACCTAAAATTCCTTGTTGTGATTTTGTTGAATTTTAATTACATCAGTCTAATTAATTATTTTAGTTTATTTAATAAAAAAATTATTTAAATCTGATTATCAAATTTTTAGTTAATATTAAAATACTATGTATCGGTAAAATACCATATGTTTGTAAGAAAAATATTTTGTATCGAATATATTTTCAGAATTTTAGTTTAATTAATTATTGGTTGACTATGATGTATTGTCAGATCCTAGGGGTGTTGATTAGTATGTGAGGTATATGAAGACCATATGGGGTATTTTTATGATATTGATATGATGGAATACCCTAAAGGGTAATGATGAGATGATATGTATCATTGGTGATACGAGGACATATGGTGAGGGTCATGCATAGAAGGTGGAGGGCATAATATTGATTTCCTTCATGTTCAGAATACCCTACTACCATGTTCACTATTTGAGATGTATATTATGTTACGGTAAGATTGTATAGAGTATTGGGAGAATCAATATGTTTTATGTTGGGGCATGAGAGATAAAAACCAAACAGGTGTGGTTGTAAGGTTCCTTTCTTATTCTTTTTGACATTATTTGGATGTGATATTTGGTGAGTGGTCCTTAGTGAGACTGTGGGATTTGTGGACCTTATAGGTGGTTTTTGTTTATAATTTTTATTCACTAGGTAATTGGTATGATTTTTACACATTTACATGAGAGTTTTTGCGTATGATTCTATTGAGTATACATCTTATCATCATCAAAATACATATACATTTTTTAATTCAGTGTGTATTTAGAGACTGAGTTTGACATCACAAGTTAGGGTTGCCATTTTTTAGGAGTAACAACCATTGGATTTTAGTGTGGTTTTACATTTGGGGTTTTTCACTATGTATTACTTTTACAAGCATGATGGGATATGGGTTGCTCTTATTATATACATTGTATCTTTTGTCGTGGTGTTGGTTGGTGTATGTTCATCCTATCTCTCGATCATTTTCTTTGTTATGATGGAAATGTGTCACATATGTGTGTTTTATTACCCTCAATGTCAGTCTCCATGTCGTAGCCTATAATAGGTGAGGGGTTTAATATATTATATTCTTCACTACTGACCTAGGAGGGGCACCAGTGGGGAAAGCAGGTCAGGACAAGTATCATGGACCTCTGTGATTTGATGCAAGGACATTAATGGAAAACTAATAATTTTTAGATGAAAATGCACTGATTATAGGGTATAAATAATTAGTGAGGGATGCGTGCATCATTATCTTAGGTTTTATTTAAGTAAAAAAATTTAATTTTTAATCAAGTTTTTATGTTTATTTCTATTGACCTAAATGTTGATATAGTGCAGTCTTTATAATTATGTTGTTTTTATTTTAATAAATTAACTCAGGTTGGATAAAAAATTATTTTCTTAGAACTCATAACATGATTTAATTTTTATCCTTCATTCCATGATGTAACATGTTTTTTTTGCAATTAAAGTTTAAATTCATGTTAATTAACAATCTTTTAAAGAATGTTATAAAATTAAAAAATTTGGTTTAAATTAATTTGCATAGTATGTTAATATGTTTTCATTTATGATGAATAATTTTTAGAAGGATATATTTATGATGAAAAATTTTTCTAAAAGTTTTATGATTAATAATTACTTTTAGAATAAAGTTTTTATTAAAGTTAAAATATTTTTGAATGAAATGTTTTTATAGATTGTTTTCAATTCAAAAATTTCTTAAAATGAAATTATATTTAATTCATTATGCTAATAGGTAATTTAAGGAGTGTATTAAAGTAAATTAATGTTGTAAGTAAAAGTAAAAAATTACTTATTTATGTAATTAAAGGTTTTATAAAATGTGAAATTGTGAATATTTATAATATTTTTATTATTATAAATTGTTTTGGAAAAATGTCATACATGAAACTTTATAAGTTATGCGGCAAAGATATTAATTAATAAAATTTTTATGACATGTTTAATTTTTAGAAATAATTTTTATAATTAATATAGGGATGTTACAATAAATTATAAAACCATTAGTTTTAGTGAAATTAATATTGGTGTCATATTCCCTCTATAAATATGAACCATGTCGATCACATTTCTTTTCTTTTCCAAGATACACCTTATTCTATCTTCACTTCTTCATTATTATAACTTTGGGAGACCATATCACATAATTGGGGTATTGTAGAGTGATATAGATAGCATGTAGTAAGTTTAGGAATATCATATAGGACTCTCAAACTTTGCATCAAGAGGTAGGATATTTCTTCCTTTTATTATCTTTGAAAATGTATTTATGCTTGATATGTTGTGAAACTTCTAAGCCCTTTATGAGTCTTCATCCTTTGATTTTAATCCCCTTATAAATTTTTAACTATAATTATCATAGTATTTTTTCTCATTTGATACCCATTCATAATTAATGATCATATTCATCATCATTCATATTTTTGAAGCTCACCTTTAAATCCTATGATACTTTTATTTGTATCAGAAAAATCATTGTTGAATAATCCACACTAGAAATTCCTTCTGAGAAGTTAATTTTATTACTATATTCTCAATCTTTGTGTAGATTAAATGGTCTAGGGAAGGGGTTTATTTATTTAATTCTTTCAATTATTATATTATTACTCTCTCCTTGGACCAGATAATAATTTTTGGTATAGGGGTAGGGGTTATTGTTTACTTGTTCATTTAAGTTACTACACTCTCCTCCCTATTTTACTAATTTATGTTTAAAGTATTTAAATGATATTATGTCAATTTTGAATTTTGAATATGAAATTATATTACCTTCAAAGATAAAATGTTATTCCATGTGAAGTATGAGAGCTAATATAGAGATGGGGTGGGAATGGGAAATTGGAAGTTAGAATAGATAATATAATAATATGAACATGATTATTTGATTTTTCTATTATTATTTATACTTTTACTACTACTAAAACATTAGTGAATATATATATATCATAGATACTGATCCATTGAAAAAAGAATTTATTGTGAGTATGGTTGTATCATGGTGATGATTGTGGGATCTACATATTGATGTGTAATTCATACTACCATGTAGATTAATATTCTTATGTTAATCTTGTGGTGTTGCATTATGCTAATAAGGTTGTGACTAAATAATAAATATATGTGAAAAGTTAGATAAATTAATTGTTGACGTATTAATCAAAAATTTATATTTAAGTAATAGAAGCTACTTCATGGATGAATATAATGATATATAATTAATAATAAACCAACATGTTTTATGTTTAGAGTAGAGTAATATTAATGTTGACTTGTGTGAAGAATTCATAATCTTGCGTTATCTCTAATAATTTTAGTTTGAAACTCTGTATAATTAAAAAACATAGTAAATGGAATAAACAATGAAATATTGTGAATTTTTTTAGTCATAATAGATTATATAATTATGAAAGTATTGGGAACAATACCATTAATTATGTATTAAGTTATGATCATTAAGGGGTTAGGGATAAGAAATTATTTGTTATTCATATTTAGGTAGTTTTTTTTAATCAAATAATTAATTGAAATTTAGTAATCAAAAAATTAAATGGGAATGATCAATAATTTTATTAATTGTTTTATTTATTATGAAAGTTTTGGTTGTATAAAAATTAATCCCAAATAGGGAATGGTTTTGTTAAATCATCTACTTTTGTAAAAAAAATTATTATTTGTGTGGTGTGATGTTATATTTATTTTCTATATGTGCCTAATTGTGTACATGAATGCTTTCTTGTTTGTATACATGTTTTTATGTTTTCTTGTTTTCTTGTTTTTCTATGAGTTTGACATTATACATGAAGGATGTAATGGTTTTAGATTATGTGTATACCTACACAGGTTTTAATGGCTTAAGGCATGGTGTACCTATAAACAGGTTTTAATGGATCAAGGTGATAACATGTATAGATTCCATATTTCTTGGGTTGTAATTGCTCACAGATTTGAATAATATTTATATACTTACATGGTCTAAAATGGCTTGAGGTGATGTTTGTGTGTGTGTGTGTGTACTTATGTGATTTGTAATGGATCAAGGTTTTAACATGTGAAACTATCAATGGGATATTATATATTATGGTATAACATGAACACATTTCCATTGGAAAATAATGTATTTGGTTTATTCTATGTTTTGGTTTGTAATGGATTGAGGTTATAACACAAGTTGATTGTTCAAAAATAAACGTGTTTTTAATAAATAATGGGAAAAACTTTACTATTATGATGGTGTGGGGGATACTCTAAAATATGGGGAGTCGGTTACAATAGAAATAATTTTTTTGACCAGAGAAATTAATTTTTCAACAAAAAAAATAGATGCAGCCAACAATGAAGGATAGATTCAAAGGAATCAAACCTTTTCATACTATAATGCTTCATAAAGTTTGATGTTTTTCTCATGCATTGTAACTTTTATCCTTCCAAAAAAATATCTCATAGAAGAAATAAAATTTTTTGAGTCCACTATAATTTTTATCTCCTAAAACCACTACTAGTGATCTCTACTATTTTATAATTATTATTATTATTAGATGAAAATATTCCCTTCAATGGTATCATATTTCATTTAGAGGTGATTATATGTGACTAAAGAGGTTCATTAGATCCGTTAAATATCCATAAATTGTAGGGGTGGAAGTGCTCTAATTTTCATTGTATTCATCTTCCCCTTCCTTGTCTTTGCCAAAACAATATTCATCCCCCTTGGAAAATGTAACTAATCAAACTTTGATTCCAAAATTGATGAAGTATAATTAAAATTATTTTTAAATATAAATTAAATCCCTATATGGAACTCAATATGTCATGGACATCATGGATGATGGATATATTGAGACATAATCCAAGACACCGGAGGCTACTCTTCTAGATGTTCAAAAGGAAAATCTTTAGGTACAATGTAAGAGATAATATAAGGAAAAATATATCATTTATCAAGGCCTTTATGAAAACATTCAAGATAATATTTTCATTAAAAATATCAAAGGTTATATGGTAAAATATTCACAAAACATTTAAAAGTGTCAAAAAAGTGAATCGGATACGACATAAATCTCTTTGAGGAAAGTTCAAATCACTTTCTATGGAACATATTGAAACCATTTCTAGGTATCCTACTTATGTAATGGTAGTGGTGGAAAAACTATGGATAAATATATAAAATACTGATGACGTGTGGTTATGTGATAATATTTTGTGATCATTAGATCCAAATTTTGATTATATGGTCATTACCATGGAAGAAACTAAAGAATTAAATAAAAAAAACTCAAAGAACTAATGGGGTCTCTACAATACCATTAAATTATAGTGAATCAAAAAATAAATAAAAATGAAGTGTATAATATTTTAAAATCAAATTTTTCTCTCAAAAATTCCAAAAATGAGTAAGGTGGTACATTTCTAAGAGGACGAGATAGAAGATTTAATGAAAATTAAAATAACTCAAAAAGAGGTAGGTGAGGTGGAAGACACTAAAATCAAGGATTTGATGGATATAAAAAGGTTACTCCATAAAGTCAAGGATATGGAAGGAGGGTAGTATTAAACAATCATCAACAAATGGACAACATAAAAATTTAATGGAATAATTGTGACAAATATAAACATTATAATAGTCCATGTTAGAGTAACAGACCCATGGAGAATTTCACTAAGGAGGTCAATATTGATAGATCAGGAGATATTACTAGATAATATCTTATATTGATGTAAAAACATCAACAAAAAATCAATATATGTTGTATCTTGAATATAGATATAGAAATCACATGAAAATCCATAAAAACTTGTTTATGAAACTATATGAGAGTGTTCGAGGGGATATTTCATTGGGTGATATTTTAATAATATCTCTCCAAGAAATGGGATATTTTATGATCAATAAAATAGATGAAAATCATGAATTCATCTCTAATGGTTACTATATACCCAATAGGAATGCAAAATCTCTCCCCTCGACCATTGTATTGGGAGTAGGCGGTGGTGTCACTAACCTTAGGTGACATACCAAGGACATAAAAGGATAGTAATAAATTCTAGGGTCTTAGTGAAATATATGGGTATGTTCATCCCTGAATAAAACCTAACTAGAAAAAATGAAATAATACAATAAAACCCAGTCACATGATGCATGAATAAATAATCAAATAAATCAATAAAATACCAATACTAATAAATATAAAGGTACAATGGAAAAAAGTAAATAAGGTGAAATGATAAGATCCAAATAGAAAGACATCAACACCAAAGTGGCTCGGTCCCATACTAAGATGAATACACTCGCATACTCTAGCTTCAACAACCAAACCATAATGTCAAGGATCGCTACTAGTGAAGTATGATACATGACCCTTCTGTGTATCATAGTAGATTATATCTACAAACACATCAAAGTTCCCAATAAGTGGGTGACTATAACACTAAGTAATATATATATAAATAAATCTCATCACATGGAATTAGGATAAGAGTGGGTTATCACATTTTGTATAAAAATAGAGGGTGATAATATCAAAAAAATATCAAATTAAATAGTTAAAGTAAAATAATTGAAAAAAATCAATTAATATTTTCTTTTTATTCCCTTAGAATACCCATTTCTATATTCCACGATCACACATGAAATCATGACAATGAATCTCCCTTGATCATGAGTGAAGATACATCCACTACCAAGCCTTCACTTAGTATAAATTTTCCTCTATGCCTTTCCATTTTGGAACTGAGCACTACTCTGCTTCACCTAGCCTCATACAATGCAATATGAACACATTCCACCATGTATTCCAAGATCATATTCAATAAAAAATTATTTTCACATAAATTGTTTCATCTGAAACCTACCCTTTTAAAATCACATCAAATAGGGTTTTTATAAATCAATTTCACATAGGATTACCATCAAGACACAAAAAAAATTAGAAAAACTCAATACAAAAAGTTCAAGTGAAGTATAGTGAGAGAGAAGACACCTAACTTGAAATTGATTGCCCAAAGGAGTTCAAGATCATACCACAGATCATGCCTATTCCTCTCGTACCCCTTACCAAAACCCAAAAGAATCTCATCAACAAAAATCTAAAACCATTGATCTAGTATTATACACTAATCTATGGTTTTACATGATTCAAACTAAGGATATTCAATATAAGCAATAAGTAGTAGATCCTAACCTTTTACTTTATAAACAAGCTCTCAAATATATATTGTCAAAGGAGTTCATACATCAATGATGGGTGAAAATTTCCTAGGGAATTCATAGAGGTTGAGTGAGAGGAAATAAAACTAAATTAGAATTATTTCAGTGTAGGAGTAGAAATATAACACTAGACTCAATGGATATATAGTGTAAATCCATAATTTATGTTGGATTTTCCCATGTGGTCACATATGCAAAAAAAACTGATGCTTCAATTAATGTTTCCTAAAAATAGATCTTATAGTGTAAATCATCATTACTTTTTAGATTTATCAATAAAATTCCTAGTGAAATGGTTTTATGGGTTGAATTTTTTATTTCTTCCACCCTAACCAATATACATAGTAAACCCTTAGTTTATAGTGTAAATTATTTCTATAATTTTTCTTAGTATCCAGACTTTAGTCTTGTTACCTATTATGCCACTAGATCATTATGTTTAATTAAACCATTCCTTAATCATAAAAGGAAATTCATAAATGATTGTGCACCTCAAAATAGGGGTGTTACATTCTCATCGCCATTGGGATTTCCATTATTAGGAAGTTGGATATCAATAAAGCCTTTAAAAAACTTAGTCTATTGATCCTAAATGAACTTTTCATATTCCCATGTTTCTTCTTGAACCTGAACATGTTATCATAACACTCACAGTAAGGAAATAGATCTCCCTTGAAGGGTATTTTCCTATCTATCCAGAACCCATACTGTTTCATAGATAAGAGCCACATCTGGATCAAGAGTAAAATGATCCTAACTAATTACATGATGAGGATCTGGGTGATACTTCCTCAATTGATAAACATAGAAATCATTATGAACTGATGTTAATCTCGTTGGTAACTCTAACTAATTCACAATAGTTAAAATCCATTCTATAACCTCAAAGAGTCCCATATACTATGGAATTAACTTCTATTTTCCCTAACTATCAATGACTAAGTATGGGTGAAACTTTCAGGAATACTTGGTCACTCACATTTAAAGATAAGGGTCAGTGACAAATTTTTTCATGAGATATATGTAGACATAGAGCTATAGTCATCCACTTATCTATTATCTAAATTTTCTCCATGGTCTCATGTACAGGACTTAGTCCAATCAAATAATACTCTCTTATTTTCATCCAACATAGTGGATATTGACATAGAAGGCCATATAAGGCCTCAAACGGGGCCATCTGTATTATTTCCTAAGAGCTATTATTATATGAGAACACTATTTAATCCATGTGGTTTCCCTATGAACCACCAATGTCCATAAAACGAGCTCTAATAATATATTCTAATGACTAAATTATGTGTTCCAATTTCCCATCCATCTATTGATGATATGTTGTTCTCATAGTCAAATGACTCCCAAGATCCTATTATAATGATCTCCATAATAGAGAAGTGAAACGGGGATCTCTATTGGATACAATCATAAAAATAACTTCATGAATCTTGAAAACTTCTCAGATATACAACATATTTAACTCCTCTACCATGTTGGATTCTATGATAGGGAGAAAGTGTGACAACTTTTTAAGTCAATCCACAATCACCCAAATCATGTTATTCTTCTGAAACATCTTCTCCCACTTCCATATAGGTATGTGCATATAATGTAGCATACCGAATGTCCTTTGATTCTCTGTATTTACCTATTGAAAATTTAGGTATTTCATTATAAAATATGTGTTCTTAAACCTCATACCTGACCACAATAAATGTTCTTTTATCTCCTTATAAATTTTCTCAATACCTAGATGAATAGCCCATTTTGAATGGTGATATACTGTAAGAGAAATTTCATAGAAATACTAATGAAAAAATCCATTTTTGAAAGTTTAATAAGGATTTTTCATTCTCTATCCACCCTTCAAGAGTCTCCCCACCATTTAAGTTTAATCTAATGGTGGTAAAATCAGGACTTCACTTTTGAGAATCATTGACCAAATACATCAAGTTGGGAATAAAATTAACTGTGAATAAGATTTAATTCTCATCATTTTATTTGAAATATAGATGAATGTAAGTGATTATTATCATCATCTACCAATTGTAATGAGATTCTTGGAACACTTCACTATATGAATTCTAACTCAATGCATATACCGCAGAATTCCTTTTATTGGGTGTGTATATCAAGTAAAATTCAAACATCATTAGGTACTATATCCATCTTCATTACCTCAAATTTTAGTATCTATAAGAAAATATGTATCTCAAACTCTTATAGTCATAGAAAAATGTGAGATTTTCTCTAAAGAGGTCATTCTTCCAAGCCTTTATGTCATGGAAAACTGTACCTAATTCTAATTCATGCATAGGATAATTATTCTCATGCACTTGAAACTACCTCAAAACATAGGCCACAATATGATATCCATTCATTATAACACAACTAAGACTATATCCAGATGCATCACAATATACCACATAGTCCCTACATGGTTCTAGAAATATTAGGATGGGTACTGATGTGAGATGATATTTTAGATCTAAAAATAGTTTCTGGCATTCATCATTCTATACAAAAGGAAATCTTTTTCTCACCAGAGCATCCATTAGAGAAGTAATCTGAGAAAAATCATGAACAAAGTGATGATAATAGCCTATTAATATGATAAAAATATGTATCTTAAAAACTTTATTTTTTTTATACTAAGAGATAGCTACTTCAATTTTCCTAAGATAAACAGATACATACTTCTAGTATCCAAAATTCACACTTAAAAAATTAAGCATACAAATGATGATCTCACAATGTACATAGTACAATTTCCAAGTGATCATCATGGTCATTTTTACATTTATAATAAACCAAAATTTCATAAAAAATAAAATAATAAAGGATTTGAGGTACCTATGGAAGATATGATTCATCAAGTCCATAAAAACTATAAGTGCATTTTTTTTTCCAATGGTCATGATGACATATTCATAGTATCCATAAAGACTCCAAAATGAAATATTCAAGATATCCTCTTTTCTTACTCTGAGTTGATGATATCCTGAATGAAAATAAATCTTAGATAACCACTGTTATCTATTTAATTGATCAAACAAGTCATTTATTCAAGGAAGAGGGTATCGATTTTTTATCATAACTTGATTCAATTTATGATTTTCAACACATAGTTAGAGGGTACCATATACCTCATTTATAAATAAAACTAGTGCAACCCAAGGCGATGTACTCAGTCAGACAAAGAATTTATATTCAAGCTATTCAAGTTGGCCCTATATTTCTTAAAACTCTTCTGGATCTATTCTGTAAGAGGTTAAATAAATAGGTCTTGTTCCTATGACTAAGTTGATAGAAATTTTGATTTTCTGCTCAGGTGGTAACCTAGAGAAATTGTTCAGAAATACATTCAAGTATTTATCCATTATAGCATGTAGTGTCCCATTTCCTATTTCATACATAGTTTCCAAGGTCATTTACTCTAACTATCATAATATTTTACCATATACCATAAGTATAGGTCCTTCTCTACCTACATTTATATACCAATCCCCCTTGAATACATGTCGAGATCCATCTGGTAATGTGAACATCGCATACTATTTATAGCAGTATATATGGTATTTAAACCTAACCATCAAATCCATACCAAATATTATATCAAAAACATCCATTTCTTGGACTATAACCTCCTAGATAAATTGTATTGTATCAATCGTAACAGAACATGTGAGCACTTAAATCTTATTCACTCCCGCTGTCCGAGAGGTATCTTGATACTCAAGATATGAGGCATTATTTACATGTATAATCTAAATTATTTAGCCACATGAGAATCAAGGAAAGAATGTGATGTTACAATATCAAATAGGAAAAACATTTTAGTAGAGTTTAGAATAATGGTACCTCACACTATCATGGGACTTATTTGTTCACTCATGATAGTCTACTCTAATATATATAACTTTCAGTTAGCTATCATGGGATGACACTTGTTTCCTTTATGACATCTTGGATAAACAACCAAATTGTTCCTAAAAACATCCTAGTTCACCTGTTTCTATGGATGAGAACTAATCTGATGGGATAGTTCCATCTAAGGATACAAAATTTATGGTTTATTTGAGACTATTCCACTTACTAATCTCAAAATTTTATGGAAATATTTGTTGATATGGAATTTCTTTCCATAGTGCATTCAATTCCTTGGTGGTTCTATATATTCTTTCCTCCTATGTTTCAATTAACTACACTAGAAATTTCCTCATTTGGTATCATAACTTGGAGAAAAATTAATTGATTCTATATTCTGAGTCTAGGGTGCACTACCACTATGAGAATAGACATCCTTTTTTCTCCTATTTTCTAAAATATAGTTAAAGAAGGCCCCCATGGGAACAAAAATACTACCTCCCATAGTATTCCTAACTAGATACCTTTTTTCTATTGTTTTATAGTTAAACATATTCATATAATCCACAATATATAGGAAAAATATCTTTGATCGAATCTATGGTCACAGTCTTGACTTAAAAATGGGTTCCTTCAAGGATGCACTGGAAGTTACTTTTAGAGAAAAATGTAAAAAGTTCATAAACTTGGTTGCATACTCTGTCACAGATTGGTTTTCTTTATTCAAGCTAGATAAATCTATTGTTCATGCTATTTTGATGGTGTAGTGATATATTGTTTTGTTAAAAAATTCCTAAAAATCCTCCCAAATAAGCCCTTGGTCAGCTTTATCCTGGATAGCTAAATCCCACAACTAGAATGCATAATCTTCCGGTATATAGGTTTCTAACTTGAATTTAAATTTTGATGGTGTTCCATGGAAATCAAATATTCTATTCATATGGTTGATCCACTCTTAATCTCTTTTAGTTTCATAATCCCCAAGAAAAATAGGTTGATTCTATTTTGGAAATTGAACCGAATGATCCACTTACCTTGATTAATCATTATTATTCCCTCTTCCAATGGCCTGAAAAGAGTGAACAATACTCTATACAAGTTTTTGGTTCACCTGTAGCTCAGGTGAAACCATATTTTCAACATATTCTTACTAATAATTTCTATAGTGTCTACTAGGTTCCATTTTTATAACTTGAAAACTCACCCTTTAGTCAACGCTCTCTAGGAACTGAAGGCTTTAAAATTTTCAATAAATAAATAAAAATTATCACTATGAATTTCCCTTTTTCAAAATAAATTCATTTTAAACATTTTATTCATTTTTACAAAAAACTTTAAATAATGTAAGAATAATTTAGTCCTAGTGGAAAGTCTCATAACTAGTTCATGATATGAAACACTCATATACTAACCCCTGATGATGAGACAAAAATCTACCTAGAAGTGTTGTAGAACACTTTTGTACCTAGACTACCCTGGTAACTTGAAGTTTAGTATAAAAAGGTTAACTATTTATTTTTCTGCCATAAATTTAAATTTATAATAGTCTTATCTCCTTTCTAAAATCCTAATACAATGAATGAACAAAAATGATACCATTTGTAACATCCCTCCCCTCACCCATTGTCTTGGGTGGCGATGGTGGTGCTACTAACCTTAGGTGACATCCCCAGGACACCATTGGATAGAAAAAAAATTCTAAGGGATTAGTAAAATGTTGGGGGATATTTTACCTAAATAAAACCCAACCATAAAAATTAAAGAATAAAATAAAAATCAACCACATTATTCATGGAAATATAATCACAAAGCTCAAGGAAATAACAATACTGAATAATATCAGAGTACAGTAGAAAAAGGAAACAATGCAAAATGCAAATACTTTAAATAGAAATACATTGGAACCAATGTGGAACCATCCCAAACCAAGATGCAGACGCTCCACATCTCTAACTTCAGAAACCAAACCATAGCATCAAGGTTCACCACTAGTGATGCACGAAACATGACCCTTCCTTGTATCTGAGTAGACGACATGTGAAAACACACCAAAGTTCCCAGGAAGGGAGTGATTATAACACTTATTAGGATTTTACAAAAGACTTCCCATCACATACCACTAGGGAAATAACATATTAACACATTTTAAATAAAAATAGGTTGAGAGTGTTAGAAAAATTATTAAAGGAAAATAGTTAAAGAAAAACAATTTAAAAAAATCAATTAAAATTTTCTTTCTATTCCCCTAGTATACCCATTTCCATGTTCCTCTCTCATGAATTCATGCATGATAATGAAATCTTCCTTTCTCATGATTGAAGATGCATCCACTAACAAGTCATCACATGGTATAAATTTTCCCCTTTTCCCTTCTAGTTTGGGAACAAGCACTAATTTTTTTCACCCAGCCTCATATAATGAAATTTGAGCACATTCCACCATGTATTCCAAGACCATATTCCATATAACAATTATTTACACGTAAATATCATCTTATAAAGCCTACACTTTTGACATCTCATCAAACAGGTGTTTTCCAAATCATTTTCACAAAGGATTACCATCATGTCATAATAACAGTTTAGAAAAACATAATCCAACAAGTTCCAATTCATTAGGGTGAGATATAAACTACCTACCTTGAAAATGATTTCCCAATGGTGTTTAATATGATACCACATACCACACCTCTTTCTATCATACCCTTTACCAAACCCCAAAATGATCTCATTAATAGAAATCCAAACCCATAGATCTAGTCTTAAACACCAATCTAGGGTTTCACATATGAAAAACTGAGGAGATCCAGTAAGGGGAAGAAGGAGTAGGTCATATCCATTTATTCTATATACAACCTCTCAAATATCCTTTTTAAAAGGAGTATGGATGTTAAATATCATTATAAATTTTATAAGTTATCCCATGAGGTTGATAAAGAGGAAATAAAAATAAATGTGGATTCTTCTTATGCAGGAGAGAAAATATAATGATGAACTCGATGGAATTATGGTGTAAATCTAGAATTTATGTCATAAGTTCCCACAATGTCACATATGCCAAAAATCTTGATGCCTTAATTAATTTTTCCTTGAAAATAGATCTTACAAAATAATTCATATTTAATCCATAAATTTATCATCCAAATACCCGGTGAAATGGTTTTATATCTTTTAATTTTTATAGCCTCTACCCCCAACCAATTTATGTCTTAAACCCTCAGTTTATGGAGTAAATTTTTCCTATAATTTTTTCCAGCAGCAAGACTCTAGTCTTGTTACTTATTACACTTATTAAAAAATGTAAATTGTTTATGGAAAAGGAAGGATGTTCACAAAGTTTCCCATGTTGAATAACCACATCTTTTCTCTTACAATCCACCCTGAGGTGCCATGATGGTTGAAAATGTTACTTCATGATAAAGATTGGCTATGGAATCTCAGGTTCTTACTTTTAAAATTTTAATTTTTGAGATTATTATGAATAAAGAAGATTTTATACGTGATTCCTAACATTATAAATCTAAATCATTTATGTTGAAGTATTTTTTTTATTTAATAAACATAGAAACATATTTGTAAAGAATGAAGATTGGAAAGTTGTTGCACTACTCAAGTTAGTCCACAATGATGTGTGTATTCCCTTGAATCTGAAATCAAATTGAAAAAAGAAGTTACTTTATATAATTTATTGATGATTGTAACAATAAAACATATATATACTTTCTCAAGTTGAATTAGGAAGTGTTTTTTATCTTTAATGAATTCAAAGAGATGGTGGAAAATAAAAACAACTATCATATATATTTTTTTGATCTACTCAAGGTGGGGATTACACCACCGATATTTTACAAGAGTACCTAAACCATCATGGAATTCAACCCCAGTTTATTTCATCTTACACTCCTCAACTCAATAGAGTAACTGAAATAAAAAATTAAACTATTATCAACATGGAAAGAAGCATGTTGAAAGACAATGGAGTGTCCAAGACATTCTATATTGAAGTGGAATTGTGTGTGGTGTATCTAATTAATATATTCCCAAAAAATATTGAATCAAATACACTGCATAAATAATGGAGTAATAATAAGAGAATTGTAACTCATCTTAAAGTTTTTGGTTCAATTTCCTATGTCAGGATCCTAAAGGCGTAATAAACAAATCTTAATGACAATAGAGGGATGTGTGTCCTTATGGGATATAGAGATCGAGCAATGGGATGTCACCTATATAATCACATCACCAAGAATATTATATCCAAAAAATATATTATCTTTGAAGAAAAATAGTATTGTAAATTGAATCAAGATGAAGATTCAAGAGAGGTGAAATTCACTTTAGAAGAATAATAAAAAAGTGAAAGAAATACCAGTGTATGAACAAGGAGTTAAAGAACCAATGATTCCATTACCCTATACTTCTACTTCAGAAGGTATTGAAAAAAATAAATCTCTCATATACAAAGATAAATATTTGAAGTCTTGTATAAGTATATGAAATCATGAAACTAATATAAGAGTATGTTAAGCTGTATCACCTTTTGAAATTTTTTCACCCTGTTAGATTTGAGGATGCAAAATCCGATGAAAGTTAGAGGAAAGAGATGAATGAAGAAATACATTCCATAAATAAGATTAAGAAATGGGACTTAAGATACCACCCATAAGGGTATAAAAAATTGGTGTGAAGTGGGTGTTTAAACCCAATAAAAATGCTCAAGTAAAATTCCAATGATAAAAAAAATACTAATTGCTAAAGCCTATAAGAAATATGAAGAAATTGACTATGGTGAAGTCTTTGCACCTATTTCAAGGATAGAGATGATTAAATTATTGATCTCAATAGATACCTAATACAAATGGAAGATTCATAAACTATATGTTAATTCGTCATTTCTAAATGGATTTAGAGAAGAGAATATCTATTTTGATCAACCACTTGGATACATATAGAAGGGAAGAGAATGAAAGGTTAACAAGTTGAATAATGCACTCTAAAGACTTATTCAAGCACCACATGTATGGAACACCAGGATTGGTGATTACTTTCAATCCAATGGATTTTAGAAATGTTTATATAAACACCCACTTTATCTAAAGATGGTGGATGATGATAGAATTTCAATATAATTGAAGCATGATGTATTTTTAAAGATAAAACAAAAGCTTGGAATCCAAGGAAAATAAGTTTAAGGTATGATATTGAAAAATAAACTTTTTTAAATATGGATGGGAACAACATTACTATTATGATGGTGTGGGGATCACACCCAAATATAGGGATTATATTGGAGGATAAATTAATTTTTTGACCTGATAAATTAATTTTTTTACATTTAATTTAGAAAAATCCAATAAATATGGATATATTCATGGAATCAACCCTTTCTATACATTTTTTCAAAAAAAATGAGATGTTTTTTCCTCATGAATGGTAAATTGTATCCATTTGAAAATTTATCTAAGAGAAGAAATATAATTTTTTGAGTTTGCTATATTTATTCTCTCTTAAAATCACCATTGTTGGTCAACATTTTTTTTAAACTTCCTTTCAATGATTTTATGATCTCGGGATATGGTGTTGTGTATGTGATGACTGAATTGGGTGTGGGGATGTTATAGTGGTATGGATGTGATGACTACACAAGGTTCCAAAATTTTATGATGAGAAAGTTATGACAGTGATAATTATGATGAGATGATTGGAATAGGTTGAGAGTCAGGATTTCCTACTATACTAAATGAATGAATGGTTATGATATTATAGATGTATTTTTTATTTGGAATGATTATTCATTGATGGTGTTATATTCCAGGTCTTTATCATTTATTGTTATAAATCCCTTGAAATTGGATTTTATTTTTCTTTCCACTGATAAGTCATTGGTTTGATATTATAATACATCAGTATGTGATGTAGTTAATAATGAACAATATGTTGGTGTTACTTGGTTTATTAGTTAATCAATTACTCTTGGAAAACTTATATTCTTCCATCCATGTCTATCCTGATATTATATTTCTCACAAATATAGTATTATATAGGAAGATGATCCTACTTAGTACTCCCAAGTGATCCCCACATCATAGTTTTCTAATATTTTTTCAGGATAATCTGATGTAATTTGAAGCTACTGTTTAGATATATTAGATAAAGTTGGAGAATTATTTGGAGTTTTTGGTGTTTTCCTTACATGTGTTTTTTTACTTTGATGAATATATAGAATGTAGATAACTTTTGGTTGTATGAATTTATTTTATTCCTTTAATGGAAATCCTTAGGTATTGATTATTTGTTTTATTTTATAATCCTAGGAATTGATAGGTAAATGACTCCAATTTTTATAAAATACCCTCAATGTTAGTCACCAACTCATGACATATGGGAGGTGGGCTTCAAGGATCACCAATCCTTATCATCATGTTAACATATTAACAATATTATATTTTCTTATTTAAAACATATATTTCTCAATTTTATCATACCAAATAGGTTTTAAAAAAGATAAACCAATTACATTGCATATATTGTGTTTTTTAAAAATAGTGAAAATGCATGTTGATCAGACAAGGAAGCTCGCTCTGATTCCACAATTGGGAAGAAATCACAATTCATCATATAGAAATATCTAACATGAAATCCATATAAACCTATCAAATAAATCAACTGCAATAATTCTTTAATCTATGAAACTCTTTGCATCCACAATGAAACTCCTTTTTTGAGAGCCACACTTTGTCATTGTTCATGTGTGAGAGTTTTTAGGAATCAATTAATTCCTTAACCATGTATTTGATACCATATCTAGGATGTAAAGAATCATAATATGATACTTTGATAGCATAAAAATACCCAAAAATACATGATTCCTAAAAACTCTCACACGTGAATGATGAAGAAGTGTGGATATCCACCTAGGAGCATCACTATGGATGCAAAGAGTTTCATAGACTAGGGATTTGGTGAAGTTTATTTATTTGATAGGATAATATGGATTTATTATTGGATATTTACATATGATTAAATACCCAAATAGATATGAACTATCCATAAATAGAATAAAAATGAATCATAATTAAAAAAACATGAAAATAGAGCACACCTAGTTATTGTTTTCAATGAGTTTATTCTTCATTAATGTAGACATAAACCTTAAGGAAGTTAACTGAAGTAGAAAAAAAGGATATCCTAATTATGAGGTGGAACACCAAGTACTTAATCCAAATCTATCTTATTGGAAACCTGAGCTATCGAAAGGGCTGCTAGAACCTTCATAGGAGTGATAAAAGATTCTCATGAATGAATGATTTTATCAAAATCATTTCATGAAACTTATGATGATCAATATCTATGGAGGAACCCGATCAATCCTCTCCCAAGTATAACCATTTAACCTTTTTATAGGTGATATCAAACACTTATTCATAAATGAATAATATGTCTGTTATGCTCAAGTATTATCATATAATACCAATGATATGTTCCTTATTAATGATCATACTGAACTCATTCAATGAGATTATGAAAATATTTTAACCCATCTTTAATAGATTAAAAAAATGAAACTGAATGGGAGGGAGCTTTTTTAATCCATGAATATTATAGATATTTATTATATGAAATAGTATTTTTGTATCTATGTATCATATGAATATATTTTATACACATCATATTCATGATATTATACATGTATCATATACATGTATTTTATGTTCATTTTATGCCTCAGTTATATACAACATCTTATACTATATACATTAGCATAGTACCTGTGTCACATACTTGTGGTCTATATATACATGAATCATATTCATGTATATTTTAGTGAACATTCAATAGGACATCCCCAAAAGAGAACAGTCACAAAATCAGTCTCCAATACTTAAATAATTCAAAAGGTGTTTTTGAAATAACCATTGTTAGAACCCAATTCAAAATGTAAGATGTGGTTTTAACTTCTTCGGTACATGATAATTTAGGTAACTTTCACTAATATCCATCAAATTTTGGTTTCTTATTTCAAATATACCATTTTTTATGGTGAACTTGGCATAGTGTATTGAAAAACTGTTCTAAGAAACCTTTCAAATGAACCAGGAAATTATCCATCCTCATTGTATCTCCCATGATATTCTACACCTCGATATGACCTCATGATCAAAAAAATTACCACATTTTTTATTTAAATAAACATTAAAAAAAATTAATTCTTTAAGTTATAAATTTTTATTATGAAGAAAATAGAGATACATGTATCATGAATAGGGATCAATGAATGAAAAGAAAATTTAATGTTCAGGTAAATCCATGACTGAGCTACATATATATTATGTATGATTTCCAAAACAGTTGAAATTCTATTAACACCTTTATTTGATTTATTAGTATAATTCCCCCTAATTCAATCCACACAAGTATTGAAATCGATAAAATCATGTGACACCCTAGTGTTACATTTATGTGTGGGTGTTTTTGGACGGACTGTTCCCTCGAGTTAGAGGTGTTTTGGGCTAAAATATGTGAAATTTTTTCACTTTTTCTAGGTAGTATTGTAAATGTTCTTGGTTAACAAACCATTCAGCCTAATTTTTTAACCTCATGCACTTTTTAAGAGTGTTGATCTATATGTTTACCGTATGGATTGGTAAAATGTTTGGGTAAACCATGTGAACCACTAAAAATGGGGTATTTTTAACTTTTTGGGTCATTTTTAATTGGGGTCTCCTCCCTTGGATTCCTCATTCATTATCCTCTGAAATAGGTTCCACCCAAGTAGTTATCTACCTCCCCTAACCTCCTCTAAGGTGTATTTTCAATGTTTTCTTGGTGATTATTCACTCGAATTGAAAGTTTAGGGTTCCCTTATCCTTCCTCTTGGGTTTTCATCCTTTTTCTCTATTCTCTCTGACCCTAGTGGATATGGTTGGCCAATTTCCATACCTAGGTTTGTTCTAATATTTTATTTTTTATTCTTATGGGTTGTGATCCCTCTTATAAGACCTAAAACAATGGTTTTGATTGAAGGTTATATAATTCCACCACATAAGCTAGGTGATTCAATTTCATTTTATTTTATTTACGATTTATATGGGTTCTTGGATTTCTAAATTCATTTTTAATCTATATAATTATGATGTGGGTTATATATGGTTGTAGTATCAATTTTTTCCATAACATCACTTTGTTTTAATGTGTCTTAATGGGTGGGATTTCATGATTAAGTGGAACTCTTTTGTAAATTGGTATTTCATGCATTCTATTTGTTTAATAAAATTCCAAAGATGGTTTTCTCAAAGGAAAACATTTTTTCAATGGGTTTTAAGATAATTATAATTTTTCAAAGTGGGTTTAACTTTTGGTTTTAATGGGTTTTGAGGTTTTAAAATGGGTGGTTTTCTCTTAAAAATGATGGGTAGATTTCATTGAGTTTTTATTGTTGTGTTTTAGTGTTGATTTTGATTTCCCTTATAATTGTGATTGTCTTCCAAGTGGTTTTGTAAATGGATTTACAAATTAATATACTATAAGTGATAAGTAAAAGGCTTGGTTGGCACTTAGTGAAGTGATGTTTTATTGATTGGTTAGTTTTCCCCTTGTGGAGCCCCATTGTATTTGTTGATTATGTTTATGTATATTCTGGTGATGGATGTTTTAAATATGATTCATGATGTTCTTATGGGTTAGGTTGCTAGCTAAGGGAAATTTTAGAGGTGGGAAGGATTTGATTGTGATGCTACCCTTTGGGATTTTTTATTTTCATGGGATGACATTTTTTTAAAATATAACCCCACCTCCTTTAGTAATTAAATGAGGGACCCTAGGCTACTAAGTGGAAAGTCAAGGGATGTAACTAAGCTAGTTGATATTACATGTTGTTTAGTCTCACATATTTTTATATATTATTAATCTTGGAGGTGTCACTGATGAGACTAGGTGAGAGTTATTCGGTTGATAAGATGTGGATCATTAATATATCAAAAGTGGTTTACCTTTTCACATCTTTTAGTTATCCCATTTTTTTCTAAAGTTTTGCCACATTATATGTCTTCTATATTATTCCTTCTATTATATATTTTCATGTGTGTTTCTTATTTCTTGGATCGAATTCCTTTTATGTATTGATACTCTTATAATTTAGTCTTTATATTGACTCATATTGTTCCGTCTACTTTTTTAGAATTCTTTATGACTTTTTATGGCTCTATTTTCATTATATTTTATCCCCTTTCCTTTACTACATTTTATTTGGGTTTGTTAATTATTTTAAAGGAAAATGTGGATGTTGTTTTTAATGTTCTATTCTTTATTATAAACTCCTTTTAAATGTTCTAAACCATGTGAGGTTTTATTTTCAAAAGTGAAATTCAAAATGGAAAGGAATGGATTAAACATATTATTTAAAAGTGTAATGTTTTAAAGATAGATAAAATGGTTTTAAACTTTTATTTTTTATTAAAACATATTTATGCCATGTTTTAAAAAGGGTGATCTTTTATAAAGTGAAAGTTTTATATTTTTTATTTATATATCATAAAAAGGAAATTAAAACCTATTTTTTATATTATTTTCAAACTAGAAGTTTTGGTTTCTTTTATAAAAGGAATTAAAGGGAAGAATGGTGGTATCTTACTGTTATTTGTCTCACACCTATATACTCATGTTGGTGGGTATGTATTCTTCATGTATTGTGAGATATTCTTCAGGTCTTGGACATCGGTTTTGATTCGATGTCATTTTCCTTGGGAAGTGGATGGTAATTGGGATTGTGGTGGGGAATCGAGAGTCATGTGGAGATAGTGGTTAGTCATGTTTCATGGAACCTATTGGATTGAGTTATATTTCCACCTCTTTGACCTCCTATTCTCTTTATTTCAATTTCAATTTATAGTTTGATAATCATGTGTTAAATTGTAATTTTTTAGAATTTAATTTTTTAAAATTTATTATTGTTACTCTATCATTATTCCATATTTGGTTATCTATGTTAATTATTTCTACTTATTTATTTTGTAATGATGTTCAATTATTTAGATACCTTATGTTGGGTTATCAGTTGGGACCCACTATTTATTTTTGGGTTCATGATGGTGAAACAATCACCAATGGTTATTATTGATACCATTGACACTTTTTTATCATCCTTGGGGGTCAGTGATGTTTCTTAGGTATGTGGAAAATCGGTTCGACTGTCGGTGAAGATGGAGGCATGGATCGGTTCACTAAAAATTGTATCAAAGTCAAGGTTTCTTGAAAGGGGGGTAGGTTTTTGAGATGAACCTTATTTTTATTTAGGGGTTGATGGTATACTTGGTATATGACCATTGGGACTTGGCTGGTAGTTCGGGGGAAGTTCTTGACTAGAACTTCCTTATGTTAGATATTGAGTTTCCATGGATGGTTAGGAGTCTTCTTAAAAAAATGGATATAAGGTTGTTTTCCTTCGAGATATTTTGATGTGGTGTGTTATTACTATGAGTTATAGGTATATTTCAATATAATTCCATGGAAATTACCATTTTTAAAATTGAATGTAACACCCCAGGTAAATAAAGAATATGACATTTTCATATTTATCCATATTTTTGAATAAAATATTAATATTACTTTAAAGGGGACGCTATTCTCGATGGCGTACCCAACACGCAACAACGAGTTTCTTGGGAATCTTACGTTGCACTCTAATAATAAAATAATATTATTTTAAATGGTAGTTAACATGTAGTCGTTGTATTGGCAGTAATGGATAGAAATAACTAAAATATGATTATATATGTTTTTAAATGTTTTTACATTCATCCAATAAAAGATAAAGGCTTAAAATATGGAAAGAATTCAATTTTAGGCATATATGCCCTAGTTTTCACTAAAGGTTCACTTATCACATTTTGATGGAGAACCGTCATTAAATACAGTTTTGTTCACTCTTATACATTATATTGGACCAAATAAAACTCTTCTTAAGAATTGGGACATCAAAATTTACTTTGTGTAAATTTTTTGTATCTTTCCGATAAAGTTCATTTTTTTAATGAATAGTGTAAAATGTTGTATTTTAATTCAAAACCTCTTTTTAATATAATTTATTTATATGATTAGATTATCTTTTTAATTGGTTTTAAAGTGAAATTAGAATATATTTTTACCATTAAATCCAATAGTGGTAGTTGGAATTAATTTCACTTTGAAATCAGACTTAAACTAGTGTCAATCTTTTGATACTTATTATTTCATAAAAACACGTTATTTGCTCTGACAGTGGGAATTAATTATTAAATTAATTAATGTAACTTATATGTTTTGAATTTTGTAAAATAGACTTCATTTTTTAATTCGGAATATCAAATATAGCTTAGGGTAAATTTTTGGGATTTTTCTGAAAAACTTCAATTTTTTATGAATAGTGAAACCACTAAGTGGTACTTATAAAAACTGATTTTTCCGTTTAAATGAAATTTTTCCATCTTTGTGTTTTTAATTTAAAAAATTCGACATACATGGTTGTCATTAAGAAGTAAAATGTGGTTCAATGGGATAAAAATAATTTTTTGGTGAATAGTAACTTATTAAGTTTTTAATCGCGATTAGAGGTAATTAGTGTAGTTTATGATAAGAATAATGTTTTAATAAAATGAAATGACCTAGACACATGTCCTACCCTCATTGGATGTGTCATGGCCGACCAAGACAATCCATGGGTCAACTTGGGGACCCCATGGAGCCACTTTGGTTGGGAAATGACATGAATATCGTTTTATTTAATGTTAAAGTAAAAATGACACAAACATGAGATTGTTTACTAAAACAATTTTTACATAGGGTTATAGAAGTCCTAGTTTTCACTATAAATAGTAATTGGAAATATAAAAATATTTCCTACATCATAGTATTTTTTTTATAATTTTTAGACATTAAATAAATTAAATTATTTATGACATCATGATGATGCAGCGATGACCTCATTATTTAACGATTTAAATAAAATGGAAAGATAATGTAATATCTAAGACCTACACATGTCCAAAACCTATTGGATGAGTGCATTTATAACCCTTATCACCTTATCCTAGAAATACATCAATGTGGGACCTTTAAAATCCGAAACTCTTTTGAAAATAAAGTAACATTTTGTAACTTTACAAGAGTGCCCCTCCTCTCCTCTTATAAAAGGCTCCCACCTCTACCTCTTTACCCACACTACAAAAGCCTTTGGCTCGGCCAAACCCTGCCCATTTTGTCTCTAAACTTCCCTCTATTACTACTTGAAGCCTAACTTTAGGCAGAAGTCTTACCAAGGAAGCCTTTGAGCTCAAACCAAAGGGAGTTACCCGATTTTAAGGTAATGTCTTCACCTGTGTCCTTTTGTTTTATTTTGATTCTCCAACCCCCTAAACTATTTTTATTCATTTATTTTGTAACAAATCTATTATCTTCAATATACTAGGATTTTTTTATAAGAAGTATTCGAGCTACACTTACACACACCTACATCTAATGGTTAAACAAACATACTGTTTCCGTGGATGGTGAATTTCTGCCTCCCGAAACGATGATTGTTCAACATTCTTCTAACACCTTCAAATGTGTCCATTAATATGAAACTATATTTATATATGATATATAATATGTTTATGTTTTACTTATGATTTTTTATTTTTCATTTATGGCGTACCTTTATGGTTTCCATTATGGGTAAACGCGATATCTTCATTTAAGGAAGTGCGGACTACCGCCCCCTCAAAGTGATTTGATTCGTTAATACCATATGTGGTACGTATAAAGGATATATTTAATGATATTATATATGATACCATACTCGAATTAAAATAATATTATGTATCATTATGTTTTAATTCCATTAAATATGAAATAGAAATGGAAGTAGTGTTCATGCGTACGTACGGCTTACCGTCTCCATGAACGGTACATTTCATTTCTTATCTCAAAATGTTATGTAATATTATAAGTACATATATATAATGGATATATATGTAATATATTACATCTAAATTATGGATATCATTCTGGAATTATAACATATATATATATATATATCTCATTTTGTTTTAATTCCATTAATATGACAAAAAAATGAAAGTAGCGTTCATGCGTACGTACGGCCTACCGTCCCCATGAACGGTGATTTTCATTTTTTTATCTCCAAATGATATGGAATAGTATAAAATGAATATTTACTGGATATATATGATATTTTAATCATTAATAATATTCTAGAAATTATTTACTTATAACTACATGGGCAATCTTTTTTCAAACAAGTTCATTTTTGACTCATGTACTAAACATCGGCAAAAACGTCTGATATGAACTAACATTATTAAACAATTATTATAACATTATAATATGTGATATGAACTGAATAATAATCTCTAAAGGAGGTACTTAGGCAATTATTAATTGACCAAAGTTTATTATTCGGGAATATAAAGAAACGAACAAGACAAGTTGGACTTGAGGTAAGGGATCCTACACCTCTCTTTCTTTTTAAGTACACTCTTTTATGTCATTACTTCTAAGCTAATCTTTCTTGTGATTGGGATGTTCTTTTATAATACTCTTACTTTAATTTTTATGTTCATATGATGAGAGACCCTATTCTCTCTCATCAATCCATTTTGGAAGTTTTGAGTGGTGTCGTTAGGCTGCCGAATTTTCGTAAGAGATCTAACCTCTCTCTTTCTTTTTAAGTACTCTCTTTTATGTCACTTCTTTTAAGCTCCTCCTTTTTTATGATGGTTGATGTTCTTTTATATTCCTCTTGCTGTACATTTTATCGTAATGTGATGAGATACCCTATTTGATCTCATCAATCCATTTTTGGAAGTTTTAAGTGGCGTCGTTAGGCTGCTGAGTTTTCGTAAGGGATTTTTCATCTCACTTTTATTCCTGTGAGATTTATGCTACATTTGCCACAATTTCCTTTGAGTGGTTCATGTACTGACCATTATTTTACTCATTGTGTAATATTCTTTCATTTATGAGTATTTACTTCAATGTTGTATTGTCCTTCTTTCACGGGGCGTATGTTTCGAAAGATACCCATGTCGGTATGGGAACCTTTCACCCTCCTCTTTTTAAAAGACTTATTTTGTTGGGTATTTTAATTTACATATTGTTATGTTGGGATATGTTCTCATATATCCTTATTGATGTAAATTTTATGTTCAAGTGATGAGATACCCTTTTTTTGATGTGACGTCGTTAGGCTGTCAAGGGAACTTCTTAACCCAATTTCGATTTCTTTGGGTTCAACATGTAGTTATTGAATATGTCATCCTTTGAATATGTGTGAATGACCTTTGATTATTTTACACTTAATGTCTACTTATATTTGGTGTATTCGTTTGTCACACATAATTATGTAATTGATTTATCCTTAAACCAAGGATATTGTCTTTGTATGGGACTTCGTCTTAATCTCCTTTCATTGAGGCATATTTTGTTTTATACACAACCTTCTTTTATACGGTGTGTAAACCCCTTTGACTTTTACGTTTATTCAAAAGGAATATTTTTTATATGAAGCGTTTACTAAACGACAAAATGGAATGTTTTTGTCGTACATATGCGGCGACAACGACTTCTCCGCCGCCGTGACCATTATTTGAGTTTCGGCTTCCTCTACAAGCCATGCCTTTTTTTAAAAAAGAAAAATAAATACCATGTTTTAATTTTCTTTTATTTTGGTATTGAAAATTGTTTTCATAATGTTTTTATATCAATGTGTTGTATTGATATCTTGTGATTGAAAGGTGGAAATGTTATGTTTCCTTTATGCATGTTTTATGTGATACGATTATGTTGAGGTTCTTGGGTATTATTATGAAGATGGGTGGTTCCGTGATAGACTAAGGGCGGGTGAGCCCGATATAGCTCTCCAATGCATTGGGTAACGCGAAGGAGTGAAACGTTAAGGTTTCTCCGAATAGATTTAGGGAATATACTATGGTGGGTATTCCAAACGTAACCAAGAGGGTTACTCCCTACGTAAGAATGTTATGAATGCCTCAAGTTACTTTTTATGTCTTATGATTTCTATGATTTATTCATGATTTTATGAGGTATGTTAAAGTGCTTATGTTTTATGGGTAAAGTATGATTTCATTTTTATGTATACATGTACTCATGTTTCATTTCCATATTTTTATATCCCTTACTGAGCTTTTTAGGCTCATCCCAAGTTTTTGAAATGTTTTTCACAGGTCAAGGGAAGGGTACATGATGTGATGATAGTGTCAAGGATGTGTCAAGAAAGAATACATGTTTTATTTTAAATATGTTTCTGTTGATGGGAATAATGAATATTGTCTTTTATGTAACCACTTTGTTTAAATGTGGAATGTAATGCAAGTTTCATGATCTAATTCTCTAAAACTCTAAACCTAAAAAGATCCTCAATGTTTAATCTTGTAATAACTCAAGATTAAGTAAGGTTTAAGGTCGGGGCCTTATAGTTGGTATCAAAGGTCGGTTTAGATAACTTTAGAGGTTAGGGTATTCTTTAAGCATAAGTGACATTACCATAATGGTTAAGATTTCATAAAGAGTCCTAGTTTTAGATAAAGTGAATGAGTAAGTATATCTTA
The DNA here is from genome assembly GCA_963277665.1 of Viscum album. Lineage (NCBI taxonomy): Eukaryota > Viridiplantae > Streptophyta > Magnoliopsida > Santalales > Viscaceae > Viscum > Viscum album. The sequence goes on from OY728120.1 coordinate 311,192,446, forward strand.
GTGTTTATCTTCCTCATTAGTACATGATGGTTTTTTTGATATACTCACACTGACCTTTTTGGTTTTATTAAATGGCTGGATCTAGCAGGCACCAAAGTAACAGTGGATGTGAAGGAAACTGTGACAGTTTTTTGAGCAAGCAACTAAATGATATGGGAGCTACAATGAGAACTCTTGTGATTATCCTCAACCAACTATCTGGAGTCATGATTGACCACCTAAACCTTGGTGATTTCTCTGAGTCATCATATATGCGAGAAACAAATCCCTATGGAAGTACAGGTAATAATCATAAAGGTAAGTGTGTCCAAAAACCTATGTGTCAAAGCTGTGGAAAGAAACACCTAGGAAAATGTTTCAAAGGGACAGAAATATGCTTTAGATGTGGAAATGAAGGTCATAAAGCAAGAACCTGCCATGGAAAAAAGGAAGCATCCATTTGACTTGAGAAAAGGGAAAGAATTTCTTTCTGAGGGGTCAATTGAATGTTTTAAATGTGGTGTGCATGGTCATTATGAAAACACATGTCCTATGAAGAAGTTTCATGAATGGGATCACCAAGAGCGTACAAATGTTCGTTTACCAATACCTAATTCCATTCCGATTGAGGATGAAGAAACTGACAATGACCAATCAAAGGTATGTATTATTTCATGACTATTGTTTTCCTATTTTGGAATCTTAGGATATGATTCATGATTTTTTTTGTAGGAAAGAGGTATTTCGGAATAAGTTGGAAAGGAATGGTTAATGGATCACGAAGAATGTTGAATGAGTAAGATTTCAACATATAAGGGCTTCAAGAGTTATGGTAAAATTCTTAAGAGTATTAAGTCTCTTTTGATGATGGGGTTACATTAGAATACTTTTTATATTATGTGTAACCCTGATGCTTAATATATGCAAATTTTATTCAAGGGATAGTTATCTTTTCTTTTGTGGACATAGTTATAAAGAACCATTTGGGTTTATATGATCCTTACTTTTGAGGTAATTATGGGTTACTATATGTTATGATTGAAGTGAAAGGCATGAGATAAAATTGAGGTTAAATTATGTTATGGTTATTTTGATGATTTTATCCCTCTTTGGGGAATGATTTGAGAATTATATTGTTTTGGAAAAAGGACAACACGCAGACTGTGTGACTACCCGTCGCGTCGGACAAAGCTGTAGGAATCGAACCCACAACCAAAGTGCGACTGGTATTTATCGCCTACCACTGGACTACTTGAAGTCCCTAGTTAGTTTGACTGATTATTTTTAGTTATATGATTTTATGAATTAAGAGTAAGTTGATTTTGGGTTATTTATGAAAATTATTAACCTATCATGGAGGATATGTGATTAGGTTAATTACTTTTCAATACGAGACTTTAGGAGCAACTGATGTTGTTTGGAGATAAATGTTACGATTTAACTTGGAAGACTATGTGACTAAATCCTTCAAATATTTGGGTTTCAATCTTAGTTTGGTTTACTTTGAAGAATTTTATGGACAAATTTATTATAGAATGGTCCTCGTTGAACTTTGGGTTTTTTTGGACAAATTTTGGAGATTAAGAATAGATTTTCTTTTTATAAAGGGTTATCCTTTTCTGGATTATCTGATCTTGTACTAACCTTTTTGGTTTTGTTTTTGGTTAAAGTCTAAAGACATGGGAAGTATATAGTTCTCTTTTGTGGATTAGGTGACTCTCTAGAAGTTTATTATAGTACTCTTAATGTGAACAAGTCTCCCTAAATACTCGTCTTTTGGAAAAAAATATGAGTTTGATTAAGGAATCTAGTAAAAGTTGAAAGTCAACATGATAAGTAATTATGTTTCCTTATGAATAAATTCCTCAATAAAAAGTAACTTAAAACAAAAATGTTGTCTATTAACTTTTCCTACTGGGGAATCTAATACCGTTTAACCCATCACAAGTTTGTGATTTTCTAATGGTTAACTTTCTCCTAGACATGTTTACTATCACTCTCCCTCAAGAACATGACCCTTTGCTTTTTCTTCCATGTCCATGTTTTTCTACATGGAATCCTAGTATGGGTTAACTAGAGTGACCTCTGTACTTATCTTCCTTTATTTTAAAGTGATTGTTTTACTGACTCTTGTTCCGATGTGGGACTTTCAAGGATGTTTCCAAGCTCAATTTTAAAAATTGTGAGGACGCAATTCCCAAAAAGGGGGGAAGGATGTAACACCCCAGGTAAATAAAGAATATGACATTTTCATATTTATCCATATTTGTGAATAAAATATTAATATGACTTTAAAGGGGACTCTATGCTCGATGGCGTACCCAACACGCAACAACGAGTTTCTTAGGAATCTTATGTTGCACTCTAATAATAAAATAATATTATTTTAAATGGTAGTTAACATGTAGCCGTTGTATTGGCGGGAATGGATAGAAATAACTAAAATATGATTATATATGTTTTTAAATGTTTTTACATTTATCCAATAAAATATAAAGGCTTAAAATACGGAAAGAATTCAATTTTAGGCGTATATGCCCAAGTTTTCACTAAAGGTTCACTTATCGCCTTTTGATGGAGAACCGTCATAAAATATAGTTTTGTTCACTCTTATACATTCTATTGGACCAAATAAAACTCTTCTTAAGAAGTGGGACATCAAAATTTACTTTGTGTAAATTTTTGGTATCTTTCCGATAAAGTTCATTTTTTTAATGAATAGTGTAAAATGTTGTATTTTAATTCAAAACCTCTTTTTAATCTAATTTATTTATATGATTAGATTATATTTTGAATTGGTTTTAAAGTGAAATTAGAATATATTTTTACCATTAAATCCAATAGTGGTCGTTGGAATTAATTTCACTTTGAAATTAGACTTAAACTAGTGTCAATCTTTTGATACTTATTGTTTCATAAAAACACGTTATTTGCTCTGACAGCGGGAATTAATTATTAAATTAATTAATGTGACTTATATGTTTTGAATTTTTTAAAATAGACTTCATTTTTGAATTTGTAATATCAAATATAGCTTAGGGTGAATTTTTGGGATTTTTTTGAAAAACTTCAATTTTTGATGAATAGTGAAACCACTAAGTGGAACTTATAAAAACTGATTTTTCCGTTTAAATGAAATTTTGTCATCTTTGTGTTTTGAATTTAAAAAAATCTGACATACATGGTTGTCATTAAGAAGTAAAATTTGGTTCAATGGGATAAAAATAATTTTTTGGTGAATAGTAACTTATTAAGTTTTTAATCGCGATTAGAGGTAATTAGTGTAGTTTATGGTAAGAATAATGTTTTAATAAAATGAAATGACCTAGACACATGTCCTACCCTCATTGGATGTGTCATGGCCGACCAAGAAAATCTATGGGTCAACTTGGGGACCCCATGGAGTTACTTTGGTTGGGAAATGACATGAATATCTTTTTAATTAATGTTAAAGTAAAAATGACACAAACATGAGATTGTTTACTAAAAAAAAATTTACATGGGGTTATACAAGTCATATTTTTTACTATAAATAGTAATTGGAAAGACAAAAAGATTTCCTACATCATAGTATTTTTTTTATAATTTTTAGACATTAAATAAATTAAATTATTTATGACATCATGATGATGCAGTGATGACCTCATTATTTAACGATTTAAATAAAATGGAAAGATAATGTAATATATAAGACCTACACATGTCCAAAACCTATTGGATGAGTGTATTTATAACCCTTATCACCTTATCCTCAAAATACATCAATGTGAACCTTTAAAATCCGAAACTCTTTTGAAAATAAAGTAACATTTTGTAACTTTACAAGAGTTCCCCTCCTCTCCTCTTATAAAAGGCCCCCACCTCTACCTCCTTACCCACACTCCCAAAGCCTTTGGCTCGTCCAACCCCTGCCCATTTTGTCTCTAAACTTCCCTCTATTACTCCTTGAAGCCTCACTTTGTGCATAAGTCTTCCCAAGGAAGCCTTTGAGCTCAAACCAAAGGGAGTTACCCGATTTTAAGGTAATGTCTTCACTTGTGTCCTTTTGTTTTATTTTGCTTCTCCAACCCCCTAAACTATTTTTATTCATTTATTTTGTAACAAATCCAGTATCTTAAATATACTAGGATGTTGTTATAATAAGGATTCGATCTACACTTACACACAACTACATATAATGGTTAAAGAACATACTGTTTCCGTGGATGGCGAATTTCTGCCTCCCGAAACGGTGATTGTTCAACATTATTCTAACACCTTCAAAGGTGGCCATTAAGATGACACTATATTTATATATGATATATAATATGTTTATGTTTTACTTAATCTTCTGTATTTTTCATTTATGGCATACCTTTATGGTTTCCATTATGGGTAAACGCGATATCATCATTTAAGGAAGTGCGGACTACCGCCCCCTCAAAGTGATTTGATTCGTTAATACCATATGTGGTACGTATAAAGGAAATAATTAATGATATTATATATGATACCATACTTGAATTAAAATACTATTATGTATCATTATGTTTTAATTCCATTAAATATGAAATAGAAATGGAAGTAGCGTTCATGCGTACGTACGGCTTACCGTCTCCATGAACGGTATATTTCATTTCTTATCTCAAAATGTTATGTAATATTATAAGTACATATATATAATGGATATATATGTAATATATTACATATAAATTATGGATATCATTCTGGAATTATAACATATATATCTCTCTCTCATTTTGTTTTAATTCCATTAATACGACAAAAAAATGAAAGTAGCGTTCATGCGTACGTACGGCCTACCGTCTCCACGAACGGTGATTTTCGTTTTTTTATCTCCAAATGATATGGAATAGTATAAAATGAATATTTACTGATATATATGATATTTTAATCATTAATACTATTCTGTAAATTATTTACTTATAACTACATGGTCAATCTTTTTTCAAACAAGTTCATTTTTGACTCATGTACCAAACATCGGCAAAAACGTCTGATATGAACTAACATTATTAAACAATTATTATAACATTATAATATGTGATATGAACTGAATAATAATCTCTAAAGGAGGTAATTAGGCAATTATTAATTGACCAAAGTTTATTATTCAGGAATATAAAGAAACGAACAAGACAAGTTGGACTTGAGGTAAGGGATCCTACACCTCTCTTTCTTTTTAAGTACACTCTTTTTTGTCATTGCTTCTAAGCTCATCTTTCTTGTGATTGGGATGTTCTTTTATATTACTCTTATTGTAATTTTTATGTTCATATTATGAGAGACCCTATTCTCTCTCATCAATCCATTTTGGAAGTTTTGAGTGGCGCCGTTAGGCTGCCGAATTTTCGTAAGAGATCTAACCTCTCTCTTTCTCTTTAAGTACTCTCCTTTATGTCACTTCTTTTAAGCTCCTATTTTTTTATGATGGGGGATGTTATTTTATATTCCTCTTGATGTAAATTTTATTTTAATGTGATGAGATACCCTATTTGATCTCATCAATCCATTTTTGGAAGTTTTAAGTGGCGTCGTTAGGCTGCCGAGTTTTCGTAAGGGATTTTTCATCTCACTTTTATTCCTATGGGATTTATGCTACATTTGCCACAATTTCATTTGAGTGGTGTATGTACTGACCATTATTTTACTCATTGTGTAATATTCTTTCATTTATGAGTATTTACTTCAATGTTGTATTGTCCTTCACGGGGCGTATGTTTCGAAAGATACCGATGTCGGTAAGGGAACCTTTCACCCTCTTCTTTTTAAAAGAATTCTTTTGTTGGGTCTTTTAATTTACATATTGTTATTTTGGAATATGTTCTCATATATCCTTATTTATGTAAATTTTATGTCCAAGTGATGAGATACCCTTTTTTTGATGTGACGCTGTTAGGCTGTCAAGGGAACTTCTTAACCCAATTTCGATTTCTTTGGGTTCAACATGTAGTTATTGAATATGTCATCCTTTGAATATGTGTGAATGACCTCTGATTATTTTACACTTAATATCCACTTATATTTGTTGTATTCATTTGTCACACATAATTATGTAATTGATTTATCCTTAAACCAAGGATATCATCTTTGTATGGGACTTCATCTCAATATCCTTTCATTGAGGCATATTTTGTTTTATACACAACCTTCTTTTATACGGTGTATAAACCCCTTTGACTTTTACGTTTATTCAAAAGGAATCTTTTTTATATGAAGCGTTTACTAAACGAAAAAAGGGAATGTTTTTGTCATATGTATGCGGTGACAACAACTTCTCCGCCGCCGTGACCATTATTTGAGTTTCGGCTTCCTCTACAAGCCATACATTTTTTTTAAAAAGAAAAATAAATACTATGTTTTACTTTTCTTTTATTTTGGTATTGAAAATTGTTTTCATAATGTTTTTATATCAATGTGTTGTATTGATATCTTGTGATTGAAAGGTGGAAATGTTATGTTTCCTTTATGCATGTTTTATGTGATACGATTATGTTGAGGTTCTTGGGCATTATTATGAAGACGGGTGGTTCTGTGATAGACTAAGGGCGGGTTAGCCCGATATAGCTCTCCAATGCATTGGGTAACGCGAAGGAGTGAAACGTTAAGGTCTCTCCAAATAGATTTAGGGAATATACTGTGGTGGGTATTCCAAACATAACCAAGAGGGTTACTCCCTACATAAGAATGTTATGAATGCCTCAAGTTACCTTTTATGTATTATGATTTCTATGATTTATTCATGATTTTATGAGGTATGTTAAAGTGCTTATGTTTTATGGGTAAAGTATGATTTCATTCTTATGTATACATGTACTCATGTTTCCTTTCCATATTTTTATATCCCTTACTGAGCTTTTTATGCTCATCCCAAGTTTTTGAAATGTTTTTCACAGGTCAAGGGAAGGGTACATGATGTGATGATAGTATTAAGGATGTGTCAAGAAAGAATCCATGTTTTATTTTAAATATGTTTCTGTTGATGGGAAGAATGAATATTGTCTTTTATGTAACCACTTTGTTTAAATGTGTAATGTAATGCAAGTTTCATGATCTAATTCTCTAAAACTCTAAACCTGAAAAGATCCTTAATGTGTAATCTTGTAATAACTCAAGATTAAGTAAGGTTTAAGGTTTGGGCCTTATATTGAAATTGGATGTAATTTATAAGGCTCATATTTAAGGATCATGGTCTTTCAAACCATGCATAGGTCATGTATAACATTCTAGATAACATAGTGGAACTCACATGGTTGGTGAATGGTCTGAAAAAACATGCAGGAAAATTATTCCTAGTGGAGAATGTTTGTAATTTTATTATTTTCACCCATTTTATGTTTGTTATTATTATTTTATTGATGGTGATTGATTATGGTTGTTTGACTGGAACTTTTTAATTGTGAATTTTTTCTAATAAAGTTTTAAATAAATATTTTATGATTTAATAGTTAGGCGTGTTGGAAAAATAATGTTTTAGGTGAGTTGAAGTTTTCTTATGAAAAATTTTAAATCTTATTACAAGTGATTTAAGTAAAGGAAGTGATTTTTGGGGTTTTTAAAATTTAAAATACTTTTCATGTAAGTTGTAAAATGTTTTCAGATATTTTGGGTAAAAATATGGAAGGGGGTTTGTTACCTTTATTTTTTACTTTAATATTTTTTTCCCTTTTGTGGGATTTTGAAGTGGTTTTCCAATTTTGATTTGTTTGGTTTTTGGTTATTCTATTTTTTTTTAATTTAAAGTGGTTTGATTAAGATTTTTATTTTTAATGTTTTAGAATAAGACCCCCATGAATGAAATAGAAATTCTAGAAAGGAATGTCTCAATTAGATATCTTATTGATCCAAGATTTGTCTTTCTAGTCTCTGCCTCTATCAAGAATCATGATGGAGTGGTATATCAATGTTGTTCCCAACTCATGGATCATGAATGAGAGTTTTCTAATCGATATACTCTAGTATTATATAGTGATCAAGGATCTTATGAGTTGATTGATTGAATAGCTATGGTTGAAGGTATTTTTGAATTTTTACAAACTTCTGAATCCTATAAGGTGAGGTGTACCATTCCCTTGTTTGAAGGATTGGTTTTGGTGTGGTAGAAACTCTCTATTCATTCCCAACATTTCAAGGATCTATATTGGGGATATTTCAAGGCTAGATTCATTGATCAATTTTATCCTAAATAAGTGATGTTTGAGAGGGTGATGTATTTTTTGGGTATTCTCTAGGGTTATTAGTCCGTGAAAAACTATGTTTAACATTTCACTAGTTTTCTACCTTTATTAATGGAGTTGGATATTGTGGATTTGAAGAATGCATGGTTCTTTGAAAGATGCCTTCATCTATATCTTTTTTCATTTGTGTTTCAATCAGTCCTAACAACCTATATGGAAGTGGTTTATAAAGCCATCATGAGTATAGAAATTTTATCAAGGAAACCTATGACGATTGATGCTCCAACTCCAGTTGGAGCTATTAAGGATTATTCAAATAATGAGAAGGATAAGGATAATATATATTATAAACTTATAGATCCTATTTTAGTAAAAGGGAATTCATTAGTATATTTTTAGTGTGGGAAGTTTGGTCATGTTAATTGCTTATGTCTGTCAGCTTTAAAAACCTTTCATGTGTGTGGTTGTCCAAGTCAAATTCAAAGGCTTTGAAATATGGCCATGGATAGGAAGAAAAATTCTTGGATCTAGCTTGAATCTATATAGTAGTCTACATTGTCACTTCCTTTGGAGAGTTTGAATCTAAGAATTGTTTTTGAATGATCCCCTTTTGTAATATTACATTTTTTTTCTTAAGACTTATCCCATCTTCTATGTCACACGGTTCCATTATATATAATTGATGAAAATGATTTTAACCCTATTTTTGTATCTTTTGAGATGTCCATGCCTCTTTAATTCTTGATTTTTATTTTATTTTATGCATAGTGTGAACTATGTGTTCCGATTTGTTTTGTGGGTGACATGGGGATACATTGGGTATGGGCTATGGTGATGGTGATAAGTTGTTGGTTTCTGGTGAGACTGTGAAGCTACCGGGTCAAGGTTTTATTTAGTATCTCCATGAGTGGGTGTTATAAGAGTTAATCCCTAAGATACCCTCTGTGAATTTTCCAAAATCATGTTTATAACTATTCCATTCCATGTTGAGGCATGTTCATGTTGGGGTGTCCCTCTTGTTTCATAGAGTGTGTTTCCTTGGTGATCGGGTATAGTGACCTTTTGTTTATTCCTGAGGATGTTCTTTTATATGGTGTTTTAAGATGGTTTTTATGGTTAGTTGATAGTGAAAAAATTCCTTTTGAGTGTGTTTTTGTTTCGCCGTTATAGAGAAAATTTAAATAGTTAGGAGACCTCTACTAGGTCTGTGTGTATTTTTTCCCAATCTTAGTGAGTGATACTTTGGAATTCCTTTGGTTTTGATGTGATGTCCTTTGGATCTAGGGACCTTGGATGTCCTATAGGAGGTGTTAATTTTTCATATTGTGATCTGTTTTGGGATTCGGGAGGCTCTTAGGAGCAGTGGTGGATATCTTGATTTTCCTAGTTTTAAAGAAGATCATAGGAGTGGCTCTTCAAACGTCATCTTTTGTTGTCTCTTTACTTTTGTTCAGCTAGGAGTATACTTATTAGGACTCATAATACATTTTCAGTTGGTGAATTTAGAATCATTCATTAGTGTTTATCCTAAGGAATGGGTATTTCAGGTTTGTGTCCTTGGATTCATAGAATGTGAAGTTGGTCAGAAATTGAGTCCTCATTAGAGGAAAGGTAGTATTGGAATTCACACATGTACTAAGTTGTTTAATACTTTATGTCTATAAAAAGTATCATGTTGGGAATAATTTTGATTCCCCAGTGTCACTTTTATGTGTGGATATTTTTTGGATGGCTTGGTCCCTCAAGTTAGAGATGTTTTAGGAAAAAAGTTGTAAAAATTTGGAACTTTTTCTCAGATGTATGGTTAAGTCACATGGTTAAAAAACTATATAGCCTAAGTTTGCATCCTCTATCACTTTTTAATAGTGTAAATCTATTTGTTTATCACATGGTTTGGTAAAATGTATTTTTAAATCATGTGACCCACTCGAAAATTGGAATTTTTAACCTTTTAGGTCTTTTTTAATCGGGGCCTCTTCCCTTGGATTCCACATTCATTTTCCCCTAATATAGGCCCCTCCAAAAGGGTTCTCTCCATATCCCATGCTCCTCCAACATGTATTTTTCATGGTTTATTATTTATTCTTCTCCTATATTAAAATTTTAGTGTTCCCTTCTCCTTTATATTGGGTTTTCTTCCTTTTTTCTCTATTCTCTCTAACCCTGGTTGTTATGGTTGGCCAATTTTTGTACCTAAGGTTGTTCTTAAAATGGGGTTTTTCATTCTAGAAGTTGTGATCCATTTATTGAGTCCTAAATTTATGGTTTCATCAAATAAAATATGATTCCACCACATAAGGTAGGTTTTTCCATCTCATGGTCCTTTATTTAATATTTCCATTGATGTCTATCTTGCTAAATTCATTTTTAGTCAAGATAATTATGATTTAGGTTATATAGGGTTGAATTATTAAAGTTATCCATAACTTAACTTTGTTTTCATGAGTCTAAATGGGTGTAATTTTATGATTAAATGTAACTTTGATGTAAATTGGTATTTCATGCATTTCATATGTTTGATAAAATGTTGAAGATGGTTTTATCCTATAAAAACAATTTTTCATTGAGTTTTAATCCAAATGTAATTTTCAAAGTGGGTTTCCCTTTCGATTTTAAGGGGTTTTCATGTTTTAAAAGGGGTTGTCGTGTCTTAATAAATGAAATGGATATTTATTTGAGTAGTTATGGTTGTATTTTAGGGTTGATTTTGATTTCCCGTGGATTGATGTCGGGATTCTAACTAGTTTTTAAAATGGATTTACAAATGTATATACTATAATTTATATGTGAAAGGCTCGGTTGGAATTTTATGAAGTGATGTTTGATTAGTTGTTTGGTTCTTCCCTTTTTGAGACTCATTTTATTTGTTGATGATGATTATTTAAATCCATGTGATGGATGTTTGAATTGTTATTCATGATTTTCTTATGGGTTGGGGGTCTTGCTATGGGAAAATTGGAGGTGGGAAGGATATGATTGTGATGTTAGCCTTTGGGAGTTATTATAGTCATGAGATGAAATTTGTTTTCAAAATATCCCACCTCAATTAGTAATTACATAAGGGACCCTAGGATACTATGTGGGAAGTTGGGGTTTTATCTAAGCTAATTGGGATTACATGCTAGCTAGTAGTACTTACTTGTACATAATACTTATCTAGGGGGTTTCAATGATGATATTAGGTGAGATTTATTCGGTTGAAAGGATGTGTGACAATTAACCTACTAGAAGTTAGTCCACCTTTTTTCATCTTTTAATTGTCCCATTAATCCCTAATGTGTTGTATCATTTTATGTTTTCTAGGTTATGCCTTCCATTATATATTGTAATGTGTGTTTCTAATTTCTTGGATCAACTTTATTTGATTTATTAATCCTCTTGTGATTTATTATTGATATTTACTAGTATTTATCCATATGTTTTTTGACATTCTTTATGACTTTATATGGCTCTTTATTCATTAGGGTTTATCCTCTTTCATTTATTATATTTGAATTGGGTGTGTTCAAGGTTTTAAAGGAAAAAAGGGAGTGTTGTTTTCAAAGTCCTAGTTGGTATTAGAAATGCCTTTGAAATTTTTTAAACCATGTGAGTATTTATTTTCAAAAGTGACATTTTAAATGGAAAGTAATGGTGTAACCTTATTCTTTAAAATTGTAGTGTTTTAAAGAAAGATAAATGGTTTATGAAGTATAATTTTTTAGAAAAAAATCATTATGAAATGTTTTATAAATGTTGTACTTTGAGAATGTAAAAGTTTCATTTTTATTCATATATCAAAAAAAGGGAAATAAAACATGTTTTTTTATATATAATTCTCAAACTATCAGTTTCGATTTCTTTTATAAAAGGTATTAAATGGACTCATGGTGTTATCCTATTGGACTTTGTATCACACCCTACATACTCACATTGGTGGGTATATAGTCCTCAAGTCCTATTTAGGATTCTTTATGTCTTGTACTTTGAGTCTAATTCATATTCATTTTCTATGGGAAGATGATGGTTATTGGGATTGTAGTGTTGAATCAAGAGTCAAATGGAGATGGTGGTTGGTCCCTCAGTTTTATGGAACCAGTTGGCTCGATAAAGGTTTCAATGCTAATATCTGATAGGTAAACTGCCCCTCCTTACATCCTTAGAATAAAAATTACATACTTGTTGTCTTTTTCTTCCCTCATACTCCCTCCACCATCATAGATCACCCAATTACTTCTTCTTCATGTTGATCTTCTTTAGATATTGTTGTTTGCAAGGATAAAGATTAATATCTATTGAACCGGTCCTGTGATATCATATGTCATAAACCTTGACTCACAATCCACCAACACCCAAAAATCCCCTCCCTAAATCTCATATTAATTCTACACAGAGATAGAGGAATGGGTGGAGAAGTGGGTTGACCTTGATATTAAATGAGTCCACCGAGACATTTAATTATCTTTCACTCACATATTTAAACCTTTTACTAATAATATTTATACCAATAATTATTTACCACACCGAAATGCATACCACTCATCACTCAAGAATAATTGAAATGTATTTATGCTCAATCTCAAGCATTTGTGCACTATCCATAAGCTTTCATGTTCCATCAATATCCACTTAGATGTTGAAATTCAAAAATCATGAAGGCTTTTTCATCAAGGTTATAATGTATCTAAGGATTAAGGTGGGTAGGTTATGATTTAAAAATTAAAATTTTGAGTCTAAAAAGGAAGTCCAAATTCTTAAAGTACAATGCATGATATTCAAGTAGAACTCAATGAAATGTATTCCTCCTTAAACTCCTTTCAAAGTATGACAACAGACCACATGTCCTTATCCTTTCTAACATGTAAGGTCCACTTTTCAACATGAAAAATAGTTATGAATATCCTCTCTCTCTCTCTTATCAGTATTTATTTTCTTTCTTCTATTGGTTTATTTTATTTTTATTTTTTATTTGTTCTCTATTATTTTTTAGTGGAATATGTGTAAGTAAAAAAGTCCCGCACCCTATTAAGTAAAGAAAACTATCACCACTATCCCCATTATCAATATTATACCGACACTAAATGTAATTTTTGTTACAAGAGGGAAGGTTTTACTACCTATATTTCAATCTTAGGTATCCCATATTCTCACTTCTTCTCTCTTTTCATTGGATACAACTAAAGAACAATGAAAAATGTAATGAACCTTTTTCCTAATAACTCAAGATAACTAAACCTAGTTTCTTATTTCACTACAAGAATATCCATGGAAATACCCAAATCCCCTTTTAATCTAAATTTAATGATCATTCATTTATACACAAAGAAACAGGGTATGAAGGATAAATTGTCTTGTAATGTATCTTCTTATCAAGGCATTTAATAGTATCTATAGGTTTCAAAAAGGATAAAATTTAAGGTATGTAACTTGTTCAAATGTTCTCAAATAATATCAATTGATTACCTTAGTCATTTTTAGTAATCTCTAAATCATTATGATTTGACAGGAAAAGAAATCAAGTTCTAGTAGTGGTGCATATCCTATGTTCTATCAAGAAAAGGAATTATGAGAAATAATATGTCAAAAAAGACACAAATTCCAATTAATAATGGGAAATAAAAATTTTGGACAATAAATTATAGTCATGAAAATGGATAATTGTTCTAATAAATGAAAAATTCTAAGAATTAGGGTCAAGAATAAGAAATAGTACCCACAATAATTTTTCAACAACTAAAAATAGGAATAATCATGTGACTTTCATAAATTTACACCTATATATTTTCCATTTATGGGAGTAAAAAATTCAAAAAAAAATAACATGCATAAAAATATCTCCTAAGTGAGGATGTCTCCTAGGTCATCTCAGATGTAAAAAAATCCAAATGTGGGTTATACAAGGATTCCTCCCCCATACATAAACTGAACACCATCCCTAATGTTAAACCAAGATGAGGGGTGTGAAATAATTTGTTTTAGAATTATATTCATCACGTGGAATGGCTCAAAATGATTTTAAATAATAAAAGAAATGAAATTCCCCCTCTTAATCAACTTATTTTCCTAGATTCCCTAAATGAGTCGATTTAGCATTGAAATCCTGGAATTTTTTCCCCTCCTATTTCTTTATTATATGTTCCAATAGCCTTTATGGGATTTTCAACTTTGGACCTATAGAAATAAATTAAGAAAGTAAAATCATAGATATCCCTTCCATATAAGTTCTAAAATAATTGAGAGTAAATATCAACCACCAAGAAAAATCATAAAGTTAAAATGAAAATTCAAATTCAAATTAAATCCTATGAGAAGTAAAAAATTAAGGTTTTATATCAAAAGTGATTTATTTTTTGTATTTAATCTGTATATTTTACAACATCTATCACATAATTAGAGTATGAAATATTTTTACCTGGTTCGGATTGAGAAATGACTTGAGTTTTTGCGCATCGGGACTGATTGTTCTCATTCCTCTACATGGAATCTTCTTCATACTATTTTATGGTGGGATCCATATATTGTTCAAATTTATGGAATGAACAAAGTTATTCAAATTCTAACAATATTTTTTAGAATTGTTCATCCACCACTTCATTCTTCTTGTTATAGTAGAAAGATGTATATTTTGGAATCTCATATTTTTTTCAAATTCATGAAGATATTACACCTTAAACACCTCTTGATTCACATCTTCATGTACCATAATGTATTGGTAAATTTATATCATGTGTTATTATAACTTAGGAGTTCAAGATACTTCTTCAAATATTTTAGCACCCTCAATACAGTCCTACTCCACCACTTCATTTTCCTTATCTGGCATCACATATTTAAATTCTACAATCTCCCAATAGTCTTCCTCCAATGAAGCAATATTATTTTCCTCATCCTTGAAGGTTTTTACTAAATTGTGAATTACAAAATTTATTTCATAATTTTTAAGTTTGGGATGTACTTATTCCATGAAAATATCATCAAGCTCGTCATTCCCATTTCCTTTCATCACTCCATATTTATTTTCTTCTTCAAGTATTATGTTTTATCTATGAATATCATAAATTTTCTCCTCCATTAAATATTTTGTAAGTGCCTATTTGAATTGAAGGAGGTGTTGTTCCATGTTTGGGGTGCAGTCTTCCTCTTCCTTCAAAATATCAGCATGTCCCAAACATGTTTCCTTTTCAATTATGATGATACTCTCAGCCTAAGACCTCTCCCCTCTCTCAAAAACCATTTATTCAATGAGGTATATCATGTAATTTTTTCTTCCTCTTAAATACATAGAAGTGTTGATGATTTTTCTTCCTCACATTCCTCTTCGTACTCTAATTCTGATGTTGGAGGTTCTTCTTCATTTCTTACTTGCTGTTGTTTAAAAATTATAGCATTCTCAATGATAATTGTATATTCTATTCTATATTCCAATATAACTAACTTTTCTTCCTCAAGTATTCCATTTTATTTAGAAACTTCATTCCTTAAATTAATACATGAATGGACGTTTTTAGTACATAACTCAATATTCCTAAATAATGTTTTGTTTGTCTAAATCATCACCGCATCCTATTTGAATTTGGTTTCATACTCCTTGGATTTCACATCATTGATTGTAATATACATCAAGAGTGTGTTTATCCTCTATTTATGTGCACTTTTCTCTTGAAACCCTTGAAGTTCATAATTCTTCTCATTTCCATATTCACCATGGTAGTTCCAAAAATTGGGAACTCCTTCACAGAACTGGTTTTCGATGTTTCTCCATTATTGAGTATGGAGTTCATCATATCCATGGAAATATTAGTCACCCCATCTTATTCCATGTTGCATGCACCATCTATAATTTTTTACTTCCCATGATTTTTAATCAACTTGGTACCCTAAGTTCCCCGATAATGGTGTGGAATTATATCCTTAATTCGTGTAGCCCATCGTGCACAACACTATGAACACCAAGAACGTAATAAAGAAAAATAAAATAAAAATAAAAATATAAGAAATACTAAAATACAGAAATATAAATGAGGCAAGAATATACTTCACCTAATAAATTGGTTTATAGAACATCACTAGTTTCTTTTTATTCTTTGACAATGGTGAAAAACATGATGTTCTTTGGCAGTGACATTATTCTGATTGGCTATCAAATTTTAGAATTTATTTTAACACAACCTTCACTAACTACAATAGTGTAGAATAGTTGTAAGTGTGAGGTTGATCCCACATAGAAACAAAAATCCCAGGGAACATCTCTGAACTAATTATTAGTTATACTAAATCTTTCTTTAAAATTAATAAATAAACTGAACTACTTTAACTCTATTCTACATTAACTAAACTTAACTAAAATTAAACTAATCTTAAACTAATTTAGAGAGGAAATGGATAGGGTAATTGATGTCAGGGGAAAGTTTTATGTGATTTAAAATCATTCCACTTAACTTATGAATTAAATCTAATTAAACATCACAAGACTCCTTGAATTAATTAGTCCTATCTCCCAAAAGTGACTAAACTAGAAAGGATAGCCGATCCCTATATCAAGGTAATCTAGAAAACCTAGGATTACTAGGTTAAATCATTGACAAAGAGTTGAATTTGAGTCGACTCTCTCTCATTCACTTTCAAATATCACATTGGATCCCATCCCATAATCATCATCTCTCTCTCTAGAAAATTAGGGTATAAAATAATCATCAATCTCAATGCAATAAAAATTAATTTATAATAATTATTAACTAATGAAGAACATAAATCATGTCATACACATCACATTTGAATCATAACCAACCTCTTCTTTGAATTTAGTCGGTCATGGTCAATGGTTCATTAGCCATGAATGAGAAAGAAATCATTGAAGAAGGAATATAAATGAAAATAAAATAAAGGTGTTGTGAAATGGAAAAATACTTGAATTTTTTTTCACAATCAAAATATGTATCCAACAATTACATAATGAAAAGAAGAAATAGAAAATGAAACCTAACTATGAAGCATCTTTTGGTATGGGTCCACTATCACTTCTCCCTCCACCATAGTGTTGATCCCCTCCTTCTGGTGTGTTTCATTTTTTTATTTTTTTTCAATTCCCCTGTAAGGGTAATTTCATCCATCCAAGTCCTCTCTAATTCAATACAACTCCCCCCGAATGCACTCCTAAAAGATTAAGAGTTTAGAAAACAAAAATAGTGAAATGGATCCATCTGGTGCTTTTTATTTTATGTGTTTTTTGTATTTTTTTAAATTTGTGTTGACTAAAAAAAATTAAAACTATGCATGAAAGGCGGTAGGCCCAGTACCGCTTTTCGGTTAAGTTAAAAGGTAGCAGCAGGCCTACCGCCTTTCAAAAAAAAATAATTTAATTATATATGTTATTATATTTATAAATATATAAATTTGTATATTATGATATATATATATATATATATATAATTTTATTTTGTTTAGAATTATGTCATTAACATTTGAAAGTGAAAATGTTATTTTTTTTTAACAATAGATTTTTTGGTGCTCACATTTGTATTCAAATACAGAAACCAAGTAGATTTTGAAATATCGCATGAGGAGAAGTGGATTTACATGATTATAATATAAGGAGGTTGGTTTCTATAGCCATTGGATCCCACCACCACATATTTTAAACATAACTTATTTTGGTTTTAAAGAACCATTATTATATTCCCAGTTTTACCAAGAACATCATATCCATTTCTTTCCATGACATAGATAAATTTATTTTCTTGTTTTAAAATAAATAATTATATTTTTATAAAAATAACATTTTTCTTGGTATATCATAACTCAATAAATGGTGTTTATATATTAAATTATGAAAAAAAAGTATTGGAAATTGATAACGAATTAAGTTTTCATGACTCATTTCAGACCCAGTTGTGGTATCACCATATTGGTTATGTAAAAAATAAGCATTTGAAAAAGTTTCATAAAGATTATTACTTGGAATTTTTTTATCTAAATACTACCTGAAAAATGTCACACTTTTTTACAAGTAAAAATAACTAAGACACTATTTGGTGGACAAGGTAAAAGGGATATAGAGATTCTAGAATTGGTATGAATTGATGTTTATGATGAGTCATGAAATTATTTAATTATCCTTTTAGAGATATTTATTAAAAATTACAAAATACACCCTAAACCTTGTGCCAACCAAAGTTCCAAATGGTATCCCATACCAGTTATATATGGATTAGGAAGGAAGCTATTTTTTCGAACATGCATGCATAGGGATTTGAGATATTTTTTAAAGACTTAACATGAAACAAAAGTACTAAACCAAGGCATGAAGTGTATCTTTATAGGATATCCTAATAAAACTAAATGATATTATGTATACAACCCTTTAGATAAAATAATTGTGGTCACCAAATATGGTGACTTGTTATTGGTTGAAAATAATGACCCTCTTTCTTATAAGGAGGCAATAGAGAGATCGGAAGATACAAGATAGAAAGAATACATGAATTGAAAAATGGATTCCATGAATTAGAACTAAGTATGGGTTACATTTGATCTTCAAGTTAATATAAATATCATTGGGTGAAAATGGGTCTTTAATAGAAAAATGGTCATGGAAGTTAAAGTGAATAGATATAAAGAAAGGTTAGTGACTAAAGGGTTTAAACAATAATAAGGCATTGGATAAAATGAAAACTTTTCTCCAGTTTCCATGTTTAAATCCCTTATAATTATACTTTCCATAGAAAGTATTCATGTTAGCAGGATTCAATATCTAGGGTTAGTTTAAATCTATAATGTTCCACCTTTATTAATATTTTATTAAAAATAAATTTTAGTATTGTTTTAAACCATTATAATGGTATTTATAATCTTTTTTTACATTCATTTCATTTTCATTTATTTATTATATTTATGATATTAATTTTATTTTCAAAAAAAATAGATGTTTAGGATTTTTTTGATATTTTATTTAGATTGTTTTTATAATGTATATTTTATAATCTTTTAAAGTTTACTACTTGAAATTTAATAATTTTTCCTATGTTTCAAGCAATTGACTCTGAAAGATTATAAAATATGAACTCTGACTAAAATATAAATAAAAATTGAAACACTGGATAAACCTGTAAAAAAGAGTGATTGTAAAAACAATTTATTCATTTCAATAGACATAAAACAAATACATTAATGAGTACAGTTTATGTATATGGGGAGATTTCATCCCACATGGTGGTCTACAAATGGTATTCCCATATCGATATCATCGAGCTCTGTGCTGGGGTGGAGTCTGTTTACTTGGGGAGGGTTGATCCTTAGGAAATGGAATGTCAATCATCACATACTATGCCTATGTCTTGGTAGGAGGAGGTGTCAACTGAATGTCATATTGCACACCCGATACTTCTCCCACAAGTGTCGTAGAAGGACCCACCATCATCTACTAGGGGAACCATATAGGTTATGAAGGATCAGGACCCCAATTTAAAGAAAATTTTGGATATCATGTCAAGAAATATGGATCCCATGCCGCCTAATGCACATTCATAATTAACTGAGGATGGACTACTAGAGGGACAACCTCTGCCTGTGAAATAGGTGAGACCTCATGTACAGGACGACGTGTTCTATGTTGTCATCGTCATGTCTCCTCAACATCATCAGTTACTGGAGGAGGTTCTTTAGTAGGAACCTTAACTCCCTAGTCAAGAACCTATACTCTCAAGAGTGGACTCTCAAAGATGCTCTCGTGAATCACATGATAAGATGACCTTAGCTCCAGCACTGCAGCATGGATCGATTCCTGGCTAGCGACCCCCTCCTCCTATAGATCACTCGTGAAAATAATCTTCTCTTATGGAGTATATTGTAAAGAGATTCAAAATGATTTATAAAATAGTTAAATAAAAAATAATGGAAATTTATTGACTTACCATATCATGAATCTCTTTGTCGTGTCAGATAAGATACATTATAGACTTCAGTATATACCATGGAACATACTCGACCTGTTTTGAAATATAGAATCACATCATAGGTACACCGTGGATACAAATCACTGCTCATCGACCCTAGAGTTCGAGATACTCAGCATGTTGTCAGTTCCAGTCCTCATCCTACATCCCTATCATCTTCAAGTGATGAGGCTCTCATGTCTGTCTTAACTGTAATGGAATTGGCTAAACATATCCAAATTGGTGCATGGATATATCAGGTTGCTACCACTCAATAATATGAAAGTGAATGAGAGGCACTACATCTATAGCATCATGAAGTCCAGCAGTGTAGTATGTTGGTAACTGGTCTAGTAGATCCCAGTATGGCATCCATGAAATCTAAAATAACATGTGACCTTTATCAAAAAATATCCTTACTAAAAACCAAAATTTATTCTATTATTAAATTTTTTAGACAATGATTGATTGTATATATTTACCTCATCGGGTAGGAGACTGTCTGACTTGAGGCGGTATGAACCCAAATAGTGTGTTAAAACCTTGATGAATTTGTGTCTCTAACTCCACTTTTAAAATAAAAAATTGAAAGTGATAAATAGTAAGAAATTAAATTAAATAAATCCTACTAGAATTAGAAACCAATAGAGATGAGTGATCATACCAGTATCCACATGGAGCGTCATGTAGCACCTCTATAGGCAGCGGCGGACCAGCAATCTCAAGTCAGGATAAAGGGATGCACTCGCATGCACACATCTGAAGAAGGATGATGCAACCCTTGAGATCCATACGGTCTCTACGGAATACTGTACATAATTCTCTATATGCATATGTCAATCAGGTCGATCCCCAGTTATACATCCCAGCCTGAACAATGTCCTTCAGTGGGCCTAGATACATCATGTGAACATGCATCCACAACTATACATCTCTAAGGCATATCGTGCATAATGCTCTATATGTGTATGCCAATATATAAGGTTTTTTCCATCTCACTAAACCTATCTGGTACAAATCTGTGAAACTCAGTTGTAGGTGTGAGAACATTGCAGTTGAATTCAGGAACACATGTCATTGCTTCCGACCAAGATGCAAAGAGTGGTGGATGATTTATTGTGGATCTAGGTCGTTGTGCAACTAATTCATTTTTAGAAACTTCATCCCCAACTTTTTTTGCTCCCTCCTCATAAGCAATGTTTTCACCATTTGTTACATCATTAAAAAAATCCTCATTAGAAGTCAGATTTACATATATATCCAAGATAACATCTCAGTTTTCCTCTTCCACATCATATGGAACATCCTCAATTTCATGGGGTGGACCTTATTAAAATACTCATGTAAGTATACATCTTTGTACAACTGTAAATTGGTATTGTACAGTAGAAACATCAACATATAACTTCATCATGGTACCATATGACCACTGAGAAAATAAATTTATTACTTGGACCCACTGAGCATCAGCAACCAAGGGACAAGCTAAATGTCACAGTGTATCTAGGAATTGTAAATGTCTATAGGTCATAGACTTGATCTCTTGATCAGGTACTAGATTTTAGGAACCTTTAATTCTGTCTTGAAGTTCACTTAGGGTTATAAAATCAGTTGTACTAACCACTATTGTTGGTTGTGTGCTATAAGAATCTCCTAGTGTTGAGTCAATAAGGTTTTCCTTATGACTTTTCCATTCCTTCTTGTTTTGAAAATCACAAACACCTTATACTTAAGCAAATCTATATTTTACTTCTATAAGGAAAATTTACTTCCCAAAGGAATTTACCCCTACCATGTTTTCATTGTTCATATCAATATTTTTCTTAAGTATAACAATCGAATTCATACCTAAAACCTCGGAATCATATAATACTTAGATATAAAGCATTCTGTTTTAGGATCTGAATTCTGGATACGAACTCTAATGAAGTTCCATTTTGAATTCTGGATATGAACTCTAATGAAGTTCCATTCCGAATTCCGAGTACAAACTCTCATGAAGCTCCACTCTGAATTCTGGATACAAACTCTCATAAAGTTTCACTCTGAATTATGGATACAAACTCTCATAAAGTTCCACTCTGAATTCTGGATACGAACTCTCACAAAGTTCAACACCGAATTATGGATACGAACTATAATGATTTCGACTCCGAACTCATACTAGTTTGACTCCGAACTTCTATTATTTTGACTCAGATTTTACGAGTTCGACTCTGAACTCTATAAGTTCAGGTTCCGAATTCTAGTGAAACCAGACTCCGAATTTCCTTAGAAATTCAGACTCCAGATTTCTACAGAATCCAGGTTTCGAATTCCTATAAAACAAAATATGAATATCTCTTTATTATAAACTCTGAATTCCATTTTGTTTAGACTCCAAACTTTTATTTGCTTACATTCCAAACTTCAGTTTTAATTATTATTACACTCATTTCATTACAAAACGATGTCATGCTTTCAGTTATTTACTAACCATTAGTTGAGTGACACATGTATAGGTCCCTCTGAAATTCAAGGAGAAATATGACCATTGGAGGAGGGAGCTGACCGTTATAGCTTCGCCTATAAATAGGAGCTCATTCGAAAGTCAACAAGAACTTTGAAAACCTTTACATCTGTGCTTACATGCTTTTGAAGTGTTTTCTAGAGAGAGAGGTTCTTATCAACTCTCAAACCTTCGTACAGAAAGTTTGAACAGCTTGTTCAAACTTTACCTTGTGCAGACTTGCTTCGTACGACTCCGATTATTGCTGATTACAATCGAGGGCTTCAGGAGATAGGAAGACAGAGGTTCCAACACCTTGAAGTTGAGCGCTTCCTTGCTGAGGAAGATAGAGGTTCTGACTACCTGATATTTGAGGGCTTGTAGGGATATCAAGACAGACTCTGATATTCGTATCAAGGGTTTACCCTGGTGTGGGTAAGACAGACTTTCTTGAAAGTATAAATCAAGGGACCTTTATCCAAGGTTGTTGGATACCCTTATCTTTGGGTTAAAAGAGTTATTATTTGTTACTTGTAGTTTTACTACTTGTTTTTCCGCTGCATTTTGTATTGATAAGGAAAGTATAACTTTCCTATATTTCCTTACTTGTACTCTAATTTAGTTAGATTCTATATGATTTAAGGTAGAATCTTAGCCGGTGCAAAATTTTGTAAAGTTTCATTTCCGGAATCACTTTTCTGGAATTTATAAAGTCTTTAGTACTCATAGAGGTCTTGTGAATTATCCTATTTAACCTTGTTAAACATAACCATCCTAAAAATTTACTAAGGGGATTGTTTAAAAGGTACAATTCACCCCCCTCTTGTATCTGAGAATATCATTCTTATTTCGATCCTATATTTGGTATCACAGAGTATATCATACTCAGATTCATACCATCCTAACAATTGGTATCAGAGCACTTGGTTCAATCTAAATTAATCTCATGATTAGATTCAGAAGAGAATTCTCAGAATTGCTTATCCGGATTCATATTTTCGGATTCATACTTTTCAGAATCTATTTTTTGGAATCATAGTTCGGATTCACTTTTTTGTTTAGAGATAAAAAATTTATTGCTTAAATATTTTCTCTTTTTTACAGACTTATACTTCTAATAAGTTTGTGTGCCAAATATTTTCTTAAGGATGGCAGGTTTAAATATTGGTTCTATCGACAACTTAAATCCTACCAGACCACCAATCATTGATGGTAATGATTATGAATATTGGAGAGATCGCATGAAGAATTTCATTATCAATACTGGGTTTGATAGCTTTTTCATGCTTACCGGAGGATACAAAATTCCTGACAAGGAAGTTAGTGATTTTACTAATCAAGAAAAGCATGAATACCAACTCAACTATAAGGTACGCAATACTTTACTTTGTTCAATGACTAGGAACATATATATCCAAATTTCTTCTTGTGAAACGGCTAACTGTATATGGAAGAAACTTGAAGTTACACATTTTGGTACATCTAAAGTGATTGATACTAGAAGATCCATGCTCAGAGTTGAGTATCATGGTTTTAATTTTCTTTATGGAGAACCAATTTGCAAGTTTCAATAGAGATTCATGAATATCGTGAATAGATTACAATCTATGGGAGAGAAAGATTTAGATGATGAAGCTCTTGTTGACAAGATCATAGATATCATGCCGAATGAGTGGGAATCAAATAGAACTGCTATCGATGAAAATAAAAAGGTTAATCAAATTTTCTTGATGAACTATTTGGAACTCTTCTTCAACATGAAACTAGAATGAAGAGGGATGCTGACAACATAAAGAAGAAGAATGGAAATGGTAGTGATGATTTTACTACAACTTCAAATCATATAAAAGCCAAGACTCTTGAAAGAGTTACTAGATCCAAATCTAAGAAGGTTATTATTCAATCCGAATCTAGTGAGAGTGAAGTCTCATAAAATGAGTTAGCTAATCTTGATCGAAGGATAAACAAGATAGCTCGATAGATAAATTTTCAATCCAAGTATAAGAAGAAGGAAAGGAAATATAACAAAGATTAAGATGTCACATTCTATGAATGCAAGAGAGATGGACACATAAGACCTGATTGCCCTATGCTCAAAAGAAAAGAGAGAAAAGAAAGACATTCTGAAATGAAGAGAAATAAGTATTACAAGCCCAAAGCTAAGAAAGTTTTGAAAGCCAATGACACCTGGAGTGCCAATGGTGGTGACTCTTCAGATGAATCTTCTGATTATGAATCTTCTGAACAGAAGAATCTTATTCTTTTACCCAGGCTACCTATTAATAATAATTTATTTATGGATAAGGTACACAATGTTGAATCATTGACCAATGTTTCTTTAAATGCTAATGATAGTAAATATTATAACTCTTCTAATGAATAATCTTCTTCTGATGAAGAAAATACTTTACCTACCTATGAATAATTTTCTAGGTTTTCTGAACTTCTTGAGATTGAGAACTCAAAACTCATGAAAAATCTTGATAAGGAAAACTCTAGGAATACTATTCTTACTAAGAAAATATCAGATCATTTTAAAGATATTGATAAGAAAAATGATGATTTTGAAAGTATTACAAAAATTCTTGAGGAATTAAGTTATGAGAGGAATAAACTTTCAAAAGATCTTGAAAATGTAATTTCTAAGAAAGAAGTTTTCGATCCTAGATCTAGTTCGAATGTTTTTCAAGAAAATAACCTTGTTATAAAATTCAAATCTGAAATATTTTCTTTGAGGAATTGTTTTTCAAACTTTACCCTAGGTAAGAAAAATTTTGATAAAATGTATTCACAAATTTGACCTCGAAAAAATACTTCTGGTTTTGGTTACACAAGTTCTAAACCGATTTTTAGTAACAACTACTTTGTTCCTCAAAGTGCCCCATTTTGCACAAACTGTCAATGTGGTGGTCACTGGTCAAAGAATTATTCATTAAATAAAACCCAATCTTCAGGATTTTATAAGGCTTATTTTTCTAAGAAGATGTGGGTACCCAAAATTTTGCTTTCTGAGATTTCCGGATCCAAGCAAGTCTCGATTCTGAAAACCTAACTTTTTCTTATTTTCATAAAAATAGGGAAAGTACCAACAACAATAGTTGGTACATGGATAGTGGATGTTCCCAGCATATGACTAGTAACAAAATCTATTTCTAAAAGATTACCAAGACGAAAGGAGGAAAAGTAACTTTCAGAGATAATGCTTAGGGAGAAATTATTGGTATAGGTAACATCTTTCTTCTTGGAAAAACTTTTATTTCAAATGTTTTGTTTGTTAAAGGTTTTAAGCACAATATCATCAGCATAAGTCAATTATGTGATGAAGGATACCTTGTGAATTTTTGGAATGATAAGTGCTTAGTACACAATTCCAAGGAAGAATTTATTCTTTCTACCAATAGGAAAGAGAATGTTTACACACTAAACTTACAAGACCTTAGGATCCAAGACTTACCTTGTCTTAGTGTAATGGAAGATCATTCTTGGTTGTGGCATAGAAGGTTAGGACATTGTAACCTTAGGAACTTATGAAAACTCTCTAAGAAATGTTTAGTTAAGGATCTACCGGAGCATAGATTTGATTCTTCAAAAGTTTTTGACCCTTGTCAATATGGCAAGAAATATAAATCAAGTTTTAAATCAATTGGTGAAGTATCAATAAATGATTCACTACAATTGGTACACATGGATCTTTTTGGTCCTACACAAACTGGAAGCATTGGAGGCAAGTATTATGTATTTTTCTTGGTTAATGATTACACTAGATTTACATGGGTCTATTTTATAGCAAAGAAGTCTGAGGATTTTTATTATTTCAAAATTTTTAGAGCCCAAGTCAAAAATGAGAAAAACCTTCCATTGAAAACTATTCATAGTGATCATGGAAGAGAATTTCAAAATTATGATTTTGAAACTTTTTGTAGTAGAAAAGGTATTACTCGCAACTTTTCAGCACCCAGAACACCTCAAAAAATGGTGTTGTTGAAAGAAGAAATAGAATTCTTCAAGAGATAACTAGAACCATGTTGAGTGAGTATTCTATAGCTAAACATTTTTGGGCTGAAGTTGTAAGTACTGCATGTTATACTATAAATTGAGTTTTAATTAGACCATTTCTTAATAAAATCCCTTATGAGTTATGTAATGGTAGAAAACCTAAACTTTCCTACTTTAAGGTTTTTGGTTGCAAGGTATTCATTCTGAATACTAAAGATAACTTACACAAATTCGCACCAAAATATGATGAAGGAATTTTCTTAGGCTACTCCACAACCTCTAAGGCTTATAGAGTTTTCAAAAAAAACACTTGCACTGTTGAAGAGATAGTACATGTCAAATTTCATGAAACTGATCCTTTTTTTCAAACAACCCCAACCTACATCTTCGGATGTGTTTTCAAAAACTAATTATCAACCTTTGATAGAAAATCCTTCTGATAAGGAAAATGTTCAAGAATATACTTCTGAAACATTTACCCGAGAATATTTCCTACCCTATATTGATGAATAGGTTTTACAAAACCTAAACCAGTCGTTTCTAAAGAATCATCTCAGTGATAGTATCATTGGTGATGTGAATCAAACTGTAAGGACTAGAAGTTTCTTAAGAAATTAAGTAGAACATCTAGCATTCCTTTCCCAATTAAAACCAAAAAGCACTGATGAAGCTTTAGGAAATGATGATTGTATTAAAGCCAAGCAAGATGAACTAAATGAATTCGAAAGGAATAAAGTATGGACCTTGGTTGAAAGACCTAAGAAAACTTCTATAATTGGAGTAAAATGGGTCTTCAGAAATAAATGTGATGAAAATGGAATCATCGTAAGAAATAAAGCTAGATTAGTTTCTAAAGGCTATAATCAACAAGAAGGAATAGACTATGAAGAAACCTATGCTCAAGTAGCTAGACTTGAATCTATTCGTATTCTACTTGCCTTTGCAGCATTCTTCAATTTTAAACTTTTTCAAATGGATGTGAAATGTGCTTTCCTTAATGGTTATGTTCAAGAGGAAGTTTTTGTTGAACAAACTCCTGGATTTGAAGATATGAAACATCCTGATCATGTTTTTAGACTTACCAAAGCTTTGTATGGCCTTAAAAAAGCCCCACGAGCTTGGTATGATAGACTTACAGGATTTTTGCTTCAAAATAACTATGTTAAGGGAAATGAACATCCAACCCTTTTTATAAAGAAAGATAAGAAAAAAAATTATTGTTAAAATTTATGTTGATGACATTATATTTGGTTCAACTCAACAATATTTAACTGATTCCTTTGCGGATCTAATGAAATCTGAGTTTGAAATGAGTACGATGGGTGAGTTAACATTTTCCTTGGTTTTCAAATTTCTCAAAAACCAGAAGGAGTCTACATATCCCAACATAAGTATATTAAATATCTTCTTAAAAAGTATGGGTATGACAACACTAAGAGTATAAGTACTCCTATTGGTACCTCGAACACACTTGATCTTGATAAAGCTGGGAAACCAGTAGATCAAACATCTTTTAGAGGTATGATAGGAAGTCTACTTTACTTGAAAGCTATTCGACCAGACTTAATGTTTTCAGTATGCTTATGTGAAAGATATCAATCCAATCCTAAGGAATCTCATTTAAAGGTAGTGAAAATAATTTTTCGCTATTTAAAGGGAACCATGGATCTAGGACTATTTTATACTTCCAGAAATGATTTTGTTTTAAAGAGATTTTCAGATGCTGACTTTGGTGGATATAGAATGGATAGAAAATGTACATCTGGAACTTGTCATTTATTAGGAGATTCATTAGTCTCTTGGTCTTGAAAGAAGCAACATTCTATAGCACTCTCCACTGCTGAAGCTGAATATGTAGCAGCTGGAAGTTGTTGTGATCAAGTGTTGTGGATGCAACACACACTCACAGATTATGGATTAAGTTTTACTAAGACTCAAATTTTGTGTGATAACACAAGTGCCATTTCCCTTAGTAAAAACCCTACACATCACTCTCGTTCAAAGCACATAGATATTAGACATCATTTTCTTAGGGATCACACACTAAAAGGAGATATCATTCTTCAGTTTATCGGAACACAAGATCAACTTGCTGACATTTTCACAAAATCCTTACCCTCCGATAGATTTTAATACATTAAACAGAAGTTAGGAATGATAAATGTGAGTTAATCTTACTTCATTAACTTCTTTTTGAACCATTATCCTTACAGTAATAAACTCCTTTTCATAGGGGGGTACATGTGTTTGTTAGCCTTTCAAAAAAAAATCGAAATGACTCTTTAAAAAAAATCGTAATGAGTCTTTCAAAAAATTCTGTAATGAGCCTTTCAAAATTTTTTGTAATGAGAATTTTTTTAATGAGAATTTTCGTAATGAGAATTTTTGTAATGATAATTTTCGTAATGATAATCTTCAAAATGAGAATTTTCGTAATGAGAATTTTCGTAATGAGAATTTTCGTAATGTGAATCTTCGTAATGAGAATTTTCTTAATGATAATTTTCGTAATGAGAATTTTCATAATGAGAATTTTCATAATGAGAATTTTCGTAATGAAAATCTTTGTAATGAGAATTTTCGTAATGAGAATTTTCGTAATGAGAATTTTCGTAATGAGAATTTTCGTAATGAGAATTTTCGTAATGGGAATCTTCGTACTCATATTTTTTCATAGTAAGTTTTTCGTAGTGAGTTTTTTTTCGTAGTCAAATATTATTCAAGAAGAATATTACCTATTACGAATAAAATTCCTAGACAATCCGAAAGGTATGACTTCCTTACTTAAGTTTTCGTAATCGTTTTTAGTTGCTGGTAGTTTCTTTTTCTTATAAAATTTCTCAGATTTGCTTCTTCTTAAATCAGAATGTTTTTAAAACCTCAAAAGATCGGATTCAAGATTTCCTTGCAGGTATGTTTTCAATCGTCAGATCAGATCAGAAAGTTTTTCAACCGTTAGATTGTTTTGGAAGTTGAAAGGTCACCTCCATTGCCTATATAAAGGGGACCCCCATAGTTGTCCCACATCGATTTCAAAGGCCTCACGTGTCGAAGCTCTACCTCAGTTCTTAAATCTCGTTCCGAATCTTTCAGTGCTCCTCCATTATGAATGTATGTAGAAGCCACTTCCCAAGATATGTCTTCTATGAATCCAATCTAAAATGGTTAGTCTACAAGGAAAGGTTGGTCCATCTAAACTTTTTTAGTGAGTATGATTCTCTAATTTCTAAGAATATCAAACTCAATGGATGGAAATTTTTTTGCGTATCGAAACCAGGGGATCGGGATATTGTTTATACAGATTTTCTTGTAAAATTTTATAAGTATGTTTCCTTCTATGAAGAAGATGGAAGAAAAAAATTCTCTTTTAAGAGATATGGTAAGACTTACAACCTTTCTTACACCAAGGCTGCAAGCTTGGTGGGGATCTCATACGATGGTGAAGCAGAATTTGTTTCACATTAGTTACCGGATGTGCAAGGAAGTTTCAGCAAAGTGAAGTCAATGGAATGCCTTGGACTTAAAGATGAAAAAACAGCAAATATTTCTCATCTTTCCACCAACAACCGGATTCTTTAGTTGTGGGTTCAAGGTTTTTTTGTTCCGAGAATAGGTGATAAGGATAACCTAAAGAAAAGTGATATTTACATCTTGGATTTCTTGGTAAATATAAGAAAGATCAATCAGATGAGGCATGTTCTTATTACAATTTATAACATCAAGAATGGGTCTTTGAAAGCTCAATTTATTATGTAACCTGCTCTTATCTCCAAGCTTATTATTCGGTGTCTTGATTCTTTCAAGGTTGCTTTCACCTCCAAACCGAGAATTTTTAAGATGATTCTGATAAGTGATGACACCTTAAAGAGGATGAAAGCCGGTTTTTCAAAAGAGTCAGGTGAGTTTTACGATCTTATAGAGGAGGAGGCAGAAGCTGTTCTGGAAAATGTGGAGAAAGCTGATCCAGTAAAGAAGGTTGGTAAGAAGAGGAAATTGAAACAAGCGGTATTTGAAGGCAAGACACATAAAGCTAAGGAAACCCAATCCGCACCTCCCAAGCCAAAGAAACAGAAAGTATATCCAGATGAGGTGGCTGCTAAATAGAGGGAAGATAAGGAGAAAAGGAAAGAAGGGGAACCTCAGTTCAGATTGGACCCTGCTGAAGATAAATCCTTAAGGGAAAAGACTGCTGATTACCTTGAGAAGGTATAAAAAGAGAAGAAGATGAATAAGAAGATTTCTGAAGATGAATTTGTACAATCTCTTTTGAGAGACACAGAAGTAGCTTCTGAGAAGATTCCCATACCAGAAACTTTTGTTGTTCAACCATTACCGGAGAACCCTAGAAAAAACTACTTCACTCCGGAAAAACATTGAGAGAAAGAAGTTGTTGAAAGAGTAGAAGAATAGGATGAATTAGAAGAATAAGAATAAGTAGAAGAAGACAGTGGTGATCTAGATGACTTGATTAAACAAGTTGAGGATTATCAAGAGAAGGAAAACCTATCAGAAAAAATACCACTCCAAACTTCTGAGGCCAGGTCCTCAAAGTTTGTCACTCTGGGAAAGGGAGATAATAAAGATGGTAAGAGAGATGATGACAAGGAAGAATAGAAAGAGAATGAATTTTCTGAGGAAGAAAGCTATGAAAATCATTATCTCGAGGAAGGAGTAGAGAAGGAGAAACCTCATGAAGACAAGATAGTTCAAATGTCTGAAAGTGAGGAAGAATCTCCAGATGAGGAAACCATTCTGAAAGTTGATAAGGGTAATTAAGTGCTTATGGACACCCCAAAAAAAGATATCATAAGTAAAAAGGATGTTGGTGGATCTTCAAGAAGAAAGTTGGTGGAAATTGAAGAAGAACAATCCCCGATCAAGGTGTTTGATTCGGAATCATCAGCACTGGGACATGATTTTTTTGTTGAATCTTTGAAGAAGTTGGTGGATAAAATTCTGATATTTCCCACCATAGACTCCAGATGCTAGATGCTTCAACACAGTCTAAATCAGAAATCAGAATTTGTATCCATGGTAATGGATAAGTGTTTAAAGATTGAGGCTGAGCATAGAAATTTTCTCATAAATTATGATGTTCACATAAAGTCATGCAGCAAAACCACTCTATGGTCAAATAAAATTGATGACGACATATCAGAGGTTGATCAATTTCAGAATTATGTTAAAGAAGATTTTGACACCAAGGATGCCAAGATGAAGAATCTTTAGGATAAACTGACCCTTGAGCAAAATACTTGGAATCAACGGGTGAGGGATCTGAATGGGAATCTTAACTCGATTGCTCAAAATTGGAAAGGGGAAAGATATATCTAGATTGAGATCGAAGAGAAGCTTGTGAAGCAGGATGAAATTCTTAAGGCACAGTCTGAGGCTCTGAAGGCTCAAGATTAAAGGATTAAAGCCTTAGAAAAACAAGCTGAGGAGGACCAGAAAGACTTGAAGAAGCTGAAAACCCTATTGAAGAAGTTAATCCCCAAGGAAAAGGAAGACAAATAGACCAATCTAATTTTTTTTGTAATGTCTTTACTTGTAAAAATTCTTTCAATTCTAATGAAATCTCTGGTTGTTTGTATCTTGTGTTAATGTGTAATAATGTTTCAGGTACTTTATTTCTTTTCCATTCCCTTAAATTCTTTTTGAAAATCACAAAGGGGGAGAAGGAAAAAGAACTACTCAAAAGGGGGAGAAGGAAAAATCTAAAAGGGATAAGAAAAATTTCTAAGTTAAGAACTATCCTTAAGTAAGGGGGAGTTTCTCATTACGAATTTTTTCATTCCCATGATAATGAAAACTCCATTCTGGAAATCTAGAATACAATCCTTAGAGTTTCAAAGCCTAAGGGGGAGTTAGTTGTTTTCACTATCATCTATGAACAAAGGGAGATAAGTTTTAATTTCAAAGTATAAAGAAATTTTTTTAGTCCTTATATTCTTTTTCGAAAGGTTTTTTGTGCTTTACAAAAAGGGGGAGATTGTTGAGTCAATAAGGTTTTCCTTATGAATTTTTCATTCCTTTTTGTTTTGAAAATCACAAACACCTTATACTTAAGAAAATCTATATTTTACTTCTATAAGGAAAATTTCCTTCCCAAAGGAATTTACCCCTACCATGTTTTCATTGTTCATATCAATATTTTTATTAAGTATAAAAATAGGATTCATACCTAAAACCTCAGAATCATATAATACTTAGATATGAAGCATTCTGTTTTAGGATCCGAATTCTGGATATGAACTCTAATGAAGTTCAACTCCGAATTCTAGATATGAACTCTAATGAAGTTCCATTCCGAATTATCGATACGAACTCTAATGAAGTTCCATTCCGAATTCCGAGTACGAACTGTCATGAAGTTCCACTCCGAATTCTGGATACGAACTCTCATAAAGTTCCACTCCGAATTCTGGATACGAACTCTCATAAAGTTCCACTCCGAATTCTGGATACGAACTCTCACAAAGTTCAACTCCGAATTATGGATATGAACTATAATGAGTTCGACTCTGAACTCCTACTAGTTTGACTCTGAACTTCTATGAGTTCGACTCTGAAATTTTATGAGTTCAACTCCGAACTTTTATGAGTTCGACTCTGAACTCTGTAAGTTCAGATTCCGAATTCTAGTGAAAACAGACTCTAAATGTCCTTAGAAATTCAGACTCTGTATTTCTACAGAATTCAGGTTCTAAATTCCTACAAAATAGAATCCGAATATCTATTTATTATAAACTCCGAATTCCATTTTGGTTAGACTCCGAAATTTTATTTTCTTACATTTTGAACTTCGGTTTTACTTATGCTTACACTCATTTCATTACAAAACGATGTCATGATTTCAATTATTGACTAACCGTTGGTTGAGTGACATGTGTACAGGTCCCTCTGAAATTCAAGGAGAAATATGACCATTGGAGGAGGGAGTCGACCGTTAGAGCTTCGCCTATAAATAGAAGCTCATTTGAAAGTCGACAAGAACTTTGACAACCTTGAAATTTGTGCTTACATGATGTTGAAGTGTTTTCTAGAGAGAGAGGTTCTTATCAACTCTCAAAGCTTCATGCAGAAAGTTTGAACAGCTTGTTCAAACTTTTCCTTGTGCATACTTGCTTCGTGCAACTCCGATTTTTGCTGATTACAATTGAGGGCTTCTGAGGACAGGAAGACAGAGGTTCCATGTAAAGACCCATAAAATTTAAGGGAAATTTTTTCTTAATTTTCTTTGGGATGTTACAATAATGCAGTTTCTGACGGCGCCTGATTCCGAGGCCCGGTGTGCCCGAAATCAATTTCTGAAGTTTCGCTCGGGTACGTTCAGTGAACGAACGAGCGGGTTTTTCTAACTTTTGAATCGGTACTCGGAATCGAAATCTGAGGACACCGATGGAATCGCAATACAGATAATTTCTTAAAAACACCTTTTTCGGAGTTGCGTTTGCTCGGGTGGAGTTTTACTTAATTGGGTTAACTAATGAATAAAATAAAATACTGCGCTACATATTTTATTTTTATTCAAGGAAGTGTTAACCTAAGCTAAGTGGTTGAGTGGGACCCACATCCTAACTAATCCACTATGTAGGATATTAGTGGGGTGGGGCCCACACGAGCCCCACCCTTTCAACTTCCTCAACCCCTATTAATTAAGGTAACGCACCCGCACCCCCCCCCCTTTTAAGTGAAGTCAACTCGTGCGTTTAATTAAATATTAAACGCCTCTATTAATTGGGCAGTTTAAACATTGAAATTAATTCAATTAATTGTTTGATTCGCTTTTGAATTTCAAAACACTTCGCTTGAGAAATAAAATAAGACAAACTCTTATTTTATTAGAGTTTTTGGGTTGTGAAAGGATTGGGAGAAAAATCTCCAAGCCTTGAAGTTCTTCCTCTTCGTCGAAGAACGTGAAAAACGCGAAGAACGCACCGTCGCCGACGAAGAACGCCGACCTCTGACAACGGACGACGGTGAGAGACGCCTTCCTCGGAGATCGATGACCCGACGCGCATCCTTTCGTTCCTTCTTCCCGCGTCAAAGGAAGGGAGACACCGTTCCTCCTCGGACGATCTCCGTCAACATGTACGGAGCCTTCTTCCGCGACGTCCCTTTCCGCGACAAACCTCGTTCCACGACGTCCCTTTCCGTGACGTCCCTTTCCGCGGTGCCGAAGCACCACGCGGGAAATATTAAAGGAAGGGCGGATAAGTGTGGCGCCGTCGCGCCGCGCCGTTGAAGACGAACTAAACCACGGCGTCGTCGCACCACGCCAGAGAACCACAAAGGCACAGCGGCCGGAGCGGGGCCGCGGCGGAGGGGCGCGGTGCCGTCACGCCGCGCCGGACGGACCAAGTCCGTGGCCATAGGCCGCGGCAGAGCAAGGAACGACGGCCGGTTTCTGGCCGCCGGCGTCGGAGTAGGGGGACGGGACCGCCCCGGTCCCGTGGCGGCAGCAGCCGGCCAGCCGGTGAGGGCCGGCCGGTCGGGGGGAAGTGCTGGGGGTCGTAACCCCCGGCTGGCCAGCAGGAGCGGCCCCCCACATGGGGGTCGCGGTTTCACAACGCGGGGGGCAGCCCCCCCCCCCCCATCGCTCGGCCGTTATGGCCGAGCCGCCTGGCCACGCTGGCCAGGCGAGCCGCCAGGCCGGACCCGGACCCGGGTCGGGCCGACCCAGGGGGTATCGGGCCGGGTCTGACCGGGCCCGAACCCCCTATTCCCGGACCTCTTTCGGTCTTTTGCCCATAACTTGGGCAGCGGACCTCCGATTGATGCACCGTTAGCTACGACGCGATCCTTGGATCGAGACGGTTGTTTTGGTATTTTACAATCAAGGTTTCGGAGAACTTTGAGTATGGCCAGGTTGGTTCGGATACGAAACCAACCGGGCCCTCGGAGCGGAAACGCTTATATCTTGAGCTCCGGACGTCCGATTGATGTGTCGTCGACTTTGTTGGATTCCTCTTGATGAGATGGAACTTTTGGCATACTTCTCCTGAGATTTGAATTCATTTGGAGTATGGCCGGGTTGGATTGTACCCGAAATCCAACCGGGCCCCTCGAACGGAAAAGCTGATAACTTTCAGACCGGACGTCAGTTTGACGAACCGTCAGTGGCGTTGGTGATCACGTTGAGAAAAGGTCCCTATGAGTATACCCTATGAGAGTTCGGGGTACAGTTGAGATACGGCCGGGTTGGTTCGCACACGAAACCAACCGGGCCCCTGGGACGAAAAGGCTAATAACTCACAGACCGGGCATCCGATTGACGCGCCGTCTGTTGCGTTGAGACCCCTATGATGAGGTGGTCCTTTGAGATACTTATTCGTGGGACTTTGTGATAATTGGAGTATCAACCTGTAGCTCGTGGAGCGGACCCTCCCAGAGACGAGCGTACGGAGTACGGAGACCTTGTAGCCGACTGAGACCTAACGACTGCTTGACCGACTCGACTTGGAGTGAGTCGACTAGCCCAGTGGATGGAGCACTACTTGGTTTGGGTGCAGACCCATGGCGGATGGAGCACTACTTAGTTTGGGTCGTGGTACTCGTCTGGAGAGTACCTCTGTAGGCTATTAGGGGGGATGCACTACTGTGTTTGGGTGGCAGACCCCAGCGGGAAGCACTACTGTGTTTGGGTGGCTAACCCGTGGTACTCGACAGGAGGAGTACCTCAGTAGTCTTAGGTTAGTGAGCAGTACCTCGGATTCATGACAGGATCACTGTACACTCCAGAGACGGGGCTCTTCAGCAGTTACGGTTTCGATAATGAAAATCCCGGTTTGAGCTGAGTCTATAACCTTTGTTTTTACCTCATGATTGAGATGGGTCACTTGATAACTTAGGTATATGTATGGGCATATTTCTAAGTAGTGGTTATCTGTTGATTTCATAACCTCTGTGTTTCCTCATGATTGAGATGGGTTACTTGATAACTTAGGTATAAGTATGGTCTTATACCTAAGTAAGGGTTATCTGTTGAGTTTCTACTTTGTGGTTATCCTCGTTGTATTTAGAGAGACCTTGAGGGTCTCGGGGTCCCTATTGAGTATCATATACTCACCCCTGCACGGGTTATGCCCGCACCTCGTTGTGTTGGTTGCAGACGACGGGCAGCGCTGACGAAGGCCGAGTGTTCGAGGACTGGACGGTACCCAGTGGTGGACTTCACTCGGAGGAGGTTGATGGGCGATAGCAGTGTTCGAGGACTCGACGGTACCCAGTGGTGGACTTCTCGATGAGACTATACTCTGAGGAGGTTTACGGGTGAGAGTGTCGTGGAGGATATTTGTACCTACCCTTCAGGTAGGATCCATGGTGGACGATCCAGGAGTTGTGATGTTTGTTTCTACCCATTAGGTAGGAACCGCGGTGGACGACCGAGGAGCTGTTTATATTCTTCCAGCTGTTTGTCTTTTCTGTTGTACTTTCGTTCAGTTGTAGTTGTACTTCCAGTTGGGTTTGTATTCTGGCCCACATACTTTTCAGCACTTTCTTTTGTACTTAGTGTTTTACTTCCGCATGTACTCTATGGTGTTTTTTTTACTTTTATAAAGTAAATGTCTTCCCAGTTATCGGGATTTACGCCTTTGGTGCTAGTCGTCAGCCCCTAGCATTTGGAAGGTGGGATTGGGGTAGTCACAGCACGGGCCCCGAGGACGGGTCGTGACAAATTGGTATCAGAGGAGTCATTTCTACTGTAGAACTTATAACTCTGATATTTTCTTTCTGTGAAGAGATGGTGTTAAGAGTACCGAGTGTGGTTTTCAGTTCAGGAAGTCCATTGTTGGTGGGGGCGGCCGACGTATCCATACACCAGGACCCTGATGACTGATTTCTGACTTTGTTCACGAAAACACTGATTGCATGTGTGTTTCCAGAAGTTTTTAAAAGTCAGCTCAAACCAGGTCAACTCACAAGGTATAATCGTTTGACTATGTCACGTTGTTTCTTCCAGGATTCCTCTCCATGGACGATCAGCTAGAGCCCCGAGAGATGTACGTACTGACAGCCTTCTGAGCGATGAGGCTTCGGTACGGGGTCCTCTTACAGTTGAGGCACCAGCGGAGGCACGAGCGGTACTACCATACATTGGTCCACTGATGCCA
Source organism: Viscum album (assembly GCA_963277665.1). Classification (NCBI taxonomy): domain Eukaryota; kingdom Viridiplantae; phylum Streptophyta; class Magnoliopsida; order Santalales; family Viscaceae; genus Viscum; species Viscum album. The sequence continues at coordinate 311,230,112 of OY728120.1, forward strand.
CCAGCCCCAGCAGTAGGTGATGCACGCCGCTTGAGCGCGCTGCACGTGTTCCAGCGCCAGAGGCCACCCAGGTTCTGTGGAGAGACGGACCCGCAGGCGGCTGAGGATTGGCTGGAGGCTGTGGTGAGAGTCTTTAGGCTAGTTGGGACGCCAGCAGACTTCATGGTGATCTTTGCCGCCAGCCTCTTTCAGGTAGCAGCTGAGAGATGGTGTAACCACTTGTTATAGTTTTGCAATGGGATGACCTTCACATGGGGAGACTTCAAGACCTTTTTCAGGGTGGAGTTTGTACCAGTAGCTCTGCACCCCGAGCATGTTCAAGAGATGCTACCTTTTCTGCATGTTTTCCCATCAGTAGTCGAGTCATCTATGGGCCGTAGACAGATGATGCGGAGGTCCAAGAGGACCAGATCCAGTCGTACGAGGAGCAGGAAGTGTTATGAATGTGGTAGGAAGGGTCACCTAGCACGTGATTGTCCGACTCCCCATACAGTTGATCCGCAGGCATTAGAGGAGCCACTGAGGCAGAAGTAGTGGCGGGTGCTTGACCAACACCCGAGCGGTGGACAAGGCAGTAGGGCTCCGAGAGCAGGTGGACAGGAGCGGAACTAGTGGATTCCTTTTGTTCTTGGTACTTCTAGTTCCATTTTGTTGTTGTATTTGTGTCTTTGTACTATGAGCTGGAATAATAAAAGACACTTATCCTAGTGACACTTGATTTCCTGTCCTTTTGTTTGGTTGATACAGAGAGGTCCCGGTTTAAACTATTGACTTGACCCTCACTTTCGATATTTCTACTGGAGGAGACCCAGTGACCTCACACTGATGTCGATAGTGTGACTCGACCCTTGGAGGCGAGAGTGATGGTTGGATCACTTGGTAGTAACGTCGAGGCCTTAAGACGTCATCCTTGGCATGAATGCATTATTCATGTCAGTATTGACTGTATTAGGCAATGGGAGTGGTTCATCCGGGGGATGAGACCGAGTTTCTCTTTTCGGAAAAGTAGAAATCTTAGCAGCTCTTACAGATCGTAGGCAAAGAAGGTGCAGATCATCCAGGAGCGGATGAAGACTGCATAGTGCAGTAAGAAACAAGAAACTGGTGTCAGTCTTAGATACTAGAGCGTGTTAAATGTTTCAAGAATAGGAAGCTTTAAGGAGAGATAAATCTGTAGATCAGCAGACGTGGAGGTAGATCTAGGAGAGCAGCATGAGGTGGTGTACATTTTAACATGCTACAACCACCCGCCTTAGTTGTCCCCGCCAGGTTCAGGGAGCTGGAAGGCGAGGTAAAAGTGTGGCTTCATGCGGTCAAGGAGTGTGACCCAATGGCTCTAAAAATGATTCAAGGGACAGTCTGTGTCCACTACTAGCTTCCATAGTAACAGACGTTGATATGAATCATTCCTTCCTTCCACGAATCTCATTCCAGACCTAGAGTTTCTGGTAAGCCGTAGACTTGACCCTCACATCTGGAGATACCTTTGGAGGAGACTCGATAATCACACTTACGCCAACAGTGTGGTCTGACCCTCGAGGCGAGAGTTTTGGTTGGAATCTCTTGGTGGCAGCGTCGATGCCTTACGATGTTGGTCTCGGTATGGATTGGATTCACAATTCATGCTCAGATTGACTGTATCAAGCAAAAAGGTTGTGGTCTAACTACAACGTCGGGATGGGTTTTCCTTGGTCGGTGAAAAGGAAACCCCAGGCAGCACCGGATAAATTCCTGAGTAGGAGGGTGCAGCCGATCACTCTTGAGTCGGTCAACCTTACCCTCGTGGCAGCAGGAGTTTTGAGTTTCAGTTCTAAACTGGAATTGGAGGCCTCTTGAGTTCGAGGATGACGATCACATCCTTATATGGGTATCACCTCGACGAGGTTTACAGAGATGTGGCCAAGGCGGCAAGTTATCTCTGAGGTTCAGTGGACCTTTTCAGTTCCTCAGCAGGGTAGGCGAGGTGGCTTACCATTTGACCCATCCACCTCAGTTGCACCAGGTGCACAACTGCATCCACGTATCTCGACTGGGAAGATACGCGCTTGACCCGACGCATATCATCGACCATGAGGAGATGGACATTGCCGATGGGGTGACTTTTGCGGGGTTCTAGTAGGAGTTGAGGATTGACAGGAGCGGTCCTACGAGGATGGTCGATTCCTCTTGTGCGCTTTCATTGGCAGCACGGGAACCTCTAGGTGATCACATGGGAGCGGAAGGCTCAGATGCGTGCTCAGTACCGCTTTTGTATCCCTAGTTTGTGTTAAAGCTTTACAAGAATGTAAATCCCTGAGGTGGGAGTAATGTAAAGACCCTTAAAATTCAAGGGAAATTTTTTCTTAATTTTCTTTGGGATTTTACAAGAACGCAGTTTCTGACGGTGCCTAATTCTGAGGCCCGGTGTGCCCGGAATCAATTTCCGAAGTTTAGCTCGGGTACGTTCAGTGAACGAACTAGCGGGTTTTTCTAACTTTTGAACCGGTGCTTGGAATCGAAATCCGAGGACACCGATGGAATCTCAACGCCGGTAATTTCTTAAATACACCTTTTCCAGAGTTGCGTTTTCTCGGGTGGAGTTTTACTTAATTGGGTTAACTAATGAATAAAATAAAATATCGTGCTACATATTTTATTTTTATTCAAGGAAGTGTTAACCTAACATAAGTGGTTGAGTGGGACCCACATCCTAACTAATCCACTGTGTAGGATTTTGGTGGGGTGGGGCTCACACAAGCCCCACCTTTTCAACTTCCTCAACCCCTATTAATTAAGGTAACGCACCCACACCCCCCCCCCCTTTTTAAGTGAAGTCAACTCGTGCATTCAATTAAATATTAAACGCCTCTATTAATTGGGCGGTTTAAATGCTAAAATTAATTCAATTAATTGTTTGATTCGTTTTTGAATTTCAAAACGCTTGGCTTGAGAAATAAAATAATACAAACTCTTATTTTATTAGAGTTTTTGGGTTGTGAGAGGATTGGGAGAAAAAGCTCTAAGCCTTGAAGTTCTTCCTCTTCGTCGAAGAACGCGAAGAACGCAGCGCCGCCGACGAAGAACGTCGACCTCCGACAACGGACGACGGTGAGAGATGCCTTCCTCGAAGATCGACGACCCGACGCGCATCCTTTCGCTCCTTCCCGCGTCAAAGGAAGGGAGACACCGTTCCTCCTCGGATGATCTCTGTCAACGTGTACGGAGCCTTCTTCTGCGACATCTCTTTCCGCGACAAACCTCGTTCGACGACTACGCTCGAGGTAGGGGATTTATTGTTTGTTCGTGATTACTTCAACCGCCTTTCTTCATTTCAAATTGGGCCTCCTGTTATCGCAATAACGGGAGGAGGTCGGACCGCACGAACACGACCGACCCCCCTCTCCCCTTGGTTGTTTGATATTGTTTGCGGCATGAGCAAGGAAACGCGGTGCCGAAGCACCGCACGGGAAATATTGAAGGAACGGCGGAGAAGTGCGGCGCCGTCGCGCCGCGCCGGAGAACCACAAAGGCACCGCGGCCGGAGTGGGGGTCGCGGCGGAGGGGCACGGCGCCGTCGCGCCGCGGCGGAGCAGGAAACGGCGGCCGGTTTCCGGCCGCCGGCGTCGGAGCAGGGGGACGGGACCGCCCCGGTCCCATGGCGGCAGCAGCCGGCCGGTCAGTGCGGGCCGGCTGATCAGGGGGAAGTGTCAGGGGTCGTAACCCCCGGCTGGCCAGCAGGAGCATCCCCCCACATGGGGGCCGCGATTTCACAGCGTGGGGGGCAGCGCCCTCCCCCCCCCCCCCCCATCGCTCGGCCGTTACGGCCGAGCCACCTAGCCACGCTGGCCAGGCGAGCCGCCAGGCCGGGCAGCCAGGCAAGGTCGCGCCCTAATGGGCCGAACCCAGACCCGGGTCGGGTCAACCCGGTTCGGTCCGATCCAGGGGGTATCAGGCCGGGTCGGACCGGGCCCAAACCCCCTATTCCCGGACCTCTTTCAGTCTTTTGCCCATAACTTGGGTTACGGACCTCTGATCGATGCACCGTTAACTGTGATTCGATCCTTGGATCGAGACGGTCATTTCGGTATTTTACATTCAAGGTTTCGGAGAACTTTTAGTACGGTTGGGTTGGTTCGGATACGAAACCAACCAGGCCCTCGGAGCGGAAACGCTTATATCTTGAGCTCCGGACGTCCGATTGACGTGTCATCGACTTTGTTGGATTCCTATTAATGAGACGGAACTTTTAGCATACTTCGCCTGAGATTTTAACGCAGTTGGATTGTGGCTGGGTTGGATTGTACCTGAAATCCAACCGGGCCCCTGGAACGGAAAAGCTGATAACTTTCAGACCGGACGTCCGTTTGTCGAACCGTCAGCGGCGTTGGTGATCACGTTGAGAAACGGTCCCTATGAGTATACCCTATGAGAGTTCGGGGTACAGTTGAGATACGGTCGGGTTGGTTCGCACACAAAACCAACCGGGCCCCTGGGACGAAAAGGCTAATAACTCACAGACCGGGTGTCCGATTGACGGGTTGTCTGTTGCGTTGAGACCCCTATGACGAGGCAGTCCTTTGAGATACTTCTTTGTGGGGATTTGTGATACTTGGAGTATCGACCTGTAGCTCGTGGAGTGGACCCTCCCAGAGACGAGCATACGGAGTACGGAGACCGTGTAGCCGGCTGAGACCTGACGACTTCTTGACCGACTCGACTTGGAGTGAGTCGACTAGCCCAGTGGACGGAGCACTACTTGGTTTGGGTGCAGACCCATGGCGGACAGAGCACTACTGAGTTTGGGTGCAGACCCGCGGTACTCGTCCGGAGAGTACCTCTGCAGGCTATTAGGGGGGATGCACTACTGTGTTTGGGTGGCAGACCCCGGCGGGAAGCACTACTTTGTTTGGGTGGCTGACCCGCGGTACTCGACAGGAGGAGTACCTCAGCAGTCTTAGGTTAGTGAGCAGTACCTCGGAGTCGTGACAAGATCACTGTACACTCCAGAGATGGGGCTCTTCAGCAGTTACGGTTTCGATAATGAAAATCCTGGTTTGAGCTGATTCTATGACCTTTGTGTTTACCTCATGATTGAGATGGGTCACTTGATAACTTAGGTATATGTATGGGCATATATCTAAGTAGTGGTTATCCATTGATTTCATAACCTCTGTGTTTCCTCATGATTGAGATGGGTTACTTGATAACTTAGGTATAAGTATGGCCTTATACCTAATTAAGGGTTATCTGTTGGGTTTATGCTTTGTGGTTATCCTTGTTGGATTTAGAGAGACCTTGAGGGTCTCGGGGTCCCTACTGAGTATCGTATACTCGCCCCTGCACGGGCTATGCCCGCACCTCGTTGTGTTGGTTGCAGACAATGGGAAGCGCTGACGAAGGCCGAGTGTTCAAGGACTGGACGGTACCCGGTGGTGGACTTCACTCGGAGGAGGTTGACGAGCGAGAGCAGTGTTCGAGGACTGGACGGTACCCGGTGGTGGACTTCTCAACAAGACGATACTCGGAGGAGGTTGACTGGAGAGAGCGTCATGGAGGCTATTTGTACCTACCCTTCAGGTTGGATCCGTGGTGGAAAATCCAGGAGTTGCACTATCTGTACCTACCCTTCAGGTAGGATCCGTGGTGGATGACCCAGGAGCTGCTTCTATTCTTCTAGCTGTTTGTCTTTTCTGTTGTACTTTCATTCAGTTGTAGTTGTACTTCCAGTTGGGCTTGTATTCTGGCCCACATACTTTTCAGCACTTTCTTTTGTACTTAGTGTTTTACTTCCGCTTGTACTCTGTGGTGTTTTTTTTACTTTTATAAAGGAAATGTCTTCCCAGTTATCGGGATTTACGCCTTTGGTGCTAGTCGCCAGCCCCTGGCCTATGGAAGGCGGGCTTGGGGTAGTCACGGAATGGGCCCCGAGGACGGGTCATGACATTCCAACACCTTGAAGTTGAGGTATTCCTTGCTGAGAAGTACAGAGGTGTTGACTACCTGATATTTGAGGGCTTGCGGGGATAGCAAGAGAGACTCCGATCTTCGTATCGAGGGCTTACCCTGGTGTGGGTAAGACAGAGTTTCTTGAAAGTATAAATCAAGGGACCTTTATCCAAGGTTGTTGGATACCCTTCTCTTTGGGTTAAAAGAGTTCTTGTTTGTTACTTGTAGTTTAATTACTTGTTTTTCCGCTGCATTTTGTATTGCTAAGGAAAGTATAACTTTCTTATACTTCCTTACTTGTACTATAATTTAGTTAGATTCTATACACTTTAAGGTAAAATCTTAGCCGGTGTAAACTTTCGTTAAGTTTCATTTCCAGAATCACTTTTCTGGAATCTAGAAAGTCTTTAGTACTCATAGTGGTCTTGTGAATTATCTTGTTTAACCTCGTTAAACAGAACCATCCTAAAAAAATTCCTAAGGGAATTTTTTAAAAGGTACAATTCACCCCCCCCCCCCTCTTGTATCTGATAATCTCATTCTTATTTAGATCCTACATTTGGTATCACAGAGTATATCATACTCAGAGTCATACCATCCTAACACCTAGCTCAGTTTGAATAACCTCCTTGTAGCAGTACATAGGAAAACATGACTCTCTACATCAAAAAAAAATTAATAAATATTCTAATAGTATAACTTATATTGACAATGATTATTGACCATATAATATTTCTTATACTAAAAATTTAGAACGTCTTTTTATACCCTAAAATATGATACTAATGTTTCGTTATATAATAGTTTATTAGAATATAAGTCACAAAATGTTTTGGAAACCAAGGTAAAAAGAAGATAACATCAAATCAGTTTATCTATCATTGATAAAATGATAATTATGATTATATAAAGTGAAATGGATAAAAACAAACACATTAAATGACACATGAATGGTTTACAACATACAATATTGAAATTTTTCAATAGAACGTGGTTTGGATGAGATGAGCCTTAGTTCGGACGTGAGGTAAAATTCGGATTATTTTTAATTGGAAGATTAATAACATCTTCTAAAGGGGTGTACTTAACTTTTGAATTTTCAAAATATTTTGGAATTATAATGAAATATCTTATATTTCATCTTTGATTTCATTAGAAGGCCAAAAACTTTTGAAAATTTAAAATTTAAGTACATCCCTTTAGAAGATGTTATTATTCTGCCAATTAAAAATAAGCTAGATTTTACCTCACATCTAAAGTGAGGCTCATCTCATCCAAACCATGTTTTATTAAAAAATGTCAACGTATTTCTTGTATGTTTTAAATCATTCATGTGTTATTTAATGTGTTTGTTCTTATCCATTTCATTTTATATGATCATAATTATCATTTTATCAATGATAGTTAAGCTAATTTGGTGTTCTCTTCATTTTACCTCAGTTTCCAAAAACATTCTTTGAGTACTATTGACAATGAGGGTTGACCATATAATATTTATGATTCTAAAATTTTAGAACATATTATTATATCCTAAACTATGATACTAATGTTTCTTAGTATAGTTTTTAATCATCCTAAAGGTATTTTAGTAGCTTATAAATAAAATATGAATCATCTAAATCATATCCCCGGTAGTGTCAAACTAGGATGCACCAAGGCCTATTTTCATGTACTAGGTTACCCCGAGTTAGGTTGGGGACACCTTATTAGATTTTTTACTCCTAGATACATATGTGTGAGATCCAAAACCACTTGTTTGTATCCAGATAGAGATTTAATTTCTTAGATAACCAAATAATATTTATGCTATCAAAATTTTAGAATGTTTTCTTATACCCTAAAAGATGAAACTAATCATTACTTCACAATTAGTTTGTCATTAGTTAACCATCATCTCACCATTAGTTAATCATTTATTAGACATTAGTTAATCATTCCTTAATCAATATTTAATCATCCCTTAATAAACCTTTAATCATCCCTTAATCATTATTTAATCATCCCTTAATCAATCTTTAATCATGACTTAATCAATATTTAATCATTACTTGATCAAAAATTAATCATTACTTTATCAATAATTAATCATTACTTCTTTATTCATTACTTAATCAATCTTTAATCATTACATAATCATAATTTAACAATACTTAATCAATCTTTAATTATTACATAATCATAACTTAATCATAATTTAATTTATACTTAATCATTACTAATAGTAACTATTATTCCTAAACTATATATAAATAATGAAACAAATTAATAAATAACATATATTAAACTAACTAAAAATAGTTCAATTAAATAAATAAATAACTTTAAATTAAATAATAAAAAATACCTGTAAATGATGCTTCGTAAAAAATTAAGACTTATTTTAGGTCACCGGATCCACCGTGCACAAAGAAGAATTTTTCTAGAGAGAGAGAGCTTGGAATGTATGGATAAGGGTGAATTCTGATATGAGGGGGATGAGGGTATGGATTTTGATGTGAGGAGGATGGGGGCACTTCCTTTTTATAGGTAATTTAGAAAAAGGTGGCTGAGGGGCTGCCTTTCTCTTGCACTGTAGGTGAAAGAACCCCCCCCCCCCCGGCAAACTTTTCCATGTCACCGATCTAGGGAAAGGTGGATGGGGAAGGAAAGGAAATTCCCATATTTGCCTTTCATGCATAGTTTTAAAAAAACTGCACAACTTTTAAAAAAAATACAAAAACACATTCAAAAACAAAAAACAAAAAAAAAATCATCCTTCTACGATGCAGGAAAGGGCACTACATCATGGAAAATTATCATCTCATGTCCATCATCTGAACCTGAGGGTCAGGTGCCCCACGGGATGGGTTCTGCATGTCAAAAATATGATGTCTCGGAAGATCTAATTTTTTAATCATATCAAATTTTTTTAAAAATATTATTTTTTTGAATGAGTTGGACTTAAATACCCTTAAATCCTACTAGAATACAATTATAAAAAATTTTGAAACCCATAAACATTAAATCAAAACAAAATATATAATAAGAATTTATTAATAATAAATATAATTGGAAATATAAAACAATAATAAATATATAATAATAGTAAATAAAACTAAAACTATAACAATAATTAATAATTTGTTTTATGTTTATAAATATATAATAACTATTAGTAATTTAACTATATGATTTTTTTATATTTATTCACTCTAAATTTGTCAGTGGAAATTTGTATTGAAATTTTACATTATTGTTTGTATATTAATGTATTATGTATGCATATACAAAAAATTCGTATTAAAAATTTCCACTGGAATTTTTTTTGTATATTTATAATATGAAATGTATTATATATAGGAAATAAACTATGGAAATTTCCGATGAAAGTTTTCATAGGAAATTTCCAATGGAAATAAATAGTGGAAATTTACACTGGAATTTTTCATAGTTTATTTGTGCATTGATATACTATCACTTATAATTTAAATGAAAATCAAAACTAAAAATTTAAGATGACATTTTTCTTTTAAAATTTCCACTTTAATTTTCAGGTGAAAATCTGGATTGTTTATTTATGTATTAATCTATTTTCACTGGTAATTTAAGAGGAAATTCAAATTGAAAATTTGTGATGAAAATTTTCATCCTATGATCCTAGGAAGTGAAATCAAACTCAAATACATGTAAACTCTATCATCAATATAATCAACATGCAAAGAGTAACTTACACTGAAAACATATCATAATAAGAATGCAATTGATGCAACAAACATAGATTCCACTGATAGCTTTAAACTTTCACTGTCAGTCTTCATTGGGAATTTTCAATGGTATTGTCTGACTTTCTAGTGTAAATTTGTACTTAAAATTATATTGTATATTTATATTTGTGTGTGTGTATATATATATATATATGTGTATATGTATATGTATTTAAATTCTTTCAAATTTTGTATTGTGAATTTTCACTGAAAATTTTTAGTATAGATTTATATTAGTGGGGATTTGCAGTGTAAATGTAAAACACAAAATTCCAATGTAATATTATGATATATATCGATATCAATGTATGCATTCATTTGTGATTTTCAGTGCAAATTTATTTGGTTCATCGTGTGTAGTAAATATACATTGGAATTTTTTCATTAAAATTTTTCAATATGAAATTACGGTGGAAATTCCCATTGAAAATTTGCATGGAAAATTCTCAATGTAAATTTTCATTGAAAATTCTCAATATAATTTTGTGAATATATTTAGTTATATAGTTATGTTACCATAAATTTTAAGTGGTGGAAATTTTTCATGTAAATTCCCCAAAACAAATGCATTTTTTATTTATGTATTAATATATTTTCAATGAAATCTGAAGAGAAATTAGAATTCTAAATTTCAAGTGTAAATTTGTGCTGGAAATTTGGAAAATTTCATAGGGAAATATGCAGTGGAAATTTACATTGGAAATTTTCACTCTAAATTTTCACTGTAAATTTTCACTACAAATTTCCCTAGAGTTTGTAATTTAATTAATAAATGTCATATTAAAAATATATATAATCAATATTATATATAATAAATATCATAATAAATATTATATATGTATATATGTAATAAAAATTATATATATATATAATGATTTTCCATAAATAATAAACAATATGTACTAATTACATTATAATAAAATTTAAAAAATATATAATACATCCAATAGTTATATTTATATCATTATGTATATTTATATTATTAATAAATATTAGATAATAAATTTATATATAAATATCATACTAAATATATGTTTATTTATTTTAAATATATAGTAAATTTTAATATATATATATATATATATAAAGAAATTCCAATCCAACGCTACAGCCTAAAAATGAGAAAATGGGGACAATTTCATCCAAAAACTCAACCTAAGGGTCAGGTTCAAGTGGGTAACATGAAAAAATTTAAATCCCTATATCATAGCCTTCACCTTCCAAATTCATACCCTATCTTCCTAAGGCACAAGTGGCATGTCCACGGGACAACACGCTGATCTGAGTTATCCTCACTTTTGAAAACACTCAAATCTCGCAACATCAAAACCTCTCCTTAAAAATCTCAGGCTTGGTGGACTCCTTCCATCATGCTTTTAACTGGTCTTCAGCGTAGGCAAAGGAAAACAGTGCATTCTCCTATAACAACCCTCAGGACAATAATACCGAGCTACCGCCAATTGTGAACCTTCCACTGTGTAGTAAAATCGGGTAATTTTTAAAAAGGGGTTTTTCAATTTTTTTCCAAAATGGGATAGGGTTAAGAGTATTTGTAAAAATGGACCTTAAGATGTATGAACCCCATTCACGCATCTGCCCTCGCTAGGAAGCATAAACGGGGTTCACGCATACTGTATGAATTTTTTAAAGGATGTGTGAACCCCGTTCACGCATCCTACAGAAATTTTAAATAAAAAAATCATCAATACTAAACAAATATTAATAAACATTAATTAAATAATCAATAATATAAATGAAATAGTACTAAATATTAATTAAATACAAATAATTATAAATAAATATTTATTAATTATTAATAAATGTCAAATAAATATTCATTGGTGTTAATAATTATTATTAAATATTCATGAATAATATATGTCCATTAAATAATTATTAATGAAAATAAAAATCATCAATATTTTTAAATACCAATTGAATATAAATATATTATTAATTAAAAAATCATCAATATGTATAAAATATCAATAAATATAAATAAATATTAAATAGTCAAAAATATTATTTCCCAAATCATTTGGAGTAGATGTATCATTGAGTAGAAAGCTATTATTATGATCCAAAATGTCTTAGAAAATAATCATTGAAAGAATATGTTCTTTATGTAATCTTCTTCATCTTTACAAACATTGCATAAGATTCATCCAAATCACCATACACTTTTATAATGGCCTTCTGTTTTTCATTCCATACTTTGGTGTATGATATCATATAATTATACAAATGTTGAATTCTTTCCTAAACAAGGGCAACGGGAACATCCTGACATGTTCGTATCATCTCACAAATAACATTTGATATAAACTTTAAATCAAGGGAAGAGTGGTCCTCTGACAAGCCTGGATGCACACAAGTGTGTGGCCCTTCTAATTTGGTTATCCTCCAACATGCAAAAAAATTATCAAATATTTCCCTTAATCAAAATTTACATTCTCACCCATATTTTTCACAACGAATGGGATATTTTGTCTTCTTTGACTCATCAACCACAAATGTGAAATGTCTCTCAAAGTGGCATTGGTTTGTCACATTTTTATGGCCAGTTTACTTTCAAACTCATCCCCGTCTTAGATGGAGTTATCATTTGATGCGGATCTATTCCCTATAATGTCGGGGAATTCAAAATTCGGTGTAATGACATCCCAATCAAAATGTTGTTCACGAGACATTCCTTCAACTAAAGAACTCAATACTAAAGGATGGTTACCACTAATCGGTGTATTTCATGGATGCATGTCTCTCAAAAGAACCTTAGAAGGTTTATTCCCCACATCACCCTCACCCACATCTCTCAAAGGAACCTCTGAAGGTTCATTCCCCACATCACCCTCACCTACATCATCTCCTAATGGCTCCCCAGATTCTTCTTCCTCAGATAAACTTTCATTCACTATATCAACACACAAAGGGATGTCATCTACATTTCCTTCCAAATTTTGATCTTCTTGTTCATAATTTTTTTCTATTACTGGAGTCATATGAGAAGGAGGTAATAAAAAAGACTTATGTGAAGGACCAACTTCTACAGAGCTCACAAAACACGGTTCTGTAGTAGTCGGTTGCACTGTGTCTATATCAGAAATCACCACATACAACTCCATCAAACCATTAGCACACTGCTGTCTAAATAAGGAAGATGGTTCCATCCAATCATCATCGACCAAATGGTATTTTGTGTTCCAGAAACGTTTCGGATGTTGTAGATGTCGATATCTTATTGAAACAATGGATTGATTGACCCTCAGTTTTAACTGATTATGAATCTTATTATGAACCGCATCCAATGTCAGACAACCATGAAGATTTACCACTCTGACAGGTGGTATACTATAGTTAAATCTCTACTCCGTATAAACAGTTTCACTATTGCAATATATTTTTATAGATATTATAACCTATAAAAAAATAATTAATAAAATATTATACACTACATCAAAATTTTACATTATTTAAATTGGTTTTGAATAATTGAATATATCTTAAGACTATTTTTATGTATTGATTTATCACTATTGAGGTATAGTGATGATAGTATTATTACCAGAGAAAATTTAATATAATGTTATATATTTTTATTACTTATGAATAAATAATCATGACTTGATCTTGAGACTTACGATTATTTTATCTCCATTTAAACAACAACACCTCCTGTCGAACGCTTGTTATCGAATGTCTCTTTGGAGACACCTCTTCGGGGATGCCTCTTCGAGGATGTCTCTTCAGGGAGGCCTCTTGTTGATTGCCTTTTAATTATAAATTTACTCACATGTATGTGATGGGTTCTAGGGGTATGAAATACATAACTTTTTTTAAGAGGACACGCAGATCCTTACATACTTAGTCAGAGATGACTCACAGGGCATCAATACAGAAAAATTAATGCAATTATTACAAATTAAATAACCACATTCACAAAATAAGACATGAAATTTCAATTATTCATTGGTCGGTTATCTCAAGATCAGTCATCACACAACTTACCATGTTTTTTGGTGTACTTATTATATCTATTACTAGATGAAATACATATTAAATATCTAAAATTATTTTATATTTAATAAATTTAATTATAAATAATATAATTTAAAATTATTATTTATACAAAACTTTTTTTATACCATTAACAAAAAGAGTTTTCTATATATTTTTTAATAAATTTAAATATGATACACATAACTAATATATTATTCATAAATTATATAACTAGTGTATAAAATATTATAATTTAAATTAATATTAATTTAAAAATAACATATTTTATAACATATTTAATTTTTATAAACATTAAATATGAATTCATACAACATTTTAGACATAACATAATTAATTTTCTTAAACATTCAATACGAATTCATACAACATACACATCATTCAAAAATTAAATCATACAAAAGATACATATGAAATAAATAAACCATACACACAAACACTAATTTCTACATATCACAAATCAAATAAATAAATCATACAAATGAAATAAATAAACACAATTAAACAATTAAAAATTTAAATAGAAATTTTACCTTCTTAAAAGCAACAAAAATTTGTTGAGAAAGAAATTTTGCAGGGCTTCGAAGCAAAATCCAGAGGAGAAGAATGAATTTGGGGGGAAGATCCCTTTTATAGATTTACCTCAGTGAGATGCGTGAATGTGGTTCATGCATCCTTCATCCCATCTTTGAAGGATGTGTGAATGGGGTTCATGAATCTTTTATCATGTCTACATAGGATTCATGAACCTCGTTCACGCATCTCTGGCGGAGGGAAGATGTGTTAACGGGGTTCATGCATCTTGAGACCCATTTTTAGAAATATTGTTTACCTTATTCCTTTTCGATAAAAAAACAAAAAAAAAACTCATATATAAAAAAACCAAGTAAAACCCTACATCACAACCATGATAACCCTTTATTCCTCCTACGACGCAACATTTCTCTCCACAGCACCGACCCAATCCCATGATTTCTTTGTCAACGGTGCTGCCCGGATTCCCATGGTGTAGTAGTCTTCTTCATACAGGCCTTAATATCCTCCTTTATTTTCTTCTTGTTCACAACTGTGTGTGGCGCATTCCCTAGATTCCCACTGGCTTCCCTAAGGTTGTGTGAGATCTCCAGGGCCTTCCATGGTGAGTTCCAGTGGCCTAGTGCAGTGGATTCGAGATATGTAGCGGTGACCAGAGAGAGATTTGGTGGTCTGTAGTGGAGGTCCAAAACCAGGGGTTCAGGTAGGTGAGAGTGACTAGTGTCCAAGCGGAGGGCCTCAGGTATGGCAGTGGAAGGCACTGAATTCCTACACCAGAAATCGCCATTAGTATAATTTTTACAATGCACCGAATCATTTAGCACCTTTATATAATTTTTTTGAGGAAGACACTAAATGATTCAACGTCCACCCTGAAGAGGATGGAAATGACCCGCCCCCGCCAACGCCTACCACTCACCAATACTGAGCCAAGAACATAAACAGGTGCTAAGGGTGCTCCAGAAATGACGTCCAAAAAGGATCCCCATCAATACTTCTTCCTGACCACTCCCCCCTCCCTCCCTCGAATTTTTTTTTAATATGCGTTTTTTTTAATATGAAAAACGGTATAGGTTAAAAAAATTAAAAATACGCCACAAAGGTGGCATCATGCCGCCTTTTCCCAAAAACAGTATTTTTTTATTTGTATTTTTTTTATATTTAAAATTTTAATGTTTTATTATTATGTTCGTATGGTTATATAAATATATATAAATAAAAATTAATATTTCTTCATAATTTATCTTTTACTCAAGTGCGTGACTTTTCTGGCCTATATAATATAAACTATAAGACCGATATGAATGAAATTTTAAACATTTCTTAAACATATAACTAGTAGTCCAAAATAAAAATAATTTCTCAAAAAATATTGGTGAAAATTTATTTATATCCTATCATATCCACCTACTTGAAACTTAAAAATGTTTCAAGTATGTGACTTTGCTGGCCTATATAATATAAACTATAAGACCGATATGAATGAAATTTAAAAAATTGCTTAAACATATAACTAGTTGTCCAAAATAAAAATAATTTCTTAAAAAATCTTGGTGAAAATTTATTTATAACCTATCATATCCACCTACTTGAAACTTAAAAATGTTTCAAGTACGTGACTTTGCTGGCCTATATAATATAAACTATAAGACCGATATGAATGAAATTTTAAACATTGCTTAAACATATAACTAGTAGTCCAAAATAAAAATAATTTCTTAAAAAATATTGGTAAAAATTATTTATAACCTATCATATCCACCTACTTGAAACTTAAAAATGTTTCAAGTACGTGACTTTGCTGGCCTATATAATATAAACTATAAGACCGATATGAATGAAATTTTAAAAATTGCTTAAATTGGAACTCAATTCACCCCCCTCTTGTGATTCCACTCCGACCAAAAAGTAATAATAGTATTTTGATTTCAGTAGACATAAAACATGTAAATAGTACAATCAATGCCTATGTCTGTGGTGAGGAGATTTCGTCACACATGGTGGTCAGCGAATAGGACATCTGTGTCGAGTGTGCAGTGGAGTCTGATGACCTGGAAAAGGCTGATCCTCGGGCACTGGAACGTCGATTGGCACATCCTCTATTTGTGCGTCAGTGGGAGGATCTTTCAACTGCATCTCGTACTACCATCTGGATCCTTCTCCCACTAGGGTGCTAGAAGGACATTCCTCCATCGCAGTGGGGAACCAAGCCTGCGATGAAGCTATACCCCAAGACGACGATGCATCTGGAATCCAAGGCTGTGAAGGATCTGGAACCCAAGATGGAGAAAACTGTGGATATCCTGTCAGGAAAGACAGATCTCATGCCACCTGAGGCACATCCTGAATCAGATAATCATGGACTACTAGAGGGTCGATCTCTGCCTGTGGAACAGGTGAGGCCTCACGTGCAGCACAACATTGTCTATGTCGTCATGGTCGTGGCTCCTCAGCACCAGCAGCAGCTGCAGGATGTGCCTCTAGGGAAGGAACCTCATCTCTCTGAGCCAGACGCGTGAAGATGCTCCTAGAAAGCGCACGAAAAGATTTCATTGCCTCCAACGTTGTAGCATAGACGGTTGTCCAACTAAAGACCCCCTCCTCCTCTTCATCACTCATGCTAACAAGATTCTCTGTGTGACTTCCCTGTAAATAGATTCAAATGGAATTAGAAAATAATTCAATAAAAAACTAATGGAAATTTATTGAATTACCATCCTATTCATCTCTATGTCGGCTTGGGTAAGATATAGTGTAGACTTTATTCTATTCCATGGTGCATAGTCAACATGCTCTAAAAGAGAGAATCGATTCATAAGAACACCCTGAATACGTAACTCTGCACGTTTGTGCCAACAGTCGATAAAACTGGCATGTACTTGGGACCAGTCATCATCCTGCCTCCCTGTCAGCTTCATCCCATGAAGTCGGTCTGTCTGCCTCGATGGTAATGGAATCGGCTGAGTACAGAAAAACTGGCGCATGACTTTTTCAGGCTTCTTCCACTCAATAATATGGAAGTGAATGAGGGGTACTACAGCCATAGCATCCTCAATCCCAACAGTGCAGTATGCTGGAAAATGGTCCATAATACTCTAGTATGGAAGCCATGAAATCTGAAATGACAAGTGATTTTGTCAAAAAAAACACCTAACTAAAAACCAAAATTGATGCTATTATTAAATATGTTAGACAGTGATAGATTTTATATATATACCTGATCAAGTAAGAGATAGTCCAACTATAGCCGATATACGCCCAAATGTTGTCTCGGAACCACGTCAAAATTATGTCACTAACACCAACTGTAAAATACATCAAGGATAGTGAAAAATAATGAGAAATTATAGTCAATAACTCATAGTAGAATCAGAAACCAATAGAAATGACTTATCATACCAGTGTCCATGTGGAGTGTCATGCAGCACCTTCATCTCGACCGGCGGACCAGCAAGGTCAGGGCGGAATGCTAGGATGCGGTCCCATGCCCACATCTGAATAAGGATGACGCATCCTCCGAGACCTGTATGGTCCCTGTGGGATAGCCTGCATAATGATCTGTATGTGTATGCCAAGCAGGCTGATCCTCAGTTGTATGTCCTAGCCCGATCAAAGTCCTCTAGTAGGGGTAGATACATCATATGCACGTTCATCCCCGAGTGATCAGTACACATGGTCCTGCCAATGAGTTGTAATATATATGCACAGGCGTAACGCATGACGGTCTGCTCATCATCATCATCCTGTAAATGTGGAATCTGCGACTCCAGCCAAGGCATAGATATGGATGATCCATCTGTATCCCTACGGTCGGAAAAAATATCAACGCCTAACAAGCGCTGAGCAAGGTCTGGCCAAGCTGCACGAGTGAGTCCAATAACGGGTCTCCCCTGGATAGGCAGACCAAGAAACACTACGACATCCTCAATGGTGATGGTCATCTCTTCCTCAAGAAGGTGGAATGTGTGTGTCTCTGGTCTCCATCTCTCAACGAGGGCAGCAAGTAGGTAATGATCTACAAATGTGAAATATGATACAATAAGGTCATAGAATCTAGCATGGTGCAAGTAAGGTCTAATGGCATGTGGAGGCTCCATGTGATGAAAATGGTGCGCTCGACTCACCTTCACCAATCGATGTGGACGACCCTCTAACACGGCCTATGAAATATGGGTAGGCTACTGAGTGAGTAGTATGGTTCATCCATATACATATAAACAAATGAAATGAGTCATAAGTGTAAAATGTAAATATAACGTTATGGATTGGATTAAGATAAACCATGTCAATTAGTAATGATGTTTTTGGAATTTATCTAATTTTATGTATTCAATAACTTATGTTAATCATTATGATACTATAATTTCGTTACAGAATAGTTTAATAAAATATCCTACATGTTTAGGTTGGGGTTTAGGTTTGAGGGTTTAGGGTTAAAAATTTTAATATTAATGTTTAGGAAACATGTTTATGGGTTAATAACATTTACTTTACAATATGGGTTAAGTGTAAATGTGGAATCTGCGACTCCAACCAAGGCATAGATATGGATGATCCATCTATAGACCTACGGCTGGACAAAATATCAACGCCTAAAAAGCACTGATCAAGGTTTGGCCAAGCTGCATGAGTGAGTCCAATAACGGGTCTCCCTTGGATAGGCAGACCGAGAAGCACTGCGACATCCTCGAGGGTGATGGTCATGTCTCCCTCAGGCAGGTGGAATATGTGTGTCTCTGGTATCCATCTCTCAACGAGGGCAGTAAGTAGGTAATGATCTATAAATGTTAAATCTGATACGGCAAGGCCATAGAAGCCAGCATAGTGTAAGTAAGGTCTAATGGCATGTGGAGACTCCATGTGATGAAAATGGTGCACTCGACTCACCTTCACCGATCAATCTGGACGACCCTCTAACACGGCCTACGAAATATGGGTAGGCTTCTAAGTGAGTAGTATGGTATCATCCATCTACATATAAACAAATGAAATGAGTTGTAAGTGTAAAATGTAAATATAGCATTATGGATCGGATTAAGATAAACCATGTCAATTAGTAATGATGTTTTTGTAATTTATCTAATTGTATGTATTCAAAAACTTATTCTAATCATTATGATACTATAATTTTATTATAGAATAGTTTACTAAAATATCCTACATGTTTAGGTTGGGGTTTATTTTTGAGGGTTTAGGGTTAAAAAATTTAATATTAACGTTTAGGAAACATGTTTCTGGGTTAATAACATTTACTTTACAATATGGGTTAAGTATTCTGCTTTCGGATTTATGAAATAAATTCTATTATATTAGATTTAAAGTTATTTCTTAAAAGTAAGAATATTATTATGAAATAAGTTCTATTATCTAAAATATTGAGTCTTGAATTTGGTTACACATATTTTGGGGGAGCTTTATGATTAACTACTTATGGATTGGATTAAGATAAACAATGTCAATTAGTAATGATGTTTTTAGAATTTATCTAATTTTATGTATTCAATAACTTATGTTAATCATTATGATACTATAATTTCGTTATAGAATAGTTTACTAAAATATCCTACATGTTTAGGTTGGGGTTTAGGTTTGAGGGTTTAGGGTTAAAAATGTTAATATTAACGTTTAGGAAACATGTTTCTGGGTTAATAGTATTTATTTTACAATATGGGTTAAGTGTTCCGCTTTCGGATTTATGAAATAAATTCTATTATCTCAGATTTAAAGTTATTTCTTGAAAGCAAGATTATTATTATGAAATGTTATCTCAGATGTGTGGGGTTTAGAAAACTGAGGAAAAAAGAAGAGATAACAACATTTAGTTTACAGTATAGTAATGTCACAATGAAGACAATACATCATTATGTATGAGACTGTGAACTCGACCCAACAACATTAGGGCATCGTTTCCGATTATGACCTTCTTTATGACATATCATTCATCGCAAACTCTATCCTTGTTCTTGAGGCCAGTCCATCTCATTACGCATCCTACTCACCTTCGGTCTCCCGTGAGGACATAACTGATTCATGTTAGGTATCACCATCGGTTGGCCTTCAGGCATTGGGAAATAACGATACTCCCCAATAGGTTTCCATGGTGTAGCATAGCAGTTAGCAATGGTATCCATCTAGTACATTGGATCAACATATGCTTCCCATGAGATGTTCACAAAGGCACATGTTGCGATGGCGTGTGTACATGGAAACCGTAAGGCCTGAAAGTTTCCACATTGACATTGCCTTGTTTACAGTAATACCACCATTTTTTCACTGACGTGATTTGTGATGGGGTCTGAACACTCTTGAACTTCAAATCGGGAGTCTTCTCTTCGAAATAGATAGACGTGATAACCAGAAGTTTCTTCAATATTCTTTTCAATCTCTCATTGAAAGTGTCTTCCGTATCTTAGCCCCTGTTGTATTCCGTATGATGATAGTTTTTGTATATCCACAAAGTAATTTATGCATCTATATAATGTCTCTTGAACTAAGGTGGTTATAGGTAGCTTGCGAATCCATTTGAAGATACCATTGATACACTCCAAAATGTTTTTCATCATGTGTATGTACCTCTTCCCCCCGTCGTATTCCAATGTTCATTTCTATTTTGGAATCTGCATCATATAATCATAAACTTCTTGATTAGCCTGACGAATTTGTTCAAAACGTTCTTCAAAAAATCATTGGTCCGACTCATATGCTACACATCGTAGATAATATTTCACATAAATTGATTTTATCTTTATATTGAAATAGTAAAACAGAACGAATAGAATGCGTACCAAGCCACGTGATTTCCTTTTTCATCGGTTCGTTGTGGAATTTTTTATGCAAATTTCTAGCAATGTGTCTAATACAGAACCGATGATACGCATTTGGGTATCTCCATGTATCAGGATCTGCATTGATTGCCTCATTAATTGCTCGATGGCGATCAGATATCAAACAAACACCCTGAATGTTGGTGAAATGGTTGCTGATACATGCCAGAAACCAACTTCATGATTCGTAGTTTTATTTCTATACAATGGAAAAGGAAAGAGGAATAAGTGAACGGTTTCCATCTTGGGTTTCCGCAATCAACAATACACCCCTGGATTTTTCATACAGAAATGTTCCATTAATCTGAATAAACTGTTTGTAGAAACGAAATGCAGAGATACAGGGAAGAAATGCCGAGAACAACCGATGAAATTGAACACGAGATGGATCAAGTTGATTATCGTGAGACACGTGTTTTTTTGTATCCATATGGAAGAAAACTTGGTTATGATGCCTCAGTATGGCTAGAAATTGCAGTAACACCCGATATGAGTCATCCCAATCACCATAGACCTTCACAATTGTCTTCTGTTTCGCCATCCATGCCTTATTATAGGAAATATTATAATCGAATGTATGTTGAATCCTCTCTTGAACTAGGGATATTTAAACATCTTAACATGTCCTAATCATCTCAACAATAATAGATGACAAAAATTCTGCATCCAATGAGGTATGATCTTGTGTGAGGCTTGGCTGAACGTAAGTATGAGCCGCTTCAATCCTCGAGATTCTCCAACTTCCAAATGTAATGTCTGGAATCGCCCTCAAGAAAAATATACAATCATCCCCATACTTCTCACACCGTATAACATATTTACTACGGCATGATTTGTGAACTACATAGTTGAAGTGTCTCTCAATATGAAATCTCTTTAGCGTTCTTTTGAAGGCATCTTTACTAGGAAATTTTTTTCCAATATATAAGGTTTTTTCCACCTCACTAAACTTATCTCGTACAACTCTAGGGAACTCAGTTTTCGGTGTGAGAACGGTATTTTCGAATTTAGGCACGCGTGTCATTTCTTCTGACCAATATGAAAAGAGTGGTGGATGATTTATTGTAGGTCGAGGTTGATGTACAACTAATGCATTTCTCAAAACCTCCTCTCTATCTTCTGTTGGTCCCTCCTCATCAGCACTGTTGTCACCATTTGATCCATCATTACGAAACTCCTCATCGGAAGTCAGATTGACATGTATATCCAGGAGATCATCTAGGTTGTCCTCTTCTACTGCATCATTTGGAATAGGCTTAATTTCATGGGGTGGGTTGTCTTCAACCACTCTTGTAATTCTACGTCTTCGTACAAGTGGATGTTGTTGTTGTATAGTAGCAACATCAACGTATAACTCCATCATGGTACCATCTGACCATTGAGAAAATAAATTAATTGCTTAGACCCACTGCGCATCAGCAACCAATGGACAAGCTAGATGCCACAGTGTTGTCGGAAATTGCAAATGTCTATAGCTCATAGACATGATCTCTTGATCGGGTCCCAGATTTAAGGAACCATGAATTCTCTCTTGAAGGTCACTTATGGTTACACAATAAGTTGTACTAACCACCGTAATTGGTTGTGTACTGTAAGAAGCTCCTTGCTCAGTTTGAATAATCTCCCCATAACAGTACACACAGGCAAACATGACTCTCTACGTCAAAAATGCTTCATTCATCAAAATTATGATAGTGTAACAAATATTAACAATGATGTTTGACCATATGATGTTTATTAGAATGTAATTTTAGGGCTCCTTTCTATACCCTAAAATAAGATACTGATGTTTGACCATATGATATTTATTATAATGTAATTTTATGGCGCCTTTTTATTTAATGTCTTTGTTCTTCTTCATTTCACTTTATATGTTCATCAGTATTGTTAGTTAATATTTATATGGATCCATGTTTTAATCTTATTTTATTTATTAATTATTCTATAATTAATTATGTCTAATACTAACTATTATTTCTAAACTATATAATCTTTACATTTTAAAACATTTTCTTCTCCATTTCATTTTAAATAATTATAATTGTCATTTTAAACTGATTTTCTTAATACAGTTTTTAACTAATCAATCATTCTTTAATCACTATTTAATCATTATTAAGTTATTCTTTAATTATTTATTCTTTAATCGTTAATCGTATTATATTCATTAGTTAATTATAATTAACTAATAATAACTTTAATTCGTTAATGCTTATGTCCTTATTTGATTCTATAACATTATATTTATCATTTTATCATTGATAAATATACTGATTTGATTTTTCTTCTCTTAGATATTTTAGTAGTTTATAAAGAAAATATGAATCATCTTAAGCATATTCCCTGGGAGTGTCAAACCAGGATGCAGCAAGGCCCGTTATCGTGCACCAGTTTCTGTTTGAGTCTAGCTCAAAGCAGTGTTTTCGGGTTTTACCCCTATGTACATTTGTGCCAGAGTCACATCCACTTGTTTGTATCCAGACAGGAATTTAATTGCTTAGATAACCACATAATCTTTAAGCTACCAAAATTTCAAAATACTTAATTCTAAGTTAATCTATACTTAATCTATACTACCTAACAATAATTATTTCAAACTATATATAACTAATTATAGAAACTAAAGAACCAAATATTAAGAACTACATAAACTACTTAAAAATGAAATATTTAAAACTAAAAAGAATTAAATTAATTAAATAAAAACATTAAATTAAATAAAGAAACATACCTCTAAATGAAGCTTCGTAAAAACTCGCACAGTAAATGAATTTTTTAGAGAGAGACAGAGAGAATTTAGGAGAGATAAAGGCAAGTATCAAGTGAGGAGAGGGGGGGCGCCCTTTTATAGGGAGTTCGGGCCAAGGCGGCCTCCCCCCGGCTGCCTTTTCCATGTCATCGATCCGGGCCAAAGGTGGCGTGGGGGAGCAAAGGTGGCATCGCCGATGCCGCCTTTGTAGCGTGTTTTTTAAAAAAAATAACCTAAACGGTTTTTCAAAAAAAAAACACACATTTAAAAAAAACTCACCTCCCTCCCTCCCTCCATAGATTCTGGTGTTCGAGTGGTTCGGTTCTTGCTGTTGAGAAATTCTATGTATGTTGGTCAATTCCAGCACTGGTTCGGGGTTATTCAAATTGCGAACAGCCCTGACGACGACCCCGCTGGGGCTCACAGGCCAAGACTATTCTTTCGACCTTCAACAGCAGCCACAACAGATCTTACAGGCGATGATGGAAAAAGGCTCTGGACACGATGACGATGTCGTCATAAATTAAATGAACGTCATTAACTCCCTACATCACCACCACCAACTTTCATCCTAGTTATACCCCCGACAACACGTTTGACCGAATCAGATTCTCCCACATGATGTTGCTCGTGGATTTTGGTCCCCATCCAGGGAAGGCGATGCCCGACGAAGTAACTCCGATCAACCCTGCCGGCTACTTTCTCAAGTTTCCTGTCTTGAACGAGCGATTGTTGGAGGATCATCAGTTACTCATGGGAAACTTGAGTGACTGATGATCCTCCAACAATCACTCGTTCAAGATAGGAAACTTGAGAAAGTAGCCAGCATGGTCGATCAGAGTTTCTTCTTCGGGCATCACCTTCCCTTGATGGGGACCAAAATCCACGAGCTACATCATGTCGAAGAAGTTGATTTGGTCAAGCGTGTTGTCAGGGGTAGAACCGAGATGAAAGCTGGTGGTGGTGTTGTAGGGAGTTAATGTTGTTCATTTAATTTATGACGACATTTTTATCGTGCCCTGGTAGGGTCGGTGTCAAGGTTGGCTGTAATACAAATAACCCCAGCCCAACGTCGGAATTGAGCAACATACATAGAATTTCTCAACACCAAGAACCGACACACTCAAACGCTGGAATCTATGGAGGGAGGGAGGGAGGGAGAGTGTGAGAAAGAGAGAGAGAGAGGTCAGGAAGAAGCACTGATGGGAATCCATTTTGGATCTCATTTCTGGAGCACCCTCAGCATCGGGTCGTGGTCGGACCCCATGGTTGGCCTCCTGGGTGACACCACCACACCTTGGTGAGCAACACCAGGGCGTGGTGATAGGGGTTTCAAAATTTGAAACAGTTAAATGACCTCTTCAACTTTCAGTACTATTACTTCACCAAAGTACAATTTTAATGGAGGTTTTTAATGCCTCCATTAACTAATTTTCCCTCTATTAAACTTATCATTCTCTTTCCTTTGGCAAAGATTTAAGATTGAATTAATTTGTTCTTGGAAGAGGTTTTGGGCATTCCAGCTGATGTAGAAGGAGATGTGGTTCCTTTGGCTCAATTCTTGTTATTCCTTATTG